>JAYESD010000012.1:28941762-30359142 GCA_036927565.1 Tuctoria greenei
AATTTTTAATCATATTTGTGTAATCTCAATTGGTTTTCATCAATCACCAAAATGGGGAGATTGAAAGTGCATCTAGGCATCCCAGTGGGTTTTGGTTGATTAATGACAAACAAATGAGATCCTAACAAGATTGTTGATATGAGAGCAGGTTCCAAGAGATGAGAAAGAAGTCACAAAAAAGTGAGGAGAGTGAGGATCCAAAAGGAAAAAGGGCTCAAGATTTGAAAAGAGTGGATTTAACTTGTCAGGACTGTGTCGGAGAAACACATCCCAAGAGCTCAAGTGACGAGATCGCACTCACTACACAAACGTCAGAAATAACAGACTAGTCCGATATTGACTGGACTAGTCCGAAATCTCTCTGGATAAAACCGGACAAGTACTCTAGGTGCAGACTTGTCCGCAACTCTTCACAATTTGCACAAGATAGGACTAGTCTGATATTGACCGGAATAGTCCGAAAATTCTATTGATTGAAAATGGGCAGGTCCTCCAAGTGTGGACTTCTACTCAGTTCTTCACATTTTCACCACAGCGGACAAATCTGATAATGACTGGACTAGTTCGAAAACTCTCTGAGAAAGAAACGGACTAGTCCGCACCTTAACAGATAGTCCGGTACCCTCAATACTTAGGGTTTTTCACACACGCACACTGGACTAGTCCGGTGTCCAACAATGGTCTAGTCCGCACTTCGCAAAAACCTAACGGTAACTTTTGGAAACCCATGTATAAATAGAGGTGCACAACCATGTAACCATAAAGAACACGAACCCCTGCGCTGTCACACCTCCCAAGAGCACAAAACACCTCTCTCGACTCATTCTAAACCATAAAGGACCAAATCTTTGTGGATTAGAGATTGGATAAAGGATAGAATTCGTTCTTCACAATCTTGAGCCCTTGGGTTTGATGTCTTGCACAATCTCATTGATTATTGTACATCTTTTGAGTGTGTTTGGTGGGTTTCATTCGTTGTAATCTTTGGGGAGCCCTCAACTTGTGAGAAGGCCCCTTGAATGAGTTATTTACCCCATGTGTGGTTAGTGATTGAGAATCGGCCTCCATGGCGATTCAACGAGGGAAGGGTTAGTGAAGACCCGGTCCTCCGTGGACTCCTCAACGGGGACGTAGATTCCTCCATTGATTGAACCTCGGGATAAAATCTTTTCTCACATGTTCTTGTTCTATTTGTGATCACACTTTAGCGTTTGAAAATTCTTGTTTATTCTTCATCGAAACATTGTGTTAAACTCGATAGTTGTAATCTCATACTTCATAATCACAATATATTTAAGTTGTCAATTGCTTTCCATTGCATAGAATAACAAAAGAAGAATTAAAGATTTACTTGGCTTTTAAGTGCGCATATACCGGACTAGTCCGCACCGTAACGGACTAGTCCGACCTTCCTGTATATGATCTCTTTGCTAAGTGTTTCAGGGATCGATAAAAATTCAAAAAGCCTATTCACCCTCCTCTAGGCTGCATTCAACTGGGATATTTCGGCATAAGTAAATTTAATCCAGCTAAGATCACTGGTTTAAAAATAAGAAAAGTTTTAAAGTTCTATAAGTGACTCGGGCCTCATGATAAGATGAGTAAGAATTAATGTCATTTATATGAAGTTTTAGTAAGATTCAGTTTTATGAGATGTGTAGAAAAATCCACAATCAATTGCCAATGCTTGTATTTTGGAGTTTTATTGTGGAAAATATACAATCGAGCGGTCACTACATCATGAGTGATGTATATCGAATGTTCCTTAAGCATGAGGCTGTCGAGCAGACACTAGAATTATTTTACCCGGTTTAACAGTGGTCGACAGCATCAAACCACTTAAGTTGTTTTATATCAAGTGCAGAAAGTCAAGTGTGCCGCCAAACACATTGATATTAGATAGCAAACAATAAAATCATGAATCATACTATTGAATTGAACAAAACAGTGACAAGCGATTGCTTGCAATACCGTTTATAAAAGGTCATCCACCCATGTGTTCGGTGAACACGTAGTCTTCATGGGTCTTAAGGAAGATCCTATGATCAACTTGATATTTAGGGGTAGAGTAAGGTTGTCTCAGAATGTGAAATGTATTATGGTCATTTGAGTCAGATAGTACGTAATTGGCTGTTCTTGATGCTACGTGTCCTATATGTTAAACATTAAGAAACCAACACTATGTTTAGAAGTAAGTAGGTAAGATTAGTAAGTATTCAGTCTCTCTATTGATCCGTGGAGATCAAGGGAGAGAATGTTGGAGTTGAACTCCAAGGGAACGGGTCGTTGGTCCCGTTCCCGTCAGTAGATCGCCCTAATCGGGGTTGTGGCCACGTTCGTGGCTATGGGCCCCCTCCCACACCGTGTTGTATAAAAGGAGGATTTAGGGGATAATGAAAGAGGTTAATTCTAACCACTTAAGTAACTGATCTAGCCACACGCGAGAGTGAGGGGAAGGATTCACGGTACTCATCATGCCTCTCCGTTCTGCACCACACAATCTCCGCCAAGTCACTGCTACGACCACTGTAGCAACCTCGCCGCCATCTCCTTGTCGTCGACGTCCTATGTAACAAGGTAAACACAACTCAGGTATGACCAATCCTATATCTCTTAATTATGTTCCATCTGATATTGTTATTAGAAATAAGCTTTGTTGTTCTTCACAAGATTTGGCATGTATCCCAATAGATCTAGCCTCTAGGAGACCTTAGCAAATTACTGGGCGCACTTTGGAAGCAAGGGTTGTAAAGTGGAGTTCATTACCCCTAGGAAGGTGCAGGTGCCCCAGTCAGCCCAAAAGCCAGGACTCGGAATTCGTGGCGGCCCTCATGAATGGAGAATGCTTTCTTCTGCTCTTCCCCTGGCTGAAGTAGAATTTGATGCAATCCAGACCAGATCCAACTTGGAGAACCAACTAGCGGCTGAAAGTTCATAGAATATGTCCTCCATCTGGGGAATATGACATTGCCTCTTCTCGGTCAGAGCATTTAGATGTCAAAATTCGACAAAGAATCGCCAAGTGTGGTCTTTCTTCTTAACGAGGAGGACAGGAGAGTTGAAAGGGCTTGTACTGTGCTGAATCAGTCCTTCGCTGAACATGTCACGCACTTGAGTCTCAATATCAGAATTGAGTTTTGGGGGATATCTGTAGGGGCGGATATTGACAGGTATTTGTCCTGGAATTAAGGGTATGGCATGGTCGCCCGATCTGCTAGGTGGTAGTCCTACAGGTGGGTCGAATAGATCTGAATACTCAGAGAGAAGTTGCTTTATACTTAGGGGAATGTTTTGTTGCCCTGCTGAGTCGGATTCTTCATGAGATAACATGACTTTGATAACAGTTTCAGGAGGTAGCTCTGATAGAACACCCTTTAGCAGTATATTGGACTGATTATATGGTATCTTCATCCACTTCTGACCCCAATGGACTTCCATGGGGCTAAACCTCTCCAACTAGTCCATGCCTACCACTAAGTCATAAGTGTCTAAGCGTATAATATTGAGATCTAAGGTGAAAGTACACTCCTACACTGAACACACATCATTCGATAGCTCTATCTGGCATGATATAGAATCACAATTGGCCACTGAAATTTGGATGGATTGGGCAATAGATGTAACACCAGTCAACTATCAAGCCACCTAAGAGTTAAGGAAAGAATGCGAGCTCCCACTATCAATAAGGATGATAATAGGGACATGTTGAATAGATCCCACCAATTTCATTGTCTTGTGTGCTTCTCTGCCCGAGTGGCCAACCTTGGATGGTGCCATCAAGACATGACTATCAGGTCCCTGGTCTGGAGAATCTGAGTTGGATTCTTGCAAATTAAAGATTTCCCACAACTCCTGGGCTGCGTGTAACTGCACTGATGGGGTGCATTTGTGGCCTCTGAACCATTTCTTAGCATAGATCTTGCACAACTTTTGGCCATTCTATAGGCTTTGAGAGCTTCGAGCTTGTCAGCAGCTGAAGTCGCCTTGGAGGAGTCACCCAACTTCTTGTCATCAAGCCCAACAGAAGTGGTGTACTTGTCAACTTGTGGAGGAGGAATAAGTGTATGAGCACCTCCGGTAGAAGACCTCATTGAAAGAGCATCTAGGCATTTCATTGTGGGTTTTGGACATTTGATGACAAACGAATGAACTCCTAATGAACTTGTTGATATGAATGCAGGTCAACTCAAATCACATAGTTTGGTGAACTCAAAAAGATGAAAAATGAAGTGATGAAGAAAAAGGAAAAGGCCCAATTGATGAATAAGAACAAAGTAGACTTATTGGTATAGGATTTGTGTGAGACACATCCAAAGAGCTCAACTATTTGCATAGGGGTAAGGGCTTAAAATAAACCTTAATAATTCACTGAGCACCGGACGAGTCTATTCACAAACCGGACTAGTACGTTCAACTTTCTGTAGTCTCACATCAGAGTGCACCGGACTAGTCCATTCATGGACCGGACTAGTCCGTTAAAAAACACTGTGCACAGGACAAGTCCATTCATGGATCGAACTAGTCTGATAAACTCTCTGATGTTTCATAATACTATGTACCGGACAAGTCCATTCATGTGCCAGACTAGTCTGAGAAACTTTTTGATGTTCCAATACACAAGGTACCAGACATATCCGGACATCTGCCTATTAGTCTGGTATACCTCGCACATATAGGGTTTTTAATGTGCTACACATTCCACGCGTACTTTACTCAGCACACTGGACATGTTCGGTCCCCACAGTGGACTAGTTCGGCCGTTGGGATCCCTAACGGTATTAATATTGGAAGCACTATAAATAGGAGATCCAGGACCCCAAAAACACAACTCTCGCATTCTACTGTTCAGAACAAAAACCCTAGCGCCACCACTTGTCCCCAGAGACAAAAACACATCTACCCACACATCTAAGGTCCTCAAAAGTGAAAATCTTTGAGTATTCGGATTTAGGATTGGGAGATTGCCGACTATGTCATTGAGCTCTTGGGGTTTGATATCTTCACACTCTTACATTACTTGTAATCTTTCGAGTCTATTAGATCACTTTTTCTGCTTTAACTATGTGGAAGCCCTCAACGTGTGAGGCTACCCCACCTACTCAGTGATTACTTGACGAGGGAAAGGGTTTGAAGAGACCCAGCTCTGTGTGGGCCTCCTCAATGAGGACGTAGATCTCTTTGGTGAGATCGAACCTCGGTAAAAATCCGTGTCTCGTGTGCTCATCTCTTTTACTTTTATAATTTTTGTCATCTAGGGCACTAGAATTGATCTATCAATTAACACTGTATTCCACGTGCATGTTTGCAATACTAATTGTTCAATCAAGCTTATTTGACTAGTTGTTTAAATTCCGGTGCTGTAAAACATGCAATTTCTGCTCTAATGCTTGATCAATTCACATAATACAAGCACACCGGACTAGTCCGCAGTTGCACCGGACAAGTTCGGTCCACCTGGAATTTAACGATTTGATTAAGTTTACAAGGAAACTTTCTAAGCCTATTCACCACCTCTAGGCCACATTCAATTGGTATTAGAGCAGGTTCTCCATTTACGAGACTCACCGCTTGAAGAGATTAATGGTCTCTGAGAAGAACAACGAGATCCCGAAGATGCACAACACTGAAGATGAACAACACACCAAGGCATTCGATATACTTAAGGAAAACAAACATGATGACAAAGAACTGTGTCAACTCATGGCGCTTCTAAAAAAGAAACTTCTAAGACAAAAAGGCAAGGAAGAAGACGAGAATACGACGGGGGGTGGTCATCAGGGCTACTCCCGATATCCTTATAATTACGATCGTCTTAATTCCAACAATCATTATCTTTCAATTCCCATGGGAAAACCTCCTCATTTCGATGGAAATGATTATACCATGTGGAAGTATTATATGGAAATGCATCTTATCTCCTTAAACCTCGATCGTTGACATGTCGTGTGTACAGGTGTAGATATCCCGGATACCGACAATGAACACACTCTGGAGCAAGAGCAAGAAATTCACCGCAACACACAAGCCGTTGCAGTGATCACTTCTTTCTTGAGCTGAGAAGCGTTTACCAAGATTGATGGACTGGAAAGTGCCAAGGAAATATGGGATACACTCAAGACCGCCCATGAAGGAAATTTCTCAGTTCGTGAAGCAAAAATTGTAATACTCGAAGGAGAATTAGGGAGGTTTGCCACTGAGGAGGGTGAATCACCTCAAGAGATGTTCTCGACAAAATGAAAGCACTCATCAACAAGATCAAGTACTATGGGAGCAAGAAGTGGACTGACCATGAGATGGTCAAAAGGATGATTAGAGCATTTATGCCAATAAATGTCACCTTGTGCTCTATGATTTGAGAAAGCCCGGGGTTTCACAAAATCACTCTGGATGAACTATTGGGCAAGATTATCAACCATGAGATGATGGAGAAGGAGGCCCAAATGTCAAAGACTCAACTGAACATACCTCCTCCAAGAAGAAGGAAGTTTCCCTTGAAGCAACATGCAAGCCTAAAGGAAAGGAAGTTCATGAAGCACAAGATGAAGAAGACACAAGTGATGTGAGCACCGATTTGGATGATGAAGAGATGGTGCTCTTCATCAAGAAATTAAAGTGCATGATGAGAATAAGGAAGGGAAGCAACTCAAGTGATTTGAAAAGCAAAGATAAAGGAAAATCCAAGGCATGATGTACATGCTACAACTGTGGGAGTATGATCGCTTTATGGTCGACTGCACATATGAAGAAAATAAGAAGAAGAAGGAAGCGAAGCCACAGGAGAAGAAGACCTTCAAGAAAAGGAGGCAAGCTCACCAAGCGCACATTGGCAAGGAGTGGGACTCAAATGACTAGTCCTCCTCCAATGAAGAAGATGAGATGGCTACCATTGCCATATAGAAGGCTAAAGTCTACATCCTTCCCGAACATGGGAGGACGGGAGACTCATAATCATACTTGCCTCGTGGCTACGGAAGGCAATAAAAAGTTTCGACGTACACCTCCTCGCTTAATTCCTCCATTGATGATTTTGATAGCTCCAGTGAAAATGAGGAAATTTTTAAAGTTTAAGTAAAACTGCTTTAAAGAAAATGAAAATGTTGTCAGATGAAATTTTTGAGAAGGAGGAGCTTGTCAACCGCAAGAAGATATGCTCATCCGCGAAAGGAAGTGATATCAAGAGGTTGAGAAACTCCTTGAGCTTGAGAAGGAGTAGAGCAAGTCACTTGAGCATAAGCTAGCCATGTGTAAGGAAACTTACTCAAAAATAGAAGGCTCACAAATTGCAATCAAGGATGAACTTGCTAACTTATACAAAGTTAACGAAATCCTTGAAGTGCATGTTGAGTAACTCAAGCAAAGTGACTCCTCCTCCTCAAAGAGCTCACCTTCCAAAGGTGTAAATTTGACAACAACTATAACTTGCACATGCTTAAGTAAGATGGTTCTTTTGTTTCACACGCTAAACATCCATCCCAAAGTGGCATCTTTGACAAGGAAAAGGTTAAATATGCACGTAGTGCATATATGGTCGCTAGAACTGCTAACGTCAAAGATGGTCTTGGGTTTACTAAAAATAAAAACATGTCCACTAATGTTCAGGTTAAGAAGCAAATTACTTCTGTTAAGGAAACATCACATGAATTTGAATTGCAAATACAATTTTGTACATTTGATGCTTACTATGTCCTCACGAAAGATAAATCTAGACATGTCTTTGCTAAATATGCAGGGCCACTCCACAAGAACTCAAAAACTTGTGTGTGGGTGTCCAATACTCTTGTGACTAACCTGCGAGGACCCAAACAAGCTTGGGTACCTAAAACAAAGAAATAAATCTGTTTTGCAGGCCTACTCCTCCAGTGGATTGAAATGGGAGCCAGGCAGTGGATGCACTAATCACATGACCGGAGAGAGTAGTATGTTCGTGGAGTTTGAGTGCAACGCGAATCCAAGTGAAGGAATATACTTTCGAGACAACAGCCAAGGAAAGGTCCTTGGTAGCGGTAAAATTGAAATTGCTTCTCAACATACTCTTTCAAATTTTTACATTTCGATTCTCTAGATTATAATCTTTTGTCCATAGCTTATCTATGCGACAAAGGTTATAATTGTTTATTCACTAATGAGGGTGTGACTGTTTTAGAAGAAGCAATGACTCGATTGCATTCAAGGGAAATGTTAAAAGGAATGTTTTATCTTGTTGACTTCAACAAAGATAAAGCTGAACTCAACACTTGCTTTGTTGCAAAAACTAACATGGGATGGATGTGGCATAGACTGCTAGCCCATGTTAGGATGATGAATATGCATAAACTTCTAAAAGATGGTCACATACGAGGTTTAAAAAGATATTGTTTTTTAGAAAGATAGGTCATGCAGCGCATGCCAGGCGGGAAAACAAGTTGGAGCACCACATCCCGCCAAGAACGTGATGACTACATCAAGACTGCTGGAACTTTTTCACATGGACCTCTTTGGACCAATTTCTTATACAAGTATCGGTGGTAAAAAATACGGATTAGTTATTGTTGATGATTTTTCTAGATTTACTTAGATATTTTTCTCGTTTGATAAATCAGAGACTCAGGGAATCATTAAAAAATTTCTAAAAATGGCGCAAAATGAATTCTCCTCAACTTTAAAGAATATTAGAAGTGACAACAGAAAGGAGTTCAAGAGTACTCATGTTGAGGAGTACCTAGATGAACAAGGAATAAAGCATGAATTTTTGGCACCCTACTCCCCTCAACAAAATGGGGTTGCCGAAAGGAAGAATAGGATGCTCATTGAGATGGCGAGGACAATGCTGGATGAATACAATACTTCAGACTGGTTTTGGGCTGAAGCGGTAAACATCGCTTGTCACGCCACAAATCGGCTATATCTTCATTGACTTCTTAAGAAAAGGCCATATGAACTCCTCACTGGTTACAAACCCAATGTTCCATATTTTAGAGTATTTGGAAGCAAATGTTTTATCTTGAACAAGAAACCTAGGACTTCGAAGTTCACCTCGAAATCTGAGGAAGGGTTCTTGCTTGGTTATGATTCGAACGACTACACCTAGTGTCTTCAACAAAGTCTCCGGTATTTTTGAAACTGCACATGATGTAGTATTCGATGAAACTAACGGCTCCCAAGTGGAGCAAGTTGATAAGTGTGTGCTAGATCAAGAAGAAGTCACATGCCAAGCATTGAGGAGGATGGCACTTGGTGATATTTGACCACAAGAGCAACCACAAGACTCAAGTGCTCAAGATGAACTTCAAAAGGAAAGCAATGATCAAGGGGGAGCGCATGCACAAGTTCAAGATCAGGAAGATCAAGAAGATCAATATAATCATGGAAACAATGATCTAGGGGGAGACATTGAAAATGAAGAAGATGATGTGCAAGCAACTTCACAAGTCCTTCACCCAAGGGTACATTAGAGTATACAAAGAGATCATCCCGTCAACAACATCATTGGTGACATTGCTAAGGGAGTAACCACTAGATCTCGCATAGCTAATTTCTATGAATATTACTCTTTTGTCTCTTTTCTTGTACCATACAGGGTAGAGGAAGCACTAAAGGATCCTGATTGGGTGATTGCAATGAAAGAGGATATGAACATCTTCAAGAGAAATAAAGTATGGGAGCTTGTAGAAAGACCAAAGGAGAACATCGTAGGAACCAAATGGGTCTTTCGGAACAAGCAAGACGAACATGTTGTGGTAACAAGAAAATAAGGCGCAACTTGTGGCAAAAGGTTATTCAGAAGTCGTAGGTTTGGACTTCAACGAAACTTTTGCTCCTGTAGCTAAAATTGAGTCCATTCATATTTTATTGGCACATGCTACTCACCATATTTTTAAGATGTATAAAATGGACGTCAAAAGTGCTTTCCTCAATGGTCCCATTAAGGAGGAAGTATATGTGGAACAGCCACCGGAATTTGAATATCTAGAGTACCCCAACCATGTGTATAAACTGTGTAAGGCTCTTTATGGCCTCAAGCAAGCTCCCCGAGCTTGGTATGCGTGCCTTAGTGATTTTCTAACTCAAAAGTGTTTTGAGATGGGAAAAGCTCACTATACCTTGTTTAAAAAACATTTTGATGATCACCTATTTGTATGTCAAATTTATGTTGATGATATCATTTTTTGTTCTACTAAAAAATCATTTGTGAAGAATTTAGCAAAATTATGACAGACAGATTCGAGATGTCAATGATTGGCGAATTGAAGTTCCTCTTCGGATTCCAAGTTAATCAATTAAGAGATGGCACCTTCATAAGCCAAACCAAGTACACGCAGGAAATCGTCAAGAAGTTCAATATGGACAAAGCCAAGCACATCAAGATACCCATGGCAACTAATGGACATCTCGATCTCAACGAAGATGGTCCAAATGTGGATCAAAAGGTATATCGGTCTATTATTGCTTCATTACTTTAGTTATGTGCATCTAGGCCAGATATCATGCTTAGTGTTTGTATGTGTGCAAGGATTCAAGCCACAGCTAAAGATTGTCATTTAATAGTTGTAATTTTTTTTTGAGATACCTTGTGCACACAGCTAACTTGGGCCTTTGATATCCCAAAGGATCCAAGTTTAACTTAATAGGATATTCTGATGACTATGCAGGATGCAAAGTCGATAGAAAGAGCACGTCAGGAACTTGCCAGTTTCTTGGCAGATCCTTAGTTTCATGGTCATCTAAAAAGCAAAACTCCATTGCTATTTCCACAGCCGAAATGGAGTATGTTGCAGCTGGTAGTTGTTGCGCACAACTACTTTGGATGTGACTAACTCTAAGGGATTATTGTTATAATCTGAACCATATTCCACTCCTATATGATAATGAAAATGCCATAAAAATTGTACACAATCAAGTAGAACACTCAAGAACTAAGCACATTGACATTCATCATCATTTTGTAAGAGATCATTTAATAAAAGGTGATATAGTAATTTCACATGTTAGAACTGAAAAACAACTTGCAGATATATTCACAAAGCCACTAGATGAACAAAGATTTTGTAAGCTACGAAATGAAGTAAATATACTTGACTCTCGAAACGTGGCTTGAAACACTGCATACCTGCTTGCATCTTCAAAGTTTACTTACTTTGAGAAAAACTAGCCCTTATCTCTATTTTCTCTTGCAAACTATTTAAATTAGTGAATCTTGATAAATTATGACCATTGTATGATTCTTGATTGCTTATTGGCCATGTTCATCAAGATTACTGTGAAATGATGTCCTTTAGATCAATATTAGATCAAACTTTAAATATCACCTTGGTTCTTATTCTAATCAGTCCATCTGACTCGGACTAGTCTGGCGTGAGCACCGAACTAGTCCGACCCTGGTCTGGCGTACCAGACTTGTTCGACCTTATACCGGACTGGTCCGTATATTCTAGGGTTTGAACCCAACCCGACGCCCAGACTTCATCTTCCTCCTCTCACAATAGCATTTGCTTTCTCTCTCCTCAAAACCTATCTCCCAAGGAGATTTTTGCTTTCTTCCACCAAAATTGAAGTTTTCTCCACTAGAAACCTTCTCCTCGACGCAAAGCTTCATCGCTCTGGATGAATCCAGACCCTGCTCCACTCCTTCAACCTCAAATCTTCTATTTTTTGGTAAAAATCTCACTTAACCCTAGTTCTCACTTTTCCTCCAATATTGCTTATTTTTCTTGATTCCTAGGGCATAAATTACCTTTCTAGATGTATTCCTAGGGTTCATACATTAGTTGGGACTAGTTCGACGTCTGGTGCGGACGAGTCCGGTCCTCTAGACAAGTCCGCACTCTGAAAATGAACAAGTCCGGTACCCTGACAAACTGAACCTCTGAATTCTTTTTCCACAATGTCTACAATCCATTCTTATCAATCCTTGAATTCCCCTGTCAGGCACAATGTCATCAGCTTTTGAGGATAGCTCATTTGATTATGAAGTCGAGCATGACTGTGAAATGGTACAAAGAGCCAAACAGAGAGTCATGAAGAAGAGGCATGACTACAAGCTCACTACTCTCATCCCGATGATGCTCTTCCTAAGAAGCGGAGGGTGGTAGTGAATAAAGCTCTAAGCAAGGATGATGTTGGTGCCAGCTCACCGACACCTAGGAGAAGCATAGACAAGGGCAAAGGACTGGCTAGTGGTCCTATTGGTCCATTGAAGATGAAGACTACTATTCACCACAACAGGCAGCCTTCAGATTATGATTTTACTGGAAAGGGAAATGAGCTGGCGGATAAATACAAAAAGATTGAAGTCTATGAGCAACCTAAGGAGTCAGCTGATTGTTGACGGTCCTTAAGTGCCATATTTAGACCATCAATTCACCTCATAATGTGCACAAAAGAGAAACACAACATAGTGGTAGGGTTAGAAACTAACTAACTCCACAAGTGTTGGTGTTTATTTGTATCAGGTGAATTTTGTACGATCGAAGAGCACGTGAAAAGCTACCATAGGGGAGTGAATGGTAGATTAAAAAATCTTACGCAGGGGAAACAATTAAAGTCCAACCCCATCGGCAGAAAAAAATGATCTGTTAAAGAAATCGTGTGTGAGAGTAATCTAAATGTGTCACCGTTACAGAAGTGATATATATCAGAGAGAATCAACTCAAGAAGACGACACAACAAGAATCACTCAAATCCGTCGAGAGAAACTCAAGTTACGATTGAAAGATCGAACAAAGGTCAATCTGTCCTTTCCGAGAAAAACAGTTCTGGAATGCTGCAAAGAAACTCGTGTACATCAGAAACCACAAATCCAATGACTGTGAAATTTTGGCAGATGATAGATAATCAAGTTTTGAAGACAACTCAAAAATAATCACATCAATTGGATCTGTAAAACTCGAGTTATGATAAAACCACCGAAGAAAGGTAGTGCTGTGCAGAAAACTCGACGAGAAAAACTTGTCTGAAACAAAACGGACGAACAAGGCACAAAAGTTCCTTTCAACTACGAATTTTATTCAATAGAACACAAGAGGAACAGCCCCCAAGTCGTACACCACGAGCTTTGGCCTCCCTTGCTTATATAACCAGCCCTTAGGCCAACCCAATCTCAACTAGGACTCTAATCCTACTCAATTCACGAATTGTAACTTTTCATAACTGCTCAAGACTCTTCGATACGCAGATAGAAGCAATCATAAGACTTCCAAACACCTTAGGAACGTATCCCACATTCCTAATACAACTAAAATTTTTGACCCACATGAAATCCTATCATAACCAACTCAAATCTTTCCATATTTGAGTCAAACACGAGTCAGCCGCAGCCTAAGTCCATAACCTAGTTGGTTGGACCTTTCCGACCAATTCTTTACGTCCACATCTCTTCATAACGCCTCGGAACCATGTATCCACGTCCATGCACTCCTTGCATACATGCAAACATCTTCCAACGACATCCACGTTACCTTAAGATGCATTGTTCTTGATTCATACATGTTGCACGACCTCCCAATCAACTCAACCACAATTCCTTCCGAACAGTGTTGTTGAACCTCATCTTCTCCCTAAGACTAGTTCAATGGATCCTGTCACCAGCCATGTCTCCAACTCAAGCAACACCTGCACATTAATAAACAACCAATCCGTACGAGCCCAAGTCCGCGACTCGACTCATTTTAGTTTCGTAACTACAACATCTTACGTGAGCACTTCACATAAGCATGTTGCAAAACCACAACAAAATGATATCAACCATATCAATCAAAACGCACCAAAAACATAGCAAATGAATACTAAGCAATCTTTCCAACAATGTAAAGCAAGTTCGAAACATTTCACAGTAAAAACGGGAAAATTGCAATCAAGCTACAACCTTGCCAAAGCTATCCGGAGCTTGAGCTAGAGCTTATCAAAGCTAGTACAACCTAGCGCCGCAGCTTACCAAAGCTAGTACAACCTAGTGCCGGAGCTTACCAAAGCTAGTACAACCTAGCGCTGGAGCTTACCAAAGCTAATCGGAACTAGTCAACTCAAAAGCCAGAGCTAGAAAAACATGTCGGAGCTAACCAACATAAGTCGAACCTAACAAAACATGTCAGAGCTTAACAAAGACATGCCAGAGCTAAAATCAAAACTCACCGGAGCTACCCAAAAACATGTCGGACCTAGACAAAGAAAGTCAGACCTATTGTCAGACCTTGCAGAAGCTCGGAGCTAGAGTCGGACCTTGCTAAAAAGATATTATGGCAGCATTCAAAACATTTATTGTCAAAGCCAATGTATTCATCACACATAGGTCTCACAATCTCCCCCTTGATGAATGCATTGGAAACACCACTTAAGATCCAAACATTGGTTTATTCACATTAAAAGTTTTGAAAACACTTTCTCCCACTTTGTAAAACAAAAATAAAATGAGAAAAAGAAATTCTCCCCCTGAGAAGAATCATGCCAAAAACAATTGTGAATGTGTGCAATGTGTAATAAATCCCCTCCCCTTGCATACTTATCTTCAAAAATTCACATGTTTATCTCTCCCCCATTGACAATGTATTCAGCAAGGTTGAAAAGAGAAATTTTAATTGTTATGAGCATATTATAACATGTACATATAAAACAAAGCTCATCCAAGTCATACTATCAAGTAACTTACACTATCACATCAATGAAATACATAAAGTAGTGTAAGCCATGTTAGAGATCAAATGTAATTTTTCAATTAAAAAAGTCATGGTCTCACAAACTTAGCTGTTTGAAAACTGGAACGCATGACACTTGTTGCTGCATTTTATTATTTTTCAAAGCACAAATTTGGATCGTAGGATAGTTGCAAGAGATTATATGCACATCTGCCTTATTCTAGCCAACCAAGCCAAGCCAATGTAATTTGACAATCAGAAGCTTAAGGACATGGTTTTAGTCATACACGACTTCTTCCAAGTTCATATCTAAGTGCAATGATAAGCCATCTCAAAAGAAGAAGTGCGATGCATGCATATTCTCTTGATCTTTTCTCAATTTATATTTGACCATAAAAGCTCAACATGTAAGTTAATTACTTGATTAATTCTTTATGATTAAAAGCACTTGTGAGCATGCAACAAGTTCAAAACAGCAAGAAAGTTTGACCATGACCAGATTTAGTGTAAGTAATTATTCCAATTACACGGCAAAAACTACAAAATGTATAACACGAGTAATGTAGTAAGAACTTTAAGCATGTAAAAGAAATCACAAAGTCATATATGTATGAAATACTATGCTCATATTATTTTAATTTCAGATTCACACATAGACTTCTCAAATTTCAAAACTACCCCTCAATGTAAGCCATGAGGATGCATAACCCCTATTTCACTACGAATGAAACAAAAACGAGTGAAATCCAAAGGTTTTGTAAAAATGTCAGCCAATTGTTGTTCGGTATCTACATGGTGAAGCACAATGTTTCCTTTTTCAACATTATCACGGAGAAAGTGATACCTTATGTCAATGTTCTTAGTTCTAGAATGTTGCACGGGGTTTTTAGCAATGCAAATGGCACTAGTGTTATCACAAAATAGTGGAACACTATCTAGATCAACCCCATAGTCCTTAAGTGTTTAAACAATACAAAGAATTTGTGAGAAAGCACTAGCAGCGGCTACATATTCAGATTCAAATGTGGATTGTGCAATTGAGTTTTGTTTTCTAGATGACCAAGCAACAAGTGAATTACCAAGAAAATGACAAGCACCCGAAGTACTTTTCCTATCAATCCTACAACCCCAAAAATTAGCATCCGAAAAAGCTTTCCAAGAAATGGTTGAGGAAGAAGGAAGAAAAATGTCAAATTCTTGAGTTCCATGTATGTACCTGAGAATCCTTTTGATGGCTTGACGATGTGAAGCACGTGGAGAAGCTTGAAACCGTGCACAAAGACATATGCTGAATTGTATGTCCAGTCTTGATGCCGTGAGGTACAAAAGTGATCCGATAATGCTTCTATATTCTTTTTGATCCATGGGTTCACCATCTTCATGAAGTTCAAGTGTTGTTGCCATTCCCATTGGTGTCCGAAGAGGCTTTCTTTTGTCCATGTTGAAGCGCCTTTGGAGGTCTTTTGTATACTTCGTTTGATGCACAAAGGTACCCTCCTTGGTTTGCTTGTTTTGCAGCCCCAAAAAGTACGTGAGTTCTCCAATCATACTCATCTCAAATTCTGAGCTCATCATAGCTGAAAACATGGACACAAGATCATGTGAAGCACAACCAAAGATAATATCATCCACATAGACTTGAACGAATAATGTGTCATTGCCATGCTCAAGCACATAAAGAGTTTTATCAACCTTGCCCATGGTAAACCCCTTTTCAAGTAAGAATGTTTTTAAACTATCATACCATGCTCTAGGGGCTTGTTTGAGACCGTACTAGGCTTAGGAAAATCTGGATTTTCAAAACCCGGTGGTTGTTTGACATAAACCTCCTCATCTATGTAGCCATTAAGAAAAGCACTTTTAACATCCATTTGATATAGCTTGAAACCTTTAGATGCAGCGAAATCTAACAAAATTCTTATGGCTTCTAATCTAGCAACAGGAGCAGAAGTTTCATCAAAATCTAGACCTTCAACTTGAGTGAAACCTTAAGCAACCAACCTAGCCTTATTCCTAACCACAACCCCATCCTCACTTTGTTTATTTTTAAACACCGACTTAGTTCCAATTAAAGTGTGAACTTGTGTTGGAGGTACAAGTTTCCAAACATTATTTCTTTCAAAATTTTCTAACTCTTCTTGCATGGCAATAATCGAAGATTCATTAGTGAGTGCGGGTGATATATCTTTGGGTTCAAAAGATGAAACAAAAGCAGAATGAGCATGAGAGTTTGGATTGCAAAACCTGGACCATGTTACTCATTCGTGCAAGCTTCCAATAATTTGTTGTGGAGGATGACTTTTGAGAACCCGTAGGGGAGTGTACACTTCACAAGCTTCTTCTTCTTCATGTTCATCACAAATCGATGAGCTTGTGACTTGAGGAGGATCTGGACCAGCAATGGTGATCGTCGGTGCTGGCTGTGAATCAAAATCACGAGCTGGAACAATGTCATTAGCTGCTGAATTTTCGGGCAGCAGCTCCACCTCTTCCTCATCTTCAATGAAAATGATCTCCCCCTGCGGATGTGGATCTGTACCTGCAATGTTGGAGCTAGTACCTGAGCTAGCTTCATCAAAAGACACCTCACAAGTCTCCACAATTTTGTTAGTGTCATGTAAAGACACACGGTAGCCTCTAGTATGAGATGGATAACCAAGAAACATGCCATCAACGGATCTAAGTTCAAATTTATCAAGATTACCATGTTTCTTAACAAAGCATTTGCAACCAAAGACCCGAAAGTGTGTAACACTAGGCCTATGTACAAACCGGAGCTCATATGGTGTTTTACCTAGCTTAGCACGCAAGAAAATATGATTTGAGACATAACAAGTAGTTGCAGTCACATTAGCCCAAAATTTCCTAGGAGTTTGAAATTCATCAAGCATAGTCCTAGCCATCTCAACTAAGGTTCTGTTCTTTCTTTCTACAACACTGTTTTCTTGAGGTACGTATGGTGAAGAAAATTGATGATCTAATCCATTTTTAGCACAAAAGTGATCAAAAAATTGATTTTTAAATTTGGTTCCATTATCACTTCTAATTGCTTTTAAAGATCCTGGGTGATCAATTGATAATCTAACAAATAAAGTTCTAAAGTGACCAAAAGCTTCATTCTTAGATGCCATAAAGTAAACCCAAGAGTATCTAGAATAATCATCAACAATCACAAGAACATACCATTTACCTCTGAATGATTGAACACGTGAAGGTCCTACGGTGTCAAGGTGCAAAAGTTGACCAGGTTCAGTTGTCATGATCATTGTGAGAGGAGTATGTGAACCTGCAGCCATCTTAGCATGTCTATAAGAAGATCACGCAATTTCTTTGTCCCCTTTAAGCTTAGGCAGCCCACGTATGCGATCAAGAGCACTAACACGCGTTAGATGATCAAAGCCTACGTGACCAAGTCTACGATGCCAAAAATATAAGTCCTTTGAATCATTAGCAACTAGAAACCTATGCTTAGAGGAAGACATATCAAATCAGCTTTAAAAACTCTTCCAAACCGAGACATGTTAAAAATACGCTCACTATTTGAATTTACAACTTTGCAGCAATTTTTAGTGAAAATAATTTCCAGATTTTCAACAATAACTTGTGAAACAGAAAGCAAGTTGTATTTCAAATTTTTAACAAGTGCCACATCCTTCAAAGTGTAGTGATTATTTACTCTAACTGAACCCTTAGCAAATATAGGAGTTGAAGAATTATCGGCAAAAGTAACATTCTCTACACGTGACACAAAAGAGAAGGAGGAGAACCATTCTTTGTTACCGGTCATGTGGCGTGAGCAACCTGAATCCACAATCCAAATGTTCTCCTTCCTCAAGCTTGTAAAATACATAGAAGCACAATACATCGATGACTCGGTACTGGGGTTAGTCAAAAGACATTTAGGAATCTAGTACTGAGTCACACGACGTGCAGCAGGAATAACACACGAAAGCTGAGATAAAACAGCAGGTTTATGAGCCAAAACTTGAGGATTTTTGTACCCAACTACTGTCCTACGAGATGTTACATGTGTAACACGAAAAACAGTAGATTTGGGAGATAACTTTACATGTTTCTGACTCATTACAGCAGATTTCATGTTCCTATCATTTGGTTTAGCAATTGCAAGAAATTTTGCATGAAAGTTATGAGATCTAGCAATCATTCTTTCCTTTTGAAGTTGTTTAGCTAGTCTAACAAAAATATATGACATGACCATCTCTACCACAGTAGGTACAATGAAATTTAACTTTGTGTTCATGTCTAGATGAGCAAACAACATTTTTATTTGACACCAAATGAGAAAACACTCGTGCGGATTTGAAAAACACTTCTTTTTGTTTAGGAACTATTTGAATCAAGTCACTTCCTAATGATCTTAAAATTTTAGGTGGATGTGCCCTAGCATGAGCATGAGAATCAAAACCTAAACCAGTTTTATCATTGCAAGACTTGGAATAATTCAGCAGCAAGTTTAGGTTCTTATTCCCATTACAAAACCGATCTAATGTCCTATGCATGTCATCAAGTTTATTGGACAGATCAATGCAATTTTCACATGAAGTTTTTTCCTTTTATTTTGTAATTGGAACAATATTTAACTTCATGAGAACATAAAGCATTGTTCAATATAGAAATTTCAATCATAGCATCTTGTAGTTTCTTATCAAGATCATCACAAGTAGAACAATGCAAATCAATTGTAGAACAGCTAGCATCTTTCAAGTTTTTATCATTAAGTGCAGCAAGCTCTTTGTTCTTTTCAATTTCTAACTCAAGTTTATCAAGTGTGGAGGTGTGCGCACTTCTTAATGAGGACAATTGTTCATATATTAATTCACATGAGGGACATGCATCATCACTAGGAATCAATGTTTTTAAATGGTTGATTTCAGATTCTAGTGGTTCAATTTTAGCAGCACTATCCCTAAGCTTTTTGTCCTTTTTCTTAACTATAATAGTGCCACGAGAAATAGCATCACGCATTTCTTCACAAGTAGGACATACCTCTTCATTGTTGCTGTTGTGTTCTACATCCTCCATACTTGATCTTGATTTACCCGCCATGAAGCACAAGTTTGCCAAATCATCTTCATCTTCGTCACTTCCAATGTCCACATCGCTTGAGCCAAGTTCTTGAAGTGCGGAGATAAAGCCGCTCATCAATTTACGTCCTGTAAAACCCTTCTTTTTCTTCGTATCTTTTGCAGAGGAGTGCTTCATCCTTGTTGTCTTTTCATCCCGGGAAGTAGGACCTAAAAGTTTAGGGCAAGCTAAATGAAAATGTCCTGTCTTACCACATTCGAAACATCATTGAGGTCCGGAGCTTCCTCTATTTCTAGTTCTCACATTTTGCAATGCTTTTTGGGAACCTAGTAGAGAGAAGTACTAGCTCCTCCTGTGGAAACTCCTCAATCTGTTCAAGGGTTAGAGAGGAGAACAAAGCAAGTGTACCACAAGATGAAGATTGACCGAAGCTAGGCAGGTCACATTGAGAAACAAAAGCAATAGACTTGTTGGTGTTCATACGTGATATTATTTCAATTTCATGAGTTTTTAACTTGGAATATAGAACATCTAAAGTAAGTGTACTCATGACTAAAGTAAGTGTACTCATGACAGTAGATTCACGAATAGATGTGACTTTCATCTCTCAGATTGACATATCTAATGCACTTAACAATTGCCTAGCATTTTCAGCGTCTGAAAAATTAACATTTGACACTATGCAAGTTGCTGAGAATTTTATTAAAGTGAGCAAAAAGGTCATCAATAGACCCACCGGGTTGCATCTCGAAGCGCATGTATTCTTTCTTGAACATGTCTTTCCTTACCTCCTTGGTCATGTTGGATCCTTCGTCGTAGTCACAAAGTTCTTTCCACACATCGTATGCAGATCGGAGGTGTGCAACACGGTCGAAGTCGCTTTGAATTAATCCTTGAATGATCATGTTCCAAGCCTTGTTGTTGTTGTCAACATCTCTTAGATTTGTAGTTGTAACTTGATTGTTTGATGGCACTTCATAATGCTTGTATACCTTCTCCCATATTGCGAAGCCTTGAGCCTGGATGAAGGCTTCCATGTGTGCCTTCAGAACCTGAAAATCAATACCACTAAACACACAAGGTTTGGCAGAGTATTTCTCCATGATGATTAGTCACAAAAACGTGAAAATCACAAAGATTAGAGCACCGTGGCTCTAATACCAATTGTAGGATCGAAGAGAACGTGAAAAGCTAACAGAGGGGGGGTGAATGGTAGATTAAAAAATCTTACGCAGCGGAAACAATTAAATCCCAACCCCTTCGGCATGAAAAACGTTCTGTTAAAGAAATCGTGTGTGAGACTAATCTAAATGTGTTTCACCATGAAAAAAGTGATAGATATCATAGAGAATCAAGTCACGAAGACAACACAACAAGAATCACTCAAATCCGTCGAGAGAAACTCAAGTTACGATTGAAAGATCGAACAAAGGTCGATCTGTCCTACCCGAGAAAAACAGTTCTGGAACGCTGCAAAGAAACTTGTGCAGATCAGAAACCACAAATCCAATGACCGTGAAATTTTGACAGATGATTGATAATCAAGTTGCAAAGACAGTACCAAAAGAATTACTTCAATTGGATCTGTAAAACTCGAGTTATGATAAAACCACCTAGGAAAGGTAGTGCTCTACAGAAAACTCAACGACAAAAACTTGTCTGAAACAAGTCAGACGAACAAGGCACAGAAGTTCCTTTCAACTACGAATTTTATTCAATAGAACACAAGAGTAACAGCCCCCAAGTCTTACACCACGAGATCTGGCCTCCCATTCTTTTATAACCAGCCCTTAGGACAACCCAATCTCAACTAGGACTCTAATCCTACTCAATTCACAAATCGTAACTTTTCATAACTGCTAAAGACTCTTCTATACGCAGATAGAAGCAATCTTAAGACTTCCAAACACCTTAGGAACGTATCCCAGATTCCTAAAACAACTCAAATTTGTAACCCACACGAAATCCTATCATAACCAACTCAAATCTTACCATATTTGAGTCAAACACGACTCAGCCGCAGTCTGAGTCCATAACCTAGTCGGTTGGACCTTTCTAACCAATTCTTTATGTCCACATCTCTTCATCACGCCTCGAAACCATGTAGACATGTCCACGCACTCCTTGCATACGTGCAAACATCTTCCAACGATGTCCACATTACCTTCAGATGCACTGTTCTTGATTCATACATGTTGCGCGACCTCCTAATCAACTCAACAACAATGCATCCCGAACTTGGTTGTAGAACCTCATCTTCTCCCTATGACTAGTTCAATGGATCCCGTCACCAGCCATGTCTTGAACTCAAGCAACACCTGCACATGAATAAACAACCAATCCGTACGAGACCAAGTCCGCGACATGACTCACGTTAGTTCTGTAACTACAACATCTTATGTGAGCACTTCACATAAGCATGTTGCAAAACCACAACAAAATGATATCAACCATATCAATCAAAATGCACCAAAAACATAGCAAATGAATACTAAGCAATCTTTCCAACAATGTAAAGCAAGTTTGAAACATTTCACAGTAAAAACAGGAACATTGCGATCAAGATCCGAACCTTGCCAAAGCTAACCGGAGCTTGAGCCGGAGCTTACCAAAGCTAGTACAACCTAGCGCCGGAGCTTACCAAAGCTAGTACAACCTAGCGCTGGAGCTTACCAAAGCTAATCTGAACTAGTCAACTCAAAAGTCGGAGCTAGACGAACATGTCAGAGCTAACCAACATTAGTCGGACCTAGCAAAACTTATCGGAGCTTAACAAAACATGCCAAAGCTATCAAAGACATGCCGGAGGTAAAAACAAAACTCACCGGAGCTACCCAAAAACATGTCGGACCTAGACAAAGAAAGTCGGGCCTATTGTCGGACCTTGCAGAAGCTCGAAGCTAGAGTCAGACCTTGCTAAAAAGATGTTATGGCAGCATTCAAAACTTTTATTGTCAAAGCTAATGTATTCAGCACACATTGGTCTCACAAATTTAGATCCAAAATACCAAAACATGCAGGGAGTAATCCATAAAATTGGATTTCGACGAATCAGTCGACACCACGTGTCACAACATGGATCAAATGGCCCACAAACAGATGTATCCGAGGCCATCCAACGGTGTAGCACCAATATCAGTCAATGGGACCCACCTGGCAGAGATATGGAGGAAGCACACCGCAAAAGGAGCCAAGACCAGGTCGGCCGACCCCACTAGTGGGTCGACTAGGTCTTGGCGCCTTTTGCGGTCAAACGCCACGTGTTAGCTCCTGGGTGACAGATTCATGCACATGGGTGACTGATTCATGCGCATTTGGTTGCGGGAACCGACTCTTCTCCCTCCTATAAATAGAACCCCACACCTCACTTCACATACACACAAAAAGTTGAGAATAGAATACCACTCCAAACGTTTAGAGTAGGCCTACAGGCTGCCAAGTAGAAGGAGAGTGTGGTGAGAGTTTAGGAGAAGGAGGCTTGGGCTTGTCAAGCCCCTCTTCTACACTTGTATCCCTACAAAGGTGTACTCAAACCAAGTAAACCTTTGTGAATTCAATTCAAGTTTGATTCTCAATTCATAGTAGCTCGCACAAGTAGTTACTTGTGTGTTCATTGCTTTAATTGACTAGATGCTCTAGTTGTAGCTTTGTGTTAGAAATAACTAGAGTTGCGATTTAGAACGTAAGCGTGGTGCTTAGGTTAGAAATCACCAGTGAATATATAATAGACCCATGGGTTGAAGAGGTAGGCAGAAGGCAGTGACAACCATATCAGTCCATTGTAATCTTTCATGTTCGGCTATGCTGTAGGCTCTTGGCGGGAGTCTTCCTTGTATTGCTAGTGGTAAACATGTGCTCGAAGCAAGCAACTACTGCAAATTCTTTTGAATTAGAATCAGTACTTTGAATTCCTCTCTCTTTCTTGCCTACAAAACAATTTTGTGTCCTTGGGTGAATTAGTTCGTAAGATTACAGACACATTCTATGGATTTGATACCCTTGGAATACTCTCATAAGGGGAAGTGCTACACGATAGTTTCCATGCGCTTTCGGATTTTTATTCTCGATTTAAGAAACGCCAACAAGCATTTCTGGCGACGTTGCCGAGTAACAATTGATGTTAATCATCGAACCTTGTTCACCCTCGTATCTATCTTCTTATCTTATATGTCCTTTTCGTACCACCATAACCTTTATAGAGCAGCCCACTATTCTTTCATATTCTGCCCCAAAGGGAAAGTTCTGTGAGCCACCGCCTTCGGCGGAACCCATTTGTTCTACAAGCTATGAACTTCGCCCTAACTTTGTAGCATGGTTCAGGAGCAATCCTTATTAGGAACGGATTGTGAAAACTCTTACCACCGTCTTAGAGAGTTTGAACAATTGTGTTCATGCCTTATAATCAAGGGTATGACACAGTAGACTCTCAAATGGAAGTTGTTTCCTTTTTCTCTCAAGGAAAAATCCAAATAATGGAATGACCACAAAGTTGGGAAGACAAGCGGAAATTGGAGAGAATTACGAGACAGATTTTGTATTGTTTTCTTTCCAATTGCCCGAATTGTTTCCTTATGGAAGGAAGTACTATGGTTCCAGCAGATGGAGATAGAATCCATAGGTGCAGCTTGGGATAGATTTTCTCTTTTGAGAAATTCTAGCCAAGATTTGTCTACCCCTGATCCATTCCTTTTACAACACTTTTATATGGGATTGAACAAAGAGTCTGCCCTACATATTTACATTATGGCTGGAGGATCTTTCCTCCATAAGAGACCAGAAGAAGGCAAGGATCTTCTAGACCTAATTCTAGAAAATTCTTCCTTCATTATGGATCTTAATGAGTCCCCTCAAGAGGAAATAGTGTCATGATCCTAGGATAAACCCATGGACAAGGAAGAACCTATCTCTTGCCTATCTCAAACCTTGCAGGATGAATCCTCTCCCGAACCAGAAACTACGAAGGAAGAAGAAATTCAACCTTCAACATTTCCCTTCTACTTAAAGGAAGAGATATTTTAAGATTTTGAAAATACCTCGAAGTATTGTTGCCAAAAGAAACCATCATTGCCATTAACTCCACCTCACCCACCTGATGAAGTGCTCATCCAACAGACAGTTAAGGAGTTAACCTCTATTCTAAGCAGGGAATGGACTGCAGAAGTTGTGCAGTCACCTGAAATTCTTCGGATGACCTCACCTTTGGCAACCATTCTATGTTTTATTAGAGGGACACCAATGAAGGTCCTAGACAACCCACTGTTGGAGCAAAACTCATTTTCGATTCTTGTGCTCTCGCCTTTCTAGGCGATGTGCCATTGGCACCAACATGTAAATCTTTCCGAGATTCTTTCGGAAACATCCTTGAAGGATGTGGGGTTTTAAAACAAGTGTTTGTGAGACAAAGTGATGTTGAGGCAATCCTAGATTTCCATGTGTTCGAATTTCAAGATTTCGGCATTATGATTGGGATTCCCATTGAGAAATTTCTCATGGAAATTCCTTTTGAAGGAAGCCTCAATGTCAAACTTGGAGGGAGGAAAGTCTCCATTCCTATCTTGTGTTACAAGAATACATCCGCAGAATCTCCCATCTAAGATGATAATTTAGAGGAGGTTACAACTCTTCAATTCTTAGCCCCTCCTGAAATTGAAGGGGAAGAAGATTTCATCCAAGAGGAGGATGAATTTCAGGAGGTAATTGAATTGCAAAAGGAAGAGTTCTTTCCAAAACCTCTTGTTGAGTTAAAAATTCTACCTCCTGGCCTACGGTATGCCTTTCTAAATGGCGATTTGGAAGCTCTTGTCATCATAAGTGACAAGCTTTCAGATGATGAGACGCTCAAGCTCATTGCCATGTTAGAAAAGCATAGAGCTGTTTTTGGCTATTCATTAGAGGATCTCAAGGGGATTAGTCTAGCATTATGCACCCATCGCATTCCCATTGACCCCGAGAGTGTCCCTTCAAGGGAACCCCAAAGGCGATAGAATAATGCAATGTGGGAAGTTGTCAAGAAGGAGGTCTTGAAACTTCTGCGTGCCGGAATAATCTACCATGTTCCTCGTAGTGAATGGGTAAGCCCAGTTCAAGTAGTGCCTAAGAAGGGAGGTATGACGGTCGTTTAAAATGATATGAATGAATTAATTCCTCGAAGAACCGTCATAGGTTGGGGGATGTGCATAGATTAACAAAAACTTATCAAGGCTACAAGGAAGGATCATTTTCCACTGCCCTTCAACGATGAGATGTTAGAGCGGTTGGCAAAACACTCCTACTTTTGTTTCCTTGATTGGTATTCGGGTTATCATCAAAACCCAATCCACCCTGACGATCAAAGTAAGACCACATTCACATGTCCTTATGGAACTTATGCCTATCGGAGTATGTCTTTTGGATTGTGTAATGCTCCTGCCTCTTTTCAAAGATGCAATATGTCTATCTTTTCTGACATGATTGAGGAGATCATGGAAGTTTTCATGAAAGTTTTCTCCATCTATGGAAAACTTTTGATCATTGTATGGAAAATTTAGACAAGGTCTTACAAAGATGCCAAGAAAAGGACCTTGTACTTAATTGAGAAAAGTGCCATTTCATGGTCCGTGAAGGCGTTGTTCTTGGACAATTAGTGTTCGAGAGAGGGATAGAGGTGGACAAAGCAAAGATTGAAGTCACTGAAAAACTTCCACCACCTATCAATGTTAAGGGAATCCGCAACTTTTTTGGTCATGCGGGGTTCTATCAGTGATTCATCAAAGATTTCTCAAAAGCTGCTAGACCCCTCACTAACCTACTAGATAAGGAAGCTCCCTTTGATTTAGATGATGAATGCCTTAAATCATTTGATACACTCAAAAATTCACTCATCTCAGCTCCAATCATTCAACCTCCCAATTGGACGCTGCCATTCGAAATCATGTGTGATGCTAGTGATTTTGCCGTTGGTGCGGTCCTAAGCCAAACCAAATATAGAAAGCATCATGCAATAGCCAACGCTAGCAAAACTTTAACAGGAGCCCAACTCAATTATGCCAAAACAGAAAAAGAGCTCTTGACTGTAGTTTTTGCTATCAATAAGTTTAGGTCCTATTTGGTTGGAGCCAAGGTCATAGTCTATATATACCATGTTGTCTTGAAGTATCTACTCACCAAAAAGGATGCTAAACCAAGACTAATCCGTTGGATTCTTCTACTCCAAGAATTTGACTTAGAAATCATGGATAAGAAGGGAGTAGAGAATTCTTTGGCAGATCATCTCTCACGTATGGCAGTCACCCAAACAATGGACATTCCTATCAATGTCTTCCTACGAGATGCTATTCTTCTAAGGTGACTGACTCTCACCCTTGGTATGCATATATCGTGAACTTCATGGTCACGAGATACGTACCACTAGGGGAAAAAAAGAAACTCATCTATGAGAGTCGTAGACACGTACGGGATGACCCATACCTCTATCGAGTTTGTGTCGATGGCCTTCTTAGAAGGTGTGTCCTATCAATTGAAGGCACGAAGATTATGGAGAAAAGCCATGCTAGCAACTGTGGTGGCCATTATAGTGTTTACCCTACCCAAGCAAAGATCTTGCAAAGTGGATTCTATTGGCCTTCTATGTACGAAGATACAAAAGAATTTATTCGCAGATGTTGGAAATGCCAGAAGCATGGAGGAATATCTGCTCCCGATGCGATGCCCCTAACATACAATCTCCAGGTGGAATTATTTGATGTATGGGGTATTGATTTCATGGGACATTTCCTAGGTCTTATGATTGCGAGTATATTCTGGTTGCCGTCGATTATGTGTCAAAATGGGTAGAAGCATTGCCATGCAAAAATGCTGATTCCAAGCAAGCAAGGAAAATGTTCCATGAGATCATTTTCCCACGCTTTGGCGCTCCCCGTATGGTCATAACCGATGGAGGGTCTCGTTTTATAGATAAGACCATTCATAACGTTTTGAGAGAGCTTGGTGTGTAGCATAACATTGCTACCCCATACCACCCACAAACAAGTGGTCAAGCAGAAACATCTAATAAGCAAATTAAGAATATTCTGCAAAAGACCGTCTTGGAAATGGGAACTGAATGGAAGCATAAGCTACCATACACATTGTGGGCATATCATACAGCCTACAAAACTCCCATTGGCGTGTCTCCTTTCGAACTTGTCTATGGGAAGACTTGTCATATTCCTATAGAATTGGAACATAGAGCCTATTGGGCCATTAAGCTGTGGAACATGGACCTTCATGAAGTAGGAAAACACTGAATGAAGCAACTCTCCGAGTTGGAATAATGGCAAGATATGTCGTACCATAGTGCCAAAATTTACAAGGAAAGAACTAAAAGGTGGCACGATAAGAGGATTACGCCTAAAGAGTTCGGAGATAAAGTTCTACTCTTAAATTCGAGGTTTAAACTCTTTAGACATGGGAAGCTCAGAAGTAAATGGGAAGGACCCTTCTCTGTAGTACAAACCTCATCTCATGGAGCAATCACACTCCAAGGTGATGATGATCAGCTATTTAAAGTGAATGGGCACCAACTCAAATTATTTCTTGAATCTCAAGAGGAGGCGGAAAAGGAAATCGACATGATAAATCTTCTTGATTTTCATGTTGTTTCTTTAAATTCTGTCTAAATTCTCCGTGAACAATTAATGGGCCCATCCAATTATTCATCCATGGGGCCCATTCAGCCAACCCACGAAAACTTAGCTCGAACAGAGCCAGGAAGGGTTCGGCTGAACCCTAGGTTCGGCCGACCTCTCCTTTGCGCAATCAGCTTTATGTTTTCTCGTGCGGACTCTCACGACGTATCCCAACAAGACACTCAGTGCTATCATGCTTTCCCCGCTAATATATTGACGAGAAGAAAGAGGAGAAACTTGCACCATCCAGAAAAACTCATCTCCTGTTCCTCCCATCCAAGTCATGACCGAAAAGAAAATTGTGCCTCATCCCCACTCTAGCTCAGCTTTCAACCTGAGCAGAGACATCACGCGGCCAATGAAAAGTCCCCTCTAGCTTTGGATGCCGTACCTCTCACCATGATCCTGCCACCAACGACGACTACGCGTGGGCATAGAACCACACCTCGTGGTGTTGCACGATCGCTCCCTTGGAGGACACCCATGAAATCAATGGCACCAGCACATCGTCCGACTACAGCTGGTCTTAAGTTAGTCAAGACCTGTCTTTTTCCTGAAAAAGACGAGTCTCTCCCAACGTTGCAGTCTGACGAGGAGTTCATTTACACTTTGAAGACCAATGACGGTGACGTAGTGAGCCACCACTACAAGTCACCTACGCGTACCTCGCATGAGCATGTGGGAGACTGCCTTATTATCCATGGGGTGCACAAGCCTGAAGGAGGCTACACAAAAGGCTTTTCAAGAAAATGGATAATTTGGCGATTGTAGAATTGACGGGATCATCACCCTCTAGGATTAGGCGTCACCTCTCACCACCTGCCATCAGAGGGCCACTGGCCAATGTGAGGACAACAACGGGAAATCTCCTCGTACCCCCAAAGTGGCACACCAATCTAAGGAGTTAGCTTCCCTCCGTTTGGAGAACAAGAAGCTATCGGACTTAGTGGCTAAAGGGCGCGTTAAGAGGGCAAAACTGAAGGATGAACTCATATCCCTCAAGGAAGAGATTGATGGTGTTCGCCATGGCATGGGCGCCAAGCTGTGGCGCATATGCAATGCCGTCGGGAAGCCCGACATCTACAACGCTCCATAGTTTAGATGTCTCGACCGCAAAGGATGCTTACTAGTTTAGTTTAGTTCCAAATTTTTATTTTCATTAAATTTAGCTTGAATAATGTAAGCATCCCCGTATTTTGATTTTAATAAAGTGAACTTACCGGTTCATCTAACCAAGTAAAGTTCTCCCATTAGTTTATTTGTGTTGAATAAAGAATTCAGAGAACAAGTGTGGGGGAGGTACCCCAATTTCGCGAAATCCCGATGTGCGAAAATAGAATTGCATCTCGAAACATGTCAAACCAAACATACGACTCGAAACGTCGAAACAGAGCAACAGAAAGGCCAGAAGGGGTCGACAGAACCCCCTGGTCAACCAACCTGGTGTGGGCCCCACACGGCTTCGTTTCGCTCCAAAAATTCCATTTGGATCTTTTAGCCCTGAATATGCATGCCACGTTATGGTTTGAGTGGATCTAATATTAAATACTGAATATTTGAAATTATTTCAACTCAACAAATTAAAATGTAAAACATGGTAGTCAAAATTTTCTTGAGCTAAAAATTTGAATATTTTACATTTCAATTTACTGCCTTGTTTATGATTCCCACAAGCAAATAAGGAAAAACACATCATCTAAGTATTTGACTATTGTGATATGGTAAATGAGTTATTCGAGGAAATATCTCTTTGCTTGAAATTTATTTTGATGTTTGCATAATTTGGAATCTTGAACTTTGTCTGATTCTCTCATTGGAAATTTAAATACCCACCAAATCCATATGATACAAATTCCTAAAAACCACATGCATATGCTAATTTGTTTTTTTCATTGAACATTGTCAAAATCATGACCCAATTGAGTGACATGCATGAACCTTTTGACTTAGGAATTCTTGTGCACCTTATTCATGCAAAAATTTATCACATTGAGAATTTGCATCCACCATTCATTCATCCAATAAAGAAAGTCCATAAATTTTTAGTAATTAAAATCTCTCTAGGAAAATAAAAAGGAGTAGAATACATGGCTACGGAATTCATTTAAAAAATGGAGATAAAGAAAAAGAGAGTAGCCATGTTTCATCCTTAAAGAGAGAAAACTATGGAGTCCTTGAAATATCCATTCCATTTATGTGCACAAGAATTTTATTTGTCAATATGTTTTGTTGCATAAGTCTCTCATAGGATTAAAGTTTTTGACTTAGTAATATATGAATTGCAATGTGCGCCACATTTATCCCTACCAAGCTCTAGATATAGCCATATTTAGTATAGGGACAAAATTGGCACAACATGCCAAGGTGAGGATGAAAACACTTTGAGAGACTTGAGAGATTCCACATGAGAGATAAGGGCAATTGCTTCTTTGACCTTCCAGATATAGCAAATCGTCAGATCATTTCGGCAGGGGAAGATCCAAGAGAACCACGTTCCAACCATTCCACTCTTCAAAGAACCAAGATTGATGTGGTAGCCACATTATACAAAGGGAAATCATGAATTGAGGTATGAGTTGAAATATCTAGTATTCTCTTTTTTTTTTCTAACTTATAGCAAATTTATGATGACACCTTAGTTGTTTTTCTTGCCTTCACTCGAGGACGAGCAAAGGACTAAGTGTGGGGGAGTTTGTTAACAGTCATTAAGTGCCATATTTAGATCGTCAATTCACCTCATAATGTGCACAAAAGAGAAAACAACGTAGTGGTAGGGTTAGAAACTAACTAATTCCACAAGTGTTGGTGTTTATTTGTATGCAGGTGAATTTAGACCCAAAATACCAAAACATGCAGGGAGTAATCCATAAAATTGGATTTTGATGAATCTGGCGATGCCACATGTCACCACATGGATCAAATGGCCCACAAACAGAAGTATCTGAGGCCATCCAACGGTGTAGCCCCAATATCAGTCAATGGGACCCACCCAGCAGAGACCTGGACGAAGCACACAACAAAAGGAGCCAAGACCAGGTCGGCCGACCCCCGTAGTCGACCGACTAGGTCCTGGCGCCTTTCGTGGTCAAACGCCACATGTTGGCTCCTCCCGGCTTAAAGAGGACAAGGGTGACTGATTGGCGCGCATTTGGTGGCGGGAACCGACTCTTCTCCCCCATATAAATAGAACCCCACACCTCACATCACATACACACCAAAAGTTGAGAATAGAGTACCAATCCAAAGGTTTAGAGTAGTCCTAGAAGCCGCCAAGTAGAAGGTGAGTGTGGTGAGAGTTTAGGAGAAGGAGGCTTGGGCTTGTCAAGCCTCTCTTCTACACTTGTATCCCTACAAAGGTGTACTCAAATCAAGTAAGCCCTTTGTGAATTCAATTCAAGTTTGATTCTCGATTTATAGTAGTTTGCACAAGTAGTTACTTGTGGGTTCATTGCTTTAATTTACTAGAGGCTTTAGGTGTAGCTTTGTGTTCAAAACAACTATAGTTGTGATTTAGAACGTAAGTGTGGTGTTTAGGTTAGAAATCACCAGTGAATATCTCATAGACCCACATATTGAGGAGGTAGGCAATAGGTGGTGACAACCCTATCTGTCCTTTGTAATCCTCCATGTTTGGTTATGCCATAGTCTCTTGGCGGGAGTCGTCTTAGTATTGCTAGGGGTAAACCTGTGCCTGAAGCAAGCAGCTACTGCAAATTCTTTTGAACTAGAATCAATACATTGAATTCCTCTCTCTTCCATGCCTAGAAATCAACTTTGTGTCCTTGGGTGAATTCTTTTGTAAGATTACACACACGTTCCTTGGATTCAATACCCTTGAAATACTCTCTTAAGGGGAAGTGCTACACGACACTTTTCGTACACTTGCGGATTTTTATCTATGACGTAAGAAATGTCAACAGTGATCCAAGGTGCTGGAGCAACTGTCATGTTGACTATTATGAGCATGTTTACTTAAAGACGAGGAACCCGATGATTCAAAGTCAGTGGGTCAATGTCACCTGCCTCCAATTCAAGAAGTGCCAAGCTTATCAAAATGTATTGGAGGCATTGGAGAGACATGAATTGAAGGATCTTCTATCCTTCTGATATAATTGGAACAAGAAATCATTGTCCAATTCTACTCTACTCTCCACTTCGCCTGTGATGATGGGGGTAAAATGATTTGGATGACACATGGATCTAGATGAGGACAAAATTTCTAGATGCAGAACAATGAATTGACCGTTTGTTATTTCTATCTTCTTAGATAAACTCTTTACAATTTGATTCCACACCCAAAAAGATTCACAATCTAAATCCAACATGAAATGATTCGTATTCGGTTTGAACTCTAGCACTTTCTTTACCATGAATGAAAACCTGACAAAAATTGAAAACCTATAACTACTTTTCACCATCTGGCATTAGACAAGCTTACTACAACATTCACCTCCTTAAGATTTTCACTACATAAGAAAGGCTCATCCTAGATGAGCCCAAACAAAGAATGGAGGCAAACAAACTGTGCGCCTCTGTTGTCGCATCTCTCATTACATTGTCGTCAGAGGCGAATGGCTGGCGCATCACCGATCAGCCTAAGTGCGAGATAAGCTCAAAGATAGTGCGTCTCCTTTCTTTTAGTAATAACAGGCGAGCTTTACGCAGTCATTGGAGATGAGTGTCACGTGCATTGCCCATCAGCATGCATGTGAGACAAGCTGTGATATAGCGCGTTGCATATTTATTAACTGATCCAAGGCATGCTTTAAGGTAGCTCCTAGCAGATTTGTTGACTGAACTGAGATGAGCTTTAAGGAAGATAGTCTCCTTTATTTAGGTAATCCAAGACGATCTCTAATACCGCTCGTCATGGGTTATTTATAGGCAGGGTCATTGAGGTACTAACAGGGAGACTTTCCCTACTAGATGCACGTCTCCTATTAGGTGCCCCCCAATTTTTATCGATCCCTGAAACACTTAGCGAAGAGATCAAATCCAGGAAGGCCGGAATAGTCCGTTACAGTGCGGACTAGTCCGGTTGAAAGTGCATCTATGCATCCCTTGTGGGTTTTGGTTGATTTATGACAAACAAATGAGATCCTAAGCAAATTTTTGAGATGAGCGCAGGTTTTAATGGAACTATGAAGAAAGCGCAAAAATCAAGGAGAATGAGGATCTATATGTAAAAGATCTCATGAGTTGAATAGATTAGATCTTTGTGTGTGGAGTCTGTTGGAGAAACACACCCCAAGAGCTCAAGCGCAAGAAAACCCATTCGCTACACAAATTTACACAGGACCAGACTAGTCCGATATACCAAGTACTAGTCTGATAACCCCTCTGTTCAAAATCAGACAAGTCCTCCCAGTGCGGACTTGTCTGCACAGTCCAGGTTTACACTGACCGGACTAGTCTGATATCACCAAGGACTAGTCCGATATCTTTCTGACTATGATCGGACTAGTTCTCCCAAGTGCAGACTAGTCCTCAACACTTCACAACTTTGCACCACATCGAACAAGTTAGATAATAGTCAGACTAGTCCGATAACCTCTCTGACTAAAATCGGACAAGTCCTCCAAATGCGGACTTGTACCCAATTCAATAAGGGGTTCACCAAAGCAAGACTAGTTCGATATGTGCGGGACTAGTCCGAACATTTCCAGAGCCTAAATCGGACTAGTCCGCCCAAGCCCGGACAAGTCCGATATTCCTGAAAAATTTAGGGTTTCCTACACGCAGCACACCAGACTAGTTCGTACTCCACCACGGACTAGTCCGGACTCTCGAAACCCTAATGGTAACTTTTGGAAACACCCAATAAATAGATGTGCACGGCCCTACTTTCAACTCTCTCGACTTCCTGCGTTGTCACAACGTCCAAGAGCTTAGGAAACATATATCTCTACGCAATCCAACGCAAGAAAGATCAAATCCTTGAGGATTCACATTGGATCAAAGGAGAGACACGCTTCCACATGTTTGAGTTCTTGGGTTTGATCCTATAACACACTCCTGTTGTTTCATTGTTGATATTAAGAGTGTGTTCTTAATGGTGTTTGACTTGTAATCTTGGGGAGCTCTGAACTTGTGAGAAGGCCCCTTGAACTTGGTGATTTACCCTTGTGATAGTGAAAGAGAGTTGGCCTTCGTGGCGATTCGACGAGGTTAGGGTCAGTGAAGACCCGGTCCTTTCGTGGGCTCCTCAACGTGGACGTAGGTTGCCTTTCTGGGAACCGAACCACGGGATAAAATCTTGTGTCAAACTTGTTCTTAAGTTTTTCATATCATATTCTTGGGTTTACTTGATCTTGTCCATCTTACGTTAAAACATTGAAATCCATGTTAGTTTGTGTTACACTTAATTTCATTGTCTCAATACTTTCAAGTTACATACTATATTCCGTTGCGTACTGTGCTTGTATTGAAATCATTGATCTAACTTGATCAATCTAGTCCGCACACACGAGACTAGTCCGCACTCTACCGGACTAGTCCTCATTCGAAGAGGAAGAGGATATGGCTAGCATAGCCATCGAGAAGACAACTAAGAAGTCCACCCACTTCCCAACTCTCGGCACATGGAAGGGCAACGCCACTTGCCTCGTGGCGAATGAAGGTAAATGAAAGGTCTATTACTTTGGTGGATCGAAATGGGTGCTAGACAGTGGATGCACCAACCATATGACCGGAGAAAGAATGATGTTCGTTGAGTATATATAAAATGAGGATCCAAGCGAGGGCATCTATTTTTGAGACATAGTCAAGGAAGGGTGCTAGGTACCAGTAAAATTGCAATATCATCTCAACACTCTTTCTCGCATTTTACATGTCGATTCCTTAGATTATAACCTGCTGTCCATATATCAATTGTGTGACAAAGGTTATAATTGCTTGTTTACTAATGAGGGTGTGACATTCTCTATAAGGAGTGATGACTCGGTTAAATTCAAGGGTGTGTTGAAGAGAAAGCTTTATCTTGTTGACTTCAACAAAGATAAAGCCGAACTTGACACATGCTTGATTGCAAAGACCAACATGGGTTGGCAGTGGCATAGATGGCTAGCACATGTTGGTATGAGGAATCTTCAAAAACTCCTTAAGAGTGATCACATCCGAGGTTTAAAGGATGTTGTTTTTGAGAAAGACGGTCCTTGTAGCGCATGACAAGCCAGGAAGCAAGTAGGAGCACCTCATCCCGCGAAGAACATCATGACTACAACAAGACCGCTCGAGCTACTTCACATGGACCTATTCGGTCCAATTTCTTACATAAGCATTGGCGGTAACAAATATGGCTTAGTAATTGTTGATGACTTTCTGCGCTTCACTTGGGTTTTCTTTTTGCATGATAAGACAGAAACTCAAGGAACCCTCAAGAAGTTTCTCAAGCATGCCCAAAATGAGTTCTCATTGAAGATCAAGACCATACGAAGTGACAATGGCACGGAGTTCAAGAACACTCAAGTTGAGGAGCACCTAGACGAAGAGGGCATCAAACATGAATTTTCAGCACCTTATTCCCCTTAACAAAACGGAGTTGCTGAAAGGAAGAACCAAAACCTCAAAGAGATGACGAGAACAATGCTCAATGAATACAAGACCTCAAATTAGTTTTGGGCAGAAGCAGTTAACACCGCAAGCCACGCCATAAACCGACTCTATCTTAATCGACTACTCAAGACGACATCATATGAACTACTCACCGGTAACAAGCCTAATATTTTGTATTTTCGAGTTTTTGGTTCTAAGTGCTATATTTTGAATAAGAAGCCTAGGACTTCGGAGTTCGCTTCGAAGTCCAATGAAGGTTTCTTGCTTGGTTATGATTCGAACTCTTACGCCTATCGTGTCTTCAACAAGACCTACGGACTTGTTGAAGTTGCACGTGACATAGTGTTCGATGAAACTAACGGCTCTCAAGAAGAGCAAGTTGATCCATTTGTGCTAGATAGAGAGGCATTGAGAAGAATGGCGTTGGGCGATGTTCGACCACAAGCGCCACATCCAAATGCAAATGAAGAAGATGAACCACAAGTGGAGGTAAATGATCAAGGCAGAGCTTCCACACAAGATCAACATCAAGAAGACGAAGATGATCAACAAGTCAACTAGGGCACCCATCGAGGGGGAGAAGAAGATGACCATGATGATTCAACACCTCAAGTGCCACATCCAAGAGACACCAATGCGTCCAGAGAGATCACCCAATCGAGAATATAATCGGTGACATCCAAAAGGGAGTAACAACTATATTTCGCATAGCTAATTTTTGTGAATATTACTCCTTTGTATCCTTTTTGGATCCGTGCAAGATTGAGGATGCATTGAAGGATCTAGATTGGGTGGTGGCAATGCAAGAAGAACTTAACAACTTTAAATGAAAAGAAGTGTGGGAACTTGTCGAAAGACCCAAGTTCAACGTCGTCGGCACCAAATGGGTCTTCTGCAACAAATAAGACGAACATGGGGTGGTGACAAGGAACAAGGCGCGACTTGTGGCCAAAGGGTATTCACATGTCGAAGGTTTGGATTTTGATGAAACCTTTGCTCCCATAGTGAAAGTGCATCTAGGACTCTCTTGTGGGTTTTGAATGATTTATGACAAGCAATTGGGATCCTAACCTATTTGTTGAGATGAGTGCAGGCCTATGATAGGAAAATGAGCAAAATACCAAAAAGAAGGAAGGATGAGGAGCAAAGTGGAGATGAGCTCAAGGAAGAAGAGTAATAGATTATTGTGTATGGAGTGTGTTAAGGAAACTCAGCCCAAGAGCTAAATCACAATTAAACACACACATTGCACAAAGTTACACAGGACCGGACTAGTCCGATCACAATCGGACTAGTCCGATAACCTCTCTCCACCAGATCGGACAAGTCCGATATCTGTCGGACTAGTCCGATATTCTTCTGACTAGAATCGGATTAGTCCTCCCCAATACGGACCTGTCCTCAAAACACTTCACAAGTCACACAAAATCGGACAAGTCCGATCATATCTAGACTAGTCCGATATTCCTTCTGATCCATATCAGAAAAGTCCGATATTTGCACGGACTAGTCCAAAAAACCCTATGATCTACAACAGACAAGTCCTCCAAGTGCAGACTTGTCATCTGACTCACTTAGGGTTTCACTTCTCCGGACAGGTCCGATGGATATCGGACTAGTCCGAAGATTTCAAGTAGCAAAATCAGACAAGTCCATTTTCAGCCGGACTAGTCCGATATTTCGGGGCACTTAGGGTTTGCTACACACAGCACACCGTACTAGTACAAACTTTCTGAACCCTAACGGTCACTTTTAGAAACCCCTTATTAATAGAGGTGCACGGCCTTCTTTTGAACTCTCTCGAACCCTAGCGCCGTCACACCTCCCAAGGGCCTCAAAAACTACATCTCTCCACGAAATTAAGTGCAACAACGATCAATCCTTTGAGGATTCACTCTAGATCATTGGAGAGACACTTGGAACATCACATTGAGCTCTTGGTTTGATTCTCTAACACACTCCTGTGTTTTAATTGTAATCTTTTGAGTGTGTTTTTGGTGGAAATTTGTGTTGTAATCTAAGGGAGCTCTCAACGTGTGAGAAGGCCCCTTGAATTCGGTTATTCACCTCTTTGTGATTAGTGGAAGAGGATTGGCCTTCGTGGTGATCCGACGAGGGTAGGGTTGGAGAAGACCTGGTCCTATTGTGGACTCCTCAACGTGGACGTAGGTTGCCTTTGTGGTAGCCGAACCACGGGATAAAACCTTGTGTCTTGCTTTTTGGTGTTCATCATTCTAATTCATCAATATAATCTAGGGTTACATAATCATTACTCATCTAACGTTGGATTGTTAAACATACGATTTAATTGTGATATAATCTAGAATATAACTATGAAACCTTTATTTGGTTCTATTTTTCCGCTGCACACATAAAATAATCAACATAATCGATCTAGCTTAATCAACTTAGTCCGTGAACACCGGACTAGTACGCACTTTACCGGACTAGTCCGATATCTCTGGTATTGAGCTTGTTGTTGAGTGTTGCAGGATCCGACAACTTTCAAAAAGGCCTATTCACCCCCCCTCTGGGCCCACATTCAATTGGTATCAGAGCGAGGTTCTTCAAGAAAGAGTCTAACCACTCGAAGAGAAAATGTCGGACATTAAGGACGCCCACAAAATCAACAACCAAGAGGAGGTTAACAATGACAAGACCCAAAAAGTGGAGAAGTACCTCGAAGCCATTCAAGACTTCGAGGACGACGATGAGGAGACGCTGGAGCTAAAGGCGCTCCTCAGAAAGAAGGCACTTTCCAAAGGGAAAGTGAAAGTTGAAGAGAAGAAGAAGGGGAGTAGTCACACCGACTACTCCTGATATCCTTTTAACTATGATCGTCTAAACTCCAATAACAATCATTACTTATCTATCCCACTTGGAAAATCCCCACACTTCGATGGAAGTGATTACTCAATGTGGAGGAAGAATATGAAAATGCATTTGATTTCCCTCAACCCAAGTCTATGGCATGTTGTATGCACAGGGATAGATATTACGGACGATGACGAAGAGCTCACCCCAAGCCAAGAGCAGGAAATTCATAGAAATGCACAAGCCGCAGCTGTAATCACCTCCTCACTCAGTCGGGACGAGTTCACCAAGGTGGATGGACTCGAAATTGCTAAGGAGATATGGGATACACTACAAACTGCACATGAAGGTGACCGACATGTGCGTGAAGCAAAGATTGAGATGATCGAAGGCGAACTAGGAAGATTCACAATTGAGGAAGATGAGTCACCCCAAGATATGTACAATCGATTGAAGACACTTGTCAACAAAGTTCGATCATACGGGAGCAAGAAGTGGAATGACCACGAGGTGGTAAAGCTCATCCTTAGAGCTTTTATGCCTCGCAATGTCACGCTATGCTCCATGATTAGAGAAAGCCCCGGATACAAAAGGATGACCCCGGATGAATTGCTTGGAAAAATCATCAATTTTGAGATGATGGAAAGAAAAGCAAAGCACATCAAGGAAATTGCCGATCTCACCTCGGCTAAGAAGAAAGGGGTTGCTCTAAAGTCCACCCTCAAGCCTCTATCCAAAAAAGCAAGGGAAGCACAACTAGAGGAAGACAGTGACGATGAAAGCAGTGAGCTAGATGAAGAGGACATGATATTGTTCATGAAAAAGTTCAAGAGAATAATGAAGAAAAGACAAGGAACAAAATCAAGTGAGGGAAAGTACAAGGAAAGAACGAAACCGAAGTTGAGGCAGGCTTGCTATAATTGTGGTGAGTATAACCACTTTATAGTTGATTGCCCATATGAGGAGAACAAGAAGAAGACCAAAGAAGCCAAGCCTCAACCTAAGAAATTCCTCAAGAAGAAGAAACAAGCCGAACAAGCACACATTGGGAAGGAGTGGGACTCAAACGATGAGTCCTCATCATCCGAAGAAGAGGAGATGGCTAGCATAGCCATCGAGAGTGCGTCCAAGAAATCTACAGACTTCCCCACACTCAGTGCAAGGAAAGGAAATGGCACGTGCCTTATGGCAAAGGAAGGTAAACGCAAGGTAATCATCAAGACCCCTTCCGCGCATTCCTACTCTAGTGATGATGAAATAATTAGTGATGATGAAGATATGCTTAGTGGACTAGATAGGAAAGCTACAACAAAAATGAAATTTTTACTTGATCAACTTGTTGAGAAGGAGAGGTTGATTCATCGTCAAGAGGACATGATTATCTCCCAAAAGGAGGAGTATGTCGAACTTGACAAACTTCTAGAACTTGAAAAGGAGAAAAAAAATTCACTAGAGCTTGAGTTAGCTTCAAGCAAGAAAGCTTGCTTGGAGTTAACTGACTCAAATGTTGCAATCAAGGACCAACTTGCTGATCCGATCAAGGTTAACAAGATCCTTGAAGTGCAAGTTGAGTCACTCAAGCTGAGTGAACCTTCCTCCTCTTGAAGTTCACCTTCTCAATACACTAAAACTGATTTTGCTCATATGTGCACATGTAGTAAAATAGACACCAGTTTGAAGGAGAAGTCAACCTCCACAAAGGATAAAAATCGTACCCAATGTGGCATATTTGACAAGGAGAAGATCAACTATGCACGTAGTGCATACTTGGTCCAAAGACCTCCAAATGTCAAGTATGGTATTGGTTACTCTTATGATGAAAAACAGCATGCTGGAAGTCAAAAGAATAACAAGGGGAGGATTTCCTTTGTGAAGGAAAGACCCTCTCAAACTCATAAGTCGAGGGGTAAAAACCTGAACTCACACAAACACCGGACTAGTCCGGTGAGTGTCCGGACAAGTTCGGTCCTCCGGACAAGTCCGGCCTTCTAGACTAGCCTTGTATACAAACAATAACAATTACTCTTTAGAACCTTTGATGCCTCCTATGTGTTAATGAGAAATAATCTTGGCAAGGTTTATGCTAATTATGTTGGGCCACGCCATGGGAACACCAAATCTCATGTGTGGGTGCCCAAATGTATTGTAACTAACCTTTAAGGACCCAAGCAAGCTTGGGTACCTAAAACCAAAGCATAATTTGTTTTTGCAGGCCTATTCCTCCGGTGGATCCAAATAGGTGCTAGACAGTGGCTGCACCAACCATATGATCGGGGAAAGAAGGATGTTCGCGGAATATGAAGAGAATGAGGACCCAAACGAAGGCATCTACTTTGGAGATAATAGTCAAGGAAGGGTGCTCAGTACCGGTAAAATCGCAATATCTTCTACACACACACTTTCTCATGTTTTACATGTTGAATCCTTAGATTATAACCTGCTGTCCATATCTCAGCTATGTGACAAAGGTTATAATTGCTTGTTCACTAACGAGGGTGTGACCGTCTCTAGGAGGAGTGATGGTTCCATTGCATTCAAGGGTATGTTGAAGGGAAAGCTTTACCTCGTTGACTTCAACAAGGATAAAAGCCGAACTTGACACATGCTTGATTGCAAAAACCAACATGGGTTGGATGTGGCATAGTCGGCTAGTGCATGTTGGTATGAGGAATCTTCAAAAACTCCTCAAGGGCGATCACATCCGCGGTTTGAAGGATGTTGTTTTTGGGAAAGACAGGCCTTGTAGCGCGTGCCAAGCCGGGAAGCAAGTTGGAGCACCTCATCCCGCAAAGAACGTCATGACTACAACAAGACCGCTTGAACTACTTCACATGGACTTGTTTGGTCCAATTGCTTACATAAGCATCAGCGGTAACAAATATGGTCTAGTAATTATTGATGACTTTTCTCGCTTCACTTAGGTTTTCTTTTTGAACGATAAGTCAGAAACACAAGGAACACTCAAGAAGTTCTTCAAGCGATCTCAAAACGAATTCTCATTGACAATCAAGAGTATTCGAAGCGACAACGGCATGGAGTTCAAGAACACATAAGTGGAGGAGTACCTTGATGAAGAGGGTATCAAGAACGAATTTTCAGCGCCATACTCGCCACAACAAAACGGAGTTGCCGAAAGAAAGAACCGAACACTCATAGAGATGGCAAGAACAATGCTCGATGAGTACAAGACCTCGGATCGATTTTGGGCGGAAGCGATTAACACCGCTTGCCACGCTGTAAATCGACTTTATCTTCATCGACTACTCAAGAAGACATGTCATGAGCTACTCACCGGTAATAAACCAAATATCTCATATTTTCGAGTTTTCGGTTCTCCATGTTATATCCTGAACAAGAATCCTAGGACTTCAAAGTTCGCTTCGAAGTCCGATGAAGGTTTCTTGCTTGGTTATGATTCAAACACTTACACCTATCGTGTTTTCAACAAGGCCTTCGAACTCGTTGAAATAGCGCGTGATGTAATGTTTGATGAGACTAATGGCTCCCAAAAGGAGCAAGTTGATCCATGTGAATTAGGTAAAGAAGAAGCTCCTTGTCAAGCATTGAAAAGAATGGCTCTAGGTGAAGTTCGACCACAAGAGCCACCTTCACATGTACATGAGGAAGATGAACCACAAGAGGAGACCAATGATCAAGGGGGAGCTTCAGTACAAGATCAACCACAAGAATACGAAGATGATCAACAAGTCAATGAAGACAACTACTTAGGGGGAGAAGCAGATGATCATGAAGACACAACTCCCCAAGTGCCACACCCAAGAGTACACCAGTGTGTCTCAAGGGATCACCCAATCGACAATATCATCGGTGACATCCAAAAGGGAGTAACCACTAGATCTCGCATAGCTAACTTTTGTGAGCATTATTCGTTTGTATCCTTTTTGGAACCACGCAGGGTTGAGGATGCATTGAAAGATCCAGACTGGGTGGTGGCAATGCAAGAAGAATTGAACAACTTCAAGCGTAACGAAGTATGGGAACTTGTAGCAAGACCCAATGCAAACATCGCTGAAACCAAATGGGTCTTCCGCAACAAACAAGATGAACACGGGGTGGTGATAAGGAACAAGGCACGACTTGTGGCCAAAGGTTATTCACAAGTCGAAGGTTTGGATTTTGATGAGACTTTTGCTCCAGTAGCTTGGCTTGAATCCATTAGAATATTACTTGCATATGCTACTCACCATAAATTCAAGCTGTATCAAATGGATGTGAAAAGCACCTTCCTCAACGGACCAATCAAGGAAGAGGTGTACGTGGAGCAACCACCCGGGTTTGGAGACGAAGAGTTCCCCAACCACGTATTCAAATTGCGTAAGGCTCTCTACGGCCTCAAACAAGCTCCTAGAGCTTGGTATGAGTGTCTTAGAGATTTCTAATTGAGAATGGTTTTCAAATTGGCAAAGTAGGTTATATGCTATTTACAAAGAATTTAGACAATGATCTTTTTATGTGTCAAATTTATGTTGATGATATAATCTTTGGGTCAACTAATCAATCGTTTTATGAGGAATTTAGCAAAATCATGACTGAAAGGTTTGAAATGTCAATGTGGGAGAATTACAGTACTTCTTGGGATTCCCATGTGCAGCAACAAAAGGAAGGGACATTCATAAGCCAATCCAAGTACACGCAGGACATACTTAAGAAGTTTGGCATGGACAAGGCAAAGCCCATAAAGACCCCCATGGCAACAAATGGCCACTTGGATCTCAATGAAGATTGACCTAGCGTCGACCAAAAGGTATATCACTCCATGATTGGATCCCTACTATATTTATGTGCATCTAGGCCAGACATTATGTTGAGTGTATGTTTGTGTGCAAGATTTCAAGCCAACCCTAAGGAATGTCACTTGACAGCCGTAAAAAGGATCCTGAGATACTTAGTTCATACACCCAACCTTGGTCTTTGGTACCCAAAAGGCTCAAAATTCAATCTCACTGGTTACTCCGATGCAAATTATGCCGGGTGCAAAGTAGACAGAAAAAGCACCTCCGACACATGCCAATTCCTAGGGAGATCCTTAGTTTCTTGGTCCACCAAGAAAAAAAATTCCATTGCCTTATCCACAGCCGAAGTGGAGTATGTTGCAGCCGGGAGCTGTTGTGCACAACTTCTTTGGATGCGACAAACTCTAAGGGATTACGGTTACAATATGAACCGTATTCCACTCCTTTGTGACAACGAGAGTGCCATTAAAATTGCCCACAACCCAGTTGAGCACTCCAAAACTAAACACATAGACATAAGACACCACTTTTCGAGAGATCATGCCATGAAAGGAGACATAGCCATCTCACATGTCAATACCCAAAAACAATTGGCCGACATATTCACCAAGCCACTTGATGAAAAGCACTTTTGCGAACTCTGAAATGAACTAAATATCCTCAATGCTCGGAGTGTGGCTTGAAAAGTTGCATACCTGTATGAATTCTTCAAAATATATTGATTTAATTGTGAAAATCAACTCTCTCTCAATTTTTCCCGAAAAACTATGTCAATTACTTGATCTTGGTGAATTATGATCATTGCTTGATTGTTGTATGCTTACTGGTCATATTCATCAAGATCATTTGATTTAATTTGCCTCTCTGTTCTCTATTTATGAACCTTCAAATATATATGAATGGGCTATGCAAATTTCCCCTGGTGACCACGGACTAGTCCGCACATGCAGACTAGTCCATAGAGTGTCGGTTAGGCCGGATTAGTCCGATAACACCACGGACTAGTCCGATGTTGCTCTCTGGATGAGTTCGGACTAGTCCGGTCATCTCCGGACTTATCCGATTTTTTGTGTCCATAACCCTAGATGCCACGAAACCCTAATCCCTTCATCCTCCACTCTTGCTCACGCGTTCTCTCTCCTACGCCTTGTATCATACCTATGCCTTGTATCATTCATTATCATTCTTGAAACTCATTCTCAGGACATGTCGAGCTCAAACGATGAGGCTTCCGATTTTGAGGCCGAGATGGACCACAAGGTGGCACCTCGGACCTCAACGATTCTTGGCAAGATGCGCCAAGAGCGACCTACCGAGCCAGCTCCATCTCCTCCACAAGTTCGGAGGAAAGTGCTAGTGAAGAAGCCGGCCTCCAAGGTGCCAGTTTCTAGGGCTACCGCCAGTGGTGGCCCTAGCTTGGCAAGTGCTCGCCTAGCAAAAGGCAAGGGCAAGGGGATAGCGACGGGTCCAGTTGGACCATTGAAGCTGCATGCTCCCAGGGAATGGGTCCGGGAATCCCCTTAAGAAAAGTATAATGGGAAGGGCAGCGACACAGCTGCAAAGCTCAGGAGCATTGATTGCTATAATCAACCAAAGCAAGCTGCAGATGGAAGATTCTGGAGCAATTTTCATGCTGACTATTATAGGGCTGTATACCTGCAGATGAAGACACCAGTGGTGCGCAGTCGGTGGATTGACTGGGCACATCTTGAGAAGAAAAGATGCTCTGCATTTGATGAAGTGATTGCAGCAGCTGAAAGACATTGCTTGAAGGACCTCTTTGCCTTCAAGTACAATTGGAATGATGAAGTGGTGGCTCAGTTCTGTGCCACCTGCCACTTTGCAAGCGATGAAGAGGAAAGAGTGACTTGGATGACTCATGGATCCAAGTACACGATCACTTATGAAGAATTTGCAAGGATGTTGCATCTAGACACCTCCAGCAATGATAATGTGGTCATCCACAATGTTGGTGTCATTGACAAGGAGAGGATGAAGTTTCTCCTTGAGCCCAATTCAATGTTCATCCCTCCTTCCACAAAGAACATGAAGCCATTCTTTGTGGTGCTAAACAGAGTCTTGAGGAAGACTTGCCCCTAAGGATGGGGATGCAGGGAGTGTACAAGGGTACCTCCGGACCCTAATGAGGATCATAAGCAAGAACAGATAGTTTGATGTGTTTGACTACATATGGAACGATATGGTTAACATGTCTAGCACCCCCAACAGGTCCTGTGGCTAAGCTCCCTATCTAATGCTTATGATTGAGAAAGTCACAGGGGTTGAGTTTGTCAAGGATGTAGAGTACACACCTCTGAGGCCTCAGAAGCCTCAACAAGTAAATGTCCAGGCTCCTCCCTCGTCGGCCTCCAGTCCCGAGGCACCGGCAAGAACAAGCGAAGATGTCACAGTTGCTCGAACTTCAAGGGCAGCCCCTCAGAGAGGATCAGCTAGTGGAATCCTCAAATAGCTGGCTGCCATCTTCACCTCCCGCAAGAAGGCCGAACTGAAGGCCCACAAGCTCAACATGAAAAGAAAGGAGGACATGAAGTACATAAGGCAAATGTGAAGCAAATTTCCCAGAAGCTGGAGATCGACCCCATTGTATCTCCAGTGATCTGTGAGGACTCCGACCCGGACTACATTGAGGTCGGGCCCTTGACCCCATCCGAGCTTGCCTACTTTGGCGTTGGGGGCTCGAGCGTCTCCGCCCATCCTCCTTCTCCTCCTAATCAAGCTGAAGATGAAGAAGACGAAGACGACGATGAGAGGTCCGACAGTGAAGAGTGAAGACATTAGGGCCCTCCTCTCCTTCTTTTCGGTGTCTTGATGCCAAAGGAGGAGAGATTGAGGGGGAGTCTTAGCTTTAGCTGTAGGATGCGAGGAGAGAGCTCTTTTATGCTTCTTGTCTATTTTTGAGTTTTGCAGTGTTTTAACTTTTTTCCTAAGTTAGTTATGGTTCTGTGATGCAATGCTTAATTAATTTGAGAAGTATTTGTTGAAATCTGTAATCTTGCTCCTGGAATGACATATATGCTTGGCTTTGGTTGATTAATGTAAATTATGTCATTCTCAATGTCTCAATATACTTTGTTATGCATCCCACCATAAAGAATGCACATATGGATAATTCTTTCACTGCTTGATGTATTTTTGACTCATATGTGCATACTTTATGAAAATCTCAGTTTTTATCATATTTTGTGAAATCTCAATTGGTTTTCATCAATCACCAAAAAGGGGAAGATTTAAAGTGCATCTAGGACTCTCTTGTGGGTTTTGGATGATTTATGACATGCAATTGGGATCCTAACCTATTTGTTGAGATGAGTGCAGGCCTATGATAGGAAAATGAGCAAAATACCAAAAAGAAGGAAGGATGAGGAGCAAAGTGGAGATGAGCTCAAGGAAGAAGAGTAATATATTATTGTGTATGGAGTGTGTTAAGGAAACTCACCCAAAGAGCTCAATCACAATTAAACACACACATTGCACAAAGTTACACAGGACCGGACTAGTCTGATCACAACCGGACTAGTCCGATAACCTCTCTGCACCAGATCGGACAAGTTCGATATCTGTCGGACTAGTCCGATATTCTTCTGACTAGAATCGGACTAGTCCTCCCCAGTACGGACTAGTCCTCAAAACACTTCACAAGTCACACAAAATTGGACAAGTCCGATCATATCCGGACTAGTCGGATATTCCTTCTGATCCATATTGGACAAGTCCGATATTTGCACGGACTAGTCCGAAAAACCCTCTGATCTACATCGGACAAGTCCTCCAAGTGCGGACTTGTCATCTAACTCACTTAGGGTTTCACATGTCCGGACAGGTCCGATGGATATCGGACTAGTCCGAAGATTTCCAGTAGTGAAATCGGACAAGTCCGTTTTCAGCCGGACTAGTCCGATATTTCGGGGCTCTTAGGGTTTGCTACACACAGCACAACGGACAAGTCCGGTGACCACCACGGACTAGTCCGAACTTTCTGAACCCTAACGGTCACTTTTAGAAACCCCATATAAATAGAGGTGCACGGCCTTCTTTTGAACTCTCTCGAACCCTAGCTCCGTCACACCTCCCAAGAGCCTCAAAAACTACATCTCTCCAAGAAATTAAGTGCAACAACGATCAATCCTTTGAGGATTCACTCTAGATCATTGAAGAGACACTTGGAACATCACATTGAGCTCTTGGTTTGATTCTCTAACACACTCCTACGTTTTAATTGTAATCTTTTGAGTGTGTTTTCAGTAGAAATTTGTGATGTAAGCTTAGGGAGCTCTCAACGTGTGAGAAGGCCCCTTGAATTCGGTTATTCACCCCTTGGTGATTAGTGAAAGAGTATTGGCCTTCGTGGCAATCCGACAAGGGTAGGGTTGGAGAAGACCCGGTCCTGTTGTTGACTCCTCAACGTGGACGTAGGTTGCCTTTGTGGTAGCCGAACCACGGGATAAAACCTTGTGTCTTGCTTTTTGGTGTTCATCATTCTAATTCATCAGTATAATCTAGGGTTTCATAATCATTACTCATCTTATGTTGGATTGTTAAACATAAGATTTAATTGTGATATAATCTAGAATATAACTGTGAAACCTTTATTTGGTTCTATTTTTCTGCTGCACACATAAAAGAATCAATCTAATCGATCTAGCTTAATCAACTTACTCCGTGAACACCGGACTAGTCCGCACTTTACCGGACTAGTCCGATATCTCTGGTATTGAGCTTTTTGTTGAGTGTTGCAGGATCCGACAACTTTCAAAAAGTCCTATTCACCCTCCCTCTAGGCCCACATTCACATAGCTAGGCTTGAATCTATTAGAATATTACTTGCATGAGTGTCTTAGAGATTTCTTTATTGAAAATGGTTTCAAGATTTGAAAAGCAGATTATACATTATTTACGAAACACTCCGACAATGATCTCTTTATCTATCATATCTATGTTGATGTAATTATCTTTGGTTCAACTAATAAATCCTTTTGTGAAGAATTTAGTAAGATTATTACAGATAGGTTCGAGATGTCTATGATGGGAGAGCTGAAATACTTCTTGGGATTCCAAGTGAGGCAACAAAAGGAAGGGACATTCATGAACCAAACCAAGTATACTCAAGACATACTCAAGAAGATTGGAATGGACAAGGCGAACCCTATAAAGACTCACATGGCAACAAATGGACACTCAGATCTCAAAGAAGACGGACCTAGCATGGATCAAAAAGTATATCACTCCATGATTGGATCCCTACCATACTTATGTGCATCTAGGCCAGACATTATGTTGAGTGTACGTTTGTGTGCAAGGTTTCAAGCCAACCCAAAAGAGTGTCATTTGACAGCTGTAAAATGAATCTTGTGGTATTTAGTTCATACACCCAACCTAGGTCTTTGGTATCCTAAAGGTTTCAAGTTCAATCTCTTTGGATATTCCGATGCAGATTATGCCGAATGCAAAGTAGATAGAAAGAGTACCTCCGGTACATGCCAATTTCTAGGTAGATCCCTAGTTTCTTGGTCCTCCAATAAACAAAACTCCATTGCCTTATCCACGGCCGAAACAGAGTATGTTGCAGTCGGGAGTTGTTGTGCACACTGTAAAATCCCACTTAATTCTAAATATGAATTTCAGTGGTCAGAAATTCAAATTCAATTGGGTTCAAGATATGGTCATGTGCATAAACTTGAACCTATTCAATTCCTTTTTCTTCTCATGTTCTAAACTTTATTAACATGAGAACCATACTTCACAAATAATCTTAAAATAATTCAAATATCATCTCTAAAAAATTTTGGAGTATTTGAATGGGGTTTGCTTGGGCAAATCAATTTATAGTACCACATATACTCAAATAAAACAAATAGCATATAGCTACTGTATACACATGCCCTATCAAGAACATTCAAATCTGAGGCTATAATTTTTTCTGTAGTCTTCTAAAATTGCAAATAAGCTCCTTGAAAAGTTTCATGAATTTTGGAGTCCATTTGTTATTTTATTTGAGATGCTCAGTGAATTTGAATCAATATTAAATTAGCATTCAAAATCTGGTCAAATATACTTGAACATAAAGATTTAAACACACCATTGTGTTCATCACATTTTTTACTTAGCCATGAAGTTTCATGATTTTTGGAGTTTATTTACTATTTCTAAATGAATTACTAAAAGGACAGTAGATGTAAGGCTGTCTGGCGGGGCCCACCAGTCAGCAACCCCACGTGCGCCGCAATCCAGCGCGCGCTGCGCGCGCCACCGCGATGGCGTGCATGCCCAGCGCGACAGCGGCGAGCTACCGCCGTTTGAGCACTATAAATAGCAACCATGGCTCCTCCTTATCGCTCTACGGTCGCTCTTATCTCCTTACTTCCCACTGAGCCGAAGGGCTGCTCCATTTTTGCCCCGCGCGCAAGTTTCCGAACGCCGGTGCCGCGCGCCCATTGCCGACCATCCGAAGGCCCCTCGCGCCAAGCTCCCAACAGCGAGGTTGATCTCCACTCCCTCCTCTATCCTCTGAATCAATCCTTTCGTTGTTTAGTTGACAGTTTGACCGGTATTTTGAAGCTACGCCGAAGCTCGCTGTCATGTTCACCGCACGCCGCCTCTGCTCCACGGTGCCAGGCTGGTGAAAGCAGTTTTTTGCTTCGACTCCAATAGCAAACTGGTGCGCCTGGACATGCTCTGCATGACGGTGAAAGCCGCTTCTTGTTTACGTGAGTATCGAGCAAGTTAGCTAGGTTTTACTTTCGACCGAAGCTAATGAACTCGTTCGGTTTTTCATTCAATTCGAGTTCCACACTTAATCACTCTCCAAAATTGCTAGCAAATAGTTTCTACACTCCTTTGCGCACCCTCTCGAACTGGAATCACAAAAAATAATCAACTGTAGCTCGAGAATCACGAGTTCTCCCCTCTGCCGTTAAGAAGTTGCCTCGGTCACCGTCGATAATGGTTTTGCCGACCGTCGCATGACCATCTCACCTTCCCATCACCTTCCTCGTGGTTCCAGAAGACATTCCCTGCCTTTTTCGAAGAGTTTTAGCCACGGGATCGCCAGTTCTGACACGGCCGGAACCCTAGCCGCCGCCGCCGATGCGCCACTGTTCCGACCGTCAGCAAGCCTCCCTGACCCCACCATCATACTCAGCGCGGCATTTTAAGGTTGGGCACCCAAAATTAGGTGCTGCGGAGGCCGGGAACACAGATCCGGTGAGCCTCGCCGGAGTGCGCCGCCGCGGGAGCCCCGCGCGCCGCCTGCTTTGGGAGATTGAAGACGACGCGGCGGGCCCCGCGTGTCAGCGTCTTTTAAACCTGTCGGATCAGGTGTGGCCCCGGGATCTGGTGTGGCTACGCGGTGCTTCTCTGTGGTCCCCGTGTGGTGTGAATGCCATTGGTCCATTTTAAAACGGTGGGACCCACTGTTTAATTCAAATTAGGATTTAATTCCAGATTTGACTCCAACTTAGAAAATCCATAACTTTCTATAGACTGCTCCAAAATCTTCAAACAACTTTTGTTTGAAAGCCCTTGAGCTCTAGTTTCTGTTAGTACCAATTAGGTTTTGTGAAACGCACTTTTAAATTCTGTAGAAAACAATCATTCCAAATACAAATCCAATTTTTCCAGATGAACTGCCACTCCAAAAATCCCCAAAATTCACATAAATACATCATCCTATTCTTGAGTCCAAGATAAAGTTTGGGAACCATTTCACCTGTATAACCCTCTGTATAATTCAATTACCTTTTTCAGTCATTGAATTATTACAACTATTCAGTTGCTTTGTTATGTCCCAAATTTGAACTGGACACTCCATTAGTCATTTACTAACTCCTGTAAGAATTTGAGATTTAATTGACTTGGTCTCCTAGTCCTAAGTCAGTTGCCAACTGAATGTTAATTGAAAAACTAAAAAAAAAATCAATTATAAAATATTTCCAGAAATTCTTGCCAACTTTGAAATTCAATATCTCCTTCACCAGGGCTTAGAAATTTATGAAACCAATTTTGCTAGAACGAAAACAACAGCCTTTATCATGATCATCAACTGGCAGCAATGATCAAGCTACAGTTTCTTCTCTAAAATTTTTGGAATTTTATTACTTGCCATAATTTTAGAGACAACAAACTACTTTGAGCATCTCTTGTTCTTTGCAAGAGTATTCCTTGTAGTCCCTAACATCTACCATAAAAATCCCAAAGCCAAAGAAGATCATTCACTCATTATAACCATAGTTAGAATCTTATGAACTATATGTACATTAAAATTTATTAGCAATTCATATATGCATATCGTGTAGTGATCGATATTGACGAGAAGTGTCGCTTGGAGGAGAAGGCCAGGGTGTCCACTTGAAGCCCTTGGTGTAGCCTTCTGAGAAGGACCCTTAACAATTGAAATTTAATCGAGTCGCAAACTAAGGCAAGCCCCGGTTTGCATTTAAGAGCTTTCCAAAGTTTTCCAGTTTTATTCACTTATGTCTTCAGTTGATATTGTGAATTACGTATAAGGTGTTTGATACTCCACTTGCATGACCACAAATCCCAGGGTTTGGTTGGAACGAGTTACAGTTTGACCTGTAGTAACTGCTTTGCTAATATATAGGAAATCCGGTAGAAGTCAAGTAGTTGGAATCTACTTGCGAGATAGGAATAATAGTTCACATGAGGGTAAAAATTAAACATGACTTATGAAATGAATACGAGATCGGGCAGGGAGAATAGGAGTCGACGAGATGGAGTCTCGGGCGCATAGCCCTGCCTGTGTCGCTTGAGGACCGTGTCGTATGCGGCACCGTTGGTCAAGCTTGAACTGTACTGGTTTCATAATGGTATATGGGCCCATTAAACTGATGTAACTCCAGACTGTAGTGTGGAGACTCCTCGGTTGTCCTTGAATGGAGATTCGAAGGCAGAAAGGTGTAAATCCCCTAGCGGAACATTTTGACGTGTCCGTGTAGGGGACCTTTTGCTCGAGATGAAGAGGTTTGTCGACATTGGGTTCTTGGGTGAAAGGTGGCCACGTATGACGCGGGGAGGAGAGCACGTATGTGTCTCCCACGCGGGTGTGCGTGTCGTGCAGTCCGGGTGTGTCCCGATTGCAATCACCGTCCCCCGCGATAATAGAGTACCACTTGTCTATCGCTGTCGTGATGTAGTAAATACTAAAGAAGCCAGAGAAATATATTGTATTGAATTATAATTGCTTTGCAACCTTGTATGATTTAGATATAGCAAAATTAAAGTTTACAGTTTCCCCATACTTTAGCTGTAATAGCATTATGTGCTTTGAGCATGTCATATCATCGGCAAAGCGTTTCTTGTTTGATTGTGGAGTCTATGATGTGCCGTGCTTGAAGAATGTCATTTGCTACTTAAAACATGATTATAAGGATTCACTTGTAGGCGAGTCTATTTATGCTATTCCTTACCTATGTTTAGTACTCACCCTTGCATATGTCTAGTGAGATGGGTTAGTCTTGCTGAGCCTTATGCTCACGTTTGCGCTTTAACGATTTTTGCAGGTATTAGTTTTATTTCTGCTATTCAGGTTGTACATGAGACTCGAGGTGTCGAGAAAATCTCATGTGAACCACGCCGCTGCTGAATGTTCTTCTTGTTGCTATTGAGAAACATCCTAGGGCATGGACGTCTTCTCTCCTGCTTAGTTAGGTGATATTATGAGTATGTATTTTCCGCTGCGTGTGTACTTCTGTTGTACACTCTTTTTTAAACTCTTCTAAAGATGAAATGAAAACTTTATATGTTTTGGTATCCTTTTCGCGTGTGTTGTTAGGTGCCGCATCGCATGGCACCACCAAATGAGATCCTCGGATGTGTGGACTCCGGTCCCCACAGACATGGTATCAGAGCTTCATTGGGAATAGCCGCTCGAAAAGAGCCTATTTTCAAAAACTCCAAAGTAGTCGAGTGAGATTTAGCTATATGCCCATTAAGGACTATTACTAGTATAAGTTATAAAGGTGGTAAACTAACTTATATGTTATTAATTCTGTAACGACGCTCCGACATCAGGTAAGAGGTAAGGTACGCCACCGTAAGCGGATCAATTGCGTTAAGCTCACCATGCGAGAGGTAGCATGGAATTTTTCTATGGCTTGGCGAGAAAAAGTTAATAGGAGTCTATGAAACTTTCCATGTTTCTGAGAACCTATGACACGCGGTACCCCAGCGTGCTTCAAAGTTAGTGGGAGCCCCCATCCGGTGGTGTGTAACCTGATAGTATGCCTCTCTCTAATCATTCATATTCTATGGGAGCATGCGAAACACGTATGCCCGAGCGTGTATAAGCCGGTTCATACGGGAGTCTTTGCTGTACAGACGTATTTACAGCCATTTACCTCGAGACATGACATCGCTCGAGGGTGACTCACACCAGAGTCGTATGCATTTACTTTTGTATATTATTGTGACTGCCTGTCATGATTCCCCGTGCCGCCCTTGAGGTGTGAAGGTGTGAAAGGGGATTGTTTGTCTTTTGCAGCATTGACTACGGTAGCGACCCGTGTAGCACGCATTTGCGAGTGAACGATAGTATGACCACCTATAAACGTATCCGGATATACCGGTTAGAATTTTCTTTGGTGAGGCACGTAGTACCGTCAGTATCGACTTTGATGCTTGACCATGCCCAACGTCAGAATGGTTGCATTACATTTTTTGGAAAGTCCGACTACCAGTTGCTGGTAAGTTTTGGACATTGCAAGGTGAATATCACTCATAACTCGTGAAGAATCAAGGTTCTTTATTTCTGGCAGAAGTTTGCTCAAATTTGCCAGGTCGTAATCTTGGTTAGTTGAAAAATAACATAAGGATATGCTATATGGATAGAAAGATCATCAAGTCCAATGCAAAGTTCATTTTGGTCTTTAGGACAGAAAATGATCCTACCTTGGCGTAATATGAACTCCACAAAATCTACTACAAATGTCTTACCCAATTACACAGTCTCTGTATTTTCACCATAACTCCTTGTAGAAAAATCTTCTGTCCTATTCTGATAATATCTGGAGAGGGAAGAAGCATCAATACAACTTTGTAAATTGAAGTGTTTTCTAATTCGACACTGAACCAATCCAAATCACCGGTTGAAACTGGTATACTGCAGATCGGTTGGCAGAAAACCAGTCAACTCATCTGTCAACTTTAGACAGTCATATTTCCTAATATTAAAGCTCGACATAGTCAGATATATACATCTTCGGAAATCTTAGGAAGTCCTTTACCAACTTTCTATTCAACTCCTGGTCTGAATCTTACATTACCAGAGTCCAATTCCAATTGTCGCAAACTCTGTTCTGGCAGTCCAGGACCAGAAATCATTGTGCATAGTGGGAATTTGCGAGCTTTGACCTGTATAACGACTTTGTGAGCCTAAACCAAATATATTTATGGAATCTTAACATGATTTGGTACCATCTTTATTTTGTCATTACCTCAAGATATTGTTTTGATATACCTGTATAAACTGTGGACAAACCCACATATACAGGGGAGGTTCTGTCAAAATTTCAAGAAAATTTTAGTCAACTTCAGACCTGTATAACTTTTAATCCAGAGCTCACCTGGAGGTGTTGAAGTACAATATGGAAAGGTTATGAAGTGCTATACAACTTTTGTATTCAACCCAAATCCTATTCCTGCCATTTACTGGAGCACATTTCGAATTTTTACAGGATGGTCTGCTGGAACAGAACTGATGTTTATATTCCCGATATGAACTGTCTTGTAACCTTTAATCGAGTTTCTATAGCTTCCATTCCAGAATTGCTATGGGGACAGAGCAATACATTCTGGAAAGGTTTTTGAGTTTACTATAAATTTGTAGTTGAACTCCAGACCAAATTTTGCATTTAACTGTGAGAAATAATTATATTTCTACAGACTGGTCTCATGGACCAGAAAACTGGACGGCATACCAGTATGCGATGTTATGAACTCATATCGTTTTAGTTTCACCTTCTTATGTCACTCATCATGTCTAGGGGTGATTACTCCACATGATTGAGTAACGTAAAGTTGAAACACCATGTTAAGTGATTGGTGGGTAGTATCACTTATTTGGGTCTAGTTCAATGTTCTAGTCTTTATTTAGACCTAGCATATTGCATTGTTAAGTGATGCATATTACGGTCTTTATTATGATTCCAGTTGGTACTCCATCTTTGGATCTTAACCGTAATGCTCACTCTTGTAGCATGGATCACACTCATTTTGAGGGTGAACCGGGTAATTCTGCTCATAGTGGAGATGACTCAACTCTACCACCAGTGCCACCATCAACCAGATTGGCAGAAGTCTTAGCAAGTATGGCCGAGTCTCTGCAGACGTTGGTACAGCGGAGTGTACAACCTGAGGCTCGACCACTTGATCAACTTCAAGTCACATATCTGGATTTCTTGGCAACTCAGCCACCGGTTTTCACAGAAGCCTAGGAACCATTGGAGTCGGAACATTGGCTCCGGTGATTGAAGCCAAATTTGAGTTACTCCAGTGTGATGAGTATCGTAAGGCTTTATTTTCCGCTCAACAACTTCACGGATCCGCAGGAGCTTGGTGGTCTGAATATCTTACCACTCTCCCTGACGGTCATCGTGTGACCTGGGCAGAGTTCCGTGATGCTTTTCGCGCACGACACATTTCTAAAGGGATGATTAAAACCAAGTTGGAGGAGTTTGTGGAGTTAAAGCAAGGATAAATGAGTGCTTATGAATACTCCAAGGCGTTCAATCGTTTGGCTCAATATGCGCCTGAGTATGTGAATACCGAGGTGTTGAAGTGCGATTGTTTCTTTCGAGGACTGAACGTCGAGCTTCGAGCTCGACTGGTGTCATTCAATAACGGCAACTACAATGACTTGGTTGGTGCCGCTATTGTTCAGGAGGATGCAACTCTTCGCTATCAGGCAGAGAAGAAAAAGAGGAAGACATCATTTAAGATTATTAGTGATATTCCTCAGGAGGATCAAGCGGTATATTTCTTACCATCCCGTCGACAGCTTTGGTCGAGTGAGCAACCACAAATGGTTCGGTATCACTCCTATCCAATGGAGACTTTAATTGCACCTCAACAAAGCTTGCAAGTGTGTCCTGATTCTCCACCGCAGCAGTATGATCTCACTCTTGCAGCCCAATCTCTGCAAGATGTGCATGTTGTCAGTCCACCCCAATTCAGTGGAAAGCACAGAATGCATTTAGCACAGGAACATCACAAGAAGGAACGTGGCCGTGTCAAATTGTCCTTTTGCAAGAATTCTGATCAGCACCATAAATTTAAAAACAAGACCTCATCGAAGTCTGCCAGTGTTAATTATGTTGCGGTTGAGGACATTCCAGAAGGAGAACCTGTTTTAGCAGGCATGTTTACTTTACATGATCAACCAGTAGTCGTTCTTTTTGACCCTGGAGCTACTCATAACTTTGTGAGCAAATCTTTTGTGCTGAGACATCAAGTGCCAATTGTGACTGTCTCGCATCCTTTTTGTTTCAGTTCACCTGGAGGCAATATTTCAGCTAATGAGATTATTTCTCGAGCACCTTTGTGCATGGGTGGAAGTATCTATCCGGTGAACCTCATCATTTTCGAAGGTCAGCAGATTGAACTCATCTTGGGGATGTCATGGTTGACTCATCATGGAGCCATCTTTGATATCAGCTCACGAACTGTGCAACTGAATTCTAAATTCCATGGAAGCAACACATTAAATCTTTTGAATACCGCACCAATAGTTTCAGCGGTGCATCACACCAGGGCCAAGAAGCTTGAGGATATCCCAGTAGTGTGTGAATATACAGACGTGTTTCCTGACGATCTCCCGGGCATGCCGCCAGAACGTGACGTTGAGTTCAAGATTGAACTAGAGCCAGGAACCATGCCAATCTCAAGGAAGCCGTATAGGATGGCACCGAAGAAACTTGCGGAATTGAAGGAGCAGTTGAATGACTTATTGAGCAAGGGTTTTATTCGCCCAAGTTCATCACCTTGGGGTTGTTCCGCGTTGTTTTTGAAGAAGAAGGATGAGACTTTGAGGTTGTGTGTGGACTATCGTCCACTGAATGCGGTCACCATCAAGAACAAGTATCCACTACCACACATTGATATTTTGTTCGATCAACTAGTGGGTGCTAAGGTATTCTCAAAGATGGATCTTCGTTCAGTTTATCATCAGATTAAGATTTGACCTGAGGACATTCCAAAAACCGCATTTTCAACGAGGTATGGGCTATATGAGTATCTCGTCATGTCCTTTGGGTTGACCAATGCACCAGCTCACTTCATGTATCTCATGAATTCGGTGTTTATGCCGGAGTTGGACAAGTTTGTCGTGGTATTCATTGACGACATCTTGGTATATTCTAAATCTGAAGAAGAACACGCTAAGCACTTGCATATTGTGTTGCAACGTTTAAGGGATCACCAACTGTTTGCAAAGTTCAGCAAGTGTGAGTTTTGGATCCGCCAAGTGCCATTTCTAGGGTACATTGTATTGGCTGATAGTATTGCTGTTGATCCAAGCAAAATTGTACAAGTCCTAAAGTGGAAATCTCCCAAGTCCGTACATGAAGTTCGTAGCTTCCTTGGCTTGGCTGGCTATTATCGGAGGTTCATTCCAAGTTTCTCAAAGATAGCTAAACCAATGACAGAACTACTGAAGAAGGGAACAAGATATGTATGGACTAAAGAATGTGAAGAAGCATTTCAAGCTTTGGTGAAACACCTCACAACAGCACCGGTGTTGGCTCAGCCGAACACAACTAAATCATTTGATGTCTATTGCGATGCATCTGGCATTGGTCTTGGTTGTGTACTCATGCAAGACAAAAGAGTGATCGCGTATGGATCCAAGCAGCTTCGGAATCATGAACAACATTATCCGACTCACGATCTTGAGCTCGCTGCCGTGGTGCTCGCATTGAAGTTGTGGAGGCACTATCTATTAGGCAATCTAGTGCATCTCTACAATGATCACAAGAGTCTGAAGTACATTTTCACCCAGAAAGACTTGAATATGCGACAGCGAAGATGGTTGGAATTGATCAAAGACTATGAGATTGAGATCTACTACCATCCTGGCAAAGCAAATGTGGTTGCAGATGCGCTGAGCCGCAAGTCTCATGTCAATCATCCGTCGATCATTTCAATGGAAGAGGATGAGCCGAGTTTATACTTGGTTCCCTATGGAGCCCTCTACAATCTAGCCCTCATCCCTACCATTAGGGAAGATATCGTAGAGGCTCAGAAGGAAGACCAGGGAATGTCGCACATTCAACGTAGAATGAAGTAGGGAGAGATGAAATGTTTTCGATGTGATGATCACAGTACTATTTGGTTTAAAGACCGTATAGTCGTACCCCATGACATGGAGCTCCGAAAGATCTTAGATGAAGCACACTTATCCAAGTACTCTATTCATCCTGGAAGCAACAAGATGTACCAGGATCTGAAGAAGAAATTTTGGTGGTCCCGGATGAAGCGAGAGATAGGAAAGTATGTATCCGAATGTGATACATGTCGGCGAGTGAAAGCCGACCATTTGAGGCAAGCCGGACAGTTAAAATCCTTGAACATACCGACATGGAAGTGGGAAGACATCAGCATGGATTTCATCGTAGGGTTACCTCTCACTTTCCATAAGCATGATTCGATTTGGGTGATAGTTGATCGGTTGACCAAGTCAGCGCATTTTATCCCTGTCAACACCAACTATCCAGGTCCCAAGTATGCAGAGTTGTATATCACAAGGATTATGTGTCCGCATGGAGTACCCCACACTATCATTTCAGATCGCGGAGCTTTATTTGTTCCTCGCTTTTGGGAGCAGCTCCACGCATCATTGGGTACCAAGTTGATTCGAAGCTCTGCTTATCATCCGCGGACTGATGGTCAGACAGAGCGAGTAAATCAAGTCCTTGAGGACATGCTACGAGCTTGTGCCATCCACCATGGTAAAAATTGGGATGATAATTTACCATTGGCGGAATTTTCATATAACAATGGCTATCAAGCTAGTATCCAGATGGCGCCATATGAAGCTCTCTATGGCAGGAAGTGCCGCACACCATTGAATTGGTGTGAGTCTTGTGAAAGAGTGACATATGGCATGTATCTTGTCAATGAAGCTGAAGAACGAGTGCGAGTAATCCAAGCCAATCTCAAGGCTGCTCAATCTCTACAGAAGAGTTATGCAGACAAACGACGTCGACCTCTTCACTTCGACATTGGGGATCACGTTTACCTTCGTGTATCTCCAATGAAAGGGATTCATCGTTTTGGGGTGAAGGGAAAGCTGGCTCCACGATTCATTGGGCCGTTCGCTATCACTGAGAAATGCAGACCAGTGGCCTATCGTCTGGAGTTATCGGCGTCTCTCTATGGAATTCATAACGTATTCCACATCTCTCAGTTGTGGAAGTTTCTTAAATCCCCAGCTGAAGTCCGCACGGAAGATCTTGAAGCTCTACAACCTGATCTCACTTATTCTGAGCATCCGGTCAAGATCATCGATGAGAAGACTCGTACCACAAGAAGTCGCACTTTGCACTTTTACAAAGTCTTGTGGAATAACCATACCGCTGAAGAAGCAACTTGGGAAAGCGAGGATTTTCTTAAATCAACCTATCCAGACTTGTTAGCGGCATATGTTCATTAGATCTTTTTCTTTTATCCTTCCTACTATAATCACGGGACGAGATTCTTTTAAGGGGGAGGAATGTAAAATACCACTTAATTCTAAATATGAATTTTAGTGGCCAGTTAAATTCAAATTTAATTGGGTTCAAGATATGGTCATGTGCATAAATTTGAACCTATTCAATTCCTTTTCTTCTCATGTTCTAAACTTTATTAACATGAGAACCATACTTCACCAATAATCTTAAAATAATTCAAATATCATCTCTGAATTTTTTTGGAGTATTTGAATGGGGTTTGCTTGGGCAAATCAATTTATAGTACCACATATACTCAAATAAAACAAATAGCATATAGCTACTGTATACACATGCCCTATCAAGAACATTCAAATCTGAGGCTATAATTTTTTCTATAGTCTACTAAAATTGCAAATAAGCTCCTTGAAATGTTGCATGAATTTTGGAGTCCATTTGTTATTTTATTTGAGACGCTCAGTGAATTTGAATCAAGTTTAAATTCAAATTCAAAATCTGGTCAAATATAATTGAACATAATGATTTAAGCACACCATTGTGTTCATCACATTTTTCTTGACATAGCCATGAAGTTTCATGATTTTTGGAGTTCATTTACTATTTCTAAATGAATTACTAAAAGGACAGTAGCTGTAAGGCTGACTGGCAGGGCCCACCAGTCAGCAACCCCACGTGCGCTGAAATCCAGCGTGCGCTGCGCGCGCCACTGCGACGGCGTGCATGCCCAGCGAGACAGCGGCGAGCTACCGCCGTTTGAGCACTATAAATAGCACCCCTGGCTCCTCCTTATCGCTCCACGGTCGCTCTTATCGCCTTACTTCCCACTGAGCCGAAAGGCTGCTCCATTTTCGCCCCGCGCGCATGTTTCCGACCGCCGGCGCCGCGCGCCCGTTGCCGGCCAGCCGATGGCCTCTCGCGCCACGCTCCCAACAGCGAGGTTGATACCCGCTCCCTCATCTATCCTCTGAATCAATCCTTTCGTTTTTAGTTGACGGTTTGACCGGTATTTTGAAGCTATGCCGAAGCTCGCCGTCGTGTTCACCGCGCGCCACCTCTGCTCCATGGTGCCAGGCTGGCGCAATCAGTTTCGTGCTTCGACTCCAATAGCAAACTGGTGCGCCTGGACACGCTTTGCACGACGGTTAAAGCCGCTCCTTGTTTATGTGAGTATCGAGCAAGTTAGCTATGTTTTACTTTCAGCCAAAGCTAATAAACTCGCTTGGTTTTTCATTCAATTCTAGTTCCACACTTAATCACTCTCTAAAATTGCTAGCAAATAGTTTCTACACTCCTTTGCGCACCCTCTCGAACTGGAATCAACAAAAATAATCAACCGTGGCTCGAGAATCACAAGTTCTCTCCTCTGCCGTTAAGAAGTTGCCTCGGTCACCGTTGATAATGGTTTTGCTGACCGTTGCACGACCATCTCACCTTCCCATCACCTTCCTCGTGGTTCTAGAAGACTTTCCCCGCCTTTCTCGTAGAGTTTTAGCCACGGGATCGCCGATTCCGACATGGCCGGAACCCTAGCCGCCGCCGCCGATACGCCACTGTTCCGACCGTCGGCAAGCCTTCCCGACCCCACCATCGTCCTCAACGCGGCATTTTAAGGTTGGGCGCCCAATATTAGTTGCTGCGGTGGCCGGGAACACAGATCCTGCGAGGCTCGCCGGAGCGCGCCGCCGCGGGAGCCACGCGCGCCGCCCACATCTGGAGATTGAAGACGACGCGTCGGGCCCGCGTGTCAGCGTCTTTTAAACCCGTCGGATCAGGTGTGGCCCCGGGATCTGGTGTGGCTATGCGGTGCTTCTCTGTTGTCCCCGTGTGGTGTGAATGCCATTGGTCCATTTTAAAACGGTGGGACCCACGGTTTAATTCAAATTAGGATTTAATTCCAGATTTGACTCCAACTTAGAAAATCCATAACTTTCTATAGACTGCTCCAAAAATCTTCAAACAAATTTTGTTTGAAAGCCACTGAGCTCTAGTTTCTGTTAGTACCAATTTGGTTTTGTGAAACTTACTTTTAAATTCTGTAGAAAACAATCTTTCCAAATACAAATCCAATTTTTCCATATGAACTCTCCACTGGAAAATCCCCAAAATTCACATAAAATACAACATACAATTCTTGAGTTCCAGAAATAGTTTGGGAACCATTTCACCTGTATAACCCTCTGTATAATTCAATTACCTTTTTTAGTCATTGAATTATTACAGCTATTCAGTTGCTTTGTTATGTCCCAAATTTGAACTGGACACTCCCTTAGTTCTATACTAACACCTGTAAAAATTTGAGATTTAACTGACTTAGTCTCCAAGTCCTAATTCAGTTGCCAACTGAATGTTAATTTAAAAACTAAAAAAAATCAGTTATAAAATAATTCCAGAAATTCTTGCCAACTTTGAAATTCAATATCTCCTTCACCAAGGCTTAGAAATTTATGAAACCTATTTTGCTAGAACCAGAACAACATCCTCTATCATGATCATCAACTGGCAGCAATGATCAAGCTACAGTTTCTTCTCAAAAAATTTTGGAAGTTCATTACTTGCCATAATTTTAGAGACAACAAACTACTTTGATCATCTCCTGTTCTTTGCAAGAGTATTCCTTGTAGTCCCTAACATCTACCATAAAAATCCCAAAGCCAAAGAAGATCATTCACTCACTATAACCATAGTTAGAAACTTATGAACTATATGTACATTAAAATTTATTAGCATTTTATATATGCATATCGTGTAGTGATCGATATTGACGAGAAGTGTCGCTTGGAGGAGAAGGCCAGGGTGTCCAGTTGAAGTCCTTGGCGGAGCCTTCTGAGAAGGACCCTTAACAATTGACATTTTATCGAGTCGCAAACTAAGGCAAGCCCCGGTTTGCATTTAAGAGCTTTTCAAAGTTTTCCAGTTTATTCACTTATGTCTTCAATTGATATTGTGCATTACGTATAAGGTGTTTGATACTCCACTTGCATGACCACAAATCCCAGGGTTTGGTTGGAACGAGTTACAGTTTGACCTGTAGTAACTGCTTTGCTAATGTATAGGAAATCCGGTAGAAGTCGAGTAGTTGGAATCTACTCGCGAGATAGGAATAACAGTTCACATGAGGGTAAAAATAAACATGGATTATGAAATGAAAACGAGACCTGGCAGGGAGAATAGGAGTCGATGAGATGGAGTCTCGTGCGCATAGCCCTGTCTGTGTCGCTTGAGGACCGTGCCGTATGCGGCACCATTGGGCAAGCTTGAACTGTACCGGTTGCATAATGGTATATGGGCCCATTAAACTGATGTAACTCTAGACTGTAGTGTGGAGACTCCTCGATTGTCCTTGAATGGAGATGCGAAGGCAAAAAGGTGTGAATCTCCTAGCAAAACGTTTTAACGTGTCCGTGTAGGGGACCTTTTGCTCTGGATGAAGAGGTTTGTCGACATTGGGGTCTTGGGTGAAAGGTGGCCACGTATGACGCGGGGAGGAGAGCACATATGTGTCTCCCACGCGGGTGTGCGTGTCGTGCAGTCCGGGTGTGTCCTGATTGCAATCACCGACCCTCGCGGTAATAGAGTACCACTTGTTCGTCGCTGTCGTGACGTAGTAAATACTAAAGAAGCCAGAAAAATATATTGTATTGAATTATATTTTCTTTGCAACCATGTATGATTTAGGATAGAAAAATTAAAGTTTACAGTTTCCCCATACTTTAGCTGTAATAGCATTATGTGCTTTGAGCATGTCATATCATCGGCAAAGCGTTTCTTGTTTGATTGTGGAATCTATGATGTGCCGTGCTTGAAGAATGTGATTTGCTACTTAAAACATGATTATAAGGATTCACTTGTAGGCGAGTCTATTTATGCTATTCCTTACCTATGTTTAGTACTCACCCTTGCATATGTCTAGTGAGACGAGTTAGTCTTGCTAAGCCTTATGGTCACGTTTGCACTTTAACGACTTTTGCAGGTATTAGTTTTATTTCTGCTGTTTAGGTTGTACATGAGACTCGAGGTGTCGAGAAAATCTCATGTGAACCACGCCGCTGCTAAATGTTCTTCTTGTTGCTAATGAGAAACGTCCTAGGGCATGGACGTCTTCTCTCCTGCTTAGTTAGGTGAGATTATGAGTATGTATTTTCCGCTGCGTGTGTACTCCTGTTGTACACTCTTTTGTAAACTCTTCTTAAGATGAAATGAAAACTGTATATGTTTTGGTATTCTTTTCGTGTGTGTTGTTAGGTGCCGCATCGCACGGCACCACCAAATGAGATCCTCGGATGTGTGGACTCTGGTCCCCCCACACACCTCCTTTGGATGCGACAAACTCTAAGGGATTACAGTTATAATATGAGTCGTATTCCACTTCTTTGTGACAATGAGAATGCCATTAAGATTGCCCATAACCCCGTTGAGCACTCTAGGACCAAACATATAGACATCCGACACCACTTTTTGAGAGACCACTCAATCAAAGGAGACATAGCCATTTCCCATGTCAACACCGAAAAACAACTAGCCGATATATTCACCAAGCCACTTGATGAAAAACGTTTTTGCGAGCTCCGGAGTGAACTAAACATCCTTGATGCTCGGAATATTGCTTGAAAACTTGCACACCTGTATGGCTTATTTAAAAATGTTGATTGTGTTGCGAAAATCATCTCTCTCAATTTTCTCCAAAAAGCTATTTCAATTACTTGATCTTGATGAATTATGGTCATTGCTTGATTGTTGTATGCTTACTGATCATATTCATCAAGATTAGTTGATCTTTTTGACCCCTTTTTTTTCTTTAAAAGAACCTTCGAATATATACGAAGGGGAAAATTCATTCTATTCAGGTGACCACGGACTAGTCCGTGGTTATCCAGACTAGTCCATGCACTGCAGACTAGTCCGTAGAGTGTCCGGTAGTCTAGACTAGTCCGATGGACCACGGACTAGTCCAATTTTTCGACTCCATAACCCTAGCTGCTGACAAAGCCAAATCTCCTTCATCCTCACAACTCACCTCACACACTCTCTCCTCGCTCGAGTGCCCCCAAGGCGATTTCCTTCGTTCTCCATCAAATCCCTTCGAGTTTGGGTGGAAATCGAACCCTATCGCATAAGGATTGAAGACCACGGACTTGTCCGCACCTTCAACCCCTCCATCTCGAAGAATTGAGGAATTTCGGTAAAATTTCCTCCCAAACTGTAGAAATCGTGATTTCCGTTGTTGTTGACCAAATAGCTTAGTTCCATCCTGTTAATATATGCTTCCTTGTTGTATTACATTTACCTTGAACTAGTTTTGCATTGGGAATCACCATTTGTCGTCTAGTTAGGGTTTGAGGTGATGAACAACGGACTAGTTCGGTCCATGTACGGACAAGTCCGGTCCCCCGAACTAGTCCGTACCAGTACACATGACAAGTCCGATTTTTAACTGAACTCAACCCTAATTTCTCATTCCTCAATACACTTACTTGTCATCAATTCTCATCCATACATTGTGTAATCCTTTCTCACGACATTGTCGAGCTCCAATGATGAAATCTCCAATTATGAGGCCGAGTTGGACAAAGACTCCTTGCTTCGGTCCTCGACGGGCCAAGGAAAGAAGAGGCAAGAGCATCCCTCCGAGCCTGCACCTTCCCCACCTCAGGTGTGACACAAAGTGCTATCTAAGATGCTTGCGTCTAAAGTCAAGGATGCAGCTGGCTCTAGCTCGGCGGTCTCTCACCATGCTAAGGGCAAAGGGAAAGGGATAGCCTCGGGCCCGATAGGCCCTCTCAAGATGAATGCTTCGAGGTAGGGGAGCATGGGTCCCTTCGAGGAGAAGTTCAATGGCAAGGGAAGCGATACGGCTTCCAAGCTCAGATTTGTAGATTGCCACAGCCGACCGAAGAAGGCAGCCAATGCCAGGTTTTGGAGCAATTTTTATGCAGACTTCTATAGCTCTGTGTACCTTACCATGAAAACTCGGGTGGTCCACAGCCAGTGGATCGACTAGAATCACATTGAGAGGAAGAGTTGTGGTGCATTTGATCAGGTGGTGGAGGTTGCTGCCAGGCATGGACTGAAGGACCTGTTTGCCTTCAGGTATCATTATAATGATGAGATCATTGCTCAATTCTATTCCACTTGTTTCTTTGCTAGTGATGAGGAGGAGAGAGTGACTTGGATGACACATGGATCCAAGTGCACTATCACTTATGATGATTTTGCAAGACTCCTTCATCTTGAAGACACCGGTAACAATGAGTTGACTATCCAAAACATTGGTGTTTTGGGAAAATATAAGATGGACTTTCTCTATGACACCAGCCTGAAGTACAACCCCCCTTCGACCAAGAACAGGAAGCCCTTCTTCATGGTTCTCAACAGGGTGCTGAGGAAGACAATAGCACCAAAAGATGGGGATGGAGGAAGTGTCCAAGGTTACTTGAGGACCTTCATGAAAGTAATAAGCATGAATAGAATGTTCGATATCTTTGACTATATTTGGAATGATAAGGTCAACATCTCTTGCACGCCGAACAAATCCTGAGGTTATGCCCTTTACTTGATGTTCATGATTGAGATGGTCACAGGGATCGAGTTCGTAAAGGATGTGAAGCACACTCCTTTGAGGCCCCAGAAGCCTCCCCAAGCCACTGTCCAAGCTGCTCCATCCCCTGCATCCAGTGAAGAGGCTTCGAGGAGAGCTAGAGGAGATGAGAGGACTACTCCCACCACTAGGGCCCCTCCCCAAAAAGGGTCTCCTAGTGGAATCTTGAAGTACTTGGCAGCCATCTTTGGCTCATGCAAGAAGGCCGAAGTGAAGATTCATAAGCTGAACAAGGCGAGGAAGGAAGATATGAGATATGTCAAAGAAAATGTTAAGCATATTTGCCAGAAGCTAGAGATCGAGCCCATTGGATCTTCGGTTATCTCAGAAGATTCAGACTCTGATTTCACTGAGTTTGGACCTTTGACTCCCTCCGAGCTTGCTTACTTTGGCATTGGGGGCACTTTGAGTGGATCCACTCCTCCTCCTCCTTCACACCCCAAAGATGATGATGAAGATGAGGAACTGACCGACAACAAGTAATGAGCCACTAGATCCCTCCTCTCCTTCTTTTTGGTGTCTTGATGCCAAAGGGGGAGAGATTGAGGGGGAGTCACTTGATCCTAGCTGTAGGTTGAGAGATGAGAGCTTCATTTGTGTATCTTTTTATGTCTCTTGTGGGTTGTAAAACTTTAACTCTGTTATCTCTACTTTTTAAGTTTATGCTTATGTTATGAAATTTGTGATTTTGCTTTGGAATTGTCATATATGCTTGATATTAGTATTTTCATGTCAATCATTTCACTCTCATCACCATTTTTGCTCACACTCACGTAGTTTTACACCAACCATAAAGAGTGCACATATGACATATGTTTTCATTGCTTAACTCCTACCTAACTCATATGTGCGAACTTTATGAAAATTCTATATTTTTAACATATTTTGTGAAATCTGAATCGGTGTCAATCATCAAAAAGGGGGAGATTGAAAGTGCTTCTAGGCATCCCTTGTGGGTTTTGGTTGATTTATGACAAACAAATGAGATCCTAACCAAATTGTTGAGATGAACACATGTTTTAATGAAACTATGAAGAAAGCGCGAAAAGAAAGGAGAATGAGGATCTATTGGGAAAAGAGCTCAAGAGCTGAATAGATTAGATCAGTGTGTGTGGAGTGTGTTGGAGAAACACACCCCAAGATCTAAAGCACAAGAAAACCCATTCACTGCAGAAATTTGCACAGGACTGGACTAGTCCGATATACCTGAGACTAGTCCGATAACCCCACTATTCAAAATCGGACAAGTCCTCCCAGTGCGGACTTGTCTGCACAGTCCATGTTTACACTGACCGGAATAGTCCATATCACCACGGACTAGTCTGATATATTTCTGACTAAGGTCGGACTAGTCCTCCCCAATTCGGACTAGTCCTCAACACTTCACAACTTTGCACGACATCAGACAAGTCCGATAATAGTCGGACTAGTCCGATAACCTCTCTGACTAAAATCGGACAAGTCGTCCAAATGCGAACTTGTCCCCAATTCACTAAGGGGTTCACCATAGCTGGACTAGTCTGATATGTGCCGGACTAGTCCGAACATTTCCAGAGCCTAAATCGGACTAGTCTGCCCAAGGCCGGACAAGTACGATATTCCTGAGAACTTTGGGTTTCCTACACGCCGCACACCAGACTAGTCCGGACTGCACCATGGACAAGTCCGAACTCCCGAAACCCTAATGGTAACTTTTGGAAACACCCTATAAATAGATGTGCATGGCCCTACTTTCAACTCTCTCGACTTCCTGCGCCATCACACCCTCCAGGAGCTTAGAAAACACATCTCTCCACGCAATCCAACGCAAGAAAGAACAAATCCTTGAGGATTCACTTTGGATCAAAGGAGAGACATGATTCCACACGTTTGAGCTCTTGGATTTGATTCTCTAACACACTCCTATTGTTTCACTGTTGATCTTAAGAGTGTGTTCTTGGTCGTGTTTGACTTGTCATCTTGGGGAACCCTCAACTTGTGAGAAGGCCCCTTGAACTTGGTGATTTACCATTGTGATAGTGAAAGAGAATTGGCCTGCATGGCGATTCAACGAGGTTAGGGTCAGTGAAGACCCGGTCCTTTCGTGGGCTCCTCAACGTGGATGTAGGTTGCCTTTGTGGGAACCGAACCACGAGATAAAATCTTGTGTCAAACTTGTTCGTATGTTTTTCATATCATATTCTAGGGTTTACTTGATCTTGTCCATCTTACGTGCAAACATTGAAATAAGAGTTTGTTTGTGTTACACTTAATTTCATTGACTCAATACTTTCAAGTTACATACTATATTACGCTGCGTACAGTGCTTGTATTGAAATCATTGATCTAACTTGATTAATCTAGCCCGCACGCACCGGACTAGTCCGCACTCTACTAGACTAGTCCGATTTTCTGGTATTTGATCAAGTTGCTAAGTGTTGCAGGTTCGGATTAAAAATCAAAAAGGCCTATTCAACACCCCCCTCTAGGCCACATTCACCGGTATATGCGCACTTAAAATCCAAGTAAATCTTAAATTCTTCTTCTAGTATTCTATGCAGTGGAAAGCAATTGACAACTTAAATATATTGTGATTATGAAGTAAGAGATTGCAACTATCAAGCTTAATACAATTTTCCGATGAAGATTAAACAAGAATTTGCGAAGCCTAAAATGTGATAAAAAAGTAGAACAAGAACACGTGAGATAAGATTTTTTCCCAAGGTTCAATTCCACGGAGGAATCTATGCAATGTTGAGGAGCCCACGAAGGACCGGGTCTTCACCAACCCTTCCCTCTTTGAATCGCCACGAAGGCCGATTCTCAGTCACTAACCACACAAGGGGTAAATAACTCTATCGAAGTGTGTGATCAACACTTCCCTCGATACTACTAGATCGTAGATCGCGGAGGTTTTTGATTGGTTGGGGCACAAATGAGATTACAAACAAGATAATGACACAAGAGATTTTACGTGGACCGTGCCGCTTGAGCATAACACCCTACTCCACGGGAGGTGTGTTGCATGTATGTGTATGGTGCTTGTGAACGTGTGAGCTTGCTTCTCATGTATCGTGCAGTGCATCCCTTTTATAGTCTAAGGACTAGCTGTTACATCAGCCTGGCCGGACATGTGGCTTTGGCTGTAGTTAATTATCTAATACACAATCTGTGAATATTAAGTACAATTAACAGTGTGATAACGTGCCTTAATGGCGGTGTTACCGCTATTAAGAGTCCTCTGATCGTGTGTCATTAATATGGCTTTAACGACACGCAATCAGAACTTGTAACCATTGGTTTAACCGTCCCTTGGATGTCCGCGCCGTTGGAGATCCGCCAGTATCTTCGTTGCCGTCTTAGGTCTAGAGGCTTGACACGTGGCGTCTTTGGAGCTTCTCGCCGTGTGGAGGCAGATTCGGAGCCACTATACACGTGGCAGCACCGGAGCTTCCCTCTATTGTGGGTTAGGTATAGGGTCATTGGACACGTGGCAAGACCGGAGCTTCCCTACAGGTGGAGTTAGCTCCGGCCTCGCGTTACACGTGGCAGTGCCAGAGCTAGACAAACGAGGGAGGCGGGTTCAGTGCTGTATAGCACGTGTAGGATTTGGAGGTCTTCAACTCGAACGTGTGGAACTCCTCGGTGTTTCTTGCAGTATCACGGGGTACCCGGTACACAAGGTACCGATAGTGGCCCCCGAGCCCATCTCTGGGAGAAACCCTTTGGGTTAAGTAATTCTTCTAGAGGTGGGGCCATCTTCAATTCTCGTGTTGCAGCTTCAAAGTTCTTTTGATGTGCCATTGGGGCCATGGTTCTCTGTTAAACCATCGCTACGTGGCTTCTTTTGAATGCGGCAGTAGAGATCCTCGCATGCAGATCTCATGCAATTGAAGGTTGTCGATTCCCAATGCAAAAAATGTATTGGTTCTGCGCGCCTTGTCAGGTTTCCTCCCTCGGGCTTCCAACTTCCCATCATGACAACGGTTCACCTCGGGTAATATCTTCGTCTTTTCCATCGGAGTGGACCCGAGCCCATTTATCATTGACAGGGTAGATTTCTGAAAATGTGATCTCAATCCAATTGCGGTTGTCATCCAAGCGTTGCGGGGGCTTACTTAAGAAGGAAAGCCATCACGGTTTGAGGACTCTTTACTCTTTCGATCGAACTTGCGCTCAGAGCCTCCCAACCTTCGCATAGCCTTCCAACTTTCGCTTCACTTTGCTGCGATGGAGTTGGTTCTTCCCCACACCAAGGTCAAGACCAACGAAGAGATGGCGAGTGTCCGGACCTACACGGTGTGGTCCAGTGACTCCTGCAACAAGGACATCCACTTCGGCAAGCTCCCCTTCAAGAAGGAGCGCACCGGAGAGATGGTGTACTTCTCTGCGTACGCCATGGTAGGTCTGATCCCGCCTTTTTTTTCAAGTATTCTCTTGATGCTGCTGGATTTCTACAGCCTCCGGCTTTATCATCTCCCCCCACTCCCACTTGCTAGTGGCGACTTTCGTCCGCTTCTGCAAGATGTGGGTGGGCATGCCTCCCTGCATCGAGCTACTCCGTACCTTCTTCACGGTCCACACCACCGACAAGGGAACGGAGCTCATCGGCTTCTACTACTTCATGAAGCGGAAGAATTGCTCCTTCAATTACTTCAAGACCTTCCCCTCCGGCAAGTGGGACGATTGGAAGATGTATTGGGTGATCATCACCGTGGAGGAGCACGAGAGGCTAGAGCTTCCCAAGGGCCTTCCCAATGTAGACACCGACGCCTGGAACGTAGTTCCAGAGCTGTCGGATGCGTACAAGCCCATCATGGAAAGTATCGAAGAATGCATAGAGGGACGAGTGACCCCCCAAATTGTCTTCATCGATTTCTTGGTGAACGGGTGGGCTCTGTTGAAGAGTAGGGAGTGGCCTGCATGGGCTATCAATAGTGAGATGGATCATAACTGAAATGAAGTCAGTTTGAACACCAACTTGGATGATGAAGCTTTGAAGATCCATCTCTGGAAATTTCAGAATGGAGGTATCTCTTGTGACGCCCTGGCTCCACCAACTGCCTTCCTGCCTCTGAACATGGTTTCGGAGGTTAGAAGGGAGATTTGGAGGAGAATGCCAGCGTTGGATGACCTAGGCGTGGTGGAGAGACGTTATATCTCTAGGGTTGCAATGCCTGAAGCTTCAGAGATGGTGGCTGCCCCTGCCACGAGCCAGAAAGTCGATGACGTCGGAAATGGCAAGGGCAATGGCAAAGGCAAGGAGCCGGCTGAATCCTCCAGCCGGAAGAGGAAGTTGAGGCACGCTGACGGGAGCCACGTCAAATCAGCTCCAACTACAACTGCCCCTTCTCCCCAGCAAGGTAGATATTTGGCGGCCACGCCTCCTCCGGTGCAGGCGTCCTCAAGGGGTGCTAGCTCTGGCAGATCAACTCCTGTCTGAGCGCCGGGCGTGGGCTCCAGATCTGAGGTCCTTACCATCCAAGGGAGGTCCCGGTTGAGGCGACGCCAAAGACACCAACAAGTCCCGGGCAGCAGTCTGGAGCTCCGGCCAAACCGACCACAATGGGCTTTGGCTCCGATCGCCCAGTGAAGAAGTTCTGCGTTAGTTGGAGCGGTAGCCTCCCAAGGTAAAAATTATGTCCACACCTTGAGTTGCTGTTTTTGTTTTTGTCATGTATTGAATCTTTCGATTATTTGTTGACAAGGCATCGAAGAAAGGCACGGAAGCTCCGGCACCCGCCACAGCGAAGGAGGCTGTGCAGGTGGAAGTTCCAGCTCTGACTCCTACGCCTCCCCAGGTGGTGGTTGATCTCACGACAACTCCGGTGTCGGCTCTCATGGATCCGGATCCCAAAGAAAAACCAGAAGCTCTCGTTGTAGCGTTGGACCACGAGGAGACATTTGTAAAGCTCCGGCTCAAGACACGGAGATGGAGAAAGCCCCGGCATTTGAGTCGGAGGAAACTGTAGCTCCGGCGGTGTCAGAAGCCCCGTCATTTGTACTGAAAGACCCCTTGGAACTAGAGGAGATGACCCCAGCAGGTTCGGAGCCTATTCCCTTGGTGTTGTCTGTTGACAACGCCTGCTCGAGTCTCCGTCAAGTCTAGCTCGCCTTCGACTACGATAGCAAGGCTCTCAAAGAATAGTGCCAAACCTTGAGGCGTTGGCGCAATGGACTTCAATTCGAGAACAAGATGGCACATACAAGGCTTGCTGACCAACGGGAACGGGTAGAGAAGGAGTAGGCTACGATGGAATATTGGGGCCAGCTGCTGGACGAATGGGAGGTGTCGGTACCCTGCGGACCATATACCCCTTGGGACTACAAAAAGACCAAATGAACTTCACCCGTCTGTGTTGAGCACCTGCGAAGGCCCCACGTGTCATACGAGACCAAACCTGCCTCCCATCTATGGTTAGTCCTAGTGCTGCCACATGTATATAGCAACCAGACCTACATCCCACACATGGGATAGCTCCGGGCTAAACACCTGTGTGGCACCCCCAGACCTAACCCCCAACAGTGGGAAGCTCCGGTACCGACACGTGTACATCTACACCGGACCTACCCGTTCAAGACAGAAAGCTCCGATGCTGCCACGTGTACAACCGCCAAACCTTGAGCCTCAACAATCAGACTGGTGGACCCCCAACGGCTCGGACCTTCAAGGGGCAATCAAAGACTTCAAGACCCGATTGAGTGTCATTAATACCATATTGATGACACACGATCAGAAGGCCCTTAATACCAGTAACGGCACTGTCATGGCCCGTTACCACGCTATTAAGGGTAATTAACCTCATTAATTGTGTATTTAGTATCAGTAACAGTCAGGGCCACATGTCGGGCCAGGCTAACGGTGTAACAGCCAGTCCTTGTACTATAAAAGGACTGGTCGATGATACACAGGGGACCTCTTGGACTCTTCTGGGCTCTCAGGACTCTTCTGACACTCTCGCCCTCTGGAAGCTCTCAACTCTGAGACGCTCAATACAAAAACTACACACCCTGTGGAGTGGGGTATTACGCTCAGGCAGCCCGAACCACGTAAATCCCTGTGTCTACTTGCCATCGTGTTCAGAATCTCTGCGCGCCCAATACCAAACTACAAACTCCACGGGCTACCAACAGTAGTACCGGGAGAATTGCCGGATCAACACTCCAACAGTTGGCGCGCCAGGTAGGGGGTGCCTGAGATTCAAACATGGTGAACTCCGCTGTTGGATTGTCAAACGGCAACCCTGCTGCGCAACCTGCTGGAGGCAATCCCTCTAACATACAGCCGCCAGCAGGTGCTATGGCTCCAGCAGGAGCCATGCCACCGCTGCCACCATCCGCACCAGCGAATCAAGATGGACAGCGGGATGGAGCGTCTGCGTTGGTAACGGCATCGGCGAACAACAACCCTGAACAAACGATCCATGCCACGCGTGCTCTTCTCCAACACCCACCACCTCCTGGTGCATCCCAGGGTGCAATGGAGCAGTGGAGGGCTGATGTGGAACATTTGGTTGCAGCAGCAGCCGATCGCATCAGCAACCAAGGTCCCCCCTCGAGGCGGGCCCCATCACAACATCGGACAGTGTCGGGCAGACTTGGTCTGCACGCTTCCCAACATAGGAGGCATGCTGCGTCTCAACAATCGTCGTCGCTACCTTCTGGGGTGCGACGCATCCATACGGTAATCAGGCTTTCAACTCACGACCTCCGGGCGGATCTTGACCGCCGTTACCGTCAACAGGATGGCCGTGTCCATATCAAGCGCGCTCACAAAAGGCGAGAGGCTCGAGACAGTCCGGCTCCTGAGGGAGTAGGAGGAGGATGTTCCACCCTGGCCATGCACCTTCACATGGTCAGTTGGCCACAAAAGTTCTAGCCTCACCTGCCGGAGAAATTTGACGGGACTGTCAATCCCGCCGAGTTTCTCCAAATCTACTCCACCGCAATCCTTGCCACCGGAGGCAGCGAGGCCGTAATGGCCAACTATTTCCCCGTGCCTTTGACTGGGACCACTAGGTCCTGGTTCATGAGCCTTCCACCCGACTCCATTAACAGGTGGGCAGAACTGTGCCAACAATTCACCGCCAATTTCGGGAGTTCATACACCCGACCAGGCACTGAACTGGACCTTTTTGTTGTAAAGCAGAAGGGGGTAGAGTCCCTGCGATCCTTCATCCAGAGGTTCTCCCAGGTACGAAACACTATTCCTTCTATGTCTAGCGCCTCTGTTATTGTGGCATTTAGACAGGGCGTACGAGACAAGAAGATGCTGGAGAAGCTGGCAACCAAGGAGATCACCAGCGTCACGGAACTTTTCAACTTGGCAGACAAATGCGCCAAAGCTGTGGAGGGCTGTGAAATGCACTCCCAACCACCTCTGGAGGACAACAAAAAATCCTCCAAGGGTGAAGTCACTAACTCCGGGAGTATTAAAAAGAAGAAAAAGTCCAACGGCAAGAAAAAGCCGTCGGCCGGCCCACCAATTGCTGCAGCTGCTGCAGCTCCAGGTGGTCGGGGGCCACGCCCCGAAAAATGACCTCCGCCATCATCTGAAGACGGATTCAGCTCCAAGATGTGGTGTCCGATACACAAATCGAACAGCCATAACCTGGAAGGCTGCCGGGAGGTCCAGAACCTTGCCGAGCACTACAACAAGCGACGGGAAGAAGTTCCTTTCCGTCAAAGGGAAGGGAAACATAAAGTCAACGAAGATCCGGCTGAAGAGGAGCTAGACTTTCAGGACCCTAAAAAAGTCTTGAAGGTTGTTTACACCTCCGTCGACGATGACTCCGACATCTCCGACAATGAACGTCGGAAAACCATGAACACCATCTTTGGTGGTTCGTGGGACATCACCTCCCGCCGCGTCCTCAAGACCATGCGGAGGGACATGGCCTCAGTAGCTCCTACTGCCAGGGTGGAGCCGCAGCGAAAGTTGATGGACACTGCCATCACTTTCGATGCTTCGGACTGCCCTCTGAATATGATCGGAGCTGGCCAACTCCCATTGATGGTATCTCCGACCATCAACAACATCCAACTCCACCATGTAATGGTGGACGGAGGTTCGGGGCTGAACCTCATAAGCTTTGAAGCTTTCTTCGAGCTTCAGCTTCGACCTTCGGACCTTCGCCACCCTCGACCTTTCTCTGGAGTAGGTCCGAAGGCCATAATCCCACTCGGTGCCATTACTCTTTTGGTGACCTTTGGGACCTGGGAGAATTAACGCACTGAGAAGTTGGTCTTCGACGTGGCGCAGATCAACTTACCCTTCAACACCATTTTGGGCAGGCCAGCCTTATACAAGTTCATGGCTGCTGCCCATTATTGCTACTTTGTGTTGAAGATGCCAAAACCAGCCAGTGTTATCCGAATCTGTGGAGATCGCACACCTGGAGTTACTTCTCTGGAAGAACTCCACGTGCTTGCTACAGCGCAGGAGGAAGAATCCAGAAAGGAGCAAGCTCCGAAACCCCCGAGCATTCGTCATCGAGGCTCAACCTTCGCACCTCACGTGCAACCAAGCGGCGACACCGACATTCCTATCAAAGTCGTCCAAATCAGTTCTGACTCTGCTCAGACCACCCGTATATCGGGAGGTCTGAACGACGAATAGGAACTTGCGCTCATCACTTTCCTCCGGGCTAATGTCGATGTGTTTGCCTGGCAACCATCTCAAATGCCTAGGATCCCTAGGGAAGTGATCGAGCACAATCTGAAGATTTATCCCGACGCTAGGCCTGTACACCAGAAGCCTCGGAAGCAATCTGTAGAGCGACAAAACTTCATACGTCAAGAAGTGAAGAAGTTGCTCGAAGCAGGATTCATCCGAGAAGTCTTCCACCCAAAATGGCTAGCAAACCCAGTCGTTGTACCCAAGGCTGGTGGGAAGCTTCGGATGTGTATCGACTACACTACACTAAATAAGGCACGTCCAAAAGGTCCATTCCAACTACCTAGAATAGGTCAGATAGTGGATTCCACCTCCGAGTGTGAATTACTGTGTTTCCTAGGCGCATATTTTGGGTACCATGAAATCAGAATGTCTACGGAAGATGAAGAGCATACTTCCTTTATCACAGTAGATGGATTATATTGTTATACTGCCATGCCATTTGGTCTCAAAAATGCTGCTTCAACCTTTGTGCGAGCTATGTACAAAAATTTTGGAGAGCTCATTAGAGACATAGTGGAAGTGTATGTCGATGACATCGTCGTCAAAATCAAGAACAAGGAGTCATTCCTTGACACCTTGCAAGCTGTCTTCGACAAGTTGCGAGTCACTCGCACGAAGCTGAACCTGGACAAGTGTGTCTTTGGGGTCAGCTCAGGAAAACTTCTTGGTTTCTTGGTGAACCACCGAGGAATAGAAGCAAACCCAGCGAAGATAAAAGCTATTCAAGACATGCGGCCACCAGCCCGCATCAAGGACGTCCAGAAGCTTACTGGATGTCTAGCTGCCCTAAGCCGATTCATATCAAGATTGGCGGAATGGGCGCTACCCTTCTTCAAGATATTGAGGAAGTCCGGACCATTCCAATGGTCCGAAGAAGTAGAGAAGGCATTCCAGGAGCTGAAGCAGCTCCTCACCACCCTACCAACCTTGGTAGCTCTGAACCCTGGTGAGCCACTCCTGCTTTACATTTTGGCAACTGACGAAGTTGTCAGCATGGTCCTGGTTGCGGTAAGACCAGAACCATCTCTAGTTCAGGAATCCAGACCCCTTCGGGAGGGACCGGAGCTACCTGAAGTCGAGTCTGGGTCCCAACTCCCAGACTCGGATCCTCAAGGCGAGACGCTAGAGGATCCATCTCCTTCAAATGAAGGAGTAACTACTACTGAGAAACAAGATCCGGACCCATCTGGGAAGGTACGGGTCACTTTAGAAGAAACTCCGGGTTCCTCCAACCAGAACCTGGGAGTCCCCGAACAAGGTCCGGACCCCTCCAAGAGGGTCCGGGTAGATGAGGAGGATGCTCCGGGCCCCTTCGGGAGGGTCCGGACGGTCCATCGCCCAGTGCACTTCATCAGCGAAGTACTCCATGATGCCAAGACTCGGTACCTAGAGGTGCACAAACTGCTCTACGCAGTTCTTATTGCCTCTAGGAAGCTTTGACACTACTTCCAAGCTCACAAGATTTCAGTGGTAACTTCTTATCCACTATGTGCAATCTTGCATAACCCCAACTCCACTGGGAACATTGAAAAGTGGGCAGCGGAATTAGCCGAGTTCGACCTTGAATTTGTTCCAAGACAAGCGATCAAGAGTCAAGCATTGGCGGACTACGTGGCGGAATGGACCCCCTCTCCATCAAATTCTGGGGGCCCTAGTGTGCATAAGTCAGAACCCAAGGTTCCGATCTTCACTAAGCATCACTGGACTCTCTAATTCGACGGCTCCATGCAGAAGTAGGGGGCTAGAGCTGGAGTCCTTATCCTCGCTCCGACCGGGGAGAAGGTTAAATACATGGTGCACCTTGACTTTATGGCGACCAACAACATGGCGGAGTATGAAACACTAATTTATGGACTCAAGGTGGAACTATAGTATGGTGTCATGCAGCTGTTGGTAAAGGGTGATTCACAGCTTGTTGTAAAACAAGTCAAAGGTGAATGTTGCTGCAACAACCCTCAGCTAGCTGCATACCTACTTGAAGTCTAGAAGCTTCAGGAGGACTTCGACGTCCTGGATATTTGCCATGTCCAGCGTCTCAACAATGCTGAAGCCGATGAACTCTCGACGAAAGCTTCAACCGGGCCCCAGCTCCAGACGAAACCTTCGTCCGGAGGTTGTCTAAACCTACATCTCAACCTGCCGAACTGAGCAAAGGGGGCGAGATCAGCACCTCGAAGCTGACGGTCCCGATGGCCCTGTTACCATGGCGTCCAGCAAGGGTCGTAGGTGCGGTAGGAAGCTCCGAGCAACCCAGCACGCGATACTCAAATCCTCAAGCTAGTTCTGATGCATGGATGTCGGAGATCCGGAGCTACTTGAAAGACAATTTCCTTCCTGAAGATAATGTATCCGCTGACCGAATAGTCAGATTGGCTGAAAGATACACACTGGTAGAAGGGGATCTCTATCGGCGTGGTGCCAACGGCGTCCTAATGAGGTGCATTACAAGGTAAGAAGTCTGCGAGCTCCTCGCGTAAATCCATGAAGACGAGTGCGGGAACCACGCGTCTTCCTGCACGCTGGTCGATAAAGCCTTCTGGCTTGGCTTCTATTGGCCTACAGTACTCTAGGATGCAACTGAGCTAGTGAAGAAATGTGAAGCATGCCAGTTCCATGCAAAGCAAATTCACAAACCGGCTAAGCCTCTACGAATGATACCTCCTACATGGCCTTTCGCTTTGTGGGTGATGGATATCTTGGGACCTTTCCCAAGAGCCGTCGGAGGTTACAAGTTCCTGTACGTTGCCATTGACAAATTCACCAAATGGCTGGAAGCAACTCCAGTTGTGACAATAAACAAGCAATCAGCTATCAACTTCTTGCAGCCCATCGTATGCAGATTTGGAGTCCCGAACAAGATCATAACTGATAATGGGACCCAGTTCACAAGCTCTGCATTCTAGGAATATTGCGCAGACCCCGGCATCCAAGTCAGGTACACTTCCATGGCTCACTCGGCAAGCAATGGCCAAGCCGAGAGAGCAAATGCAGAAATCCTAAAAGGTCTCAAGAAGCGCACATATGAGCGTCTGAAAAAACATGGAGCCAACTGGATCGAAGAGCTTCCGCCCACACTGTGGGCCAACAGGACAACTCCAAACCGGTCAACTGGAGAGACACCCTTCTTCCTGGTGTATGGAGCTGAAGCAGTCCTTCCTCCGGAAATCACCTTGGGGTCGCTCCGGATACGGACCTTCGATGATGCCACGCCGGGCCAGCTCAGGCGTGACGACCTTGACCTCCTTGAAGAGGGAAGGTGTCGAGCAGCTGTTCGGAATGCCCGATACAGTCATGCTCTTCGACGCTATCACCAACGGCATGTTCACAACCGACAGCTCGAGGAAGGAGATCTGGTGCTACGGAGAATACAAGCCAGATAAGGGTTAAACAAACTTTCCCCCAGCTGGGAAGGACCCTTCCGAGTGATCAAAGTATCCCGTCTCGGATGCGTTCGCTTGGCAACTGAGGATCGGACACCTCTCCCAAATCCTTGGAACTTTGATCACCTCCATAAGTTCTACGCTTAATATCATGGAGGTGAGTCTGTAGTTACATGTGATGTATGTTATAGAGTCATTGTACAGAGTTGGGTAGCTCCTCCGGGAGAACAGCCGGACCTTCCCCGAAAGGTCCGCAAAGTTCAGGCAACACTTGTCACAGTCTCAAAACTAAAACTGTAGCTAGCAACCTTGGGTCAAACGAGAAACAAAACACACTTAGCCTGGTTCCGTACCCTAAGAGTGTACTTGTTTCCCCTGTACCCCGGACCTATAATGAAAGACATCATTGTGTGAAAACAGACTCCACGTGCATTTATTTTGTACAGGCTCAATATTTTTTATTTTTTCTCTTTCTTGTCTATAACAAAGTTGTGCAATTCTTAGGAAACTTAGCTCGACCAGTTCATGTACAATTCAAGTTGCATCGTCTATTCTTCCGGGTCCAAACATTGTTAATGGTCTACTCATCTGGATGCTGCCATGCAAATCTAGGGCCAGAGTGTGCTATCGACTTAGCCTGGTCGTGCACCCTAAGTACACCACTCTACCCACACCCCGACAGGCCGAAGAAAGGCGAGTCCAGAAACGACCGGACCTGGAGGAAACAAGCCAGTGCACTTGATTGTTTAGAATTGTTTTTGACCTAATACTTTCTCGAGAATAGTAAGTCGCAGTTGAGTTATAGATAGGAAATGGATTTTACTGTTTCCTTGACTTCAGTGTGCAGGAAAAATAAAGACCCATGATGATGGTCAATGACCGGAGCTATCTATGCTCTAACATCCCCTGTGGTGGTTTGTGTCGATGTTCCAAACATTGATAATGAGCGTCTCTGGAGATACTAAGCTCTGGTAAAGCCGGGGGGCCAGCCGTCAACATGAACAAAAGATGGTGGGAAGATTCCACAGTGGGGTCTGCTGTCGACACACCGCGTGTTGACAGAGGTCACTGCCGGAGCTACCAAGCTCTGACACCCTAGTGGACTAACCGTCGATGCTCTACGCGTTGATGGAGACTGCTGCCGGAGCTACTAAGCTCCGATGATGGTCAATGCCGGAGCTACTAAGCTCTGACAACCTCAGGGGGTCTATACTATCAAAGACTTTGGACCTACATTCTACAACTTCGAAGCACGCAAGTCTTCAACAACTGTTACATCCTCTTGGTACATGTTCACAATCAAATTGTGTACATCTACCAGGGGGCCTAGTGAGAAAAAGGTGTTGAAGACAAAAAAAATGAGAAAAACTTGGATTTCATTCATTTGGAGACAAGAGATTACAAAATTGGAGAAAAAGAAGAGAGAATACAAGCGGGAGCTACAAAGAGAGAGTCCATGACCCTATGTAAGAACGAGGCGACCTTCTGGGCAACCTCCAACATGCTGGCTTGGGCGGGTTCTCCCTCTCCGTCGATGGGGCCTTCAAGCACTAGGTCCATTGAGAACTGAGGGTCCCGTCTTGTGTAGCACGTCAGCACGTATTCTGCGACATTCTTCGCCAGGGATTTTCCCTCAGTTTCCAGCTGGTCGCGATGATATCGCCCATCTTGATGAGCTTATTACCTGCCGAACACAATGCCTGCAACGCCTGGTCCAGCTTTGGCTCCGTGTCATCCGGACGCACGGGGCTAAAACCCATTGGCGTTAGTGCGTCGTTGGCTTTTCCCAAGAAGTCCCAAACTTGTTGGGACTCCACAGCCCTCGAGCCTCGCATCTCCTCCAAGGATCTTCTGGTCACCGCAAGCTCCGAATTCTCACGGGCAAGGCGCTCAACCTCTTTATCGTTCTGCTAAATCTTTTCCGCAACCTGCCTTTCGAGTTTACTAAGCTCCTCTTCCCAGAGGTAGATCTTGTTCCGGCAGTCGACCAGGTCCTTCTCCCGGCCCCACACCTTCTTCTCCCTGGTAGCAATTTCATCCTCCCTCCTCTGGAGGTCCTGTCCTCGCTGCCAGGCCTTCTTCTCCTCTTTCTCACAACGCTCATCCAACTTCTTGGTGCGTTCCGCGAGACTCTTGTCACCCAGAGTTAGCCTCTGAGTAAGCTCTTCCTCCCTCTTCATTAGGTCATCCTGCAGCTCCAAGAGTTTTTGCTCTTCATCCTGGAGCTTTTTCTCCCGCTCCTCAAGGGCCTCCCGGCGCTTGATGAGGCTGTCGTGGATGGTGTTGAGCTTCTCCCCGCGATCATTCGCCGCGTTATTAGCAGCTATGGCCTATTCGTGGATGGCGCGGTACTGGTTGTCGAGAGATCGCACCATGCTTTCCCTCTCGTCCAGCAGCTTACCCCAGTACTCTAACAGGACCTTCTCATCCTTCACCCACTCCTTGTTGTCAGCCAGCCTCGACTGTGCCAGCTTGGTCTCGAATTGGAGCCGGTTGCGCCACCTCCTAAGAGTTTGGTGCTCCTCCTCGAGGGCCTTTTCTGTCGTGGTAAAAAGCCAGCTGGACTGACAAAGACTGGAGCAGGCGTTGTCAATAGACAACGATAGAGGGATCGGGTCCGGACATGCCGGGGTCCTCTCCGCTGGCTCTAGCGGGTTCTCCGTGACAAAAATCGCGTCCCACTCTACAAGAGCGGTCCCATAGGATTCCACGACACTAGGGCCGTCCTCCAGGATAGCCTCGGCCGCCATCGAGGAAGGTCCTGCAACAGAAGTTTCGACCTCCGGAGTTGGCTCCAAAGGTCCCGCCGCCAGGTCATCAACAACTGGCCCCTCAGGCGGGGGGCCGGCAGCTTCATCTAGGCACCTTGGTTCAAGTGCGGGCACCTCCGGGACCACCACCTCCGGAGGAAGGACGAAGAAACTCAAAACACTGTTACAACAAAAAACCATCAATTGAGATAAAAAATCAAAATTACCTTGGAAGGCTTCCGCCTCCAACTAACGCGGAACCTCTTCCCCGAACACTCGTTGCCGGACCCTGTCGCCACTGGCGTGGTAGCTCCGAAAGGTTCTTTGGAGCTTGCTGCTGCCATCGACGCCTTCTTGGTTGAGGCCCCCCTTGACTGGGAAGGACCTCCGGACCCAAAGCCCTCAGCTGGCCCTAGTACTAGAGCCACATGGCTGGAGCTAGCACCTCGGGGAGATGCCGATGCTAGAGTGGTTGCCGCCACGGAAGACCACCTCCGCCTGGGAGAAGGAGCCGTCGCGGAAGGAGCAGGCCTGATGGACCTCCGTCGGCATGCTTTAGCTTCCTCTTGCGGCTCGAGGGCTCAGCCAACTCCTTGCCCTTGTCTACGACTTCGGTTCTTGGCTTTGGGGCGGGAGCAAAGCCGCCTTCAGAAGCACCATGGATTGCCACCCCGGAGGTTGGTCGCCTCTCCACAAGACCCAAGTCGTCCAATAGCGGCATCTTCCTCCGGAGCTCTATGCACTCCTCTGGTATCATATTCAGGGGCAGGAAGGCTGCCGGTGGAGACACGTCGCCAGAGCCGATGTTCCCAGGCTGGAACTTCTTGAGATGGGTATTCAAGGCATCACCGGTCAAGTTGGTGTCCAAACCGACCTCAATGCGGTTGGTGTGCATCTCACTGTTGAAGGCCCAGGCTGGCCGGCTCCGAGCCCTCAGCGGGGCCCACCTGTTCATCAAGATGTTGCTGAAACCATCTGCAGTGTCACCCCACCTTCGACACATTCTTGGATTCTGTCCAGGATGGTCCTGTACTCCCTCGACAGCTCCGGCACGTCACTCCAAGTGTCGGTGTCAACGCGAGAAAGGCCTTCAGGCAGCTCCAACCTCTCGTGTCCCTCGACGGTGATGACCACCTAGTCTTTCTTCCAGTCGTCCCACTTGCCGAAAGGGAAGGACCTCAAGTACTTGAGGGGAGAGTTTTTCCACTTCACAAAGTTGTAGAAGCCGATGAACTCATCACTCTTCCCAGTCGGGTGGACAGTGAAGAAAGTCCAGAACAACTCCACGCAAGGGGGCACGCCCACCCACATCTCGCAAAAGTGGATGAAAGTCGCCACTAGTAAGATCGAGTGGGGGCCCAGGTGGTAGAGATGCTGACCATAGAAATCAAGCAACATCAGAAAGAATGTGGAAAAAAGGCAGGATCAAACCCGCCATGGCGTACCCAAGGAAGTAAACCATATCTTCGGCTCACTCCTTCCCGAAGGGAAGCTTGCCGCAGCGAATGTCATTGTCGAAGGAGTCACTAGACCATCCCAAGTAGGTATGGACCCTAGACAACTCATTCTTGCTCCTGATGCGGCTATTGGGGAGTCCCAAGTTCATCGCAGCACTGCGTGGCGAGAGAAGAGAAGGGAGCGAAAGTTTGGAGGATTTGAGCGCATGTTTGAATGAAGGCGTAAGGAATCCCCAAACGGTGTGCGCTTTCCTTCTTAAGTAAGCCCCCGCAACGCTTGGATGGAAACCGCAAAGGAGCCGACGATACAATTAAAAAACCTCACCTTGCCAATGACAAGGGGGCCCTGGGCCACCCCGACGATCAATTCGAGGTCCTTACCCCACGCGAGTGGTTGTCATCATGAAAGGCGGGAAGCCCGAGGGCTGCGGCATGACAGGGCGCACGAAATCGATACAGTTTTTGTATCGGGAACCGGTGACCTTCAACTGCGTGAGATCCGCATGCTCAGATCTCACCTGCCGCATCCTGGATATGCTACGCGGTGTTGGTTTAACTGCGAACTACCGCCAACTGCACATCCGAAGACCCTTGAAGACACGGCTCAAAAACCAAAGGATGGACCCACCTTCGGCAGAACGACTTCATCCAAAAGGTCTCTCCTAGAGGTGGGCCCAGGGGGCCACTGTCAGTACCCTGCGTACCGTATACCCCTTGGGACTACAAAAAGACCAAATGAACTTCATTTGTCTGAGTTGAAGACCTACGAAGGCCCCACGTGTCATACGAGACCGGACCTGCCTCCCATCTATGGTTAGTCCTGGTGCTGCTACGTGTATATAGCAACAAGACCTACGTCCTAGACATGGGATAGCACCGGGCTAAACACCTGTGCAGGACCCCCGGACCTAACCATCGACAGAGGGAAGCTCCGGTACTGACATGTGTACATCTACACCGGACCCACCCGTTCCAGACGGCAAGCTCCGATGCTGCCACGTGTCCAACTGCCGGACCTTCAACCTCAACAATCAGACTGGTGGACCCCCAACGGCTCAGACCTTCAACGGGCAATGAAACAATTCAATACCCGATTAAGTGACATTAATACCATATTGATGACACACGATCAGAAGGCCCTTAATACCAGTAACGGCACTGTTAAGGCCCGTTACCACGCTATTAAGGGAAATTAACCTCATTAATTGTGTATTAAGCATCAGTAACCGCTAGGGCCACATTTCGGGCCAGGCTAATGATGTAACGGCCAGTCCTTGTACTATAAAAGGACTGGTCGACGATACACATGGGACCTCTCGGACTCTTCTTGGCTTTCTGGAATCTTCTAACACTCTCGCTCTCTGGAAGCTCTCAACTTTGAGACGCTCAATACAACAACTACACACCCCGTGGAGTAGGTTATTACGCTCAGGCGGCCCGAACCACGTAAATCCATGTGGCTACTTGCCATCGTGTTCAGAATCTCTGCGCGCCCAATACCGAACTACAAACTCCACGGGCTACCAAAAGTAGTACTGGGAGAATTGCTGGATCAACACTCCGACAGCAGGCCTCCATCAGGGCCCTCAACGCTAATTCTTGGGAGATTCTCGAGCACACCAGGAAAAGCAGTGAGGCTGCTGACGATCGTTACGACAACCTCAACACGCTGAACGAGATTCTCCTGAAGCGCCGAGCGGACCTTGATGAGAGGGAAGAGAAGCTCATGGAGATGCAGGAGGATATTTTGAAGAGAGAGGGGGAGCTTGCCCAGAAACTAACTCTGGATGAGCAGAACTTGGCGGACTGCACCAAAAAATTTGTTCAGTGGTGTGTTGATGGGACGGCTATTATATACCAATTTCATCCGTCAATTTAACTCAATTATGTGAAGGATTTGTCATTTCTTGCACACATCATCTTTATATCTAACCCAATTCCACTTGGACTTAGAGAAATATGTGTATGTAGCATTTTATGTAGGAAATGATGAAATGTAGAGGGACCAATTCTATAAAATATCATCCCAGCCAATCCAGCGACTACACGTGGCATCCCATGGATCAAATGGCCCACAAAAAAAGTATCCGAGGAGATCCAACGGTGTATCACCCATATACATAAATGGGACCCACCTGGCAGGCACCTGGAGAAAGCACACGAGAAATAGTGCAATGACCAGGTCGGCCGAACCAGGGGTCGGCTGACCTGGTCTTTGCACCAAACTCGGTCAGCCTCCACGTGTTGGCTCCTCCCGACGCCCTGGAGTCAATGGTGAATGATTCGCGCGCTTTTTATGGCGGGAACTGACCTCAACACTAGTATAAATAGGACCACCTACCCCTCACTTCAACACACACCACTTGGGCATCATTCTATTGTATACAATATCTTCCATAGTCCTTAGAGGAGTTAAAATGTTGAGAGGAGAGCCTCTAGTCCCAACTCCAAATTGGGAAAGGAGTAGAAGGAGTCTATCTTTCCAATTCCACATTGGGAAAGTTATTGCTTATGTATTCCTTCTTGTATTTGTGACTTTGTGCTCGATAGAGATATTATCTTTAGTCTTCTATTATACGTATACTTGGACAAAGTGTTTCTTGTTTGATTGTGGAGTCCATGTATGTGGAAGGTATAGTCAATATGATTTTACTCTCATGATCACATCTTATGGTCATAAACACTATAGACCCCCACTATAGTCTAGGTAGTTATGATATGATTATGTTAATATGAATGACTATGCTATTCAATCAACATTGGTTCAACGATGATTAGGTTAGTCGTTAGCTTAGGATGGCTTGTGCCATGGATCCTAAGGTATTTGCTTAGTATGCTAGCATGGTGCTAGGGTATTTAAGTAGCGTTGGATGTCTCGTAGACCCACGGATTGAAGAGGTAGCAGTAGGTGGTGACAACCCTATCTGTCCTTTGTAATCCTCCACGTTTGGCTATGCCACAGGCTCTTGGCGGTAGTCGCCCTAGTATTGCTAGGGGTAAGCCCGTGCCCGATGTGTTGAATAGCATTGCATAGGAATTCATCATTGACATGACCATTAGTATCTACCTTAGGCTATGTATATGTATTAGGAGCATTGTAGGAGCAACTCTCTAATTCTCAATCCAGTCTCCTTCTAGGACCCATTTTACCCTTTAGAATATATTGCCTAGGTGTGTGTCACACTACCCCTATTATCAACTTACTCCTGTCTGGATAATGGATTTGTATCCCATAGCCTGACCATAAGAGTAGTATATACTTTACTCCATTGCCTTCCTTTGGGATAAATACGATATCCTTGGGAATCATGGGTGAAATGCTACAAAAGTATCTTCCGTGCGCTTGCGGATCTTATCTCTTTACCAGAGATGATTTGTGGTGTTAAGAAATACCAACAAGCATTTCTAGTGTCGTTGCCGGGGATGATATGTTAGTATATATTAGGAGCCGTCAACAAGCATTTCTAGCGCCGTTGCTAGTGAAGGCAAGGGAAGTGAAGGATAGCTATCACTTGTGATTAAACTATAGGTACTACTAGTTATTACACAGGATTACCCTTGTTTGTTTTCTCCTTTTGTGAAAATAGGGTACTGTTGACCAACCCATTGTATGGGATGGCCAACGAGGACGCAAGTGCTAAACTGCAAGATGATTTAAGGCATTCCTCAACAAATGTTCGCTAGGCAACACCATTGCCTTTTTGTAGTAGAATTTTAGCTTTCAGTAGGAGCCAAAGTCATCCATACCCAAGGTTGGGGAAGGCTCCAAGAAGTTCTTCTTGGTTTGCCTCCCCCATGGGGTGGATAGCTGGATCTTCATCCAACACTCGTGTCATGGGTTGGCTCCACCAATCCATGACCACATTCATGCTCGAGCTGAAGGAGTCCTATTCTCATTCATCATGGATGAGGATAAGGTCTCCACTCAAGGGGCGAATTGAAGAATGCTCGAGTTCCCATAGCTTGCCATGCACACCACTTCACAAGGTGGATATGCTAGTTATGGAACTACACCTCCCATTGAAGTGTCATGAATATCCAAGTCGTTGGAGATATGTTTGGATAATCCATGTCGTGGATATTCACATGATTTTTGAAAATCCATGTCATCATGGGACGCATGGGAATTATTTCCCTAAGACCCACGAGGACCTTTTTGAAACAACAACTCCAATGGCTACCATTCACAAGGAGGTCAAGGTTGGAATTAACATCACCCTTGTATTCAAGGAGGCTATGGCTTTCCAAGGGATTTAATTTCAACTAGACTACCTTGAAGTATCTTTGCCAAGCAGAAAACAAGACAACATTCACATGAAGATCTTGGCCAAGGACAAGAACTTAAGGATCATTCAAAGTCCAAGATTTCCCACATCACTTGTTGGGATTCCCACACTTCGACCAAACCCATTCAACCTAGGGCAAGTGACATTGTGGATGAAGCATTTCTTGTTTGATTGTGGATTCCACATGTCATCATGCCCAAGGAAGCCTTTGATCCATGATCAAGGTATGGGTTGATTCAATGGAATATCAATATGGTCAGAGTGGCACCCCTAAGAAGGACAAAGCCTCACCATGCTCATGAAGGAATATATTCAAGAGGGAGAACCCGTCGCAACAACAACATGTCTATATCAATACAACGGGGAGAGGCTAGGGCCACCATGTGGCCCACATGTCCAAATGACATCCAAATGAGTTTGGCCTGTCAAAACAGAAGAAATCGTCCACATCTTCAACTCCGGGATTGGACAACAAATCATTGCGCTGAACAGAACGGAGGTAAGTCCTACTCATCGGACTTCAAAAATTCCGTGAGTCCTTGCCAATAGGTTAATTGGTAGTTATCACTCACCGGACATCAAAAATTCGGTGAGTCCTTGCCAATAGGTTAATTGGTAGTTATCTCATATTTGTTTTCCAAATTGCATCAACCCTTTCATTTCCATGTTTTAAATTTCACACTTGCATGTTGGAAAGTAAAATTTCCAACCATCATAAAACTAAAAATTTGAATGAGGGTAGAAATTTAATTGGATATGAACTACGTGCATGACCACTTGAATTTATCTTCCCAATTCAAACCAAAAAGATTTGCTTTGACCCTCATTGCATTTACAAGTTATTTCAAGCTGGGCAAGAAAATTTGAAAATTGGGTTCAATTTGTATTTGGCTAACGTAGCCCATTTTCGAGTTGTTTTGTGTGTTCTTGATTAAAGTACAACTAGGTCAAAATTGTGAAGAGGTGGAATGGAAAGAAAGTGGAAGGTTTCATCAAGCTCAAGTCACCATTGGGAGGATTTGAGAACACTTCTCTCCTTCAAACTCATTTTGAGTTCTAGGAAGAGAAATGTTCAAGATGATGACCCGATGGAGGAGCCAGAACCAAATCAATTGCCAAATCCAATCTCAACTTGGCATTTGACATCGACCATCAAGCCTGCGCCGAAAATCAAGATTGTGAGTTTCTCACACAAAGACCTTCGTCACCAACTGCTCTTCAAATGAGGTATGAGTTTAGAATTTTTCATTGTTTGGTTTACCATAGAATTGAATGTATTTGCTTGCATTTGTGAGGAAGTTTGAAACTTCCTCATCATTCAATTCTCAAGCATCCTCACAAGAGAAAGGGTGGGTATTGACTTTTGGATCTCCAAAAGGAAATCCCACCTTACTTGGAAAAATCTAAAACAAGTACCTAGAATCCTTTAAGGGTTGTTTTGTAAACTTAGTCATTTTTTTCGAGGTTTAGAAAACAAAACCTTTGGGCATGACTTAATTGGTGAATTGGCATATAGGAACTTGGGCATAGTGACATCCATAATTTTTTAATTGAGCTTCTTGCATATATGGTGTCACTAGATTTCAAACTCCTAGGAATAAGTGATATCCTTGCTCTAAAATTGAATTGCATTTTTAGGAGGAGTCACTAAATTTCAAATTCCTAGTAAGGTTCAGGAGGATAAAATTGAGAATCTTGTTTGTCATGGTCTAAGTGATAAAAATTTGCTCTTGAAAGCTAAGATGGTTAGAAAATTTAAAAGATGTAGGGATCATATAGTATATTTATATCACATGTATTGCTATGAGTATGAGCTTTAGAAAATATGCAACATGAATTATCCATAAAGCTCCACTCTTATCAATGAATAACACACTGACCATAGATACACTTGACATTGGATCCAATGCATATTTGATTTTGTTCTTCCTCGTATGTACAAATGAAAGTTCAGTTACCTAACTCGAACGTTCATTTGTACAAGTCTCGGGAGCTAACCATCCCTCTCTATTCAAGAGAGGAAGGTTGTAGGTGTAATATTACTATATATGCACTCAAGAAGTGGATTGTTAGGATCCCTATAGGATCCCATTTCAACATCTCTTGGCCAAGGAGTAAATGAGGATGGTTGTTATCTATCGGAAATTATGGCCGAAGATCAATCATAACTATACGAGGCTAGAGATTTGAAATGTGAACCCTCCATGAGCAACAAATGAGCTGCCACGAATGTGTGAGAGCATTGTGCTCTCAACTATTTTAAGCACTCATTCAAGCTCAAGGGATTTGCCACCATCATTGGGTACAAGTTATTCCTATGTGGCCAAGAAATATGATGTACCATGACCAAGGAATGACAAGATCACACCAAATTTATATTGGGTGCAACTTTTTCCTATGTGGCTATAAGGTATGTCATGCCTTAGCCAAGGAACAACAGATCACACTTAACCCATGTTGAGTGCATGTCATTCCTTTGTGGTTCTAGGTATGTTGTACCTTACCCAAGGAACACCGGATCATACCCAATGCATGTTGGGCACATTTCACTCCCTTATGGCAAAAAGATATGATACACCGTAGCCAAAAAATGACAAACATACCCAATGTATGTTGAGTGCACGTCATTCCTTTGGATCTAAAAGGTTATTATTATCCTAGCCAAGGAATGACAAATCACACCCAACACATGGAGACCCTGATGTGCGGATGATCAACATCGAAAACACTCTATTCAACCACACTCATGTGTCCGTGGGAGGCAACACAACAATCAACACACCCTCCATTGTCAAAGCCATGCTGCAACAAGGATAGGCCTACCTCCGTCGTTAGGGTTTCAACCCCTATCACGGACCTTGATCAAGAACAAGCTTGGGGGAGGACCCCCACTTGAGGTAACTTGTATCACACCCACTACATTTTTATTCCAAATCATCCATTGCGTATTTATTTTCCATCCATCCATCATCTACCTTAAAAATATATATATATAAATAGGTTAGATTTGCTTTCATCAAATAAAGATGTGCGGTAAGAATGATTTAAAATTCACATAGATGAAATGATGAATAGCTGCTCTATTTTATTTTCCTAAGTCTTTAGTTTACAACTTGCTATTCTCCGAATAATGCTTTCATTGGTTTGAAATACTTTTACCTTAATTTGGAAGTTGTGGGTAGCAAAAGCTTAATCTAATTCTAGGTTGTTGCAAGACTAGAATTGGTAATAGGGCTGCTAGTCCTAGTTTGAAAGTAAAACATAGATTTCCAGAGAAATTCTAAAAAGATTTAAGTTTCCCTCAATTGATTGGAAATACCTACCAAAGCCATATGATGTTCATACATAAACAAAACCTTATGCATATGCTATTTTCTTTCACATTGAGCTTAGTCAAACTAATATAGACCTACGTGAGAAATCATTCAACTCTTTTTGAATTCAAGACTTCACTTGCACACGCTATACTTCTACACTAGAAGTAAGCAAAACGTCCATCATATCCACCATACCACAACAAAAAGAGAAACTCCATGTTATTCATGTTCAATACTCTCTTCAAAATTCATTGCAAAGAAATGGAGTAGAAGACATGGCTACAAAAAAAAGAGAAGCGTGCTTACATCATAAGCATGAGAAAAAAGGAGAGAAAAGAAAAGTAGCCATGTTTCATCCCGGCAAAAAAAGAGAGATTATACAAAAAAGGAGTTATCTCAAGTATCCACATCCCCTTCCACTCCATCACACATGCACTAGTCTTGAATCAAAATGTTTTGATTTGAATTCTCCTAAGGCTTACCCTTTTGACTTAGCAATATATGTGATGCAAATATGCCTACTTACTTTCCTTACAAAGCTCCACATACATGCCACATTCAATGAGTAGGAATAGTAGAGGCACAATTCTTTGGTGAGGAAATATTTCCACTATCCACAAAGCAGTGACAGAGACAATCAAATTGTGGTACTTAATATCTAAATTGAATTCTCTGGGATTTAAGTGGAACTTGATTTCTAGGCTATGTTTGCTCCATTTGCTATTCTACCTTTCAACTACTCATGAATATGAAAAAGCATAAGCCCCATGATAACTTGAGAAAGGTAGGGTATCATAGCCAATTTCTGCAATACTAGGTAAAGTATCTTGTTGTACATTAGATACTTTTGGAAATAAGACATTGTGGCAACTCCTGATCATCAACCTAAAGTCTTGACTTTGCTCGGGACGAGCACAGGATAAGCTTGGGGGAGTTTGTTGACGGTTGTTATATACCAATTTCATCCATCAATTTAACTCAATTATGTGAAGGATTTGTCTTTTCTTGCACACATCACCTTTCTATCTAACCCAATTCCACTTGGACTTGGATAAATATGTGTATGCAGCATTTTATGCAGGAAATGAGGAAATGTAGAGGGACCAATCCTATAAAATATCATCCCAACCAATCAGCTAACGACACGTGGCATCCCATGGATCAAATGGCCCACAAACAAAAGTATCCAAGGAGATCCAACGGTGTATCACCCATATACATCAATGGGACCCAACTAGCAGGCACCTGGAGAGAGCACACGAGAAACGGTGCAATGACCAGGTCCGCCGAACCAGGGGGTGGGCCGACCTGGTCTTTGCACCAAACTCGGTCATCCTCCACTTGTTGGCTCCTCCCGGCTCCCTCGAGTCAATGGTGACTAATTCGAGCGCTTTTGATGGCAGGAACCGACCTCAACACTAGTATAAATAGGACCCCCTACCCCTCACTTCAACACACACCACTTGGGCATCATTCTATTGTATACACTATCTTCCATAGTCCTTAGAGGAGTTAGGATGTAGAGAGGAGAGCCTCTAGTCCCAAGTCCAAATTGGGAAACGAGTAGAAGGAGTCTCTCTTCCCAATTCCACATTGGGAAAGGTATGGCTTATGTATTCCTTCTTGTACTTGTGACTTTGTGCTCAATAAAGATATTATCTTTAGTCTTCTTTTATACGTATACTTGGACAAAGCGTTTCTTGTTTGATTGCGGAGTCCATGTATGTGGGAGTTATAGTCTTTATGATTTTACTCTCATGATCACATCTTATGGTCATAAACACTATAGACCCCCACTATAGTCTATGTAGTTATGATATGATTATGTTAATATGAATGACTATGCTATGCAATCAACATTGGTTCAACGATGTTTAGGTTAGTCATACCCTTAGGATGGCTCGTGCCATGGCTCCTAAGGTATTTGATTAGTATGCTAGCATGTTGGTTGGGTATTTAAGTAGCGTTGGATGTCTCGTAGACCCACGGATTGAAGAGGTAGGCAGTAGGTGGTGACAACCCTACCTGTCCTTTGTAATCCTCCACGTCCGGCTATGTCACAGGCTCTTGGCGGGAGTCGCCGTAGTATTGCTAGGGGTAAGCCCGTGCCCGATGTGTTGAATAGCATTGCATTGGAATTCATCATTGACATGACCATTAGTATCTACCTTAGGCTAATGTATATGTAATAGGAGCATTGTAGGAGCAACTCTCTAATTCTCAATCCAATCTCCCTCTAGGACCCATTTCACCCTTTAGAATAGATTGCCTAGGTGTTTGTCACACTACCCCTATTATCAACTTACTCCTGTCCGGATAATGGATTAGTATCCCATAGCCTGACCATAAGTGTAGTATATACTTTGCTCCATTGCCTTCCTTTGGGATAAATACGATACCCTTGGGAATACTCATGGGTGAAATGCTACAACGGTATCTTCTATGCGCTTGCGGACCTCATCTCTTTACCTGAGATGATCTGTGGTGTTAAGAAATACCAACAAGCATTTCTTGCGCCATTGTTGGGGATGATTTGTTAGTATATCTTAGGAGTCGTCAACACGGTGCAAGCAGAAGGAGGAGAAACACTAGAAGTTGGGGCAGGAGCTCTCTAAAAGAGAAGCTGATGTTGCCACCAGAGTGGGGAAAGTGAGAGGCAGGGAGAAGGACCTGGCCAAACGGCAGAACCGCATCCACCTACGGGAGATGGAGCTCGCTGACCGCGGAAAGCAAGTGGCCAAAGAGGTCAAGCGCATCGCTCGGGAGAGTTCGGAGCTTGCGGCGGCCAGAAGGTCACTGGAGGAGCTGCGGAGCTCAAGGGCAACTAAATCCCTTCAAGTGTGGGATTTCTTGGGGCATACCGACAGAGCTTGGTGCCACTTGGCCTCAGTCCGGTACATCCGGAGAACCCAACACAGGAGCTGGACCAGGCACTGGTGGCGCTTAGCCCTACTTGCAGCAAACTCGACGTGATGGGTGATGTCATCATCGACCAACTGGAGATGGAGGGGAAGTCTCAGGCGAAGAATGTCGCCGAATATGTTCTGGTGTGTTACAAGAGTCAAGACCCTCAACTTTATTTAGATCCGGTCTTCGAAGGACCCATTGTTGAAGAAGAGGATGTTGCGAGGGCTACAATCCAAGAAGCTGCCGAGGAGGTTGCATCATTTTTCCACAGGACATAGAGCCTCCAGTAGCTAGGACCTTTCTCTTTTGTCTTCTACTGTAATCCTCATTTTGTAATCTAGTACTTCTGATGAATGAAATCCACTCTTTGAATGAATGGATTCCATTTTTTCCTTGTCTTCAATACCTTGCCCTTTATCATATTGGCCCCCTGGTAGATGCACAATTTTATTGCGAACATGTACCAAAAGGTTTGACAATGTCATGATGACCTGAACGCTTCGAACTTGTAGCTATAACTGAATGTAGGCCTAAAGGGGGGTGAATAGGCCTTTTTGAAAATTGTCGGATCCTGCAACACTCAACAACCAGTTTAATACCAGAGATATCGGACTAGTCCGGTAAAGTCCGGACTAGTCCGTTGTTCACAGACTGCGTTGATTAAACTTGATTGATTGGTTTTATTCTTTTATGTGTACAGCAGAAATATAGAATCAAACAATAGTTTAACAGTTATCTACTGAATTATATCACAATTAAGTCTTATGTTCAACAATTTAACGTAAGATGAACAATGTGTATGAAACCCTAGATTAAGTTGATTAACTTGAATGATGAACACTAAAACAAGACATGAGTGTTTATCCTGTGGTTCGTCTACCACAAAAGGCCACCTACATCCACGTTGAGGAGTCCACAAAAGGACCGGGTCTTTTCCAACCCTACCCTAATTGGATCGCCACGAAGGCAAATCCTCTTCCACTAATCACAAAGGGGTGAATAACCGAATTCAAGGGGCGATCTCACACTTTGAGAGCTCCCTTAGATTACAAAACACAATGCCACCAAAAACACACTCAAAAGTTAAAATTGAAACGCAGGAGTGTGTTAGAGAATCAAACCAAGAGCTCAATGTGATGTTGCAAGTGTCTCTCCAATGATCTAAAGTGAATCCTCAAGGGATTGGACGATGTTGCACCTGATTTCGTGGAGAGAGGTCGTTTTTGAGGCTCTTGTGAGGTGTGACGGCGCTAGGGTTCGAGAGCTTATAAAAGTGGGCCGTGCACCTCTATTTATATGGGGTTTCTAAAAGTGACCGTTAGGGTTCAGAAAGTTCTGACTAGTCCGTGGTGGTCATCGGACTAGTCCGGTGTGCTGTGCGTAGCAAACCCTAAGTGTCCCGAAATATCGGACTAGTCCGGCTGAAGGCGGACTTGTCCAATTTCGCTACTGGAAATCTTCGGACTAGTCCGATGTCCATCGGACTTGTCCAGACATGTGAAACCCTAAGTTTGTTGGATGACAAGTCCGCACATGGAGGACTTGTCCGATTTAGATCAGTGGGGTTTTTCAGACTAGTCCGTGTGAACATCAGACTTGTCCGAAGTGGATCAGAAAGGATATCGGACTAGTCCAGTTGATAATGGACTTGTCCGATTTTGTGTGACTTGTTTAGTGTTTTGAGGACTAGTCCGCACTGGGGATGACTAGTCCGATTCTAGTCAGAAAGATATCGGTCTAGTCTGACAGATATCAGACTTGTCCGATCTGGTGCAGAAAGGTTTATCGGACTAGTCTGGTCCTGTGTGACTCTGTGAGCTCTTGGGGTGTGTTTCCTTAACACACTCCATACACAATAATCTGCTATTCTCTTTTCCTTGAGCTCATTTCCACTTTGCTCTTCATCCCTTCTTTTTGGTATTTTGCTCATTTTTCTATTATAGGCCTGCATTCATCTCAACAAAGAGGTTAGGATCCCAATTGCTTGTCATAAATCATCCAAAACCCACAAGGGAGTTCTAGATGCACTTTCAATCTCCGCGTTTTTGGTGATTGATGACAACCAATTTAGATTTCACAAAATATGACAAAAATTGAGATTTTCATAAAGTATGCACATATGAATCACAAATACATCAAGCAGTGAAAGAATTATCCATATATGCATTCTTTATGGTGGGATGCATAACTAAGACATTAAGACATTGAGAGTGACATAATTTGCATTAATCAACCAAAACAAAGCACATATGCCATTCCAGGAGCAAAATTATAGATTTTAACAAGAACTTCTCAAATTAAGTAAGCATTGCATCACAAAACCAAAGATAATCTTGAAACACAGTTAAACCATTACAATCACAAAGATAGATAAAAAGAGCTCTCTTCTTGCATCCTACAGCTAAAGATAAGACTCCCCCTCAATCTCTCCCCCTTTGGCATCAAGACACCAAAAAGAAGGAGAGGAGGGTCCTAGGGTCTTCACTCTTCACTGTCGGTCCTCTCGTCGTCGTCTTCATCTTCTTCATCATCAGCTTGATGAGGAGGAGAAGGAGGAGGGACGGAGCCACTCGAGCCCCCAATGCCAAAGTAGGCAAGCTCGGAGGGGTTCAAGGGCGCGAGCTCTGTGAAGTCTGGGTCTGAGTCCTCAGAAATCACTGGAGATCCAATGGGGTCGATCTCCAGCTTTTGGTAAATTTGCTTCACATTAGACTTTATGTACTTCATGTCCTCCCTTCTCTTCTGGTTGAGCTTGTGGGCCTTCACTTCGGCCTTCTTGCAGGAGGAGAATATTGCAGCTAGATACTTGAGGATCCCACTAGCTGATCCTCTCTGAGGGGCTTCCCTAGAAGTAGGGACGGCACTAGCACCTTCTCTTGATCTTGCTGGTGCCTCGAGACTGGAGGCCGGCGAGGGAGCAGCTTGGACATTCACTGGTTGAGGCTTCAGAGGCCTCAAGGGAGTATGCTCCAGATCCTTCACAAACTCAATCCCTGTGACTTTCTCAATCATAAACATGAGATAGGGAGCATAGCCACATGACCTGTTGGGGGTGCTGGAGATGTTGACCATATCATTACATATGTAGTCAAACACATCAAACTTTCTGTCCTTGCTTATGATCTTCATTAGGGTCCGGAGATATCCTTGTACACTTCCTGCATCCCCATCCTTAGGGGCAATGGTCTTCCTCAAGACCTTGTTCAGCACCACAAAGAATGGCTTCATGTTCTTTGTGGAGGGAGGGATGAACTTTGAATTTGGCTCATAGAGAAACTTCATCCTCTCCTTGTCGATGACACCAACATTGTGGATGACCACATTGTCATTGCTGGAGGTGTCAAGATGCAGCATCCTAGCAAACTCTTCATAAGAGATAGTGTACTTGGATCCATGAGTCATCCAAGTCACTCTTTCATCCTCATCACTTGCAAAGTGGCAGGTGGCATAGAATTGAGCCACCACTTCATCATTACAGTTGTACTTGAAGGAAAATAGGTCCTTCAAGCCATGTCTCTCAGCTGCTGCAATCACTTCATCAAAAGCTTAGAACCTCTTCCTCTCAAGGTGTGCCCAAACAATCCACTGACTGCGCACCACCGGTGTCTTCATTGGAAAGTACACCAATCTGTAGAAATTAGCATGGAAGTTACTCCAGAACCTTCCACCAGCAACTTGCTTCGTCCTGTCATACCAGTCAATGCTTCTGAATTTAGCGGCCGAGTCACTGCCCTTGCCACTGAACTTCTCCTCAGTAGGGTCCCAAACCCCTTCCCTGGGAGGATGCAGCTTCAGAGGCCCAACTGGACGTGTCGCTATCCCTTTGCCCTTGCCCTTTGCTTGGCGGGCACTTGCTGAGCTAGGGCCACCACTGGCGGTAGCCCTAGAAGCTGGCACCTTGGAAGCTGGCTTCTTCGCTAGTACTTTCCTCTGAATCTGAGGAGGGGAAGGAGCTGGCTCGGAGGGTCTTTCCTGGCGCTTCTTGCCAAGACCCGTTGAGGTCCGAGGTGCCACCTCGTGGTCCATCTCGGCCTCGAAGTCGGAGATTTCATTATTTGAGCTCGACATGATCTAAGAATCATTTGCAAGAATGATGATGAGTGATACAAGGCATAGGTATGAAAAGATAGCAAGGAATTGCATTGAGGAATTGAAGAATTAGGTTTTAAGTTCAGAAACATCAGACTTGTCCGGTGCACAGGCACGGACTAGTCCGGGGGACCGGACTTGTCCGTGCATGGACCAGAGTAGTCCGGTGTTCATCCTCAAAAACCTAACAGACTGGACAAAGGCTGATTCCTAATGCATAACAAATCTAGTATATACGTAGTACATCAAAGAAGTGTGTATCTAGTGAATGATGCTAGGCTATTCGATCAACAATGGAGAAAAACAAGATTTCTAGGGTTTGGGAGAAAATTACTGAAGAAATTGATTGAAGCTTGAGGATTGGGGAGTTGGAGCCCAAACAAGTCCGCTAGCTTCAATCCGCACGAGTTCAAGCTTGACTTCCGCCAAAATGCGCACCCTTTTGATGGAGGGATCAAGGAATCGCCTTGGGAGCTCGAGCGCAAGAGAGAGAGTGCGTGAGGAAGAGTGGGGATGAGAGGAATTAGGGTTTTGGTGGCGGCTAGGGTTATGGACACGAAAAATCGGACAAGTCCGGAGATGACCGGACTAGTCCGAACTCATCCAGAGAGCTATATCGGACTAGTCCGTGGTCTAACGGACTATTCCGGCTTAACCGGCACTCAGCGGACTAGTCTGCATGGGCGGACTAGTCCGGGTAACCACGGACTAGTCCGTGGTCACCAGGAGAAATTTGCATAGCCCATTCATATATATTTGAAGGTTCATGAATAGAGAATAGAGTGGCAAAACAAATCAATTAATCTTGATGAATTTGACCAGTAAGCATACAACAACCAAATAATGATCATAATTCACCAAGATCTAGTAATTGACATAGTTTTTTGAGAAAAATTGAGAGAGATGATTTTCACAATTCAAACAACATTTTTGAAGAATTCATTCAGGTATGCAACCTTTCAAGCCACACTCCGAGCATCAAGGATATTTAGTTCATTTCGGAGTTCGCAAAAACGCTTTTCATCAAGTGGCTTGGTGAATATGTCAGCCAATTACTTTTGGGTGTTGACATGTGAGATGGTTATATCTCCTTTCATGGAATGGTCTCTCAAGAAATGATGTCTTATGTCTATGTGTTGAGTTCTAGAGTGCTCAACTGGATTGTGGGCAATTTTAATGGCACTCTCATTGTCACAAAGGAGAGGAATACGTTTCATATTGTAACCGTAATCCCTTAGAGTTTGTCGCATCCAAAGGAGTTGTGCACAACAACTTCCGGCTGCAACATACTCCGCTTCGGCTGTGGATAGGGCAATGGAATTCTGTTTCTTGGAGGACCAAGAAACCAAGGATCTCCCTAGGAATTGGCATGTGCCGGAGGTGCTTTTTCTATCTACTTGGCACCCGGCATAATCTGCATCGGAGTAACCAATGAGATTGAATTTTGAGCCTTTTGGGTACCAAAGACCAAGGTTGGGTGTATGAACTAAATATCTCAAGATCCTTTTTACGGCTGTCAAGTGACATTCCTTAGGGTTGGCTTGAAATCTTGCACACAAACATACACTTAACATAATATCTGGCCTAAGTGCACATAAATAGAGCAGAGATCCAATCATGGAGCGATATACCTTTTGGTCGACGTTAGGTCCATCTTCATTGAGATTCAAGTGGCCATTTGTTGCCATGGGGGTCTTTATGGGCTTTGCCTTGTCCATGCCAAACTTCTTAAGTATGTCCTGTGTGTACTTGGTTTGGCTTATGAACGTTCCTTCCTTTTTTGCCGCACTTGGAATCCCAAGAAGTATTTCAATTCTCCCATCATTGACATCTCAAACCTGTCTGTCATGATTTTGCTAAATTCCTCACAAAAAGATTGGTTAGTTGACCCAAAGATTATATCGTCAACATAAATTTGACAAATAAAAAGATCATTATCTAAATTCTTTGTAAATATTGTATAATATACATTGCCAATTTGAAAACCATTCTCAATTAAGAAATCTCTAAGACACTCATACCAAGCTCTAGGAGCTTGTTTGAGGCCGTAGAGAGCCTTACGCAATTTATATACGTGGTCGGGGAACTCTTCTTCTTCAAACCCAGGTGGTTGCTCCATGTACACCTCTTCCTTGATCGGTCCGTTGAGGAAGGCGCTTTTCACGTCCATTTGATACAGCTTGAAATCATGGTGAGTAGCATACGCAAGTAATATTCTAATAGATTCAAGCCTAGCTACTAGAGCAAAGGTCTCATCGAAATCCAAACCTTCGACTTGTGAGTACCCTTTGGCCACAAGTCGCGCCTTGTTTCTTGTCACCACTCCGTGTTCGTCTTGTTTGTTGCGAAAGACCCACTTGGTGCCGACGATGTTTGCATTGGGTCTTGCCACAAGTTCCCACACCTCGTTCCACTTGAAGTTGTTCAATTCTTCTTGCATTGCCATCACCCAGTCCGGATCCTTCAATGCATCCTCAATCCTGCGTGGTTCCAAAATGGATACAAACGAATAATGCTCACAAAAGTTAGCTATGCGAGATCTAGTGGTTACTCCCTTTTGGATGTCACCGATGATGTTGTCGATTGGGTGATCCCTTTGGACGCATTGGTGTACTCTTGGGTGTGACACTTGAGGAGTTGTGTCTTCATGATTGTCTGCTTCTCCCCCTAAATGGTTGCCTTCATTGACTTGTTGATCATCATCATACTCTTGTGGTTGATCTTGTGTTGAAGCTCCCCCTTGATTGATGGTCTCCTCTTGTGGTTCATTTTCCTCATGTTCGTGTGAAAGTGGCTCTTGTGGTCGAACTTCGCCTAGAGCCATTCTTTTCAATGCTTCACAAGGAGCTTCTTCTTTACCTAATTCACATGGATCAACTTGCTCCTTTTGGGAGCCATTAGTGTCATCGAACACTACGTCACGTGCTACTTCAACAAGTCCGGAGGCCTTGTTGAAGACACGATAGGCGTAAGTGTTCGAATCATAACCAAGCAAGAAACCTTCATCGGACTTCGAAGCGAACTTTGAAGTCCTAGGCTTCTTGTTCAGGATATAACATGGAGAACCGAAAACTCGAAAATATGAAATGTTTGGTTTGTTACCGGTAAGTAGCTCATAGGGAGTCTTCTTGAGTAGTCGATGAAGATAAAGTCGATTTGCGGCGTGGCAAGCGGTTTTAATCGCTTCCGCCAAAAATCGATCCGAAGTCTTGTACTCATCGAGCATTGTTCTTGCCATCTCTATGAGTGTTCTGTTCTTTCTTTCGGCAACTCCATTTTGTTGTGGCGAGTATGGCGCTGAAAATTCGTGCTTGATGCCCTCTTCATCAAGTTACTCCTCTACTTGTGTGTTCTTGAATTCCGTGCCATGTCGCTTCGAATACTCTTGATTGTCAATGAAAATTCGTTTTGAGCTCGTTTGAAGAACTTCTTGAGTGTTCCTTGTGTTTCCGACTTATCATGCAAAAAGAAAACCCAAGTGAAGCGAGAAAAATCATCAATGATAACTAAACCGTATTTGTTACCGCTGATGCTTATGTAAGCAATTGGACCAAACAAGTCCATGTGATGTAGTTCGAGCGGTCTTGTTGTAGTCATGACATTCTTTGCGGGATGATGTGCTCCAACTTGCTTCCCAGCTTGGCACGCGCTACAATGCCTGTCTTTCTCAAAAACAACATCCTTCAAACCTCGGATGTGATCGCCCTTGAGGAGTTTTTGATGGTTCCTCATACCAACATGCGCTAGCCGTCTATGCCACAGCCAACCCATGTTGGTTTTTGCAATCAAGCATGTGTCGAGTTCAGCTTTATCCTTGTTGCAGTCAACAAGGTAAAGCTTTCCCTTCAACATACCCTTGGATGCAATAGAACCATCACTCCTCCTAGAGATGGTCACACCCTCGTTAGTGAACAGGCAATTATAACCTTTGTCACATAGTTGAGATATGGACAACTGGTTATAATCCGAAGATTCAACATGTAAAACATGAGAAAGCGTGTGTTCAGGGGATATTGCAATTTTACCGGTACCGAGCACCCTTCCTTGACTATTATCTCTGAAGTAGATGCCCTCGCTTGGGTCCTCGTTCTCCTCATATTCCACGAACATCCTCCTTTCTCCGGTCATGTGGTTGGTGCATCCACTGTCTAGCACCCATTTGGATCCACCAGAGGAATAGGCCTGCAAAAACAAATTATGCTTTGGTTTTAGGTACCCAAGCTTGCTTGGGTCCTTGGAGGTTAGTTACAATACATTTGGGCACCCACACATGGGATTTTGTGTTCCCATGGAGTGGCCCAACATAATAAGCATAGACCTTGCCAAGGTTGTTTCTCATTAAAACATAGGAGGCATCAAAATTTTTAAATAAAAGTTGCTGTTGTTTATGAGTCGGACTAGTCTGGGGTGCCGGACTTGTCCGGATGACCGGACCTCTCCGGACACCGACCGGACTAGTCCGGTATTCATGTGAGTTCAGGTTTTTATCCTTCGACTTACCAGTTTGAGAGGATCTTCCCTTCACAAAGGATATCATTCCCTTGTTATTCTTATGACTTCTAGCATGTTGCTTTTCATCATGAGAGTAATCAATGCCGTACTTGACATTTGGAGGTCTTTGGACCAAGTATGCACTACGTGCATAGTTGATCTTCTCCTTGCAAATATGCCACATTGGGTAGGATTTTTATCCTTAGTGGGGGTTGATTTCCCTTTCAATCTGGTGTCAGTTTTACTACATGTGCACATATGAGCAAATTCAGTTTTAGTGGGTTGAGAAGGTGAGTTTGAAGAGGAGGAAGGTTCACTCAGCTTGAGTGACTCAACTTGCACTTCAAGGATCTTGTTAACCTTGATCAGGTCAGCAAGTTGGTCCTTAATTGCAACATTTTAGTCGGTTAACTCCAAGCAAGCTTTCTTGCATGAAGCTAACTCAAGCTCTAGTGAATTGTTTTTCTCCTTTTCAAGCTCTAGAAGTTTGTCAAGTTCGACATACTCCTCCTTTTGGGAGATAATCATGTCCTCTTGACGATCAATTAACCTTTCCTTCTGAACAAGTTGGTCAAGTAAGAATTTCATTTTTATTGCAGTTTTCCTATCTAGTCCATTTATCATATCCTCATCATCACTATCTATTTCATCATCACTAGAGTAGGAATGCATGGAAGGGGTTTTGATGATTACCTTGCGTTTACCTTCCTTTGCCAAAAGGCAAGTGCCATTTCCCTTTCTTGCACCAAGTGTAGGGAAGAGTGTTGATTTCATGGACATGCTCTCGATGGCTATGCTAGCCATCTCTTCTTCATCGGATGACGAGGACTCATCGTTTGAGTCCTACTCCTTCCCAATATGCGCTTGTTCGGCTTGTTTTTTCTTCTTGAAGAATTTCTTAGGTTGAGGCTTGGATTCTTTAGTCTTCTTCTTGTTCTCCTCATATGGGCAATCCACTATAAAGTGGTTATATTCACCACAATTATAGCACGCTTGTCTCAATTTTGGCTTTGTTCTTTCCTTGTACTTGCCTTCACTTGATTTTGTCCCTTGCTTTTTCTTCATTATTCTCTTGAACTTTATCATGAACAATATCAAATCCTCTTCATCTAGCTCACTGCTCTCGTCATCACTCTCCTCCTCCAGTTGTGCTTCTCTTGCTTCTTTGGATAGAGGCTTGAGGGTGGACTTTAAAGCAACTCCTTTCTTCTTAGTCGAGGTGAGGTCGGCAATTTCCTTGACGTGCTTTGCTTGTTTCTCCATCATTTTAAAGTTGATAATTTTACCAAGCAATTCATTCGGAGTCATCCTTTTGTATTTGGGGCTTTCTCTAATCATTGAACATAGCGTGACATTGCGAGGCATAAAAGCTCTAAGGATGAGCTTCACAACCTTGTGGTCATTCCACTTCTTGCTCCCATATGATCAAACTTTGTTGACGAGTGTTGATGAGGACATCACAACAGCGGAGACGCGCAATGAACTGCAAGGACCAATCACAAGAGCACAGGCTATGTGAGTTTGAGAATAGATTGCTATGTGATGATTTAATTGTTATTAGGAATAATGGAGAAGATCAACAAGTGAAGGAAGGAGGCCTTGGGAGCGTGGAGAACCACCTGGGACGTCCACAAGTAGATGGAAACAGTTTACAACTCGGACTCGAGTTCAACTCGGAGTCCAGGAGCAGTCCACCTTAAAACAGACGCCCAGGAGGCATACGGACTCTGTTTTCGACGTTCTACATATGCACGGAAATAGGAGAAGATAAAATTTCCAATGGTTCTGGTCCCACCTCAAAATTCCTCCGGAGTCATTGGGAATCGTCGAAACAAGTCGAGTCCAGATTTCTGTCCGGTGCTGCGCCACCGAATCGGGCCTTTGGGCCTTGTATCCCGTAAGAGTCCATTACGGACGCGTCTAATCGTGTTTTGGTCGAACCCTAGCCTATAAATACTGCAGCCGCCGGTCATATTCGGTGGGTTTTGCTTAGATCAATAAAATCGCCGTTCTACGGTTTGTGAGACCCCAATTTCGCGATTTCCGATCGTGTCTTCTATGTTCTTGCTCGTGTTCTCGATTGCACTTGCAGGGATTAGCCTTCTTGGCGAGGTCAAGCGTGTGCAGCACGGTTGATAACCAACGGAGCCGTGGTGTAGTGATTGCAGGGGTACTCGAACTGCTCGAGTGCCGCGGATCATCAACGTCGAGTTCTTCACCCCAATCGACATACCTTTCGGAAGATCAGGCCTAAACCTACTCATCAATTGGTATCAGATTTCCAGGTTGCCCGTGAGGTATCTTTGTTTTCCTTCCTTCCATTAGATCGATTTTTTTGTACCTAGAGTCCATAGAAAAGCCACAAAAAATTAGATCGTTTTTACCGCTTCCCAGACTATAGTGCCTGCAGTTTCGTTTTTCAGTTTGCATTGTTGAGTTTGCATTCGTGTGGTTGAGTCTTGTTGCTGGATAATCTTTGTGTTTTTGGGTCCTAGTTATCGTGTTTCGTCCTTGTTTTCCTGCTATTCGACACCTATTCCACAATCCCTAAATAACAAACCGATCCGCTACGTTCATCGGTTTGCCCTAGCTAGCCGCCTTGCGTGAACTCTCGCATCATCAGCCCTAGATTAGGTGACAAATCTTTGTGCCATTCTTCCTTGAACACACCACCCCATTAGTTGCTGTGCAAACTCCCGATCGTTTTCGTATCCGATTGCGAGTTCTGTTCTCAAACCGAGTTGGAATCAACATCTAAAAAATCATAACTCGGATAGCCTACCTTAAAACGGCCATAACTTTCGCATACGGACTCGAAATCGGGCAAATTTTTTTTTCAAATTCATCTACGCGAAATTTCGCATCTGATTTTCCGCGGCATAGCCACATTCGGCGGAATTAGATTGCCCAAATTCCTCTCGGAAGATAGGCTATCCAGCCTCCGAAGTTTCAACACGAATTTTAAAGAATCTTCTTGATTTTCTATAGGCCGCATATTACATCCAATTGAGCTGCAAATTTGTGTGCTTCCTATATTTGTGCTACTGAGTAAAGAAAAAATATCAAAAAAATATTACAAAAAAGAAAAAAAATAGTGAAGAGCACGCATATTAAAGCAATTGGCCTATACCACTTGGTTCTGTTTGTTTGGTTATATCATTCTGTCTTTCTTTTGCCTTGATACTTCCTTGTGTTGTGCTAGGCTCTAGGGCACTCAGTTGACCAGCAACAGTTTCCTACATTGAATACTTATTCAACTTTGTTTAGCTGTTAACGATTTTCTGCTTATTAGCCACCATATTGTGCCATCCAAGCTCCACCTTTCTCTTGAGCATAACAGGTACCTTTGCAATCACCCCACGCTTCATTGGTTCATCTCACCGTCCACACCACCTGCTGTGTCGGTAAGAACACTTGTAAGAGCGTGGTAAGACGCTTGAGCGAGAGAGATTGTTTTCTTCCACCTTCCACATTGTCACTGTAGTTGATAGGGATAACATTTTTTTTGTTGTCTTTTGTTTCCTACTAACAATGGCAGGAGAAGAAAATAATGACGAATGTGTTCAACATGTTGAGTTACGTGATATGTTCGCCAAATACAACGCAGCAACGGAGGAGTCATTGGCGAACTTGACTCGCCAACTGGATGACCTTGCTCTTCGGATGAATACTTTTGAGGCTCGGTTGCCTCTCGCTGGAAGACAAGAAGACAATGCTTATGATGAACTGGACGATCACAGTAATCAGCCAAGACTGCCACTTTATCGTCGAGGTATGGGAGGTAATAATCATAACAATTATAACCGCCCTCCTGATGATCCTTTTGCGAAAGTGAAATTTACTATACCCTCTTTTTCTGGTGCTTATGATGCTGAGGCTTATCTTGATTGGGAGATGATAGTAGAGCAAAAATTTAATTCCCATCTTGTTCCTGAACAACATAGAGTTCGTCAAGCCGCTAGTGAGTTTAAGGACTTTGCTATCATATGGTGGAATGAACTTGTTAAAACTAGAACTGATCCTCCAACATTGGATAGATTAAAGGAAGCTATGCGTGTTCGATTTGTTCCTCCATCATTTCAGCGGGACCTTCGCAAAAAATTGCAGCGTTTAGACCAAGGTAACATATCCGTAGAGGAGTATTATCAAGAGTTACAAATGGGTATGCTGCGTTGTGGGGTAGTAGAGGACATGGATGATAAAATAGCTCGTTTTTATGGGGGGTTGAGGCGTGAAATTCAGGACATTGTTGATTACAAAGAATATGATACTGTTAATAGATTGTTTCAGCTTGCTATGTTGGCAGAAAAAGAATTGCAGGGCCGACAACAACAGCAACAACGCACGAGGAGCAACTTCACGCCGCGTGCAGCAACTACACCATCCAAAACAGCACCATCTTCGGCCCCCCGTGCAGCGACTACACCACCCAATGGCGGCCAACGAACTATACCTACTGCTCCACCTTCTCGCGTGCCGGAAGGCAGCAAGGCGACATCATTCAAGCCTTCGTCGTCCACTCCTTCTACGGGTCGTACTTCCGACATTAAGTGTCACCGCTGCCAGGGACTTGGTCATATGATGAGAGATTGCCCGAGCAAACGAGCATACATAGCACGCGACGATGGCGGGTATGATAGTACTTCGGATGTTGAAGATTAATATTCTCTTGCTACTAACTTTACATATCCAAATGACGAACACACCGAATAAGAGGTACTTGGTACAGCGGCGACGGAGAACTATAGGAGCATCATTGTGCAGCGTGCCTTGAGATCCAAAGTGGAGACCGACGACAAGATACAACGACACAACCTCTTCCACATGTTTCTCGTCGTCAAGGACTGCCGTGTACACACTATAATTGATGGAGGTAGCTGCAATAACTTGGTAAACACGGACGTCGTCAAGAAACTCAGTTTGACAACAAGAGCACACCCTCATCCGTACCACATTCAATGGTTCAACAACAGCGGAAAGGTTCGGGTAACACAAACAGCGAGAATCCATTTTTCAATTGGTTCATACCATGATTTTGCTGATTTTGATGTTGTTCCTATGGATGCTTGTTCTCTTTTATTGGGTCGTCCTTGGGAATTTGATACAGATGCTATTCATCATGGTAGAACCAATAAATATAATCTCATGCATAAGGGAAAGAAAATCACTTTGCTCCCCATGACTCCTGCTGAAATTGTGCATTTTGAGAAGAGTAAAATTCGTGAGGGCAAAGCAACTAAATTAGAATCTGAAAAATAGCATGTTATTAAGTTAAAATCACCATCATTGCTCGCAACTAAATCTGAACTTGCTGATTTATTCGATGCTAAGGGGATGTGCTATGCTTTAGTTTGCAAAGAAGCCATGTTTTCACTTCATGAATTGTCTATTGCATTGCCCCCTGCTGTTGCTAACCTTTTGCAGGAGTTTGAGGATGTGTTTCCCTCTGAGATACCCCCTGGTTTACCACCGATGAGAGGCATTGAACACAAGATCGATTTGATTCCAGGAGCAAGTTTGCCAAATCGTGCAGCATACAGGGCGAATCCACAAGAAACTAAGGAAATTCAGCGACAAGTCCAAGATCTTTTGGACCGCGGGTACATTCGTGAAAGCCTTAGCCCTTGTTCCGTTCCTGTTCTTTTGGTTCCTAAGAAAGATGGTAGTTGGCGCATTTGTGTTGATTGTCGAGTGATTAATAACATCACCATTCGATATCGTTATCCTATTCCTCGATTAGATGACATGCTTGATGAATTGAGTGGTGCTATCATCTTCACAAAAATTGACTTGCGTAGTGGTTACCACCAAATTAGAATGGCACTAGGAGATGAATGGAAAACTGCATTTAAAACCATGTTTGCACTTTATGAGTGGTTAGTCATGCCTTTTGGTTTAACTAATGCACCCATCACCTTTATGCGATTAATGAACGAGGTTTTACGTGCTTTCATTGGACAATTTGTGGTGGTTTACTTCGATGATATCCTCATTTACAGCAAGTCATATGATGAACATCTTGATCATTTACGTGCTGTTTTTACTATTTTGAGAGATGCACGTTTGTTTCGTAACCTCGAAAAGTGCGTTTTTTGCACCAATCGAGTCTTGTTTCTTGGCTATGTCGTTTCCTCGCAGGGAATTGAGATGGATGAGGCAAAAATTGAAGCAATCACCAGCTGGCCAGCCCCAACTACCGTCACACAGGTTCGTAGTTTTCTTGGTCTTGCAGGATTTTATCGGTACTTCGTGCGGGATTTCAGAACCATTGCAGCACCTCTACATGAGCTAACGAAGAAGGGAGTTCCATTTCGATGAGGCGAACAGCAGCAACAAGCTTTTGATGCTCTCAAATCGAAGCTTACACAAGCACCATTACTACAACTTCCTGATTTTGACAAGACCTTTGAGCTAGAATGCGATGCAAGTGGCATTGGTATTGGAGGCGTTCTCATACAAGGAGGTAAACCCATTGCTTTCTTTAGTGAAAAACTTCATGGTCCTTCTCTGAATTATTCCACTTATGATAAGGAATTGTATGCCTTAGTCCGTGTATTACAAACTTGGCCACATTATCTTTGGTCTAAGGAGTTTGTCATACATTCCAATCATGAATCATTGAAGTATCTTAAGTGTCAAACCAATCTGAATAAACGACATGCTAAATGGATTGAGTTCATAGAGTCATTTCCATACATCATTAAACATAAGAAAGGGAAGGAAAATATCATTGCCGATGCATTATCTAGGCGTTATACCATGCTGTCCCAACTTGATCATAAAATCTTTGGTTTGGAAACAATTAAAGCATTATATCCTACTGATTTTTACTTCAAAGATGCTTTTGAAAATTGTATAGAAGGAAGAACTTGGAATAAGTATGTGCTGCGAGAGGGTCTCCTCTATCGTGCTAACAAGCTATGCGTTCCAGCTAGCTCCGTTCGTCTATTGCTTTTGCAGGAAGCACATGGAGGAGGTTTGATGGGACATTTTGGAGTGAAGAAAACTGAAGCGTGCTGTCCACACACTTCTTTTGGCCAAAGACGAGGCGTGATGTCGAGCGCTACGTGTCACGATGCACTACTTGCAACAAAGCTAAGTCTCGCCTTAACCCACATGGTCTTTATATGCCTCTTCCTGTTCCTAGTGTACCTTGGGAGGATATTTCTATGGATTTTGTTTTGGGATTGCCTAGGACTAAGAGGGGGAGGGATAGTATTTTTGTAGTTGTTGATCGTTTTTCCAAAATGGCACACTTTATACCTTGTCATAAGAATGATAATGCCTCACACATTGCTGATTTATTTATGACGGAAATTGTTCGTTTACATGGTGTGCCAAATACCATTTTTTCTGATCGTGATGCAAAATTTTTAAGTCATTTTTGTAGAACTTTGTGGTATAAATTGGGAACCAAGTTGCTGTTTTCAACTACATGTCACCCACAAATGGATGGACAGACCGAGGTAGTTAATCGTACTTTATCCACTATGTTACGGGCTGCCTTGAAAACAAATTTGAAGTTGTGGGAGGAGTGTTTACCACATATAGAATTTGCTTACAACAGATCCGTTCACTCCACGACAAAGGTAAGTCCATTCCAGGTAGTGTATGGTTTCAATCCCCGTGCTCCTATTGATTTACTACCTTTGCCTCCTTCTGAAACTATAAATTTGGATGCTACACAACGATCTGAATTCATTCTTAAGATGCATGAAACTACAAAGAAAAATATTGAAATGATGAATGAGAAGTATAGGATTGCAGGTAGTAAAGGTAGAAAAGAAGTAAAACTTGAACCGGGCGATTTGGTGTGGTTACATTTGAGAAAAGAGCGATTTCCCGACTTGAGAAAATCTAAACTTATGCCACGAGCTGCTAGTCCTTTTAAGATCGTTGAAAAGATTAATGATAATGCATATAAGCTTGAATTGCCTTCCGATTTTGGGGTTAGTCCTACATTTAACATTTCAGATTTGCGACCATACTTGGGAGAAGAAGATGAACTTGAGTCGAGGACGACTCCAATTCAAGAGGGGGAGGATGATGAGGACATCACAACAGCGGAGACGCACATTGAACTGCAAGGACCAATCACAAGAGCACGGGCACGGTTATTAAATCAGCAGGTGAATTCGTTCTTAACTTCTTTTGCATGTGAGTTTGAGAATAGATTGCTATGTGATGATTTAATTGTTATTAGGAATAATGGAGAAGATCAAAAAGTGAAGGACGGAGGCCTTGGGAGCATGGAGAACCACCTGGGACGTCACAGGTAGATGGAAACAGTTTACAACTCGGACTCGAGTTCAACTCGGAGTCCAGGAGCAGTCCACCTTAAAACAGACGCCCAAGAGGCATACAGACTCCGTTTTCGACGTTCTACATATGCACGGAAATAGGAGAAGATAAACTTTCCAATGGTTCTGGTCCCACCTCAAAATTCCTCCGGAGTCGTTGGGAATCGTCGAAACAAGTCGAGTCCAGATTTCTGTCCGGTGCTGCGCCACCGAATCGGGCCTTTGGGCCTTGTATCCCGTAAGAGTCCATTACGGACGCATCTAATCGTGTTTTGGTCGAACCCTAGCCTATAAATACTGCAGCCGCCGGTCATATTCGGTGGGTTTTGCTTAGATCAATAAAATCGCTGTTCTACGGTTTGTGAGACCCCAATTTCGCGATTTCCGATCGTGTCTTCTACGTTCTTGCTCGTGTTCTCGATTGCACTTGCAGGGATTAGCCTTCTTGGCGAGGTAAAGCGTGTGCAGAACGGTTGATAACCAACGGAGCCGTGGTGTAGTGATTGCAGGGGTACTCGAACCGCTCGAGTGCCGCGGATCATCAACGTCGAGTTCTCCACCCCAATCGACATACCTTTCGGAAGATCGGGCCTAAACCTACTCATCAAGTTTCTTCAATCGATTGTACATATCCTGAGGTGACTCTTCTTCCTCGATTGCGAATCTTCCTAGTTCACCTTCGATAATCTCAATCTTTGCTTCACGCACATGCCAGTGTCCTTCATGTGCAGTTTGTAGTGTATCCCATATCTCCTTAGCAATTTCGAGTCCATCTACCTTGGTGAACTCGTCTTGACTGAGTGAGGAGGTGATTACAGCTGCGGCTTGAGCGTTTCTATGAATGTCCTGCTCTTGACTTGGGGTGAGCTCTTCGTCGTCATCCGGAATATCTATCCCTGTGCATACAATATGCCATAAACTTGGGTTGAGGGAAATCAAATGCATTTTCATATTCTGCCTCCACATGGAGTAATCACTTCCATCAAAGTGTGGGGCTTTCCCAAGTGGGATAGATAAGTAATGGTTGTTATTTGAATTTAGACGATCATAGTTAAAAGGATATCGGGAGTAGTCGGTGTGACTACTCCCCTTCTTCTTCTCTTCAACCTTTGCTTTCCCTTTGGAAAGTGCCTTCTTTTTTAGGAGTGCCTTTAGCTCCAACGTCTCCTCATCGTCGTCCTCGAAGTCTTGAATGGCTTCGAGGTACTTCTCCAGTTTTTGGTTCTTGTCGTTGTTAACCTCTTCTTGGTTGTTGATTTTGTGGACGTCCTTCATGTCTGACATGATCTCTTCGAGTGATTAGACTCTTTCTTGAAGAACCTGCTCTGATACAAATTGAATGTAGGCCTAGAGGGGGGTTAATAGGCCTTTTTGTAAATCGTCGGATCCTGCAACACTCAACAACCTGTTTAATACCAGAGATATCGGACTAGTCCGGTAAAGTGCGGACTAGTCCGGTGTTCACGGACTAAGTTGATTAAACTTGATTGATTAGTTTGATTCTTTTATGTCTACAGCGGAAATATAGAATCAAACAATAGTTTAACAGTTATCTAGTGAATTATATCACAATTAAGTCTTATGTTCAACAATTTAACGTAAGATGAACAATGTGTATGAAACCCTAGATTAAGTTGATTAACTTGAATGATGAACACTAAAACAAGACACAAGTGTTTATCCCGTGGTTCGGCTACCACAAAAGGCCACCTACATCCACGTTGAGGAGTCCACAAAAGGACCGGGTCTTCTCCAACCCTACCCTCGTTGGATCACCACGAAGGCCAATCCTCTTCCACTAATCACAAAGGGGTGAATAACCGAATTCAAGGGGCGATCTCACACTTTGAGAGCTCCCTTAGATTATAAAACACAATGCCACCAAAAACACACTCAAAAGATACAATTGAAACGCACGAGTGTGTTAGAAAATCAAACCAAGAGCTCAATATGATGTTGCAAGTGTCTCTCCAATGATCTAAAGTGAATCCTCAAAGGATTGGATGATGTTGCACTTGATTTTGTGGAGAGAGGTCGTTTTTGAGGCTCTTGGGAGGTGTGACGGCGCTAGGGTTCGAGAGCTTGTAAAACTGGGCCGTGCACCTCTATTTATATGGGGTTTCTAAAAGTGACCGTTAGGTTTCAGAAAGTTCGGACTAGTCCGTGGTGGTCACCGGACTAGTCCGGTGTGCTGTGTGTAGGAAACCCTAAGTGTCTCGAAATATCGGACTAGTCCGGCCGAAGGCGGACTTGTCCGATTTCGCTACTGGAAATCTTCGGACTAGTCTGATGTCCATCGGACTTGTCCGGACATGTGAAACCCTAAGTGTGTTGGATGACAAGTCCGCACTTGGATGACTTGTCCGATTTAGATCAGTGGGGTTTTTCGGACTAGTCTGTGTGAACATCAGACTTGTCCGAAGTGGATCAGAAAGGATATCGGACTAGTCCGGTTGATAACGGACTTGTCCGATTTTGTGTGACTTGTGTAGTGTTTTGAGGACTAGTCCGCACTGGGGAGGACTAGTCCGATTCTAGTCAGAAAGATATCGGACTAGTCCGACAGATATCGGACTTGTTTGATCTGGTGCATAAAGGTTTATCAGACTAGTCCGGTTGTGATCGGACTAGTCCGGTCCTGTGTGACTCTGTGCAATGTGTGTGTTTCATTATCATTGAGCTCTTGGGGCGTGTTTCCTTAACACACTCCATACACATTAATCTGCTATTCTATTTTCCTTGAGCTCATTTCCACTTTGCTCCTCTTCATCCCTTCTTTTTGGTATTTTGCTCATTTTTCTATTATAGGCCTGCATTCATCTCAACAAAGAGGTTAGAATCCCAATTGCTTGTCATAAATCATCGAAAACCCACAAGGGAGTCCTAGATGCACTTTCAATAACGCTTAGCATTTAGGTTCGAAGTTTACTTCCGACATCTCCAGGGACCCTTTGTGATGTCGACGGCGGGCCCCCTGGGACGTGTTGGAGCTTTATAGATCCAGTGGCGTCAACTGTCAACGCATAAAACTGTAGGATTGAAGAGCACGTGAAAAGCTACCAGAGGGGGGGTGAATGGTAGATTTAAAAATCTTACGCAGCGGAAACAATTAAACCCCAAACCCTTTCGGCAGAAAAACGATCTGTTAAAGAAATCAAGTGTGAGACTAATCTAAACGTGTTTCACCGTGACAAAAGTGATAGATATCAGAGAGAATCAATTCCCGAATACAACACAAAAAGAATTACTCAAATCCGTCGAGAAAAACTCAAGTTATGATCGAAAGATCAAACAATGGTCAATCTGCCCTACCCGAGAAAAAAACAGTTCTAGAACGCTGCAAAGAAACTCTTGTAGATCATAGAACACAAATCCAATGACCATGAAATTTTGACATATGATATACAATCAAGTTTTGAAGATAATCCAAAAAGAATCACGTCAATTGGATCTGTAAAACTCGAGTTATGATAAAACCACCGACGAAAGGTAGTGCTGTCCAGAAACTCGACGAGTAAAACTTGTCTGGAACAAGTCGGACGAAAAAGGCACAAAAGTTCCTTCAAACTATGAATTTTATTCAATAGAACACAAGAGGAACAGCCCCAAAGTCGTGCACCACGATCTCTGGGCTCCCTTGCTTATATAACCAGCTCGAAAGCCAACTCAACTCAGATCAGGAACCTAATCCTACTCTGTTCATGAATCGTAACTTTCCATAACTGCTTAGGATTCTTCTATACGCATATAGAAGCAATCTTAAGACTTCCAAACACCTTAGGAACGTATCCCACATTCCTAAACAACTCAAATTCGTGACCCACACGAAATCCTATCATAACCAACTCAAATCTTTCCATATTTGAGTCAAACCCGACTCAGCCGCAGCCTGAGTCCATAACCTAGTCAGTTGGACCTTTCCGACCAACTCTTTACGTCCACATCTCTTCATCACGTCTCGGAACCATGTAGCCACGTCCATGCACTCCTTGCATACTTGCAAACATCTTCCAATGATGTCCATGATACCTTCATACGCATTGTTCTTGATTCAATCATGCTGCGCAACCTCCCGATCAGCTCAACCACAATTCCTCCTGAATTTTGTTGTTGGAACCTCATCTCCTCCCTGAGACTAGTCCAATGGATCCCGTCACCAGCCATGTCTTGAAATCAAGCAACACCTGCACATGAATAAACAACCAATCCATACGAGCCCAAGTCCTCGACTTGACTCAAGTTAGTTCCGAACACAACACCCTACGTGAGAACCTCACATAAGCATGATGCAAAACCACAGTAACACGATATCATCCATATCAACCGAAACGCACCAAAAACTTAGCAAAAGAATACTAAACAATCTTTCCAACAATGTAAAGCAAGTACCAAACATTGCAAATGAAAAGCAGAAGCACTACGGTCAAGTTGCGGACCTTGCCAGAGCAACCCGGACCTTGAGCCGGAGCTTACCAAAACTAGTACAATGAAGCACCTGCCGGAGCTTACCAAACTAGTAGATCCTAGAACTGGAGCTTACCAATAACTAGTAGATCCTAGCACCGGAGCTTACCAGAACTAGTATAACCAAGCTCCCGCCGGAGCTTACAAAACTAGTAGGACCTAGCACCAGACCTAACCAGAACTAGTCGGAACTAGTAAACCCAAAAGCCGGAGCTAGAAAAATCAACTTGGAGCTTAGCAAAAACATGCCGAAGCTATCAAAGACATGCCGGAGCTAATGACAAAACTTCATCGGAGCTGACCAAAGCTAGTCGGACCTAGCATCGAACATAACCGGAGCTACCCAAACCAAGCTGGACCTACCGTCGGACCTTGCTGTAGCTCAGAGCTAGAGTCAGACCTTGATAAAAAGGTGTTTTGGTGATATTAAAAACTTTTATCATCAAAGCCAAGTGTATTCACTACAAGCCAATGTATTCAGACAACATAGGTCTTACAATCTCCCCCTTGATGAATGCATTGGCAACTCCACTTGTCGATACCCTGGAAACCGTACACCCCTTTAGATTACAAAGATCTCAAAGGAAAGTCATCTACTTGATTTGAAGACCTTCGGAGGCCCACATGTCAGATATAACCGGACCCGCTTCTCCAACATGGTTAATCCCAGGGTCGCCACGTGTACTATCAAACCGGAGCTACCGCCCACAAGGGGGAAGCTCCGCGCTATATACCGAAATGGCACCTCCGGACTTAACCCCAGACCGTGAGAAGCTCCGGACCTGACACGTGTCAGGTAGCTCTGGAGCTACCTGTTTCCCACAGTATGCTCCGGAGCTGCCACGTGTCCAATGTCGGATCTTCAGCATCTAACCTCCGGAAGACTCCACAACGGCTCCAGATCTTCAAAGGGGAATCAAGGACTTCAAGACCCGATTAAGTGTCATTAATACCATATTAATGACACATGATTGAATAACCTTAATTACCAGTAACGGTGCTGTCAAAGCCCATTACCCGGTCATTAAGGACAATTAAACGTGTTGAATACTAGTAACCGTCGGGGCCACATGTCGGGCCAAGCTAACTTGTAACGGCCTGCCCTTGTACTATAAAAGGACAGGCCGACGACACGTTGGAGGGGAACACGACTCACGCGTTCTACAGATGCTCACTAGACTCTCAGTGCAAGCTGATACTGCTAATACAACACCAACACACCTGTGGAGTAGGGTATTACGCTCAGGCGGCCCGAACTACGTAAACTCTTGTGTCTCCTGCGTCATTTGTAATTCACCTTCTTGAATCTCCGCGCGCCCACACCGAACATCAAACTCCTCTAACACTTTAGTCGTGTCGGGAGATCTGCCGGTTCCAAACCACCGACACCACTTAAAATCCGAACGTTGGCTTATTGACATAAACGTTTTGAAGACAATTTCTCCATCTTTGTAAATCAAAAGTAAAATGAGAAGAAAAATTATCACATATTATCTCTCCCCCTTTATTATCTCTCCTTATGCACATTATTCTCTCTCTCTTCATGCTTATCTCTCCCCCTTTGACAATGTATTCAGCAAGGTAAAAGAGAAATTTTAATTGTTATGAGCATATAACCAAATTATCTCTCCAACTTTAGTTGTTATCAGCATATTATAACATATATATATATATATATATATATATATATATATATATATATATATATATATATAAACAAAGCTCATCCAAGTCATACTATCAATTAACTTACACTATCACATCAATGAGATACATAAAGTAGTGTAAGCCATGCTAGAGATCATATGTAATTTTCAATTTAAGCAGGTCATGATCTCACAAACTTAACTATTTCAAAACCTGAAAGCATGACACTAGTTGCTGCATTTTATTTTTTTAAAACATAAATTTAGATCATATGATATTTGCAAGAGATTATATGCGCATCTGCCTTATTCTAACCAACCAAGTCAAGCCTATGTCATTTGACAATCAGAAGCTTAAGGACATGGTTTTAGTCATACACAACTTCTTCCAAGTTCATATCTAAGTGCAATGACAAGCCATCTCAAAAGAAGAAGTGCGATGCATGCATATTCTCTTGATCTTTTCTCAATTTATATCTGTTCATAAAAAACTCAACATGTGAGTTGATTACTTGATGAATTATTAATTGTTAAAAGCACTTGTGAACATGTACCAAGTTCAAGACAGCAAGAAAGTTCGACCATGACCAGTTTTAGTGTAAGTAATTATTCCAATTACTAGACATGGCAAAAACTACAAAATGTATAACACGAGTAATGTAGTAAGAACTTTCAGCATGTAAAAGGAATCACAAAGTCATATATGTATGAAATACTATGCTCATATTATTTTAATTTCAGATTCACACATAGACTTCTCAAGTTTCAAAAACTCCCCCTCAATTTAAGCGATGAGGATGCATAACCCCTATTTCACTACGAATGTAACAAAAACGAGTGAAATCCAAAGGTTTTGTAAAAATGTCAGCCAATTGTTGTTCGGTATCTACATGGTGAAGCACAATGTTTCCTTTTTCAACATTATCTCGGAGAAAGTGATGCCTAATGTCAATGTGCTTAGTTCTGGAATGTTGCATGGGGTTTTTGGCAATGCAAATAGCACTAGTGTTATCACAAAACAGTGGAACACTATCTAGATCAACCCCATAGTCTTTAAGTGTTTGAACAATCCAAAGAATTTGTGAGGAAGCACTTGCAACAGCTACATATTCAGATTCGGCTGTGGATTGTGCAACTGAATTTTGTTTTCTAGAGGACCAAGCAACAAGAGAATTACCAAGAAAATGACAAGCACCGGAAGTACTTTTCCTATCAATCCTACAACCCCCAAAATCAGCATCCGAAAAAGCTTTCAAAGTAACGGTTGAGGAAGGAGGAAGAAAAATGCCAAATTCTTGGGTTCCATGTAAGTACCTGAGAATCCTTTTGACGGCTTGACGATGTGAAACACGTGGGGAAGCCTGAAACCGTGCACAAAGACATACGCTGAATTGTATGTCCGGTCTTGATGCCGTAAGGTACAAAAGTGATCCAATCATGCTTCTATATTCTATTTGATCCACGGGTTCACCATCTTCATCAAGTTTAAGTGTTGTTGCTGTTCCCATTGGTGTCCGAAGAGGCTTGCTTTTGTCCATGTTGAAGCGCCTTAGGATGTCTTTGGTATACTTCGTTTGATGCACAAAGGTACCCTCCTTGGTTTGCTTGATTTGCAGCCCCAAAAAGTAAGTGAGTTCACCCATCATACTCATTTCAAATTTGGAACTCATCATTGCTGATAACTTGGACACAAGATCATGAGAAGCACAACCAAAGATAATATCATCCACATACACTGGAACAAATAATGAGTCATTGCCATGTTTAAGCACAAAAAGAGTTTTATCAACCTTGCCCATGGTAAACCCCTTTTCAAATAAGAATGTTTTTAGCCTATCATACCATGCTCTAGGGGCTTGTTTGAGACCGTATAAGGCTTTGGATAGTTTGTAAACATGATTAGGAAAATCTGGATTTTCAAAACCCGGTGGTTGTTTGACATAAACCTCCTCATCTATGTAGCCATTAAGAAAAGCACTTTTAACATCCATTTGATATAGCTTAAAACCTTTAGATGCTGCAAAAGCTAAGAAAATTCTTATGGCTTCTAATCTAGCGACAGGAACAAAAGTTTCATCAAAATCTAGACCTTCAACTTGAGTGAAACCTTGAGCAACCAACCTAGCCTTATTCCTAACCACAACGCCATCCTCACTTTGTTTATTTTTATATACCCATTTAGTTCCAATTAAAGTGTGACCTAGAGGTGGAGGTACAAGTTTCCAAACATTATTTCTTTCAAAATATTCTAACTCCTCTTGCATGGCAATAATCCAAGATTCATTAGTGAGTGCGTGTGATATATCTTTGGGTTCAAAATAAGCAACAAAAGCAGAATGAGCATGAGAGTTTGGATCGCAAAACCTGGACCGTGTGACTCGTTCGTGCAAGCTTCCAATCATCTATTGTGGGGGATGATCTTTGTAAAAACGTAGGGGAACAGATGTCTCACAAGCTTCTTCTTCATTAGGTTCATCGTAGATTGATGAGCTTGTGACTTGTGGACAATCAGGACCAGTATAGGTGATAGCCGGAGCTTGTTCAATGTCCGGAGCTGGACACGTGTCAACTTCGGAACTACCAGTCAGTATCACCGGCTCTTCTTCATCTTCGAAAATACCCTCCCCATGAGGATACGGATCTGGTCCTGCAACACCGGAGCTAGTACCTGGGCTAGATTCATCAAAAGACACTTCACAAGTCTCCACAATTTTGTTAGTGTGAAGTAAAAGCACACGGTAGCCTCTAGTATGAGATGGATAACCAAGAAACATGCCATCAATGGATCTAGGTTCAAATTTATCAAGATTACCATGTTTCTTCACAAAGCATTTGCAACCAAAGACCCGAAAGTGTGTAACACTAGGCCTATGTCCAAACCGAAGCTCATATGGTGTTTTACCTAGCTTAGCACGCAATAAAACACGATTTGAGACATAACAAGCAGTTGCTAACGCATCAGCCCAAAATTTCCTAGGAGTTTGATATTCATCAAGCATAGTCCTAGCCATCTCAACTAAGGTTCTGTTCTTTCTTTCTACAACACCGTTTTGTTGAGGTACATATGGTGAAGAGAATTGATGATCTATTCTATTTTCAGCACAAAAGTGATCAAAAGATTGATTTTTAAATTCAGTTCCATTATCACTTCTAATTGCTTTTAAAGATCCTGGGTAATCATTTGATAATCTAAGAAATAAAGTTCTAAAGTGACTAAAAACTTCATTCTTAGATGCCATAAAGTAAACCCAAGAGTATCTAGAATAATCATCAACAATAACAAGAACATACCATTTACCTCCGAATGATTGAACACGTGAAGGTCCTACGGTGTCAAGATGCAAAAGTTGACATGGTTCAGTTGTCATGATCATTGTGAGAGGAGTATGTGAACCTGCAACCATCTTAGCATGTCTACAAGAAGAGCACACAATTTCTTTGTCCCCTTTAAGCTTAGGCAGCCCACGTATGCGAACAAGAGCACTAACACGCGTTAGGTGATCAAAGCCTACGTGACCAAGTCTATGATGCCAAAAATATAAGTCCTTTGAATCATTAGCAACTAGACACCTATGCTTAGAGAAAGACATATCAAAATCAGCTTTAAAAACTCTTCCAAACCGAGACATGTTAAAAATAAGCTCACTATTTGAACCTACAACTTTGCAGCAGCTTTTATTGAAAATAATTTCTAGATTTTCATCTAGCAATTGTGCAACAGAAAGCAACTTATATTTCAAATTTTTGACAAGTGTCACATCCTTCAAAGTGTAGTGATCATTTACTCTAGCTGAACCCTTAGCAATTATAGGAGTTGAAGAATTATCAGCAAAAGTAACATTCTCTACACGTGACACAAAAGAGAGGGAGGAGAACCAATCTTTGTTACCGGTCATGTGGCGTGAGCAACCTGAATCCACAATCCAAATGTTCTCCTTCCTCAAACGTGTAACCAACATAAAAGCACAACACGTCGATGACTCAATACTGGGGTTAGTCAAAAGGCATTTAGGAATCCAGTACTGAGTCACGCGACATGCAGCAGGAAAAACACGCGAAAGCTGAGACAAAACAGCAGGTTTATGAGTCAAAGTTTGAGATTTTTTATTCTTGACTACTGACCTATAAGGTGTCACTTGTGTAGCACAAAAATCAGTAGCTCCGGAGGCAAAAACAGAAGGTCCGGAGGTAAACTTTGAATGTTTTTGACTCAAAACAGCAGGTTGTACATTCGGTTCAATGTGTGCAGCAAATTTTGCATGAAAGTTATGAGATCTAGCAACCATTCTTTCCCTTTTCTGTTGTTTAGATAGTCTATAACAAAAATCTATGACATGACCAACTCTACCACAGAAGGTACAATGAAATTTAACATTGTGTTCATGTCTAGATGAGCAAGCAATATTTTTATTTGAAACCAAATGAGGCAACACTCCTGCAGATTTGAAAACCACTCCATTTTGTTTAGGAACTGTTTGAATCGAACCACTTCCTAATGACTTTACAATTTTAGGTGTATGTGCCTTATCATGAGCATGAGAAACAAAACCTAAACCAGTTTTATCATTACAAGACTTGGAAGATTCAGCAGTAAGTTTAGGTTCTTATTCCCATTACAAAACTGATCTAATGTCCTATGCATGTCATCAAGTTTATTGGACAGATCAAAGCAATTTTCACATGAAGTTTTTCCTTTTAGTTTGCAATTGGAACAAAATTTAACTTCATGAGAACGTAAAGCATTGTTCAATATAGAAATTTCATTCATAGCATCCTGTAGTTTCTTATCAAGATAATCACAAGTAGAACAATGCAAATCAATTGTAGAACAGCTAGCATCTTTCAAGTTTTTATCATTAAGTGCAGCAAGCTCTTTGTTCTTTTCAATTTCTAACTCAAGTTTATCAAGTGTGGAGGTGTGCGCACTTCTTAATGAGGACAATTGTTCATATATTAAATCACATGAGGAACATGCATCATTACTAGGAATCAAAGTTTTTAAACGGTTGATTTCAGATTCTAGTGATTCAATTTTAGCAGCACTATCCCTAAGCTTCTTGTCCTTTTTCTTAACAATAATTGTGGCACGAGAAATGGCATCACACATTTCTTCGCAAGTAGGACATACCTCTTCATTGTCGCTGTTGTGTTCTGCCTCCTCCATACTTGATCTTGACTTGCCCGCCATAAAGAACAAGTTTGCCAAATCATCTTCATCTTCATCACTTCCAATGTCCACGTCGCTTGAACTGAACTCTTGAAGCGCGGTGATGAAACTGTTGATCATCTTGCGTCCTATGATACCTTTCTTCTTCTTGTTGGAATTTCCAGAGGAGGTCCGAACTTGCTTTGTTTTTCTTCCCGGGTGGTCAGACCTTAAAGGTTAGGGCATTCTATACGAAAGTGTCCTGTTTTACCACATTCAAAACAGCGTTGAGGTCCGGAGCTTCCTCTCCTTCTAGTTCTCACATTTTGCAATGCTTTTGAGAATCTAGTAGAGATGAGTGCCAACTCCTCTTCTGGAAATTCTTCGATCTGCTCCAGGGTTAGTGAGGACAACAAAGCAAGAGTATTGCAGGATGATGATTGGCCGGAGCTAGACATATCACGTTGTCAAACAAATGCAATAGACTTATTGGGGTTCTTATGTGAGATTATGTCAATTTCATGAGTTTTTAACTTGGAATATAGAACATCTAAAGTAAGTGAACTCATGACAGTATATTCACGAATAGATGTAACTTTCATCTCCCAAATTGACATATCTAATGCACTTAGCAATTTCCTAGCATTTTCAGCATCTGAAAAATTAACATTGACACTACGCAAGTTGCTGAGAATCTTATTAAAGCGAGCAAAAAGGTCATCAATAGACTCACCGGGTTGCATCTCGAAGCGCATGTATTCTTTCTTGAACATGTCTTGCCTTACCTCTTTGATCGTGTTAGATCCTTCGTGGTAGTCACAAAGTGCTTTCCACACATCGTATGCAGATCGGAGGTGTGCAACACGGTCAAAGTCGCTTTGTGTTAATCCTTGTATGATCAAGTTCTGAACCTTGTTGTTGTTGTTGACATCTCTTAGATTTGTAGCTGTAACTTGATCGTTTGATGGCACTTCGTAAGGCTTGTATACCTTCTCCCATATTGCAAAGCCTTGTGCCTGGATGAAAGCCTTAATGCGTGCCTTCCAAACCTGAAAATCAATACCAGCAAACACACAAGGTTTGGCGGAGTACTTCTCCATGATGATTAGTCAAAAACACGTGCAAATCACAAAGATTAGAGCACCGTGGCTCTGATACCAATTGTAGGATCGAAGAGCACGTGAAAAGCTACCAGAGGGGGGTGAATGGTAGATTTAAAAATCTTACGCAGCGGAAACAATTAAATCCCAAACCCTTTCAGCAGAAAAACGATCTTTTAAAGAAATCATGTGTGAGACTAATATAAACGTGTTTCACCATGACAAAGTGATAGATATCAGAGAGAATCAAGTCACGGAGACAACACAAAAAGAATCACTCAAATCTGTCGAGAAAAACTCAAGTTATGATCGAAAAATCAAACAATGGTCAATCTGCCCTACCCGAGAAAAAAACAGTTCTTGAACACTGCAAAGAAATTCGTGTAGATCATAGAACACAAATCCAATGACCGTGAAATTTTGAAAGATGATAGACAATCAAGTTCTGAAGACAACCCAACAAGAATCACGTCAATTGGATCTGTAAAACTCGAGTTATGATAAAACCACCGACGAAAGGTAGTGCTGTCTAGAAACTCGACGAGTAAAACTTGTCTGGAACAAGTCGGACGAACAAGGCACAAAAGTTCCTTCAAACTACGAATTTTATTTAATAGAACACAAGAGGAACAGCCCCAAAGTCGTGCACCACGAGCTCTGGGCTCCCTTGCTTATATAACCAGCTCGAAAGCCAACTCAACTCAGATCAGGAACCTAATCCTACTCTGTTCATGAATCGTAACTTTCCATAACTGCTTAGGATTCTTCTATACGCAGATAGATGCAATCTTAAGACTTCCGAACACCTTAGGAACGTATACCACATTCCTAAACAACTCAAATTCGTGACCCACACGAAATCCTATCATAACCAACTCAAATCTTTCCATATTTGAGTCGATTCAATCATGCTGCGCAACCTCCCGATCAGCTCAACCACAATTCCTCCTGAATTTGGTTGTTAGAACCTCATCTCCTCCCTGAGACTAGTCCAATGGATCCCGTCACCAGCCATGTCTTGAACTCAAGCAACACCTTCAAATGAATAAACAACCAATCCATACGAACCCAAGTCCTCGACTTGACTCAAGTTAGTTCCGAACACAACACCATACGTGAGAACCTCACATAAGCATGTTGCAAAACCACAGTAACACGATATCATCCATATCAACCAAAACGCACCAAAAACTTAGCAAATGAATACTAAGAAATCTTTCCAACAATGTAAAGCAAGTATGAAACATTGCAAATGAAAAGCAGAAGCACTACAGTCAAGTTCCAGACCTTGCCAGAGCAACTCAGACCTTGAGCCGGAGCTTACCAAAACAAGTACAATGAAGCACCTGCCGGAGCTTACCAAAACTAGTAGATCCTAGCACCGGAGCTTACGAAAAACTAGTAGATCCTAGCACCGAAACTTACTAAAACTAGTATAACCAAGCTCCCTCCGGAGCTTACAAAACTAGCAGGACCTAGCACCGGACCTAACCAGAACTAGTCAGAACTAGTAAACCCAAAAGCTGGAGCTAGAAAAATCAACTCGGAGATTAGCAAAAACATGACGGAAGTATCAAAGACATGCCGGAGCTAAAGACAAAACTTCACCGGAGCTGACCAAAGCTAGTCGGACCTAGCATCGAACGTAACCGGAGCTACCCAAACCAAGCTGGACCTACCGTCGGACCTTGCTGTAGCTCAGAGCTAGAGTCGAACCTTGATAAAAAGGTGTTTTGGTGATATTAAAAACTTTTATCATCAAATCCAAGTGTATTCACTACAAGCCAATGTATTCAGCACACATAGGTCTTACAAAAACGTCGACGGCGGCCCCTCTAGGAGTTGCCAAACCTTGGTAGGTCCGACGGCACCCACTTTCAACGCGTAAAACATCGACGACGGGCCCCCTGGGATTTGTCAGAGCCTGGTAGGTCCGACAGCACCCACTGTCAACATGTAGAACATCGACGTTGGGCCCTTGGAGGTGTCGAAGATTGGTAGGTCTGACGGCACCCATTGTCAACGTGGAGAACATTGACGGCGGACCCCCTGGGGTTGTGGGAGCTTTCCGGCTTCGACGATATCCACCACCAACATAGAATACATCGACGGTTAATCCCTCGGGGTGATTTCTTCACCATTTTCTCTTGAATTATCATTATGCTTCACGTCGACGGTTGGCCCCCATGGGAGTTGTCAGAGCTTGTTAGCTCCGTAGGAGCCCACTTTCAACGTTTGAAACGTCGACGGTGTGCCCCCTCTGGGGATGTCAGAGCTTAGTAGCTCCGGCATCGTCCACCATCGTCATGAGTTTTCATTTTTCCTGTGCATCAAAGACAAGAAAAACCGTACAATTTGTCCTCTCGTCTATAACTCTTTTGCGACTTACTATTCTTATTTGAATTTTAGATACGAAGATACTCGATATGATAACAAGTACATTGATATAATCTTTTCAGATCCAAATTCCTTTAGGACCCGTCCTACTGAGGCCTGTCGGAACGTAGGTAGAATGGCGTACTTAGGGTGCTGGATCAGGCTAAGTCGATAGCGCACTACAGACCTTTGTTGGCTTGTGCGTTCGGGCGAGTAGACCGTCTAGCAATGCTAAGATCCAAAAAAACCCACAATATAACTTGTGCAACATATGAGTTACTTGAACTAAAGATCAAAAAGAATTGGACAACTTTGTTATAGACAATAAGGAGAATGATAATTTAAAAAAATGAGCATGTACAAAATGATGCACGTGGAGTCCGTTTTTGCACTACAATGTCTTTCATTATAGGTCTGAATTACAGGGGAGACAAGGACACACTTAGGGTGCAGAACCAGGCTAAGTGTGCTATACATCTTGTTCTAACCTAGGGTAGCTAAGCCACATTTTCAGTATAGGGACCGAGTTAAATGTTTCTTGAACTGCTCGGGCCCTCCCAGATGGGTCCGAATGTTCTCTCGGAGGACCTACCAGACTCTGTGTATAGACTCTATAACTTACATTGTGTGTAATTACAAACTCACCTCCGTGTTACTAAGCGTAAAACTTACGGAGGTGCTTGATAATCCAAGGATTGGGAAGCGGGATCCCATCCTCTATAGCCAAGCGAACGCATCTAGGACGAGAAACTTTGATCACCCGGAAGGGACCTTCCCAGCTGGGGGAAAGTTTGTTCATCCCTTCAAGAGTTAGTATTCTCTGCAGCACCAGATCGCCTTCCTCAAGCTGTTGGTTACGCACATGCCTTTGATGATAGCACCGGAGCGCTTGGCGATAACGTGCATTCCAAACAGCTGCTTGGCACCTTCCCTCGTTGACGAGGTCAAGGTCTTCATGTCGAAGATGGTCCTATGCGGCTTCATTGAAGGTCCCAACCAGGAGCGACCCCATGGTGATCTCCAGAGGAAGGACCGCTTCAGGTTCGTACACCAGGAAGAAGAGGGTCTCTCCAGTTGCCGGCTAGGTGTTGTCCTGCTCACCCATAGTGCGCATAGGAGCTCTTCAATCTAGTTGGCTCCATGTTTCTTCAGGCATTCATATGTGTGCGTCTCGAGTCCTTTCAATATTTCTGCGTTTGCTCTCTCGGCTTGGCCATTACTTGTCAGGTGAGCTACTGATGCATAGCTGACTTGAATGCCGAGGTCTTCGCAATACTCTTGGAATGCTGCACTTGTGAATTGGGTTCTATTGTCAATGATTTCTATATTTGGAACTCCCAATTTGTAGACTATGGACTTTAAGACTTTGATAGAAGACTGCTTGTTGATTGTCACAACTGGAGTAGCTTCTGGCCACTTGGATAACTTGTTGATGGCGACATACAGGAACCTGAAACCTCTGACAGCTTTTGGGAAAGGTACCAAAATGTCCATCCCCCACAAAACGAATGGACATGTAGGAGGTATCATTTGCAGTGACTAAGCCGGAGTGTGAATTTGTTTCGTGTGGAACTGGCACGCTTCACACTTTTTCACCATTTTGACTGCACCCTGGAGTGCTGTAGGCAAGTAGAAACCATGCCGAAATGCTTTTCTGAGCAGCGTGCAGGAACATGCGTGGTTTCCACACTTGCCTCCATGGATGTTCGCGAGGAGCTCACGTCCTTCTTCCCTTGCGATGCACCACATTAGGACGCTGTTGGCACCGCGCCGGTAGAGATCCCCTTCTACCAGCGTGTATCTTTTAGCCAACCTGATGATCCGGTCAGCGGATGCACTGTCTTTAGGAAGGAAATCGTCTTTCAAGTAGCTCCGGATCTCCGAGATCCATGCATCAAAGCTAACTTGAGCTTTTGAGTCTTGCGTACTTGGTTGCTCGGAGCTTCTTGCAGCACCTATGACCCTTGGTGGACGCCATGGTAACAGGGCCACCGGGACTGCCAGCTTCGAGGTGTTGGTCTTGCCCCCATCACTCAGTTTGGCAGGCTGAGCGGTTGGTCTTGACAATCTCCGGACAAAAACTCTGTCAGGAGCCGGAGCTCCAGTTGAAGCTTTCGTCGAGAGTTCGTCAACTTCAGCGTTGTTGAGACGTTGGACATGACAAATGGTCCAGGACGTGGAAGTCTTTCTGGAGTTTCTGGACTTCAAGGAGATAATCAGTGAGTTGAGGGTTGTTACAGCTGCATTCACCTTTGAGTTGCTTGATGATGAGATATGAGTCACCTTTCACTAGCATTTGCTTGACGCCATATGAAAGCACCACCTTGAGCCCGTAGATGAGAGCTTCATACTCTGCCATGTTGTTGGTAGCCTTGAAGTCAAGGTGCACCATGTATTTGACCTTCTCCCCGGTCGGAGCGAGGAGAAATATTCTAGCTCCGGCCCCTTCTTCTGCACAGAGCCATCGAAATAGAAAGTCCAGTGAGGCTCTAAGAAGACCAAAACCTTGGATTTTGGCTTGTGCTCACTGGGCCCACAGGATTTGATGCAGAAGGTGTCCACTCCACCATGAAATCAGCCAAGGCTTGACTCTTGATAGCTTGTCGCGGCAGGAATTCGAGATCGAATTTTGCCAACTCCGCTGCCCACTTGGCAATGTTGCCAGTAGAGTTTGGATTGTGCAATATGGCGCGAAGTGGATAGGATGTTACCACTGATATTATGTGGGCTTGGAAGTACTAGCAAAGCTTCCTTGAGGCAATAAGAACTATGTAAAGTAGCTTATGCACCTTAATGTACCGAGTCTTGGCGTCGTGAAGTCCTTCACTGATGAAGTACACAGGGCGCTGGCGCTCCGGACCCTCCTGGAGGGGCCCAAAGTTTCTTCTTCATTAACCCAAACCCTCCCTTAGGTCGAACCTTCTTGTTGATCTTCCGGACCATTCTCGAGGGGTCAGGAACTTCATCTTGTTCAATCTGAACCTTGCGGGGGGGGGGGGGGGGGGGGGTTCTGGAACTTTCTGATCGACCGTGTGAACTCCCTTAGATGAGAGAGGTTGATCCTCTAGAATTTTGCCTTGAAGATCCGTGTCTGGGGGCTAGGACCCAAACTCGCCTTCAGGTAGCTCCGGACCCTCCTGGAGGAGTCTGGGCTCCTGAAATGGAAAGGGCTCTGGTCTTTTTTGCGACTAGGACCATGCTGACAACCTCCGTAGATGCAAAAATGTAAAGCAGTAGAGGCTCACAAGGGTTTGGAGATACCAAGATTGGTAGTGTGGTGAGGAGCCACTTGAGCTCTTGGAATGCCTTTTCAGCTTCTTTGGACCAATGGAAAGGCCCGGTCTTCCAACTCCTTATGATGCAAGCATCAAGTTTCAAAAATTTATGGGAGAGGGAAAAGATCAACTGAGACGTTCACAAATAATCGGTTCCATTATGTATCTAGGTGGTGCCATGTGACCTGATATCTCCTATGTTGTGAGCAAACTCAGACGGTTTACATCAAACCCAGTAGATGATCATTGGAAGGCACTTGAACGAGTGTTGCACTACTTGAGAGGCACAACCACACTAGGAATTCACTACACGGGATATCCACCATCGTTGGAGGGATATAGTTATTCCAATTGGATCTCAGATGCGGATGAGATGAAAGCCATGAGTGGCTATGTGTTTACGCTTGCTGGTGCTGCAGTTTCATGGAGGTCTTGTAAACAGATTGTATTAACCAAGTCTACTACAAGGGTTGAACTTGTAGCACTAGAAACAGCTACCACTAAAGCTGAATGGCTAAGAGAGCTATCGATGGATTACCTTTTGTTGAAAAGCCAGTACCGCCTATCCTAATGTATTGCAATAACCAATCAATGCTAGCTCAGGTTATGAATACAAAGGATAATTTAAAGTCCAACAAGCACATTGTGAGACCTATGTGTGCTGAATACATTGGCTTTGATAATAAAAGTTTTGAAATACTGCTAAAACACCTTTTTATCAAGGTCCGACTCTAGATCCGAGCTTCTGCAAGGTCCGACAATAGGTCCAACTTGCTTCTTCAAGGTCTAACATGTTTTTGGGTTGCTCCGATGAGCTTTGTCTTTAGATCCGGCTTGTCTTTAGCTCTGGCATGTTTTTGATAGCTCCGACATGTCTTTTTTAAGCTTCGATATGTTTTTCTAGGTCCGACATATATTTGTTATCTCTGACATGTTTTTCTAGCTCCGGCTTCTGGGTTGACTAGTTCTGACCATATTTGGTAAGCTCCGGCGCTAGGTTGTACTAGCTTTGGTAAGTTCTGGCGCTAGGTTGTACTAACTTTGGTAAGCTCCGGCGCTAGGTTGTACTAGCTTTGGTAAGCTCCGGCACAAGCTCCGATTAGCTTTGGCAAGATTCGGAGCTTGATCGCAATGTTCCTGCTTTTACTGTGAACTGTTTCGAACTTGCTTTACATTGTTGGAAACATTACTTAGTATTCATTTGCCATGTTTTTGATGTGTTTTGGTTGACATGGCTGATATCGTTTTACTGTGGTTTTGCAACATGCTTATGTGAGGTTCTCACGTAAGGTGGTGTTTTCAGAACTAATTCGAGTCAAGTCGCGGACTTGGGCTCATATGAATTGACTGTTTGTTCATGTGGAGGTGTTACTTGAGTTCAAGACATGGCTAGTGACGGGGTCCATTGAACTAGTCTTAGGGAGAAGATGAAGTTCAACAACCAAGTTCGGGAGGAATTGTGGTTGAGTTGATCGGGAGGTTGCGCAACATGTTTGAATCAAGAACAATGCATATGAAGGTACCGTGGACGTTGTTGGAAGATGTTTGCACCTGTGCAAGGAGTGCATAGACGTGGCTACATGGTTCCGAGGCGTGATGAAGAGATGTGGACATAAAGAATTGGTCGGAAAGGTCCAACCGACTAGGTTATGGACTCAGGCTGCGGCTGAGTCGGGTGTTTCTCAAATATGGAAATATTTGAGTTGATTATGATAGGATTTCTTGTGGGTCACGAATTTGAGTTGTTTTAGGAATGTGGGATATGTTCCTAAGGTGTTTCTAAGTATTAAGAATGCTTCTATCTGCGTATAGAATAGTCTTTAGCAGTTATGAAAAGTTTCGATTCGTGAATTGAGTAGGATTAGAGTCCTAGTTGAGTTTGGGTTGGCCTGAGAGCTGCTTATATAAGCAAGGGAGGCCAGAGCTCGTGGGAGATGACTTTCGGGCTGTTCCTCTTGTGTTCTATTGAATAAAATTCGTAGTTGAAATGAACTTTTGTGACTTGTTCGTCCGACTTGTTTCTGTCAAGTCTTTCTGCTCGAGTTTCTGCAGAGCAATACCTTTCTTCGGTGGTTTTATCATAACTCGAGTTTTACAGATCCAATTGATGTGATTATTTTTGGGTAGTCTTCACAGCTTGATTATCTATCATGTACCAAAATTTCATGATCATTGGATTTGTGGTTTCTGATCTACACGAGTTTCTTTGCAGTATTACAGATCTGTTTTTTACTCGGTAGATCAGATTGATCTTTTTTCGATCTTTCGATCATAACTTGAGTTTCTCTCGATGGATTCAAGTGATTCTTGTTGTTTCGTCTTCGTGACTTGTTTCTTACTGATATCTATCACTTTTGTCACAGTGAAACACATTTAGATTAGTCTCACACACGATTTCTTTAACAGATCGTTTTTCTACCAAAGGAGTTGGGATTTAATTGTTTCCGCTGCGTAAGATTTTTTAATCTACCATTCTCCCCCGTCTGGTAGCTTTTCACGTGCTCTTCGATCCTACAATTGGTATCAGAGCCACGATGCTCTAATCTTTGTGATTTGCATGTGTTTTTGACTATTCATCATGGAGAAATACTCCGCCAAACCTTGTGTTTTTAGTTTTATTGATTTTCAAGTTTGGAATGCACGTATAGAAGCTTTCATCCAGGCTCAAGGCTTCGCGTATGGGGAAAGGTATACAAGCCTTACGAAGTGCCGTCAAACGATCAAGTTACAGATACAAATCAGAGAGATGTCGACAACAACAACAAGGCTCGGAACTTGATCATACAAGGATTAACTCAAATCGACTTCGATTGTGTTGCACACCTCCGATCTGCATACAATGTGTGGAAAGCACTTTGGGACTACCAAGAAGGATCCAACACGATCAAGGAGGTAAGGCAAGACATGTTCAAGAAAGAATACATGCGCTTCGAGATGCAACCCGTTGAGTCTATTGATGACCTTTTCGCTCGCTTTAATAAAATTCTCAGCAACTTGCGTAGTGGCAATGTTAGTTTTTTAGATGCTGAAAATTCTAGGCAATTGTTAAGTGCATTAGATATGTCAATTTGGGAGATGAAAGTCACATGTATTTGTTAATCTACTGTCATGAGTACACTTACTTTAGATGTGCTATATTCCAAGTTAAAAACTCCTGAAATTGACATAATATCACGTATGAACCCCAACAAGTCTCTTGCATTTGTTTCTCGGCGTGATATGCCTAACACCGGCCAATCTTCATCTTGTGGTACACTTGCTTTGTTGTCCTCTCTAACCCTTGAACAGATTGAGGAGTTTCTAGGGGAGGAGCTAGTACTTCTTTCTACTAAGTTCTCAAAAGCATTGCAAAATGTGAAAACTAGAATGAGAGGAAGCTCCGGACCACAATGATGTTTCGAATGTGGTAAGACAGGACATTTTTGTTCAGATTGCCCTAACCTTTCAGGTCCTATTTTCCGGGATGAAAAGCAAACAAGGACGAAACACTCTCTACAAAAGATACGAAGAAAAAGAAGGGTTTTATAGGACGTCAATTGGTGAGCAGTTTTATCTACGCACTTCAAGAACTTGGATCAAGCGATGTGGACATTGGAAGTAACGATGATGAAGATGATTTGGAAAACTCATGCTTCATGGCAGGCAAGTCAAGATCAAGTATGGAGGAGGCTTAACACAACATCGATAATGAAGAGGTATGTGGTACTTGCGAAGAAATGTGTGATGCTATTTCTCGTGCCACCGTTATAGTTAAGAAAAAGGACAAAAGGCATAGGGACAATGCTGTTAAAATTGAGTCACTAGAATCTGAAATTAATCGTTTGAAATCCTTGATTTCTAGTGATGATTCTTGTTCGTCATGTGATTTAATATATGAACAATTGTCCTCATTAAGAAGTGCACACACCTCCACACTTGATAAACTTGAGTCATAAATTGAAAAGAACAGAGAGCTTGATGCACTTAATGATAAAAACTTGAAAGATGCTATTTGTTCTACAATTGATTTGCATTGTTCTACTTGTGATGATCTTGATAAGAAACTACAAGATGCTATGAATGAAATTTCTATATTGAACAATGCTTTACATTCTCATGAAGTTAATATTTGTTCCAATTGCAAATTAAAAGGAAAAACATCATGTGAAAATTGCCTTGATCTGTCCAATAAAGTTGATAACATGCATAGGACATTAGATCAGTTTTGTAATGGGAATAAGAACCTGAACTTGCTACTGAATTCTTCCAAGTCTTGCAATGATAAAACTAGTTTAGGTTTTGATTCTCATGTTCATGCTAAGGCACATCCACTTAAAATTGTAAAGTCATTAGGAAGTGGTTTGATTCAAACAGTTCCTAAACAAAAAAGAAGTGGTTTTCAAATCTGCAGGAGTGTTGTCTCATTCGGTTTCAAATAAAAATGTTGCTTGCTCATCTAGACACGAACACAAAGTTAAATTTCTTTGTACCTACTATGGTAGAGATTGTCATGTCAAGATTTTTGTTATAGACTAGCTAAACAACAAAAAAAAGGAATGAATAATTGCTAGATCTCATAACTTTCATGCAAAATTTGCTGCACATGCTAAACCGAATGATAGGAACATGCAATCTGCTGTAATAAGTCGAAAACATGGAAAGTTTGCTCCCGAACCTACTGTTTTTTGTGCTACACCTGCAACATCTCGTAGGACAGCAGTTGTGTACAAAAATCCTCAAGCTTTGGCTCATAAAGCTGTTGTTTTATCTCAGCTTTTGCGTGTTATTCTTGCTGGACGTCGTGTGACTTAGTATTGGATTCCTAAATGCCTTTTGACTAACCCCAGTATTGAGTCATCGACGTATGGTTCTTCTATGTAGGTTACACGCTTGGGGAAGGAGAATATTTGGATTGTGGATTTAGGTTGCTCACGCCACATGACTGGTAACAAAGAATGGTTCTCTTCCCTCTCTTTTGTGTCACGTGTAGAGAATGTTACTTTGGCCAATAATTCTTCAACTCCTATATTTGCTAAGAGTTCAGTTAGAGTAAATAATCACTACACTTTGAAGGATGTGGCACTTGTTAAAAAATTTGAAATACACTTGCTTTCTGTTTCACAAATGCTAGATGAAAATCTGGAAATAATTTTCAATAAAAATTGCTGCAAAGTTGTAAATTCAAATAGTGAGCTTATTTTTAACATGTCTCGGTTTGGAAGAGTTTTTAAAGCTGATTTTGATATGTTTTCCTCTAAGCATAGGTTTCTAGTTGCTAATGATTCAAAGGACTTATATTTTTGGCGTCGTAGACTTGGTCACGAAGGCTTTGATCATCTAACGTGTGTTAGTGCTCTTGATTGCATACGTGGGTTGCCTAAGCTTAAAGGGGACAAATAAATTGTGTGCTCTTATTGTAGACATGCTAATATGGTTGTAGGTTCACATACTCCTCTCACAATGATTCATTGTTCGTTCAAGTGTATGTGGATAATATTATCTTTGATTGTGCTTCTCATGATCTTGTGTCCAAGTTTTTAGCTATGATGAGTTCATAATTTGAGATGAGTATGATGGGTAGCTAAGCCACATTTTCAGTATAGGGACCGAGTTAAATGTTTCTTGAACTGCTCGGGCCCTCCCAGATGGGTCCGAATGTTCTCTCGGAGGACCTACCAGACTCTGTGTATAGACTCTATAACTTACATTGTGTGTAATTACAAACTCACCTCCGTGTTACTAAGCGTGAATCTTACGGAGGTGTTTGATGTTCCAAGGATTGGGAAGCGGGATCCCATCCTCTATAGCCAAGCGAACGCATCTAGGACGGGAAACTTTGATCACTCGGAAGGGACCTTCCCAGCTGGGGGAAAGTTTGTTCATACCTTCAAGAGTTAGTATTCTCTGCAGTACCAGATCGCCTTCCTCAAGCTGTTGGTTACGCACATGCCTTTGATGATAGCACCGGAGCGCTTGGCGATAACGTGCATTCCAAACAGGTGCTTGGCACCTTCCCTCATTGACGAGCTCAAGGTCTTCATGCCGAAGATGGTCCTATGCGGCTTCGTTGAAGGTCCCAACCAGGAGCGACCCCATGGTGATCTCCAGAGGAAGGACCGCTTCAGGTCCGTACACCAGGAAGTAGAGGGTCTCTCCAGTTGGCCGGCTAGGTGTTGTCCTGCTCACCCACAGTGCGGATAGGAGCTCTTCAATCTAGTTGGCTCCATGTTTCTTCAGGCATTCATATGTGTGTGTCTCGAGTCCTTTCAATATTTCTGCGTTTGCTCTCTCGGCTTGGCCATTACTTGTCAGGTGAGCTACTGATGCATAGCTGACTTGAATGCCGAGGTCTTCGCAATACTCTTGGAATGTTGCACTTGTGAATTGGGTTCTATTGTCAATAATTTCTCTATTTGGAACTCCCAATTTGTAGACTATGGACTTCAAGACTTTGATAGCAGACTGCTTGTTGATTGTCACAACTGGAGTAGCTTCCGACCACTTGGTGAACCTGTTGATGGCGACATACAGGAACATGAAATCTCTAACAGCTTTTGGAAAAGGTACCAAAATGTCCATCCCCCACACAACGAATGGACATGTAGGAGGTATCATTTGCAGTGACTAAGCCGGAGTGTGAATTTGTTTCGCGTGGAACTGGCACGCTTCACACTTTTTCACCATTTTGACTGCATACTGGAGTGCTGTAGGCCAGTAGAAACCATGCCGAAATGCTTTTCCGACCAGCGTGCAGGAAGATGCGTGGTTGCCACACTTGCCTCCATGGATCTTCGCGAGGAGCTCACATCCTTCTTCCCTTGCGATACACCACATTAGGATGTTGTTGGCACTGCGCCAGTAGAGATCCCCTTCTACCAGCGTGTATCTTTTAGCCAACCTGACGATCCGGTCAGCGGATGCACTGTCTTTAGGAAGGAAATTGTCTTTCAAGTAGCTCCGGATCTCCGAGATCCATGCATCGAAGCTAACTTGAGCTTTTGAGTCTTGCGTACTTGGTTGCTCGGAGCTTCTTGCAGCACCTACGACCCTTGGTGGACGCCATCGTAATAGGGCCACCGGGACTGCCAGCTTCGAGGTGTTGGTCTTGCCCCCATCACTCAGTTTGGCAGGCTGAGCGGTTGGTCTTGACAATCTCCGGACAAAAACTCTGTCAGGAGTCGGAGCTCCAGTTGAAGCTTTCGTCGAGAGTTCGTCAGCTTCAGCGTTGTTGAGACGCTGGACATGACAAATGGTCCAGGACGTGGAAGTCTTTCTGGAGTTTCTGGACTTCAAGGAGATAATCAGCGAGTTGAGGGTTGTTACAGCTGCATTCACCTTTGACTTGCTTGATGATGAGCTATGAGTCACCTTTCACTAGCATTTGCTTGACGCCATATGAGAGCACCACCTTGAGCCCGTAGATGAGAGCTTCATACTCTGCCATGTTGTTGGTAGCCTTGAAGTCAAGGTGCACCATGTATTTGACCTTCTCCCCAGTCGGAGCGAGGAGAAATATTCTAGCTCTGGCCCCTTCTTCTGCATAGAGCCATCGAAATAGAAAGTCCAGTGAGGCTCTAAGAAGACCGAAACCTTGGATTTTGGCTTGTGCTCACTGGGCCCACAGGATTTGATGCAGAAGGCGCCCACTCTGCCATGAAATCAGCCAAGGCTTGACTCTTGATAGCTTGTCGCGGCAGGAATTCGAGATTCAATTTTGCCAACTCCGCTGCCCACTTGGCAATGTTGCCAGTAGAGTTTGGATTGTGCAGTATGGCGCGGAGTGGATAGGAGGTTACCACTGATATCTTGTGGGCTTGGAAGTACTAGCAAAGCTTCCTTGAGGCAATAAGAACTACGTAAAGCAGCTTATGCACCTTAATGTTCCGAGTCTTGGCGTCGTGAAGTCCTTCACTGATGAAGTACACAGGGCGCTGGCACTCCAGACCATCCCAGAGGGGCCCAGAGTTTCTTCTTCATTAACCCAGACCCTCCCTTAGGTCGAACCTTCTTGTTGATCTTCCGGACCATTCTGGAGGGGTCCAGAACTTCTTCTTGTTCAATCTGAACCCTGCCGGGGGGGGGGGGTCCGGAACTTTCTGATCGACCGTGTGAACTCCCTTAGATGAGAGAGGTTGATCCTCTAGCATTTTGCCTTAAAGATCCGTGTATGGGGGTTGGGACCCAAACTCGCCTTCAGGTTGCTCCGGACCCTCCTGGAGGAGTCTGGGCTCCTGAAATGGAAAGGGCTCTGGTCATTCCGCGACTAGGACCATGCTAACAACCTCCGTAGATGCAAAAATGTAAAGTAGTAGAGGCTCACAAGGGTTTGGAGCTACCAAGATTGGTAGTGTGGTGAGGAGCCACTTGAGCTCTTGGAATGCCTTTTCAGCTTCTTTGGACCAATGGAAAGGCCCGGTCTTCCAACTCCTTATGATGCAAGCATCAAGCTTCAAAAATTCATGGGAGAGGGAAAAGATCAACTGAGATGTTCACAAATAATCGGTTCTGTTATGTATCTAGTTGGTGCCATGTGACCTGATATCTCCTATGTTGTGAGCAAACTCAGTCGGTTTACATCAAACCCAGTAGATGATCATTGGAAGGTACTTGAACGAGTGTTGCACTACTTGAGAGGCACAACCACACTAGGAATTCACTACACGGGATATCCACCATCGTTGGAGGGATATAGTTATTCCAATTGGATCTCAGATGCGGATGAGATGAAAGCCACGAGTGGCTATGTGTTTACGCTTGCTGGTGCTGCAGTTTCATGGAGGTCTCGTAAACAGATTGTATTAACCTAGTCTACTACAAGGGTTGAACTTGTAGCACTAGAAACAGCTACCACTGAGGCTGAATGGCTAAGAGAGCTATCGATGGATTACCTTTTGTTGAAAAGCCGGTACCGCCTATCCTAATGTATTGCAATAACCAATCAATGCTAGCTCAGGTTATGAATGCAAAGGATAATTCAAAGTCCAACAAGCACATTGTGAGACCTATGTGTGCTGAATACATTGGCTTGTAATGAATACATTGGCTTTGATGATAAAAGTTTTGAAATACTGCTATAACACCTTTTTATCAAGGTCTGACTCTAGCTCCGAGCTTCTGCAAGGTCCGATAATAGGTCCAACTTGCTTTTTCAAGGTCCAACCTGTTTTTGGGTTGCTCCGATGAGCTTTGTCTTTAGATCCAGCTTGTCTTTTGCTCTGGCATGTTTTTGATAGCTCCGACATGTCTTTGTTAAGCTCCGATATGTTTTTCTAGGTCCGACTTATGTTAGTTATCTCTGACATGTTTTTCTAGCTCCGGCTTCTGGGTTGACTAGTTCTGACCATATTTGGTAAGCTCCGGCGCTAGGTTGTACTAGCTTTGGTAAGTTCTGGCGCTAGGTTGTACTAACTTTGGTAAGCTCCGGCGCTAGGTTGTACTAGCTTTGGTAAGCTCCGGCTCAAGCTCCGATTAGCTTTGGCAAGATTCGGAGCTTGATCGCAATGTTCCTGCTTTTACTGTGAACAGTTTCGAACTTGCTTTACATTGTTGGAAAGATTACTTAGTATTCATTTGCCAAGTTTTTGATGTGTTTTGGTTGACATGGCTGATATCGTTTTACTGTGGTTTTGCAACATGCTTATGTGAGGTTCTCACGTAAGGTGTTGTGTTCAGAACTAATTTGAGTCAAGTCGCGGACTTGGGCTCGTATGAATTGGCTGTTTGTTCATGTGGAGGTGTTACTTGAGTTCAAGACATGGCTGGTGACGGGGTCCATTGAACTAGTCTTAGGGAGAAGATGAAGTTCAACAACCAAGTTCGGGAGGAATTGTGGTTGAGTTGATCGGGAGGTTGCGCAACATGTTTGAATCAAGAACAATGCATATGAAGTTACCGTGGACGTTGTTGGAAGATGTTTGCACCTGTGCAATGAGTGCATGGATGTGGCTACATGGTTCCGAGGCGTGATGAAGAGATGTGGACATAAAGAATTGGTTAGAAAGGTCCAACCGACTAGGTTATGGACTCAGGCTGCGGCTGAGTCAGGTTTGACTCAAATATGGAAATATTTGAGTTGATTATGATAGGTCACGAATTTGAGTTGTTTTAGGAATGTGGGATGTGTTCCTAAGGTGTTTCGAAGTATTAAGAATGCTTCTATCTGCGTATAGAATAGTCTTGAGCAGTTATGAAAAGTTTTGATTCGTGAATTGAATAGGATTAGAGTCCTAGTTGAGTTTGGGTTGGCCTGAGAGCTGGTTATATAAGCAAGGGAGGCCAGAGCTCGTGGGAGATGACTTTGGGGCTGTTCCTCTTGTGTTCTATTGAATAAAATTCATAGTTGAAAGGAACTTTTGTGCCTTGTTCGTCCGACTTGTTTCTGTCAAATCTTTCTGCTCGAGTTTCTGCAGAGCAATACCTTTCTTCGGTGGTTTTACCATAACTCGAGTTTTACAGATCCAACTGATGTTATTATTTTTTTGTTGTCTTCACAAATTGATTATCTATCATGTACCAAAATTTCACGATCATTGGATTTGTGGTTTCTGATCTACACGAGTTTCTTTGCAGTATTACAGATCTGTTTTTTACTCGGTAGATCAAATTGATCTTTGTTCGATCTTTCGATCATAACTTGAGTTTCTCTCGATGAATTCGAGTGATTCTTGTTGTGTCGTCTTCGTGACTTGTTTCTTCCTGATATCTATCACTTTTGTCACGGTGAAACACATTTAGATTAGTCTCACACACGATTTCTTTAACAGATCGTTTTTTGGCCAAAGGAGTTGGGATTTAATTTTTTCCGCTGCGTAAGATTTTTTAATCTACCATTCACCCCCCTCTGGTAGCTTTTCACGTGCTCTTCGATACTACAATTGGTATCAGAGCCACGGTGCTCTAAACTTTGTGATTTGCATGTGTTTTTGACTATTCATCATGGAGAAATACTCCGCCAAACCTTGTGCTTTTAGTCGTATTGATTTTCAAGTTTGGAATGCACGTATTGAAGCCTTCATCCAGGCTCAAGGCTTCGCGTATGGGAAAAGGTATACAAGCCTTACGAAGTGCTGTCAAACGATCAAGTTACAGCTACAAATCAGAGAGATGTCGACAACAACAACAAGGCTCGAACTTGATCATACAAGGATTAACTCAAAGCGACTTCGATTGTGTTGCACACCTCCGATCTGCATACAATGTGTGGAAAGCACTTTGGGACTACCACGAAGGATCCAACACGATCAAGGAGGTAAGGCAAGACATGTTCAAGAAAGAATACATGCGCTTCGAGATGCAACCCGTTGAGTCTATTGATGACCTTTTCGCTCGCTTTAATAAAATTCTCAGCAACTTGGATAGTGTCAATGTTAGTTTTTTAGATGCTGAAAATTCTAGGCAATTGTTAAGTGCATTAGATATGTCAAGTTGGGAGATGAAAGTCACATCTATTTGTTAATCTACTGTCATGAGTACACTTACTTTAGATGTGCTATATTCCAAGTTAAAAACTCCTGAAATTGACATAATATCACGTATGAACCCCAACAAGTCTCTTGCATTTGTTTCTCGGCGTGATATGCCTAACTCCGGCCAATCTTCATCTTGTGGTACACTTGCTTTGTTGTCCTCTCTAACCCTTGAACAGATTGAGGAGTTTCTAGGGGAGGAGCTAGTACTTCTCTCTACTAAGTTCTCAAAAGCATTGCAAAATGTGAAAACTAGAATGAGAGGAAGCTCCGTACCACAACGATGTTTCAAATGTGGTAAGACAGGACATTTTTGTTCAGATTGCCCTAACCTTTCAGGTCCTATTTTTCGGGATGAAAAGCAAACAAGGACGAAGCACTCCTCTGCAAAAGATACGAAGAAAAAGAAGGGTTTTATAGGACGTCAATTGGTGAGCAGTTTTATCTACGGACTTCAAGAACTTGGATCAAGCGATGTGGACATTGGAAGTAATGAAGATGAAGATGATTTGGAAAACTCATGCTTCATGGCAGGCAAGTCAAGATCAAGTATGGAGGAGGCTGAACACAACATCGATAATGAAGAGGTATGTCCTACTTGCGAAGAAATGTGTGATGCTATTTCTCATGCCACCGTTATAGTTAAGAAAAAGGACAAAAGGCATAGGGACAATGCTGTTAAAATTGAGTCACTAGAATCTAAAATTAATCGTTTGAAATCCTTGATTTCTAGTGATGATTCTTGTTCCTCATGTGATTTAATATATGAACAATTGTCCTCATTAAGAAGTGCACACACCTCCACACTTGATAAACTTGAGTCATAAATTGAAAAGATTAGAGAGCTTGCTGCACTTAATGATAAAAACTTGAAAGATGCTAGTTGTTCTACAATTCATTTGCATTGTTCTACTTGTGGTGATCTTGATAAGAAACTACAAGATGCTATGAATGAAATTTCTATATTGAACAATGCTTTACATTCTCATGAAGTTAATTTTTGTTCCAATTGCAAATTAAAAGGAAAAACATCATGTGAAAATTACCTTGATCTGTCCAATAAAGTTCATAACATGCATAGGACATTAGATCAGTTTTGTAATGGGAATAAGAACCTAAACTTGTTACTGAATTCTTCCAAGTCTTGCAATGATAAAACTAGTTTAGGTTTTGATTCTCATGTTCATGCTAAGGCACATCCACCTAAAATTGTAAAGTCATTAGGAAGTGGTTTGATTCAAACAGTTCCTAAACAAAAAAGAAGTGGTTTTCAAATCTGCAGAAGTGTTGTCTCATTCGGATTCAAATAAAAATGTTGCTTGCTCATCTGGACATGAACACAAAGTTAAATTTCATTGTACCTACTGTGGTAGAGATGGTCATGTCAAGATTTTTGTTATAGACTAGCTAAACAACAAAAAAAGGAAAGAATAATTGCTAGATCTCATAACTTTCATGCAAAATTTGCTGCACTTGCTAAACCGAATGATAGGAACATGCAATCTGCTGTAATGAGTCGAAAACATGGAAAGTTTGCTCCCGAACCTACTGTTTTTTGTGCTACACCTGCAACATCTCATAGGACAGCAGTTGTGTACAAAAATCCTCAAGCTTTGGCTCATAAACCTGCTGTTTTATCTCAGCTTTTGCGTGTTATTCTTGCTGGACGTCGTGTGACTTAGTATTGGATTCCTAAATGCCTTTTGACTAACCCCAGTATTGAGTCATCGACGTATGGTTCTTCTGTGTAGGTTACACGCTTGGGGAATGAGAATATTTGGATTGTGGATTTAGGTTGCTCACGCCACATGACTGGTAACAAAAAATGGTTCTCTTCCCTCTCTTTTGTGTCACGTGTAGAGAATGTTACTTTTGCCGATAATTCTTCAACTCCTATATTTGCTAAGGGTTCGGTTAGAGTAAATACTCACTACACTTTGAAGGATGTGGCACTTGTTAAAAAATTTGAAATACAACTTGCTTTCTGTTTCACAAATGCTAGATGAAAATCTGGAAATTATTTTCAATAAAAATTGCTGCAAAGTTGTAAATTCAAATAGTGAGCTTATTTTTAACATGTCTCGGTTTGGAAGAGTTTTTAAAGCTGATTTTGATATGTTTTCCTCTAAGCATAGGTTTCTAGTTGCTAATGATTCAAAGGACTTATATTTTTGGCATCGTAGACATGGTCACGAAGGCTTTGATCATCTAACGTGTGTTAGTGCTCTTGATCGCATACGTGGGTTGCCTAAGCTTAAAGGGGACAAATAAATTGTGTGCTCTTCTTGTAGACATGCTAATATGGTTGTAGGTTCACATACTCCTCTCACAATGATTCATTGTTCGTTCAAGTGTATGTGGATAATATTATATTTGGTTGTGCTTCTCATGATGTCCAAGTTTTCAGCTATGATGAGTTCATAATTTGAGATGAGTATGATGGGAGAACTCACGTACTTTTGGGTGCTACAAATAAAGCAAACCAAGGAGGGTACCTTTGTGCATCAAACGAGGTATACAAAAGACCTTCTAAGGCGCTTCAGAATGGAAAAAGCAAGCCTCTTCGGACACCAATGGGAACAACAACAACACTTGAACTTGATGAAGATGGTGAACCCGTGGATCAAAAAGAATATAGAAGCATGATCGGATCACTTTTGTACCCCACGGCATCAAGACCGGACATACAATTCAACGTATGTCTTTGTGCACGGTTTCAAGCCTCCCCACGTGCTTCACATCGTCAAGCCGTCAAAAGAATTCTCATGTACTTATATGGAACTCAAGAATTTGGCATTTTTCTTCCTTCTTCCTCAACCATTACTTTGAAAGCTTTTTCGGATGCTGATTTTGGGGGTTGTAGGATTGATAGGAAAAGTACTTCCAGTGCTTGTCATTTTCTTGGTAATTCACTTGTTGTTTGGTCCTGTAGAAGACAAAACTCAGTTGCACAATCCACGGCTGAATCTGAATATGTAGCTGCTGCTAGTGCTTGCTCACAAATTCTTTGGATTGTTCAAACACTTAAGGACTATGGGGTCGATGTAAATAGTGTTCCACTGTTTTGTGATAACACTAGCGCCATTTGCATTTCTAAAAACCTCGTGCAACATTCTAGAACTAAGCACATCGATATTAGGTATCACTTTCTCCGTGATAATGTTGAAAAAGAAAACATTGTGCTTCACCATGTAGACACCGAACAACAATTGACTGACATTTTTACAAAACCTTTGGATTTCACTCATTTTTATTACATTCGTAGTGAAATAGGGGTTATGCATCCTCATGGCTTACATTGAGGGGGAGTTTTCAAACTTGAGAAGTCTGAGTGAATCTAAAACTAAAATAATATGAGCATAGTATTTCATACATATATGACTTTGTGATTCATTTTACATACTGAAAGTTCTTACTACATTACCCGTGTTATACATTTTGTAGTTTTTGCCATGTCTAGTAATTGAAATAATTACTTACACTAAATCTGGTCATGGTCGAACTTTCTTGCTGTTTTGAACTTGTTGTATGCTCACAAGTGCTTTTGATCATAAATAATTAATCAAGTAATCAACTCACATGTTGAGTTTTTATGAACAAATATAAATTGAGAAAAGATCAAGAGAATATGCATGTATCACACTTCTTCTTTTGAGATGGCTTATCATTGCACGTAGATATGAACTTGGAAGAAGTTGTGTATGACTAAAATCATGTCCTTAAGCTTCTTATTGTCAAATGACATAGGCTTGGCTTGGTTGGTTAGAATAATGCTGATGCGGCATATAATATCTTGCAAATGTCATATGTTAAAAGTGCGTGCTTTAAAAATAAAATGCAGAAACAAGTGTCATGCTTTTAGGTTTTGAAATAGTTAAGTTTGTTAGATCATGACTTGTTTAAATTGAAAATTACATTTGACCTCTAGCATGGCTTACACTACTTTATGTATCTAATTGATGTGATAGTCTAAGTTACTAGATAGTATGACTTGGATGAGCTTTGTTTATATCTATATGTTATAATATGCTCATAACATATGAAATTTCTCTTTTGAACCTTGCTGAATACATTGTCAAAGGGGGAGAGATAATATGTGAATTTTTAACATTTTTAAAATAAGTATGCAAGCACGATTCTTCTCAAGGGGGGAATTTGCTTTTCTTCTCATTTTATTTCTATTTTACAGACGGGGAGAAATTGTTTTCAAATCTTTTAATGCGAATAAGCCAATGTTCAAATTTTAAATGGTGTTGCCAATGCATTCATCAAAGGGGAGATTGTGAGACCTATGTGTGCTGAATACATTGGCTTGTAATGAATACATTGGCTTTGATGATAAAAGTTTTGAAACACTGCTAAAACACCTTTTTATCAAGGTCCGACTCTAGCTCTGAGTTTCTGCAAGGTCTGACAATAGCTTCGACTTGCTTTGTTAAGGTCCAACATGTTTTTGGATAGCTCCAGTGAGCTTTGTCTTTAGCTCCGGCATGTCTTTGTTAAGCTTCGATATGTTTTGCTCGGTCCGACTTATGTTAGTTAGCTCCGACATGTTTTTCTAGCTCTGGCTTTTGCGTTGACTAGTTCTGACCATATTTGGTAAGCTCCGGTGCTAGATTGTAATAGCTTTGGTAAGCTCCGGCGCTAGGTTTTACTAGCTTTGGTAAGCTCCAGCGCTAGGTTGTACTAGCTTTGGTAAGCTCCGGCTCAAGCTCCGGTTAGCTTTGGTAAGATTCGGAGCTTGATCGTAATGTTCCTTCTTTTACTGTGAACTGTTTCAAACTTGCTTTACATTGTTAGAAAGATTACTTAGTATTCATTTTCTATGTTTTTGATGTGTTTTGGTTGATATGCCTAATATCGTTTTACTGTGGTTTTGCAACATGCTTATGTGAGGTGATCACGTAAAGTGTTGTGTTTGGAACTAATTTGAGTCTAGTCGCGGACTTGGGCTCGTACGAATTGGTTGTTTGTTCATGTGCAGGTGTTGTTTGAGTTCAAGACATGGCTAGTGACGGGATCCATTGAACTAGTCTTAGGGAGAAGATGAGGTTAAACAACCAAGTTCGAGAGGAATTGTGGTTGAGTTGATCGGGAGGTTGCGCAACATGTTTGAATCAAGAACAATGCATATGAAGGTATCATGGACATCGTTGGAAGATGTTTACACGCGTGTAAGGAGTGCATGGACGTGGCTACATGGTTCAGAGGCATGATGAAGAGATGTGGACGTAAAGAATTTGTCAGAAAGGTCCAACCGACTAGGTTATGGACTTAGGTTGCGGCTGAGTCGGGTTTGACTCAAATATGGAAAGATTTGAGTTGGTTATGATAGGATTTCGTGTGGGTCATGAATTTGAGTTGTTTTAGGAATGTGGGATATGTTCCTAAGGTGTTTGGAAGTCTTAAGAATGCTTCTATCTACGTATAGAAGAGTCTTGAGCTGTTATGGAAAGTTTCGATTCGTGAATTGAGTAGGATTAGAGTCCTAGTGTAGTTTGGGTTGGCCTGAGGGCTGGTTATATAAGCAAGGGAGGCCAGAGCTCGTGGGAGATGACTTTTGGGCTGTTACTCTTGTGTTCTATTGAATAAAATTCGTAGTTGAAAGAAACTTTTGTGCCTTGTTCGTCCGACTTGTTTCTGTCAAGTCTTTCTCGTCGAGTTTCTGCACAACAATACCTTTCTTTGGTGATTTTATCATAACTCGAGTTTTATAGATCCAATTGATGTTATTCTTTTTGGGTTGTCTTCAACTTGATTATCTATCATCTGTCAAAATTTCACGGTCATTGGACTTGTGGTTTTTGATCTACACGAGTTTCTTTGCAGCATTACATATCTGTTTTTTACTCGGTAGAACAGATTGACCTTTGTTCGATCTTACGATCGTAACTTGAGTTTCTCTCGACGTATTTGAGTGATTCTTGTTGTGTCATCTCCGTGACTTGATTATCCCTGATATCTATCACTTTTGTCTTGCTGAAACACATTTATATTAGTCTCACACACGATTTCTTTAACAGATCGTTTTTCTGCCGAAGGGGTTGGGATTTAATTGTTTCCGCTGCATAAGATTTTTTAATCTACCATTCACCCCCCTCTGTTAGCTTTTCATGTGCTCTTCGATCCTACACACATCAAGCATACACTAAAATCTGTCAGAAAGATGAAAAATTCTAGAGTTATAGCTGCGAGCTATGTGAAAAGTGCAAATAATCTGGCAGGCTCCTTCACAAAAGGATTATCACAGAATGTGATTTCTGTGATGTCTAAGAACATGGGTATGAGGCCCACCTGAAGTTACATCACAAGGGTAACATGCCCTTTTGATCGGAGATCCCGTGATTTAGGTACTAGGAAAAACAAGTTGACTGATGTAACCAAAGAGTTCATTATAAATAAATAACGTACCCATGTTCAAATGACACCGAGTACTCTTTAGTGTATGGAATGTTGGCACAAATAAAGATTTAATGTTTTCTATTGTAGAGATATTGGCCTACAGGATATCTTGAAGGAAAAAACCTACTTGAGCTTAACTGTAGGTTGCAGTTCGTGAGAATAGGGCGTTCTCATAAAGGCTCATGAGAAGAAACGGGAGCGGACCATTAATGCTCGATATAGGTGAGGTTGTCTGACAGCCTAGTATCAGTTCTGACTTCAAGTGAAATCTTTACACACAAGGCTGAGAATTCAAGGCATAGTTCATTCTTCAACCGTGAAAAGATGAATCTTGTTATTCTAGGTATAAGTTCAGCCCGTATGAGACTCATACTAATAGATTGATATATAAAACAATACTGCAGCACAATGATCTTTTATTCTTCATTCTATGCTTTCAAATTGGTGGGGGATTGTTGGTATTTGGCCCATTTAATGTGGCCCATTGAGCTGAAATTCCAAAGCAGTGTGGCTGTTGGTTTTAGTCTCATACTGCTAGTGCATGATGGTGCAAACCAACATAAATAGTAGCCCTCATACTCATGGCTGAATAGAGAAAGCAATAATGAGGGGCCTGGCTATATGTACTCACACACATGCACGTGCACATGTGTTTCCACAATTTTTTGCTTGTGACTTGCGACACGCGACCGTGGCGTGGCTACATTGAGTATTTTGCCACATGTATCCTTTACGAAATTTGAACCGTTCTGCACTAATAGAGAATTAGTGCACGATTAATTGCCATAAATGCCATTACTTGACGAGCAATTAGTGGACGTCATTAACAAGGAAACGGCTCCTAGAGGGCAGCCGTGCCTATATGAGGCCCTGAAGACATTCAGGTTTCCAACATACAAAAAATTCTCTTCCATCTATTCGTCTTCCTTTTTGGAAAGCTGTGTTGTGGTGTTTGAGGCGTCAAAAGTTCACCAACCCTCTTCCTTGGCGTGCACCAAGGAGAAGGGTGAGTGGTATCTACGAACCTTTGTCGTTTTGAAGCCTGCACGAGAGACGGCAATAAGGTTTTATGGGAGCGCATCTGCACGACCGCTCGAAGCTTTTTTTTGACATCGATATGCCCTGCTACATCGACGAACCTAAAGTGAGTTCATATGTTTTTGCTATTCTTTATTGTGTTAATCTATCTACTGCTCTGTAGAGTACGTGTTGCAGTTTTGAATATCTATGAAACTTGCCTCAATTTAGAATCTGGATTTAGAATAATACGCAATTTTCTAACAATAACATAATGTTGTGCAATGTTGTAATGGACATTATCACCATACATCTTGAACTTTTATATCTGTATAAACTGTGGACAAAAACCCACATATACAGGGGAGGTTTTGTCAAAATTCCCAGAAAATCTTGTCAAATTCAACCTTTATAAAGTTTGTTCCAGAGCTCACCCGGAGGTGTGAGAGTACAGTCTGGAATGTGTAGGAAGTGACCTAAAACTTTTGTATTCAACTCAAATCCTAGTTCTGGATTTAACTATACGGAAATTTCGAGTTTATACAGGATTGTCTGCTGTAACAGAACTGTGATTAACCCTCCAGTTTTGAACTTCTTGTACCTGTTGACTAAAACTTCCATAACTTTCGCTCCAGGAATGCTATGATGGTAAATTAATTAATTCTGGAAAGGTATTAGAGTGTACTACAACTTTGTAGTTGAACGCCAGTCCATATTTTTCCTCTAACTGGTCAAAATGTTTTAATCTTTCCAGACTGGTCAGCAGGACCAGAAACTGGACAGTGAAACCAGATTTTGAATGTTGCAATTCAAATCAACTTTGTTTAAATTTCTTGTGTCACTTCTAATGTCCAACCCACTGTGCCGAGAGAAGTTTTGGAGGTCGTCTACAACCTTTGTTTTACCCTATGACCAGTTTTCCAATTTAAACTAGTGATATGATCAATGGAACAGAAACTTATCCAAACTGCAGAACGCAGAAATGTATTTCTGTCCTTTGTAGTGTTTTGGTCATTACTTGCATTGCACAACTTAAAAAGAGTTGGGTGATACATTTCCAGAAAGCTCCTTACTTATGCTACAACTATGTAGTTTTGAGTTTTGAGAGATTTGATTTGGAAATTTAAGATACATGTGAATCAAAATGGATAGCTCTAATGGGATCTCTGTTGAAATCTTTCCAGCAGGTCTGTCCACTTTGAACTACCATAACCTTTGATCCCAAAAAGATCTGGGGACGAGTGAATACTCGTTGGAAAGATCATCGAGTTAAATTTTTGGCTCAACACATGAAAATACTTGTAGCATGACCAAAATCAGAATTTAATAAAGGCTGGTCCAGTCTGCCAGATAGTGACCAGTCCAGGTAGTCTTGTTTTGGAGGATGTTTAACATGGAGTTTGCTAAAACTGCTACGAGCCCATAACATACTTTTGTTATGCTATCCTCTGTTCCGGTTGGAACGCTTCAGAGGTATACTACACTTTTGTAGCTCATTGAATTTTTGGTTCCACTAGGGTTTAATCTAGCACACAAGCCAAGTAAGTTAAATCTGAATATTTCAGAACCCTGAGTCATATCCATTATGGCTTAGGACATGTGAAACTCTTTGATTAAAGGGTGTATGCATACTGATGAAACACCTCAAGCGATTCTATCCGTTTGTGATGTCCCTTGACTCTTAAGCTTTAAAGAGCCAAACACTTAAATGGTTTGAAACGGTCTAGTTGCTAAATAATTTCGGGCCAGATTGGTCCACCAGATTTACTCTTCTTTTCCAAGGTTATCATGTTTGACATGAGCGACATTAGGGTGCATATGCATGCACATTGGGAAGATTTAAGGCTCTTCTTTTCATAAGAATCTTTTGATAGGCCTATAGCTGATTTGATTATTTCCTTCAAGTTAGTCTATACGGATTTGCTGGTCCAGAAATATTGACACCTCAACCTAGTTCCCAACAGCCCTAACAGAGATTCATTGACATTTACCGGCAAAACAATAACCATGTGGAGGCACAAGTGGTATCTTTCATTTTCCATAGTCAACAAAAGTGTTGATTATGCTGCCACAAACATAACCGTCTCAAATTTCAACTGTTATACTGTTGCTAAAGCTTTATGTGAGTTCTTAGTCAGTTAAGCAAAATTTCTGGATGTGATACCCTAGTAAAGCCTTAACTGATTGTTAAACTTGCTTAATGAAATAATTATGCCATGCTTCTGGTATTGCCTATCCTTAAGTGTGACACAATGAAGGATAGTTTCCTTTTTGTGATCCACACTTCTTTTGGGAGAGTATGAACAAGTAATCAAAGCCATTTAAATTACGTGGCTGATAACTCCTTACTAACGGGCGTGTGCACACAATCTTTTCAAAAGTAGGAGACTTCAGCAAATTCGTCCATCACAATTTACCATGTTAACGGAGGCTGATTACCGCTAACACAAAAGGTAATAAGGACAAATAATTTCACCATCTTTTCCATTGGTCAACGATGGTATGTCTCAGGGGTATGAGACCACTGTTGCACTTCACCTTCCGGATAGAAGTTTAAAGGGAACTTCTGAGCTCCTAGACTGGAACTTAAGGGCAAAGGAGTGACCTCCATTTAACCTTAGTGTTTGATTACCAAACCTCCTTTTTATCGGAGGATGTCAACAACAATGTGGCAGCGGAGTATCTCGTTTTACGGTGGGTGAAGTCGGAATACCTGACTGACTCACCTTTGAGAATAATATTAGCTTTAACCTATTTATAGTTTCGAGAAAACGACTAGCATAATCTCCACCAGAGTCTGCTGCAGCAACAGTCGGATAAGAATATCTAATTGGATGGTAAGTTCATCACAATAGTACACACATGGAGCCTGGTGAAAATTCTGTGTGTACTAGATGATCTATTTAGAAAGGCTGCATTTTAAAATGAACTTTTATTTGATGGATTAGTTGATGCACTTTGAGTGTCATATGATCTTGATATCTTATATTGGTTGTATCAGTAGTTGGACCATCACCGTATGTCATCTTCATCGCCTACAAAAGTGGAGATTGTTACGTACTCTTCAAAGTTATTTTCTTTTTAACCAATTCAGAAGGCAACCCAACAACGCTCACTACCGAATAGAGATGGTTAGTAACAACACTTCGAGATGAGGAACCTGACCCTTTGTTATTAAACCCCAATTCCATTTCTAACTTGTGGTTAGAATGTGTCAGGGAGTGCTACCTCATCGACAAGTTTAATCTTTCAGCTCAATCGTACTCGCTATGTTGATTGGGCTGAGTTCCACATGTTGTTATATCTTGATAACCGGTGTTCCACGACCTTGGTCAAGTGATGCGGGGTGTATTACTTGTCTAGCGCCTTCCATAACCAAGTTCATCATGCCTTGTGAATCTCGAGATACGTCTCATCGCGTTTGAATTGTTTTACCTATTTCTGCTCAAATCATTAAAGTGAATGCACCATACCTTATTTATCTTACCCGGAATTGCATTGCATGTGCACGACATCATCCAACATGTGATGCACCATGAAACATAATTAATAAAGAACTTTGAGCACAAATATGTATCTCCATTCAAACACCTGAGTAGTGTCTAAATAATCTTGAGCTATGGACAACTTGATCATTCATAACGCCAATTGTGCAATTCATCGTCCTTGAGTAATACAAGGAGCATCCAATCTGGATCGTCGATAAAAAGCCTTGCACCACCAAAAACCGGACTTTATACTTCTACATAGTCTTGTGGAGTAACCATACCGCTGAGGAAGCGTCATGGGAAAGTGGGGACTATCTCTGATCAAACTATCTGGATTTGTTTTCATCTCATATCCGGTAATCTTTTTACCTTCGTCTGTTTCATTTGTAATCTCGGGATGAGTTTCTTTAATGGGGGAGGGATGTAAAACCCCTAAATTCATAGTGCAAAGTTCAGAAAGAAGAATTAAAAAGTTGAATGGGAAAAGAAATAAATAGGAAGCGAGATAATGAAGATGAATTAAAACCCTAAAGAGAGAATTCAAGTTCAAATATACCTACTACTGAAACCTTGTAAAAATAAAAATATGAGTTCACCAATAAATTATAAATAATTCAAAAAGCACTCCTGCAAATTTTCATGAATTTTCAAGCAGGTTTTCTATTTAATTCGATGTGCTCATCTAATCGCATTTGAATTAAAATTAAGATTTGAATTTGAATGAAACTTTGCCAAATCAAGTTTTTGGTTTCAGAACCAAATCCTAGATACTTTTTTAGGCTTTGTGTCAAGCTTCATGATTTTTCGACACCAGTTGGTAGGATATTTGATGGAGCAGAGAGGGGGATAAAGGGACCCACTGGTCAAGCTCCCAACTTGCGTAACCGACAGAGCCTCTGCTCAGTGTTCCTATCCCCGCCGTTCAACGGTGCGGCGACTGCACAATAGCTCACCAAGCTGGCAGGCAAGCTGCTGGTGGCAAGAAAACAGTTAATTCATCCTCACCCATCCACTGCTCGCACTCAGCATCACCCATCGTTCTTTCTGTTCTTCCTGCAAGAAACAGAGCATGGCGATTCCCGCTGTTCCTGCTCGCCCAACAGCTTCAAGCCGTCGGTTGCACGAGCTCAAAGCTGCAAGGTGAAGTGCACAGTTTTCCTTGATCATCTCCCAACCTCAGTTCTTCATTTCCTTACATGTTTGTCTTCTATTTGGAAGTTTTACCGAAGCTTACGTTGGTTACTGGCAAGCTCCGCCCCTCTGCTCCCTGCGGTGCCTACGAAATGGGCCTTGTCAAGTTTTGATTACAACACAAGAAAGGAGCACCGGGACACCACTTTTATCATGTCGAAAACCGCAAACCTTTTAGTCCCCTATCAAGCGAGTATTCCTCATTTTTGTCTCAGCACATGTTTACTATTCAAGCTAGGTCAGCGATTCAATTCCGTTTCTATGCACAAATATTGTCTAATCCAGTTAGGAGATAACTTCTACATGTCCCGGCGCATCACCCTGATAAAAACCAAGGGAAACCATGTACCATAGGCGTTGCTTGGTGAGTTTTCCTAACCGGCGGCAATTTTTAGTTAGGTCCTCGATGAACATCATGCTACAGCCGTTTCCACCCCCGTGATCTTCCATTTTTTATTTTCCTGAGGTTCCCACAAAACTCCAAGATCTTGTCCCTATGTTTTTCATTGTGAAACTAAGAAATCTGAGCTCGCCGTCGAGCTTATGTCCGCTGCCGCCGGCACGCATGGGGCTCAGGTTATCCTCGGCGTGGGCTGAGGAATCAGACGTGTTCACCGTCGAGAGTTAGGCAGTGGCAGAGATTTTGGTTGCATTCCCTGCACTGGAACCTCGGGCGGCGAGGTGTGCTGCCGCGCGCCACCGCGGCGCAGCCGTTGGCCTCGCCCTGGTCGAGAGGTAGACGAAGGGGTAGCGGCCCCCAGGAGTCGGTCACCATTTCCACATCCTTAATCTTTTGTGGCCACCGGATCAAATGTGGATGCATGGGTTAACCCCATGGCCGTTTGTGGCCCAACTCTGATTGGCCCATTTTAAATGGGTGGAACCAGGGAGAAGTAATTCAAAAATTTTCTATGAATGATTAAATCCTGAATTCACTCAAACTTCAAAAAATACATTACTCCTAGTAGACTTGCTCAAATAATTCCCAATAAATTCTTGTAGACTCATGTTGTTCCCAACTTTGCAGTGTTGCAATGTTTTAGACATGGAAGTCCCAGAATTTACACAATTAATTCCTTTGAGCTAATTGCTTGGGAAATTAATTACTCATGTTCTGCCAATTGGATAATTCCCCTTTGTGGTCAGAACACTCTTCCACATGTCCTTGAGCTCCAGTAAAAGTGCAAGTTCATTTGAGTTCATTTTCTGTAGAAAACATTGTTCCAATCCTTAAATTTCATTGAAAATTGAGAAATGTATAAAACATTTCCAGATTTTGTGACACACTTGTAAAATCAATTTGTCCCTGTAGGCAGCTCAGAAAATTATGAAACAAATTTAATTTGAACCAGGAATGCCTCCTCCACCAAGATAATCTACTATTAGCCATGACAAAGATCCATATTTAATACCAAAATTCAGAGAAGCCATTTACATGTTGGAATTTTAGAGACAAGCTTCCTTGAACATCTCCAATTCTTGGCCCAGATATTTCCCTTAGAACCCAGTTTGCACTGTAAAAATACCAAAGCAAATTAAAATCATCTTAATACCTAATCAGTGTTTAGAAGGTCTTTTATATAGTTTCAACATCACTTATGTACTTTATATATTGCATATCATATAGTGACCGAGATCGAGGAGGAGACGGATCCCTTGGAGAGCCTACCACCAAAATCTAACTTTCCCTATCACTCGCAGCTAGGCAAGCCCCGGTATCCATTTAAGAGCTTTTACAACTTTTGCTTTGTATCACATTATGTCTTGAGATGAATTATGCATTAAGTCTAGATGATTTTGATACTCCAATTTCATGACCAGAACACCCAAGGAGTGTTTGGATAGCTGTTAAGTCCTCGTGTAGCTACTGCTATGCCAAATGTTTTAAAGAAATCCGGTAGAAGCTGTGTAGTTGGAATCTACTCACGAGATAGCTTCACCTCATACGGGATTTGGTTTATGTTAGAGAATGTCTTATGTAAAAGAATACGAGACCAGTCAGCGGGGTAGGATGTGTAGCCTTGCCTGTGTCGATTGAGGACCGATCCTTGTGCGGCCCTGTTGGGCAAGTTTGAGCTGTACCGGATGCATACATGTATATGGGACTCAGGAAACTGATGTAACTCAGAGACCTTGGTGTGGAAACTTCTACGCTGTCTTTGAATGCAGTTGAGAAGGCATAAAGGTGTAAATCTTCTAGCGGGCAACTTTGACGTGTCCATGTAGGGGACCTTTTGCTCGGGATTGACAATTGATTCCATATTAGGGACTCTTGTGAAAAGTGGCTGCATATGGCATAGAGTGAAGAGCACCGACGTGGCTTCCCAGTGGGCGTATGTGTCGTGCATTCCAGGTTTTTAGTGAAATACCTTAAAACTGAGCTAAGGACTTACTAATAGGTGATTCCTTTATGCAAATTCAGCTTTCCTATATTAGAAATCTCAATCATGTAGAGTTCCATGTTTAGGTGAGACGGTTAAGTCTTGCTGAGCCTTTGTGCTCACGGTTGCTTTATATGTGGTTTTGCAGGTTTATTTCTATTTTTGTTGTTATGGATTGTCTGTGAGATCTCAAACCGTCGAGATGTATCTCTCATGTGACACCATGACGATGCCTTATTAATCTTTGTGTTGCTAGTGAGAAGTGTCCGCGGGCATGGACGGCTTCTCTTGTGCTTAGATAGGATGAGAGTGTGAGTATGTACTTTTCGCTCCATGTGTACCGCTGTTGTCCAGCAATAATATTTTTTTGACAAATGAAACTTTGTATTTTTACTATGTCTTTTCGTGTGTGCTGTTGGGTGCCGCATCGCACGACACCACCCAATGTGATTCCTTGAATGTCGGGAACCCGATCCTCACATCGCAATAATATCGGTGGGTTTTAGAAGATGCGAGCAAGCATCCAGGAAATCTCTAAAATAGCTCTGAACCAAGGGTGTGAGTTATGTTGTGAATTCACAATTGTCGGCGGTTGAGAACCGGCAGATCTCCCTACACTGCTAAAGTGATAGGGGAGTTGATGTTCGGTGTGGGCGCGCGGAGATTCAAGAAGGTGAGTAAGAATTGACGCAGGAGACACAAGAATTTACGTGGTTCGGGCCGCCTAAGCGTAATACCCTACTCCACGGGTGTGTTGGTGTTGTATTAGCTGTTTGAGCTTATAATGAGCGTATGAAGCGCGTGTGTCCCTCTTCCGTGTATCGTCGGCCTGTCCTTTTATAGTACAAGGGCAGGCCGTTACAGGTTAGCCTGGCCCGACATGTGGCCCTGGCGGTTACTAGTATTGATACACGTTTAATTTCTCTTAATGATCCTGTAACGGGCTTTGATAGCACCATTACTGGTGTTAAGATCGTCTGTTTAAGTGTCATTAATATGGCGTTAATGACACTTAATCGGGTCTTGAAGTCCTTGGCTCTTCTTTAAAGATCCGGAGCCGTTGTAGGGTCTTCCGGAGGTTAGGAGCTGAAGATCCGACGATTGGACACATGGCAGCTCCGGAGCTTGCTGTGGGAAATAGGTAGCTCCGGGACTGCCCGACACGTGTCAGGTCCGGAGCTTCTCTCGGTCAGGGGCTAAGTCCGGGGGTGCCATTTCGGTACATGGTCCGGAGCTTCCCCCTTGTGGGCGGTAGCTCCGGTTTGGTAGTACACGTGGCGACCAAGGGATTAACCATATTGGAGAAGCGTGTCCAGTTATGTCTGACATGTGGGCCTTCGAGGGTCTTCAAACCAAGTTATGATTTTCCTTCGAGATCTTCATAACCTCAAGGGGTGTACGGTTTCTAGGATACCGACAGTGGCCCCCTGGACCTACTTCCGGGGAAGTCATTCCACCGGAGGTGGGTCCATCTTTGCGACCTTTGAACTGAGTCTTCAAGGGTCTTTGAGGTTGTCGTTGGCAAGAACATGGAATTAAATTCTCACCACGTGGCGTATCCCGGTGCGGCAGATGAGATCTTTGGCGTGCGGATCTCACGCAATTGAAGGTCGCCAGTTCCCGATAAGAAAACCGTATTGGTTCCGCGCGCCTTGTCAGGCTGCCGCCTTTGGGCTTCCCGCCTCTTGATGACAACCGTTCGCCTGGGTAAGAACCTCAACTTAATCGTCGGGGTGGTCCCGGGCCCGCTTGTCATCGGCTGGGTGGAATTTTTGGTTGGTACCTTCGACTTCTTTGCGGTTTCCATCCGAGCGTCGCGTGGGCTTACTTAAGAAGGAAAGTGCGCACCGTCGGGTGTTCTTTATGCCTCTCATCTGTTCTTGCGATCAAACTCCCAACTTGTGCTTCACTTTTCCTCTCTTGCCTAGCTGTGCCGCGATGGAGTTGGGTCTCCGCGAGAGCCGCTTGAAGACCGAGGGCGATTTGAAGAAGGTCCGGGCCCTCATGGGGTGGTCCTCAGACTTCTTCAACCGCTCAGTCCGTGCCGGTGGAGAGCTCCCCTTCGAGAAGGAGCACGCCGGCGAAATGGTGTACTTTTCCTCGTACGCCATGGTGGGGTTGATCCCGCCTTTTTCTTCCTTTTTCTTGATGCTGCTTGACTTCTATGGTCTGCAGTTATACCACCTTGGCCCTCACTCCATTCTCCTCGTGTCTATCTTCGTCCACTTCTGTGAGATGTGGGTGGGCATCCCCCCTGCATTGAACTCTTCCGTACCTTCTTCACCATCCACACCACCGGTCGGAGCAATGAGTACCTTGACTTCTACTACTTCGTGAAGCGCGAGAAGTGCCCATTCAAGTACCTCCGGTCGTTCCCTTCTGGGAAGTGGGACGATTGGAAGAAGGTCTGGATAGTCATCCAGGTGGAGGAGCACGAGAAGTTGGAGCTGCCCGAAGGCCTCCCCAACATTGACACAACGATCTGGAGTGAAGCTCCGGCGCTGGCGGACGCCTTCGATCCTGTTCTGACCAGGATTTGCCACTGCGTGGAGGGAGGATTGAGTCCTCAGGCGGTATTTTGCAACTTCATGGTCAACAGGTGGGCGCCGCTGAAGAGGAGGGAGAAGCTCGCTTGGGCCCTCAACAGCGTGATGGACGACGACCGGGTTGAGACCGGGTTGAAGTCCAACATGGTGGGGAAAACCTTGGAGTTCCACCTCAAGAAATTCCAGCACGCCATCGACGTCGACGGTGATTACTTGACTCCCCCGTCGGCCTTCCTCCCTCTGAACATGGAAGTGGAGTTCAGCAGGGAGCTCTGGCGAAAGATGCCTGTACTTGACGACCTCGGTGTCGTCGAGAGAAGACTAACCTCCGGGGTAGCGATCCCTGGAGTACCCAAGGATGGCTCCGACTCTGCTCCTAAACCGAGGGGAGAAGTTGTCGGCAAGGGAAAGGAGCTGGCAGAAGAACCAGTGAGCCGGAAGAGGAAGTTGCAGTATGCTGACGGAAGGTCCGTCAGGCCCGCTACTTCTGCGTCGGCTCCTTCTCCCCGGAGGGGAAGATCCTCTGCAGTTGCGGCAACTGTTCCCGTAGTGGGGTCATCCCGAAACGCGACTGTTCTCGTGGTGGGGTCCTGTCGGAGTGCAGCTGTTTCCGCAGTGGGGTCCTCCCGGGGTGTTAGCTCCAGTCGAACAACTCCGGCTCCTGGGCCGGTGGAGGCCTCCAGGTCCGGGGGTTCTTCCCGATCAAGAAGAGCCTCACCCCGGGAAACACCTGCGGCCGCTACAAGTTCCGGGGGGCCTTCCGGTGCTTCTGCGCCGGCTATGGCTAGCCCAGAACGCCCTGGAAAGAGGTTCCGCGCAAGCTGGTGCAGAAGCCTCCCAAGGTAATTTTTAATCTCTACCTTGTATAATTATTTTAATTGTAGCAACTGTTTGTTAATTTTCTTCATCCATCATCTGCAGCGTCCCCAAGAAGGGGAGTGAGGCTCCACCCCCGGCCACAGCGTCTGAGGCCGCGGGGGTGGGAGCTTCTGCTCCTGTCCCGGCGCCGCCCCAAGTGGTGGTTGAGGCTGCAACAGCTCCGGCGCCGGCTGTCGTGGTCATGGACCTCGACTCGTCCCCAGAAGTTCTCGTGGTAGCGCCGGACTACGGGAGTGAAGACATGCCAGCGGCACCTGTCTCGGAGGTTGAAGCTCCGGGTCCTGGTGCTGCAATGATGAATGCTCCGGCTGTTGAGCCAGAGGAAGTAGTAATCCCGGCCTCTGAGCTGGAAATTGTTGAAGCCCCGGCGATGGAGCCGGAGGTGACTGAAGCCCCGGCATGCGAGCCGATAGATGAGGTAGTTCCGGCAGTTGGGCCGGCTACTTCCGAAGCACCGGCTGCTGAGCCGGTTATTGTTGGAGCTCCAGTCACAGATCCGGATGATGTTGAAGATCTTTCGGCTCCTGTGTTGGTGGTTGAAGAGATGACGGAGCTTGAGCCTCCGTCAGAAGAGGTGCCCAGACCGGAGCCAGTAGTGGCTCCTGCTCCGGAGGCGACGACGTCGGAGGTGCCTGCGGCCGAGCTGGAGTGCCCCAGCGAAGTCGCTGGCCCCCAGCCTGAGGGAGTGAACGAAGATTTGGCGGCGGGGCATTCTTCGATGGCGACTGAGGCCATCCCGGAGGACGGCCCTAGTGCCATGGAGTCCCAGGGGACCACTCTTGTAGAGTGGGACCCAATTTTTGTATCTGAAGACCCGCTGGAACCAGCGGTGGAGACCCCAGCAGGTCCGGAGCCAATCCCATTGTCGCTGTCCATTGACAACGCATGTTCTAGTCTGCGTCAAGTCCAGCTAGCCTTCTTCCACGACAGCAAGGCTCTTGAAGAGGAGCGCCAAACCCTTAGGCGGTGGCGTAACCGGCTCTACTTCGAGACCAAGCTGGCTCAATCGAGGCTAGCGGATGACAAGGAGTGTTTCAAACGGGAGAAGGTCTGCCTGGAGTGTTGGGGTAAATTACTGGATGACAGGGAGAGTATGACTCATGCCCTCGCGCTCAATCTTGGGAGATCTACGATCAGGCCAAAGCTGCCAATAACGCGGCCGATGTGCGCCACGAACAGCTTGAGGCCATTAACACCGCACTCATCAAGCGCCGAGAGGCACTTGAAGAGAGGGAGAAACGGCTCGAGGATGAAGAGCAGAAACTCGCTGAGATGCAGGATGATGTCCTGAGGAGAGAAGAGGAGCTCGCCGAGAAGGTAGCTCTGGCTGACAAGGGCCTCGAGGAGCGCGCCAAGAAATTGGAAGAGCGATGCCAAGAGGAAGAGGAGAAGACCTGGGTGCGAGGGCAGGAACTCTATGAACAAGAGTGTGCCCTTGTTGCCCGGGAGAAGAAAGTGAAGGGTAGGGAGAAGGACCTGGTTGAGCGCCGGAACAAGATCCACCTCCGGGAGGAGGAGCTCAGAAAACTCGAAAGGCGGGTTGCTGAAAAGATTCAGCAAAACGCCAAAGAGGTTGAGCGCCTCGCCCGTGAGAATTCTGAACTGACGGCGGCCAAGAGATCCCTGGAAGAGTTGAAGGGCTTGAGAACTGCGGACTCCCTACAGATTTGGGAGTTCCTGGGCAAGGCCAACGATGCGTTGACTCCGATGGGTTTCAGCCCCGTGCGCCCGGATGATCCGGAGCCGGAGCCGGACCTAGCGCTGCAAGCGTTGAGCGCAGCAGGTAGCAAGCTCTCCAAGGTGGGCGATGTCATCGTGGATCAACTGGAGGTTGAGGGGCAATCCCTGGCGAGGAACGTCACAGAATATGTGCTGACGTGCTACACCAGCCGGAACCCCCAATTTCCTCTGGACCCGGTGCTTGAAGGCCCCGTCGAAGGAGAAGGCGAAGCTACCCGAGCCAGCGTATCAGAGGTCGCCCAAAAGGTTGCCCAATTCTTCCATAGGGTCTAGGATCATCTCTGTAACCCTCACTTGTATTTTCTCTTCTTCATCCTCAATTTTGTAAACCCTTGTCTCCAGATGTAATCTCTTATCTCCAGATAAATGAAATCCCCAAATTTTGCGAATTTAACTTTTTTGTCTTCAACACTTTTATCTTCACTTGGCCCCCTGGTAGATGTACACAATTTGATTGTGAACATGTACCCAGCGGATATTGTGCATTGTTGAAGACTCTTTTGCTCCGAACTTGTAGAATTTAGGTTCGAAGTATTCGATGGTGAAGGCCCCCTGAGGTTGTCGGAACTTAGAAGCTCTGGCATTGTCTATCGCGGGAGCTTAGTAGCTCCGGCAATAGTCTCTATCTACGCGTAGAGCATCGATAGTTAACCCTCCGGGGTGTCAGAGCTTAGCAGCTCCGGCAGGGACCTTTGCCAACACTCAGTTTGTTGGCAGCAGACTCCATCTACGGGGTCTTCTCACCATCTTTTATTCGGCGTCGACGGCCGACCCGCTTAGGGGAGTCGGAGCTTAGTTAGCTCCGGCTTTTCTCCATCAACTTGGATTTTATTTTTCCTGCACACTTAAGCCAAGAAAAATAGTAAAATTTGTTTCTTGTCTGTAACTTCATCGCGGCTTATGATTTTCAAGAAGATTTTAAGTCAAACGCGATTCTAAATACAACCGAATATGATGTATTTTCTTTTAGATCCAACTGTACATGGACCCGCCTTACTTCGGCTTGCCGGGGTGTAGGTAGAGTGGCGTACTTAGGGTGCTTGACCAGGCTAAGCCGATAGCACACTCCGGCCCTAGATTGGCTTGGCGGCTTTCAGACGAGTTGGCCATGAACGATATTTGAATCTAAAAGAACTGACAATACACCTCGACTCGTATATAAACCGGTCAAACTAAAATTTCTTAAGAATTGCACGTCTTCATTATAGACAAGAAAGAGAAAAATAAAAATGTTGAGCCTGTACAAAATAAATGCACGTGGAGTCTATTTCACATGAAAATGTCTTTCATTATAGGTCCGGGGTACAGGGGAAACAAGTACACTCTTAGGGTACGGAACCAGGCTAAGCGTGTTTCATTTCTCGTTTGACCCAGGGTAGTTAGCCACACTTTTAGTCCGGAGACTGTGACAAGTGCTGCATGAACTTTGCGGACCTTTGGGGAAAGGTCCGGCTGTTCTCCTGGAGGAACTACCCTACTCTGTACAATGACTCTATAACATACATCTCAAGTTACTCAAGACTCACCTCCGTGGTGTTAAGTGTAGAACTTACGGAGGTGCTCGATGTTCCAAGGAATTGGGAGAGGTGTCCCATCCTGAGTAGCCAAGCAAACGCTTCCGGGACGGGATACTTTAATCACTCGGAAGGGCCCCTGCCATCCGGGGGAGAGTTTGTTTAACCCTTCTCTGGATAGTATTCTCCGTAGCACCAGATCGCCTTCCTCGAGCTGCCGGTTGTCTACATGCTGTTGGTGATAACGCCGTAGAGCTTGACGATATCGGGCATTCCGAACAGCTGCTTGGCACCTTCCCTCCTCAAGGAGGTCTAGGTCTTCACGCCGGAGCTGGTCTTGCGTGGCTTCGTCGAAGGTCCGGACCCGGAGTGAACCCAAGGTGATTTCCGGAGGAAGGATTGCTTCAGCTCCGTACACCAGGAAGAAGGGTGTTTCTCCGGTTGACAGGTTTGGAGAAGTCCTGTTGGCCCATAGAGTGGGCGGAAGCTCTTCGATCCAGTTGGCTCCATGTTTTTTCAAGCGCTCATAAGTGCGCGTTTTAAGCCCTTTAAGGATTTCAGAATTTGCTCTCTCGGCTTGGCCATTGCTGGCTGGATGAGCTACGGAGGCGTAGCAAACTTGTATGCCGAGGTCTTTACAATATCCTTGGAATGCGGAGCTTGTGAATTGGGTCCCATTGTCAGTGATGATTTTGTTTGGGAATCCAAATCTGCATACAATGGACTGCAGAAAGTTGATAGCAGATTGCTTGTTGATTGTCACAACTAGAGTTGCTTCCGGCCACTTGGTGAACTTGTCAATGGCGACGTACAGGAACTTGTAACCTCCGACGGCTCTTGGGAATGGTCCCAAGATGTCCATCCCCCACACAGCGAAGGGCCATGTAGGAGGTATCATTTGTAAGGACTGAGCCGGAGTGTGAATTTGCTTTGCATGAAATTGACATGCTTTGCATTTTTTCACCAGCTCAGTTGCATCCTAGAGTGCTGTAGGCCAGTAGAAGCCATGCCGAAAGGCTTTACCAACCAGCGTGCGGGAAGACGCGTGGTTCCCACACTCGCCTCCATGGATTTCTGCGAGGAGCTCGCATCCTTCTTCCCTTGTGATGCACCGCATTAGGATGCCGTTGGCACTGCGCCGGTAAAGATCCCCTTCTACCAGCGTGTATATTTTAGCCAATCTGACTACCCGGTCAGCGGATACATCGTTGTCAGGAAGGATGTTGTCTTTCAAGTAGTTCCGGATCCATGAGATCCATGCATTGGAACTTACTTGAGCATTTGAGTCTTGCGTGCTGGGTTGCTCGGAGCTTCCGGTAGCACCTACGACCCTTGATGGCTGCCATGGTAACAGGGCCATCAGGACCGTCAGCTTCGGGATGCTGATCTCGCCCCCTTCGCTCAGTTTGGCAGGCTGAGCTGTGGGTTTCGACAATCTCCGGACAAAAGTTCCATCAGGAGCCGGAGCTCCGGTAGACGCTTTCGTCGAGAGTTCGTCGGCTTCAGCATTGTGGGCACGCTGAACATGGTGGAGGTCCAGGACTTCAAAGTCCTTCTGAAGCCTCTGGACTTCTAGGAGGTAAGCAGCTAACTGGAGATTATTGCAGGAGCATTCACACTTCACCTGCTTGATGATGAGTTGTGAATCTCCTTTGACCAGCAGTTGCCTGACACCGTATGACAATGCCACCTTTAGTCCGTAGCTGAGTGCTTCATACTCCGCCATGTTGTTGGTTGCCTTGAAGTCAAGGTGTACCATGTATTTTACCTTCTCCCCAGTCGGTGCAAGGAGAAGGATTCCAGCTCCGGCCCCCTGCTTCTGCATGGAGCCATCGAAGTAAAGGGTCCAGTGAGGCTCGGTGAAGGTTGGAGCTTGATGCTCCGTCTTCTGCTCACTGGGGCCCCCAGGGTTTGATGGAGAGGGAGTCCATTCCGCCACAAAATCTGCCAATGCTTGACTCTTGACTGCTTGTCTTGAAATAAATTCATGATCAAATTCAGCAAATTCCGCTGCCCACTTTGAAATATTCCCAGTTGAATTGGGATTATGCAAAATTGCTCTTAGTGGGTAGGAGGTCACCACTGAGACTTTGTGAGCTTGGAAGTAATGTCGAAGCTTCCTGGAGGCAATAAGAACTGCATAGAGCATCTTATGCACCTCTAGGTATCGAGTCTTGGCATCATGTAGTACTTCACTAATGAAGTACATTGGGCGTTGAATGGTCCGGACCCTCCCGGAGGGGTCCGGAGCTTCCTCTTCACTGACCCGGACCCTCTCGGAAGGGTCTGGATTTTCTTCAGGGACCTCCGGGTTCTGGCTGGAGGAACCCGGAGCTTCTTCAGAAATGACCTGGACCCTCCCGGAGTTGTCTAGGTCTTCTGAAACGACTTCCGGCGGATTTAAATCTGGGAGCTGAGACCCAGACTCACTTTCAGGAACCTCCGGACCATCCTGGAGGGGTCTGGATTCCTGAGTGTGGGGTAGTTCTGGTCTCTACGCAACAAGAACCATGCTGATGACTTCGTCAGTAGCTGAAATATAAGTCAATAAAGGCTCACCAGGGTTCGGAGCTACCAGAATTGGTAGGGTGGTGAGGAACTGTTTCAGCTCCTGGAATGCCTTTTCTGCCTCTTCGGACCATTGGAATGGTCCGAACTTCCTCAATAACTTGAAGAAGGGAAGTGCCCATTCCGCTTGTCTTGAGATGAACCGGCTGAGGGCTGCTAGACATCCAGTTAATTTTTGGACGTCCTTGATGCGGGTTGGTGGCCGCATGTCTTCAATGGCCTTAATCTTCGCCGGATTAGCTTCTATGCCCCGGTGACTTACCAGGAAACCAAGAAGTTTTCCGGAGCTAACCCCAAAGACACACTTGTCTGGGTTTAGCTTCGTGCGAGTGGCCCGCAGCTTGTCGAAGTCAGCCTGCAAGGTGTCAAGGAGTGACTCCTTGTTCCTGACCTTGACCACGATGTCATCAACGTACACTTCCACTATGTCTCTAATAAGTTCTTCAAAAGTTTTGTACATAGCTCGTACAAAAGTTGAAGCTGCATTCTTGAGAGCAAAGGGCATGGCTGTGTAACAATACAATCCATCTACTGTGATGAATGAAGTATGCTCTTCATCTTCCTTAGACATCTTGATTTGATGATATCCGGAATATGAATCAAGGAAGCACAGTAATTCACACCCGGAGGTGGAATCCACTATTTGATCTATTCTAGGTAGTGGGAATGGATCTTTTGGACATGCCTTATTTAGTGAGGTGTAGTCGATGAACATCCGAAGCTTCTCGCCGGCCTTGGGCACAACGACTGGGTTTGCCAGCCATTTTGGATGGAAGACTTCTCGGATGAATCCAGCTTCGAGCAGCTTCTTTACTTCTTGTCGGATGAAGTTCTGCCGCTCTACGGATTGCTTCCGAGGCTTCTGATGCACAGGCCGGGCATCGGGGTAGATCTTCAGATTGTGCTCAATCACTTCCCTGGGGATCCCAGGCATTTGTTACGGTTGCCAAGCAAACACGTCAATGTTAGCCCGGAGGAAAGTGATGAGCGTGAGTTCCTATTTGTCGTTCAATCCTCCCGATATACGGGTAGTTTGAGCGGCATCGGAACCAATTTGGACGACTTTGACGGGGATGTCGGTGTCGCCGCTTGGCTGCACTCGAGGTGCAGAAGTCGAGCCTCGTTGGCAAATGCTCGTGGGTTTTGGAGCTTGCTCCTGCCTAGAGTCCTCCTCTTGCGCTGTGGTGAGTGCATGGAGTTCTTCCAGTGCAGTTACTCCAGCGGTGCGATGTCCGCGGATCCGGAGAACGCCTACTGGCGTTGGCATCTTCAACACCAGATAGCCATAATGAGCAGCCACCATGAATTTGTACAGGGCAGGCCTACCCAAGATGGCATTGAAGGGTAAGTTGATCTGCGCGACATCGAAGACCAACTTCTCGGTGCGGTACTTCTCCCGTGTCCCGAAGGTAACAGGGAGAGTAATAGCTCCGAGTTGGGTGATGGCTCTCGGACCTACTCTGGAGAAAGGTCGAGAAGGGTGGAGATCCGAAGGTCGGAGCTGAAGCTTAGTGAAAGCTTCGAAGCTGATGAGGTTAAGCCCCGAACCTCCGTCTACCATGACGTGGTGGAGCTTGGATGTTGTTGATGGTAGGAGATACCATCAAGGGTAACTGTCCTGCTCCAACCACGCTCCTGGGACAATCTGAAGCATCGAAAGTGATGGCTGTGTCCATCCACTTTCGATGAGGTTCTGGCCGGACTGTAGGAGCTACAACGGCCATATCCTGACGCATAGTCTTGATGACGTGCCGAGAGGTGATATCCCATGATCCACCAAAAATGGTGTTCATGGTCTTTCGACGCTCGTTGTCGGAGACGTCAGAATCATCGTCGACCGAGGTGTAGACGGCCTTCAAGACCATTTTGGGGTCCTGAAACCCTAACTCCTCTTCAGCCGGAGCTTCGTCGACCTTTTGCTCTCCTTCCCTCTGTCGGAAAGGAGATTCTTCCCGGCGCTTGTTGTAGCGCTCGGCAAGGTTTTGGACCTCCCGGCAGTTTTCCAAACTGTGGCTGCCCGTCTTGTGAATGGGACACCACACTTTGGGTTTGTCACCGTCTTTAGAAGACGGTCGAGGTCGCTTCTCGTGGCGTGGCCCCCGGCCACCCGGAGCTGCAGCAGCTGCAACATTGGATGTGCCGGCCGATGGCTTCTTCTTGCCATTGGTCTTCTTTTTCTTCTTGCCACTCCCGGAGGTAGCAGCTTCTTCTTTGGAGGATTTCTTGTGATCCTCCGCGGCTGGTTTGGAGTGCATTTCACGGCCCTCCGTAGCTCTGGCACATTTATCAGCCAAGCTGAAGAGTTCCGTGACGCTGGTGATCTCCTTGATCGCCAGCTTCTCCAACATCTTCTTGTCCCGTACGCCCTGTCTAAATGCCACAATGACAGAGGCGCTAGAGATAGAAGGTATAGTGTTTCGTACCTGAGAGAACCTTTGAATGAATGACCGTAAGGATTCTCCCCCTTTTTGCACGACCGCAAAAAGGTCTAGTTCAGTGCCTGGTTGGGTGTACGAACTCCCGAAGTTGGTAGTGAACTGATGGCACAATTCCTCCCAACTGTTGATAGAGTTGGGTGGAAGGCTCATAAACCAGGACCTGGCGGTCCCAGTTAAGGCCACTGGAATGTAATTGGCCATCAGGGCCTCGTTTCCTCCAGCTGCCAAGATTGCAGTGGAGTATATCTGAAGAAATTCGGCGGGATTGACAGTCCCATCGAATTTTTCCGGCAGATGAGGCCGGAACTTCTGTGGCCATCTGACCATGCGTAGATGCATGGCCAGGGCTGAACAGCCTCCTCCTACTCCTTCAAGAGTAGAAAGGTCCTGAGCTTCCCGTCTTTCACGGGCACGCTCAATATGGACTCGGCCGTCCTGATGGCGGTAACGGCGATCAAGCTCCGCCCGTGTAACACCCTAAATTTTCACATCATGCATTGCATACATGATCATGCATTAAACATTAGTAGAATGAAAGAAAAATAATAAAACATAAAATATACATATACAAATATGTGTAGCAAAAGAAGGAAAAGAAAATAATAGTTATAGCCTAAAACTTGTAATAGGGAATAAGTATAAAAATAATTAGTAATAGATAATATATATAATATAAATAATAATATATATATATATATAAAAATATATATATAATAAATTATATAATAAAAGAAAGTAAAAAAGAGTAAAATAAATAAATATAAATAATAAAATAATAATAATACTAAAAAAAGGAAGGAAAAAAAGAAAAAGGGCCTGCCGCCGGCCAGGCCGACGGCCCAGCCGAGCAGCCCCGGCCTCCCGCGCCTCGGCTCCCGCCCCCGAGTCCCGCCCGCGCGCCCGCCGTTTCACGCCCTCCCGCGCGCTCGGCCGCCCACTCCCGCGTGCCCGACCCCACCCGCACCGGCGCGCGCTCGGCCGCCCGCCTCGCGTCCGACCACGCCTCCCGCGAATCTCGCTCCCGAACCGCCCGTACCGCGCCCGACGCCGATCCCGCCGGCTCCCAGAACCGACACGGCCCCGATCGAGGCCCCCCCACGCCCCTATAAAAAGGACCGTAGGTCCCTCGTGAGTTTTCCCCGATCCAGAAACAGCCGCCGCCATAGAGAACCGCCGCCGGTACAGAGAACCAGAGGGCTGCGCCCAGGGAAGAAAAAGGAGAAAAAGAAGGGGAAGAAGAGGAAGAAAAAGAGGAGGGCGCCGCCGCCCGCCGGAGATCGTCATCACCATCGCGCCGCTGTCGTCGTGCCGCCGGAGGATTCACGCATCTACTTCGTCTACGCATTGTCCCCATCCCGGGATCATCAAAGCCATCGCATCTACGGTAGGCCATGTTCCCGATGCGAATTTTAGCGATCATATTGAACCTAATAGGCGTAGTTCGATCATAGTTGCGTCGTCATTTTATTTTCAGCAGCATTAATCCAGCCTAAAACCCCCGTAAACTCATATGAACACGTATGAACTACTCGCATCTAATTAATAAACAACCATAGTTAATTAATAATTGATCCTTGCATGCATGCATATCATCGCATGTTGATTAATGTGTGTGCATCATGTTGATTTGTATGTATTTTCTTGTATGTGTGATAACGAGTAGAGGGAAGTGCTCAAGAGGCCGCATACGAGGATTTCCAAAACCAAGACTTCGAAGCGCCTGAGCAACCCCATCCCCCGGAGCAAGGCAAGTGTCCTTGAAGCATATTGATCCTATTTTACAATAAATGTTTTGTTTGCGAACTTGCATGCTTGTGTCAAATTGATGGGAATCCTATGGTAGGAAGTTTACTAGTTTTGTTTGACCACCCTTGTCACCTGGAATATATGGTAGAGAGTCGGGAAGGGTTTTTACCTTTTTGCTTCGCTTAATTAATTGGGATGGCAAACAACACTACACATTTAATTATGCATAAATGATATTCTGGTTAATGTGAACTGGTCAATATGATGGGTGATCTAAGCAAGCATGGTTTTGTGGATGGGTTGGATGATATGGTGGTATGCTTGCCTTAGATCTAAGGACCGGTTCATGCGAGAATATTCCAGGTCAACAGTGCCACCACAAGGCCAAGTCTGGGTGCGGCGTAGCTGAATAATTAGGAGCGCTGCTAGTATTGTATGGACCATTGGATGGCGCGGGGAATGGGAGTCGAGGAGGACTGCCCTGGGATCTGCATGGCACACGAGGGGGCCCGTGGGTGGGAGAATGGAGATTCAAGTGAAACCTTAGTGGGCCCGTACATACTAGTAGTCCCTTTTGAAAGGCTATTTTGTGATCTCTTGGCCACACACCTACGGAAGTGTGAGATGGCGTAATGGAGGTTTCATAGTCACCGAAAGGTGATGAAATCACGAACATGTGGGTAAAGTTGTACAATCTCTGCAGAGTGTTTAAAACTATCATGATAGCCATGCTCCCGGTTATGAGCGCCTGGATGACCTACATGATTAGAGTTGGAATTGGGATTTGGGATGGTTATGGTTTGGTAATGGTTATGGTTGGTTTATGGCTATGGGTTGGTAATGGCTATGGATGGTTTATGGATTATGGTTATGGATATGAGTTTGAGTTATGGTAACTGGACATGGATAATGATGGTGTTGGCAATAATTGGATAGGGTTTATATTTTGTTAATATGATTGTTATGACGGGATTGTTTCACATAGACATAGTATAATGCTTTTCAAATGTTTTACTGTACTTTTCAGCACTTAGCCATTATTACATTCGTCATTTGAATTAGCCACATGTCATACTTTCCACACTTGCTGAGTACGACATGTACTCACCCTTGCAATCCCCCCCAACAGCTACTGGAGACAATTGGGAGTACCCTAACGATCACGTGGAGTACTAGGTTGCGTACCGCCGTCAATTGCCTGTGGATTGGAGTCGTACTGCTTAGTTTATTTTCTGCTACATTATTTAGAGTTTTATCATTCGTGAACTATTGGATTATTGTAATAAAGTACTTATTTAATAGTTAAAACGTGGTTAAATTCTGTATATCGTTTGTGATGTAACCGTATATGTGTGATGAACTTCCTGGGCACACATATACGTTACGCTTGGTTCATATTCGGAACCGGGTGTCACAAATTGGTATCAGAGCAAGGTTGACCGTAGGACGCAACCTAGATAGAATGGACACTCTAGAGCACATAGGAGCACTCAGGAATCGATGCGTTTTTGCTTAGTGTGCTATTTGCTATATATATATTGTTTGCTTGTGTGCTTAATAGAGGATTTTGGGATGCTCTAGCATTTCCATGTACACCTAGGCTAGTATAGCTAGTTATTTAGTTCCATACCTTGATGCATATAGTTGGGACGTTCTTTCCAAATTCTAAATCCTTCTGTCCCCACCTTTCTTTCGCCAACAGATGGTGAGAACTCATAACCAGAGGGATGCCAACGATGAGGAGGAGCGCAATGAAGTACCTCAGAACAACCAGGGACATGCTCATGGAGCTATCAATATTGAACAACTATTAGCTATGCAGAACCAACTCATGCAGACCATGATACAGACCATGGGACAGCTACAAGCTGGCAACAACAATCAGCCTCATATACCGCCACCGCCACCACCCCCGCCACACCACAACCATTTGGGAGAGTTCATAAGGACCAGACCGCCCACCTTTGCACAAGCCACAGACCCAATGGAAGCTGATGATTGGCTGAAGTCCGTGGAGAAGAAGCTAGCTATTGTCCAGTGCACTGATAGGGAGAAGGTTCTCTTTGCATCACATCAACTAGTTGGAGCAGCCGCTGACTGGTGGGAAGCTCTTTGCAACGCTCATGATAATCAGGAGGCAATCACTTGGGCTGAGTTTAAGCAGAGTTTCCGTTCCCACTATGTACCTGAAGGAGTTATGATACTGAGAAGACAAGATTTTGAAAATATCAGGCAAGGAAGGATGAGCGTGAGTGAGTATCTCAACAAATTCACTCAATTATCAAGATATGCTCCAGAAGACATCAAAACTGATAGTAGGAAGCAGTATTTGTTTATGAGGGGTCTCAACAATGAAATTCAAGTCCAGTTGCTCAATACTGATTATCCAAACTTCCAAAAGCTGGTTGACAAGGCTATTGTGGTTGAGAACAAGATTCGTGAGATGGAGCAGGACAATAAGAGGAAGATGCCACATCATGGACCGCAGCAAGGAAGCAATGTTCGCCCCCGTTATGCACCACCTACTGCACCACAATACAACCCATCTGCTCCTGCATACCGCGCTGCTTATCCACCCCGCCCAAATCAGCCACCGTAGCAACGCCCCGCCATGCAAGCGCCTCGCTATCCTGTGCCACCTGCGCCGCGTCGTAACATGGAGGCAAATGCTCAAAACCAGTTGCGCCCAAACTTCCCTAATGCTACGGGTGGTAAGACTATGCTATGTGTGTGGAGAACCCGAACACTTTGCAAGTCAATGCCCCAAGAGAAACTATGGACCTATGAACAATGCACCAAGGCCAAATAACCCGCGACCAAATGGAGGAGCACCACAAGGCAACCGTGGACAGCAGAATTTTGCTCGTGGCAATGTGAATCATGTCTCTACTGAGGAAGCCCAGCAAGCTGATGACATCATGATTGGTATGTTTCTCGCCAACTCCAACCCCGCGACTGTTTTATTTGATTCGGGAGCATCTCATTCATTCATCTCGTCAAAGTATGTTGCCAAGTACGATTTGCCTATATCTCATATGAAGCAAACTATGCTAGTAAGTTCTCCTGGCGGAGAGATGAGGACAAATATAGTATGTCCTAAAGTAAGCATCAAAATAAAGGGGGTAGACTTTCTCGCAAACCTCATAGTCTTGGACTCCCAAGGAATAGACATAATACTTGGAATGGACTGGCTGAGCAAGTATAATGGAGTTATTCAATGTGCCGAGAGGATTGTGCAGTTGACATGTGAACATGGTACACGCATCGAAGTTGAGGCAGCCCAACCTGCAAGAGGGAAAGCGATGCTGAATCACGTGGAAGAAGTGACATTGGAAAGCATTCCGATCGTTCGCGAGTACCCGGATGTGTTTCCAGATGAGTTGCCAGGTATGCCACCTGATCATGACATAGAATTTGCCATTGAGTTGATACCCGGAACTGCACCTATAGCTAAGAGGCCGTATAGGATGCCTCCTAAGGAATTAGCAGAGCTCAAGAAGCAAATTCAAGAGCAGCTAGAGAAGGGTTTTATACGCCCAAGCTCATCCCCGTGGGGAGCCCCAGTGCTCTTCGTAGATAAGAAGGATGGAACCCAGAGGATGTGTGTGGACTATAGGTCTCTCAACGAAGTGACAATTAAGAACAAGTACTCACTACCCCGGGTAGAGGATTTGTTCGACCAAATGAAGGTTGCCTATATCTTCTCCAAGATCGACTTGCGGTCAGGATACTTCCAAATGAAGATTAGACCATCGGATATACCCAAGACAGCATTTCGGACACGATATGGATCTTATGAGTACACCGTCATGTCATTTGGATTGACGAACACGCCTGCGTACTTCATGTATCTCATGAATAAGGTCTTCATGGAATATTTGGATAAGTTTGTTGTAGTGTTCATCGATGATATTATGATCTACTCGAAGGATGAGAAGGAACATGAGGAACACTTGAGGCTTACGCTGCAGAAATTGAGGGAGCATCAATTGTATGCCAAGTTCAGTAAATGTCAATTCTGGTTACGGGAAGTTTCTTTCTTAGGCCATATTATTTCCAGAGGAGGAGTATCAGTTGACCCAGGGAAGGTGAGAGATGTGCTTAAGTGGGAACCGCCACAGAATGTCAAGGAAATTCGGAGTTTCCTTGGAATGGCTGGATATTACCGCTGATTCATCAAGGATTTCTCCAAAATAGCCAAGCCTATGACCGAATTACTAATGAAAGGGAAGGCATTCCGATGGACTCAAGCTTGCCAGGATAGATTTGAGGAGTTAAAGCAGAGGTTAACAACAGCCCCAGTTTTGGTATTGCCGGATGTAAGCAAGAGTTTTGAAATTTATTGTGACGCATCAAGACAAGGGCTTGGATGTGTATTGATGCAAGAAGGTCAAGTGGTCGCCTATGCATCAAGACAATTGAAGAAACATGAGCAGAATTACCCCACGCACGATTTAGAGCTTGCAGCCGTAGTACACGCCTTGAAGATATGGAGACACTATGTTTTTGGTCACCGATGTGAGATTTATACGGATCACAAGAGTCTCAAGTACATATTTACGCAAACGGATCTGAATCTGAGGCAACGCCGGTGGTTGGAGCTCATCAAGGATTGTGACGTGGGAATCAACTATCACCCAGGGAAGGCCAATGTAGTGGCCGACGCTTTGAGCCGAAAAGGAGTAAGTCATCAACTCACAGTTCGAGAGCTGCCATCCGAGTTATGCAAGGAGTTTGAACGGTTGAACCTTGGATTCATAAATGAGATGGGAACGATGGAAGTCAACCCAACATTGGAGCAGGAAATACGGGAAGGACAGACAAAGGACAAGGAAATACAGGAAATCAAGGAAAGGACCCAAGAAGGAAAAGAATTCAGATTTGATGAGGACGAACAGGGTACCTTATGGCTTGGAAAGAGGATTGTGGTACCTAATGTGAGGCATATTCGGGAAAAAATATTGAAGGAGGCACATGACTCGCCTTACTCAATTCATCCTGGCTGTACAAAGATGTACAAGGACTTAAAGACATGCTATTGGTGGGCCAGCATGAAAAAGGACGTAGCCGAATATGTTGCACTTTGTGATGTGTGTCGACGAGTGAAAGCTGAACATCAAAGGCCAGCCGGATTGTTACAACCATTAAAGATCCCGGAGTGGAAGTGGGAAGAGATTGGTATGGACTTTATAGTTAGATTACCGCAAACTCAGTCTGGCTATGATTCAATATGGGTTATTGTGGATCGATTGACGAAATCAGCTCACTTCATCCCTGTCAAGACCACATATACCACCGCAAAGCTAGCAGAATTGTATATGGAACATATTGTGTGCCGACATGGAGTACCAAAGAAGATAGTCTCGGATAGAGGTTCTCAGTTTACCTCCAGATTTTGGCAGAAATTGCATGAAGCAATGGGAACAAGGTTGAACTTCAGTTCGGCGTATCACCCTCAAACAGATGGACAAACTGAGAGGACCAACCAAATTTTGGAAGACATGTTAAGTGCTTGTGCATTAGAGCATGGGAAAAGTTGGGATAAAAGTTTGCTGTATGCTGAATTCTCGTACAATAATAGTTACCAAGAAAGTTTGAAAATGTCACCCTATGAAGCACTATACGGAAGGAAGTGTAGGACTCCCTTGTTTTGGAATGAAACTGGAGAGAATCAAGTGTTTGGTCCCGACGTGTTACAAGAAGCTGAAAGGCAAGTCCAAATAATTCGGGAAAACTTAAAGGTTGCCCAGTCTCGACAGAAAGGTTATGCTAATAATAGGCGATGGAGTCTGAATTTTGAAGTTGGAGATTTTGTATACCTCAAAGTGTCACCTATCAGAGGTCAGCGACGGTGTAACGTCAAAGGAAAACTGGCACCACGTTACATCGGACCATTCAAGATTTTGGACAAGCGAGGAGAGGTAGCATATCGACTTGAGCTGCCGACGTATCTCTCCGATGTACACGACGTATTTCACGTCTCTCAACTCAAGAAGTGTCTCAGGGTACCGGAAGAACAAGTGTCGATGGACGAGCTAGAACTTCAGGAGGATTTCTCTTATGTCGAGCAACCTATCAAGATTTTGGACATAAAGGAAAGGGACACGAGAAATAAGATGATCCGGTGGTGCAAAGTGCAATGGAAACACCATACGGAAGCCGAAGCTACATGGGAACGTGAAGAAGACCTGAAGGCAGAATTCCCTCACCTTTTCTCCACGCTATCGAATCTCGAGGGCGAGATTCACTTTAAGGGGGGTAGGTTTGTAACACCCTAAATTTTCACATCATGCATTGCATACATGATCATGCATTAAACATTAGTAGAATGAAAGAAAAATAATAAAACATAAAATATACATATACAAATATGTGTAGCAAAAGAAGGAAAAGAAAATAATAGTTATAGCCTGAAACTTGTAATAGGGAATAAGTATAAAAATAGTTAATAATAGATAATATATATATAATATAAATAATAATATATATATATATATAAAATATATATATAATAAATTATATAATAAAAGAAAGTAAAAAAATAAGTAAAATAAATAAATATAAATAATAAAATAATAATAATACTAAAAAAAAGGAAGGAAAAAAAAGAAAAAGGGCCTACCGCCGGCCAGGCCGACGGCCCAGCCGAGCAGGCCCGGCCTCCCGCGCCTCGGCTCCCGCCCTCGAGTCCCGCCCGCGGGCCCGCCGTTTCGCGCCCCCCACCCCCGCGCGCTCGGCCGCCCACTCCCGCGTGCCCGACCCCACCCGCACCAGCGTGCGCTCGGCCGCCCGCCCCGCGTCCGACCCCGCCTCCCGCGAATCTCGCTCCCGAACCGCCCGTACCGCGCCCGACGCCGATCCCGCCGGCTCCCAGAACCGACTCGGCCCCGATCGAGTCCCCCCCCCCCCATGCCCCTATTAAAAGGACCATAGGTCCCTCGTGAGTTTTCCCCGATCCAGAAACAACCACCGCCATAGAGAACCGCTGCCGGTACAGAGAACCAGAGGGCTGCGCCTAGGGAAGAAAAAGGAGAAAAAGAAGGGGAAGAAGAGGAAGAAAAAGAGGAGGGCGCCACCGCCCGCCGGAGATCATCATCACCATCGTGCCGCTGTCGTCGTGCCGCCGGAGGATTCACGCATCCACTTCGTCTACGCATTGTCCCCATCCCGCGATCATCAAAGCCATCGAATCTACGGTAGGCCATGTTCCCGATGCGAATTTTAGCGATCATATTGAACCTAATAGGCGTAGTTCGATCATAGTTGCGTCGTCATTTTATTTTCAGCAGCATGAATCCACCCTAAAACCCCCGTAAACTCATATGAACACGTATGAACTACTCGCATCTAATTAATAAACAACCATAGTTAATTAATAATTGATCCTTGCATGCATGCATATCATCGCATGATGATTAATGTGTGTGCATCATGTTGATTTGTATGTACTTTCTTGTATGTGTGATCATGAGTAGAGGGAAGTGCTCAAGAGGCCGCATACGAGGATTTCCAAAACCAAGACTTCAAAGCGTCTGAGCAACACCATCCGCCGGAGCAAGGCAAGTGTCCATGAAGCATATTGATCCTATTTTAAAATAAATGTTTTGTTTGCGAACTTGCATGCTTGTGTCAAATTGATGGGAATGCTATGGTAGGAAGTTTACTAGTTTTGTTTGACCACCCTTGTCACCTGGAATATATGGTAGAGAGTCGGGAAGGGTTTTTACCTTTTTGCTTCGCTTAATTAATTGGGATGGCAAACAACACTACACATTTAATTATGCATCAATGATATTCTGGTTAATGTGAACTGGTCAATATGATGGGTGATCTAAGCAAGCATGGTTTTGTGGATGGGTTGGATGATATGGTGGTATGCTTGCCTTAGATCTAAGGACCGGTTCATGCGAGAATATGCCAGGTCAACAGTGCCACCACAAGGCCAAGTATGGATGCGGTGTAGCTGAATAATTAGGAGCGCTGCTAGTATTGTATGGACCATTGGATGGCGTGGGGAATGGGAGTCGAGGAGGACTGCCCTGGGATCCGCATGGCACACGAGGGGGCCCGTGGGTGGGAGAATGGAGATTCAAGCCTGCCGGTGAAACCTTAGTGGGCCCGTACATACTAGTAGTCCCTTTTGAAAGGCTATTTTGTGATCTCTTGGCCACACACCTACGGAAATGTGAGATGGCGTAATGGAGGTTTCTTAGTCACCGAAAGGTGATGAAATCACGAACATGTGGGTAAAGTGGTACAACCTCTGCAGAGTGTTTAAAACTATCATGATAGCCGTGCTCCCGGTTATGAGCGCCTGGATGACCTACATGATTAGAGTTGGAATTGGGATTTGGGATGGTTATGTTTTGGTAATGGTTATGGTTGGTTTATGGCTATGGGTTGGTAATGGCTATAGATGGTTTATGGATTATGGTTATGGATATGAGTTTGAGTTATGGTAACTGGACATGGATAATGATGGTGTTGGCAATAATTGGATAGGGTTTATATTTTGTTAATATGATGGTTATGATGGGATTGTTTCACATAGACATAGTATAATGCTTTTCAAATGTTTTACTGTACTTTTCAGCACTTAGCCATTATTACATTCGTCATTTGAATTAGCCACATGTCATACTTTCCACACTTGCTGAGTACGACATGTACTCATCCTTGCAATCCCCCCCCCCCCAACAGCTACTGGAGACAATTGGGAGTACCCTGAGGATCACGTGGAGTACTAGGTTGCGTACCGCCGTCAATTGCCTGTGGATTGGAGTCGTACTGCTTAGTTTATTTTACGATGCATTATTTAGAGTTTTATCATTCGTGAACTATTGGATTATTGTAATAAAGTACTTATTTAATAGTTAAGACGTGGTTAAATTCTGTATATCGTTTGTGATGTAACCGTATATGTGTGATGAACTTCCTGGGCACACATATACGTTACGCTTGGTTCATATTCGGAACCGGGTGTCACAGCCCGGAGGTCGTGAGTCGAAAGCCTAGATACCGTGTGAGTACGTCGTGCCCCGGAAGGCAATGACGTCACTTGTTGGGAAGCAGCATGTCTCCTGCTATTGGAGACATGCGGGCCAAGTCTACCAGACAAAGTCCGCCGCTGCGACGGGGCTCTTCCTGAAGGAGGAGGACCCTGGTTGCTGAGGCGTTCGGCTGCTGCTGCAACCAAATGCTCCACATCGGCCCTCCACTGCTCCAGTGCATCCCGAGATGCATCTTGAGGTGGTGGACGTTGGAGAAGAGCTCGCGCTGCATGAAGCGCGTGTTCCGGATTGTCATGATTTGTCGATGCAGTAAGCGACGCCGGCGCACCATCACGTTGCCCAGTACGATTTGCTGGAGGAGACGGTGGTGGTGGGTGTGTGACTCCTGCTGGTGCTGAGGCTCCTGCTGGTGGCTGCCTGTTGGAGGGATTGCCTCCAACAGTCTGAATAGCAGGTTGGCCATTAGATGATCCAGCAGCAGAATTCACCATTCTCAAGATCTCAGGCGCCCCTACCTGGCGCGCCAACTGTCGGCGGTTGAGAACCGGCAGATCTCCCTACACTGCTAAAGTGATACGGGAGTTGATGTTCGGTGTGGGCGCGCGGAGATTCAAGAAGGTGAGTAAGAATTGACACAGGAGACACAAGAATTTACGTGGTTCGGGCCACCTGAGCGTGATACCCTACTCCACGGGTGTGTTGGTGTTGTATTAGCTGTTTGAGCTTATAATGAGCATATGAAGCGCGTGTGTCCCTCTTCCGTGTATCGTTGGCCTGTCCTTTTATAGTACAAGGGCAGGCCGTTACAGGTTAGCCTGGCCCAACATGTGGCCCCGGCAGTTACTAGTATTGATACACGTTTAATTTCTCTTAATGATCCTGTAACGGGCTTTGATAGCACGGTTACTGGTGTTAAGATCGCCCATTTAAGTGTCATTAATATGGCGTTAATGACACTTAATCGGGTCTTGAAGTCCTTGGCTCTTCTTTAAAGATCTAGAGCCGTTGTAGGGTCTTCCGGAGGAAGGAGCTGAAGATCCGACGATTGGACACGTGGCAGCTCCGGAGCTTGCTGTGGGAAATAGGTAGCTCCGGGACTGCCCGACACGTGTCAGGTCCGGAGCTTCTCTCGGTCAGGGGCTAAGTCCGGGGGTGCCATTTTGGTACATGGTCCGGAGCTTCCCCCTTGTGGGCGGTAGCTCCGGTTTGGTAGTACACGTGGCGACCCAGGGATTAACCATATTGGAGAAGCGGGTCCGCTTATGTCTGACATGTGGGCCTTCGAGGGTCTTCAAACCAAGTAGATGATTTTCCTTCGAGATCTTCAAAACCTCAAGGGGTGTACGGTTTCTAGGATACCTACAACACTTGACCTATATTTAGACGGTATATGTGATTTGGCAGTCTACCTAGCCTGCCAAACATACTTTCGATAATATGGCAGTTTATATAGCCTACCAAACATCTTTCTAATAAATATTACAGTCTATATATCCTAGCGATTATTCCTCCAATACATAAGGCCATCCATGTATTCTACCAATTACTCTTCCGATACATATGATAGTCTATCTAGCCAAACAAATGTCCATCCAATAAATATGGTTGTCTATCTATCCTTCCAAATGTTCTTCTGATACATATGACAACCAATCTAGCACACAAAATATACTCTAATAGCACCATTGCCATGCATCGCTATCCCAAGCTCAATGCATTGATCGTGCATGCACAAGCACACACGTTGAACTAGCATTTTTCTTGATGACAGTTGATCACCATACTTTATTTGCAGATTTTTCAACGAGATGCCTCGCTGCACGTGACGTCTCCATGATCTCAATCAACATGTCGAGTACCATCTTCAAAACTGTTCATTGTCGGTACAAGCCATGTACGTCAAATCGGTACACCATCAAATTATCATAGAATTATATTTTATTGTTCCTTCACGAACATCACGCATAACCTTGATTTCCTAACCTTAGCTTATTCTGAGCTTCATACCTCAATCCCATCATCGACATTGTTTCTCTAGCTTCAACAACAACTAAAAGCAAACACAACAAACAAAAACACAACTTGTGCCACATTTTCACAAAATAAGCTAATGGATCAGCATACAACTAGCAAAATATTAAGTTGAGTACAAGATACAAAGCACCACACTTGTATACATATCACCTAAGTATCCACATCAATGTTTCACTTAGCCCTTGCCAAGGTTGCACATCACATATTATTTCACAATGACCAACTGCTTCTCCATCACCCTCATCAGTCCAACTAATTTATGTTAGGTGGATCTCTCTCTGGAATCAATCCGTACATGGAGAGAACTGTGCAAAGCCTTATTGGATCTTTCCAAGGAACAGCATAAAAAGTAAGACCCTGGGTGTACTCAACAAGTTCATGCGGAGGAAGGATAAAAAACTCTTGCGGTTTGAGGTGTTTTTTTTAGATCTCCGATGCTCTGCCACCAGGAGAGCCTGTGGAGGCCCCATCAATGTTTTCATGTGATCTGTGGGAGGGAGCTATTTGCTCTGAAATCGATGTATTCGAACCATGAACTATCTTTGAGTTTCTCATAACGGCAAATGTTTGTTGTAAGTAGGTCTCAGACAGAAGGCGATGGGGAGGTCAATGCCTACGAGTGATGGAAGTGACCTACCAAGTAGAAAAGATTGCTCCCGACTTAAGTCTTCAACTAGACCTACCGTGATCAAAATCCCTTGATGCTGGAACCATCCTGCCTGACACAGAGGGTTTTCAAATCTTGTATAGTGGTGTGAGTCCTACAAAACCAAGGGCCACGGTTAATGTGATTTCTGGATCCTAAAGAATTGGAAGAAACCCCATTGGCTTACCAAGCCACCAAAGCATGGGGAATGGGGCAACACCTTGGCTATTGGTCACTTGGATCAGCAACCTCTAGGCTAGGTTGAGGCACGGGGGCTTGCCAGGATGCCTCCGATTAGCTCAGAAGCTCTGGAATTGTTGGTATTTCTTAACGTCTACAGTTCATCTTAGCAGCAAGGCTAGTTTTGCAGAAGCACTAAGCTAAACTAAGTCAAAGCAAGATGAGTTTCGCAAGCGCATGGAAAGTACTGTTGTAGTATTTCACCCAGAGTATTCCCTAGGGTATCTGTCGGTACCCTAAAAACCATACACCCCCTGAGGTTACAAAGATCTCAAGGGAAGGACATCTACTCAAATTGAAGACCCTCGGGGGCCCACCTGTGAGACATAACCGGACCTGCTTCTCCAACATGGTTAACCCCTAGGTTGCCACGTGTACTGTCAGACCGGAGCTATTACCCGCAAGGGTGAAGCTCCGGGCTAGGTACTGAAACGGCACCTCCGGATTTAACCCCTGACCGAGAGAAGCTCCGGACCTGACATGTGCCAGGCCACCCCAGAGCTTCCCGCTTCCCACAAGCAAGCTCCGGAGCTGCCACGTGTCCATACGTCGGAGCTGGCCGCTTCAAACCCCTGGGAGACATTGTAACGGCTCCGGATCTCAAACGGACAGCCGCGGACTTCAAGACCCGATTAATTATCATTAATTACACGTTAATGACACTTAATCGGACGATCTTAACACCTGTAACGGCACTGTCGGAGCCGTTACAGGGTTATTAACAACAATAATCTCGTGTATCAATACTAGTAACTGCCAGGGCCACATGTCGGGTCAGGCTGACTTGTAACGGTTTGTCCTTGTACTATAAAAGGAAAAACCGACGATACACAGAGAGAACTCTGGAACACACTCAAGCTCACAAGTTAATACAACACACACACACACACCCGTGGAGTAGGTATTACGCTCAGGCGGCCCGAACCACGTAAACCACAGTGTCACTCGAGTCCAATCGTGATTCACCTTCTTGAGTCTCCGCGCGCCCACACCGAACTACAAACTCCTCCAACACTTTCATAGTGTCAGGAGATCTGCCGACTCCAACAGTCGACAGTTGGCGCGCCAGGTAGGGGGTGCCTGAGATCTTCAAGAATGGTGAATTCTGCGGCTGGATCATCCAATGGGCAACCTGCTGCTCAGGCTGCCGGAGGCAATCCCTCCAACATGCAGCCACCGGCAGGAGCCTCAGCACCAGCAGGAGTCATACTCCCACCACCACCATCTTCTCCGGCAAGACGTGCCGGGCAACATGATGGTGCACCGGCATCACATACTGCGCCGGCAAGTCATGACAACCCAGAACACGCGCTCCATGCAGCGCGTGCTCTTCTCCAGCGACCACCACCTCAGGATGCATCTCAAGGTGCCATGGAGCAATGGAGGGCTGATGATGAGCATTTGGTCGCAGCAGCGGCCGAACGCCTCAACAACCAGGGTCCACCTCCTTCAGGGCGGGCCCCGTCGTAGCGACGGACGTTGTCTGGAAGACTTGGTCCGCATGTCTCCAACAACCGAAGACGAGCTGCGTCACAGCAAGTGACGTCGTTGCCCTCTGGGGCACGACGCACCCATACCGCATCTCAGCTTTCGACACACGACCTCCGGGCGGAGCTTGATCGCCGATACCGCCAACAAGATGGCCGTGTCCACATCGAGCGAGCTCGAGAAAGACGAGATGCTCAAGACCTTTCTACTCTGGAAGGAGTAGGAGGAGGCTGTTCCACCCTAGCCATGCACCTACGCATGGTTAGATGGCCACAGAAGTTCCGGCCACATTTGCCGGAAAAATTCGACGGGACTGTCAACCCCGTAGAATTTCTGCAGATATACTCCACTGCAATCTTAGCAGCTGGAGGAAACAAGGCCGTAATGGCCAACTATTTTCCAGTGGCTTTAACTGGGACCACCAGGTCCTGGTTTATGAGCCTTCCACCCAACTCTATCGACAGTTGGGAGGAGCTGTGCCGTCAGTTCACTGCCAATTTCGGGAGTTCATACACCCGACCGGGCACTGAACTAGACCTTTTTGCGGTCGTGCAAAAAGGAGGAGAATCTTTGCGGTCATTCATCCAGAGGTTCTCTCAGGTACGTAACACAATCCCTTCTATCTCAAGCGCTTCTGTCATTGTGGCATTCAGACACGGTGTACGAGACAAGAAGATGTTGGAGAAGCTGGCGATCAAAGAGATCACCAGCGTCACAGAGCTCTTCAGCCTGGCTGACAAATGTGCCAGAGCTGCGGAGGGCCGCGAAATGCACTCCAAACCAGCCTTGGAGGATCATAAAAAATCCTCCAAAGAAGAAGCCGCTACCTCCGGGAGTGGCAAGAAGAAAAAGAAGACCAACGGCAAGAAGAAGCCGTCGGCCGGCACATCCAACGTTGCAGCCACTGCAACTCCTGGTGGCCGGGGGCCACGCCCCGAGAAGCGACCTCGACCGTCTTCTGAAGACGACGGCAAATCCAAGATGTGGTGCCACATTCATAAAACGGGCAGCCACAGACTGGAGGACTGCCGGGAGGTCCAAAACCTTGCCGAGCGCTACAACAAGCGCTGGGAAGGGTCTCCTTTCCGACAGAGGGAGGGGAAACAGAAGGTTGACGAAGCTCCGGCTGAAGAGGAGTTAGGGTTTCAGGACCCCAAAAAAGTCCTGAAAGCCGTCTACACCTCCGTCAACGATGACTCCGACGTCTCCGACAACGAGCGTCGGAAAACCATGAACACCATCTTTGGTGGATCATGGGACATCACTTCTCGTCGTGTCATCAAGACTATGCGACGGGATATGGCTGCTGTAGCTCCTACAGCTAGACCGGAGCCACATCGAAAGTGGATGGATACACCCATCACTTTTGATGCTTCGAACTGTCCTCAAAGCATGGTCAGAGCTGGCCAATTACCCTTGATGGTATCTCCCACCATCAACAACATCCAGCTCCATCATGTCATGGTAGACGGAGGTTCGGGGCTTAACCTCATCAGCTTTGAAGCTTTCACTAAGCTTCAGCTCCGACCTTCGGACCTCCAGCCCTCTCGACCTTTCTCCGGAGTAGGTCCGGGGGCCATTACTCCACTCGGAGCTATTACTCTCCCCGTTACCTTCGGGACCCGGGAGAAGTATCGCACCGAGAAGTTGGTCTTCGACGTCGCTCAGATCAACTTAACATTCAACGCCATCTTGGGTAGACCTGCCCTGTACAAATTCATGGCAGCTGCTCATTATGGATACCTGGTGTTGAAAATGCCAACACCAGTAGGCGTTCTCCGGATCCGCGGAGATCGCACTGCCGGAGTAACTGCTCTGGAGGAACTCCACGCACTCACCACAGCGCAAGAGGAGGACTCCAGACAGAAGCAAGCTCCACAACCTCCGAGCATTCGGCAACGAGGCTCGACCTCTGCATCCCGTGTGCAGCCAAGCGGCGACACCGACATTCCCGTCAAAGTCGTCCAAATTGGTTCCGATGCCGCTCAAACCACCCGTATATCAGGAGGTTTGAACGACAAATAGGAACTCGCGCTCATCACTTTCCTCCGGGCTAACATTGACGTGTTTGCTTGGCAACCGTCACAAATGCCTGGGATCCCCAGGGAAGTGATTGAGCACAATCTGAAGATTTACCCCGACGCTCGGCCTGTGCATCAGAAACCTCGGAAGCAATCTGTGGAGCGACAGAACTTCATCCTACAAGAAGTGAAGAAGTTGCTCGAAGCTGGATTCATCCGAGAAGTTTACCATCCAAAATGGCTGGCAAACCCAGTCGTTGTGCCTAAGGCCGGCGGGAAACTTCGGATGTGTATCGACTACACCACACTGAATAAGACATGTCCAAAAGATCCATTCCTACTACCTAGAATAGATCAGATAGTGGATTCCACCTCCGGGTGTGAGTTACTGTGTTTTCTAGACGCATATTCTGGATATCATCAAATCAGGATGTCTAGGGAAGATGAAGAACATACTTCATTCATCACAGTGGATGGATTGTATTGTTACACAGCCATGCCTTTTGGTCTCAAGAATGCAGCTTCAACTTTTGTACGAGCTATGTACAAAACTTTCGAAGAACTCATCAGAGACATAGTGGAAGTGTACGTCGATGACATCGTGGTCAAAGTCAAGAACAAGGAGTCCCTCTTGGACACCTTGCAGGCTGTCTTCGACAAGCTGCGGGCCACCCGCACGAAGCTAAACCCAGACAAGTGCGTATTCGGGGTTAGTTCCAGAAAGCTTCTTGGTTTCCTGGTAAGTCACCGGGGCATAGAGGCCAATCCGACGAAGATAAAAGCCATTGAAGACATGCGGCCACCAACCCGCATCAAAGACGTCCAAAAATTAACTGGATGTCTAGCAGCCCTCAGCCGGTTCATTTCAAGACTGACGGAAAGGGCACTTCCCTTCTTCAAGTTACTGAGGAAGTCCGGACCATTCCAATGGTCTGAAGAAGCAGAGAAGGCATTCCAGGAGCTGAAACAGTTCCTCACCACCCTACCAGTCTTGGTAGCTCCGAACCCTGGTGAGCCTTTATTGCTTTACATTTCAGCTACTGACGAAGTCGTCAGTATGGTTCTGGTTGCGGAGAGACCAGAACTACCTAATACTCAGGAATCCAGACCCCTTCGGGAGGGTCCGGAGGTTCCTGAAAGCGGGTCTGGGTCCCAGCTCCCAGACTTGAACCCACAAGAAGCCACTTCAGAGGACCCGGATCCCTCCGAGAGGATCCAGGTCATTCCTGAAGAAGCTCCGGGTTCCTCCACCTAGAACCTGGAGGTCCCCGAAGAGAGTCTGGACCCCTCCGAGAGGGTCCGGATTAATGAAGAGGAAGCTCCGGACCCCTCCGGGAGGGTCCGGACCATTCAACGCCTGGTATACTTCATCAGTGAAGTGTTACATGATGCCAAGACTCGATACCTAGAGGTGCATAAACTGCTCTATGCAGTTCTTATTGCCTCAAGGAAGCTTCGACACTATTTCCAAGCTCACAAAGTCTCAGTGGTGACTTCATATCCACTTCGAGCGATCCTGCATAATCCCAATTCAACTGGGAATATTGCAAAGTGGGCAGCGGAATTGGCTGAATTCGATCTTGAATTCATTCCGAGACAAGCAATCAAGAGTCAAGTGTTGGCAGATTTCGTGGCAGAATGGACTCCCTCTCCATTAAACCCTGGGGGCCCCAGCGAGCAGAAGACGGAACCTCAAGTTCCAACCTTCACTAAGCCTCATTGGACCCTTTACTTCGACGGCTCCATGCAGAAGCACGGAGCCGGAGCTGGAATCCTTCTCCTCGCACCAACCGGGGAGAAGGTGAAATACATGGTACACCTTGACTTCAAGGCAACCAACAACATGGCGGAGTACGAAGCACTCATCTATGGATTAAAGGTGGCACTTTCATAAGGTGTCAAGCAATTGCTGGACAAAGGAGATTCACAACTTGTCATCAAGCAGGTGAAGGGTGAATGCTCCTGCAATAATCTCCAGCTGGCTGCTTACCTCCTTGAAGTCCAGAGGCTTCAGAAGGACTTCGAAGTCCTAGACCTTCACCATGTTCAGCGTGCTCACAACGCTGAAGCTGACGAACTCTCGACCAAGGCGTCAACCAGAGCTCCGGCTCCTGACGGAACCTTTGTCCGGAGGTTGTCAAAACCCACAGTTCAGCCTGCCGAACTGAACGAAGGGGGCGAGATCAGCATACCGAAGCTGACGGTCCCGATGGCCCTGTTACCATGGCAGCCATCAAGGGTCGTAGGTGCTGCCGGAAGCTCCGAGCAACCCAGCACGCAAGACTCAAATGCTCATGTCAGTTCCGATGCATGGATCTCGGAGATCCGGAACTACTTGAAAGACAACATCCTTCCTGACGATGATGTATCCGCTGACCGGGTAGTCAGATTGGCTAAAAGATACACGTTGGTAGAAGGGGATCTCTACCGGCGCGGTGCCAACGGCATCCTAATGCGGTGCATCACAAGGGAAGAAGGCTGCGAGCTCCTCGCAGAAATCCATGGAGGCGAGTGTGGGAACCACGCATCTTCCCGCACGCTGGTCGGAAAAGCATTTCGGCACGGCTTCTACTGGCCTACAGCGCTCCAGGATGCCACTGAGCTAGTGAAGAAATGCAAAGCATGCCAATTTCATGCAAAGCAAATTCATACACCTGCTCAGTCCTTACAAATGATACCTCCTACATGGCCTTTTGCTGTGTGGGGGATGGACATCTTGGGACCCTTCCCAAGAGCCGTCGGAGGTTACAAGTTCCTGTACGTCGCCATCGACAAGTTCACCAAGTGGCCGGAAGCTACTCCTGTTGTGACGATCAACAAACAATCTGCAATCAATTTTCTACAATCTATCGTGAGCAGATTCGGAGTCCCAAATAAGATCATCACTGATAATGGGACTCAATTCACAAGCTCCGCATTTCAAGGATATTGCGAAGACCTCGGCATACAAGTTTGCTACGCTTCCGTAGCTCATCCTGCCAGCAATGGACAAGCCGAGAGAGCAAACGCAGAGACCCTTAAAGGACTCAAAACACGCACTTATGAGCGTTTGAAAAAGCACGGAGCCAATTGGATCGAAGAGCTTCCGCCCACTCTATGGGCCAACAGGACTTCTCCAAGTCGGGCAACCAGAGAAACACCCTTCTTCCTGGTATACGGAGCAGAAGCGATCCTTCCTCCGGAAATCACCTTGGGTTCCCTCCGGGTCCGGACCTTCGATGAAGCCGCGCAGGACCAGCTCCGGCGCGAAGACCTAGACCTCCTTGAGGAGGGAAGGTGCCAAGCAGCTGTTCGGAACGCCCGATACCGCCAAGCTCTATGGCGCTATCACCAGCGGCATGTACACAACCGACAACTCGAGGAAGGCGATCTGGTGCTACGGAGAATACTATCCAGAGAAGGGCAAAACAAACTCTCCCCCGGCTGGGAAGGGCCCTTTCGAGTGATCAATGTATCCCGTCCCGGAAGCGTTCGCTTGGCTACCGAGGATGGGACACCTCTCCCAAATCCTTGGAACATCGAGCACCTCCGTAAGTTCTACACTTAATTCCACGGAGGTGAGTCTTAAGTAACTTGAAATGTATGTTATAGAGTCATTGTACAGAGTCGGGTAGTTCCTCCGGGAGAGCAGCCGGACCTTTCCCGAAAGGTTTGAAGAGCTCATGCAACACTTAATACAGTCTCCGGACTAGAAGTGTGGCTAACTACCCTGGGTCAAACGAGAAACCAAACACACTTAGCCTGGTTCCGTACCCTAAGAGTGTACTTGTTTCCCCTGTACCCCGGACCTATAATGAAAGACATCTTCATGTGAAATAGACTCCACGTGCATTCATTTTTGCATAGGCTCGACATTTTTATTTTTCTCTTTCTTGTCTATAACAGAAACGTGCAATTCTTAAGAAGTTCTAGTTTGACCGGTTTACGTACGATTTGAGTTGAATTGTCGGATTTTTTTTTGGATTTAAATGTCGTCTGTGGCCAACTCGCCTGAAAGCCGCCAAGCCATTCTAGGGCCGGAGTGCGCTATCGACTTAGCCTGGTCAAGCACCCTAAGTACGCCACTCTACCTACATCCCGGCAGGTCAAAGTAAGGTGGGTCCATGGACAGTTAGATCCAAAAGAAAAGACAATTCATTCAGTCGTATTAAAAATCGTGTTCAACTTAAAATTTTCTTGAGAACCATAAGCCGCAACGAAGTTATAGACAAGGAACGAATTTTACTATTTTTCTTGGCTTAAGTGTGCAGGAAAAATGAACCCTATGTTGATGGAGAAAAACCAGAGCTAACCAAGCTCCGACTCCCACTAGGGCGTCAACCGTCGGCGTTGACTTAAAGATGGTGAGAAGACCCTATCACTAGAGTCTGTTGCCAACAAACCAAGCGTGGCAAGGGTCATTGCCGGAACTACTAAGCTCCGACACCTTGGAGTATTAACTATCGACGCTCAACGTGTTGGTAGAGGATATTGCCGGAGCTACTAAGCTCCGGCGATGGACAGTGCCGGAGCTTCTAAGCTCCGACGACTTCAAGGGACCTTCACTATCGAAAACTTCGGACCTAAATTATACGAGTTCGAAGCAAATTTGTCTTCAACAAAACTCAACATCCTTTTGGTACATGTCCACAATCAAATTGTGCACATCTACCAGGGGGCCAAGTGAAGATAAAGATGTTGAAGACAAAAAAATGAAATTCGCAAAAAAGTGGGGATTTCATTTCATTTGAAGACCGGAGATTACATTTGGAGACAAGGAATTAGAAAATTGAGGAAGAAGAGAAGATACAAGTAAAGGCTAAGAGAGACAGTCCTAGACCCTATGGAAGAACTCGGCGACCTTCTGGGCGACCTCCGACACGCTGGCTCGGGTAGCTTCGCCTTCTCCTTCGGCGGGGCCTTCAAGCACCGGGTCCAGAGGGAATCGAGGGTTCCGGCTAGTGTAGCACGTCAACACATACTCTGTGACGTTCCTAGCCAGGGATTGCCCCTCAACCTCCAGCTGGTCTGCGATGACGTCGCCCACCTTGGAGAGCTTGCTGCCCGCGGCGCTCAACGCTTGCAACGCAAGGTCCGGCTCCGGCTCCGGATCATCCGGGAGCACGGGGCTGAAACCCATCGACGCCAGCGCATCGTCGGCCTTGCTCAGGAACTCCCAAATTTGCAGGGAGTCCGTCTTCCTCAGGCCCTTCATCTCTTCCAGGGATCTCCGGGCCGCCGTCAGCTCCGAATTCTCACGGGAGAGGCGCTCAACATCTTTGGCGTTTTGCTGAATCTTCACAGCAACCCGCTTCTCAAGTCTTCCGAGCTCCTCCCCCCGGAGGTGGATCTTGTTCCGGCGGTCGACCAGGTCCTTCTCCCTAGCCTCTATTTTCTTCTCCCGGGCGACAAGGGCACACTCGTACTCATAGAGTTCCTGCCCCCGCACCCAGGTCTTCTCCTCCTCCTCGAGGCAGCGCTCTTCCAATTTTTTAGTGCGCTCCTCGAGGCCCTTGTCCGCCAGAGCTGTTTTCTCGGCGAGCTCTTCCTCCCGTCGCAAGACGTCATCCCGTAGCTCCAGGAGTTTTTTCTCCTCATCCTCGAGCCGCCTTTCCCTTCCTTCAAGTGCCTCTCGGCGCTTGATGAGTGCGGTGCTGATGGCCTCGAGTTGATTGAACCGAGCGTTGGCCGCGTCGTTAGCAGCCTTAGCTTGGTCATGGAACTCCCGGGATTGAGCGTCGAGGGCGTGAGTCATGCTCTCCCTCTCGTCCAGCAGCTCACCCCAGAGCTCCAGGCGTACCTTCTCCCGCCTGATCCATTCCTTGTCATCCGCAATCCTCGACTGCGCCAGCTTAGTCTCGAAGTGGAGCCGATTACGCCACCTCCTAAGGGTTTGGCGCTCCTCTTCAAGAGCTTTGCTGTCGTGGAAGAAGGCCAGTTGGACCTGACGTAGACTGGAGCAGGCGTTGTCGATGGACATCGACAGAGAGATGGGCTCTGGACCTGCCGGGGTCTCTTCCGCTTGTTCCAGCGGGTCTTCACTTACAAAAATTGGGTCCCACTCCACGAGAGTGGAACCCCGAGCTTCCAAAGCACTAGGGCACTCCTCCGGGATGGCCTCAGTCGCCACTGAAGAAGGTCCCGCCACCAAGTCTTCATTTGCCCCCTCAGGCTGGGGGCCGGTGACTTCGTTCAGGCACTCTGGCTCCGCCACGGGTACCATCGACGTCGTCGCCTCCACTGGCTCCGACCGGGACACTTCTTCTGAGGGAGGCTCGAGCTCCCTCGCCTCTTCAGCAACCGGCTCTGTGGCCGGCGCTCCAACAATCACCGGCTCTGCGGCCGGCGCTCCAATAATTACCGGCTCTGCGACCGGAGTTTCGGAAGTAACCGGCTCAACTACCGGAACTACTTCAACTTCCGGCTCGCATGCCAGGGCTTCAGCTACCTCCGGCTCAACCGCCGGGGCTTCAGCACTTTCCGGCTCCGAAGCCGGGACCGCTACTTCCTCCGACTCAACAGCCGGAGCTTCTACTTCTGCAGCACCAGGACCCGGAGCTTCAACCTCCGGAACGGGTGCCGCTGGCGCATCTTCAATCCCGTGGTCCGACGCTACCACAGGAACTTCTGGAGACGAGTCGAGGTCCATGACCACGACAGCCGGCGCTGGAGCTGTCGCAGCCTCCGCTTGGGGCAGCACCGGGGCTGGAGCAGAAGCCCTCACAGCCTCAGACACTGTGGCTGAGGGCGGAGCTTCACTCCCCTTCTTAGGAACGCTGCAGATAAAGAACGAAGAAATTGAGCAAACAGATGCTACAATTAAAAGTTAATCGAGGTAAGCAAGAAAAATTACCTTGGGAGGCTCACGCACCAGCTTGCGCGGAACCTCTTTCCCAGACGTTCCGGGCTGGCCACGGTCGGCGTCAGAGCTCCGGGAGGACTCCCAGGACTTGCAGTAGCCGCGGGCGTTTCCCAGGTCACAGCTCTCCTTGATCGAGAGGAACTCCTGGACCTGGAGGCCCTCACCGCTTCTGGTGCCGGGGTCGCGTGCCCGGAGCTGGCACCTCCGGAGGGATCCACCACGGGAACAGTAGCACTCCGGGAGGATCCCACCGCCGGAACAGTAGCGCTCCGGAAAGACCCCACCACGGGGACAACCGCCACGGCGAAACGGAGGATCTTCCTTCCTGAGGACGGGGAACTGGGGGGGAGGTAGCAAGCCCGACGGACCTTCCGTCAGCATGTCGCAGCTTTCTCTTCCGGCTCTCCGGCTCCTCCGCCAGCTCCTTGCCCTTGCCGATGACCTCAGCTCTTGGCTGAGAGACAGGGGCGGAGCCGCCTTCGGACAACCCGGGGATCGCCAGCCGGGCAGTTGACCTTCTTTCGACGACGCCAAGGTCGTCAAGCACGGGCATCTTCCGCCGGAGCTCCCTGCTGAACTCATCTTCCACATTTAGGGGAAGGAAAGCCGGCGGCGGAGTCAAATAATCTCCGTCAACATCGATGCCGTGCTGGAATTTCTTGAGGTGAAACTCCAAGGTCTTCCCCACCATGCTGGACTTCAACCCGGTCTCAACCCGGTCCTCGTCCATCACGCTGTTGAGGGCCCAGGCGAGCTTCTCCCTCCTCTTCAGCGGCGCCCACCTGTTGGACAGGAAGTTGCAGAACACTGCCTGGGGAGTCAATCCTCCCTCCACACATTGGCGGATCCTGGTCAGGACGGGGTCGAAAGCTGCCGCCAGCACCGGAACTTCGCTCCACACCGACGCGTCAATGCCGGGCAGACCGTCTGGCAACTCCAACCGCTCATGCTCCTCCACCCGGACGACTACCCAATCTTTCTTCCAGTCATCCCACTTCCCGGAAGGGAATGACCGGAGGTACTTGAACGGGCACTTCTTGCGCTTCACAAAGTAGTAGAAGCCAAGGTACTCGTCGCTTCGGCCGGTGGTTTGGATGGTGAAGAAGGTTCGGAAGAGCTCGATGCAGGGAGGGATGCCCACCCACATCTCGCGGAAGTGGACAAAGATGGACACAAGAAGAATGGAGTGAGGGCCAAGGTGGTATAGCTGCAGACCATAGAAGTCCAGCAGCATCAAGAAGAAAGAAGAAAACAGTGGGATCAGCCCCACCATGGCGTACGAGGAAAAATACACCATCTCGCCGGAGTGCTCCTTTTTAAAGGGAAGCTCTCCGCCGGCGCGGACCAAACGGTTGAAGAAGTCCGACGACCACCCCATGAGGGCTCGGACCTTCTTCAGATCGCTTTCCGTCTTCAAACGACTCTCACGCAGACCCAACTCCATCGCAGCACAGTTAGGCAAGAGAAGAGGAGCAAAGTACAAGTCTGGAGTTTGAGCGCAAGAACAGATGGGAAGCGTAAAGAACTCCCGACGGTGCGCTTTCCTTCTTAAGTAAGCCCTCGCAACGCTTGGATGGAAACTGCAGGAGAGTCAAGGATACTACTCAAGAATTCAACCCTGCCGATGACAAGAGGGCCCGGGACCACCCTGACGATCAAGTCGAGGTTCTTACCCAGGCGAACAGTTGTCATCACGAGGCGGGAAACCCAAAGGCGGCGGACTGACAAGGCGCGCGGAACCGATACGGTTTTTGTATCGGGAACCGGCGACCTTCAATTGCGAGAGATCCGCACGTCAAAGATCTTATCTGCCGCCTGAGGTGCACCACGCGTCGGGACTTAACCGTAAAGCCCCGCCAAAGGCACCTCCGAAGACCCTTGAAGACCCAGTTCAAGAGTCGCAAGTGTGGACCCACCTCCGGCGGAATGACTTCACCCCGTTGGCCTTCCCCGGAGGTAGGTCCAGGGGGCCACTGTCAGTACCCTAAAAACCATACACCCCCTGAGGTTACAAAGATCTCAAGGGAAGGACATCTACTCAAATTGAAGACCCTCGGGGGCCCACCTGTCAGACATAACCGGACCTGCTTCTCCGACGTGGTTAACCCCTAGGTTGCCACGTGTACTGTCAGACCGGAGCTATTACCCGCAAGGGTGAAGCTCCGGGCTAGGTACTGAAACGGCACCTCCAGATTTAACCCCTGACCGAGAGAAGCTCCGGACCTGACACGTGCCAGGCCACCCCGGAGCTTCCCGCTTCCCACAAGCAAGCTCCGGAGCTGCCACGTGTCCATACGTCGGAGCTGGCCGCTTCAAACCCCCGGGAGACATTGTAACGGCTCCGGATCTCCAAAGGACAGCCGCGGACTTCAAGACCCGATTAATTATCATTAATTCCACGTTAATGACACTTAATCGGACGATCTTAACACCTGTAACGGCACTGTCGGAGCCGTTACAGGGTTATTAACAACAATTAATCTCGTGTATCAATACTAGTAACCGCCAGGGCCGCATGTCGGGTCAGGCTGACTTGTAACGGTTTGTACTTGTACTATAAAAGGACAAACCGACGATACACAGAGAGAACTCTGGAACACACTCAAGCTCACAAGTTAATACAACACACACACACCCGTGGAGTAGGGTATTACGCTCAGGCGGCCCGAACCACGTAAACCACCGTGTCACTCGAGTCCAATCGTGATTCACCTTCTTGAGTCTCCGCGCGCCCACACCGAACTACAAACTCCTCCAACACTTTCATAGTGTCAGGAGATCTGCCGACTCCAACAGTCGACAGTATCATATTTGTTTATCCCAAAGGAAGGCAAAGGGGAAGTGTGGCAAGATCAACGAAAGAAGAGGGTGTTCTAGTGAGGAGTCCAATAGGATGGGTAAATGATGTAGTGGGGTAGTGTAACACACCTAAGCAAACTACCCTAAGGTGTAAGAATGTCCTAGTGGAGGCCAATTTAGGGATGGAGCTGCTCCTACTGTGCTTTAAGTATCCATATACATAGCCTATTAGGCTACATATGAATATGCTAATGATGAGACCTAGAGCTTAGTGGTCCAACATATCGGGCACAGGTTTACACCTGACAATATCAGGACAATTCATGACTCGAGCCTGCAGAGTAGCCAAACATGAGGGAATATGGAGGACGAACAGGGCTAGACCACCTGCCGCCTACCCCTACAACCCCCTAGTCAGCCAACATGGCCTAGGCGCCAAACCTGGTCTTCTTCCACGTGTTGGCTCCTCATTGCTTCTTGAAGGCGGTGAAGACTGATTCGCGCCCTAATTGTGGCAGGAATCGCCTCTACTCCGTGTATAAATAGGGGGGTGCCTCACTTCTCACACACACCAATCAAGCATTCTCTCTTGTATTACACTAGTGTTGTTAGTCCCTTAATGGAGGTTAGGCTATAGAGAGGAGCCTCTATCCCATGTCCAAATTGGAAAAGGTATGGCTCATGTATCTTTTCTTGTATTATTGACATTGTCAGTGGTTTTGATCTGGCAGATCTCCCGACACTACTAAAAGTGTTTGCGGAGTTTGAAGTTCGGTGTGGGCACACGGAGATCCAAGAAGGTGAAATGTAAAATGACACAGGAGACACAAAGATTTACGTAGTTCGGGCCGCCTGAGCATAATACCCTACTCCACGGGGTGTGATGGTGTTGTATTAGATGTATGAACTCAACTCAGGTGACGTGAGTTGAGAGCACGTGTGAGGCGATCAAACCAGATCAGATGATCTCTATGTATCATCGGCCTGTCCTTTTATAGTACAAGGACAGGCCGTTACAAGTTGGCTTGGCCCGACATGTGGCCCCGGCGGCTACTAATATTGATACACATTTGATGCGCTTAATTACCCTTACTGACCGAGTTACGGGCTTTGAAAGCGCCATTACTGGTAATAAGGGTCGTCCGACCGTGTGTCATTAACATAGTATTAATGACACTTAATCTGGTCTTGAAGTCCTTGATTCCCCTTTGAAGATCCGGAGCCGTTGTGGAGTCCACCGGAGGTTTGAGGCTGATGATCCGACTGTTGGACACGTGGCAGCTCTGGAGCATACTGTGGGGAACAGATAGGTCCGGTGCCACCAGAGACGTGTGAGTTCCGGAGCTTCCCTCAGTCTAGGGTTAGGTCTGGGGGTGCCGTTATGGTACATAGCCCCGAGCTTCCCCCTTGTGGAAGGTAGCTCTGGTTTGATGGTACACGTGGCGACCCTGGAACTAACCATGTTGAGGAAGCGGGTCCGGTTATGTCTGACATGTGGGCCTCTGAAGGTCTTCAAATCAAGTAGATGATATTTCCTTGAGACCTTTGCAATCTTAAGGGGTATACGGAACTCAGGGTACCGTTAGTGGCCCCCTGGGCCCACCTATGGGGAAGACCCCTTGGGTGAAGTCATTCTGTCGGAGGTGGGTCCATCCTTTGACTTTTGAGCCGACTCTTCAAAGGTCTTTAGATGTGCCGTTGGCGATAGTTTTGGAGTTAAATCCTCGCCGCGTGGCATACCCCGGGTGCGACAAATGAGATCTTTGGCGTGTGGATCTCACGCAATTGAAGGTCGCCGGTTCACGATACGAAAATCGTATCGGTTCCGCGCGCCTTGTCAGGTTGTCACCTTCGGGCTTCCCGCCTTTCATGATGACAACCGTTCGCCTCGGTATGAACCTCGACTTGATCATCGGGGTGGTCCCAGGCCCTCTTGTCATCGGCAGGGTGAATTTTTTGAATAGTATCCTAGGCTTCCCTGCGGTTTCCATCCAAGCGTTGCAGGGGCTTACTTAAGAAGGAAAGCGCGCACTGTTTGGGGTTCTTTACGCCTCTCATCAGAACTTGCGCTCGAACTCCCAAACTTGCGCTTGCTTTTCCTGCCTTGCCTCGCTGTGCTGCGATGGAGTTGGGTCTCCGCAAGAGCTGCTTGAAGAACGAAAGTGACCTGAAGAAGGTCCGGGCTCTCATGGGGTGGTCCTCGGACTTCTTCAACCACCTGGTCTGCGCCGGTGGGAAGCTCCCGTTCAAGAAGGAGCACGCCAGCGAGATGGTGTACTTCTCTGCGTACGCCATGGTGGGGTTGATCCCACCTTTTTCCTCCTTTTTCATGATGCTGCTAGACTTCTATGGTCTGCAGCTGTACCACCTTGGCCCCCACTCCATTCTTCTAGTATCTGTCTTTGTCCACTTCTGTGAAATGTGGGTGGGCATCCCCCCTGCATTGAGCTTTTCCGGACCTTCTTCACCATCCATACCACCGGAAAGGGTGATGAGTACCTTGGCTTCTACTACTTTGTGAAGCGCAAGAAGTTCCCATTCAAGTACCTCCGGTCGTTTCCCACTGGAAAGTGGGACGATTGGAAGAAAGACTGGATAGTCATCCGGGTGGAGGAGCACGAGAAGCTGGAGCTGCCCGAAGGCCTCCCCAACATCGACACTGCAGTATGGAATGAAGCTCCGGTGCTGTCGGATGCCTTCAACCCTGCTCTAACCAGGATCCGCCAATGTGTGGAGGGAGGATTAACTCCTCAGGCGGTATTTTGCAATTTCTTGGTCAACAGGTGGGCACCGCTGAAGAGGAGAGAAAAACTCGCTTGGTCCCTCAACAGTGTGATGGACGACGATCGGGTCGAGACCGGGGTGAAGTCCAACATGGAGGGGGCGACCTTGGAGTTTCATCTCAAGAAGTTCCAGCACGGCATCGATGTCGCGGGTGATGACTTGACCCCACCACCAGCTTTCCTTCCTCTGAACGTGGAAGTATAGGTCAGCAGGGAGCTCCGGCAGACGATGCCGGTGCTTGACGACCTCGGTGTCGTCGAGAGATGATCGACTTCCAGGGTGGTGATCCCTGGGGCTTCTAAAGGTGGCTCGGCCCCTGCCCCGAAGCCAATGACCGAAGTCGTCGGCAAGGGAAAGGAGCCGGCGGCCGAACCCTCGAGCCAGAAGAGGAAGCTAAAGCATGCCGACGGAAGGTCCGTCAGGCCTGCACCCTCTGCAGCTGCTCCTTCTCCCCAGAGGGAGAGGTCTCCTACAACTGTGGTTACTATACCTGCAGCAGTGTCTTCCTGGGGTGCTAGCCCCGGGCATGTGACTCCAGTACCAGGGCCAGCTGAGGTCTCTGGGTCCGGAGGTCCTTCCTGGTCGAGGGGGTCCTCATCTAAGGAAATGCCCGCGGCTGCAACAAGTTCCGGGGGGCCTTCCGGAGCTACCACGCCGGCGGCGGCCATGGTCAGTCCAGAACGCCCGGGAAAGAGATTCCGTGCAAGCCGGTGCAGAAGCCTTCCGAGGTAATTTTTAATCTTTACCTCAGACAGTTGTTTTGTTGTAGTAAGTGTTTTTTAAGTTTCTTCATCCATCATCTGCAGCGTCCCCAAGAAGAGGAGTGAGGCTCCGCCCTCAGGCACAGCGGCTGAAGCTGTGAGGGCGGAGGCTTCTGCTCCTGTCCCGGTGCCGCCCCAAGTGGTGGCTGAAGCTGTGGCAGCTCCGGCGCCAGCTGTCGTGGTCATGGACCTCGACTCATCCCCTGAGACTCCCGTGGTAGCGCCGGACCACAGGAGAGAAGATGCGCCAGCGGCACCTGCCCCGGAGGTTGAAGCCCCGGGTCTTGATGCTGAGATGTTGGAAGCTTCGGCTGCTGAGCTGGAGGAAGCAGTGATTCCGGCCCCAGAGCTGTAAATTGTCGAAGCCCCGGCGGTTGACTCGGAGGTTATTGAAGTCCCGGCGAGTGAGCTGGATCTTGAGGAAGTCCCGACGGTTGAGCCGGCTACCTCCGAAGCTACGACCTCAGAGTCGGTTGCCACTAAAGCTCCGGCTGCTGAGCCGGTTGCACTTGAAGACCTTCCGGCACCTGAGCCGGTTGAGGTTGAAGATTCGGCCTTAGGGCTGGTTGTTGTTGACCTTCCGGCGCCCGAGCCGGTCATTGCGGAGGTATCAGCAGTCGAACCCATGATGGTCGAGGCGCCAACACCCGAGCCACCAGCGGAGGAGGAGCCCAGGCTGGAGCCGGAAGTAGCCCCATCTCCGGAAGTGATGACGGCGGAGGTGCCTGCTGCTGAGCCAGGGTGCCCTGATGAAGTCGCTGGCCCCCTGCCTGAGGAGGCAAATGAAGACCTGGCGGCAGGGCCTTCGGAACCACATCTGGAGGTCGGAACTTCTTCTGCGGGACCCTCCTCGGTGGCAACTGAGGCTATTCCAGAGGATGGCCCTAGTGCCGTGGAGGCTCAGGGGACCACTCTTGTGGAGTGGGACCCAATTATTGTAAGCGAGAACCCTGTGGAACCAGCGGAGGAGACCCCAGCAGGTCCGGACCCTATTCCCCTGTCGTTGTCCATTGACAATGCTTGCTCCAGTCTGCGTCAAGTCCATCTGGCGTTCTACCATGACAGCAAGGCTTTTGAACAGGGGCGCCAAACCCTTAGGCGGTGGCATAATCGGCTTTACTTCGAGACCAAGCTGGCGCAGTCAAGGCTGGCAGACGACATGGAGTGGATCAAACAGGAGAAGGTCTGCCTGGAATACTGGGGCAAATTATTGGATGATAGGGAGAGCTTGACTCCTGCCCTCGACACTCAATCCCGGGCCATTTATGAGCAGGCCAAGGCAACTAATAGTGCGGCTGATGATCGCCAAGAAAGGCTTGAAGCCATTAACACTAGCCTCATCAAGCGTCGGGAGGCACTTGAGGAGAGGGAGAAGAAGCTCAAAGACGAAGAGCAAAAACTCCTAGAGCTGTGGGATGATGTCTTGAAGAGGGAGGAGGAGCTCGCCGAAAAGGTGGCTCTGGCTGACAAGGGCCTCGAGGAACGCACCAAGAAGTTGGAGGAGCGTTGCGTTGAGGAGGTGGAGAAGGCCTGGGTGCGAGGGCATGAACTCTACAAGCAAGAGTGTGCCATCACTGCCAGGGAGAAGAAAGTTAGGGGCCGGGAGAAGGACCTGGTCGACCGCCGGAACAAGATCCACCTCCGGGAAGAGGAGCTCGGAAAACTCGAGAAGCAGGTTGCTAAAAAGATTCAGCAAAATGCCAAAGAGGTTGAGCGCCTTGCTCGTGAGAATTCTGAACTGGCGGTAGCCAAAAGATCCTTGGAGGAACTAAAAGGCTTGAGGACCGCGGACTCCCTATAGGTTTGGGAGTTCCTGAGCAAAGCCAATGACACAATGACACCAATGGGCTTCAGTCCCATGCGTCTGGATGATCCAGAGCCGGAGCCGGACCTGGCGTTGCAAGTGTTGAGCTCGGCAGGTGACAAACTCTCCAAGGTGGGTGACGCCATCGCAGACCAGTTGGAGGCTGAGGGGCAGTCCCTGGCGAAGAACGTCGCAGAGTATGTGCTGACGTGCTACACTAGCCAGGATCCCCAATTTCCTCTGGACCCGGTGCTTGAAGGTCCCATCGAAAGAGAAGGTGAAGCCACCCGAGCCAACGTGTTGGAGGTTGCTCAGAAGGTCGCCCAGTTCTTCCATAGGGTCTAGGACCATCTCTGTAGCTCCCACTTGGATTCTCTCTTGTTCTTCCCCAATTTTGTAATCCCTTGTCTCCAGATGAATGGAATCAACAATTTGTTAATGAATTTCATTTTTTGTCTTCAACACATCTGTCTTCACTTGGCCCCCTAGTAGATTTACACAATTTGATTGTGAACATGTACCAAGAGGATATTGTGTTTTGTTGAAGACTCGTTTGCTTCAAACTTTTAGAGTGTACGTCCGAAGTCTTGAATAGTGAAGGCCCCTTGGGGTTGTCGAAGCTCAGAAGCTCCGGCATTGACTACTGTCGGAGCTTAGTAGCTCCGGCAATAGTCCCTATCAACGCGTAGAGCATCAATAGTTATCCCTCCGGGGTGTCGGAGCTTAGTAGCTCCGGCAGTGAGCTTTGCCAACGCGTAGCTTGTCGGCAACAGACTCCTCTTGTGGGGTCTTTTCACCATCTTTTATTCTGCGTCGAAGGCTGGCCCCCTAGCTTTGCCGGAGCTTGGTTGCTCCGGTAATGCTCGTTTTAAATGTTTAACATCGATCACAAGCCACCTAGGGGGAGTCGGAGCTTTGTTAGCTCCGGCTTTTCTCCATCAACCTGGATTCTTTATTTTTCCTCCACACTGAAGCCAATAAAAATAGTAAAATTTGCTCCTTGCCTATAACTTCATCGCGGCTTACGATTCCCAAGAAAGTTTTAGGTCAAAAACAATTCTGAATACAACCGAATGCGTTGCCTTCTTTCTTCCAAATCCAATTGTACTTGGACCCGCCTTACTTCGGCCTGCCGGGGTGTAGGTAGATTGGCGTACTTAGGGTGCTTGACCAGGCTAAGTCGATAGCACACTCCGACCCTAGATTGGCTTGGCGGCATTCAGGCGAGTGGGCCATGAACAATATTTGAATCCAAAAGAATTGACAATACAGCTCGAATTGTACATGAACTGGTCGAACTAAAATTTCTTAAGAATTGCACAACTTTGTTATAGACAAGAAAGAGAAAAAAAAATGTTGAGACTGTACAAAATAAATGCACGTGGAGTCTGTTTCACATGAAGATGTGTTTCATTATAGGTTCAAGGTACAGGGGAAACAAGTACACTCTTAGAGTACGGAACCAAGCTAAGCGTGTTTCATTTCTCGTTTGACCCAGGGTAGCTAGCCACACTTTTAGTCCTCAGACTGGGACAAGTGTTGCATGAACTTTGCGGACCTTCCGGGAAAGGTCCGGCTGTTCTCCTGAATGAACTACCCGACTCTGTACAATGACTCTATAACATACACCTCAAGTTACTACAGACTCACCTATGTGATATTAAGTTTACAACTTACGAAGGTGCTCAATATTCCAAGGATTGGGAGAGGTGTCCCATCCTCGATAGCCAAGTGAACACTTCTGGGACGGGATACTTTAATCACTCAGAAGGGTCCCTCCCAGCTGGGGGAGAGTTTGCTTAACCCTTCTCTTGATTGTATTCTCCGTAGCACCAGATCGCCTTACTCGAGCTGTCAGTTGTGTACATGACAGCAATGATAGCGCTGAAGGGCTTGGTGGTATCGGGCATTCCAAACAGCTGCTTGGCACCTTCCCTCCTCATGGAGGTCCAGGTCATCATGCCGGAGCTGGTCCTGTGTGGCTTCGTTGAAGGTCCGGACCCAGAGTGACCCCATGGTGATTTCCGGAGGAAGGATTGCTTCAGCTCCGTACACCAAGACGAAGGGTGTCTCTCAAGTTGACCGGTTTGGAGTTGTCCTATTGGCCCATAGAGTGGACGGAAGCTCTGCAATCCAGTTGGCTCCATGTTTTTTCAAGCACTCATAGGTGCGCGTTTTGAGTCCTTTCAGGATTTCAGCATTTGCTCTCTCGGGCTGGCCATTGCTTGCCGGGTGAGCTACGGAGGCATAGCAAACTTGAATGTTGAGGTCTTCGCAATATCCTTGAAATGTAGAGCTTGTGAATTGGGTCCCATTATCAGTAATGATTTCGTTTGGGACTCCAAATCTGCATACAATGGACTGCAAAAACTTGATAGCAGATTGCTTGTTTATTTTCACAACTGGAGTTGCTTCCGGCCACTTGGTGAACTTGTCAATGGCGACATACAGGAACTTGTAACCTCCGACGGCTCTTGGGAAAGGTCCCAAGATGTCCATCCGCCACACAGCGAAGGACCATGTAGGAGGTATCATTTGTAGAGGCTGAGCTGGTGTGTGAATTTGCTTTGCATGAAATTGGCATGCTTCACAATTCTTCACCAGCTCAGTTGCATCCTAGAGTGCTGTAGGCCAGTAGAAGCCATGCCGGAAGGCTTTACCGATCAGCGTGCGGGAAGACGTGTGGTTCCCACACTCGCCTCCATGGATTTCTGTGAGGAGCTTGCAACCTTCTTCCCTTGTGATGCACCACATTAGGACGCCGTTGGCACCGTGCCGGTAGACATCCCCTTCTACCAACGTGTATCTTTTAGCCAATCTGACTATCCGGTCAGCGGATACATCATCGTCAGGAAGGATGTTGTCTTTGAAGTAGCTCCGGATCTCCGAGATCCATGCATCGGAGCTAACTTGAGCATTTAAGTCTTGCGTGCTGGGTTTCTCGGAGCTTCCGGTAGCACCTACGACCCTTGATGGCTGCCGTGGTAACATGGCCATCGGGACCGTTAGCTTCGGGATGCTGATCTCGCCCCCTTCGCTTAGTTCGGCAGGCTGAGCTGTGGGTTTTGACATCCTCCAGACAAAAGTTCCATCAGGAGCTGGAGCTCCGGTTGACGTTTTCGTCGAGAGTTCGTCGGCTTCAGCGTTGTGGACACGCTGGACGTGGTGGAGGTCTAGGACTTTGAAGTCCTTCAGAATCCTCTGGACTTCAAGGAGGTAAGCAGCTAGCTGGAGATTGTTGCAGGAGCGTTCACCCTTCACTTGTTTAATGATGAGCTGTGAATCTCCCCTCACCAGCAGCTGCTTGACACAGTATGACAGTGCCACCTTTAGTCCGTAGATGAGTGCTTCGTACTCCGCCATGTTGTTGGTCGCCTTGAAGTCAAGGTGTACCATGTATTTTACCTTCTCCCCTGTTGGTGCGAGGAGAAGGATTCCAGCTCCGGCCCCCTGTTTTTGCATGGAGCCGTCGAAGTAGAGAGTCCAGTGAGGCTCGGTGAAGACCGGAGCCTTGTGTTCTAGCTTCTGCTCACTGGGTCCCCCAGGGTTTGATGTAGAGGGAGTCCATTCCGCCACAAAATTTGCCAATGCTTGACTCTTGATTGTTTGTCTTGGAATGAATTCAAAATCGAATTCGGTCAATTCCGCTGCCCACTTTGCAATATTCCCAGTTGAATTGGGATTATGCAAGATTGCTCGAAGTGGGTAAGAAGTCACCACTAAAATCTTGTGAGCTTGGAAGTAATGGCGAAGCTTCCTGGAGGCGATAAGAACTGCATAGAGCAGCTTATGCACCTCTAGGTATCGAGTCTTGGCGTCATGAAGTACTTCACTGATGAAGTACACTGAGCGCTGGATGGCCCGGACCCTCCTGGAGGTGCCCGGAGCTTCCTCTTCATTGACACGGATCCTCCCGCAGGGATCCGGACCTTCTTCAGGTACCTCCAAGTCCTTGCTGGAGTGACCCGAAGCTTCTTCAGAAGCGACCTGGACCCTCCCGGAGGGGTCTAGGTCTTCTGAAGTAACTTCTTGTGGACTCAAGTCTGGGAACTGGGACCCAGACTCGCTTTCAGGAACCTCCGGACCCTCCTGGAGGGGTCTGGATTCCAGAGCATGGGATGGTTCTGGTCTCTCCGCAACCAGGACCATAATGACGACTTCGTCAGTTGCTGAAATGTAAAGCAGCAAAGGCTCACCAGGGTTCAGAGTTACCAGAGTTGGTAGGGTCGTGAGGAGCTGTTTTAGCTCCTGGAACGCCGGCCTTGGGCACAACGACTGGGTTTGCCAGCCATTTTGGATGGAAGACTTCTCGGATGAATCCAGCTTCAAGCAACTTCTTCACTTCTTGTCAAATGAAGTTATGTCGCTCCACGGATTGCTTTCGAGGCTTCTGATGCACGGGCCGGGTGTCAGGGTAGATCTTCAAATTGTGCTCAATCACTTCCCTGGGGATCCCAGGCATTTGTGACAGCTGCCAGGCAAACACGTTGACATTAGCCCGGAGGAAAGCGATGAGCGCGAGTTCCTATTTGTCATTCAGTCCCCCGATATACGGGTGGTCTGAGCGGCATTGGAACCGATTTGGACGACTTTGACGGAAATGTCGGTGTCGCCGCTTGGCTGCACACGAGGTGCAGAAGTCGAGCCTCGTTAACGAATGCTCGGGGGTTTTAGAGCTTGCTCCTTGCCTGGAGTCCTCCTCTTGCACCGTAGTAAGCGCATGAAGTTCTTCCAGAGCGGTTACTCCGGCAGTGCGATCTCCGCGGATTCGAAGAACGCCTACTGGTGTCGGCATCTTTAACACCAAGTAGCCATAATGAGCAGCTGCCATGAATTGTACAAGGCAGGCCTACCCAAGATGGCGTTGAAAGGTAAGTTGATCTGAGCAACGTCAAAGACCAACTTCTCAGTGCGATACTTCTCCTGGGTCCCAAAGGTAACGGGGAGGGTAATAGCACCGAGTGGGGTAATGGCCCCCGGACCTACTCTGGAGAACGGTTGGGAGGGGTGAAGATCTGAAGGTCGGAGCTGAAGCTTGGTGAAAGCTTCGAAGCTTATGAGGTTCAGCACCGAATCTCCGTCTACCATAACATGGTGGAGCTGAATGTTATTGATGGTTGGAGATACCATCAAAGGTAATTGGCCTGCTCCAATCATGCTTCGAGGGCAGTTCGAAGCATAAAAAGTGATGGCTGTGTCCATCCACGTGCGATGAGGCTCCGCCCTGGCTGTAGGAGCTACAGCGGCCATGTCACGATGCATTGTCTTGAGGACGCGGCGGGAGGTGATGTCCCATGATCCACCAAAAATGGTGTTCATGGTCTTCCGACGCTCGTTGTCAAAGACGTCAGAATCATCGTCGACGGAGGTGTAGACGGCCTTTAGGACCTTTTTAGGATCCTGGAAACCTAACTCCTCTTCAGCCGGAGCTTCGTCAACTTTTTGTTTTCCTTCCCTCTATCGGAAAGGAACTTCTTCCCGGCGCTTGTTGTAGCGCTCGGCAAGGTTTTGGACCTCCCGGCAGTCTTCCAAACTGTGTCTGTCCGTCTTATGAATTGGATACCACACCTTGGGTTTTCCACCGTCTACAGAAGACGGTCGAGGTCGCTTCTCGAGGCGTGGCCCCCGGCCACGCAGAGCCGCAGTAGCTGCAGCATTAGATGCGCCGGCCCACGGTTTCTTCTTGCTGTTGGTCTTTTTCTTCTTTTTGCCACTCCCGGAGGTAGTGGATTCGCCTTTGGAGGATTTCTTGCGATCCTCCGGAGGTGGTTTGGAGTGCATTTCACGGCCCTCCGCAGCTCTAGCACATTTGTCGGCCAAGCTGAAGAGTTCCATGACACTGGTGATCTCCTTGATCGCGAGTTTCTCCAACATCTTCTTATCCCGTACGCCCTGCCTAAATGCCACAATGACAAAAGCGCTAGAGATAGAAGGGATAGTGTTTCGTACATGAGAGAATCTCTGGATGAATGATCGCAGGGATTCTCCCCCTTTTTGCACGACTGCAGAAAGGTCCAGTTCGGTTCCTGGTCAGGTGTATGAACTCCCGAAGTTGGCGGTGAACTGTCGGCACAACTCCTCCTAACCGTTGATGGAGTTGGGCGGAAGGCTCATAAACCAGGACCGGGCGGTACCAGTTAAAGCCACTGGAAAATAGTTGGCCATTACAGTCTCATTTCCTCCAGCTGCTAGGATAGCAGTGGAGTAAATCTAAAGAAATTCGACGGGATTAACGGTCCCGTCAAACTTCTCCGGCAGGTGAGGCTGGAATTTCTGTGGCCACCTGACCATACGCAGATGAATGGCCAGGGTTGAACAACCTCCTCCTACTCCTTCAGGAGCAGGAATGTCCTGAGCTTCTCGTCTTTCACGAGAACGCTTGATATGGACTCGACCTTCTTGTTGACGGTATCGGCGATCAAGCTCCGCCCGGAGGTCATAAGTTGAAAGCCTTGATATCGTGTGAGTGCGTCGCGCCCCGGAGGGCAACGACGTCACTTGCTATGACGCAGCACGTCTCCTGTTGTTGGAAACGTGCAGACCAAGTCTGCCAGACAAGGTCCTTCGTTGCGACGGGGCCCGTCTTGATGGAGAAGGACCCTGGTTACTGATGCGGTCGGCTGCTGCTGCAATCAAGTGTTCCACATCAGCCCTCCACAGCTCCATTGCATCCCGGGATGCATCCGGAGGTTGTGGGCGCTGTAGGAGAGCACGTGCTGCATGGAGCGCGTGTTCTGGGTTGTCATGATTCACCGACGCATTGATTGACGCCGGTGCACCATCGCGCTGCCCAGCTTGATTTGTTGGTGGAGGCGGCGGTGGTGGAAGTGTGACTCTTGCTAGAACTGAGGTTCCTGCTCGTGGCTGCATATTAGTGGGATTTCCCCCAACAGCTTGAACAGCGGGATGACCATTGGATGATTCAGCAGCTGAGTTCACCATTCTTGAAACCTCAGGCGCCCCCTACCTGGCGCGGCAACTGTCGTTGGTTTTGATCCGGCAGATCTCCCGACACTACTAAAAGTGTTTGCGGAGTTTGAAGTTCGGTGTGGGCGCGCGGAGATCCAAGAAGGTGAAATGTAAAATGACACAAGAGACACAAAGATTTACGTGGTTCGGGCTGCCTGAGCGTAATACCCTACTCCACGGGGTGTGATGGTGTTGTATTAGATGTATGAACTCAACTCAGGTGACGTGAGTTGAGAGCACGTGTGAGCCGATCAGACCAGATCAGATGATCTCTATGTATCATCGGCCTATCCTTTTATAGTACAAGGACAGGCTGTTACAAGTTGGCCTGGCCCGACATGTGGCCCCGGTGGCTACTAATATTGATAGACATTTGATGCGCTTAATTACCCTTAATGACTGAGTTACGGGCTTTGACAGCGCCGTTACTGGTACTAAGGGTCGTCCGATCGTGTGTCATTAACATAGTATTGATGACACTTAATCGGGTCTTGAAGTCCTTGATTCCCCTTTGAAGATCCGGAGCCGTTGTGGAGCCTACCGGAGGTTTGAGGCTGAAGATCCAACGGTTGGAAACGTGGCAGCTCCGGAGCATACTGTGGGGAACAGATAGGTCCGGTGCCACCAGACACATGTCAGTTCTGGAGCTTCCCTCGGTCTGGGGTTAGGTCCGGGGGTGCCGTTATGGTACATAGCTCAGAGCTTCCACCTTGTGGGCGATAGATCCGGTTTGATGGTACACGTGGCGACCCTGGGACTAACCATGTTGGGGAAGCGGGTCTGGTTATGTCTGACATGTGGGACTCCGAAGGTCTTCAAATCAAGTAGATGACATTTCCTTGAGATCTTTGCAATCTCAAGGGGTATACGGTACTCAGGGTACTGACAGACATTATGCTTTATTTAATATTATTAGTCTTAACTTATTCATATACTTGGATGAAGCGTTCCTTGTTTGGTTGTGGAGTCCATGCATATGCTAGGTGTAGATGTTATTATGGTGTAGTCATAATGTTCATATCTTATTATCATAAACATCATACACCACCACTATAGTCTCAATAGGTATTAATATGATTACGTTAATATGAATATGTTAGTGCTTGGTCCCAACATTGGTTCAATGATATTTAAGTTAGTCATTGCCTTAAGAAGATATTTGTACCATGGCTCTTAAGGTATTTACTTAACATGTAAGTGTGTGTCAGACTGTGATTCTGGCAATTCTCCCGGTACTACCGTTAGCATCTAGCAGAGTTTGTAGTTCGGTTGTGGGCGCGCAGAGATATAGAACAAGATGGCAAGTTGAGACAATGGTTTACGTGGTTCGGGCCGCCTGAGCGTAATACCTACTCCACATGTGTGTGTTGTTGTTGTATTGAGCGTCTGAGCGCTTGAGTGTCAAAGATTAGAGTGTCTTGTCCCAGCGTACGTGGGCGTGAGTGGAAAAATCCTCCCTTTGTATTGCTCGACCAGTCCTTTTATAGCACAAGGGCTGATCGTTACATCGTTAGCCTGGCCCGACATGTGACCTTAGCAGTTACTGATGCTTAATACACAATTAATTTACTTAATTACCCTTAACAGCGTGGTAATGCCCCTTGATGGTGGCCTTACTATTATTAAGGGTCCTCCGATCGTGTGTCATTAGGATAGCATTAATGACACACAATCGGGTCTTGAAGATTTAATTTTTCCTTGAAGGTCCAAGCCGTTGGAGATCCACCAACCTGCCTGTTGATCTTGAATGTCCGGTGGTTGGACGCATGGCAGCTCCGGAGCTTATCGTCTTGGACGAGTAGGTCCGGTGCTGTTGTACACGTGTCGATACCAGAGCTTCCCTCTGTTGGGGGATGTCCGGGGGTGCAACATAGGTATCTAGTTGGGAGCTTTCCCATGTATGGAATGTAGCTCCGGGTTAATGATACACGTGGCGGCACTAATCATATAAGGGAGGCAGGTCCAGTTCCGTATGACACGTTGGGCCTTCGGAGATCTTGAACTCACACAGGTGGAGTTCCTTTGTGCTCTTTGCAGTCCCAAAGGGTATCCGGTACGAAGGGTACCTATAGTGGCCCCCTGGGCCCACCTCTGGGAGAGACCTTTTAGATTAAGTCATTCTGCTAGAGGTGGGTCGATATTTCAATTTTTGCGCTGTGTCTTCAAGGGTTTTTGGATGTGCCGTTGCGATGGTGGTTCGTAGTTAAACCATCGCCGCGTGGCATATCCGGGCTGCGGCAGTTGAGATCTGCACGTGCGGATCTCACGCAATTGAAGGTCGCCGGTTCCCAATACGAAAACCGTATCGGTTTCGTGCGCCCTATCAGGCCGTTGCCCTTGGGTTTCCCGCCTTTCATGATGACAACTGTTCGCCTAGGGTAAGGACCTCGACTTGATCGTCAGCGTGGCCCCGAGCCCCCTTGTCAATGGCAGGGTTAAGTTTTTGAACTGTATCGTCGGCTCCTCTGCGATTTCCATCAAAGCGTTGTGGGGGCTTACTTAAGAATGAAAGTGGGCACTGTTTGGGGATTCCTTACACCTTCATTTGAACTTGCGCTCAAATCCTCCAAACTTTTGCTTGCTTTTCCTCTCTCGCCCCGCTGTGCTGCGATGAAGTTGGGACTTCCCAAGAGCCGCATTGGGAACAAGAAGGAGTTTTCTAGGGTTCGGACCTACATGGGTTGGTCCAGTGACTCCTTCGACAACGACATTCGTTGTGGCAAGCTTCCCTTTGAGAAGTAGCGGGCTGGTGATATGTTGTACTTCCTTAGGTATGTCATGGCGGGTTTGATCCCGCCTTTCTCCACTTTCTTTCTGATGCTGCTAGATTTCTATGGTCTACAGCTCCACCATCTTTGTCCCCACTCAATCTTCCTGGTGGCGACATTCATCCACATTTGCGAGATGTGGGTAGGTGTGCCCCCTTGCATGGAGCTGTTCCAGACATTCTTCACTGTCCACCCCACCGCGAAGAGTGATGAGTTCATCGGCTTCTACTACTTGGTGAAGCGGAAAAACTCCCCCCTCAAGTACTTGAGGTCTTTTCCTTCCGGCAAGTGGGACGACTGGAAGAAAGACTGGGTGGTCATCATTGTGGAGGGACACGAAAGGCTGGAACTGCCTGAAGGCCTCCCCCGCGTCGACACCGACACTTGGAGTGACGTGACGGAGCCGTCGAGGGATTACAGGCCCATTTTGGACAGAATCCAGGAGTGTGTCGAAGGTGGGGTGACCCCCCAGATGGTCTTCGGCCACTTCTTGACAAACAGGTGGTCCCCGCTGAGGGCTAGGGGGCGGCCTGCCTGGGCACTAAACAGTGAGATGGATATCAGCCGCATTGAGGTTGTTTTGGGCACCAAGTTAAACGATGAAGCCTTGAAGACCCATCTCAAGAAGTTCCAGCATCGGAACATCAGCCCTGGTGACGTGTCTCCACCGGCGGCCTTCCTTCCTCTAAATATGATACCAGAGGAGTGCAGAGAGCTCCGGAGGAAGATGCCGCTGTTGGAGAACATGGGCCTGATTGAGAGGCGATCAACCTCCGGGGTGGCGATCCCCGGAGCTTCAGAGGGTGGCTCCGATCCTGCCTTGAAGCCAAGAGCTGAAGTCGTAGGCAAGGGAAAGGAGTTGGCCGAGCCCTCCAGCCACAATAGGTAGTTGAAGCACTCTGACGGGAGGTCCGTCAGACCCGCTTCTTCTGCAGCAGCTCCTTCTCCCCGGAGGGGGAGGACTTCAACGGCGACTCCCACTCCAACACCGGCGTCTCCTCGCGACACCAGCTCCGGCCATGAGACTCCGGTACTAGTGCCAGCTAAGGGCTCTAGGTCCGAGGGTCCTTCTCAGTTGAGGGGGACCTCAACTAAGAAGTGCTGACGGCGGCAACAAGTTCCGGGGAGCCTTCCAGAGCTACTACACCAGTGGCGACAGGGTCTGGTCTTGAGCGTTCGGGAAGAAGTTCCGTGCTATCTAGAGCGGAAGCCTTCCAAGGTAAATTTGCTTATTTACCTCAGTTGGTTATTTTTTGTTGTAATCATATTTTGAGTTTCTTCGTCCTTCATCCACAGGGTATCCAAGAAAGGGGCTGAAGCTCTAGCTCCTGCGACAGCAGCTGATGCTACATAGGCTCTGGCTCCGGCTCCAGTTCCAGCGCTGCCCCAGGTGGTGGCTGAGGTTGCGGCAGCTCCAGCCCCTGCTGTCATGGTCCTTGACCTCGAGTCATCCCCTGAAGCTCCCATGGTAGCGTCGGACCATGGGAATGAGGATGTGCCAGCGGCACCATCTCCGGAGGTTGAAGCTCAGGTTTTGGATGCTGTGATGATGGATGCTCCAGCCTTAGAGCCGAAGGTAGCTGCAGTTCCGGCCCTAGAGCCAGATGTTTTTGAAGCCCTGACAGAGGAGCCGGGTGTTGATGAAGTTTCGGCGCTTGATCCGGTTGTCATGGAAGTGCCAACGCCTGAGCCGGTGGAGGTCGAAGCGCCGGCGCCTGATCCGGCGGTGGAGGAGGCACCAACGTCGAAGTCGGAAGTGGCCTCAGCTCCGACCGAATCTTCAATGCCTACCCCGGAGGTGATAGTTCCTAGGTACCCGCACCTGAGACAGGGTGCCAAGACGAAGCGGCCGGTCCTCCATCTGAAGGACCAGTTGCTAACGATCTGCCGGCGGGACCTTCGGAGTCAACTGCGGAGGTAGGAACTTCCATTGCAGGAACTTCCTTGGAGGTGACCGAGGCTATCCCGGAGGGTGGCCTTAGTGCCGCGGAAGTTCAGGGGACCGCTCTTGTAGAGTGGGACCCGATTTTTGTTACAGAGAACCCGCTGGAGCCAATCCCTTGTCCATCGACAACGCCTACTCCAGTCTTCGTCAGGTTCAGCTGGCCTTTTACCATGACAGCAAGGCCCTCGAGGAGGAGTGCCAAACCCTTAGGAGGTGGCGCAACCGGCTCCAATTCGAGACCAAGCTGGTGCAAACTAGGCTGGCTGACGATAATGAGTGGGTGAAAAGGGAGAAGGCTTGGTTGGAGTACTGGGGTCAACTGCTGGATGAGAGGGAAAGCATGGTGCGGTCCCTCGATAACCAGTCTCGGGCCATCCATGAACAGGCCGATGCTGCTAATGAAGCAACTAATGATTGCCAGGAGAAGCTCAGCGCCATCCACGATGGCCTCGTCAAGCACCGGGAGGCTCTTGAGGAGCGGGAGAAAAAGCTCGAAGATGAAGAGCAAGAACTCCTGGAGCTACGGGATGACCTCGTGAAGAGGAAGGAGGAGCTTACTCAGAGGCTGGATCTGGGTGACAAGAGCCTCGCGGAGCGCACCAAGAAGTTGGAGGAGCTCTGCGAAAAAGAGGAGAAGAAGGCCTGGCAGCGGGGACAGGACCTCACCAAGAGAGAGAACGAAGTTCTTTCCAGGGAGAAGAAAGTGCGGGGCCAGGAGAGAGACCTGGTTGACCGGTAGAACAAGATCCACATCCGAGAAGAGGAACTTGGTAAACTCGAAAGGCAAGTTGCTGAAAAGATTTAGCAACACGCCAAAGAGGTCGAGCGCCTTGCCCGAGAGGATTCGGAGCTTGCGGCGACCAAGAGGTCCTTGCAGGAGGTGCGAGGCTCAAGGGCCGCGGAGTTCCAACAGGTACGGTACTTCTTGGGCAAAGCCAATGACGCGCTGATGCCGCTGGGCTTTAGTCCCGTGCGTTCGGTTGATCTGGAGAAGGAGCTGGACCAGGCATTGCAGGCATTGAGCTCGGCAGGTGGCAAACTCAACAAGATGGGCGATGTCATCATGGACCAGTTGGAAACTAAAGGACAATCCCTGGAAAAGAACATCGCAGAGTACATGCTGACGTGCTACACAAGCCGGGATCATCTCTTCCCACTAGACCCGGTGCTTGAGGGCCCCATCGATGGAGAGGGAGATGCCGCCAAGGCCAGCGTGTCCGAGGTTGCCCAGAATGTTGCCTAATTCTTTCATAGGATCTAGGACTTTCTCCTTATAGCTTCCACTTGTATGTTCTCTTCTTTTCTCCAATTTTGTAATCTATTGTCCTCAGATGAATGAAATCCAAGAAATTTATGAATTTCATTTTTTGTCTTCAACATGTTTGTCTCACTTGGACCCCTGGTAGATGCACACAATTTGATTGCGGACATGTACCAAGAGGATGTAACATCTTGAGTGCTTCGAACTTGTAAAGTATAGGTCCAATGTCTTGTTGCATCGACAGTAGAAGCCCCTGAGGTTGTCAGAGCTTAGTAGCTCTGGTAGCGACCATCGTCGGAGCTTAGTAGCTCCGGCAGCGGCCACCGTCAACACGTGGAGCCTTGATAGCAGGTCCTCTGGGGTTGTCAGAGCCTGGTAGCTCCGGCGTCGACCACTGTCAACACGTAGAGGTTCAATAGCAGGGAGTATTCTTCCACCATCTTTTCTTCACGTTGACAGATGGCCCCCTGGATTTGCCGGAACTTGGTAGTTCCGGTGACGCCTACTATAAATGTTTAAAACATCGACAGCAGGACACCTTAGGGGCTGTCGAAGCTTTGATAGCTCAGACATCATCCACCATCATCATGAGATCCTTATTTTTCCTACACACTGAAGTCAAGAAAAACAGTAAAATCCGTTTCTTATCTATAACTCATTTGCGGCTTATTATTCCTGAAAGAAATTTTAGATCGACAGCAATTCTATATATAATCAAGCGCATTTGTTTGTTTTCTTTAGGTCCAATCATTTCTGGGATCGCCTTACTTCGGCCTGCCGGGGTGTAGGTAGAGTTGCGTACTTATGGTGCAGGACCAGGCTAAGTCGATAGCACATTCCGGACCTAGATTGGCTTAGCGGCATTCAGGCGAGTAGGCCATTCAACAATGTTAAGACCCGAAAGAATTAACAATGCAACTTGAGTCATACATGAATTGTTCAAGCTAAAGTTTTTTCAGAATTGCACAACTTTGTTATAGACAAGAAAGAGAAAAATAAAAAATATTGAGCCTGTACAAAATAGATGCATGTGGAGTCTGTTTTCACATAATGATGTCTTTCATTATAGGTCCAGGGTACAGGGGAAACAAGTACACTCTTAGGGTACGGAACCAGACTATGTGTGTTGGGTTTATCGTTTGACCCAAGGTAGCTAGCTACACTTTTAGCTCTAAGACTGTGACAAGTGTTGCCTGAACTTTTGCTTACCTTCTGGGAAAGGTCCGGCTGTTCTCCCGGAGGAGCTACCCGACTCTGTACAATGACGCTGTAACATACATCATATGTAATTACAGACTCACCTCCGTGATATTAAGCGTAGAACTTATGGAGGTGCTCAATGTTCCAAGGATTAGGGAGCAGTGTTCGCATCCTCGGTTGCTAAGAGAACGCATCCGAGACGGGATACTTTGATCACTCAAAAAAGTCCTTCCAAGTTGGGAGAATGTTTGTTTAACCCTTCTCGAGTTTGTATTCTCCGTAGCACCAGATCGCCTTCCTCGAGCTGCCGGTTATGCACGTGCCTTTGGTGATAGCACTAGACCACTTGGCGATATCGTGCGTTTGGAATAGCTGCTCGGCACCTTCCCTCTTCGACGAGGTCAAGGTCTTCACACCGGAGCTGGTCTTGCATGGCTTCGTCGAAGGTCCGGACCCGGAGCGACCCCAAGGTGATTTCCGGAGGAAGGACTACTTCAGCTCCGTACACCAGGAAAAAGGGGGTCTCTCCAGTTGACCGGTTTGGAGTTGTCCTGTTTGCCCACCTTGCCAGGTGAGCTACGGAAGCGTAGCTGACTTGGATGTCGAGGTCTTCGCAATATCCTTGGAATGCAGAGCTTGTGAATTGGGACCCGTTGTTTGTTATGATCTTGTTTGGGACTCCAAATTTGCATACTATGGACTGCAAGAAATTGATAGTTGATTGCTTGTTTATTGTCACAACAGGAGTTGCTTCTGGCCACTTGGTGAACTTGTCAATGGCGACATACAGGAACTTATAACCTCCAACGGCTCTTCGGAAAGGTCCCAAGATATCCATCCCCCACACAGCGAATGGCCATGTAGGAGGTATAATTTGTAATTGTTGAGCTGGTGTGTGAATTTGCTTTGCATGGAACTGGCATGCTTCGCATTTCTTCAGTAGCTCGATTGCATCCTGGAGTGTTGTAGGCCAGTAAAAACCATGCCGGAAGGCTTTAGCGACCAACGTGCGGGAAGAGCGTGGCTCCCACGCTCGCCTCCATAAATTTCCGCGAGAAGCTCGCGGCCTTCTTCTCTTGTAATGCACCGCATTGGGGCACCATTGGCACCACGCCGGTAGAGATCCCCTTCTACCAGTGTGTATCTTTTATCCAATCTAACTATCCGATCAGCAGATACATTATCTTCAGGAAGGAAGTTGTCTTTCAAGTAGCTCTGGATCTCCGAGATCTATTCATCAGAGCTAACTTGAGCATTTGAGTCTTGCTTGTTGGGTTGCTCGGAGCTTCCTGCAGCATCTACGACTCTTGATGGATGCCATAGTAACAGGGCCATCGGGACCGCCATCTTCGAGGTGCTTGTCTCGGCCCCTTTGCTCAGTTCGGCAGGCTGAGCTGGTTATCTTGACAATCTCTGGACGAAGGTTCCATCGGGAACTGGAGCTCTGATTGAACTTTTCGTCGAGAGTTCGTCATCTCCAGCGTTGTTGAGAGACTTAACAATGCAAAGATCCAGGATTTCGAAATCCTTGTGAAGCTTCTGGACTTCAAGTAGATAAGCAGCTAGTTGGGGTTTATTGCAGTAGCATTCACCTTTGACTTGTTTTATAATAAGCTTCAAATCACCCTTTACCAACAGCTGCTTGACACCATATGATAGTGCCACCTTGAGCCCATATATTAGTGCTTCACACTATGCCATGTTGTTGGTCGCCTTGAAGTCAAGGTGAACCATGTATTTCACCTTCTCCCCGATAGTAGCGAGGAGAAGGATTCTAGCTCTGGCCCCCTGCTTCTGCACAGAGCCGTCAAAGTAGAGAGTCCGTGGGGCTTGGTGAAGACCGGAACCTTGGGTTCTAGCCCCTACTCACTGGGGCCCCTAGGATTTGATGGAGATGGGGTCCATTCCGCCACGAAGTCCGCCAATGCTTGACTCTTGATCGCTTATCATGGGACGAATTCAGGGTCGAACTTGGCCAATTCTGCCGCCCACTTTGCAATGTTACCAGTAGAGTTGGGGTTATGCAAGATTGCGCGCAATTGATAAGAGGTTACCACTGAAATCTTGTGAGCTTGGAAGTAGTGTCAAAGCTTCCTACAGGCAATAAGAACTGTGTAGAGCAGCTTATGCACCTTCAGGTATCGAGTCTTGGCATCATGGAGTACTTCACTGATGAAGTACACTGGGTGCTGGACTGTTCGGACCCTCCCAGAGGGGCCCTGAGCTTCCTCCTCACCAACCCGGACCCTCCCGGAGGGTTCCGGACCTTGTTCGGGGACCTCCATGTTCTTGCTTGATGAACCCGGAGCTTCTTTTGAAGAGACCCGGACATTCCCGGAGTGGTTCGGATCTTCTTGTTCAGCAACAGCAACTCCTTCATTTGAAGGAGGTTGATCCTCCGGTGTCTTGCCTGGAGGATCAAAGTCTGGGGGCTGGGACCCAGACTCGCCTTCAGGTAATTCCGGACCCTCGCGGAGAGTCTGAATTCCTGAACTGGAGATGGTTCTGGTCTTTCCGCAACCAAGACCATGCTGACAACTTCGTCAGTTGCCAAAATGTAAAGCATAAGTGGCTCACCTAGATTCCGAGCTACCAAGGTTGGTAGAGTGGTGAGGAGATGCTTTAGCTCTTGGAAAGCCTTTTCTGCTTCTTCAGACAATTGGAAGGGTCCAGACTTCCTCAATAACGTGAAGAAGGGTAGCATCCGTTCCGCCAGTCTTGAGATAAACCGGCTGAGGGCAGCAAGACATCCAATCAACTTCTGGACGTCCTTGATGCGGGCTGGTGGCCACATGTCTTCAATAGCTTTAATCTTTGTCGGATTCGCTTCTATTCCTCAGTGGTTCACCAAGAATCCAAGAAGCTTTCCGGAGCTAACCCCAAAGACACACTTGTCTGGATTCAGCTTTGCGTGTGTAATTCGCAACTTGTCGAAGACAGCTTGCAAGGTGTCAAGGAATGACTCCTTGTTCTTGATCTTGACGACGATGTCATTGACGTACACTTCCACTACATCTCTGATGAGCTCTCCAAACATTTTGTGCATAGCTCGCACAAACATTGAAGCAGTGTTGTTGAGACCGAATGGCATGTAATGTAACAATATAATCCATCTACTGTGATGAAGGAAGTATGCCCTTCATCGTCTCTAGACATTCAGATTTGATGGTACCCAGAATATGCATCTAGGAAACACAATAATTCACACTCGGAGGTGGAATCCACTATCTGATCTATTCTAGGTAGTGGAATTGGATCCTTAGGACATGCCTTATTTAGTGTAGTGTAGTCAATACACACCCGAAGCTTCCCGCCGGCCTTGGGTACAACGACTTGGTTTGCCAGCCTTTTCGGGTGAAAGACTTCTCGGATGAATCCATCTTCGAGCAACTTCTTCACTTCTTGACGTATGAAGTTCTGTCACTCTACTGATTGCTTCTGAGGCTTCTGATGTACAGGCCGAGCGTCAGGTTAAATCTTCAGATTGTGCTCAATCACTTTCCTAGGGATCTCAGGTATTTGTGACGGTTGCCAGGCAAACACGTCAACATTAGCCCGAAGGAAAGTGATGAGCGCAAGTTCCTATTTGTTGTTTAGACCTCCCGATATACGAGTGGTCTGAGCGGCGTTGGAACCAATTTGGACGACTTTGACGGGATGTCGGTGTCGCCGCTTGGTTGCACACGAGGTGCAGAGGTTGATCCTCGATGACGAATGCTCGGAGGTTTCGGAGCTTGCTCCTTCCGAATTCTTCCTCCTGCGCTGTAACAAGCGCATGGAGTTCTTCCAGAGCAGTAACTCCGGCGGTGCGATCTCCACGGATCCGGAGAACACCTGATGGTGTTGGCATCTTGAACACCAAGTAGCCATAATGAGCACCAGCCATGAATTTTTACAAGGCTGGCCTGCCCAAGATGGCGTCGAATGGCAAGTTGATCTGCGCCACATCAAAGACCAACTTCTCAGTCCTGTAATTCTCCTGGGTCTCGAAGGTCACCGAGAGAGTAATGGCACCTAGTGGAGTTATGGCCCCCAGACCTACTCCGGAGAAAGGTCGGGAGGGGCGAATATCCAAAGGTCGGAGCTGTCACTTGACGAAGGCCTCGAACCTTATGATGTTCAGCCCCGAACCTCCGTCTAAAATTATATGGTGGAGCTGGATGCTGTTGATGGTCGAAGATACCATCAGTGGAAGTTGGGTAGCTTCAATCATGTTCCGAGGGCAGTCCGAAGCATCAAAAGTGATGGCAGTGTCGATCCACTTCCTGTGAGGCTCCGCCCTGGCGGTGGGATCTACAGAGTCCATGTCCCGCCGCATTGTCTTGAGGACACGACGGGAGGTTATGTCCCACGAACCTCCAAAGATGGTGTTCATGGTTTTCCGATGCTCGTTGTCGCAGACATCGGAGTCGTCATCAATGTAGGTGTAAACAGCCTTCAAGACCTTTTTGAGGTCCTGAAAGCCTAATTCCTCTTCAGCCGGATCTTCGTCGACATTTTGTTTGCCTTCCCTTTGACAGAAAGGAGTTTCTCCCCGGCGCTTGTTGTAGCGCTCGGCAAGGTTCTAGACCTCTCGGCAGCCTTCCAGGTTGTGGTTATTCGTCTTGTTTATGTGACACCACATCTTGGAGCTGCCACCATCTTCAAGCGACGACCGAGGTCGTTTCTCGGGATGTGGCCCCCAGCCACCTGGAGCTACAGCAGCTGCAGCAGTAGGTGTGCCGGCCGACGACTTCTTCTTGTTTTTGAACTTTTTATTCTTCTTGCCACTCCTGAATGTAGCGACTTCACCCTTGGATGACTTTTTTTTTGTCCTCCGGGGGTTGTTAGGAGTGCATTTCACGGCCCTCAGCAGCTTTGGCACACTTGTCTGCCAAGCTGAAGAGTTCTATGATGCTGGTGACTTCCTTGGTCGCCAACTTCTCCAGCATCTTCTTGTCTCGAAAGCCTTGTTTGAATGCAACAATAACAGAAGCGCTTGAGATAGAAGGACTGGTGTTTCTTACCTGGGAGAACCTCTGGATAAGGATCTCAGGGACTCTCCCCCCTTCTGCTTGACAGCAAAAAGGTCCAGTTTTGTGCCTGGTCGGGTATATGAACTCCCGAAGATGACAGTGAACTATTGACACAACTCCGCCCAACTGTTGATGGAGTCAGGCAGAAGGCTCATGAACTAAGACATGGCGGTCCCAGTTAAAGCCAAGGGAAATAGTTGGCCATCATGGCCTTGTTGCCTCCAGCCGCAAGGATAGCGGTGGAGTGGATTTGGAGAAATTCAGCGGGATTGACAGTCCCGTCAACTTCTCCAGCAGGCGGGGCCGGAACTTTTGCGACCATCTGACCATGCGTAGGTGCATGGCCAAGGAAGAACAGCCTCCTCCTACTCACTTAGGAGCAGGACTGTCCCGAGCCTCTTGCCTCTCGCGAGCACGCTCGATGTGACACGACCATCCTGTTGACGGTAACGACGATCGAGTTCGACCCGGAGGTCGTGAGTCGAAAGCCTGGTTATCGTGTGAGTATGTCATGCCCCAGAAGGCAAGTACGTTGCTTGTTGAGATACAACACGCCTCCTGTGCTACGAAGCGTGCGGACCAAGTCTACCCGACTTGGTCCGATGCTGCGATGGGGCCCGCCCCGAGGGGGGAGGACATTGATTGCTGATGTCGTCAGCTGCTGCCGCAACCAGATGTTCCACATCAGCTCTCCACTGCTCCATTGCACCCTGGGGTGCTCCTTGAGGCGGTGGACGTTGTAGAAGAGCATGCGCAACATTAATCGCGTGTTCAGTGTTGTTGTTCGCCGATACAGTGACCGATGCAGACGCCCCATATCGACGTCTAGCTTGATTCGCAAGATCAGATGGTGCCGGCGGTGGCATGGCTCCTGCTATAACCACGGCACCTGCTAGCTGCTGCATGCTGGAGGGATTGCCTCTAGCAGGTTGCACAACATGATTACCATTGGACGATCCAGCAGCAGAGTTGACCATGTTTGAATCTCGGGCACCCCCTACCTGGCGCACCAATTGTTGGAGTGTGATTCTGGCAATTCTCTCAGTACTACCGTTAGCAGCCCGTGGAGTTTGTAGTTCGGTTGTGGGCACGCAGAGGTTGAGAAGAAGATGGCAAGTTGACACGAGGATTTACGTGGTTCGAGCCGCCTGAGTGTAATACTCTACTCCACGGGTGTGTGTTGTTGTTTTATTGAGTGTCTGAGCGCTTGAGTGTTAAAGATTAGAGTGTCTTGTCTCAGCGTACGTGGGCATGAGTGGAAAAATCTGTGGGGACCGGAGTCCACACATCCGAGGATCTCATTGGGTGGTGTCGTGCGATGCGACACCCAACAGTTTACAAGAATAGAACCAGAATAAAGTACAATACCAAGTCTTTTATTTACTACACAGCGGAAGTTTTCACAATACTAGCGGATGTAAAGAAATATATACATACCATAGCTACGCTCTCAGCACTAGCTATGCAAAAAGCAAAGTTTTCCATGCCAGGGATACTTTGCACTAGCAACACTCAAACTATGGCGGCGTGCAGGGTTCCCACTCGGCTGTACACCCTGGAGGGGGTGTTGCCTCATCGTCAAACCCATCCTCAATAGGGTAACCTGCAAAAACTCGTTAACTGCAAACGTGAGCTTAAGGCTCAGCAAGGCTTAACCGTCTCACTAGACAGATGCACGGGGACACTAAACATAGGTAAGGAATAGCAAAAATAACTCGCCTACAAGTGGATCCTTATAACCAAGTTTTAAGTAGCAAATGACATTCTCTGAGCACGGCACATCATGGGCTCCACAATCAAACAAGAAACGCTTTACCGATGATATGACATGCCCAAAGCACATAATGCTATTACAGCTAAAGTATGGGGAAATTGTAAATCTTTAGTTATACTATCTCTAAACCAAACAAAGTTGCAAAGTAATTATAATTCAATATCATATGACTTTCCCGACTTCTTTAGTATTTACTACGTCACGACACAGTGAACAAGTGGTACTCTATTACTGCGAGGGACAGTGATTGCAATCAGGACGCACCCGGACAACACGACACATACGTCGTTCGGAAGTGTCAGCGAGCACACCCGTACCTACATAACACTTCAGTACTAGGCGTATATGGCAACCTTTCGCAAGACACTCAAATGCCGAACCGGTCGATCCGTCACGGGCAGGAGGTCCCTGCGTGGGGCGTACTCTGACGTGCCCACCAGCGGATTTACACCTTGCTACCCTCAACCCACACCTATAAAACGGAACGGTATGCCTCGACACCCAAGTGACCAAGCTACGTCAGTTTATTGGATTCCATATGTCCATTATATTGTCGGTACAATTCAAGCTTGTCCAGCGGGGCCGCATACGGACGGGCCTTAATCAACACAGGCAGGGCTATGCGACCGAGACTCAATTCTCGCCGCTTCCTATCCATTCCCTACCCGGTCTCAGTTTCATTATATTAAGCCATTTTCTATTCAACCAATCCTGTGAGATACATCTCTCGCGAGTAGATTCCAACTACTCGACTTCTACCGGATTTCCTATGCATTAGCAAAGCAGTTACTATAGGTCAAACTGTAACTCGTGCCAAATAAACCCCTGGGATTTTTGGTCATGCAAGTGGAGTATCATTCACCCTAAACGTAATGCACAATTCATATACTATTCATCATAGTGATAAAGCAAAAGCTCATAAACGGCTTAAATGCAAACCGGGGCTTGCCTTGTTGCAGGTCAGGTTCTGAGTTAAAAATTGGAAGGTTCTCTTCCAAGGCTTCTGGCTCCTCCTCGACTTCGGTCACTATACGATATGCAGATAACATGGATATATAAATGACTTTGAAATTTATTTATTTTAAGACCATAAATTAATTCATGGTGATCACTATATGACAGGGACCTTAATTGGCTTTGGAATTTCGATGGTAGATACTAGGGAATATGATCAAAGCTCTTGCAAAGAACAGGAGATGATCATAGCAGATTGTGGTCTCCGAAAGTATGGCAAGCAAACCAACTTCCAAAAATTTCCGAGAGGAAACTGTAGCTTGAACCTAGCTAACAGTTGATAATCAAGATGGAGGGAGTGGTTCTGGTCTTAGCAAAATTTGTTTCATAATTTTCTAAGCTGTGGGGAAGGAGTTATTGTATTTCTAATTCGGCAAGAATTTCTGGATTTACTTTATAATTGAGTTTCGAGACATTAAATCAATATTTGGTTTGTAACTGATTTAGGACTAGTATAGTAGGTTAATTAAATCCAAGACTTTAACAGGAGCTAGGGTATGACTAATGGAAGACTCAGTAAAATTTTGGGACCTAATAAAGCAACCTAATAGCTGTGAAAATTCAATAACTGAAAAAGGAAATTGAATTATCCAGAGAGTTAAACAGGTGTTATGGCTCCCAAACTTTGCCTGATAATCAAGAATAGGATAATAAATATAATGTGAATTTTGGGGAATTTTCCCATGGATATCTTGTCTGGAAAAATTGCATTTGCATTAAGAAAGATCATTTTCTACAGAATTTAACTCTGAGTTCCACAGAACCTAATTGGTATTGACAGAAACTAGAGCTCAAGAGCTTCCGAACAAAATTTGTTTGAAGATTTTTGGAGTATCCTACAGAAAGTTATGGATTTTTCTAAGTTGGAGTCTAATCTGGAATAATTTCCTAATTTGATTTAACTCGTGGGCCCCACTGTTTTAAAATGAACCAATAGTATTTAAGCCACACGGGGGCCACAGATTCCCACCGCGTAGCCACAGCAAATCCCGTGGCCACACCTGATCCGACGGGATTTACCGCCGCTGACACGCGGGACCCGCCGCGTCGTCTTCTACCTCCCGACGCGGGCGGCGCGCGGGGCTCCCGCGGCGGTGCTCTCCGGCGAGCCTCGCCGCCGGCCAATCCAACGCACCAGATTCGCGGAAACTTGCCGCCTGGGGGTTTTTGTGGTCGCTGAGCACGATGGTGAGGTCAGTGGGTCTTGAAGCTCGCCGGAAAAGGTCGTGCGACGGCGGTTGCGGCGATGAGCGCTCGGGCATCATAGAACTCTCTATAGAGTAGCTCAAATCACTTGGGAATTGCTCCAAAACCTTCCTGGGATGATGGAGTTCAAGGATATGGGCGCAGAAGGGGAGTGAGTTGCCGGGAATCATGAGTTCGACGGTGAACCGAGGTTTTCTCACCGGCGGCGAGCAAAACTCGAAATTCAGAGCCGTTGCTTGATGATCCTTAAAGGTTTTTGCTCAGACAGGATCGCTAGGGCCTATAGAAACTATCTCTAAGTAATTGCAAAGGATGATTGCTTGTCGAAAAGGAATTTGACATGAAATCATAGCTAGCTATCTACCCTCGGCCGTAGAGGAAACGAACAATATCTTGCTCAGGCTTCAACGATAAGGGAAACGGTTTGTACCATGAGCTAGAGTTTGATCAGGCGCACCTTTTTGCTCTTTGGAGCTAGGCTTGAAACGGCGCGGAACGGCGGCACGCCGCGGAGCAGTGGCGAGCAGCGGCGATGGCGCGCGGCGGAAGAATTGTGGCGAGGCAATGGAGCTGTGATCGGGGATGAGGATTAAAGGGGGCTTCGGCCGGCCTTTTATAGGGCCGCGGCGAGCAGGCAGGCAGCTCGCTGGAGCTGCATGCGCGCGCGCGGTGTCGAGCGGGGGCGCGGCGGTGCAGAGGTGTCGGGGTTGAGCTGATCCGTTTAAAAGGGGAGCTGACATGTGGGGCCCACTGTCCAGTGATTCTCCCCACAGCTCAGTTACTAATTCATTTAAAAATAGAAGATCAACTCCAAAAATCATGAAATTTTGTGGAGATGGCAAATGAATTATTCTGAACACAATGGTGAACTCAATTCTTATGTTTAAAGAAGTTGGAGAAGAATTAAAAATTCAGATTTGAATTTGATTCAAATTTGCTAAGCACCTCAATAAAAATAGTAGATGAGTTTCTAAAATCTTGAAACTTTGTAAGCATGCTATTGAGGAATTTAGGACCTCATGGAAAAATTTAGAGCCCTTAATTTGAATATTTGGTTTAGAGCTTATTAGGGCTTCATTGTGCATTGCTTACTAATCCTTATCCAAAAATTCTTATTCTTAAAAGGTGAATAGAATATAATTTGGATTCATGGTGAAGTCTAATACCTATGATAAAAGAATCTAACAAAGAGTGCAAGATAAGTTTTGGATGGCATAGTTCATGTGTACCATTATATTGGAGATCCAAAATAGTTGATCACAAAACCCATATGAACTTAACATGCCATAAAAGTGGGGTTTTACATTCCTCCCCCCTTAAAAGAATCTCGTCCCGAGATTACAAAAGAAGGCAAAGGAAAAAGGATCTATCGAACATATGCCGCTAACAAGTCCGGATAGTTCGTTCTAAGATACTCCTCGCTTTCCCACGTGGCCTCTTCGGCACTGTGGTGGCTCCACAAGATCTTGTAGAAACGCAAGGTGCGGCTTCTTGTGGTGCGAGTGTTTTCATCGATGATCTGAGTTGGATGCTCGGAATAGGTGAGATCTGGTTGGAGAGCTTCCAAATCCTCTATGCGGATATCAGCTGGAGTCTTAAGGCATTTCCGCAATTGGGAAATGTGGAACACATTGGGGACTCCGAAAAGTGACGTTGGTAACTCCAATTGATATGCCACAGGTCCGCATCTTTCGATTATTGCGAAAGGCCCAATAAAGCGGGGGGCTAGCTTCCCTTTTACCCCGAAGCGATGGATACCCTTCATAGGGGATACTCGGAGATAAACTTGATCTCCAACTTCGAAGTGAAGAGGTCGACGTCGTTTGTCCGCGTAGCTCTTCTGACGAGACTGAGCAGCTTTGAGATTCGCCTGAATAGTGCAAACTCGATCCTCGGCTTCATTTACTAAGTCGATGCCGTACACTGCCCGTTCACCTGATTCGCACCAGTTCAAGGGTGTGCGACACTTGCGGCCATAAAGAGCTTCATATGGCGCCATCTGGATGCTAGCCTGGTAACCGTTGTTGTACGAGAATTCTGCCAATGGTAGATGGTCATCCCAATTCTTACCATGGTGGATGGCACAGGCACGAAGCATGTCCTCAAGCACTTGATTCACCCGTTCAGTTTGTCCATCAGTCTGAGGATGATAGGCCGAGCTCCTAATTAACTTGGTCCCCAGTGCAGCGTGGAGATGCTCCCAGAATCGCGAAACAAATACAGCCCCACGATCTGAGATGATGGTGCGGGGTATTCCGTGGAGGCATACGATTCTGGCAATATATAACTCCGCGTATCTAGAGGAATGATAGTTGGTATTGACGGGAATGAAATGCGCCGTCTTAGTCAGTCGTTCAACTATCACCCAAATTGAGTCGTGCTTATGGAGAGTGGGTGGCAACCCAACAATGAAATCCATGCTGATATCCTCCCATTTCCAAGCTGGTATGCTTAAAGGTTGAAGCTGTCCTGCTGCTTTCATATGGTCGGCCTTCACTCGCCGGCACGTATCACACTCGGATACATATTTAGCAACTTCCCGCTTCATCCGAGTCCACCAGAACTTCTTTCTTAAATCTTGGTACATTTTGTTACTTCCCGGATGAATGGAATACTTGGATAAATGAGCTTCATCCAGTATCTTCCTCCGAAGTTCCATGTTTCGGGGTACCACTATACGGTCGTTAAACCAGAGGGTACCTTCATCGTCACTTCGGAAGCATTTCATCTCCCCCTTCTTTATTCTTTGCTGAATATGTGACATCCCCTTGTCCGCCCTCTGAGCTGCCATAATATCCTCTCTGATGGTAGGAATGAGAGCGAGATTGTAGAGCGCCCCATATGGAACCAAGTAAAGACTCAGTTCTTCTTTTCCCTCCATCGAGGTAATGGAAAGATTGTTGATATGGGACTTGCGGCTCAGTGCATCGGCGACTACATTCGCCTTGCCTGGATGGTAGTGGATCTCAATCTCATAATCCTTGATCAATTCTAACCATCGCCTTTGTCGCATATTCAAATCCTTCTGGGTGAAGATGTATTTCAAGCTTTTGTGATCAGTGTAGAGGTGTACTAAATTACCCAGTAGATAATGCCTCCACATCTTCAATGCTAGCACCACAGCAGCCAGTTCAAGATCATGAGTCGGGTAGTGCTGCTCGTGGTTCCGAAGCTGTCGTGATCCATACGCGATCACTCTTCGCTCTTGCATTAACACACAACCTAAACCAATCCCAGATGCATCGCAATAGACATCAAATGCTTTGGTAGTGTCTGGTTGGGCTAAAACTGGTGCCGTTGTAAGGTGTTTCACCAATGCTTTGAAACCTGCCTCACATGCCTCAGTCCATACATACTTTTGTCCTTTCTTCAGAAGTTCTGTCATTGGTTTAGCTATTTTGGAGAAACTGGGTATAAACCTCCGGTAATATCCTGCTAAACCCAGGAAACTTCGGACTTCATGTACAGACTTTGGAGACTCCCATTTGAGGACTTGCCTGATCTTGCTTGGATCAACTGCAATACCTTCTGCTGAAATGATGTGCCCTAAAAATGGCACCTGGTTGATCCAGAATTCACACTTGCTGAACTTAGCATACAACTGATGGTCCCGTAATCGCTGAAGCACAATATGCAAGTGTTGAGCATGTTCTTCTTCGGATTTTGAATACACAAGTATGTCGTCAATGAAGACCACGACGAACTTGTCCAATTCCGGCATGAACACTGAGTTCATGAGATACATGAAATGAGCCGGGGCGTTGGTTAATCCGAAGGACATAACCAGATACTCATACAGTCCATACCTTGTTGAGAATGCTGTCTTGGATATATCTTCTGGTCGGATTCTAATTTGATGATAACCAGAACGAAGATCCATCTTCGAAAACACTTTAGCACCCACTAATTGATCGAAAAGAATATCAATGCGCGGTAGTGGATACTTGTTCTTGATGGTGACAGCATTAAGTGGACGATAGTCTACACATAGCCTCAAGGTCTTATCTTTCTTTTCTACAAACAGTGCAGAACAACCCCATGGTGATGAACTTGGACGAATAAAACCTTTGCTCTCAAGTTCAGTTAATTGTTCCTTCAGTTCTGCAAGTTCCTTGGGTGCCATCTTGTAGGGTGGTCTTGAAACTGGCACTGTTCCGGGCGCAAGTTCAATCTTGAACTCTATATCCCTTTCTGGTGGCATCCCAGGGAGATCTTCAGGAAACACGTCGGGGTATTCACATACTACCGGAATATTCTTAAGTTCCATAACCTCGGTGTTGTGAGTGGATGGGTCTAATGGAATGATGTTCTCAAGATTGAGGACCTGGGGCTGATGGAGTGGAGAGTTTAGATAAATTTTTCGAGGAACGATATCAAGGATAGCACCATGGTATTGCAACCATGCCATTCCTAAGATGATATCTAGCTTTTGAGTTTCTAGGATAATGAAAGAGGTAGGATAGACGTTCCCATCTAGGTCAAGAGGCACTTTATGGGCTACCTCATATGTTACTACCCTCCCTGCTGGGGTGCAAATCATATATGGAGTTTTTGTGGAGATAACAGGCAATTGACTTTTAACGACCAAAGATTTACTAATGACATTGTGTGAAGCTCCGGAGTCAAAAAGTATGACTACGGAATGATTTAAGACAGAGAACGTACCCGTGAGCACGGGTGCGCCTTCCGGAACGCCCTCGATGGCGAGGTGGTGGATGTTGCCGGGTCTGGTGGCTGGCTTCTTGAACTGATTGCGGGGCTGGTTGGCCCCCTGGTAAGATGATTGCCCTCCGCTTTGTCGATTCTGCGGACAATACTTGGCGAAGTGCCCCGTACGTCGACACGTGAAACACGTGTACGGGGTTTGGCCAATACGAAGGGGAGGACGGAATCCCGGTGCACGTGGTGGAGGTGGAAGTGCACGTGGAACCACCCCCTGTTGTTGCTGCGGCCGAAATCCGCCGTTGTTCAACTGACGACCACGGAACATTGGTGGTCGCGATGGCGGCTGCCACCTCTGGCCGGATGGTGATCGATACACCATACGGTACTTCTGAGGAGTACCACCTCCGCTGCTCTGTGGAGCACCCCTCTTCTTTTTATCGAAGGACAGCTCACGCGTAGCGTCCTCCTGCATGATAGCGGCATTGACTATGTCGTTGAAGTTGCCGCGGTTGAACAGGACAAGCTTGTCCTTCAACTTGGGGTTCAAACCCCGGTAGAAACATTCCCGCTTCCGATCTTCGGTATTCACTTGGTCCTGAGCATATTGGGCCAAGTGGTTGAATGATTTGGAGTATTCGTATGCACTCCTTCCTCCTTGTCTTAGCTCCAAGAACTCTTGAAGCTTCCTCCTCATAATCCCGGGAGGGATGTGGTAGGCGCGAAATGCCTCCCGGAATTCGGTCCAACTTACAACATGGCCTGCGGGGCGTGCGGCAAGGTAATTGGCCCACCATGCACCGGCAGACCCCTGCAGTTGTTGCGCTGCAAACAATGTCTTCTGCTGTTCGGTTACCGCGAGTAAACCGAACTTTCCTTCAATGGTGCAGAGCCAGTTATCCGCGTCCAACGGTTCATCGGCTTCTCTGAATACCGGTGGGTGTGTCGATGAGAAATCAGAGTAGGAACTCTGAAATTGCTGACGCGGTCCATCATCCTGTCGTCCCCCTTGACGGGACGAGTGCTGCACCAACGTCCGCAGTAACTCGGTTTGCTCGTCGCGCGAGCCGAGCACTGCAGCGAGAACCTCCGCGAGACTCCTGGGGAGTGTGGTTGGAGGTGGTGGAGGTGGTTGCGTCTGAGGCGTATTCTGCCCCGGGGGTGGTGTGTCATCCCCCTGTCCTCCACTAGATCCTCCCACCTCTGAGGCTGTACGAGTACGCACCATACTGCAATATAATGAATAACACGGTAAGTCCCATTGCCTCAAGTTTATCCTCCCTTAGAAATGCGGTAGACAATAATAGACGATGCATGACATTTACATATATTGATAAAGCACAAACTTTATACAAAATATATCATCTCAAGACCAAGTTTACAGTAGTAAACCCAAAATGATGGACTCCCTTTATGGAAACACATCTCTACCATACTTGGCCTTCCTGACATGTCATACTCATCTAGTTAGCTAGACACCACAACCATTACTCTTAATATGACACAAACATGGTCACAAAAGAGAAACACTAGCAACCATGTAACTATATGCCGCCCGGTGTTGGCGGAAGTGCTACCACATCTAACTTCAATACGCTCTACTCGACGTATTCAAGTTCCTCTGGGTCTTCTTCTTCTTCTTCATCTTCAGGGCTAGGCACCTCTGATACGGGTGCTGGAGTAGAAGTTGATACATCGTTCAACATCAACGTCTTCTTGGCAGCCATAGCTTGCCAATCTGCCTGTATCATAAACATCCCCCAGGCCTCATTCTCTTGCTGAGCCTGTTCACAGCTGGTCTTCCAGCTCTGAGCTTCTACTCTGGACTGATCCCTGTCTGCAGTCACCACGTTCAACTGTGTGTCCCGTTGGTGCCCATAAAGTAGGCTTGCCTCCAGATCAATATCTCTCTCTAGAGTCTCCTGGCGAGACGCGGCCAAATCCATAACAGCGTCATGCCATTGATTCTCCCTAAGGTTCAAACGATGATTAAGAGGAGCCATCATATCCCTAAGTCCGTCATTTGCCCACTCAAAGTGATTTGCTCGCTTCATGGCTTGCTTCAGATTGTTTGTCAATTCTTTTATGCATGTCCTCTGATTACCCTTTTCGCGATGTGAGGCTGCTGCATACATCGCTAAGGCTGTTGTGGATGTTTCGCCATGCTCTCCCACCTCCGCAAGCAAGCGGGTTGCCCAGGCTTCAGAAGCTCTGCCGTTAACTGGAAAGAACTCATACGGAGTACCCACCAGATGACGGTAATAGAGTTTGCAAAACCTCCCTATGGCAACACTTGCGGCGTAGCTCCATGTTTCTTCTAATATCAATCCTTTGATCTTGATGGAGTATGGAGCCCATCCGAGGTGCGGTGGACCGGCAGGCACATCGACGTAGATGGTGCAACTCCACATACCGCCCTCCTGGAACTTCTTGCCCCAATAGCTAGGTAACACCAAATAGCCAAACTGGCCGAGCAACCGTGCAAACACGTCCGGAAAACCGGCGTGCCCGGTGCATGTTGAGAACACCCATCCATTAGGCAACTGAATTCTTGGTGCTGCCATCTTTGGACAAATATACCCGAATGTCAATACACCGTTTAAGTATTTGACCCAATCACTGGTGATGTGGGACAAAAAGAAATATCCATAATCAATTGGTTCAGTCAAAGCTGCAATCTGAAAATGAGTACAGTTCTGGTTTATCTGACCTATCTGCAGTAACCCGTAAGTTTCATACAGAAGAAGTCAGAACTAAACTTTATGTTGAATACAAAAATTGTAGTACACTTCAAAACCTTTCCAGATTGTACTCATACAGCCACTGTTGAACTAGTATGAACAATCTATACCAGTTTTAAGTTGACTCAAGGGTTCTGAAAATTTTGACAGAACCTCCCCTGTATATGGGCTTATCTCCACATTCTATACAGGTTCATCATGATAAGATATTGAGGTAGTGTCAAAATAAACATTGAGTAACATCGTGTTAACAATCCAGAACTAAAGAAGTTCCACCACGACAACCTTGTCATGAAGGTATTATGCATCAATTCACAATTAGGTGCAAACTGTTCCAAGTTCTGGACTGCAGGAACCAAATTTGCGACAAATGGAATTAGGCATAGCTACACCTAGATTCAGGTCAGGAGTGATAAATAAAGTTGATAGATGACTTCCTAAGCTTTCCAGAAATGTACATGCGTAACCATATCACTGTTCTGGATTAGGGGTTATAATTATCCAAACTCAACAGTAAAGCTGACTGGTTTGCATCAGCAGCCATGCAGTTTACTGTGCTGACTTCCCAATTTGGTTAAACTCCAATTAAAATCAGGAAGGACTCCCCAAAACAAACTCGTGAATCTCCACCTACCCTTCTCAAACATATATCCCAATAAGGTAGTGGATTTTTCTACAGTGAGTTATGGCAAGAATACAGAAACGGTACAAAGGTGGGTTCATATGGAGTAATTACAGTAAACCCCAGTTTTCAACAGATTAACAAGCTTTTCTGTCTTTATGGTCAACGGAAAAGTTGGAGAGACCTTCACGAGCTTTCTATCCATGTAGGATACTCTCATGATATCTAATTGCTAACCAAGATTACAACCTGGCGAAGTTGAGCTACTTCTACCAGAAAACAAGAATCTTGGTTCTATCCACCTTATCAAGTCGAGCCCGAAATTATCAGTATCTGATAGTCGGACTTTCTCAAAACACAATGCAACCATTCTGTCGTTGGGGAGGGTCTAGTATCATGTTTGATACTGACGGTGCTACGTGCCTCACGAAAGGAAATTCTATCCGGTACATCCGGTTACGTCTATAGGTGGTTCCTATATCGTTCCCTCGCAAACGGCTTCTACACGGGTTGCTACCGGAGTTAGGTTACCTGCAGAAGACAAACAATCCCCTTTCACACCTTCGCACCTCAAGGGCGGCACGGGGAAACACGGCAGGCAGTCACAATAATATATAACTAAAAGTAAATACATACGACTCTGGCGTGAGTCGTCCTCGAGCGAGGCCATGTCTCGAGGTACATGGCTGTAAATACGTCTGTACAGCAAAGACTCCCGTACGATCCGGTTTATACACGCTCGGGCATACTTGTTCGCATGTTCTCATAGATATGAGAACATACTATCGGGTTACATACCACCCGACGGGGTTTCCCTCTAACTTTGTGTCACGCTGGGGTACCGCGTGTCATATGTTCTTAGAAACATGGAAAGTTTCAAAGACTCATATTGACTTTCCGTGCCAAGCCACGGAAATTTCACATACCACCTCTCGTATGCTGAGCTTACCGAGATTGATCCGCTCTCGGTGGCGTACCTTACCTCTTACCTGATGTCGGAGCGTCGTTACAGAATATAATAACACATAGTTAGTTTACCACCTTTATATCTTATACTAATAATACTCCTTATAACGGCATATAACTAATTCCTCACTCAAGTTCCTAATTTTTGAAAATATGTTCTTTTCCGGTACACTGTTCCCAACGAAGCTCTGATACCATGTCTGTGGGGACCGGAGTCCACACATCCGAGGATCTCATTGGGTGGTGTCGTGCGATGCGACACCCAACAGTTTACAAGAATAGAACCAGAATAAAGTACAATACCAAGTCTTTTATTTACTACACAGCGGAAGTTTTCACAATACTAGCGGATGTAAAGAAATATATACATACCATAGCTACGCTCTCAGCACTAGCTATGCAAAAAGCAAAGTTTTCCATGCCAGGGATACTTTGCACTAGCAACACTCAAACTATGGCGGCGTGCAGGGTTCCCACTCGGCTGTACACCCTGGAGGGGGTGTTGCCTCATCGTCAAACCCATCCTCAATAGGGTAACCTGCAAAAACTCGTTAACTGCAAACGTGAGCTTAAGGCTCAGCAAGGCTTAACCGTCTCACTAGACAGATGCACGGGGACACTAAACATAGGTAAGGAATAGCAAAAATAACTCGCCTACAAGTGGATCCTTATAACCAAGTTTTAAGTAGCAAATGACATTCTCTGAGCACGGCACATCATGGGCTCCACAATCAAACAAGAAACGCTTTACCGATGATATGACATGCCCAAAGCACATAATGCTATTACAGCTAAAGTATGGGGAAATTGTAAATCTTTAGTTATACTATCTCTAAACCAAAAAAAGTTGCAAAGTAATTATAATTCAATATCATATGACTTTCCCGACTTCTTTAGTATTTACTACGTCACGACACAGTGAACAAGTGGTACTCTATTACTGCGAGGGACAGTGATTGCAATCAGGACTCACCCGAACAACACGACACATACGTCGTTCGGAAGTGTCAGCGAGCACACCCGTACCTACATAACACTTCAGTACTAGGCGTATATGGCAACCTTTCGCAAGACACTCAAATGCCGAACCGGTCGATCCGTCACGGGCAGGAGGTCCCTGCGTGGGGCGTACTCTGACGTGCCCACCAGCGGATTTACACCTTGCTACCCTCAACCCACACCTATAAAACGGAACGGTATGCCTCGACACCCAAGTGACCAAGCTACGTCAGTTTATTGGATTCCATATGTCCATTATATTGCCGGTACAATTCAAGCTTGTCCAGCGGGGCCGCATACGGACGGGCCTTAATCAACACAGGCAGGGCTATGCGACCGAGACTCAATTCTCGCCACTTCCTATCCATTCCCTACCCGGTCTCAGTTTCATTATATTAAGCCATTTTCTATTCAACCAATCTTGTCAGATACATCTCTCGCGAGTAGATTCCAACTACTCGACTTCTACCGGATTTCCTATGCATTAGCAAAGCAGTTACTATAGGTCAAACTGTAACTCGTGCCAAATAAACCCCTGGGATTTTTGGTCATGCAAGTGGAGTATCATTCACCCTAAACGTAATGCACAATTCATATACTATTCATCATAGTGATAAAGCAAAAGCTCATAAACGGCTTAAATGCAAACCGGGGCTTGCCTTGTTGCAGGTCAGGTTCTGAGTTAAAAATTGGAAGGTTCTCTTCCAAGGCTTCTGGCTCCTCCTCGACTTCGGTCACTATACGATATGCAGATAACATGGATATATAAATGACTTTGAAATTTATTTATTTTAAGACCATAAATTAATTCATGGTGATCACTATATGACAGGGACCTTAATTGGCTTTGGAATTTCGATGGTAGATACTAGGGAATATGATCAAAGCTCTTGCAAAGAACAGGAGATGATCATAGCAGATTGTGGTCTCCGAAAGTATGGCAAGCAAACCAACTTCCAAAAATTTCCGAGAGGAAACTGTAGCTTGAACCTAGCTAACAGTTGATAATCAAGATGGAGGGAGTGGTTCTGGTCTTAGCAAAATTTGTTTCATAATTTTCTAAGCTGTGGGGAAGGAGTTATTGTATTTCTAATTCGGCAAGAATTTCTGGATTTACTTTATAATTGAGTTTCGAGACATTAAATCAATATTTGGTTTGTAACTGATTTAGGACTAGTATAGTAGGTTAATTAAATCCAAGACTTTAACAGGAGCTAGGGTATGACTAATGGAAGACTCAGTAAAATTTTGGGACCTAATAAAGCAACCTAATAGCTGTGAAAATTCAATAACTGAAAAAGGAAATTGAATTATCCAGAGAGTTAAACAGGTGTTATGGCTCCCAAACTTTGCCTGATAATCAAGAATAGGATAATAAATATAATGTGAATTTTGGGGAATTTTCCCATGGATATCTTGTCTGGAAAAATTGCATTTGCATTAAGAAAGATCATTTTCTACAGAATTTAACTCTGAGTTCCACAGAACCTAATTGGTATTGACAGAAACTAGAGCTCAAGAGCTTTCGAACAAAATTTGTTTGAAGATTTTTGGAGTATCCTACAGAAAGTTATGGATTTTTCTAAGTTGGAGTCTAATCTGGAATAATTTCCTAATTTGATTTAACTCGTGGGCCCCACTGTTTTAAAATGAACCAATAGTATTTAAGCCACACGGGGGCCACAGATTCCCACCGCGTAGCCACAGCAAATCCCGTGGCCACACCTGATCCGACGGGATTTACCGCCGCTGACACGCGGGACCCGCCGCGTCGTCTTCTACCTCCCGACGCGGGCGGCGCGCGGGGCTCCCGCGGCGGTGCTCTCCGGCGAGCCTCGCCGCCGGCCAATCCAACGCACCAGATTCGCGGAAACTTGCCGCCTGGGGGTTTTTGTGGTCGCTGAGCACGATGGTGAGGTCAGTGGGTCTTGAAGCTCGCCGGAAAAGGTCGTGCGACGGCGGTGGCGGCGATGAGCGCTCGGGCATCATAGAACTCTCTATAGAGTAGCTCAAATCACTTGGGAATTGCTCCAAAACCTTCCTGGGATGATGGAGTTCAAGGATATGGGCGCAGAAGGGGAGTGAGTTGCCGGGAATCATGAGTTCGACGGTGAACCGAGGTTTTCTCACCGGCGGCGAGCAAAACTCGAAATTCAGAGCCGTTGCTTGATGATCCTTAAAGGTTTTTGCTCAGACAGGATCGCTAGGGCCTATAGAAACTATCTCTAAGTAATTGCAAAGGATGATTGCTTGTCGAAAAGGAATTTGACATGAAATCATAGCTAGCTATCTACCCTCGGCCGTAGAGGAAACGAACAATATCTTGCTCAGGCTTCAACGATAAGGGAAACGGTTTGTACCATGAGCTAGAGTTTGATCAGGCGCACCTTTTTGCTCTTTGGAGCTAGGCTTGAAACGGCGCGGAACGGCGGCACGCCGTGGAGCAGTGGCGAGCGGCGGCGATGGCGCGCGGCGGAAGAATTGTGGCGAGGCAATGGAGCTGTGATCGGGGATGAGGATTAAAGGGGGCTTCGGCCGGCCTTTTATAGGGCCGCGGCGAGCAGGCAGGCAGCTCGCTGGAGCTGCATGCGCGCGCGCGGTGTCGAGCGGGGGCGCGGCGGTGCAGAGGTGTCGGGGTTGAGCTGATCCGTTTAAAAGGGGAGCTGACATGTGGGGCCCACTGTCCAGTGATTCTCCCCACAGCTCAGTTACTAATTCATTTAAAAATAGAAGATCAACTCCAAAAATCATGAAATTTTGTGGAGATGGCAAATGAATTATTCTGAACACAATGGTGAACTCAATTCTTATGTTTAAAGAAGTTGGAGAAGAATTAAAAATTCAGATTTGAATTTGATTCAAATTTGCTAAGCACCTCAATAAAAATAGTAGATGAGTTTCTAAAATCTTGAAACTTTGTAAGCATGCTATTGAGGAATTTAGGACCTCATGGAAAAATTTAGAGCCCTTAATTTGAATATTTGGTTTAGAGCTTATTAGGGCTTCATTGTGCATTGCTTACTAATCCTTATCCAAAAATTCTTATTCTTAAAAGGTGAATAGAATATAATTTGGATTCATGGTGAAGTCTAATACCTATGATAAAAGAATCTAACAAAGAGTGCAAGATAAGTTTTGGATGGCATAGTTCATGTGTACCATTATATTGGAGATCCAAAATAGTTGATCACAAAACCCATATGAACTTAACATGCCATAAAAGTGGGGTTTTACAAAATCCTCCCTGTGTATCGCTCGACCAGTCCTTTTATAGCACAAGGATTGGTCGTTACATCGTTAGCCTGGCTCGACATGTGACCTTGGCAGTTACTGATGCTTAATACACTATAAATGTACTTAATTACCCTTAACAGCGTGGTAACTCCCCTTGATGGTGGCGTTACTGGTATTAAGGGTCCTCCGATCGTGTTTCATTAGGATAGCATTAATGACACACAATCGGGTCTTGAAGCTTTAATTGTTCCTTGAAGGTCCGAGCCGTTGGAGGTCCACCAACCTGCCTGTTGAACTTGAAGGTCTGGTGGTTGGACGCGTGGCAGCTCCGGAGCTTATCATCTTGGACGAGTAGGTCCGGTGCTGTTGTACACGTGTCGGTACCGGAGCTTCCCCCTGTCAGGGGTTAGGTCTGGGGGTGCCACATAGGTATCTAGTCCGGAGCTTTCCCATGTATGGAATATAGCTCCGGGTTAACGATACACATGGCGGAACTGGGACTAACCATAAAAGGGAGGCAGGTCCGGTTTAGTATGACACGTGGGGCTTTCAGAGGTCTTCAACTCACATAGGTAGAGTTTCTTTGTGCTCTTTGCAATCCCAAAGGGTATCCGGTACGCAGGGTACCGACAGTGTGGTGCTTAGAGAGTTAAGTAGCGTTGGATGTCTTGTAGACCCAAGGATTGTAGGGGTACGCGGCAGGTGGTGATAGGCCTATCCGTCCTTTGTAACCACCCATGTTAAGCTACACCGCAGGCTGGTGGCTGGAATCGTCCTAATATTCCCAGGGGTAAATCCGTGTCCGATATATTGAACCACTAAGCCCTAGTACTCGTCGTTAGCATAACCATTTGTGCACTAGTTTACTATGTATATGAATATCTAAAGCACAGTAGCAGTAGCTCCATCCCTAACCCATCCTCCACTAGGACATTCTTACACTCTAGAGTAGTTTGCTTATGTATGTGTCACACTACCCTTATTATCATCTTACCCCTGTTCTGATAAACACTTAGTACTCTATTCCTTGATCATAAGAATAGTTTTTAATTTACTTCACTGCCTTCCTTTGTGATAAATACAATACCCATGGGAATACTCTTCGGTGAAATGATATAATGGTATCTTCCTTGCGCTTGCGGATCTCATGTCTCACCAGAGATGATCTGTGGTGTTAAGAAATACCAACAAGCATTTCTAGCGCCGTTGCCGGGGAAGACATAGAAGTGAAGGATAGCTATCGCTTAGGATTAAGTTGTAGGTACTAGTAGTTATTAGACAGGATTACCCTTGTTTTGTTTTCTCCATTGTGAGAAAATAGATTAGTTTTTGGCTGGCCCAATCTTTGGGAAAGTCAAAAGAGGATGCAAGAGCTTTATTCCATTAGTACTTCAAAGCGTTCCTTAACAAATTCTTCCCATTGGGCAACATCATTGTCCATAATGGAAGGATTCTCCAACTTCAAATAGGAACCGAAGGCATTTATTCCCAAAGCTTGAGGGATGCTCCAATAATATATGTTGGACTTCCTTCACCATGGGGATGGATATTGTTCATCACCAAACACTCCTACAACGAGTTGATTTTATTGTCCCGTGATCAAATTCATGCTAAAGTTGGAGGTGACCTCTTCTCAGTGATCACGACACGAATGAAGATTTAATTGAGAGGTCACCATTCAAAGGGGTGGATCCATGAATGCTTCAGTTCCGTTTGCATGGTATGCACACCGTTTACAAGATGGATGTGGGTATCGAGGTCCTGACATCCAAGGATCTCATCGGGTGGTGTCGTGCGATGCGACACCAAACAACATACATGAAATGAACGAGGCAAAATACAAATCATGTCTTTTATTTATAAACACAGCAGATGTTTGACAATACTTAACGCATGAAAGAAACCTATACATCATAGCTATGCTCTCTGCACTAGCTATGCACTCAAATATCATGATGGCGTGCTGGGCTCCTACTTGGCGGTATATCGTGATGGGGCATCACCTCGTTCTTGGGTTCTTCCTCATACGTCTGACATGGAAACAAGTTAATATAGCAACTTTGAGCACGAAGGCTCAGCAAGACTTAAAGGTCTCACCTAAACATGGAAATCTACATGCAATGATACTTAACATAGGAATAGATATAGCAGTAAACTACTCACCTGCAGGTTGATCCTTATTTTTTAAGTTATTAGCAGCAAGTTAATGGTTCATTAAAAGTAACTTTACTGAGCATATTCTATAGCAATCATAGCTGCACAGCAATTATAACTCAATACATCATATTCTTATGGCTTCTTCAAAATGTACTATGTCACAACACAGTGAACAAGCGGTACTCAAATAACCACTAGGGACAGTGATGGCAATTAGTAGACACCCGAATTACAGGTCACGCACACCCGTGCATAAGAAGCGTGTGATGCTCCTCATGACATCATACTCAACAACCTCTCACAAGAAACTCAAATGCTGAACCGGTCCGACCATAATAGGCATAAGGTCCCCGCGCAGAGCCTGTCTGTGCCTTGCCAGCAAATTTACACCTTGCTGCCCCAACCCATCCCTTTCGGCAGTGGGCTATGCCTCGACACCCAAGTTATCAAGTTACATTGGTTTCCAGGATCAATATGCTAAGTATGCATCTGGTACAGTTCAAACTTGCTCAGCGGGGCCGCACACGGATCGGTCCTCAATCGACACAAGCAAGGCTACGCACGTGAGACCATGTCTCACTGCATCCTATCCCACTGCTCGGTCTCAGATTCATATTCATACCCGATTCTCATACTCCAACCAATCCCGTGTGATATAAACCCTATCTCGCGAGTAGATTCCAACTACTCGCCCTCTACCTGATTCCTCAAAAAATTAGCATGGCATTTTCTACTCGTCAAGCTATAGACCTAACCAATACTCCATGGTATTTGTGGGTCATGCAAGTGGAGTAACAAGCACATTAGCCCTAATGCACAAAACTCGCCCTAGACATAAGTGATACCAATCAAAACATTGCAAAAACACTTAAATGCAAACCGGGACTTGCCTGGTTGCGAGACAGTATCAAAGTTAGCTTCAGATAGATGGATCTCCAAGGCTTCTGACTCCTCCTCGATCTCGGTGACTATATGAAATGCATATATATAACACATATAAATGATATTGAGAATATAGTTCAAAGCTTCTAATTAGTGATCATGCAAGTAGATGATCTGTAGCTTTACCATAGCTAGCAGTAGATGATCTTGATAGAGGATGTATCACTGGTTCTATAAAAATTTGTTTCATAATTCTATGATTGAGATATTAAATTTACAAGTTGCTATCAGTAACTGGAATTGTTCTGTTAGTTAATTGCATTCTCAACAAACATACAGGTTTGGAATGGAATTTGGATCAGTAAATGAAGCGAAATAAATTTGAAACATTTTACAGTAGATCATGTGTATATGGAAGAGTATTTTATAAAAATTTGGAAGATAACAAGTAAGAAGAATAGTAATAATAATTCTACGAATTAAAGATCTTAACAAAATTAATTGTACAGGTTCTGGGATTTCCTGATGATTTGGTCTGAATTAAATCACAGTATAAATAAAAGTTAGTATACAGGAATTCATTTGGTATTTTTGGAGCAGTTTTTTGAAGTTGGATTACATTTCTGGAATTAAGGTTTCTGGTAATATTGTAGACAAAAGGTAGATTTGAATCTGGGAATGTTGTACAGGTTCAATGGCTATGAAAATGTTATAGAATGTGAGGAACACCTAAAGGAGGGTTCAGGTAAATTTTGGTGAATTTCCATTGGAAGAAACACCTGTAATAATTCACTAAGTGTTTTAAGTAATTTAATTATACAGAACTGTATACAGGCTTTCATGGCCAACCACATTCACAATTGGAAACTAGAGTTCAATACCTTTGTAACAAAATTTGTTTGATGATTTTTGGACAAGAATCCTAGAATATATTGAATTTCTACGTTTGACATAGCTTCTGTACAGGAAAAATTAATTTAAACCCTAGCTGTGGTCCCCACCATCGCAGACCATTCTTCTACCTCGGGGTGAACCCGCCCAGAACAGGGTAATGCCGACGGCAGCCACACGTACACGCCGTTTCTCAACCAAATTCAAATCTTCTTGCGGGAATAGTTTCTAGGAGTTGAGGAACACCTGTGGGTCAACAAGGCGACGGGCGGCGGCGAGCAGAACCTTGCCGTCGATATCAACAGCGCGGCAATGGCATGGCCAATGGAAAACCCACAGTGTGATGCCTCTAATCACACGATGAGATGTCTGGGAGTATCAGGGGATCACAAGGAATATGATTGTGAAGGCTAATCACAGAGAAAACAGCCGGAGGTTAGCTCTCGACGGTGCACGGCCCATTTTCGAAGGCGGTGGGAATACTCATGAAACTCGGCAACTACTCGATAGATTCTACTGAAAATTGACAGAGGTGTGAGCTAGGATGTAGAGGACATAATTTCTGATTGAATTGAGGAATTGTTGCACATAGAAACTGAATTGATGTGGAGACATAATCAACTTGCATGGAATGACCGAAAACAAAACTGGAATAACTTGCTCGACACGTAGGGGAATGAAGAACAGCTTTGACTGTCGTGTAGAGGGTGCCTGGACACACCTTTTTTCTGTAGATCTTGAGGACTGAGGAGGCTTGGTTGTGTGTGTCGACGGTGGAGCAGAGAGGCGATGACAAGTTCTTCCCGATGTCCGCCGGCGGAACATCAAAATAACCGGCTGATGTGTGAGGAAACCGCAAAAAAGTTGCACAAAGTGATAGAGCAGAGGGTGGTGCTACCTTTTTTCTGTTGGAAGCTCGCGCAACAGATGGTCGGATCACCGGTAAAACGAAGCTCAAACGGCGGCACTGCTGGCTCTACGCGAGAGAGCAAGACTGAGCAGAGACAGAGGAAGAGCGTGAGCATTTTTCCTCTCCGGCAAATATCAAGCAGGAGAGAGAGAGAGAGAGGAGTTGATTGAGATGGCTTCAAAGCACAACAACGCTCCATGAGCTGGGATCATGGTGCGATAAAGATCGGCGCCATATACGCCAAGAACAGAGGCGGTTCAAGTGTTTTTGTCACTGGCAAGTGGGCCCCATTTCTCTCCCTCCTCATCCTCTTGTCCGGTAAGATCAATTATCTACCAACTTGTGTCCAAATGCTCTGGATATTTGTGGAGAGGCCAATCCAATTGGGTAGAATCTGATTCCAAAATAAAATCATTTATTTGACCAAGTTTCATGTCCCCATTGAATTAAATAGTAAAGAATCTTCAAAAATTATGAAATTTTGCATAGTTGCTATTTGGAATATTTGGAATTTATTTGTGATCTCAGATTTATATTTGGACCCAGTTCTAAGAGGAGCTATTCTTTAAATTTTTATTTCCCTCCTCTATGGTTTGAATAGATTTGATTTCTTCCTTTATTATTTGAATTTTTTTCTTCTCATTTTTATTCTTCCTAACTGAATCTGATCCTTTGCATTTTAGGGCTTTTACCGTGGACATGCTGGCCACGGAACTGGACCTCCTATTGAAAAATCAAGAAAGTCAAGCCCATGGAGTAGTGTTTGGATGATCAAAGCCATGGATATTCACATATCTTGTGAAAATCCATGTAAACATGGAACTCTTGGGGATTTATTTCCCGAAGACCCATGAGGATCTTTCATTTCCAAACAACTACAAAGGCCACCGCCAACAAGGAGTCAACAGTGGAATCAATACACTGAATGAGGCTATGTGAATTTGAATTCCAACAAATTCAACTTCAACTAGCGTACCTTGATGTACCTTGTCCATGTCCAAGGAAAAATCGATGCATACCCGAGAAGCATTTGGCCAAGGACAAGGCACATTGAAAAGCATTCAAGATCCAAGGGTTCCACAATCCCTTGTTGGAGCCTACACTTCGACAAAACTCGTGCAACTTTGGGAAAAATGGCATGTCAATGAAGCATTTCTTGTTTGATTGTGGAGTCCTACAAGTCGTTATGCCCAAGGAAGCCTCTTAATCTTAGATCAACCATGGGTTGGATCAAAAGAATACCTTGAAGATCGAAGTAACACCTCCATAAGTGGACAACCTCAATGCCTTTATGAGGAATGAGGAGACTCCATCATGTGATCCACAATGACATTCTAAGAAGACTGAGAATCCAGGTCCATACAAATGGCCCAAGTCCACTAATCCGCCAACAAGGGAATGGCGGTAGAATGGCAAGCCTCACTAGGTTCATGAAAGGATATCTTGAAGGAAAAATTGTTGCAACGTCAACAAGTCTTCATCAAGGTGACTACGAGGTCGGGGCCACCACAGGCCCCACATGTCCAAAAGGCATCCAAAGGAGGTTTGGCTTGTCAACAAGAGAGTCATCCAAACCATTAATTCTGAGAAAGGATGAAATGTAGTCACACTTAGCTGGACGGAGGTGAGTCCCTCTCATCAGACTTCAAAAAAATTTGTTGAGTCCTTGCCAATAGGTTAATCGGTAGTTATCTCATATTTGATCTCCCAACTACATATTTGAATTTCCAATCAACCTTTGCATTTGCATTTAGCATGTTTGAATTTTCACACCTGCATGCTGGAAAGTAAAATTTCTAAGTGTCGGTACCCTGGATACCATGTACTCCCTGATACCGCACTTAAAACCATGGAGTTCCTATGTTCGAGTTGATGACTTCCGAAGGAAACACACGCCTGACGGCAATGGGCTTGCATCCCTCATTAGGGTAGCTCTGGTGCTACTATCTGTCCTACGGGACCAGACCTACCTTCCTTCAATGAGAAGCTACGGTACCGCCACGTGTCCAACAACTACGGACCTAACCCCTAGTAGAGAGAAGCTCCGGTGCCGCTACATGTCAAGTGGATACGGGCCTGCCTCCCCGCAGAAGGAAGCTTCAGAGCTGCCACGTGTAGGACATTCGGACCTAATCCTTTAACGGGAAGACTACAGGATCTCCAACGACATGGACATTTAAGAGGATATTAAACAACCATTACAAGACCTTGTTAACGTGTCATTAACTCATTATTAATGACACACGATTAGAGGACTATCCAGACTGGTAACACCACTATTAAGGCACATTATCACACTATTAATCGAGGATTATACATGTAGATCGTGTATAGGTGCTTAATTATAGCTGGGGCCACCTGTCGGGCCAAGCAAGCTCTAAAACGGACATTCCTTGGCATATAAAAGGGTTGTGTTGCACGTTAGAGAACAACTAATCTCACACACACTGTAGCATACCGCGACACTTGCCATAAACACACATACTCAATCAACAACCAACCCGTGGAGTAGGGTATTACGTTAGGCGGCCCGAACCATGTGAAACCTGCAGTGTCATCATCTTGCTATTGATCTTACGTGCCCCATCCCAATATGAACCTCTGCGGACTACGCTTTAATAGTACCGGGGAAGTGTCGTTCCTACACATCGACAATTGGCGCGACAGGAAGGGGGGCTAAGATTTCAAGATGTTGAACTCCACTGCAACTTCGTCCAAAGACTTGATTGAGCAGCTTGTTTGAGGAAATCCCTCAAACGTGCAGCAGCAAGCTAACACTGTTGCCCCGGCGGGTGTCATTCCACCACCACCTTCACCATCCCAGCGAGATTGTGTATTCACATTGATCACTGCATCGACAAACAATCCCGAGAACATGCTAAACGCAGCGCTGACTCTCCTTCAGCTTCCACCAGCGCTCGGAGTACCTCAGTGTGCGGTGGAACAGTGGCATGCTGATGTGGAGCATTTGGTTGCAGCCACATCCGATGCCATCACCAATCATGGTCCGCCCCCTACTGGGCAGGCACCTTCAAGGAACAGTACCTTGTCTGGCAGACTTGGTCCTCATGCGTTGTAGCACAGGAGACGCACACCCTCCCATCAAGTGACGACACTACCCTCCAGGGCACGCCAAAGTCATACGGTGTCGAGGCTCTCGACGCATGATCTCCAGTCGTAGCTTGATCCGTGTTACATGAGGCAAGATGGCCATGTGCACATCGAGTGTGCTCGCGAGAGGAAAGAAGATCTGGAAAACTCTTCTCCCTTGGGAGTGGAGTGCGGCTATTCGGCCCTTGCCATGCACCTCCGCATGGCCAACTGGCCATTGAAGTTCCGGCCTCATCTGCCGGAGAGGTACGATGGGGTAGTCAACCCCGTCGAATTTCATTAGATATACTACACCTCCATCCTTGCGGCTGGAGGCAATGAGGCTATGATGGCCACCTACTTCCCCGTGGCTCTAACTGGGACAACAAGGTCTTGGTTCACGAGTCTACCTCCTAACTCCATTTACTGTTGGGTGGAACTTTGTCACCAATTAACTACCAATTTCAGGAGCTCCTACACCCTGTCTGGCACGAAGCTGGATTTGTTTCCCGTACAGCAAAAGGCAGGAGAATCGCTATGATCATTCATATAACGGTTTTCTCAGGTACGGAACACTATTCCTTCTATCTCAAATGCTTCCGCTGTCGTTGCATTCTGATCGGGAGTATGGGATAAGAAGATGTTGAAGAAGTTGCCTACTGAAGACGTCAACAGCGCCACTGAGCTCTTCAGCCTAGCTAACAAAAGTGCTAGGGCTGCGAAGGGCCAAGAGATGCACTCCGAACCTGGTGCGAAGGCTGGTAAATCCTCCTCCAAACCTGAAGTTGCTGCCTCTGACGGTGGAAAGAAGAAGAAGAAGTCCAATGGCAAGAACAAGTTGTTGGCCAGCACACCTACTGCTGCTGTTGCTATTGCTGCTGCAGTTCCTTGTGGTCGAGGGCCACGCCTCAAAAATGCCCACGACCTTCAACTGAGGACGGCACCGGTGAGAAGATGTTGTGTCTGATTCATAAATTGAACACACACAACCTTGAAGACTGTCGCGGGGTCCAACGGCTTGTTGAACATAACAACAAGCGCCGAGAAGAATCCCCATACCTCCAACGGGAGGGGAAACAGAAAGTTGTGGAAGAACCTTTGAACAAGAGCTTGGCTTCCAGGATGCCAAAAGGTCCCTGAAGGTCGTATACAACACGGTGGATGATGACTCCTACATCTCTGACAATGAACATCAAAAAACTCACCATATGATATATGGAGGGTCCTAGTATATCACGTCTTGGTGTATCATCAAGACCATGCGTTGGGAGGTGGCTGCCGCAGCTCCCAGCGCCAAGGCAGAACCTCATCGGAAGTGGATGGGCACTGCTGTCACCTTCAATGCTTTGGACTATCCGAAGAACATGACCAGAGCCGGTCAGTTGCTCCTGAAGGTATCCCCTACCATCAACAATATCCATCTCTATCATGTCCTAGTGGATAGAGGCACATCACTCAGCCTCCTCAGCTTCGCGGCTTTCACGAAGCTCCATCTCATCATATTGGAACTTAGGCCCCCACGTCCTTTCCCCGGAGTAGGTCTAGGAGCCATCACACCTCCCAGATCAATTACATTCCCAGTGACTTTCGGGACTACGAACAACTATAGGTGCGAGAAGCTGGTGTTTGATGTGGCACACATCAGCCTTCCCTTCAACACCATACTAGGTAGACCAGACCTGTATAGGTTCATGGCCATAGCTCATTATGGCTATCTAGTGTTGAAGATGCTGACTCCTTCAAGCGTCCTCCGGATTTGTGGGAATCGCATTGCTGGGATCACTGTGCTGGAAGAACTTCATGCGCTTGCAACAGCGCAGAAAGAAGAATCTTGCATGGAGCGACCAGCTCACCAACCTTTGAGCTCACGTCAATGTGGCTCAACTTCTGCACCTCGTGTGCAACCAAGCGGCGACACCGACATCCCCGTCAAAGTAGTCCAAATTGGTTCTGATGCTACCCTGACCACTCGCATATCAGGAGGCCTGGACGACAAATAGGAACTCGCACTCGTCACTTTCCTCAAGGCGAATGTCAATGTGTTTGCATGGCAAACATCACATATGCTTGGGATCCCTAGTGAAGTGATCGAGCACAGCCTGAAGATATACCCTAATGCACGACCAGTACATCAGAAGCCCTGTAATCAATCCGTAAAGCGACAAAACATCATAGATAAGAAATCAAGAAGTTGCTCGATGCTAGTTTCATTCGGGAGGTTCACCATCCACGGTGGCTGGCAAACCCAGTCGTTGTACTAAAGGCCAGTGGGAGCTTTGGATGTGCATGGACTACACCACCTTAAATAAGGCATGCCCAAAAGACACATTTCCACTTCCTAGAAAAATAGATCAGGTAGTGGATTCTAGCTCCGGGTGTAAGTTACTGTGTTTCCTAGATGCATATTTTGGATATCAAATTCAAATGTATAGGGAAGATGAAGAGCATACTACCTTCATTATAGTAGATGGGTTATATTTTTATACTGCCATGCCTTTCGGTCTCAAAATTGTTGCTTCAAGTTTTTTGAGAGCCATACACAAAATATTTGGAGAGCTAATCTGGAACTTGGTGGAGGTCTATGTCAATGACATCATCGTTAAGGTGAAGAACAAGGAATCACTCCTTAACAATCTGCAAGTCGTATTCGACAAGCTGCGCTTGACGCGAATGAAACTCAATCGGACAAGTGCGTCTTCAGGGTTAACTTGGTAAAACTCCTTGGTTTCCTGGTGACTCACCAAGGAATTGAGGCAAATCCAGCAAAAATCAAAGCCATCGAAGAGATGCGGCCCCGAGCGCGTGGCAAGGACATCCGGAAGCTAACTGGGTGTCTAGTTGCGCTCAGCAGGTTCATTTCAAGACTGGTGAAGTCCGGACCATTTCATTGGTTTAAAGAAGTAGAGAAGGCTTTCTAAGAGCTCAAACAGCTCATCACCACACTACCAGTTCTGGTAGCTCCGGAACCTAGTGAGCCTCTACTGCTTTGTATTTCGACAACTATGGAGGTTGTCAGCATGGTCCTGGTCGTGGAGAGACCAGAACCAACACTAGCTCAGGAGCCTAGACCCCTTCGGGAGGGTCTGGAGCTACCTGAAGGCAAGTCTGGATCCCAACCCCCAGGCATAGATCCTAAAGAAAAAAGAGGCCTCAGGATCAAACTCTCTTAATCGAGGGAGCTCCCCCGGTTCAAGGCGAAGGTTCAGACTCCTTCGAGGAGGGCTGGGCTGATGAAGAACAAAATTCAGAATGCTCTGGAAGGGTCCGAGTTGTCCAGGAAGAAGACCCGGACCCCTTTGGGAGGGTCTGGGTGGATGAAGAGGAAGCTCTAGGCCCCTCCGCGAGGGTACGGACCATCCAATAGCCAGTGTATTTCATCAGTGAAGTGCTAAACGACGCCAAGACCCGCTACATCGAGGTACATAAGCTGCTATATGTAGTCCTTATTGCCTCAAGGACGCTATGTCACTACTTCCAGGCCCACATGATATCAGTGCTAAGATCCTTTCCACTGTGTGCTATATTACATAATCCAAATTCTACTGGAAATATCACCATGTGGGCTATGGAGCTAGCAGAATTCAATCTCAAATTCTTGCCTTGACATGCTATTAAGAGTCAGGCGCTCGCTGACTTTGTGGTCGAGTGGACTCCTTCTTCATCAACTCCAGGGGCCTCAGTGATCAGAAGCCAGAACCTAAAATCCCGGTCTTCACTAAGAATCACTGGACACTCTACTTCGATGGCTCCGTGCAGAAACAGGGGGCCAGAGCTGGAATCCTTTTCTCGCTCTGACTGAGGAGATGGTCAAGTACATGATACACCTCGATTTCAAGGTTACCAACAACATGGCAGAGTACGAAAATCTCATCTACGGACTCAAGGTGGCGCTATCATATGGCGTCAGGAAGCTATTGGTGAAGGGTGACTCGCAACTCATCATCAAACAAGTTAAAGGTTAATGCAGTCATAACAACCTTCAACTCGCTGCTTATTTACTTGAAGTCTACAAGCCACGTAAGGACTTCCACGTCTTGGATCACTGTCATGTCCTGTGTCTCAACAATGCTGAAGCTGATGATCTCTCGACGAAGGCTTCAACAGGAGCTCAAGCTCCAGACGGAGTTTTTGTGAGAAGATTGTCAGGTCCTACTGCTCAGCCTGCCGAACTGAGTGATGGGGGCGAGACCAGCACCTCGAAGCTGGTTGTTCTGGTGGCCCTGTTACCATGGCGGCCACCAAGGATCGTAGGCGCTGTAGGAAGCTCCAAGCAACCCAGTGCGCATGATCCAGAAGCTCAAGTTATCTCCGCTGCATGGATCTCAGAGATTCGAAGCTACTTGAAGAATAATATCCTTCCTGGAGATGGTGCTTCCGCTGATCGAATTGACAGATTGGATAAAAGATACACGCTGGTAGAAGGGGATCTCTACCGGCGTGGTGCCAACGGCATTACGTGCAATGCTATGAGTATGAGATTTAGAAAATGTGCAACTTGATTAATTTATATAGCCCCACTCCTACATCGATGAACAACACAATGTTTATGGATGCACTCGAATTTGAACCTGGTATAGATTTGTTGTTTTCCTTCCCCGAATGTACAAATGAAATTTGGTCATCTGACTAGATGTTTTAGTTGTACAAGTGTCGGGAGCTAACCATCCCTCACTATCAAGAGGGGAAGCTTGCATGAGTAGTATTTCTATGTAGTCATGCAAGAAGTCGATCTTGAGGTACCATTTCAATATCTCTTTGCCAATGAGTAACCAAGCATGGTTGAAACCTGTCGGGATTTAATCCCGAGGGCCAATCATAGCTTTATAAGGCCGGAGGTTTGACATGAGAACCTTCAATGAGCAACAAATGGGCTTCATGAATAAGTGGAATATCTATACTCCCACTATTCTAAGCACACATTCATGCTCAAGGGAATTGCCACCATCATTTTGTGCACATTGTTCCTTTATGGCTGAATGTTATTTGAACATTAAGTCAAGGAACGATTGATGACAACCAACACATGTTGGGTGCATGTTATTCCTTTGTTGCCTAAGGTTATTTTGACCTTGGCCAAGGAACACTACGTAAGAAACCCAAATAGGAGACCAAGATGGCCGACGTGCTAAAAGGAGAATGTAATTGATAACTTTAAGTGAGACAAGCCCGATTCAGCGAGGATCTGACATGGCTCAGTTGAACGTACAAATAGACGCGTTAAAATACAGCTCGTCTCAGTTAAGTAGCTATCCAAGACGCGCCCTCCTCTATGACAAATGGAAGATGCGCTGTAATTGAGCATGGCTAATATTTGTTTCGTAACTAAGATGGACTTTGATGAGGACATCACAACAAAGGAGACACACATTGAAGTGCAAGGACCAATCACAAGAGCACGAGCACAGTTAATAAATCAGCAGGTGAACTCGTTCCTAACTTCCTTTGCATGTGAGTTTGAGAATAGATTGCTATGTGATGATTTAATTTTTATTAGGAACAATGGAGAAAATCAACAAGTGAAGGGAATAGGCCTTGGGAAGGTGGAAAACTTGCTGGGACGTCCACAAGTTGATGGAATCAGTTCACAACTCGGACTTGAGTTCAACTCGGAGTCCAGGAGCAGTCCACCTTTTAACGGACGCCCAAGATGAATACGGACTAATTTTTTGACATTCCACATATGCACAGAAAGAGGAGAAGATAAGCTTTCCAATGGCTCTGGTATCACCTCAAAATTCCTCTGGAGTCATTGGAAATCGTCGAAACAAGTTGAGTTCAGATTCCTGTCCGGTGCTGCGCCACCAAATCGGGCCTTTGGGTCTTGTATCCCGTATGAGTCCATTAGGGACCCGTCTAAGCGTGTTTTGGCTGAACTCTAGCCTTTAAATATTGCAGCCTCCAGTCATATTCGGTGGGTTTTGCTTAGATCAATAATATCGCCGTTCTACGGTTTGTGAGACCCCAACTTCGCAATTTCAGATCGTGTCTTCGACGTTCTTGCTTGTGTTCTCGGTTGCACTTGCATGGATTAGCCTTCTTCGCGAGTTCAAGCATGTGCAGCACGGTTGATAACCAACGGAGCAGTGGTGTAGTGATTGCAGGGGTACACGAACTGCTCGAGTGCCGCGAATTATCAACATCGAGTTCTCCACCACAATCGACTTACCTTTCAGAAGATCGGGCCTAAAATACTTTTCAATTGGTATCAAATTTCCAGGTTGCCCATGAGGTATCTCTGTTTTCCTTCTATTAGATCAGTTTTGTTTCGTACCTAGAGTCCACAAAAAAGCCACAAAAAATTAAATCATTTTTACTGTTTCCTAGACTATAGTGCATGCAGTTTCAATTTTTAGATTGCATAGTTGAGTTTGCATTCGTCTGGTCGAGTCTTGTTGCTGGTTTAGGTTTGTATTTTGGGTCCTAGTTATCGTGTTTTGTTCTTGTTTTCTTGTTGTTCGATACCTATTCCACAATCTCTAAACAACAAATCGATCCACCACGTTCATCGATTTGCCCTGGCTAGCCGTCTTTTGTGAACTCCCGCATCGCCAGCCCTAGATTAGGTGACAACCTTTGTGCCACTCATTTATGAATCATCTCACACCACCCCATTAGTCTCTGTGGAAATTCCCGATCATTTTCAAATCCGATTGCGAGTTCTGTTCTCAAACCGAGTTGGAATCAACATCCAAATACCGTAACTCGAACAGTCTACCTTAAAACGGCCATAACTTTCGCATATGAACTCGAAATCTGTTTTTTTTTTCAAATTGATATACGCGAAATTTTGCATCTGGTTTTCCGCTGCTTTGCTGCATTCGGAAAAAAATTAGATTGCCCAACTTCCCCTCGTAAGAGAGGCTATCCGGCCTCTGAAGTTTAAGCACGAATTTTAAGGAATCTTCTTGATTTTCTAGGCCCCATATTACATTCAATTGAGCTGCAAATTTTTGTGCTTCATATTTTTGTGCTCCTGAGTTAAAGAAAAAATATCAAAAAATATTACAAAAAAGAAAAAAATTAGTGAAGAGCACGCATATTAAAGCAATTGACCTATACTACTTGTGCTGCACTTGTTGGTTATATCATTCTGTCTTCCTTTTGCCTTGCTACTTCCTTGTGTTGTGCTAGGCCCTAGAGCACTTGGTTGACTAGCAACAATTTCCTACATTGAATACTTATTCAACTTTGTTTACCTATTAACGATTTTCTGCTTATTAGCCACCATATTTTGTCATCCAAGTTCCACCTTTCTCTTGAGCATAACAGATACGTTTGCAATCACCCCACACTTCATTGGTTCATCTCACCGTCCACACCACCTGTTGTGTCGGTAAGAACACTTGTAAGAGCGTGGTAAGACGCTTGAGCGAGAGAGATTGTTTTCTTCCACCTTTCACATTGTCACTGTAGTTGATAGGGATAACATATTTTTGTGGTCTTTTGTTTCCTACTAACAATGGCAGGAGAAGACAATGATGACGATTGTGTTCAACATGCAGAGTTACGTGATATGATGAAGACCATGACAGATATGTTCGCCAAATACAAGGCATCAACAAAGGAGTCATTGGCGAACTTGACTCGCTAACTTGATGACCATGCTCTTCAGATGAATACCTTTGAGGCTCGGTTGCCTCTCGTTGAATGACATGAAGACAATGCTTTTGATGATATGGAAGATCACAACAATCAGCCATGACTACCACTTTATCGTCGAGGTATGGGAGATAATAATCATCATAATAATTATAATCGTCCTCTTGATGATCCTTTTGCTAATGTGAAATCTACTATACCCTTTTTTTCTGGTGCTTATGATGCTGAGGCTTATCTTGATTGGGAGATGACAGTAGAGCAAAAATTTAATGCCACCTTGTTCCTGAACAACATAGAGTTTGTCAAGCCACTCATGAGTTTAGGGACTTTGCTATCGTATGGTGGAATGAACTTGTTAAAACTAGAACCTATCCTCCAACATGGGATAGATTAAAGGTAGCTATGCATGTTCGATTTGTCCGTAGACCAAGATAACATGTCCGTAGACGAGTATTATGAAGAGTTACAAAAGGGCATGCTGCGTTGTGGGGTAGTAGAGGACATGGATGATAAAATAGCTCATTTTTATGGGGGTTAAGGCGTGAAATTTAGGACATTGCTGATTACAAGGAATATGATACTGTTAACAGATTGTTTCAGCTTGCTATGTTGGCAAAAAAAAATTGCAGGGCCGACAACAATAGCAACAACGCACGACGAGCAACTTCACACCGCGTTCGACGTCTACACCATCCAAAACAGCACCGTCTTCGACACCCTATGCAGCGACTACACCATCCAATGGAGGTCAATGAACTACACCCGATGCTCCACCTTCTCGCGTGCTGGAAGGTAGCAAGGCGACGTCATTCAAGCCTTCATCGTCCACTCCTTCTATGAGTCATACTTCCAACATTAATTGTCACCTCTGCCAGGGACTTGGTCATATGAAAAGAGATTGCCCAAGCAAACGAGCATATATAGCACGTGACGATGGCAGGTATGATAGTACTTCGGATGTTGAAGATGAATATTCTCTTGCTACTGACATTACAAATCCAAATGATGAACACACCAAAGAAGAGGTGCTTGGTACAACGGTGACGGAGAACTATAGGAGCATCATTGTGCATCGTGCCTTGAGCTCCAAAGTGGAGGCCGACCACAAGCTACAACGGCACAACCTCTTCCACATGTTTCTCGTCGTCAAGGACTGCCGTGTACACACTATAATTGATGGAGGTAGCTGCAATAACTTGGTGAACACGGACGTCGTCAAGAAACTTGGTTTGACAACAAGAGCACAAACTCATCCATACCACATTCAATGGTTCAACAACAGCGGTACGGTTTGGGTAACACAAACAGCGAGTATACATTTTTCAATTGGTTCTTACCATGATTTTGTTGATTTTGATGTCGTGCCTATGGATGCTTGTTATCTTTTATTGGGTCGTCCTTGGGAATTTGATACAGATGCTATTCATCATGGTAGAACTAATAAATATACTCTCATGCATAAAGTAAAGAATCACTTTGATCCCCATGACTCCCCCATGAATCCTGCTGAAATTGTGCATTTTGAGAAGAGTAAATCTTGTGGTGGCAAAGCAACAAAACTAGAATCTGAAAAACAGCAAGTCATTAAGTTAAAATCACCATCGTTGCTCGCAACTAAATCTGACCTCCCTTATTTATTCGATGCTGAGGGGATGTGCTTTGCTTTAGTGTGCATAGAAGCCATGCTTTCACTTCATGAATTGTCTATTGCATTGCCCCCTCCTGTTGCTAACCTTTTGCAAGAGTTTGAGGATGTGTTTCCCTCCGAGATACCCCCTGGTTTACCACCCATGAGAGGCATTGAACACAAGATCGATTTGATACCTGTAGCAAGCTTGCCAAATCGTGCAGCATACAGGGCGAAACAAGAGGAAACTATGGAAATTCAGCGACAAGTCCAAAATCTTTTGTACCGTGGGTACATTCGTGAAAGCCTTAGCCCTTGTTCTGTTCTTGTTCTTTTGGTTCCTAAGGAAGATGGTAGTTGGCGCATGTGTGTTGATTGTCGAGCGATTAATAACATCACCATTCGATACGTTATCCTACTCCTCACTTAGATGACATGCTTGATGAATTGAGTGGTGACATCATCTTCACAAAAATTGACTTGCATAGTGGTTACCACCAAATTAGAATGGCACTAGGAGATGAATGGAAAACTGCATTTAAAACAAAGTTTGGACTTATGAGCGGTTAGTCATGCCTTTTGGTTTAACTAATGCACCCAGCACCTTTATGCGATTAATGAATGAGGTTTTACGTGCTTTCATTGGAAAATTTGTGGTGGTTTACTTTGATGATTTCCTCATTTACAGCAAGTCATATGATGACCATCTTGATCACTTACGTGCTGTTTTTACTATTTTGAGAGATGCACATTTATTTGGTAACCTCGAAAAGTGCGTGTTTTGCACCAATCGAGTCTCGTTTCCTCGCAGATAATTGAGATGGACGAGGCAAAAATTGAAGCGATCACTGGCTGGCCAGCCCCAACAACCGTCACGTAGGTTCATTGTCTTCTTGGTCTTGCAGGTTTTTATCGCCGTTCTGTGCGGGATTTCAGCACCATTGCAGCACCTCTGCATGAGCTAACGAAGAAGGGAGTGCCATTTCGATGGGTTGAACACAAGCTTCTGATGCTCTCAAATCAAAGCTTACACAAGCACCATTGCTACAACTTCCTGATTTTTACAAGACCTTTGAGCTAGAATGCGATGCAAGCAACATTGGTATTGGAGGCGTTCTCATACAAGGAGGTAAACCTGTTCCTTTCTTTAGTGAAAAACATCATGGTCCTTCTCTGAATTATTCTACTTATGATAAGAAATTGTATGCCTTAGTGCGAGTATTACAATCTTGGCAACATTATCTTTGGTCTAAGGAGTTTGTCATACATTCCGATCATGAATCATTGAAGTATTGTAAGTGTAAAACCAATCTAAATAAATTACATGCTCAATGGATTGAGTTCGTAGAGTCATTTCCATACATCATTAAGCATAAGAAAGGGAAGGAAGATGCCATTGCCGATGCATTATCTAGACGCTATACCATGCTGTCCCAACTTGATCATAAAATCTTTGGTTTAGAAACAATAAAAGCATAATATCCTACTAACTTGGACTTCAAAGATTCTTTTGAAAATTGTAGAGAAGGAAGAACATGGAATAAATATGTGCAGCGACAGGGTCACCTCTTTTGTGCTAACAAGCTATGCATTCCAGCTACCTCTGTTCGTCTACTACTTTTGCAGGAAGCACATGGAGGAGGTTTGATGGGACATTTTGGACTGAAGAGAACTGAAGACGTGCTGTCCACACACTTCGTTCGGCGAAAGATGAGGCGTGATGTCGAGCGCTACATGTCACGATGCACTACGTGCAATAAAGCTAAGTCTCTCCTTAACCCACATGGTCTTTATATGCCTCTTCCTGTTCCTAGTGTATCTTTGGAGGATATTTCTATAGACTTTGTTTTGGGATTGCCTAGGACTAAGAGGGGGAGGGATAGTATTTTTATAGTTGTTGATTGTTTCTCCAAAATGGCACACTTTATACCTTGTCACAACGATGATAATGCCTCACACATTGCTGATTTATTTATGACGGAAATTGTTCATTTACATGGTGTGCCAAATACCATTGTTTCTGATCGTGATGCAAAAATTTTAAGTGATTTTTGGAGAACTTTGTGGTATAAATTGGGAACCAAGTTGCTGTTTTCAACTACATGTCACCCACAAACAGATGGACAAACCGAGGTAGTTAATCATACTTTATCCACTATGTTGCGGGCTGTCTTGAAAACAAATTTGAAGTTGTGAGAGGAGTGTTTGCCACATATAGAATTTGCTTACAACAGATATATTCACTCCACGATGAAGATAAGTCCAATCCAGGTAGTGTATGGTTTTTATCCCCGTGCTCCTATTGATTTACTACCTTTGCCTCCTTCAGAGACTATAAATTTGGATGCTACACAACAACCTAAATTCATTCTTAAGATGCATGAAACTACAAAGAAAAATATTGAAAAGATGAACGAGAAGTATAGGAATGCAGGTAGTAAAGGTAGAAAAGAAGTAAAACATGAACCGGGTGATTTGGTGTGGTTACATTTGAGAAAAAAGCGATTTTCTTACTTGAGAAAATCTAAACTTATGCCACGAGCTGCTGGTCCTTTTAAGATTGTTGAAAAGATTAGCGATAATGCATATAAGCTTGAGTTGCCTCCCGATTTTGGGGTTAGTCCCACATTTAACATTTCAGATTTGCGGCTGTACTAGGGAGAAGAAGATGAACTTGAGTCGAGGACGACTCCAATTCAATACGGGCAGGATGATGAGGACATCACAACAGCGGAGACACACATTGAGCTGCAAGGACCAATCACAAGAGCACGAGCATGGTTAATAAATCAGCAGGTGAACTATATCCTAACTTCCTTTGCATGTGATTTTGAGAATAGATTGCTATGTGATGATTTAATTTTTATTTGGAACAATGGAGAAGATCAACAAGTGAAGGGAAGAGGCATCGGGAACTTGGAGAACCTGCTGGAACGTCCACAAGTTGATGAAATCAGTTTACAACTTGGACTTGAGTTCAACTCAGAATCCAGGAGCAGTCCACCTCAAAACGAACGCCCAGGATGCATACTGACTCCGTTTTCGACATTCCACATACAAAAAGAAAGAGGATAATATAAAATTTCAAATGGATCTGGTCCCACCTCAAAATTCCTCCGGAGTCATTGATAATCATTGAAACAAGTCGAGTCCAGATTTCTGTCTGGTGCTGCGCCACCGAATTAGGCCTTTGGGCCTTGTATCCCATATGAGTCCATTAGGGACGCGTCTAAGCGTGTTTTGGATGAACCCTAGCCTAAAATACTGCAGCCGGCAGTCATATTCGGTGCGTTTTGCTTAGATCAATAATATCGCCGTTCTACGGTTTGTGAGACCCCAACTTCACGATTTCAGATTGTGTCTTCGACGTTCTTGCTTGTGTTCTCGGTTGCACTTGCTAAGATCAATAATATAGCCTTCTTGGTGAGATTAGGTGTGTGCAGTACGGTTGATAACCAACAGCGTAGTGGTGTTGTGATTGCAGGTGTACTCAAACTGCTCGAGTCCCGCGGATCATCAACATCGAGTTCTCCACCCCAATCGACTTACCCTTCAGAATATCGAGCCTAAACTACTCACCAGACTTTCCTTGCAGTGCGTCTCCTTTCATAATCGAATCTGGCACATCTCCCATACCCACCGGTCAGGCGCGTCTCCTTTGTTATGGAAGCGGGCTTGTCTCCCATTCCCTTTATAGAGATATGTGCTTTATATAGGTCCATCTCGATTTTCTCTCCCCCTTCTACGACCTCCCAGCTGTGGCAGAACAAGTGGCTACCAGATCTACCCTATTCTTTCCCTCTTTGGAGGTGTCCTTCTAAAATTCTTGCGGTGATTATCAGTGGATCTTAAAAAAAGGGTTAGTTCTCTTCTCCTGATCCTTACTATTTTTTATCCATTTAGATCTTGACTATGTGTGGCTTTGATTTTCTTTGATTTAGCTCTTCTTTTCTATACATAGATGTCATCGGATCAAAGTTGGAGTATGGGCCGTGCCTTTGCAATGAATATATCCAAGGGGTAGATGCATTTATCAAATTCGCGAAGAAAGACATGTTGACAACATTAAAGTGATTATTTGTTGTCCTTGCAAACACTGCAAGAATGAGAAGAGATATCACACAGATGAAGTGTCGAGGTCACATTTCATCACACATGGATTCATGGTGGATTATCAATGTTGAAACAAACATTGGGAGGAGGGGCCTAATGAATTAGAGATGAGAGATTCATATTTGGAGAGGGAGGTCCCTACCAGTGTCGAAGAAGATCACGGCGAGGATGTGAACGAGCCAGATATATCAGGGTTCATAGATGACGACATTGAGTTTCAGGTGCATAACATAGAGGAGATAGTATGCAATGTCGAGAGACATGGTGACGATGATCGGTACAGTAATGGTCAACTTGCAAATTACAAAAAAAATGATCGAAGACTCAAAGAAGCCATTGTATCATAGTTGTGCGGCTAAGTACACCAGACTGTTTGCGACGGTAAAACTTTTCCAGATGAAGGCGAGCAACTGATGCAGTGATTGTAGTTTTAAGGAATTGTTGATGCTCCTTAAGTACATGTTACCCCAAGGCAAAACAGTCCATACAATAGTTTATGAGGAAAAATAGATAATCTGTCGACTGGGTTTGGAGGTGGAGAAAATCCAACCGTGCAAGAATGATTGCATTTTATATCGTGGACCTGAGTACGAAAACCTCGAGAAATGCTCTATTTGTTGAATGGACCGATTCAATCATAGGAAAGACGATGGTGAAAGGTGTTTCAGTACTTTTCTATCGGTCCTCGTTTGAAGCGTTGGTTTGCAAACAAGGAGTCAGAATTGTTGCGATAGCACAAAGAGAAGCATAAGCAGGATGCCGGAATGATAAGACATCCTGCTGATGCCACACAATGGAGAAACATTGATTGACGAAATCCTCAATTTGCCATTGATCCGAGGAATATTCGGATCACAATGAGCATCGATGGCATAAATCCATTTTTCAACAGTTGCACACATAGCACATGGCCAATTGTGCTAACAATTTTGAACCTTCCTCCTTGGTTGTGCAACAAACAGAAACATGTTATGATGTCAGGAATGATATCGGGGCGACAACAACATGGGAATGACATCGACAACTATTTTAGGCCTCTGGTTGAAGATCTGAAGTAGTTGTGTACAGTGATAGAGTGCTGGCCTGGGATGACCGCAAGCATGAGTACGTTTGCCTCAAAGCCATTTTATTTGTGACTGCTAGTGATTCTCCAGCGGTACGCAACTTGTCCGGATAGTGTAAGAACGTAGGTTGCGGATGTCCACATTATTTGAGAGAAATAGACTCACAGTACTTGAGCGAGTCATGAAAAATAGTGTACATGGTACATCAACACTACATTCTAATGAAGCACCCGTTTCGGAGTATGAAGGGTAATTTCAATGGTGACACTGAGAGGAGGCGTCCTTCATCGCATCTCACGGGTCAGGAAAAATATTAAGTGGTAAAGTATATTCGTGTTGTCCTTCGTAAGCGGAAAAGGATTGGCAAAAATACTGGCAAAGATGACATGTTGAAGAAGCAATTGATTTTTTGGAGCTACCATATTGGTAAGACTTAGACGTCCGTCATTCAATGGATGTGATGCGTGTTGAGAAGAATGTGTGCGAGAGCCTACTCGGGACATTGCTTAACACGGAAGGGAAAACTAGGGAACATGGACATGCATAGGCAGATATAAAGGAAATGGGAACTAGGCCTGAGTTGTGGGTCAATGACTCTGAAAAGGAAGGGAAATGCCTGCGTCATGCATCACACTTTCCAAAAATGAAAAGAAAGAGTTTTGTGGGTTCTTGAAAAATGTGAAAGTACCATCTGGCTACTTGACGACTGTCTCAAGGCTTATTTCATTTCCCGATGTAAAAGTAGTTCCTGATGTGAAGTCTCATTACCATGTATTAATTACACAGATGATTGCTGTTGGAATTCGGAATATCCTACTGGTCAATGTTCGGGAGGCTATAATGAACTTTTGCTTTTTCATCAATGCAATTTGTCAAAAAGTACTATGTGAAGAAGATCTCGAGTCATTGGAAAATAGGCAGTTTGAAACTTCATGCTTCCTTGAGTTGTATTTTCCATCTACCTTTTTTGACATCAGCGTCCATTTCACAACACATCTTATTAAGGAGATAAAGCTACTTGGCCTTGTGTTCCTTTACCAGATGTATGCGTACAAGAGATTCAACAACATACTGAAGTCCTTCATTACAAATCAAGCATACCGCGAGGGCAGCATGGTACAAGGATAATCTACAGAGGATGTTGTGGAGTGGGCTCTAAACTACTCTGACTCGAGTAACCTGATTGGTGTTCCCAAGTCTCGTGATGAGGGGAGGCTCACATGAAAAGGGATCATTGGGAAGAAGGCTATAACTCCAGATTCACATTTATTCTTCTAGGCTTATTTCCACATGTTGCCACATGTGTCCATTGTGTCAGAGTACATCGATGAGCACAAAGAGGTGGTGCTTAGAGACAATTTTGGTTGCAACGAATCATGGTTAACAAATGAACACAGGAGAATATTCATTGGCTGGCTCCGAGATCGGATTTCTCACTCATCGGATACTTAAACAAGTGAATACCTAAAAAAGTTGGCTCGTGGTCCTACATTCAAAGTCATTACATATCAAGGGTACAACATAAATGGATACATGTTCAACACTATAGAACAAGATAAGGAAAGCATGTAGCAGAACAATGGTGTTCGTGTTGATGCTTATAATGCTGCGGGCCAAAACAAAGACATGTACTATGGTCAAATACAAGAGATCTGGGAGCTTGACTTTCAAGGATTCAAGATTCCTCTTTATTGCAACTGGGTTGATGGACTCAAAGGTGTTGTCAAGTACGTGTTCACTAGCATTGATCTTAACCGTCAAGGATATAAATGGGATCCTTTCGTGTTAGTACAACACGTAGCTCAAGTGTTCTATGTTCCAGACACAACAAATAAAAGACTTAAGGTGGTTATGCATGGAAAATGACAAATCGTCGAAGTCAAGAATGCCGTCGATGAGGAAGATTTGACCAATTTGATGAGATTCCACTTTTTGTCACCTCGATGATCAAGCTAAGAATACCGTCGGCCAACGAACTTCCTTACTTGCAGAACGACCACCATGAAAAAAATCAAGAATTTCAAAAAACCAAGACCGCAACATAAAGTACCAAATTGATTGTGTGTAAATATGCTTAGTTAAGTGAAAATAATGTCAATTGAGTAAAAAATTGACTTCCATTTAGATATTTGTATGATATATGCTCAAATGTCTAAAAATATTGCTATTTGAATAAAAATTTGACTTTCATTGGTCATATGTGCTCTATTTCTTATGGAGAAGTACTGATGCCTTGCATTCTGTTTCTTATGGAGAAGTATTGATGCCTTGTGCTCTGTTTCTTATGGAGAACTACTGAATATAGCTCTTGCCCTGCCCTAGAAAATGGGATACGAATGTGATGCGAGACGCGCCTCACAAAGGTGCGTCTCTCGGGCAAGGTAATGTGAGACGCGTTTTGAAAAAGCGTGGCTCCGATTTAGAGGCTTCAATCTGCGCTAATGGCATTACTGACAACAGCTCGCATTAATTCAAAAGAAAAGAGACGTGCTCTTATAAAGTCTCTGATATGGGCTTACATACGTGTGGGAGACACGCCCGATGGTGGCTCTTCTGAAGCGCGTCTCAGATTGTTGCCCTAAGGTACTTTTAGCTCTCTCGCGCGCTAATCACTTTTCACCCTAGAAACTGATGTCGCGTCGTCCCCTTCCCCGGAGCATGCCGCCGCGTTGTCCCCTTCCCTGGAGCACACTGCATCGTCGTCCCCTTCCCAGAAGCACGTCGCCGCCTCGAAACTGCTCTCTTGATCATTGTCGTGTTGCCGCCGTCAACCCTAAATTCCCCATCTACCAGCTCAACACTGCCCTAATAAGGTTTGTTCGCGTTTTGTATGGAGTCGAAATGGTTAATGCTTTGGTGGTTCACCAGTTAATGTTTAGTATGTTTTCGGAGTTTTACGCTTAGAGTATTACGCTTTGGTTGGAGTCGAAATGGTCTGCGCTTTGGTGGTTCCCCTGTCAATGTTTAGTATATTTCCGGAGTCCTATACATAGAGTATTACGCTTTGGCTAAGTACCAGTCAATGTTTAGTGATTCATTTAATGATTGCTTGGTTTGGATTGTTCTTACATTTGCCACATAGATCTTTTTCTTATTAAGGTACAAATAAATGAGAGAATTTGCTCCCTTATGTGATTGTTTGTGCGAATGTGATTGAAATTTGATAATGTCTTACAATATTTCAGTGATTTTTTTTGTGAATTTGAAGATGTCTCAGTCGGACCATCAGCAGCATATTGAAGAGGAGGCTCAGCAGCAGACTCAGCAGTAGACACATGAAAAGGATGCATCTGCCTCTAGTAACAGAAGAAAGAAAAGGTTGCCAATGACGTGGTCGACATATGTTTTGACTGTTGATGAGGCCAATGGCGATGGCTTACCTCTGGACCATAATGTGAATATGAGACTATCTAGAATTTGTGTTCTAGCTGCTCGGGAAAGGGTGCCGCTAAACCTGCAGAGATTCAATCAGTTGATCGAAAGTGAAAAAGATGAACTCTTCGAAAGCTCTATCCAACCATATGTTCAATATCTAGAACATATGAAACAGAAGGGGAAGAAGCTAGTTATGAAGATGATCTCTCATGCATAGAGGATCTAGAAAACTAAACTTCACATGTTTTTGAAGAATCATGAGACCCCCTTCCATAAGTATCAACATGTGTCAAAGAGGACTGGACGAGATTTGTGAAAAGTGTGAATCACAGGAATTTTTCAAGAACAGTGAATGTATGATGTGGCTCCGATCGCAGAACGAGCTTGACCACCACCTCGGCAACACTGGTTATGCAAGAAAAAAAGGATTTGAGAGCAACAGGATGAAGCATTGGCCAACCTAGGTGTTGTGAATCCATACTACCATTTATGCGTGCTCGTTCACAAATGTCTAAGTCAGGCGATATCAGCTTCTATAGCCCGAGCACCTTACATGTCGCTCAAAGAGCCTGGAACCTGAGCAACGAAGAGTCCAATGGTGAGAGGGAAAACGATGCCCTCACCAAGGCCCTGCAAAGACCGGAGAAACGAGTTTGTGTTCGTATTGTTTCCAGTAAGTTGACCTGGAGGGAGGGTTTTCCGGAACACAAAAATAATTATAAAAAACGGAAAACAACCTCGACATCACAGGTTGACGTCGAGGAGCTGAAAACACAACTGAGAACGGAGCTCCTAGGATACATGAAGCAAATGCTGGAGGGAGCAGGTATAGCAATCCCCAACGCATTTTTTGACTTAAGTAACAACAAAAAGCGTATGAGCATCTTTGCTTCTATAGCAGCTGGGGTTGACAACCACAGGAGGATCTTCAAGCACCAGGGTCTGGACCTTCATTTGAGTCGGACATGATAGATAACTTGGCTCAGCCAACAACATGTAGCCTTCTTCTAATGATAGGAGGAATCGCTCTAATGGAGGTCGGGAGAGGGCTAGTGTATCCGGATCAGACCATGCTTGATGTCATCCAAGTGGATACAACATCCCATGTTGTGGTCATGGTGGACATGGTGCATGACAATACGGAAAACCTGTAGCTCGAAGTGCCACCGGGCGATACAACACTGACTATTCGGGATGCAGTTACTAGAAGGGTTCAGTGGAGACAGAGCCTTATTGTTGTTGACCCAGCAGCAGCAGCAGCTTCCGTGTTGACCGCTTTGATGTCTCCTGAGGCACGTCTTCTTTTGCATCCAAATCCAGAATAGATGGATGTGTCTCCAATCCTAAAACTATCGTTGCCTTCAGTTATAGAGAAGCAGCCGAAGTCTCCAATTGGAGAGCAGTTGCTTCTAGTTACAGAGAAGCCACATCTATCTGCAACTCTAAAGCTACCACAAAAGTCTCCACTTGAATAGCAGCCGCGTCGGTCTCCACCTCGCACTCGAAGTGCCCTGCACCCTACACCTGATTACCCGTCGGCAAAGCCGACAAAGAATGTACGTGCCAAGAACAAGAGTCAGCCGTAGGGGCGATTATCGTCGAAGGAATATTGGAAGAAACCAATGGCAGAGTCAGAAAACAACCCAACGGTGCTGAAAGCTATGACACATTCAAACCCAAAGTTCGAAAGGGGTAAGCTGATGTTAACTGCGACCGCACTCAAACAAGTTTGTAAACCTTTTGTTCAACTTCATCAATACTACATAGAAAATTTCAAAACATGTGATACCGTACTAGTGGCATTGAAGGATAAATACCTTCTCACGGGTGATGGCGCTTTTGTCATCGCATGGTCCGATCTCTACGACCTTTTCAACCTCAACGCGTTGGATGTCTCTTCACATTGTAAGTCCTCAAAAACTAATTCTTCAATACATATACTCAATATAAGTTTTATATGTAACAAATTTGGCATTTTGCGTGTAGGCACGAGCAACAACATACTCGTCATAACATGGGAAACACGTCTCTTGCATATCTTGACCCGCAAGTACCAGCGGGAACTTATATTCAAACATTGAGATGCCGAAAAGATGTTGTTCAATATTTTGTGAAGGCAATGAAACAGTACAATGATAAGGAGCTCATGGTCGTACCGTTCAACCCGGGTAACCATTGGGTAACCATACAATTTCTATAAGGTACGACCAAGTACGGTACTCTAACTCCTCAAGGCCAAGAGATGAAAAAACTGGCGAGCAAACATCTTGTACATGAAGTGATCTCTTCCGTTATTGACGAGTAAGTTCTTTCTTCACATTATTTTTTGACTGTTTCGTCCTTGCATGATAACTTTACATTAACTGTGAATGTTTTTGTTTAGAGCTTTTGGACAAGTAAAAGGAAAATGCCGACAACTTAAACATCATACTGCATTCGACGTCCCACAACAAGCTCCGGGAAACACGTGTGGCTTCCATGTATTCTTACCATGACTTTATTCGGAGAGCAGCCTAATTGCAATGTATGTGTAAGTGCATTAATGAGGAAATCACTTCTATGGACACAAACAACACTCCATTGAACATACAAGATGCAATCAATAGAGTTCACACACAACAATTAATTTCAGAGGCAAGCTCGTTCTTATATGTTTCCTTATATATTTTTGAGAATAGATTGCTACATAATGATTGAATTGTGAGTAGGATCCATGGAGAGGTTCAAGGAGTACCTAGAGGAAGTCTTAAGGACGTGGAGGACCAGAGAATACGTTCAAAGAAGATGGAAATCGAGCCCAACATAAAATCTTATCCAACTCGGAGTCCAGGAGCAGTTCGCAATAAAACATACGTCCAGGACGCATACGATCTCCGTTTTGCATGTTATACATATGCACGGAAAGGGGAGATGATAACCTTTCCAATGCCGCAGGTCCCACGTCCGAATTGACGGGAATAATCAAAACAAAATTGAGCTTAGAATCTGTCAGGGTGCTGCGCCGCCGTATTGGGCTATTGGGCCTTGTATCAAGTCTAAGCCTATTATTTTCGTGTCTTAGGGTTAGGTCACGACCCCAACACCTACTTATAAGTCCTCCCACCTATATATAATCTATGGTGGCTGTCATAAATATTTGGGTTTTGCTTAGATCAATCTGTAATACACAGTTTCGCCGTTCACTGGTTTGTGAGACCCCAACTTAGCAATTCAGATTGCTTCTACCTTGTTCTTGCTTGTGTTCTCAATTGCACATGCACGGATTATCCTTCTTGGCGAGGTCAATCATGTGTAGCATGGTTGATAACCAACGGAGCGGTGGTGTAGTGATTGCAGGGGTTTTTCGTGTTCTACTCGAGGGCTTCGGATCATCAACGTCGAGATCTCCATCAATCGACTTATCCATTACCTTTCGGAAGATCGGGAATAAACCTCCTAATCAATTGGTATCAGATTTCCATGTTGCCCGTTAGGTAATTCATCTATCCATTACATTAGTTTTGTTTTTCATACCTATAGTCCACAAAAAACCCACAAAAAATTGCAGTTTAGTAGATCTGTTCATTACTTTGTCCAAAACCACATTCAACCTTTGCAACTTTTGTTTTCGGTTTGGTTTTGTTGAGTTTGTGTCCGTAGTTGAGTCATATTGCTGGTTTAGAAAGTGTTTTTGGTCTTAGTTTGAGTTTTGCATTGTGTTTATTCAACCTTTTAAATCACGTCATCACGTCCATATTAGATTCATCTCTGTCCAGTTCAGTATTTTCATCATATCTCGCTCATACAAACTCAATTTTTGATGTTCTTGTACTTCCTAGAAATATTAAGAAGCTCACTACATCTTTTGTATTCATAGGTTTCCTGGAAAATATAGTTATCACGGTCAAAAGTGCATTAGATCTGAATCTGTTCTCGACCTAGAATTTCTGAACTGTCTGTGTTTCAGGGTCCATATCTCCTATTGTTCTTGTCAAAAATAGGTCCATATATTGAAATTAAAGAGGAGAGATATATATACAATCTTGCAGTTGTAAGTTTTTCTATTTGGATCCTCTAAGTATGCCCATTTGTCCTTGGAAAATTGAGCAGAAAATCTGCGACTGACACACGAGATATGTTTGATTGCTTTTTATTGTGTTCTTCTTTTGCAACACATTGTGAGAAAAGGAAGACAAAAGAAAATGGCAAGTGCAAAACAAGATACAAAAGCCGCAAAAAAATAGCAGAAAAAAATAGAAGTGCTTGCATCCTTTGTGTCATCTAGTTTTGTCTCATGTCTTGCTTGCTTGAACTCCTAGTAACAAATTTAGGCCAGCAACTTTGACAAGTACATTGGACACTTATTCAACTTTATTATCTGATTTCATTGTTGCTAATCCTTGTTATATATAAAGTTCCATCCAAGGTACACCTTACTTTTGAGCAGAATCGATACACCTTTGCCATCATCCCACGCTTCATTGGTTTCTTCATACATCCACTGTTTGCCACCTGCAGTGTTGGTAAGAGCACTTGTAAGAGCGTGTTAAGACGCTTGAGAGTGTGTGATTCCACTTTCACTTTGCCAATATCCTTTGTAGTTGATAGGAATAACATATTTTTTTGTTGTCTTTTGTTTACTACTAACAATGTCAGGTAAAAGCAAGAATCATGCATTATATGTTGAGATGATTGACATGACAAAGACGACGATGGAGTTGCTCACTAAAACTCAAACATCAACCAAGGTTTCAAATGATATTCAGACCACCTTTATGACACCTTCCACAAGAAGTAATTACATTCTCCCATCTCTTCCTTCTTATGATGGTTTTGGTTACGATTAATATATTGCTTGGGAAATAGAGTTGGATAAAATTTTTGGACAATGGCATATGTGTGAGGAGAAAGATTATAAATATTGCTAGTGCATTAGTTTATTGTGCATTAACTTGGTGAGATAACTTAAGTGAATCAGAAAAACCTCGAACATGGAAAGATATGAAAAATCTTATGCGAGAAACTTTTGCTAATGTATCTAATTGCATGGATGAAGTGCATCAATTTGAAGAGAAATTCCTTGTTGTACATCCTCCTGTGGCTAATCTTTTGCAGGACAATGTAGAAAGGAATGCAGCTGGTGCAAAAGAAAATGAGGTGATACACAAGTTCTGTCAACTTTTAGATTCGTCCATTCATATTTCACCAACAATTACTGCTGAAAATGTGAATGAAGGTAATGCACCTGATACTACACTTATCGATGTTGAGAAGTTTTTGAATGTCTCTAATTTTCTCCCAAGCATTCTATTGGACAACAACAGCTTCAGGAGCCTTTTCTGAAAACACCATTATACCTAGGTTATTTTCCTACTGATTCTTACGTTAAAAATAAATTGTATGCTGATAATTATATTGTACCGACCCCAGAACAAGTCAATGAATTTGATAATTTATTACCCACCTGTGCTGAAATTAAGCATTTGATTCCAGTTACTTGTGAAAATGATGAACTAAATTGTTGTCTTCTCTAAATATCTTGGGATATATTGAATTCGATACTATTTGTGATCTAGATATCTTAGTGAAGAGAATATTTTCCCAATCCGAATTGCCTTTGTTAAGTAGAAATATTTTCCATGCTATAGACAATTATGAAGAGTGTGGTGAATTTATGGTGCATAAATTTTACATATGTTCAAATGTGCAAGCTCCTTTTGTTCTACAACAACATGGTAAAGTAAATAAATGCATTAATGCTAATAATGTCTTGTCAAGTCATTCTAGTATTTTTTCCTTGCAGCGGAGACAACAAATAAAAGAGAAGCATTGTTCGCTGCGGTTGTCCAATATGGACAGCGCTCATAGTATCTCCAAAAGCCTCTTTCCTTGACATACGAACAAGCTGAGGACGGCATGTCATAAAGAATGGGAGAATGACGAGATCATGCACATTATCATTGCACCTACAAACATGGCATAATGTTTATTTGTTTGGAATCCTGGCTCAAGTGAATGTGCAATCTTATTTGACGGACAAGATCAAGATGGTGCACTATGTTGTCCACGACCTTGGCCTCCTCCTTTCATGCATACAAGAAGATTTGATGGCGTTGCACATTTGGACCAACACATGAGAGAAGATGAACTTGAGTCGAGGACGACTCCAATTCGAAGGGGAGGATGATTAGTACATCACTTCTATGGATACAAACAACACTCCATTGAACATACAAGATGCAATCAATAGAGTTCACACATAACAATTAATTTTAGAGGTGAGCTCGTTCTTATATGTTTCCTTATATATTTTTGAGAATAGATTTACCTAATGATTTGATTGTGATTAGGATCCATGGAGAGGTTCAAGGAGTACCTAGAGGAAGTCTTAAGGACGTGGAGGACCAGAGAATACATTCAAAGAAGATGTAAATCGAGCCCGACTTAAAATCATATCCAGCTCGCCAGGAGCAGTTCGCAATAAAATGGAAGTCCAGGGCGCATATGATCTGCATTTTGGACGTTCTACATATTCACAGAAAGGGGAGAGGATAACCTTTCCAATGCCACAGGTTCCACGTCAAAATTCAGTCGGAGTGAACGGGAATTAATGAAGCAAAATTGAGTTCAGAATCTGTCAAGGTGTTGCGCCATCGTATTGGGCCTTGTATCAAGTCTAGACCTATTATTTTCGTGTCTTAGGGTTAGGTCACTACCCCAACACCTCCTTAGATGTCCTCCCACCTATGTATACTCCATGGTGTCTGTCATGAACAATTGGGTTTTGCTTAGATCAATGTGCTATACATAGTTTCGCCGTTCATCGGTTTGTGAGACCCCAACATATCAATTCAGATTTCTTCTACCTTGTTCTTGCTTGTGTTCTCGATTGCACTTGCATGGATTAGCCTTCTTGGTAAGGTCAATCGTGTGTAGCATGGTTTATAACCAACGGAGCGGTGGTATAGTGATTGCAGGGGTTTTTCATGTTCTACTCGAGAGCCTCAGATCATCAACATCGAGATCTCCATCAATCGACTAATCCATTACCTTTCGGAAGATCAGGATTAAACCTCCTCATCATGCATTTATTTTACTTTATTACTAATCTTTTGCTAAATCTTATTTTATCGTGTGGCAAGACTATGGACCTGCCTTCAGGAACGCTGAAGGTCGTATCCTCGAGCAAATTAGAGACGTACTATGCAGGTTCATCATTTATGAAATCATTAGTTCAGAGGGAGAATTTCGTTACCAAGTAGAGGATTAGGTGACAGTTGTTCTTTGTGTAATTAGTTACTTGGTAACCACGATTGACATATGGTTAATATTTGATTGGTCAATGTGTATGATCTCGATTTGGCTATACATATGTTTCTGTATATGTATGTTGCTAACACTGAGAAATGCGGCTGCCAAATCCTGGCTAGCTCCAAAATGCAGCCGACAACGAGGAAAATCAGGGGTGCAGGGCACCTAATAGGAGACGTGCGTCTAGCAGGGAGCGTCTTATGTTAGTGCCGCAATGACCTGCCTGTAACCAATCTGTGACGTGCTATAACAGAGGACGTCTTGGATTACATAAATAAAGGAGACATGCTTCCATAGAGCACGTCTCAGATCATTCAACAAATTTGCGTTGGGCTAACACAAAGCGCATCTCGGATCAGTCAACAAATATGCGACATGTTGTATTAGAGCGTGTCTTGCATGTACGCTGATGGACGATGCGCCCGGAGCCCATCTCCAATGACCCCGTAAAGTCCGCTTGTTATGACTAAACGAAAGGAGATGCACTATCTTTGAGTGTGTCTTGCACTTAGTCTGATCGGCAACGTGCCTCCCGCGTGTCTCTGACGACAACATAGTGCAAGAGGCAACGACGGAGACACACGGTTTCTTTGTCTCCCTTCTTTGTTTGGGCACATCTCGGATGAGCCTTTCTTAAATACTGGAATGTCATATCACACCCAACACACGATGGATGCACCTTATTCCTCTGCGGTTAGAGGTTATCATGACCTTAGCCAAGGAATAAAGGATGGCACCCGACGTATGGGAGACCTTGGGGTGTGGATGAGCGGCATCGACAACACTCTCCTTGACCATTCTCATGGAACCCACGGGAGGCAACACAACATCAACACACAACCCTCCAATTCCAAAGCTATCCTGCAACAAGGTTAGGCCAACCTCATGGCCTACATCCGTCGTTAGGGTTTCAACTCCTATCATGGACCATGACCAAGAACAAGCTTGGGGGAGAACCCCCACCTTGAGGTAACTTGTATCACACCCCATTTGCATTCCTTTATTTTATTTATTTCTTTCCACCATCATTACATATAAAAATATAAAAAACTAAAAGTTAAAAATAAATAATGTAGTATAGGTTAGGTTAATAAAAATGTGCGGTAAGAATATTATTTCTTTGCATAAGTTGAAGTGATGAATAGTTGCTCTGTTTTACATTCTCGAATCCCTTGCATACAACCTAGTATTCTCCAAGTATTGCGTTTATCAGCTTAGAATATTCTTGACTTAAAACTTGGAATTTGTGGGTAGCAAAAGCTAAGTACAATTCTAGGTTGTTGTGGGATATGATATAGTAATAAGAGCTGCTAATATCCTAGTTAAAAGTGAAACTTAATTTCTCAGAGAAAATGTAAAATGGGAGTTCCTCATTTGATATAAATTCCTACAAAGCCATATGATGATTTGAATTTGATAAACCCTATACATATGCTATTTGCCTTCACATTGAGCCTAGTCAAACTAGTATAGACCTATGTCAGAATCTTTTCGTGCTTTTAAGATCAAGATTGCAGGGGCACATGCTAAACTTCTACGCTAGAAGTTAGAAAAATTCTATCATACCATTCCACCACCAAAAAGATACTCCATGATTTTTGTGCATAATACTCTCTCCAAAATATTTGAAAAAAAAGAGGAGTAGAAGACATGGCTACAAGATTAAGAAAAAGAAAATGCATGCTCATATACAAGAGCATGAGAAAAAAGGGAATAAGTAGCCACGTTTCATCCTAACAAGAAAAAAGAGTGCATATAAAGGAGTTATCCTCATATTTCTACTCGACAAATAGTCCATCACACTTGCACAAATCTTCATCAAAAGTATGATTTCTTTTCTCCTAAGGTTTACTTTTTTGACTTAGCAATAAATGTGTTTTGAATAAGCATACTCTTTATCCCTGTCAAGCTCCATAAAAGCCTTATTTAGATGTAGGACAAGAAAGGCATTGCCTTGGTGAGGATACAAATACCACTTCCACTTGGGAGTGACTGCGTGCATCGTTTGAGGAACTTAAATTCAAACACCGTTTGGAATTCTCCGGAAATTTGAGTGGAACATAAACATTAGGAGATGCATGCTCATTTTGCTGTTCTATCTTTCAACCACTCAAGAAAATGGTGAAGCATAGGCCCCATATCGACTAAGAAGAAGGGTGAGGTACCATAGCCGATTTATTCAATGCAAGGTATAATATTTTGTTGTACACTTGGTACTTTTACAAAATAGAACATTGTAGCAACTCCTGGTCAACAATCTAAGTCATTATCATTGTTTTGGGATGAGCAAAGCTTAAGCTTGTGGAAGGTTTTTGATGGTCATTATATACCAATTTCGACCATCAAAATAACTTAATTATGTGAGGGAATAAATATTTCTTATACACATCATAGTTAGATTTAACATAGTTCCATTTGTACTTGCAGAAATAGTGCATGCAGGAGTTCTTTGTATAGAAATGATGGAGAATAAGGGGAGAAATCCTAAAAAGTGCCACTCAAGCCAATCATGCAATGCCATGTTGTGAGACCTATATGTGCTAAGTACATTGGCAATTATGTTAAACGTGTACGTTTATGCAAAGTTTTGAATATACTTGAGAAACATACTTTCCACTGTCCGAACTTTTGCTGGACGTGAGATGCACGTGTTTTGTGTTCTAGAATGTCCGAACTTTTCTTGTATATTGCATAGCGGCTGTTTTGGACTGTCCGAACTTTCTATGTGCTGAAATAGTCGTGTGGCTGCTATGTTTTTCATTTGCAATGTTTCAAACTTGCTTTACACTTATGGGAAGATTTGCTTAGTACTTTTGGATTAAGTTTTGATTTGTTTTGGCTGATCATGGTGGACATTGTCTTGCTATGTTTGCAACATGCTTATGTGAGGTGATCACTGAGGTTTTGTGGTTTTCGGACTAATGAGAGTCAAGTCGAGGACATGGGCTCACAGAGATTGTTTGTTTGTTCATGTGCAGGTGTTGCTTGAGGTCAACAGATGTCTGGTGATGGGATCCATTGAACTAGTCTTAGGGAGAAGATGAGGTTCAACAACCAAGTTCTGGAGGATTTCTGGTTGATCGGGATGTCACACATCATGATTGGGTCAAAAACAATGCATATGAAGGTATTGTGGACATTGTTGGAAGGTGTGTGCACGTGTGCAAGGAGTGCATGGATGTGACAACATGGTTCCAAGGCGTGATGAAGAGAAGTGCACATAAAGAATTGGTCGGAAAGGTCAGGCTGCGACTGGGGTGGTTATGGTTTGTTTATGGAAAGTTTCAAGTTTTTTTTTTGGTTAGACGTGATTCCTTTCGGTTTGTCTTCACAACTTGATTATCTTTCATGTGTGAGAATTTACAATCATTGGATTTGTGGTTTCTGATCGACACGAGTTTCTTTGCAGTGTTGCAATTCTAGTTTTTACTTGGGTAGAACAGATTGTATTGACCCTTGTTCGATCTTTCAATCATAACTTGAGTTTTTCTCGATGGTTTTTTTGTGATTCATTTCGTCATGTCTTCGTGACTTTATTATTTATAATATCTACAACTTTTGTCATGGTTGAACATGTTTATATTAGTTGCGCACACAGTTTCTTAACAGATTGATTTCGTGCCAAGGGGTTTTGTCGTTTCCGCTGAAAAACGTTTTAATCTACCATTGACCCTCCCTCTGGTAGATTTTCACATTCTCCTTGATCCTACAATTGGTATTAGAACTACAGTGCTCTAATCTTTGTAATTTCCACGTGTTTTTGACTAATCAACATAGAGAAATACTCCACAAAACATTGTGTGTCTAGTGGCATTGATTTTCAGGTTTGGAAGGCACGTATGGAGGCTTTCATTCAGGCGCAAGGCTTGACAACATGGGAAAAGGTGTACAACCTTTATGGCGTGCCGCCAAATGATCATGTCACGGCTATGAACATGAGAGATATCAATAACAACAATAAGGCACAAAACTTGATAATACAAGGATTGACTCAAAGCGACTTCGATTGAGCTGCACACCTCCGATATGCGTAGATGTTTGGAAAGCTCTATGTGATTATCATGAAGGGTCCAACACTATTAAGGAGGTAATACAAGACATGTTCCAGAAAGAATAGATGTGCTTCAAAATGCAACCCGGTGAGTCAATCAATGACCTCTTGCTCGCTTTAACAAAATTCTCAGCAACTTGCGCAGTCTCAACGTTAATTTTTCAGATGCTGAAAATGCTAGGCGATTGCTAAGTGCATTAGACATGTCAATTTGGAAGAGGAAAAGTTACATCTATTCGTGAATCTACTGTCATGAGTGCACATACTTTAGATGTTCTATATTCTAAATTAAAAACTCATGAATGTGACATAATATTACGTAAAAATCTCAACAAGTCCCTGGCATTTGTTTCTCAATGTGACATGCCTAGTTCTAGCAATTCTTCATCTTGTGGTACACTTACTTTGGTATCTTCTCTAACCCTTGAACAGAGTGAGGAATTTCCAGAAGAGGAGATAGCACTTACCTCCGCTCGGTTCTCAAAAGCATTGCAAAATGTGAGAACTAGAAGTAGAGGAAGTGGTGGTTCTCAGCGATGCTTTGAATGTGGTAAGACAAAACATTTTCGTACAGATTGCCTAACCTTTTAGGTCCTTCTACCCGTGATGAAAAGAAAAATAAGTTCAAGTCCTCTTCTGGCAAAGACAACAACAAAAAACAAGACTTTCACAAAACACCAAGTGGTGGACCATATCCTCTCCACTATACTAGACAACAACATGAGCGATGTGGACTCCATAAGTAATGAGAATGCAGTCAATTCAGCAACTATTTGTTTCATTGCGGTCAACTCACGATCAAGTATGGAGGAGGCAGAACACAACAATGACGATGAAGAGGTATGTCCCACTTGCAAAGAAATGTGTGGTGCTATTTCTCGTGCCATGGTTATACTTAAGAAAAAAGGAAAAAAAAACATAGGAAGAATGGTGTTAAAATTGAATCACTAGAATCTGAAATCAATTGTCAAAAATCCTTGATTCCTAGTGATGATTCTTGTTCTTCATGTGAATTAATATATGAACAATTATCCTCATTAAGAAGTGCGCACACCTCCACTCTTGGTAAACTTGAACTTGGAATTGAAAAGAACAAAAATCTTGTTGCACTTAATAATAAAAACTTGAAAGTTGCTTGTTGTTCTACAATTGATTTGCATTGTTCTACTTGTGATGTTCTTGATAAGAAACTACACGATGCCTTGAATGAGATTTCTATATCGAACAATGTTTTACGTTCTCATGAAGTTAAACATTATTCTAATTGCAAACTAAAAGGAACAGCTTCATGTGAAATCTGCCTAGACTTCTCTAAGAAACTTGATGACATGAATAGGACACTAGAGCGATTTTGTAATGGGAATAAAATCTGAACTTGTTGCTGAATTCAACTAAATCATGTAATGATAAACTTGGTTTAGGTATTGATTCCCATGCTCATGCTAAGGCACATCCACCTAAAATTGTAAATTCATTAGGAAGTGGTTTGATTCAAACAGTTCATAAACATAAAGAAGTGATTTTCAAATCTGCAGCGGTGTTGTCTCTTTCAGTTTATAATAAACATGTTGCTTGCTCATCTAGACATGAACACAAAGTTAAATTTCATTGCACCTACTGTGGTAGAGATGGTCATCTTATAGATTTTTGTTATAGACTAGGTAAACAACAGAAAAAGGAAAGAATGCAAGCTAGATCTCATAACTTCCATGTAAAATTTGTTGCACATGCTGAACCGAAAGTTAGAAACATGCAAACTACAATAACGAGTAAAAAACATGCAAAGATTGCTCCCGAACCTACTATTTTTTATGCTACACATGTAACACCTCGTAGGTCAGTAGTTGGACAAAAATCCTCAAACTTTGGCTCATGAACCTGCTGTTTTATCTCATCTCTCGTGTGTTATTCCTACCGGGTGTCGTTTGACTCAATACGAGATTCCTAAATGCCTTTTGACTAACCCCAGTATTGAGTCATCGACGTATTTTTCTTCTACGTAGGTTACCTTTGGATTGTGGATTCAGGTTGCTCACGCCACATGACCGGTAACAAAGATTTGTCCCCCTCCCTATCTTTTTTGTCACGTGTAGAGAATGTTACCTTTGCCGATAATTCTTCAACTCCTATAATTGATAAGGGATCCATTAGAGTAAATTATCACTACACTTTGAAGGATGTGGCACTTGTTAAAAATTTGAAATACAACTTCCTTCCTGTTTCACAATTGCTGGATGAAAATCTGGAAATTATTTTCACTAAAAATTGATGCAAGGTTGTAGATTCAAATAGTTAGATCATTTTTAACATGTCTCAGTTGGGAAGAGTTTTTAAAGCTGATTTTGATATGTCATCCTCTAAGCATAGGTGTACAGTTGCTAATGATTCGAAAGACTTATATTTTGGCATCCTAGACATGGTCATGTAGGCTTTGATCATCTGACGCGTGTTAGTGCTCTTGATCGCATACTTGGGCAGCCTAGGCTTAAAGGGGACATGGAAATTGTGTGCTCTTCTGATAGACATGCTAAGATGGTTTCAGGTTCACATGCTCATCTCACAATGACCATGACGACTGAATCGGGACATCTTTTGCACCTTGACACTGTAGTTCCTTCACGTGTTCAATCTTTCGGAGGTAAATGGGGTGGTCTTGTAATTGTTGATGATTATTCTAGATACTCTTGGGTTTACTTTATGGCATCTAAGAATGAAGCTTTTAGTCACTTTAGAACATTATTTCTTAGATTATCAATTGATCACCCAGGATCTTTAAAAACAGTTAAAAGTGATAACGGATCCAAATTTAAAAATCAATCGTTTGATCACTTTTGTGCTTAAAATGGAATAGATCATCAATTTTCCTTACCCTATGTACCTCAAAAAAATGGTGTCATAGAGAGAAAGAAGAGAACCTTAGTTGAGATGGCTAGGACTGTGCTTGATGATTATCAAACTGTTAGGAAATTTTGGGCTGATTGTAGATATTTCTTATGCACTACTAACAATTCATCCCTAGCAGTGGTGCCAGAAATGCTTGTCTTTAGGTTTTGATTCTCAGGTGATGAACTATCGATGTAGCATTTCCCCTTTTAAGAGTATTCCCAAGGGTGTCATTTATATTACCCAAAGGAAGGCTTGATGGAAGTAAGACACTCATCAAGTGGAGAAGTTAGGTTGGCCTAGGTAGGGTTCTAGCAAGGATGGGTTTAATGATAAGTTGAGGTAGTGTGACACACACAAAGAGCATTCAATCCTAAGAGGATAAATGGGGGTAAAGAGGGATTAGGCTAAGAACTAGGTAGAGACTCCTACTATGCTTCTAATGTACATATACATAGCCTAAGTTAGTTACTAATGATCATGTTAATTGTGAATTCTCATGCTAAGTGTATTAACACATCGGCAATGGGTTTACCCCTAACAACACTAGGCGACTATCACCAAGCGCCTGTGGCATAGCCGAACGTGGAGGATTACAAAGGACGGATAGGGTTGTCACCACCTACTACCTACCTCTTCAATCCGTGGGTCTACAAGACATTCAACGATAATCTCTATCCTAGCACCATGCTAGCATATTAAGTAATTATCTTAAGAGCCTAGGCACAAGCCATCCTAAGGCAATGAACTAAATCATCATAGAACCAATGTTAATTCATAGCATAAGTGATTCATGTTAACATAATCATATCATAGCTAAAAGACTATAGTGGAGGTTTATAGTGTTTTGATAATTTAATGAGCATGGTATAGCACAATTGTAAATACTACTCCTACCACATTTATGGAATCGACAATCAAACAAGAAACGCTTCATCCAAGTATATAAACAATAGTAGACTAAATATATCATCTTTATTATGAATAAAGTCACAAATACAAATAGGAATATGGGAGACATACCTTCCCCAATTGGGAGGAGACTCCTTCTACTCCTCTCCTACTTGGACTATGGACTAGAGACTCTCCTCTCTACAGCCTATACTCCTCTAAACCTATGGAAAGTAGTGGATACAAAGGAAGAATACTCAAGTGGTGTGTCATGAAATGAGGGGTGGGGGGTCCTATTTATAGCTTGGAGAAGGGTCGCTTCCCGCCACCAAAAGCGCGAGAATCGGTCACCCACGAAACATGAACTCATTCTTTGTACAAAGAGCCAGTGGCAGATTGTACGGAATGAAAAAGACGGCCCAACAGGAGTATAGAGTGGCGTTTGTACTAAATGGTGAGAATCTGTCTGTCGCTAATCCGATGTGAATAGTTCTCGCATCACGGGAAAAATCTAGATCGAAACGTTCTAGCACCATCCATGCATCACCGTCGGACGAATGCGCCGGGAATTCTTTGTTCTCATGTTTACCTTCTTTGTGCCATATCACGTGTTTTGCGGTTCTTTTTGAAAGAAACAACCGCTTCAATCGAGGTGTCACAGGCAAGTAACAAAGATGTTTATGTGCAACATCTGTCATCACATTATCGTCATTGTCATTAACAACTTTGACTTACCTCGGTTTACCACATTTCAAGCACATGTTCTCATTGGCGTACTCTTTCCATAATAGCATGCAGTTGTCTGGGCACACATCAATTTTCTCATAGTTCATACCGAAACCACATATCTTGATCTTTGACTGATACATATTTTTAGGCGATTTGTGAGGTTGTGGAAGGATATCACATATCAATTTCATGAGATCATTGTAGATGTTGATGGAAATAAATTACTTAGACTTAATTGCTATAAATCTAGTCAAGAAAGCAAGTATGGTGACAACCGTGTGTTAATGCAACGACTCTTGTGATTTCTTCAGCTCCTCGAAGAACCGCTCTGCCTCATTTGTAAGTGGATCCTCCGCTTCCAGATCTTCTAGCATCTCATCCATCCTATCAACCTTTGCTATATCATTATCCTAATCCACTTCTGCTATGACTCAAGATTTAGTATCGCTGTGGAAGGTCCACACTTCGAAATGTGGAGTGAAACCGTTTAGACATAAGTGAAATGAAAAATCCAATCTTCTCAAAAACATTGTGTTCCAGCATTTTGTACATTGGCACCACACCATATCATCTTTTGACAACGAAAATGCTCAATCAAAAATTTATCTAACTTGATGTACCACTCATCCGAGTGACCACCTGTTCTGCTGTTCTAGCCAGTATACATCCAACTGCGGTCTTCACCCACATTTGGCGCTACAGTTTAAAGCAAAAGAAATTATCGTTATTGTATGGAGGATAGGTGCTAAAATTTCAACAGTATAACACCACCTATTCAACACTACACCCCCAATCTAGTGTAGTTCTTCAAGTAAAAGGGTCATGAATATAGAGTTATAGTCGACATACGTATGTTAGCCACTCGCCCGAGGATGCAGCTCTTCAAGACGAGCGAGGAGGAAATAAAATTTTGACAGTATAACACCGCCTATTTAACACTACACCCCTAATCTGGTGCAGTTCTTCAAGTAAAAGGGTCATGAATATAGAGTTATAGTCAACATATGTATGTCAGCCGCTCGCCGGAGGCTGCAACTCTTCAAGACGAGCGAGGAGGAAAGAAAATTTCGACAGCATAACACCTCCTATTTAACACTGCATCCCCAAATCTGGTGCAGTCCTTCAAGTAAAAGGGTCATGACTATAGAGTTATAGTCGACATACGTATGTCAGCCACTCGCAGGAAGATGCATCTCTTCAAGACGAGCGAGGAGGAAAGAAAATTTCGACAGCATAACAACGCCTATTTGACACTACACCCCCCAATCTGGTGCAGTTCTTCAAGTAAAAGGGTCATGACTATAGAGTTATAGACGACATACGTATATCAGCCGCTCGCTGGAGGCTGTAGCTCTTCAAGACGAGTGAGGAGGAAAGAAAATTTCAACAGCATAACAACACCTATTTAACACTACACCCCCCCACCAATCTGTTGCAGTTCTTCAAGTAAAAGGGTCAAAACTATATAGTTATAGTCGACTTACGTATGTCAGCCGCTCGCCGGAGGCTGCAGCACTTCAAGACGAGCGAGGAGAAAAGAAAATTTCGACAGCATAAAACCGCATATATAACACTACACCCCCCCCCCCCCCCAATCTGGTGCAGTTCTTCAAGTAATAAGGCTATTTGTGATAGCTCGCTGCAACAGTCACAAATTATGGCCAGGACATGCGTGGGTCCCACGCGGCTATTTGCGACAGTCGCGCCGTCGTAATTAAGATCCTATTTGCGACGGCCTGGCCGTCGCAAATTATACCAGCCAATGGGACCCACGCATCCATTTGCGACGGCCTGGCCTTCGCAAATATGATCTTAACAGAGGCTAGTTTGCGAAGGCCAGGAGCCTTATTCGTGACGGTACTGTATACGGTTATGTGTCGGGTCAAGCAGAGAGAAGAGGAAATAATGAGAGAGAGACGGGGAAACGGGTTCGTCGAGGTCCGCCGTCCTCACGCGCGGGTGTTTGCCGTCTGCACCGTCGTCGTTCGTCTCTGTATCCGTTTAAATGCATACTTTAAATTATAACTAAATTGGCCTTGTTGGGCCCTAAATGGGTTGTGTCGGGTCAAGCCGACCATAATCCCATTTTTGTACATATAGTAACACTCAACCAATCAAATTAAAAATTATAACCATACTCTTGGGTGAATATCGCTTAGGCCATATTTCGAGGGGTGGACAATTGATTTCACAATCGATTCTTCCTCAATAGGATTTTCAAATTCGAAAGAATGAATAGCTTGCATTAAAGGCAAATTCGTGAAGAAAATAGAGGAAGAGTTTTTCACAAGCATGTGTGAATTGTGAAGCAAATATAAGTAACAATCAGAAGTGCAAGATTTAAGCCACATTTAGAGAATCTAGGATATTGATCTTACTCCTAAGTTCACAAAATCTTTTCTCATCTAGGGGCTTCGTGAAAATATCGACCAATTGTTATGGGAGATTGCTGTCTCCCTTGATGGAGTGATCTCTCAAGAAATGGTGGTTGATATCGACGTTTTTGGTCTTTGAATGTTCAACTGGATTGTGGGCTATTTTGATGACACTCTCATTGTCACATAGGAGAGGGATATGGCACAAGTTTATGACATAGTTCCCAAGAGCTTGTCGTATCCAAAGAAGTTGTGCAGAACAACTTCCGGCGGTGACATACTCCGCTTTTGTTGTGGAAAGAGCAATGGAGTTTTGTTTTTTTTAGGACCAAGAAACTAGGTATCCACCAAGGAATTGACAAGTTCTTGAGTTACTCTTTCTATCAACATTGCACCCCGCATAATCCGCATCAGAATATCCAATAAGATTAAACTTAGAGCCCCTGAGGTACCAAAGTCCTAGGATTGGTTTGTGAATTAAATATCTAAGAATTCTCTTAACGGCGGTCAAATGACACACCTTACGAGCAGATTGGAAATGAGCACACATACAAACACTTAGCATTATATCAGGCCTAGATGCACATAAGTAAAGCAATGAACCTATCATGGAACGATATACCATTTGGTACACACTTGGACCATCTTCATTAAGGTCAAGGTGTCCATTGGTTCCCATTAGAGTTTTGATGGGTTTGGCTTTGTCCATGTAAAACTTCTTGAGTATATTTTTTGTGTACATTGTTTGACTAATAAATGTGCCTTCCTTGAGTTGCTTCACTTGAAAACCTAGGAAGATCTTCCACTCCCCCCATCATGGGCATCTAAAACCACTCGGTCATTATCCTGGAAAACTCATCACAAAAAGCTTTGTTAGTAGAACCAAATATAATGTCATCAACATATATTTGCCAAACAAACAAATCATCATTGAAATGCTTTGTGAATAGAGTGTAATCTGCCTTCCCAATTTTGAAACCATTTTGAGTTAGAAAGTCTCTAAGACACTCATACCAAGATCTAGGAGCTTTTTTGAGGCCATTGAGAGCCTAACGCAATTTTTATACATGGTTTTGGAATTCTTGATCTTGAAAGCTGGGGTGTTGCTCCACATACACCTCTTCTTTGATTTGGACTATTAAGAATTGCACTCTTGATGTCCATTTGGTATAGCTTAAAATCATGGTGAGTAGCAACGACAAGTAATATATGAATTGATTCAAGCCTAGCTATGGGAACAAAGGTTTCATCGAAATCCAAACCTTCGACTTGTGAATAAGCTTTGGCCATAAGTCATGATTTGTTCCTTGTAACCACCCCGTGTTCATATTGCTTGTTGCGGAACACCCACTTGGTGCGCACAACATTCTCATTAGGCCTCTTCACAAGCTCCCATACATGATTTCTTTCAAAGTCGGTGAGCTCTTCTTGCATGGACATCACCCAATCCGGATCTCGTAGTGCTTCATCAACCTTGTGAGGCTCCAAGAAGGAAACAAAAGAGTAATGCTCACAAAATTTTGCAACACGAGATCGAGTAGTCACCCCCTTGGAGATGTCTCCAAGGATGTTGTCAACGGCATGGTCCCGTTGAACACTTTGATACTGTCGGAGTGTGATTCCGGCAATTCTCCCAGTACTATTGTTGGCAGCCCGCGGAGTTTGTAGTTCGGTTGTGGGCGCGCAGAGATTCAAAACACGATGGCAAGTTGACATGAGGATTTACATGGTTCGGGCCGCCTAAGCGTAATAACGTACTCCACGGGTGTGTGTTGTTGTTGTATTGAGCGTCTGAGCACTTGTGGGCGTGTGTAGCCATCGAGTGTGTAAGTCCCCTTTGTGTATCGCTCGACCAGTCCTTTTATAGTACAAGGAGTGGTCATTACATCGTTAGCCTGGCCCGACATGTGGCCCTGGCGGTTACTGATGTTTAATACACAATTAATGAGCTTAATTACCTTTAATAGCATTGTAACGCGCCTTGACAGTGGCGTTACTGGTATTAAGGGCCCTTCGATCGTCTGCCATTAAGATAGCATTAATGGCACTTGATCGGGTCTTGAGGCTTTAATTGTTCCTTGAAGGTTCGAGCCGTTCAAGGTCCTCCACTGTGTCTGTTGAGGCTGAAGGTCCGGTGGTTGGACGCGTGGCAGCTCTGGAGCTTACTGTCTTGGACGAGTAGGTCCGGTGTTGTGTACACGTGTCGGTACCAGAGCTTTCTTCTGTCGGGGGTTAGGTCCGGGGGTGCCACACAAGTATCTAGTCCGAAGCTCTCCCATGAGTGGGATGTAGCTCCGGTTTAACGATACACGTGGCGGCATTGGGACTAACCATAGAAGGGAGGCAGTTCCGGTTCTGTATGACACGTGGGGCCTTCGGAAGTCTTCAACTCAGATAGGTGAAGTTCCTTCGAGCTCTTTGCAGTCCCAAAGGGTATCCGGTACGCAGGGTACCGATAGTGGCCACTTGGCCCCACCTCTGGGAGAGACATTTTGGATAAGTCCTTCTGCCAGAGGTGGGTCCATCCTTCGATTTTTGAGCCGTGTCTTCAAGGGTCTTTGGATGTTCCGTTGAGGTGGTAGTTCGCAGTTAAACCACCGCCTCGTGGTGCCTTAAGGATGTGGCAGGTGAGATCTGCGCGTGCGGATCTCACGCAATTGAAGGTCGTCGATTCCCAATACGGAAACTGTATCAGTTCTGGACGCCTTGTCAGGCTGCCGCCCTTGGGTTTCCCGCCTCTCATGAGGACAACTATTCGCCTGGGGTAAGGACCTCGACTTGATCGTCAAGGTGGCCCCGGGCCCCCATATCATTGGCAGGGTGAAGTTTTTGAACTGTATCGTTGGCTCCTCTGTGGTTTCCATCCATGCGTTTTGGGGGCTTACTTAAGAAGGAAAGCGCCCTCCGTTTGGGGATTCTTTACGCCTTCATTTGAACTTGCGCTCGAATCCTCCAAACTTTCGCTTGCTTTTCATCTCTCGCCTCGCCGTGCTGCAATGAAGTTGGGACTCCACAAGAGCCGCATTGGGAGCAAGAAGGAGTTGTCTAGGGTCCGGACCTACATGGGTTGGTCCAGTGACTCCTTCGACAACGACATTCACTGCGGCAAGCTTCCCTTCGAGAAGGAGCGAGCCGGAGATATGGTGTACTTCCTTGGGTATGCCATGGCGGGTTTGATCCTGCTTTTCTCCACTTTCTTTCTGATGCTGCTAGATTTCTATGGTCTGCAGCTCCACCGTCTCAGCCCCCACTCAATCTTGCTGGTGGCGACTTTCGTGCACTTTTGCGAGATGTGGGTGGTAGTGCCCCCATACGTGGAGTTGTTCTGGACTTTCTTCACTGTCCACCCCACCAGGAAGAGTGATGAGTTCATTAGCTTCTACTACTTCGTGAAGCGGAAAAATTCCCCCCTCAAGTACTTGAGGTCCTTTCCTTCCGGTAAGTGGGACGACTAGAAGAAACATTGGGTGGTCATCACCGTCGAGGGACACGAGAGGCGGGAACTGCCTGAAGGCTTCCCCCGCATCGACACCGACATTTGGAGTGATCTGTCGGAGCTGTCGAGGGAGTGCAGGCCCATTCTAGACAGAATCCAGGAGTGCGTCGAAGGTTGGGTGACCCCCCAGATGGTCTTCGGCAACTTCTTGATGAACAGGTGGGCCCCGCTGAGGGCTAGGGGGCGTCCTTCCTGGGCCTTCAATAGTGAGATGGATACCAACCACACTGAGAATGGTTTGGGCACAAAATTGAATGGTGAAGGTGAAGCCTTCAAGACCCGTCTCAAGAAGTTCCAGCCTCGGAACATCGGCCCTAGCAACGTGTCTCCACTGGCGGCCTTCCTTCCTCTGAATATGATACCAGAGGAGTGCAGAGAGCTCCCGAGGAAGATGACGTTGTTGGACGACTTGGGCCTAATGGAGAGGCAATCAACCTCTGGGGTGGCGATCCCCGGAACTTCAGAAGGTGGCTCCACTCCCGCCCCGAAGCCAAGAGTTGAAGTCGTAAGCAAGGGCAAGGAGTTGGCCGAGCCCTCGAGCCGCAAGAGGAAGTTGAGGCATTCTAACGGGAGGTTTGTCAGACCTGCTCCTTCCACGACAGCTCCTTCTCCCCGGCGGAGCAGGTCTTCTACGGCGTCAACCACTCGAGCATCGGCGTCTCCCCGCGATGCCAGCTCCGGCCATGTGACTCCGGTATCAGAGCCTGCTAAGGACTCGGGGTCTGAGGGTCCTTCTCAGTCGAGGAAGGTCTTGACCAAGATGACGCTGATGTCGGAAGCAAGCTTCGTGGAGCCTTCCGGAGCTACTTGCCAGTGGCGACAGGGTCCGATCCTAAGCACCGGGTGAAGAGGTTCCGCGCTAGCTGGAGCGGAAGCCTTCCAAGGTAAATTTGATTTTTTACCTCATTTGATTGTCTTTGTTTTAATCATATTTTGAGTTTCTTCGTCCTTCATCCACAGGGTACCCAAGAAAGGGGCTAAAGCACCGGTTTCTGCAACAGCAATTGATGCTAAGCAGGCTCCGGCTCCAGTTCCAGCGCCGCCCCAAGAGGTGGCTGAGGCCGTGAAAGCTTCAGCGCCAGCTGTCATGGTCCTTGACCTCGAGTCATCCCCTAAAGCTCCTGTGGTAGTGCTGGACCACGAGAATAAAGATGTACCAGCGGCACCAGCTCTAGAGGTTGAAGCTCCCACTACTACAATAAGCCTTATCGCAGACGCCTCCAAACCTATTATCACACACGGTTTTTAAAACCACCTGAAACGAAGAGCATGTGATAATCCTCAATTTCACAGGCGGAAAAGTGATACCACCTGTGAAGAAACATTATCACAAGCAGTTTTTACTTATGCTAGCCGCCTGTGAAGATAAGTTATCACAGCCGGGTGGTGCAGCATATATATCCGCCTGTGATAATTGTCTTATCACTTGCGGGTCTTGCAGCATAACTAACCGCTTGTGATAATGGTGTTATCACAGGCGGATGTTGACCTACATCAAGCCGCCTGTGAAGACCTTTTACCGCAGCCGGTTTCTACCATAACAGTAACCACCTGTGATAATTAGGTTATCACGGATGGTTCTTTACCTGTATCTAGCCGCCTGTGATAATTGTTTTCCACATGCATCCCTTGCCGTTCGTTAATAACCTCCTGTGATAAGGTATAACCTATGCAGTACAACTGCTATTATTTATAATTTCCAGGTCAATTCAATATAATCATAGAACAAAAATCGACAATATCATCACAGAACAAAAGTCAACAATATTATCATCACATAAGTCAATTTCACTAAAACAATATACATATGTACAAGTTACACATACAATTCATCTCATAGTTTACAAGTTTTCACTAAAAACTGTTTCTATTGGCATAGTCGCAAAGTTATGGCACATCAGCTGCTGCACCATTCTCATCAAAGTACTTCCCTTTTTTGTGCAAAATTTCGCGACGAATGAACTGACAGAGTTTAGAAGCAATCCTGTCGGCTCCTCCATCAGGAATACTTCTACAAACCGGCTATTCTTCGTTCAAATTCTTCGTGTGCTGCAATATAACACATAACAAGGTTCAATATGTGTTGGTTTGAACAATCTCAAAGTATAGATCAAAGTGAGAGTATACAGTAATTTAGTTGGTATTTTTGGAGCAGTTGTACTATGAGCAATTGAATTTTGAAGTTGGAATCAAAATATGAAAATAATGTTTCTGGTAATATTGAATAGCAGAGAATATAAGTATTAAACTATGCTAGTTACAATGAAAATGAAACTCAAAAGTAAGAAAATAAGGTATCGACATTAAGGATAACTTACATCCTCACGATTCACTCTATATACGCCGACAGTCTGAAGATGCTCGCATACATAATACCCGCATAAGACACTCCCAGCAGGCTACTTCGGATAAGCATAATACGTTTTAATGTCCAATGCATTCGTATTGGAAGGTCTCTCACTGCCAAGCTGTTCCGCGTAAAACCACCAAGCGCTGTAATACAAGAAATGTCATATAAAACTTGTCAACACATTCTAAATGTGTCTAAATTTAAATTATTGAATAAACGTATAGTTTCAAAATGGAAAGGAAATCTTTGTAACGATCTGGTGGGAAATCGACTGAGTCCAAGACTGTTGCCTTTCCCTGCGTTGGCTTGATGAAGATCATTATGTAGTGATCACTGCAAACACACAAACACATGTGTTAACAATTACCAATAACTGCTATTTCAATGTCATGTGTCGAACTTACTCGAAGTTGTACGGAGCCTTTACGAGGTCCTTGCCGTCTCTGAAAAAGTTAAACATTGCATGTCCAATGTAAGCTGCAACTTCTGTCCTTTTATCCTTCTTAAGTTTTGCGATTGCTTTTTCAAAATTTTTTTTTCACATGCTTGAATTGTGCTGAGTTTCGATCTGCCTGGGCGTCGAATAGCGCCTTTGCAATCCTAGTAGGGTCAAGAATACCTGTCTTGGGCACCAACTTTTCATTATCCATGTATTGCATCCTATTTAAGAAGTCCAGAATTGTTATAATATCATGAAATGTGTATGTGTGTAGTAAGAAAACAAATACAAAATATTAGAGCACTTACAAGCACCACACGAGCAGTAGAATGATTTCGAGCATGCCCCAATGCAAAAGGGGACGCAACTCTTCAAATAAAAGACTCATCTATCTTCTCCAGTGCTCCAGAATGCTTCTTTTGGAATACAAAATGTGACGCAATTAAGACCTTATCTTGTGCTGGCAAGGATGTACCACTCATGCATTCTTCTGAGTGGGACGGGTTGTTTTCTAAGTTGTACGGATGTCATGAACGACTTACCATTCTCAAATTTAGGAGGAACATCGTCAAGTTTGTATATTGGAACTCCTGGTTTAACTAAAGTCGTCCGTCGATTATACATGACACCGTCTTCTTCCCACTCCTCGATATTTCCTAATTCTGGCTCATGAGAAGAACGAGATGCAGTCGATTTTATAATATTTTCCTTCATAGTTTCCGAATACTTTGACACTTCTGATGAAGGTTTCTTATTTTCGTATGAGCTAACTTTGATAGGCACTAATGATCGAGGAGTAGTCATCAGAAGTTGGACACTGGCTTGTTGAACTTGTTGTTCAACTGATTGCTCTTTACTCCTAGCAGCTGGCTCTACTACTATTTCAAGCTGTTGCTCAACTGGTTGCTCTTTACTAGCAACAGCTTGCTCTAGTACTGCTTGAAGCTGTTGTCCAACTTGTTGCTCTTGGATATCTTTACTAGCAAGGTTACTATCATCCTTGCTGAGACATAGGAGGAGTGGATCTTCCTGGACTGGGAGTGGATCTTCATGCACTTTCGCCTTAGAAGATGGGGTTGCAGTATTTGGAGATGCGACGGGGCTAGAAATTGGCTCATCGTCCAACACGATATCGCGTCGGTGCCAAAGGATTAATTGGTTGACAGCTTGCCCCAGAGTCGCGATCCTCTCAGGTGTGACGTGGTCTATTTCATAATCTTCATAATCATTATCAATGATCTGAAGAACTTGCACCACGGCATAATATAACGGAAGTGGATTCACGTTGAAGTCAGGATCAGGCTTTTCAATAGCTGCGGCAACCTGTTTGGTTTTGTTCCCTGCTCTACCTATCGGGACAAGAAGACGACAAGTTTTATCGTTAGCAATATCATCGATAGGGAACTTATGGGTTGACCCTGAGCCTGGCACAGAACCATCGCTACTAGGGTAGGCAGTTGGAGATACTAATTGCTCCTTTTGCACTGGAACTATCACTGTACTCTGTGCCACTAATTGTCCCGATTGTCTAAGTTGTTCCAATATTTCTTGGATATTTTCTTTGACCTTTTGAGCAATAATTTCATCAATTATTTTCTTAAACTTCTCACGTCTTCTATATTTGTCTTTATCTTTAGGGAAACCATCTAGCCAAGACATTTGAGAAGAGACCGCTCGAACCCGTCTTCTGTGTTCAGGGTTTCCTAAGATAGCGGTAAGTTGGTCATTCTCCCTCTTCGGCTTGAAGAGACCCTTCTGTTTCTTTTTAATTACTTCTTTCATTTTATCCTCTACTTCATTCACAGATTCGGGCTTTCCAAGTTTGCCCTCGTTGGTCAAACCTGACCGAGCAAAGACCCACCGTTGAGTTCGCTCATCGCACCCTTCTAATGGGTGAGGATTGCCCTACTGGTAATTCTGCCTAATATCTTATTCCATTTTTGGACTTTGGGGCATATCCTGCAGACGCCAAGCGATGATGGTATTTGTTCTTTTTTGCAAGTTCTGACCTAGATGCACTTAGAGCATTAGCATCAGGTGTGCTCTTTTGACGAACAAACTCTTGCCAATGAGCTTGTGTGATTTTTCCCATCTTCCTCGGGCTAGGGACCTTATCGGCCTTAACATAAGCATTCATTTCACTCTTCGAGCCACGAAACTTCTTGCCACAAGAGACCAATGTTGTTTTCTTTACAGCTTCTTCTGTGCCTTTCGGTAACTTGAATTGTCTCTTTATCCTTTCCCACAACTCATTCTTGGTCTGCTTGGGTAACTTCCTCCAATTCTTGGTTGTGATCGGCACAACCTCCCTAACAAGAAAACCGCATGCACTACGGTACTTGGTAACTGAATCCAGTTGTTCTTGGGGAAGCCCACCTGGACCGACCATTGTTATGTACATGATGCAGTCCAATGGACCCTTATTGGGACCTCGTTGCCCTCGTTTCCGCTTGAGTGAAGTTGAGGATTCATCCATTGGAGAACCTTCTGTGGTTTTAGGAGCCGATGTCACCTCATTGTCTTCGCGATTAATCTAGGTAGAAAAGAATTATAAGACTTTGTATATTTGACAACCAACATTAACTTGAACTGCTGAAGTTAAGATTCGTGATCCATACCTCGTCGGCAGGATCATATTCTGCTTCTAGATCATCTAAAGTCTTTTTAATTTTTATATTCAGAAAAGGATCTGATGGACTGTGATAGGAGCCTGAACTGCTGGAGTCAGTAAACTTTATATTGTCTTCTTTATTGTTACTACCAGGACCAGTCTTCTTAGGGCTTTCCATGCTAGAACTAATAAGACAAAAAATCTAATAAATGGCATATTAACTCTACATGAAGTGTTGCATGAAGAAAAAGATGGAAGCATTCTAGGATTTGATAAGGCATTCTAGGGTTTAAGGCGACTGACCAAAAGGTTCCTATACATTGCGAGGGTGACAAGCATGTCAAAGTTGCTCACCAGCAATGTCAATTTTACCTTCTTATTCTAAATAGGCTAGCTTCGTTCAGAGTGGTGACCACGTTCTTGAGGTTTACTAGGCGGCGCCTAGCTCCGGACCTATAACCGATCAAGCAAGGGACAAAAAGCAAATCCTCCACCCTTTTTCTAGTATCAAGAATCGCAAAATGTGGCACTTGGATTTGGATGGTGAGGTGAGGCGAGGCGAGGTAGCTGCAGGCGAGAAGAGACACTCTTTTTTTAGCGATCATCTCTACAACCGTGGTATTTGCATAGTAAAAAGAGATAAAAGACCCACATTCTCAAATGAATCAGGAATCCGGAAACATTCGCCAAAATCTAATCCCGGTGTGCCCGACCGCACCAAATGGGCTCATCATGGCAGCAGGTTCAGCCATCACGAAAGGCATTACGTACCCCACATATGATGGCACCAAGTATTTATAGGATGGTCAATTGTCCTGGCTGTTCAGAAAATAGGACAGGGAAGTCGGCGCCTCCTATAGTAATAAACTTGGTGAGTTCTAGAGGTTCACGAGGTTTAGGTGACTTGATCAAGTCTGGGCATATGAAACCTTTGGTGGAATATTTCTGATAGGATGGGATTAACCAGGTCGAGGGGTTGGGGACTTATTTTTGAAATCCACCTTCATGTGACTCCAAATCCTATATGGATTGTAACTCAATTCATACTAGGACTAGGACTTGTTCCCAAACCGAATCTGACTCCTAACTCTATTCAGAGTAGGACTCCACTAATATCGTTAAGGACGAAATCTGCTTTATCTAGAACAATCATATACCCCTAGACTGGTGTCTCCGCACCTTTGTCCAAAGTCCAAGTTGGACTCCTCTACTGGGTGCACCATATGCCCAGATCATCCAACAAAATGAAGTCCCAATATATCAAGTTTGATACAAATGGTGCTAACAAATCATAAATGGGTACAAAAACTTTTTTCCTGTGAAATGCCTTAATATGAAGCTGAGTTCAATAATGGGATACATAATTATTTTAACGCATGCAATCCTTCTGTAATTCTTCACATCATCATGATTGAATAAGCTATTCAATAAACAAACTCATTGTCATATAACAGCTACACTATCAGCAAGAATGATTCAACATAGTAATATATCATACTCCAAAGGATAAGATACATATATGTTTATTGTACGTGTTCATGTATTTCAATTTGACAATTATACTAAAAAATGCAAATTGTAGCCACTAATTTCGTTCAATTGTGCCAATATGGCCATTACCATCACAATCCTACGTATTTGAGTGACACATCATATGTTTGGCATCCAGCACCGCTGGAAGATGGACCCAACGAACCCTAACAAAAGATGCCACCGAACATAAAAGTTTTTCGAAATCCACCGAACCCTAACCAAGGATCCCTACCATTTTCCAATTCCCGAACCGTAACCAAGGATATGCAAGGCGGCGGTAAGGGCGGGGAGGGAGGCGGCACGACGAAGGAGGATGGAAGGTCGAAGGGCTTAGGGTTTACCTTGAAGCTCGGCGACGACGGCAATGGCTTCGCTCGGCGTACCTGGAAATGACGAGGGCGAAGCTCGGCGACGATGGCGAAGCTCGACGGCGACAGCGGCGAACACTTGGCGGCAAATGAAATTTTGGCAGCCTAACAATGTCTAAGTGTTTCGCCCGGGTTAGGTTTTTCCAACGCTGCTGATGGGTATATATGGACTTCCATTTTCTCAGGCGGATTTTAAGTACCAACCGCCTGAGAAGATGGTTACCTCAGGCGGGTTTTACTTACCAACCGCCTGAGAAGATACAATTATCTCAGGCGGTTGGTAAGTAATACCCGCCTGAGATAAACATCTTCTCAAGCGGTTATTAAGTACCAACCGCCTATGAAGATATTTACTTCTTCTTAATTAATATTCTTGATTAAATGTGGGTCCTTTAAAAGGGCAAAATTCCACTTTCTTGTAATATTATTGATAAGTAAAGGTTACCATTAAATTCCACTTCATAAATCCTTTGAAATTGATCAGAACATAAAAAAACATACAACAAATGCTATTTTTCATTTTTCTATCTTGATGAATACAATGCTTTTTTCATTTATTTTTTTGGTGGATATTTTTACTCATCATACCAACCTCTGTGATTTTTTTCAGATTTTTTTTTTGAATCAATGTGTGTTCATAATTTGATGAATGCCTCATATGTATATGAGCATTTAGTTAGAATAATGGATAATTTGAAGTTTGACATGTTGGAATGCTTTTAAAAAATTAAAAAAATTCATACATGTATAAATGATAAAATTATGTTCATACAAACAAAATTAAGTGAAGGATCTTTTTTTATGAGATACACAAATGTGAATAATATGTGAGTAGAAATTTATTTGATATTTACCAAAACATTACAATGTCAGCTATACAAGTTTTAAAATATTTTGTTCAGGCGGTAGATGTTAATTTTATACAAATGTATAAGAAAGAATCATTGAATCTGGACACAATTTGCGGAATCTAAACATGTTTGAGTATTTATATTGGAATCTAAATAAAAAAGAAGCAAGGGATAAGTAATCTGAAGAACAGTATCGGGCATTATCTCAAGCGGTTGGTAAGTAATACCCGCCTGAGATAAACATCTTCTCAGGCGGTTATTAAGTACCAACCGCCTGTAAAGATATTTACTTCTTCTTAATTAATATTCTTGATTAAATGTGGGTCCTTTAAAAAGGCAAAATTCCACTTTCTTGTAATATTATCGATAAGTAAAGGTTACCATTAAATTTCATTTCATAAATCCTTTGAAATTTGTCAGAAAATAAAAAACATACAACAAATACTATTTTTCATTTTTCTATCTTGATGAATATAATGCTTTTTTCATTTATTTTTTCAGTGGACATTTTACCTCATCATACCAATCTCTGTGAATTTTTTCAGATTTTTTTTTAAATTTTTTTGAATCAATGTGTGTTCATAATTTGATGAATGCCTCATATGTATATGAGCATTTATTTAGAATGATGGATAATTTGAAGTTTGACATGTTGGAATGCTTTTAAAAAAATTAACAAAATTCATACATGTATAAATGATACAATTATGTTCATACAAACAAAATTAAGTGAATGATCTTTTTATTATGAGATACACAAATGTGAATAATATGTGAGTTGAAATTAATTTGATATTTACCAAAACATTACAATGTCAGTTATACAAGTTTTAAAATATCTTGTTCAGGTGGTAGATGTTAATTTTATACAAATGTAGAAGAAAGAATCATCGAATTCGCACACAATTTGCAGAATCTAAACATGTTTGAGTATTTATATTGGAATCTAAATAAAAAGAAGAAGCAAGGGATAAGGAAACTTAAGGACTGTATCGGGCATTATCTCAGTCAGTTGGTAAGTAATACCCGCCTGAGATAAACATCTTCTCATGCTGTTAAGTACCAACCGTCTGTGATGATATTTACTTCTTCTTAATTAATATTCTTGATTAAATATCTTCTCAGGTGGTTGGTAAGTAAAACCCGCCTAAGATAATCATTTTCTTAGGCGGTTATTAAGCACCAACCGCCTGAGAAAAAGTTAAAAACCGCCTGTGAAAAACCGACGCCTATATAAGAACCCCTCACCACAGTCAAAACACCATGGAGAATTTATATCGACGCCGCAAGGCTGCCGAATTTCCCCTGCGCCGCGCCGCCGCTCAACCCCGCACCGCCACATCTCCACCCAGCTGGCCCGTCGTGCTGACGCCTCCCCACCGTGCTAACGCCTCTGCAAGGTAAATGTAGTTTCCTTACTTTTTCTTTGTATATTTTCATTAGCTGATAAGCTGTTAGTTTTGTGTGTTCTGGTATATGGATTCTCTCCTTTTGCATGTGTAAGGACTGTATGGATTGTGGTCTGGTATATTGATGTATGGACTATATGGATTGTTTCCTTTTTGTTTCTGCTAGTTTGGTCTTTTATATATTGATGTATGGACTATATTGTAATAATCTTATTGTAGTTTGTACCTATTATGTGACATGAATATGATGTTTAATTAACAGATGCTATTATAATATATATAAGATGCATGAACTTTACCCGAACTTGTAATTGTAGTTTTATGTGTTTTCCTTTTCAATATTCTACTTGTGTGTGCGTACCTCCTGCTTGCATATATTTCAAAGGATTAGGATTAGCTTTCTAGGGCGCAAGCACAAGTGACACCAGTCACCACGTCTAAACTGAATCAATGCATGCATGACTCAATAGAACAAGTCTACACCTGTGACTGCATGTAGCCAAGCTGTCGGTTGGTACAAAAGCTTTGGGTTTCCCGTATTGACTCTGCAGCTGGTGCTGTGCGTGAGACCAAGCTGCACCCAGGCAACATGCATCACGTCAGCTTAGAGTAATAGTGCTCTGTCTTACTCGCGTGGAGTTTGTGACGGACCTGTATGCTCATGATGCATGCCACCCTCGAACAGATGTGCTGGATCCAGCAGCTGCTCGCATGGCACGTTGCACCCAATTCCGCCACGATGCATATGTCGTGCTGCGTGGCGCGAGTCAGGAGAGCAGATGACTGTTGATGTCGGATAGGAGTACTTGGCATTGACAGCAGAGCAGAGCACGGTCTTCTTCCTCTTACTTTGACCTTCTGCCCTTTTATAAAGCACCGAGTGCAATGCGACGACTTGCCCACAAACTCCATATCCATCCGGGGTGGAAGGCGGCACCGGGGCCAGAATCCAGCCTCCAGGGATCGGGATTGGTCTGATTGCAATGGATTGTGGACGTCTGAATACCGTGAATAGCTAGTTACCTCTCCTTGTGGGCCGTGAATTTTTAACTATTCTGGGCTGAGTTTTTTTATGGGCCACATCTAAATCATAACAGTATTTCGGGTACCCGACAGGTACCCGCGGGTAGGAAATAATACCCGCACCCATACCCGCAACACATCGGATCGGGTACGGGTTGTACCCACGGGTAAAGAAATCCATCCGTACCCGCACCCGTCGGGTGCAATACCCGTCGAGTACCCGTACCTGCGGCTATAATTGCCATCCCTAGATCCCACCCAGACCAAGCCCATGCCACTGGGCCTGTTTGCCCCACGACTTCAATCCTTCACCCCCTCTTGCTGCTCCCGACGCCTTCGACTCCGTCCGCCTCAAGACGTCAGTCGTCTCCTACATTAGTCGCCCTAATCATACTTGTTATGTCTTTGTAAATTCATTTTATAGAAGACCTTTAGAGAATATTTGTGGCCAAATTTTGTAAATCTGACAAAAATTCTATTATTGAAGCGTGGAACGTCGAGCGTGGATGTATAACATGCCAAGACCCGATCCTATGTACATTCATAATGTTGCAAATTTTATTGAAGCATCCAAGAGACATGCGAAGTTGCAAAAGATAGATGACATATTATGTCCATGTATCGACTGCAAAAATAAGATTGCTTGGACGGATACTATAGTAATCCAATCTCATTTGGTAAAAAGAGGTTTAAAAAAAAACTACACAATATGGACAGAGCGTGGTGAGTTAGATACACATGATGTGGATAAAGATGATGAGAGAGGTTCAGATGATGATAATGTTCATATCGATGATGGTAGTGACAATCAAGCTGGTGATGATGATGATGAGTTCGATTGTGATGAGATGTTGCGTCACATTGAACCATATGTATTCACTTCTATGTGAGCAAGCAAAGGTTTAAGTAAAATGGATACATTGCAGAATGCGGCGACATTGCGATAAAGAGTTGTGATAAAGGTTTATATGATGAATCAAACGGTTGTGATAAAGAGTTTACTACATTGCGTGCAGTCTTAGAACTACTAAAGTTGAAAGCTATGCACGGATGGTCCGATTGTAGTTTCTCTGATCTTTTAAATCTTCTGGCAGAAATTCTTCCAAATCCATATAAACTGTCTAGAAGCACTTATAAAGCAAAGAAACTTCTTTGCCCGATGGCACTAGGTGTGACAAAAATACACGCTTGTGCGAATCGCAAAGAGCATGAGCTTGCAACTAGATGCCCCATTTGTGGTGTCAGTAGATATAAGAAGGACTACAATCACCAGTATTTTACCAACATGAAAAAGACTCAGAAGAATAAGAAGTTTATTATTGGTCCTGAAGGTGACAATGACGATAGTTCTGGCGATGCAGAACGGAAGAATAAGAGAAAAATTCCTGCCCTGGTGATGTGGTACCTTCCGGTAATTGATCGGTTGAAGTGTTTGTTCTCAAACCCCAGGGAGGCTGAACTTATGCTTTGGCATTCTGAGCAACGCAAGAAGAATGAAAAACATATACGACACCCTGGTGATGCAACGCAATGGAAAAATTTTGATATTCAGTATCCAAAATTTGAGAAGGAATTCAGAAATGTGAGGTTTGCCTTGGGTACAGACGGAATGAATCCGTTTGGTGAAAAAAGGAGCATACACAGCACATGGTCCGTGGTCTTAACAATGTACAACCTACCGACGTGGTTGTGTCGCAAAAGGAAATATATCTTGTTATCTGTTCTTATCCCAGGTCCGAAACAACCCAGCATCGAAATTGATGTGTTCTTGGAACCTTTAAGGGAAGATATGGCAAAATTGTGGAATGAGGGGGTACGTACAAGGGAAGAGTACAAGTGGGAGTATTTCACACTAAGAGCAATGATATTCGTTTCCGTGCATGATTATCCTCAAGTGTTTACATTATCGGGACAAATGAAAGGGGAGAAAGGTTGTGTTAGGTGCATGGATAGAACTAGATTTCTATACCTTACTTCATCCAGAAAGACGGTGTACATGAGACACCGACTATTCTTGACAGATACACACAAGTATAGGAAGATGAAAGAACAATTTCATAACAAAATTAAAAAAGATACTGCACCAAAACCTTACAGTGGAAAACTTGTGTTTGAAATGGTCAAGAACATTCATACTGCTTTCGGTAAGGGCAAAAATAGTAAAGGAATTAAGAGAAAGAAAAGTACATCTTCGGATGATACAACTGACATGGCTTTCAATAAACAATCAATTGTTTTCAAGTATCTTCCATATTGGAAGAATCTGGAATTTTGTCATAGTATTCATTTGATGCACATTACAAAGAATGTATTTGACAGCATCATTGGGACCTTGCTGGACATTCTGAGGAAAACAAAGGACAGATTAAATTCACGTATGGACCTAGTAAATCTTGATTTGAGACCAGAGCTTCATCCAGAAGAAAAGGCGAACGGGAAGCATTACCTTCCCCCAGCCAGCTACAACTTGATGCTAGAAGAGAAAAAAGCATGTTGCGAATGCTTGCGTTGCATCAAAGTGCCCACAAGTTTCTCATCCAATATCCACAAACTAGTCTCGATGAAAGACTTGTCTTTATTCGGTTATAGATCTCACGACTGTCACATGATGATGACAATTTTCCTTGCCATTGCAATAATAGTCATCAAACCTGAGCATATAAAAGTTGTCATCACATGTTTGTGTTACTTCTTCAATGTAGTATCGCAAAAGGTGATAGCACGTGAAGTTTTAGACTATCTGAAAACATACATCGTCGAGACAATGTGCAAGCTTGAGATGTGTTTCCCACCATCCTTTTCGATATGCAAGTACACCTAATCATACATCTTGTTGATCAGATAAATGCATTGGGGCCACTATATTTACATCATATGTTTTCGTTGGGGAGATATTTTGGAGTATTAAAAGGTTATGTGCGGAACCGTGCTCACCTAGAGGGTTCAATTATGGAAGGATACACCACTGAAGAAGTGATTGAGGGTTGCGCTGATTACATCAAAGATGGAAAATCGATAGGTGTGCCTATACCGGTACATGAGGGTACACTACGTGGGAGAGGCAAAGTGGGTAAGAAAACTTTTATTGTTCAAGATTACAAGAATGTACATTGTGCAAATTTTGGTGTACTACAACAGCTCGCAATAGCTAAGTCGTACATCGAGGAACACCAAATTGAGCTTCATGATAAAAACCAAGACCGCACAGAGGACTGGATCATGAAAGAGCACGGAAGATGTTTCACTAAATAGTTAATGGACAAAAATATACCATACGGAAACACTATATAAGAGGCAACAATGAAGAAGTTAGCTTCTGGCCCATCTGCTTTGGTGACATCATGGCAAGCATTTGACATCAATGGTTACACATTTTACACTAAAGAAAAAGACGGTAAGAGTGTTGCACAAAATAGTGGTGATCGTATTGAGGCTTATCATTCACAAGGGAAGAAGACCACATACTTCGGGTTCATAGAGGAAATATGGGAACTTGATTATGGCGAAAGAATGGTAATGCCCGTATTTAAGTGCCAATGGGTCAAACATCCTGATGGTGTGAAAGTGGACAATTACGGGCTGACACTGGTAGCCTTGAATAAGGTGGGTTATAAAGATGACCTGTGGGTTCTCGCCGATAATGTTGCATAAGTTTTTTATGTTCAAGATCTAGAAACTGAGAAGATGCACGTAGTTGTTTCTGAAAAGCAAAATATTATTGGGGTTGAGAATGTGGGATATAATGAAGAGGAATATAATCAGTATGAAGAGATGTACCTTTTCACCGAACCAGAAAACATCAAGTGCATAGAGAGATGCATTAAAAAGAATTTGAAACCCTATATGCGAGAAGATGTCAATGCTGGAAAAAATGTATATGGCAATGCGAGATGATATATATTGTATATATTTGTATCTTCTGAAATCAACTTAGAACAATGTTCTATTTCAGCTTTAGATAGCATGTTTCGAACATTATTAAATTCAGCTCCTGTTTCGAACTCCTATCAAGCTAATCCTTTCACAGCAAGCTCTTGTAGATGCAAGTAACACCCGAGACTCATCATTTGGATTGTTAAAAGCTTCAATTGAAGTCAGACGATACTTCCCGTCCATTTGAGGGCTTGTTTGGATAGGAGTACACCCAAACAAGCCCTGCAAGATTTATTTCTCTTCTCTCCATTTTGATAACTTACGAAGGTGCTACTTTATCAGTTCTAATGGCTGAATATATTGACTACAAATCAGTACCATCTCTCTTAGTGCTTTACACAAGCGACAAAACGTACAACTTCAATCACAAATCTTGTTTTTACCATTTTCATAGGAATTTGACCATAATCTTTCAAGCATAGATTTATCAATGATTGAAGCTTCCTCATCAGACATGTTAATGGCAGTTACAAGGGAAGGGTGTGTCGAAGCTAACGGAATCTCAACGGGACTGAAGATAAAGAGATGTTGCATATGATTGACAATGTCCAGGTTAGACAACATGAAGCTATGATGACAGCCTTCACGCTGTTTAACCTGGACATTGCCACTCATATGCACGATCTCTTTATCTTCAGTCCGATTCAAATTTCGTTATCTTCGACACATCCTTCACTTATAACTGCCATTAACATGTGTGATAAGGAAGCTTCACTTATTTGATAAATCTATGCTTGAAATATTATGGTTAAATCCCTAGGAAAGTGTAAAAACAAGATTTGTGATTGAAGTTGTTCGCTTACTCGCTTGTGTGAAGCACTAAGAAAGTGGGTACTGATTTTTAGTCAATATATTTAGGCACTAAAACTAAGAAAGGAGCATCTTCCTATGTTTTCAAATGGACAGAAGGGAAATAAATCATTCAAATGGATGGGAAAATCCTTCCAAGGATCGACAGGTGAATGTGGCCTAGAGGGGGGTGAATAGGCCTTTTGAATTTCCTGTACACTTAATAGAATCGTCAAAACTTGGTTGGCTGGCCTAGTCCGGTCGTGTGAGCGGACTTGTCCGGTGTGCTAAAAATATGTGTGTTGATCAGGTGTTATTAGGGAAACTAAATTTCTTTAGCAGTGGAAATGAGGAGAACTGATATTTTTATTTGAGATTAATATAAGAATGCAGGTAAAACTTATATTTGCCTTAGGTTGATGTTTTAGCACTCAAGTGATCTAATAAACAAAATTTAAATGAAATAAGGCGCAAGAAACTTGAGTTTTTCCCGAGATTCGATCTCACCACGAGATCTACGTCCTCGTTGAGGAAGCTCACAGAGCCGGGTCTCCAACGCTTTCCCTCTTCAAGTCACCACGAAGGCCGACTTGATTCCACTATCACGGGTAATCACCAAGTTTGTGGGGCAACCTCACATGTTGAGGGCTCCCACGAGAATTACAACGAAAAAAGTGATCAAATACACTCAAAAGTATTACAATGCAAAGTGTGAGTGTAGAAAGATCAAACCCCAAGAGCTCGCAATGAAAGAACGATGATCTCCCAATCCCGAATCCAAGTGTTCAATTGATTTCACTCTTTTTGCACTTTAGATGTGTGGGGAGATCTGTTTTGGGCTCTTGGGATGAAGTGGCAGCGCTAGGGTTTGTTCTTTTATCAGTATTCAACGTGTGTGTCTATAGAAAAGCCGTGGACTCTCTATTTATAGGGTTTCCAAAAGGTAGTCATTGAGAAACCATAACACCGGACTAGTCCGGTGCAAGTCTGGACTTGTCCGGTCTCAGTGCATTTTGAAGTCCAGAAAGTCTGCCAGACTAGTCCGGTCCAAGCTCGGACTAGTCTGGTGCTGTGTGAAGGTGAACTCCAGAAAGTTCAACGGACTAGTCCGCGGACTAGTCCGATCTCCACATATGGGAGACTCCAGAAAGGTCAACGGACTAGTCCGGTGGTCAACGGACTAGTCCGGTCCCTCAATATGAGAGACTCCAGAAACATCAATGGACTAGTCCCGTGGATGCACGGACTAGTCTGGTCTCCCAATAAGTGAGATTCCAAAAAGATGAACGGACTAGTCCGGTCCATGATCGGACTAGTCTGGTGCTTTGTGAAAGTTAGGTTAATTTTAATCCCTCACCCTCGCGCAAAGTTGTGAGCTCTTGGAGTGTGTCTTTCATACACTCCCTATACATTCAAAATCTAATTTAGTCTTCCAAGCTTCATCAAAGTATCTCTCTTTGAACACCACTTCATTTTTCACCTTTTCGTGCGCACCGAGCCTTTTCACTTGTTAGTCCTGCAATCATCTCAGTAGTTTCATTAGGATCTCATATGTTTGTAATCAATTAGCCAAAACCCACAAGGGATATCCTAGATGCACTTACAATCTCCGCATTTTTTGGTGATTGATGACAACCATTTGAGATATCACAATTGTGAATAAAATCTTGATTTTCATAAGGTGTGCACATATGAGAATAATGATAAGTCCACAAAAGCTTCTCACATATGCACACACCTTATGGTGGGGTGCCTAACAGGTGTGTGATCAACAAGGTGTGATGAAGTAAAGGTAATCAATAATGAGCATAGAGATAATCATCCAAGCAACAATAAGCATCACACATAAGAGAAGACATAGTGCATTACAAGGTTTTAAAAATAGGTACATGTCCTTGATCACAAAAACATAAAGACACCAACTAGAGATGGTCTCAAACTACTAGTCTCAATCTCTCCCCTTTTGGCATCAAGGCACCAAAAAGGGAAAAACTGAGGGGAATCACTCATCGCCACTGTCGGTGGTTTGGATCCGGCAGATCTCACGACACTTCTAAAGTGCTAGAGGAGTTTGATGTTCGGTGTGGGCGCGCGGAGATTGAAGAAGGTGAATTGTAAGTGGCACAGGAGACACGGAGATTTACGTGGTTCGGGCCGCCTGAGCGTAATACCCTACTCCACGAATGTGTTGGTGTGTGTATTAGCTGTAGGAGCTTGTGTCGAGCGTCTATGGAATGTGTATAGCGTATCTGAATGTGTAGAGTCCGTCGTCGGCCTGTCCTTTTATAGTTTGTGGGGACCGGAATCCACACATCCGAGGATCTCATTGGGTGGTGTCGTGCGATGCGACACCCAACAGTTTACAAGAATAGAACCAGAATAAAGTACAAGACCACGTCTTTTATTTAATACACAGCGGAAGTTTTCACAATACTAGCGGATGTAAAGAAATATATACATACCATAGCTACGCTCTCAGCACTAGCTATGCAAAAAGCAAAGTTTTCCATGCCAGGGATACTTTGCACTAGCAACACTCAAACTATGGCGGCGTGCAGGGTTCCCACTCGGCTGTACACCCTGGAGGGGGTGTTGCCTCATCGTCAAACCCATCCTCAAAAGGGTAACCTGCAAAAACTCGTTAACTGCAAACGTGAGCTTAAGGCTCAGCAAGACTTAACCGTCTCACTAGACAGATGCACGGGGACACTAAACATAGGTAAGGAATAGCATAAATAACTCGCCTACAAGTGGATCCTTATAACCAAGTTTTAGGTAGCAAATGACATTCTCTGAGCACGGCACATCATGGGCTCCACAATCAAACAAGAAACGTTTTACCGATGATATGACATGCCCAAAGCACATAATGCTATTACAGCTAAAGTATGGGGAAATTGTAAATCTTTAGTTATACTATTTCTAAATCAAACAAAGTTGCAAAGTAATTATAATTCAATATCATATGACATTCCTGACTTCTTTAGTATTTACTACGTCGCGACTGCGACAGACAAGTGATACTCTATTACTGCGAGGGACAGTGATTGCAATCAAGACACACCCGGACAACACGACACATACGTCGTTCGGAAGTGTCAGCGAGTACACCTGGACCTACATAACACTTCAGTACTAGGCGTATATGGCCACCTTTCACAAGAAACTCAAAGGCTGAGCCCGTCTCACCTCCGCAAACAGAAGGTCTCCGCACAGAACACCTCATGTGTCTGCCGACCGATTTACACCTTACTGTCCTCAACCCACCCCTATCGATGGTGAGTTAATGGGTCTCAACACCCCAGTTATCAAGTTACATCAGTTTATTGGATTCCATATGTCCATTATATTGCCGGTACAATTCAAGCTTGTCCGAAGGGGCTGCATACGGACGGGCCTTAATCGACACAGGCAGGGCTATGCGACCGAGACTCAATTCTCGCCGCTTCCTATCCAATCCCTGCCCGGTCTCAATTTCATTATATTAAACCATTTTCTTTTCAACCAATCCTGTGAGATACATCTCTCGCGAGTAGATTCCAACTACTCGACTTCTACCGGATTTCCTATGCATTAGCAAAGCAGTTACTACAGGTCAAACTGTAACTCGTGCCAAACAAACCCCTGGGATTTTTGGTCATGCAAGTGGAGTATCATACACCCTAAACGTAATGCACAATTCATATACTATTCATCATAGTGATAAAGCAAAAGCTCATAAACGACTTAAATGCAAACCGGGGCTTGCCTTGTTGCAGGTCAGGTTCTGAGTTAAAAATTGGAAGGTTCTCTTCCAAGGCTTCTGGCTTCTCCTCGACTTCGGTCACTATACGATATGCAGATAAGATGGATATATAAATGACTTTGAAATTTATTTAGTTTAAGACCATAAATTAATTCATGGTGATCACTATATGACAGGGACCTTAATTGGCTCTGGAACTTCGATGGTAGATACTAGGGAATATGATCAAAGCTCTTGCAAAGAACAGGAGATGATCATAGCAGATTGTGGTCTCCGAAAGTATGGCAAGCAAATCAACTTCCAAAAATTTCCGAGAGGAAACTGTAGCTTGAACCTAGCTAACAGTTGATAATCAAGATGGAGGGAGTGGTTCTGGTCTTAGCAAAATTTGTTTCATAATTTTCTAAGCTGTGGGGAAGGAGTTATTGTATTTCTAATTCGGTAGGAATTTCTGGATTTACTTTATGATTGAGTTTCTAGACATTAAACCAATATTTAGTTTGTAACTGATTTAGGACTAGTATAGTAGGTTAATTAAATCCAAGACTTTAACAGGAGCTAGGGAATGACTAAAGGAAGACCCTGTAAAATTTTGGGACCTAATAAAGCAACCTAGTAGCTGTGAAAATTCAACAACTGAAAAAGGAAATTGAATTATACAGAGATTTAAACAGGTGCTATGGCTCCCAAATTTTGCCTGATAATCCAGAATAGGACAAAAAATTTTATGTGAATTTTGGGGATTTTTCCTGTGGATATCTTGTCTGGAAAAATTTCATTTGCATTAGGAAAGATTATTTTCTACAGAATTTAACTCTGAGTTTCACAGAACCTAATTGGTATTGGCAGAAACTAGAGCTCGAGATCTTTCGAACAAAATTTGTTTGAAGAATTTTGGAGTATCCTACAGAAAGTTATGGATTTTCTAAGTTGGAGCCTATTCTGGAATAATTTCCTAATTTGATTTAACTCGTGGGCCCCACTGTTTTAAAATGAACCAATAGCATTTAAACCACACGGGGGCCACAGATTCCCACCGCGTAGCCACAGCAAATCCCGTGGCCACACCTGATCCGACGGGATTTACCGCCGCTGACACGCGGGACCCGCCGCGTCGTCTTCTACCTCCCGACGCGGGCGGCGCGCGGGGTTCCCGCGGCGGTGCTCTCCGGCGAGCCTCGCCGCCGGCCAATCCAACGCACCAGAATCGCGGAAACTTGCCGCCTGGGGGTTTTTGGGGTCGCTGAGCACGGTGGTGAGGTCAATGGGTCTTGAAACTTGCCGGAAAAGGTCGTGCGACGGCGGTGGCGGCGATGAGTGCTCGGGCATCATAGAACTCTCTAAAGAGTAGCTCAAATCACTTGGGAATTGCTCCAAAACCTTTCTGGGATGATGGAGTTCAAGGATATGGGCGCAGAAGGGGAGTGAGTTGCCGGGAATCATGAGTTCGACGGTGAACCGAGGTTTTCTCACCGGCGGCGAGCAAAACTCGAAATTCAGAGCCGTTGCTTGATGATCCTTAAAGGTTTTTGATCAGACAGGATCGCTAGGGCCTATAGAAACTATCTCTAAGTAATTGCAAAGGATGATTGCTTGTCGAAATGGAATTTGACATGAAATCATAGCTAGCTATCTACCCTCGGCCGTAGAGGAAACGATCAATATCTGGCTCAGGCTTCAACGATAATGGAAACGGTTTGTACCATGAGCTAGAGTTTGATCAGGCGCACCTTTTTGCTCTTTGGAGCTAGGCTTGAAACGGCGTGGAACGGCGGCACCCGCGGAGCAGTGGCGAGCGGCGGCGATGGCGCGCGGCGGAAGAAAAATGGCGAGGCAGTGGAGCTGTGACCGGGGATGAGGATTAAAGGGGCTTCGGCCGGCCTTTTATAGAGCCGCGGCGAGCAGGCAGGCAGCTCGCTGGAGCTGCATGCGCGCGTGGTGTCGAGCGGGGGCGCGGCGGTGCAGAGGTGTCGGGGTTGAGCTGATCCGTTTAAAAGGGGAGCTGACATGTGGGGCCCACTGTCCAGTGATTCTCCCCACAGCTCAGTTACTAATTCATTTAAAAATAGAAGATCAACTCCAAAAATCATGAAATTTTGTGGAGATGGCAAATGAATTATTCTGAACACAATGGTGAATTCAATTCTTATGTTTAAAGAAGTTGGAGAAGAATTTAAAATTCAGATTTGAATTTGATTTAAATTTGCTAAGCACCTCAATAAAAATAGTAGATGAGTTTCCAAAATCTTGAAACTTTGTAAGCATGCTATTGAGGAATTTAGGAGCTCATGGAAAAATTTAGAGCCCTTAATTTGAATATTTGGTTTAGAGCTTATTAGGGCTTCATTGTGCATTGCTTACTAATCCTTATCCAAAAATTCTTATTCTTAAAAGGTGAATAGAATATAATTTGGATTCATGGTGAAGTCTAATACCCATGATAAAAGAATATAACAAAGAGTGCAAGATAAGTTTTGGATGGCATAGTTCATGTGTACCATTATATTGGAGATCCAAAATAGTTGATCACAAAACCCATATGAACTTAACATGCCATAAAAGTGGGGTTTTACATTCCTCCCCCCTTAAAAGAATCTCGTCCCGAGATTACAAAAGAAGGCAAAGGAAAAAGGATCTATCGAACATATGCCGCTAACAAGTCCGGATAGTTCGTTCTAAGATACTCCTCGCTTTCCCACGTGGCCTCTTCGGCACTGTGGTGGCTCCACAAGATCTTGTAGAAACGCGAGGTGCGGCTTCTTGTGGTGCGAGTCTTTTCATCGATGATCTGAGTTGGATGCTCGGAATAGGTGAGATCTGGTTGGAGAGCTTCCAAATCCTCTATGCGGGTATCAGCTGGAGTCTTAAGGCATTTCCGCAATTGGGAAATGTGGAACACATTGTGGACTCCGGAAAGTGACGTTGGTAACTCCAATTGATATGCCACAGGTCCGCATCTTTCGATTATTGCGAAAGGCCCAATAAAGCGGGGAGCTAGCTTCCCTTTTACCCCGAAGCGATGGATACCCTTCATAGGGGATACCCGGAGATAAACTTGATCTCCAACTTCGAAGTGAAGAGGTCGACGTCGTTTGTCCGCGTAGCTCTTCTGACGAGACTGAGCAGCTTTGAGATTCGCCTGAATAGTGCGAACTCGATCCTCGGCTTCATTTACTAAGTCGATGCCGTACACTGCCCGTTCACCTGATTCGCACCAGTTTAAGGGTGTGCGACACTTGCGGCCATAAAGAGCTTCATATGGCGCCATCTGGATGCTAGCCTGGTAACCGTTGTTGTACGAAAATTCTGCCAATGGTAGATGGTCATCCCAATTCTTACCATGGTGGATGGCACAGGCACGAAGCATGTCCTCAAGCACTTGATTCACCCGCTCAGTTTGTCCATCAGTCTGAGGATGATAGGCCGAGCTCCTAATTAACTTGGTCCCCAGTGCAGCGTGGAGATGCTCCCAGAATCGCGAAACAAATACAGCCCCACGATCTGAGATGATGGTGCGGGGTATTCCGTGGAGACACACGATTCTGGCAATATATAATTCCACGTACTTTGACGACCGATAGTTGGTATTGACGGGAATGAAGTGTGCTGTCTTAGTTAGTCGGTCAACGATCACCCAGATTGAGTCGTGCTTATGGAGAGTGGGAGGCAACCCAACAATGAAGTCCATGCTGATATCCTCCCATTTCCAAGCTGGTATGCTTAAAGGTTGAAGCTGTCCTGCTGCTTTCATATGGTCGGCCTTCACTCGCCGGCATGTATCACACTCGGATACATATTTAGCTACTTCCCGCTTCATCCGAGTCCACCAGAACTTCTTTCTTAAATCTTGGTACATTTTGTTACTTCCCGGATGAATGGAATACTTGGATAAATGAGCTTCATCCAGTATCTTCCTCCGAAGTTCCATGTTTCGGGGTACCACTATACGGTCGTTAAACCAGAGGGTACCTTCATCGTCACTTCGGAAGCATTTCATCTCCCCCTTCTTTATTCTTTGGTGAATATGTGACATCCCCTTGTCCGCCTTCTGAGCTGCCATAATATCCTCCCTGATGGTAGGAATGAGAGCGAGATTGTAGAGCGCCCCATATGGAACCAAGTAGAGACTCAGTTCTTCTTTTCCCTCCCTCGAGGTAATGGAAAGATTGTTGATATGGGACTTGCGGCTCAGAGCGTCTGCGACTACGTTCGCCTTGCCTGGATGGTAGTGGATCTCAATCTCATAATCCTTGATCAATTCTAACCATCGCCTTTGTCGCATATTCAAATCCTTCTGGGTGAAGATGTATTGCAAACTTTTGTGATCAGTGTAAAGGTGTACTAAATTACCCAGTAGATAATGCCTCCACATCTTCAATGCTAGCACCACAGCAGCCAGTTCAAGATCATGAGTCGGGTAGTGCTGCTCGTGGTTCCGAAGCTGTCGCGATCCATACGCGATCACTCTTCGCTCTTGCATTAACACACAACCTAAACCAATCCCAGATGCATCGCAATAGACATCAAATGCTTTGGTAGTGTCTGGTTGGGCTAAAACTGGTGCCGTTGTAAGGTGTTTCACCAATGCTTTGAAACCTGCCTCACATGCCTCAGTCCATACATATTTTTGTCCTTTCTTCAGAAGTTCTGTCATTGGTTTAGCTATTTTGGAGAAACTGGGTATAAACCTCCGGTAATATCCTGCTAAACCCAGGAAACTTCGGACTTCATGTACAGACTTTGGAGACTCCCATTTGAGGACTTGCTTGATCTTGCTTGGATCAACTGCAATACCTTCTGCTGAAATGATGTGCCCTAAAAATGGCACCTGGTTGATCCAGAATTCACACTTGCTGAACTTAGCATACAACTGATGGTCCCGTAATCGCTGAAGCACAATATGCAAGTGTTGAACATGTTCTTCTTCGGATTTTGAATACACAAGTATGTCGTCAATGAAGACCACAACGAACTTGTCCAATTCCGGCATGAACACTGAGTTCATGAGATACATGAAATGAGCCGGGGCGTTGGTTAATCCGAAGGACATAACCAGATACTCATACAGTCCATACCTTGTTGAGAATGCTGTCTTGGATATATCTTCTGGTCGGATCCTAATTTGATGATAACCAGAACGAAGATCCATCTTCGAGAACACTTTAGCACCCACTAATTGATCGAAAAGAATATCAATGCGCGGTAGTGGATACTTGTTCTTGATGGTGACAGCATTAAGTGGACGATAGTCTACACATAGCCTCAAGGTCTTATCTTTCTTTTCCACAAACAGTGCAGAACAACCCCATGGTGACGAACTTGGACGAATAAAACTTTTGCTCTCAAGTTCAGTTAATTGTTCCTTCAGTTCTGCAAGTTCCTTAGGTGCCATCTTGTAGGGTGGTCTTGAAATTGGCACTGTTCCTGGTGCAAGTTCAATCTTGAACTCTATCTCTCTCTCTGGGGGCATACCAGGAAGATCTTCAGGAAATACGTCGGAGTATTCACATACTACCGGAATATCCTCTAGTTCCATAACCTCGGTATTGAGAATAGATGGTTCTAATGGAATGATGTTCCTAAGATTGAGAACTTGGGGTTGATGGAGTGGAGAGTTTAGATAAATCTTTCTAGGAATGATATCAAGAATAGCACCATGGTACTGCAACCATGCCATACCTAAGATGATATCAAGCTTTTGATGCTCTAATATCAGAAACGAAGTAAGATATATGGTCCCATCTAGGTTAAGTGGGATTCCAGGAACCAATTTATTTGTTACCGTTTTCCCGGCTGGAGTGTTAATCACATATGGGGTTTTTGTGGAGATAACAGGCAATTGACTTTTAACGACAAAAGATTTACTAATGACATTGTGTGAAGCTCCGGAGTCAAAGAGTATGACTACGGGTTGATCGAAGATAGAGAACGTACCCGTGAGCACGGGTGCGCCTTCTGGAACGTCCTCGATGGCGAGGTGGTGGATGTTGCCGGGTCTGGTGGCTAGCTTCTTGGGCGGGTTGCGGGGTTGGTTGGCCCCCTGGTAAGATGATTGCCCTCCACCTTGTCGATTCTGCGGACAATCCTTGGCGAAGTGCCCCGTACGTCCACACGTGAAACACGTGTACGGGGTTTGGCCAATACGAAGGGGAGGACGGAATCCCGGTGCACGTGGTGGAGGTGGAAGTGCACGTGGAACCATCCCCTGTTGTTGCTGCGGCCGAAATCCGCCGTTGTTGAACTGACGACCACGGAACATTGGTGGTCGCGATGGCGGCTGCCACCTCTGGCCGGATGGTGATCGATACACCATACGGTACTTCTGAGGAGTACCACCTCCGCTGCTCTGTGGAGCACCCCTCTTCTTTTTATCGGAGGACAGCTCGCGCGTAGCGTCCTCCTGCATGATAGCGGCATTGACTATGTCGTTGAGGCTGCCGCGGTTGAACAGGACAAGCTTGTCCTTCAACTTGGGGTTCAAACCCCGGTAGAAACATTCCCGCTTCCGATCTTCGGTATTCACTTGGTCCTGAGCATATTGGGCCAAGTGGTTGAATGATTTGGAGTATTCGTATGCACTCCTTCCTCCTTGCCTTAGCTCCAAGAACTCTTGAAGCTTCCTCCTCATAATCCCGGGAGGGATGTGGTAGGCGCGAAATGCCTCCCGGAATTCGGTCCAGCTTACAACATGGCCTGCGGGGCGTGCGGCAAGGTAATTGGCCCACCACGCACCGGCAGACCCCTGCAGTTGTTGTGCTGCAAACAACGTCTTCTGCTGTTCGGTTACCGCGAGTAAACCGAACTTTCCTTCAATGGTGCGGAGCCAGTTATCCGCGTCCAACGGTTCATCGGCTTCTCTGAATACCGGTGGGTGTGTCGATGAGAAATCAGAGTAGGAACTCTGAAATTGTTGACGCGGTCCATCATCCTGTCGTCCCCCTTGACGGGACGAGTGCTGCACCAACGTCCGCAGTAACTCGGTTTGCTCGTCGCGCGAGCCGAGCACTGCAGCGAGAACTTCCGCGAGACTCCTGGGGAGTGTGGTTGGAGGTGGTGGAGGTGGTTGCGTCTGAGGCGTATTCTGCCCTGGGGGTGGTGTGTCATCCCCCTGTCCTCCACTAGATCCTCCCACCTCTGAGGCTGTACGAGTACGCACCATACTGCAATATAATGAATAACACGGTAAGTCCCATTGCCTCAAGTTCATCCTCTCTTAGAAATGCGGTAGACAATAATAGACGAAGCATAACATTTACATATATTGATAAAGCACAAACTTTATACAAAATATATCATCTCAAGACCAAGTTTACAGTAGTAAACCCAAAATGATGGATTCCCTTTATGGAAATACATCTCTACCATACTTGGCCTTCCTGACATGTCATACTCATCTCATTAGCTAGACACCACAACCATTACTCATAATATGACACAAACATGGTCACAAAAGAGAAACACTAGCAACCATTTAACTATATGCCGCCCGGTGTTGGCGGATGTGCTACCACATCTAACTTCAATACGCTCTACTCGACGTATTCAAGTTCCTCTAGGTCTTCTTCTTCTTCTTCATCTTCAGGGCTAGGCACCTCTGATACGGGTGCTGGAGTAGAAGTTGATACATCGTTCAACATCAACGTCCTCTTGGCAGCCATAGCTTGCCAATCTGTCTGTATCATAAACATCCCCCAGGCCTCATTCTCTTGCTGAGCCTGTTCACAGCTGGTCTTCCAGCTCTGAGCCTCTACTCTGGACTGATCCCTGTCTGCAGTCACCACGTTCAACTGTGTGTCCCGTTGGTGCCCATAAAGTAGGCTTGCCTCCAGATCAATATCTCTCTCTAGAGTCTCCTGGCGAGACGCGGCCAAATCCATAACAGCGTCATGCCATTGATTCTCCCTAAGGTTCAAACGATGATTAAGAGGAGCCATCATATCCCTAAGTCCGTCATTTGCCCACTCAAAGTGGTTTGCTCGCTTCATGGCTTGCTTCAGATTATTTGTCAATTCTTTTATGCATGTCCTTTGATTACCCTTCTCGCGATGTGAGGCTGCTGCATACATCGCTAAGGCCGTTGCGGATGTTTCGCCATGCTCTCCCACCTCCGCAAGCAAGCGGGTTGCCCAGGCTTCAGAAGCCCTGCCGTTGACTGGGAAGAACTCATACGTAGTACCCACCAGATGACGGTAATGGAGTTTGCAAAACCTCCCTATGGCAACACTTGCGGCGTAGCTCCATGTTTCTTCTAATATCAATCCTTTGATCTTGATGGAGTATGGAGCCCATCCGATATGCGGTGGACCGGCAGGCACATCGACGTAGATGGTGCAACTCCACATACCGCCCTCCTGGAACTTCTTGCCCCAATAGCTAGGTAACACCAAATAGCCAAACTGGCCGAGCAACCGTGCAAACACGTCCGGAAAACCGGCGTGCCCGGTGCATGTTGAGAACACCCATCCATTAGGCAACTGAATTCTTGGTGCTGCCATCTGTGGACAAATATACCCCAATGTCAATACACCGTTTAAGTATTCGACCCAATCACTGGTGATGTGGGACAAAAAGAAATATCCATATTCAATTGGTTCAGTCAAAGCTGCAATCTGGAAATGAGTACAGTTCTGGTTTATCTGACCTATCTGCAGTAACCCGTAAGTTTCATACAGAAGAAGTCAGAACTAAACTTTATGTTGAATACAAAAATTGTAGTACACTTCAAAACCTTTCCAGATTGTACCCATACAGCCACTGTTGAACTAGTATGAACAATCTATACCAGTTTTAAGTTGACTCAAGGGTTCTGAAAATTTTGACAGAACCTCCCCTGTATATGGGCTTATCTCCACATTCTATACAGGTTCATCATGATAAGATATTGAGGTAGTGTCAAAATAAACATTGAGTAACATCGTGTTAACGATCCAGAACTAAAGAAGTTCCCCCACGACAACCTTGTCATGAAGGTATTATGCATCAATTCACAATTATGTGCAAACTGTCCCAAGTTCTGGACTGCAGGAACCAAATTTGCGACAAATGGAATTAGGCATAGCTACACCTAGATTCAGGTCAGGAGTGATAAATAAAGTTGATAGACGACTTCCTAAGCTTTCCAGAAATGTATATGCGTAACCATATCACTGTTCTGGATTAGGGGTTATAATTATCCAAACTCAACAGTAAAGCTGACTGGTTTGCATCAGCAGTCATGCAGTTTACTGTGTTGACTTCCCAATTCGGTTAAACTCCAATTAAAATCAGGAAGGACTCCCCAAAACAAACTCGTGAATCTCCACCTACCCTTCTCAAACATATATCCCAATAAGGTAGTGGATTTTTCTACAGTGAGTTATGGCAAGAATACAGAAACGGTACAAAGGTGGGTTCATATGGAGTAATTACAGTAAACCCCAGTTTTCAACAGATTAACAAGCTTTTCTGTCTTTATGGTCAACGGAAAAGTTGGAGAGACCTTCACGAGCTCTCCATCCATGTAGGATACTCTTATGATATCTAATTGCTAACCAAGATTACAACCTGGCGAAGTTGAGCTACTTCTACCAGAAAACAAGAATCTTGGTTCTATCCACCTTATCAAGTCGAGCCCGAAATTATCAGTATCTGATAGTCGGACTTTCTCAAAACACAATGCAACCATTCTGTCGGTGGGGAGGGTCTAGTATCATGTTTGATACTGACGGTGCTACGTGCCTCACGAAAGGAAATTCTATCCGGTACATCCGGTTACGTCTATAGGTGGTTCCTATATCGTTCCCTCGCAAACGGCTTCTACACGGGTTGCTACCGGAGTTAGATTACCTGCAGAAGACAAACAATCCCCTTTCACACCTTCGCACCTCAAGGGCGGCACGGGGAAACACGGCAGGCAGTCACAATAATATATAACTAAAAGTAAATGCATACGACTCTGGTGTGAGTCGTCCTCGAGCAAGGCCATGTCTCGAGGTACATGGCTGTAAATACGTCTGTACAGCAAAGACTCCCGTACGATCCGGCTTATACACGCTCGGGCATACGTGTTCGCATGTTCTCACAGATATGAGAACACACTATCGGGTTACATACCACCCGACGGGGTTTCCCTCTAACTTTGTGTCACGCTGGGGTACCGCGTGTCATATGTTCTTTAGAAACATGGAAAGTTTCAAAGACTCATATTGACTTTCCGTGCCAAGCCACGGAAATTTCACATACCACCTCTCGTATGCTGAGTTTACCGAGATTGATCCGCTCTCGGTGGCGTACCTTACCTCTTACCTGATGTCGGAGCGTCGTTACAGAATATAATAACACATAGTTAGTTTACCACCTTTATATCTTATACTAATAATACTCCTTATAACGGCATATAACTAATTCCTCACTCAAGTTCCTAATTTTTGAAAATATGTTCTTTTCCGGTACACTGTTCCCAACGAAGCTCTGATACCATGTCTGTGGGGACCGGAATCCACACATCCGAGGATCTCATTGGGTGGTGTCGTGCGATGCGACACCCAACAGTTTACAAGAATAGAACCAGAATAAAGTACAAGACCACGTCTTTTATTTAATACACAGCGGAAGTTTTCACAATACTAGCGGATGTAAAGAAATATATACATACCATAGCTACGCTCTCAGCACTAGCTATGCAAAAAGCAAAGTTTTCCATGCCAGGGATACTTTGCACTAGCAACACTCAAACTATGGCGGCGTGCAGGGTTCCCACTCGGCTGTACACCCTAGAGGGGGTGTTGCCTCATCGTCAAACCCATCCTCAAAAGGGTAACCTGCAAAAACTCGTTAACTGCAAATGTGAGCTTAAGGCTCAGCAAGACTTAACCGTCTCACTAGACAGATGCACGGGGACACTAAACATAGGTAAGGAATAGCATAAATAACTCACCTACAAGTGGATCCTTATAACCAAGTTTTAGGTAGCAAATGACATTCTCTGAGCACGGCACATCATGGGCTCCACAATCAAACAAGAAACGTTTTACCGATGATATGACATGCCCAAAGCACATAATGCTATTACAGCTAAAGTATGGGGAAATTGTAAATCTTTAGTTATACTATTTCTAAATCAAACAAAGTTGCAAAGTAATTATAATTCAATATCATATGACTTTCCTGACTTCTTTAGTATTTACTACGTCGCGACTGCGACAGACAAGTGATACTCTATTACTGCGAGGGACAGTGATTGCAATCAAGACACACCCGGACAACACGACACATACGTCGTTCGGAAGTGTCAGCGAGTACACCTGGACCTACATAACACTTCAGTACTAGGCGTATATGGCCACCTTTCACAAGAAACTCAAAGGCTGAGCCCGTCTCACCTCCGCAAACAGAAGGTCTCCGCACAGAACACCTCATGTGTCTACCGACCGATTTACACCTTACTGTCCTCAACCCACCCCTATCGATGGTGAGTTAATGGGTCTCAACACCCCAGTTATCAAGTTACATCAGTTTATTGGATTCCATATGTCCATTATATTGCCGGTACAATTCAAGCTTGTCCGAAGGGGCTGCATACGGACGGGCCTTAATCGACACAGGCAGGGCTATGCGACCGAGACTCAATTCTCGCCGCTTCCTATCCAATCCCTGCCCGGTCTCAATTTCATTATATTAAACCATTTTCTTTTCAACCAATCCTGTGAGATACATCTCTCGCGAGTAGATTCCAACTACTCGACTTCTACCGGATTTCCTATGCATTAGCAAAGTAGTTACTACAAGTCAAACTGTAACTCGTGCCAAACAAACCCCTGGGATTTTTGGTCATGCAAGTGGAGTATCATACACCCTAAACGTAATGCACAATTCATATACTATTCATCATAGTGATAAAGCAAAAGCTCATAAACGACTTAAATGCAAACCGGGGCTTGCCTTGTTGCAGGTCAGGTTCTGAGTTAAAAATTGGAAGGTTCTCTTCCAAGGCTTCTGGCTTCTCCTCGACTTCGGTCACTATACGATATGCAGATAAGATGGATATATAAATGACTTTGAAATTTATTTAGTTTAAGACCATAAATTAATTCATGGTGATCACTATATGACAGGGACCTTAATTGGCTCTGGAACTTCGATGGTAGATACTAGGGAATATGATCAAAGCTCTTGCAAAGAACAGGAGATGATCATAGCAGATTGTGGTCTCCGAAAGTATGGCAAGCAAATCAACTTCCAAAAATTTCCGAGAGGAAACTGTAGCTTGAACCTAGCTAACAGTTGATAATCAAGATGGAGGGAGTGGTTCTGGTCTTAGCAAAATTTGTTTCATAATTTTCTAAGCTGTGGGGAAGGAGTTATTGTATTTCTAATTCGGTAGGAATTTCTGGATTTACTTTATGATTGAGTTTCTAGACATTAAACCAATATTTAGTTTGTAACTGATTTAGGACTAGTATAGTAGGTTAATTAAATCCAAGACTTTAACAGGAGCTAGGGAATGACTAAAGGAAGACCCTGTAAAATTTTGGGACCTAATAAAGCAACCTAGTAGCTGTGAAAATTCAACAACTGAAAAAGGAAATTGAATTATACAGAGAGTTAAACAGGTGCTATGGCTCCCAAATTTTGCCTGATAATCAAGAATAGGACAATAAATTTTATGTGAATTTTGGGGATTTTTCCTGTGGATATCTTGTCTGGAAAAATTTCATTTGCATTAGGAAAGATTATTTTCTACAGAATTTAACTCTGAGTTTCACAGAACCTAATTGGTATTGACAGAAACTAGAGCTCGAGATCTTTCGAACAAAATTTGTTTGAAGAATTTTGGAGTATCCTACAGAAAGTTATGGATTTTCTAAGTTGGAGCCTATTCTGGAATAATTTCCTAATTTGATTTAACTCGTGGGCCCCACTGTTTTAAAATGAACCAATAGCATTTAAACCACACGGGGGCCACAGATTCCCACCGCGTAGCCACAGCAAATCCCGTGGCCACACCTGATCCGACGGGATTTACCGCCGCTGACACGCGGGACCCGCCGCGTCGTCTTCTACCTCCCGACGCGGGCGGCGCGCGGGGTTCCCGCGGCGGTGCTCTCCGGCGAGCCTCGCCGCCGGCCAATCCAACGCACCAGAATCGCGGAAACTTGCCGCCTGGGGGTTTTTGGGGTCGCTGAGCACGGTGGTGAGGTCAATGGGTCTTGAAACTTGCCGGAAAAGGTCGTGCGACGGCGGTGGCGGCGATGAGTGCTCGGGCATCATAGAACTCTCTAAAGAGTAGCTCAAATCACTTGGGAATTGCTCCAAAACCTTTCTGGGATGATGGAGTTCAAGGATATGGGCGCAGAAGGGGAGTGAGTTGCCGGGAATCATGAGTTCGACGGTGAACCGAGGTTTTCTCACCGGCGGCGAGCAAAACTCGAAATTCAGAGCCGTTGCTTGATGATCCTTAAAGGTTTTTGATCAGACAGGATCGCTAGGGCCTATAGAAACTATCTCTAAGTAATTGCAAAGGATGATTGCTTGTCGAAAAGGAATTTGACATGAAATCATAGCTAGCTATCTACCCTCGGCCGTAGAGGAAACGATCAATATCTGGCTCAGGCTTCAACGATAATGGAAACGGTTTGTACCATGAGCTAGAGTTTGATCAGGCGCACCTTTTTGCTCTTTGGAGCTAGGCTTGAAACGGCGTGGAACGGCGGCACTCGCGGAGCAGTGGCGAGCGGCGGCGATGGCGCGCGGCGGAAGAAAAATGGCGAGGCAGTGGAGCTGTGACCGGGGATGAGGATTAAAGGGGCTTCGTCCGGCCTTTTATAGAGCCGCGGCGAGCAGGCAGGCAGCTCGCTGGAGCTGCATGCGCGCGCGGTGTCGAGCGGGGGGCGCGGCGGTGCAGAGGTGTCGGGGTTGAGCTGATCCGTTTAAAAGGGGAGCTGACATGTGGGGCCCACTGTCCAGTGATTCTCCCCACAGCTCAGTTACTAATTCATTTAAAAATAGAAGATCAACTCCAAAAATCATGAAATTTTGTGGAGATGGCAAATGAATTATTCTGAACACAATGGTGAATTCAATTCTTATGTTTAAAGAAGTTGGAGAAGAATTTAAAATTCAGATTTGAATTTGATTTAAATTTGCTAAGCACCTCAATAAAAATAGTAGATGAGTTTCCAAAATCTTGAAACTTTGTAAGCATGCTATTGAGGAATTTAGGAGCTCATGGAAAAATTTAGAGCCCTTAATTTGAATATTTGGTTTAGAGCTTATTAGGGCTTCATTGTGCATTGCTTACTAATCCTTATCCAAAAATTCTTATTCTTAAAAGGTGAATAGAATATAATTTGGATTCATGGTGAAGTCTAATACCCATGATAAAAGAATCTAACAAAGAGTGCAAGATAAGTTTTGGATGGCATAGTTCATGTGTACCATTATATTGGAGATCCAAAATAGTTGATCACAAAACCCATATGAACTTAACATGCCATAAAAGTGGGGTTTTACATAGTACAAGGACGGGCCATTACAAGTTAGCCTGGCCTGACATGTGGCCCCGGCGGTTACTAGTATTGATACTCATTCAACACGTTTATTTGCCCTTAATGACCGGGTAATGGGCTTTGACAGCACCGTTACTGGTAATTAAGGTCGTTCGATCGTGTATCATTGATATGGTATTAATGACACTTAATCAGGTCTTGAAGTTCTTGATTCCTTTTTGAAGATCCGGAGCCGTTGTGGAGTCTTCCAGAGGTTAGAGGCTGAAGATCCGACGGTTGGACACATGGCAGCTGCGGAGCATACTGTGGGAAATAGGTAGCTCCGGAGCTAACTGACACATGTCAGTTCCGGAGCTTCTCTCGATCTGGGGTTAGGTCCGGGGGTGCCATTTTGGTACATAGCCCGGAGCTTCCCCCTTGTAGGCGATAGCTCCGGTTTGACAGTACACGTGGCGACCCTAGGATTAACCATGTTCGAGAAGCGGGTCCGGTTATGTCTGACATGTGGGCCTCCGAAGGTCTTCAAATTAAATAGATGACTTTCCCTTGAGATCTTTGTAATCTCAAGGGGTGTACGGTTCCCAGGGTACCGACAGTGGCCCTATGGGCCCACCTCTGGGGAAGACCCCTTGGGTGAAGTCATTCCGCCGGAGGTGGGTCCATCCTCGTGACTTTTGAACTGAGTCTTCAAAGGTTTTCGGAAGTACCGTTGGCGAGGGTTTGGAGTTAAATCCCCGGCGTGTGGCGTATCCCTCGTGCGGCAGATGAGATCTTTGGCGTGCGGATCTCACGCAATTGAAGGTCGCCGGTTCCCGATACGAAAACAATATCGGTTCCGCGCGCCTTGCCAGGCCGCCGCCTTCGGGCTTCCCGCCTCATGATGACAACTGTTCGCCTGGGTAAGAACCTCGACTTGATCGTCGGGGTGGTCCCGGGCCCTTTTGTCATCGGCTGGGTGGAATTTTTGAGTGGTATCTTTGACTTCCTTGCGGTTTCCATCCAAGCGTTGCGAGGGCTTACTTAAGAAGGAAAGCGCGCACCGTCTGGAGTTCTTTACGCCTCTCATCTTTTCTTGCGCTCAAACTCCCAACTTGTGCTTCGCTTTTCCTCTCTTGCCTTGTTGTGCTGCGATGGAGTTGGGTCTCCGCGAGAGCCATTTGAAGACCGACGGCGACCTGAAGAAGGTCCGGACCCTCATGGGATGGTCCTCGGACTTCTTCAACTGCTCGGTCCGCGCTGGGGGAGAGCTCCCGTTTGAGAAGGAGCACGCTCGCGAAATGGTGTACTTCTCCTCGTACGCCATGGTGGGGTTGATCCCACCTTTTTCCTCCTTTTTTTTTTGATGCTGCTAGACTTTTATAGACTGCAGCTATACCACCTTGGCCCTCACTCCATTCTCCTTGTGTCTATCTTCGTCCACTTTTGTGAGATGCTGGTGGGCATCCCCCCTGCATTGAACTCTTCCGGACCTTCTTCACCGTCCATACCACCGGTAGGAGCAATGAGTACCTTGGCTTCTACTACTTCGTGAAGCGCAAGAAGTGCCCATTCAAGTACCTCCGGTCGTTTCCCTCTGGGAAGTGGGATGACTGGAAGAAGGACTGGATAGTCATCCGGGTGGAGGAGCACGAGAGGCTGGAGCTGCCCGAAGGCCTCCCCAACATTGACACGACGATCTGGAGTGAAGCTCCGGTGTTGGCGGACGCCTTCAACCCCGTTCTGACCAGGATTCGCCAGTGCGTGGAGGGAGGATTAACTCCCCAAGCGGTGTTTTGTAACTTCCTGGTCAACAGGTGGGCACCGCTGAAGAGGAGAGAAAAACTCGCTTGGGCCCTCAACAGTGTGATGGACGACGACCGGGTTGAGACCGGGCTGAAGTCCAACATGGTGGGCACAACCTTGGAGTTCCACCTCATGAAGTTCCAGCACAACATCGACGTTGAGGGTGACGACTTGACTCTGCCATCATCTTTTCTTCCTCTGAACGTGGAAGTAGTGTTAAGTAGGGAGCTCCGGCGGAAGATGCCCGTGCTTGACGACCTTGGTGTCATCGAGAGAAGATCAACCACCAGGGTGGCGATCCCTGGAGTGTCCGAGGGTGGCTCCGACCCTGCCCCGAAGCCAAGGGTCGAGATCGTCGGAAAGGGCAAGGAGTCGGCGGACGAACCCTTGAGCCAGAAGAGGAAGCTGCATCATGCCAACGGAAGGTCCGTCAGGCCTGCCACCTCTACATCGGCTTCGTCTCCTAAGAGGGGGAGGTCTTCTGCAACCGCGGCGACTGTACCCGCAGTGGGGTCCTCCCGGGTGCTAGCTCCGGGCATGCGACTCCGGCACCAGGGCCGGTGGAGGCCTCTAGGTCCAAAGGTTCTTTCCGATCAAGGGGAGCCTCGACCAGGGAAGGACCCGTGGCTGCTACGAGTTCTGGGGGGCCTTCTGGAGCTTCCACGCCGGCGGCGGCTATGACCAGCCCGGAACGCCCGGGAAAAAGGTTCCGCGCAAGCTGGTGCGGAAGTCTCCCAATGTAATTTTTAATCTTTACCTTGGACAGTTGTTTAATTGTAGTAACTATTCTTTATGTTTCTTCATCCATCATCTGCAGCGTTCCCAAGAAGAAGAGTGAGGCTCCACCCTCAGCCACAGCAGTTGAAGCTGTGGGGGCGGGGGCTTCTGCTCCTTTCCCGGTGCCGCCCCAAGTGGTGGCTGAAGCTGCGACAGCTCCGGCGCTGGCTGTCATGGTCATGGACCTCGACTCATCCCCAGAGACTCCCGTGGTAGCGCCGGACCGCGGGAGAGGAGATGCGCCAGCGGCACCTGTTCCGAAGGTTAAAGCTCCAGGTCCTGGTGCTGAGATGATGGAAGCTCCGGCTGTTGAGCCGGAGGAAGCAGTAATTCTGGCCTCAGAGCCGGAAATAGTCGAAGCCCCGGTGGTTGAGCCGGAGGTGATTGAAGTCCCGGCGTGCGCGCCGGAAGCTGAGGAAGTTCCGGCAGTTGGACTGGCTTCCTTTGAAGCACCGGCCGCAGAGCCGGTCATTGTTGGAGCTCCGGCCGCAGGGCCGGTTGATGTTGAAGATCTTCCGGCTCCCGAGACGGTTGTTGCAGAGGCGTCGGAGCTAGAGCCCCCATAGGAGGAGGTGCCCATGCCGGAGCCAGAAGCGGCCCCTGCTCTGGAAGTGACGACAACAGAGGTACCCGCGGCTGAGCCGAAGTGCCCTGGTGAAGTCGTTGGCCCCCTGCCTGAGGGGGTGAACGAAGACCTGGAGGCGGGGCCTTCCTCGATGGCGACTGAGGCCATCCCGGAGGACGGCCCTAGTGCCATGGAGACCCAGGTGACACTCTTGTGGAGTGGGACCCAATTTTTGTATCTGAAAACCCGCTGGAACCAGCGGAGAAGACCCCAGCAGGTCCGGAACCTATCTCGTTGTCACTGTCTATTGACAACGCATGTTCCAGTCTGCGTCAAGTTCAACTGGCCTTCTTCCACAACAGCAAGGCTCTTGAAGAGGAGCGCCAAACCCTTAGGCGGTGGCGTAACCGGCTCTACTTCGAGACTAAGCTGGCACAGTCGAGGCTAGCGGATGACAAAGAGTGGATCAAGCGGGAGAAGGTCCGCCTGGAATACTGGGGCAAGTTATTGGATGACAGGGAGAGTATGACTCGTGCCCTCGATGCTCAATCCCGGAAGATCTACAAGCAGACCAAAGCAGCTAACAGTGCGGCCAATGAACGCCAAGAAAGGCTTGAGACCATTAACACTACACTCATCAAGCGCCGGGAGGCACTTGAAGAGAGGGAGAAACGGCTCGAAGATGAAGAGCAAAAACTCCTAGAGCTGCGGGATGTCGTCCTGAGGAGGGAGGAGGAGCTCACCGAGAAGGTGGCTCTGGCTGACAAGGGTCTCGAGGGGCACACCAAGAAATTGGAAGAGCGCTGCACCGAGGAGGAGGAGAAAGCCTGGGTGCGAGGCAGGAACTCTACAAGCAAGAGTGTGCCCTTGCTGCCAGGGAGAAGAAAGTGAGGGGTAGGGAGAAGGACCTAGTCGACCACCAGAACAAGAACCATCTTCGGGAGGAGGAGCTCGGAAAACTCGAAAAGCGGGTTGCTGAAAAGATTTAGCAAAACGCCAAGGAGGTTGAGCGCCTCGCTCGCGAGAATTCTGAACTGGTGGCGGCTAGAAGATCCTTGGAGGAATTGAAGGGCTTAAGGACTGCGGACTCCCTACAGATTTGGGAGTTCCTGGGCAAGGCCAACGACGCGCTGACACCGATGGGCTTCAGCCCCGTGCGCCCGGATGATCCGGAGCCGGAGCCGGACCTGGCGTTGCAGGCATTGAGCTCGGCAGGCAGCAAACTCTCCAAGGTGGGCGATGTCATCACAGACCAATTGGAGTTTTAGGGGCAATCCCTGGCGAAGAGCGTCGCAGAATATGTGCTGACGTGCTACACTAGCCAGAACTCCCAATTTCCTCTGGACCCGGTGCTTGAAGGTCCCGTTGAAGGAGAAGGCGAAGCTGCCCGAGCCAACGTGTCGGAGGTTGCCTAGAAGGTCGCCCAATTCTTCCATTGGGTCTAGGACCATCCCTGTAGTTCCCACTTGTATTCTCTCTTCTTCTTCCTCAATTTTGTAATCCCTTGTCTCCAGATGTAATCCCTTGTCTCCAGATGAATGAAATCCCCGAATTTTTGTGAATTTCACTTTTTGTCTTCAACACTTTTGTCTTGGCCCCCTGGTAGATGTACACAATTTGATTGTGAACATGCACCAAGAGGATATTGTGTTTTGTTGAAGAATTATTTGCTCTGAACTTGTAGAGTGTAGGTCCGAAGTCTTCGATAGTGAAGGCCCCCGGAGGTTGTCGGAGCTTAGAAGCTCTCGCATTGTCTATCGTCGGAGCTTAGTAGCTCCAGCAATAGTCCCTATCAACGCGTAGAGCATCGATAGTTAATCCTCCGGGGTGTCGGAGCTTAGTAGCTCCGGCAGTGACCTTTGCCAACACTTAGTTTGTTGGCAGCAGACTCCGTTTGCGGGGTCTTCTCACCATATTTTATTTAGCATCGACCACTGGTCCCCCTAGATATACCAGAGCTTGATTGCTCCGATGATGCTCGTTTTCAATGCGTAACATCGATTACAAGCCACCTAGGGGAGTCGGAGCTTTGTTAGCTCCGGCTTTTCTCCATCAATGTAGATTTTATTTTTCCTACACAGTGAAGCCAAGAAAAATAGTAAAATTCATTTCTTGCCTATAACTTCGTCGCGGCTTACGATTCTTAAGAAAATTTTAGGTCCAACACGATTCTTAATACAATCGAATGCGTTGTCTTTACTTCTAGATCCAATTATACTTGGACCTGCCTTACTTCGGCCTGCCGGGGTGTAGGTAGAGTGGCGTACTTAGGGTGCTTGACCAGGCTAAGTCAATAGCACACTCCGGCCCTAGATTGGCTTGGCGGCATTCAGGCGAGTGGGCCATGAACAATATTTGAATCCAAAAGAATCGACAATACAATTCGAATCGTATATGAATCGGTCGAACTGAAATTTCTTAAGAATTGCACGTCTTTGTTATATACAAGAAAGAAAAAAATAAAAAATGTTGAGCCTGTACAAAATAAATGCACGTGGAGTCTATTTCACGTGAAGATGTCTTTCATTATAGGTCCGGGGTACCGGGGAAACAAGTACACTCTTAGGGTACGGAACCAGGCTAAGCGTGTTTTATTTCTCGTTTGACCCAGGGTAGTTAGCCACACTTTTAGTCCTGAGACTATGACAAGTGTTGCATGAACTTTACAGACCTTCCGGGAAAGGTTCGGCTGTTCTCCCGGAGGAACTACCCGACTCTGTACAATGACTCTATAACATACACCTCAAGTTACTACAGACTCACCTCCGTGATATTAAGTGTAGAAATTATGGAGGTGCTCAATGTTCCAAGGATTTGGGAGCGGTGTCCCATCCTTGGTAGCCAAGCGAACGCTCCCGGGACGGGATACTTTAATCACTCGGAAGGGTCCCTCACAGCTGGGGGAGAGTTTGTTTAACGCTTCTCTAGATTGTATTCTCTGTAGCACCAGGTCGCCTTCCTCGAGCTGTCGGTTGCGTACATGCCGCTGATGATAGCGCCAAAGGGCTTGGCGGTATCGGGCATTCCGAACAGCTGCTTGGCACCTTCCCTCCTCAAGGAGGTCTAGGTCTTCACGCCGGAGCTGGTCCTGCGTGGCTTCGTCGAAGGTCCAGACCCGGAGTGACCCCAAGGTGATTTTCGGAGGAAGGATTGCTTCAGCTCCATACACCAGGAAGAAGGGTGTCTCTCCAGTTGACCGGTTTGGAGTTGTCCTGTTGTCCCATAAGTGAGCGGAAGATCTTCAATCCAGTTGGCACCATGTCTTTTCAAGTGCTCATAGGTGCGCGTTTTGAGTCCTTTAAGGATTTCAGCCTTTGCATTCTCGGCTTGGCCATTGCTTGCTGGGTGAGCTACGGAGGCGTAGCAAACTTGAATGCCGAGGTCTTCGCAATATCCTTGAAATGCAGAGCTTGTGAATTGGGTCCCATTATCAGTGATGATCTTGTTTGGGACTCCAAATATGCATACAATGGACTGCAAAAATTTGATAGCAGATTGCTTGTTGATTGTCACAACTGGAGTTGCTTCCGGCCATTTGGTGAACTTGTCAATGGCAATGTACAGGAACTTGTAACCTCTGACGGCTTATGGGAAAGGTCGCAAGATGTCCATCCCCCACACAGCGAAAGGCCATGTAGGAGGTATCATTTGTAGGGGTTGAGCCGGTGTGTGAATTTGCTTTGCATGAAATTGACATGCTTCGCATTTCTTCACCAGCTCAGTTGCATCATGGAGTGTTGTAGGCCAGTAAAAACCATGCCGAAAGGCTTTACCAACCAGCGTGCGGGAAGACGCGTGGTTCCCACACTCGCCTCCATGGATTTCTGCGAGGAGCTCGCAGCCTTCTTCCCTTGTGATACACCGCATCAGGATGCCGTTGGCACCGCGCTGGTAGAGATCCCCTTCTACCAACGTGTATCTTTTAGCCAATCTGACTACCCGGTCAGTGGATACATCATCGTCAGGAAGGATGTTGTCTTTCAAGTAGTTCCGGATCTCCGAGATCCATGCATCGGAACTAACTTGAGCATTTGAGTCTTGCGTGTTGGGTTGCTCGGAGCTTCCGGCAGCACCTACGACACATGATGGCTGCCATGGTAACAGGGCCATCGGGACCGTCAGCTTCGGGATGCTGATCTCGCCCCCTTCGCTCAGTTCGGCACGCTGAGCTGTGGGTTTGGACAACCTCCGGACAAAAGTTCCGTCAGGAGCCGGAGCTCCGGTTGACGCTTTCATCGAGAGTTCGTCGGCTTCAGCGTTGTGGGCACGCTGGACATGGTGGAGATCTAGGACTTCGAAGTCCTTCTGAAGCCTCTTGACTTCAAGGAGGTAAGCAGCTAGCTGGAGATTGTTGCAGGAGCATTCACCCTTCACTTGCTTAATGATGAGCTGCGAATCTCCCTTGACTAGTAGTTGCTTGACACCGTATGATAGTGCCACCTTTAGTCCATAGATGAGTGCTTCATACTCCGCCATGTTGTTGGTCGCCTTGAAGTCAAGGTGTACCATGTATTTCACCTTCTCCTCGGCTGGTGAGAGGAGAAGGATTCCAGCTCTGGCCCCCTGCTTTTGCATGGAGCCGTCGAAGTAGAGGGTCCAATAAGGCTCAGTGAAGATCGGAGCTTCGTGTTCCGGCTTCTGCTCACTGGGGCCCCTAGGGTTTGATGGAGAGGGAGCCCATTCTGCTACGAAGTCTGCCAATGCTTGACTCTTGACTGCTTGCCTTGAAATGAATTCGAGATCGAATTCAGCCAATTCCGCTGCCCACTTTGCAATATTCCCAGTTGAATTGGGATTATGCAAGATTGCTCGAAGTGGGTAAGAGGTCACCAATGAGATTTTGTGAGCTTGGAAATAATTGCGAAGCTTCCTGGAGGCAATAAGAACTGCATAGAGCAACTTATGCACCTCTAGGTATCGAGTCTTGGCATCATGTAGTACTTCACTGATGAAGTACACTGGGCGTTGAATGGTCCGGACCCTCCCGGAGGGGCCCAGACCTTCCTTTTCACCGACCCGGATCCTCCTAGAGGGATCCGGATTTTTTTCGGGGACCTCCGGTTTCTGGCTGGAGGAACCCGAAGCTTCTTCAGAAACGACCTGGATCCTCCCGGAGGAGTCTGGGTCTTCTGAAGTGGTTTCTTGTGGATTCAAATCTGGGAGCTGGGACCCAGACTCACTTTCAGGAACCTCCGGACCCTCCCGAAGAGGTCTGGATCCCTGAGTATGGGGTAGTTCTGGTCTTTCCGCGACCAGGACCATACTGACGACTTCGTCAGTAGCTGAAATGTAAAGCAACAAAGGCTCACCAGGGTTCGGAGCTACCAGAGTTGGTAGGGAGGTGAGGAACTGTTTTAGCTCCTGGAACGCCTTTTCTGCTTCTTCAGACCATTGGAATGGTCCGGACTTCCTCAATAACTTGAAGAAGGGGAGTGCTCGTTCCGCAAGTCTTGAAATAAACTGGCTGAGAGCTGCTAGACATCCAGTTAGCTTTTGGACATCTTTGATGCGGGCTGGCGGCCGCATGTCTTCAATGGCCTTGATCTTCGCCGGATTAGCTTCTATGCCCTGGTGACTTACCAGAAAACCAAGAAGTTTTCCGGAACTAACCCCGAAGACACACTTGTCTGGGTTTAGCTTTGTGCGGGTGGCCCGCAGCTTATCGAAGACAGCCTGTAAGGTGTCAAGAAGTGACTCCTTGTTCTTGACATTGACCACGATGTAATCAACATACACTTCCACTATGTCTCTAATGAGGTCTTCAAAGGTTTTGTACATAGCTCGTACAAAGGTTGAAGTTGCATTCTTGAGACCAAATGGCATGGCTGTATAACAGTACAATCCATCTACTATGATGAAAGAGGTATGCTCTTCATCTTCCCTAGACATTCTGATTTGATGATACCCAGAATATGCATCTAGAAAACATAGTAATTCACACTCGGAGGTGGAATCCACTATCTGATCTATTCTAGGTAGTGGGAATGGATCTTTTGGACATGCCTTATTTAGTGTTGTGTAGTCGATACACATCCGAAGCTTCCCGTCGACCTTGGGCACAACGACTGGGTTTGCAAGCCATTTTGGATGGAAGACTTCTCGAATGAATCCAGCTTCGAGCAATTTCTTTACTTCTTGTTGAATGAAGTTCTGTCGCTCTACAGATTGCTTCCGAGGCTTCTGGTGCACAGGCCGGGCGTCAGGGTAGATCTTCAGATTGTGCTCAATCACTTCCCTGGGGATCCCAGACATTTGTGACGGTTGCCAGGCAAACACGTCGACATTAGCCCGTAGGAAAGCGATGTGCGTGAGTTCCTATTTGTCGTTCAACCCTCCTGATATACGGGTGGTCTGAGTGGCATCAGAACCGATTTGGACGACTTTGACAGGGATGTCAGTGTCACCGCTTGGCTGCACATGAGGTGTAGATGTCGAGCCCCGTTGACGCATGCTCGGGGATTTTGGAGCTTGTTCCTGCCTGGAGTCCTCCTCTTGCGCCGTGGTAAGTGCATGAAGTTTTTCCAGAGCAGTTACTCCGGCAGTACGATCTCCGCGGATCCGGAGAATGCCTACTGGTGTTGGCATCTTTAACAACAGGTAGCCATAATGAGCAGCTGCCATGAATTTGTACAAGGCAGGCCTACCCAAGATGGCATTGAAGGATAAGTTGATCTGAGCAACGTTAAAGACCAACATCTCGGTGCGATACTTCTCCCGTGTCCCGAAGGTAACGGGGAGGGTAATAGCTCCGAGTGGGCTAAAGGCTCCTGGACCTACTCCGGAGAAAGGTCGGGAGGGGTGGAGATCCGAAGGTCGGAGCTGAAGCTTGGTAAAAGCTTCGAAGATTATGAGGTTAAGCCCTGAACCTCCATACACCATGACATGGTGGAGCTGGATATTATTGATGGTAGGAGATACCATCAAAGGTAATTGACCTGCTCCAACCATGCTTCGAGGACAGTCCGAAGCATCAAAAGTAATGGCTGTGTCCATCCACTTCCGATGAGGTCCTGCCCTGGCTGTAGGAGCTACATCAGCCATGTCCCGATGCATAGTCTTGATGATGCGGCGGGAGGTGACGTCCCATGATCCACCAAAGATGGTGTTCATGGTCTTCCGGCGCTCGTTGTCAGAGATGTCGGAATCGTCGTCGACGGAGGTGTAGACGGTCTTCAGGACCTTTTTGGGATCCTGAAAACCTAACTCCTCTTCAGCCAGAGCTTCGTCGACTTTTTGTTTTCCTTCCCTCTGTCGGAAAGGAACTTCTTCCCGGTGCTTGTTGTAGCGCTCGGCAAGGTTTTGGACCTCCCGACAGTCTTCCAAACTGTGGCTGCCCGTTTTGTGAATTGGACACCACACCTTGGGTTTGCCACCGTCTTAAGAAGATGATCGAGGTCGCTTCTCGGGGCGTGGCCCCCAGCCACCCGGAGCTGCAGCAGCTGCAACATTGGATGTACCGACCGATGGCTTCTTCTTGCCATTGGTCTTCTTCTTCTTCTTTTTGCCACTCCCGGAGGTAGCAGCTTCTCCTTTGGAGGATTTCTTGTGATCCTTCGGAGTTGGTTTGGAGTGCATCTCATGGCCCTCCGCAGCTCTGTCATATTTGTCGGCCAAACTGAAGAGTTCCGTGACACTGGTGATCTCCTTGATCGCCAGTTTCTCCAACATCTTCTTGTCCCGTACACCCTGTCTGAATGCCACAATGACAGAGGCGCTAGAGATAGAAGGGATAGTGTTTCGTACCTAAGAGAACCTCTGGATGAATGATCGCAGGGATTCTCCCCCTTTTTGCACGACTGCAAAAAGGTCCAGTTCAGTGCCTGGTCGGGTGTATGAACTCCCGAAGTTGGCGGTGAACTGCCGGCACAGCTCCTCCCAACTGTTGATGGAGTTGGGTGGAAGGCTCACAAACCAGGACCTAGCGGTCCCAGTTAAAGCCACTGGGATATAATTGGCCATTACGGCCTCATTTCCTCCAGCTGCCAAGATAGCAGTGGTGTATATCTGAAGAAATTCGACAGGATTGACGGTCCCATCGAACTTCCCCGGCAGGTGAGGCCGGAACTTCTGTGGCCACCTGATCATACGCAGATGCATGGCCAGGGCTGAACAGCCTCCTCCTACTCCTTAAGGAGCAGGAACGTCTTGAGCTTCTCGTCTTTCACGAACACGCTCAATATGGACTCGGTCGTCCTGTTGACGGTATCGGCGATCAAGCTCCGCCCGGAGGTCATGAGTTGAAAGTCTGGATACCGTGTGAGTGCGTCGTGCCCCGGAAGGCAATGACGTCACCTGCTGTGATGCAGCACGTCTCCTGTTGTTGGAAACGTGCAGACCAAGTCTGCCAGACAAGGTCCGTCGCTGCGATGGAGCCCGTCCTTGTAAGACCTATGTGTGCTGAATACATTGGCTTGTAGTGAATATACTTGGCTTTGATGATAAAAGTTTCGAATATCACCAAACCACCTTTTTATCAAGGTCCGACTCTAGCTCCGAGCTACAGTAAGGTCCGACGGTAGGTCCGACTTGTTTTGGGTAGCTCCGGCTACATTAGATACTAGGTCCGACTTCTTGGTAAGGTCCGACTAGCTTTGGTTAGCTCCGGTGAGCTTTATCTTTAGCTCCGGCATGTCTTTGTTAGCTCCGGCACATCTTTGATAGCTCCGGCATATATTTGATAGCTCCGGCATGCTTTTGCTAAGCTCCGACGTACTTTGTCTAGCTCCGGTTTTGGGTCTACTAGTTTTGACTAGTTCTTGGTAAGCTCCGGCGCTAGGTTCTACTAGCTTTTGTTAGCTCCGGCTCAAGCTCTGGGTTGCTCTGGCAAGGTCCGGAACTTGATTGCAGTGCTTCTGCTTTTCATTTGCAATGTTTCGTACTTGCTTTACATTGTTGGAATGTTTGCTTAGTATTCTTTTACTAAGTTTTTGGTGCATTTTGGTTGATATGGATAATATTGTGTTACAGTGGTTTTGCAACATGCTTATGTGAGGTTCTCACGTAGGGTGTTGTGTTTGGAACTAACTTGAGTCAAGTCAAGGACTTGGGCTCGTATGGATTGGTTGTTTATTCATGTGCAGGTGTTTCTTGAGTTCAAAACATGTCTGGTGACGGGATCCATTGGACTAGTCTCGGGGAGGAGATGAGGTTCCAACAACCAAGTTCGGAAGGAACTGTGGTTGAGCTGATCAGGAGGTCGCGCAGGATGATTGAATCAAGAACAATGCATATGAAGGTATACTGGACGTCGAAGGAAGGTGTTTGCACGTATGCATGCGGTGCATGATGTGGCAACATGGTTCCGAAGATGGTTTATGGATGGGAAGATCTGGTTGGAAGGATCGGATGGTACCGGTTGATGACTTTGGCTGCGACAGAGTCGGTTATGGCTCGGTATGGAAAGTATCAAGTTGGTCATGTTAGGATTTCATGTGTGTCACTAATTTGAGTTGTTTAGGAATGTGGGATACGTTTCTAAGGTGTTTGGAAGTCTTAAAATTGCTTCTATCTGCGTATAGAAGAATCTTGAGCAGTTATGGAAAATTACGATTTGCTATCTGAGTAGGATTGGAGTCCTAGTTGATATTGGGATGGTCTAAGGGCTGGTTATATAAGCAAGGGGGCCCAGAGCTCGTGGTGCACGACTTTGGGGCTGTTCCTCTTGTGTTCTATTGAATAAAATTCGATGTTTGAAGGAACTTTTGTGCCTTGTTCGTCCGGCTTGTTCCAGACATGTTTTACTCGTCGAGTTTCTGGACAGCACTACCTTTCGTCGGTGGTTTTATCATAATTCGAGTTTTACAGATCCAATTGACTTGATTCTTTTTTGGTTGTCTTCACAACTTGATTATTTATCATATGTCAAAATTTCACGGTCATTGGATTTGCGATCTATGATATACACGAGTTTCTTTACATCGTTCCAGAACTGTTTTTTCTCGGGTAGGGCAGATTGACTATTGTTTGATCTTTTGATCATAATTTGAGTTTTTCTCAACGGATTTGAGTGATTCTTTTCGTGTTGTCTTTGTGACTAGATTCTCTCTGATATCCATCAATTTTGTCACGGTGAAACACATTTATATTAGTCTCACACACGATTTCTTTAAGAGATCGATTTTCTGCCGAAGGGGTTGGGGTTTAATTGTTTCCGCTGCGTAAGATTTTTAAATCTACCATTCACCCCCCTTCCCCTCTGGTAGCTTTTCACGTGCTCTTCGATCCTACAATTGGTATCAGAGCCACATTGCTCTAATCTTTGTGATTTGCTTGTGTTTTGACTAATCATCATGGAGAAGTACTCTGCCAAACATTGTGTGTTTGCAAGTATTGATTTTCAGGTTTGGAAGGCACGCATGGAGGCTTTTATCCAGGCACAAGGCTTTGCAATATGGGAGAAGGTATACAAGCCTTATGAAGTGCCACCTAATGATCAAGTCACGGCCACAAATCTACGGGACGTCGACAACAACAACAAAGCCCGAAACTTGATCATCCAAGGACTCACTCAAAGCGACTTTGATCGTGTCGTGCACCTCCGATGAGCATACAATGTTTGGTGAGCTCTCTGTGATTATCATGAAGGCTCCAACACAATCAAGGAGGTAAAACAGGATATGTTCAAAAAGGAATATATGCGTTTTGAGATGCCACCAGGTGAGTCTATCGATGACCTCTTTGCTCGTTTCAATAAAATTCTCAGCAACTTACGTAGTGTCAATGTTAATTTTTCTGATGCTGAGAATGCTAGGCAACTTCTTAGTGCATTAGACATGTCAATTTGGGAGATGAAAGTAACATCTATTCGTGAATCTACTGTCATGAGTTCTCTTACATTAGATGTACTCTATTCTAAACTAAAAACTCATGAAATTGACATTCTAGCACGTAAGAACCCAAATAAGTCTATTGCATTTGTTTCACAACGTGATATGTCTAGCTCCGACCAATCATCATCTTGCAATACTCTTGCTTTGTTGTCCTCACTAACCCTAGAACAGATCGAAGAATTTCCAGAAGAGGAGTTGGCACTCATCTCTACTAGATTCTCAAAAGCATTGCAAAATGTGAGAACTAGAAGGAGAGGAAGCTCCGAACCTCAACGCTATTTTGAATGTGGTAAAACAGGACACTTCGGTACAGAATGCCCTAACCTTTCAGGTCCGACCACCCGGGAAGAAAAATAAAGCAAGGTCTGGACCTCCTCTAGAAATTCCAACAAGAAGAAGAAAGGTACCATAGGACGCAAGATGATCAACAGTTTCATCACCGCGCTTCAAGAGTTCAGTTCAAGTGACATAGACTTTGAAAGTGATAAGATGATGTTGACCTGGCCAACATATGCTTCATGGCGGGCAAAACAAAATCAAGGTCAAGTCAGGAGTATGCAAAACACAACAATGATGATGAGGTATGTTCTACATGTAATGAAATGTGTGATGCTATTTCTCGTGCAACTTTTATTATCAAGAAAAAGGACAAAAAACTTAGGGATAATGCTACTAAAATTGAATCACTAGAATCTGAAATCAATCGGTTAAAATCTCTAATTCCTAGTGATGATGCATGTCCCTCTTGTCACTTGATCTATGAACAATTGTCCTCCCTAAGAAGTGCACATTCCTCCACACTTGATAAACTCAAACTTGAAATTGAAAAGAATAAAAAGCTTGTTGCACTTAATATTGGAAACATAAAAGATGCTTCTTGCTCTAAAATTGATTTGCATTGTTCTAGTTGTGATGATCTTGATAAAAAACTGCAAGATGCTATGAATGAAATTTCTATATTGAACAATGCTTTACGTTCTCATGAAGTTAAATATTGTTCCAATTGCAAATTAAAAAGAAAAACTTCATGCGAAAATTGCCTTGATCTGTCCAATAAACTTGACAACATGCATAGGACATTAGATTGGTTTTGTAATGGGAATAAGAACCTAAACTTGCTGCTGAATTCTTCCAATTCTTGCAATGATAAAACTGGTTTAGGTTTTGATTCTCATGCTCATGCTAAGGCACATCCACCTAAAATTGTAAAGTCATTAGGAAGTGGTTTGATTCAAACAGTTCCTAAACAAAAAGAAGTTGTTTTCAAATCTGCAATAGTGTTGTCTCATTCGATATCAAATACAAATGTTGATTGCTCATCTAGACATGAACACAAAGTTAAATTTTATTGTACCTACTGTGGTAAAGATGGTCATGTCATAAATTTTTGTTATAGACTAGCTAAACAATAGGAAAAGGAAAGGATGATTGCTAGATCTTATAACTTTCATGCAATTAGGAAAACACAACCTGCTTTAAAGAGTTAGAAATTTGAAAAGGTAGCTTCCGGAACTTTTGGCAAGAAATCTACAAAGGCAGCTCCGGTAGTTCTGATAGCTCCGAGAGCTCCCGGATCTTCTGTTGTTCCCTCCAAAGCTTTAGTTTTTGCCTCCGGACCTTCTGCTTTTACCTCCGGAGCTACTGGTTTTCACTCAAAACAAGTAACAACTTTAAATCAATTGTTAAGAACAGAAAACCTCAATCTTTGACTCATAAACCTGTTGTTTTGTCTCAGCTTTCGCGTGTTCGTTCTACTGCACGTTGCGTGACTCAGTACTAGATTCCTAAATGCCTTTTGACTAACCCCAGTATTGAGTCATCGACGTATTGTGCTTTTATGTAGGTTACACGTTTGAGGAAGGAGAACATTTGGATTGTGGATTCAGGTTGCTCACGCCACATGACCGGTAACAAAGATTGGTTCTCCTCCCTCTCTTTTGTGTCACGTGTAGAAAATGTTACTTTTGCTGGTAACTCTTCAACTCCTATAATTGCTAAGGGTTCGGTTAGAGTAAATGATCACTACACTTTGAAGGATGTGGCACTTGTCAAAAAATTGAAATACAACTTGCTTTCTGTTTCACAATTGCTAGATGAAAATCTGGAAATTATTTTCAATAAAAACTGCTGCAAAGTTGTAAGTTCAAATATTGAGCTTGTTTTTAACATGTCTCGGTTTGGAAGAGTTTTTAAAGCTAATTTTGATATGTCCTCCTCTAAGCATAGGTGTCTAGTTGCTAATGATTCAAAGGACTTATATTTTTGGCATCATAGACTTGGTCACGTAGGCTTTGATCACCTAACGCGTGTTAGTGCTCTTGATCGCATACGTGGGCTGCTAAGCTTAAAGGGGACAAAGAAATTGTGTGCTCTTCTTGTAGACATGCTCAGATGGTTGCAGGTTCACATACTCCTCTCACAATGATCATGACAACTGAACCATGTCAACTTTTGCATCTTGACACCGTAGGACCTTCACGTGTTCAATCCTTCGGAGGTAAATGGTATGTTCTTGTTATCGTTGATGATTATTCTAGATACTCTTGGGTTTACTTTATGGCGTCTAAGAATGAAGTTTTTAGTCACTTTAGAACTTTATTTCTTAGATTATCAATTGATCACCCAGGATCATTAAAAGCAATTAGAAGTGATAATGCTACTGAATTTAAAAATCAATCTTTTGATCACTTTTGTGCTGAAAATAGAATAGATCATCAATTCTCTTCACCATCTGTACCTCAACAAAACGATGTTGTAGAAAGAAAGAATAGAACCTTAGTTGAGATGGCTAGGACTATGCTTGATGAATATCAAACTCCTAGGAAATTTTGAGTTGATGCGTTAGCAACCGCTTGTTATGTCTCAAATCGTGTTTTCTTGCGTGCTAAGCTAGGTAAAACACCATATGAGCTCCGGTTTGGACATAGGCCTAGTGTTACACACTTTCGGGTCTTTGGTTGCAAATGCTTTGTTAAGAAACATGGCAATCTTGATAAATTTGAACCTTGATCCATTGATGGCATGTTTCTTGGTTATCCATATCATACTAGAGGCTATCGCGTGCTTTTACTTGACACTAACAAAATTGTGGAGACTTGTGAATTGTCTTTTGATGAAGCTAGCCCAGGTACTAGCTCCGTTGTTGCAGGACCAGATCCGTATCCTCAGGGGGAGGGTATTTTCGAAGATGAAGAAGAGCCAGTGATACTGCCTAGTAGTTCCGAAGTTGACACATGTCCAGCTCCGGACATTGAACAAGCTCCGGCTATCACCTATGCTGGTCCTGATTGTCCACAAGTCACAAGCTCTTCAATCTACGATGAACCTAATGAAGAAGAAGCTTGTGAGACATCAGTTCCCCTACGTTTTTACAAAGATCATCCCCCATAACAGATGATTGGAAGCTTGCACGAACGAGTCACACGGTCCAGGTTTTGCGATCCAAACTCTTATGCTCATTCTGCTTTTGTTGCTTCTTTTGAACCCAAAGATATATCACACACACTCACTACTGAATCTTGTATTATTGCCATGCAAGAAGAGTTAGAAAATTTTGAAAGAAATAATGTTTGGAAACTTGTACCTCCATCTCAAGGTCACACTTTAATTGGAACTAAATGGGTATATAAAAACAAACAAAGTGAGGATGGGGTTGTGGTTAGGAATAAGGCTAGGTTGGTTGCTCAAGGTTTCACTCAAGTTGAAGGTCTAGATTTTGATGAAACTTTTGCTCCTGTCGCTAGATTAGAAGCCATAAGAATTTTGTTAGCTTTTGCGGCATCTAAAGGTTTTAAGCTATATCAAATGTATGTTAAAAGTGCTTTTCTTAATGGATACATAGATGAGGAGACTTATGTCAAACAACCACCGGGTTTTGAAAATCCAGATTTTCCTAATTATGTTTACAAACTGTCCAAAGCCTTATACAGTCTCAAACAATCCCCTAGAGCATGGTATGATAGGTTAAAAACATTCTTACTTGAAAAGGGGTTTACCATGGGCAAGGTTGATAAAACTCTTTTTGTGCTTAAGCATGGCAATGACTCATTATTCGTTCAAGTGTATGTGGATGATATTATCTTTGGTTGTGCTTCTCATGATCTTGTGTACAAGTTTTCAGCAATGATGAGTTCCGAATTTGAAATGAGTATGATGGGTGAACACACTTACTTTTTGGGGCTGCAAATCAAGCAAACCAAGAAGGGTACATTTGTGCATCAAACAATGTATACCAAAGACCTCCTAAGGCGCTTCAACATCGAAATAAGCAAGCCTCTTCGGACACCAATGGGAACAGCATCAACACTTGAACTTGATGAAGATGGTGAATATGTGAATCAAAAAGAATATAGAAGCATGCTCGGATCGCTTTTGTACCTCACGGCATCAAGACCGGACGTACAATTCAGCGTATGTCTTTGTGCACGGTTTCAAGCTTCCCCACGTGTTTCACATCGTCAAGCCGTCAAAAGGATACTCAGGTACTTACATGGAACCCAAGAATTTGGCATTTTTCTTCCTTCTTCCTCAACCATTATTTTGAAAGCTTTTTCGGATGCTGATTTTGGGGGTTGTAGGATTGATAGGAAAAGTACTTCCGGTGCTTGTCATTTTCTTGGTAATTCTCTTGTTGCTTGGTCCTCTAGAAAACAAAATTCAGTTGCACAATCCACAGCCGAATCTGAATATGTAGCTGCTGCTAGTGCTTGCTCACAAACTCTTTGGATTGTTCAAACACTTAAAGACTATGGGGTTGATCTAGACAGTGTTCCACTGTTCTGTGATAACACTAGTGCCATTTGCATTGCTAAAAACCCCGTGCAACATTATATAACTAAGCACATTGACATTAGGTATCACTTTCTCCGAGATAATGTTGAAAAAGGAAACATTGTGCTTCACCATGTAGATACCGAACAACAATTGGCTGACATTTTTACAAAACCTTTGGATTTCACTCGTTTTTGTTACATTCGTAGTGAAATAGGGGTTATGCATCCTCATGGCTTAAATTGAGGGGGAGTTTTTGAATCTTGGGAAGTCTTTGTGTGAATCTGAAATTAAAATAATATGATCATAGTATTTCATACATATATGACTTTGTGATTCCTTTTACATGCTGAAAGTTCTTACTACATTACTCGTGTTATACATTTTGTAGTTTTTGCCATGTCTAGTAATTGGAATAATTACTTACACTAAAACTGGTCATGGTCGAACTTTCTTGCTGTTTTGAACTTGTTACATGTTCACAAGTGCTTTTAATCATAAAGAATTAATCAAGTAATCAACTCACATGTTGAGTTTTTATGAACAAATATAAATTGAGAAAAGATCAAGAGAATATGCATGCATCACACTTCTTCTTTTGAGATGGCTTATCATTGCACTTAGATATGAACTTGGAAGAAGTTGTGTATGACTAAAACCATGTCCTTAAGCTTCTGATTGTCAAATGACATAGGCTTGGCTTGGTTGGTTAGAATAAGGCAGATGCGCATATAATCTATTGCAAATATCATATGATCTAAATTTATGCTTTGAATAATAATAAAATGCAGTAACTAGTGTCATGCTTTCAGGTTTTGAAATACTTAAGTTTGTGAGATCATGACTTGCTTAAATTGAAAATTACATTTGATCTCTAGCATGGTCTACACTACTTTATGTATGTCATTGATGTGATAATGTAAGGTACTTGATAGTATGACTTGGATGAGCTTTGTTTATATGTATATGTTATAATATGCTCATAACAACTAAAGAGGGAGACATAATTTGTTTATATGCTCATGACTTGCTGAATACATTGTCAAAGGGGGAGAGATAAGCATGAAGAGAAAGAAAATATGTGCATAAGGAGAGATAATAAAGGGGGAGAGATTTCCTTGAGGAGAAATTGCCTTCAAAACTTAATAAGCAAATGTTCGGATTTCAAGTGGTGTTGCCAATGCATTCATCAAGGGGGAGATTGTAAGACGTATGTGTGATGAATACATTGGCTTGTAGTGAATATACTTCGCTTTGATGATAAAAGTTTCGAATATCACCAAAACACCTTTTTATCAAGGTCCGACTCTAGCTCCGAGCTACAGTAAGGTCCGATGGTAGGTCCGACTTGTTTTGGGTAGCTCCAGCTACATTAGATACTAGGTCCGACTTCTTGGTAAGGTCCGACTAGCTTTGGTTAGCTCCGGTGAGCTTTATCTTCAGCTTCGGCATATCTTTGTTAGCTCCGGCACGTCTTTGATAGCTCTGGCATATATTTGATAGCTCCGGCATGCTTTTACTAAGCTCCGATGTACTTTGTCTAGCTCCGGTTTTGGGTCTACTAGTTTTGACTAGTTTTTTGTAAGCTCCGGCGCTAGGTTCTACTAGCTTTTGTTAGCTCCGGCTCAAGCTCTGGGTTGCTCTGGCAAGGTCCGGAACTTGACTGCAGTGCTTCTGCTTTTCATTTGCAATGTTTCATACTTGCTTTACATTGTTGGAAAGTTTTCTTAGTATTCTTTTACTAAGTTTTTGGTGCATTTTGGTTGATATGGATAATATTGTGTTACTGTGGTTTTGCAACATGCTTATGTGAGGTTCTCACGTAGGGTGTTATGTTTAGAACTAACTTGAGTCAAGTCAAGGACTTGGGCTCGTATGGATTGGTTGTTTATTCATGTGCAGGTGCTTCTTGATTTCAAAACATGGCTGGTGAAGGGATCCATTGGACTAGTCTCAGGGAGGAGATGAGGTTCCAACAACCAAGTTCGGAAGGAACTGTGGTTGAGCTGAACAGGAGGTCGCGCAGGATGATTGAATCAAGAACAATGCATATGAAGGTATACTGGATGTCGAAGGAAGGTGTTTGCACGTATGCATACAGTGCATGATGTGGCAACATGGTTCCGAAGATGGTTTATGGATGGGAAGATCTGGTTGGAAGGATCGGATCGTACCGGTTGATGACTTTGGCTGCGGCGGAGTCGGTTATGGCTCGGTATGGAATGTATCGAGTTGGTTATGTTAGTATTTCGTGTGTGTCACGAATTTGAGTTGTTTAGGAATGTGGGATACGTTTCTAAGGTGTTTGGAAGTCTTAATATTGCTTCTATCTGCGTATAGAAGAATTTTGAGCAGTTATGGAAAGTTACGATTTGTGATCTGAGTAGGATTGGAGTCCTAGTTGATATTGGGATGGCCTAAGGGCTGGTTATATAAGCAAGGGAGCCCAGAGCTCGTGGTGCACGACTTTGGGGCTGTTCCTCTTGTGTTCTATTGAATAATATTCGTAGTTTGAAGGACCTTTTGTGCCTTGTTCGTCCGGCTTGTTCCAGACAAGTTTTACTCGTCGAGTTTCTGGACAGCACTACCTTTCGTCGGTGGTTTTATTATAACTCGAGTTTTACAGATCCAATTGACGTGATTCTTTTTCGGTTGTCTTCACAACTTGATTATTTATCATATGTCAAAATTTCACGGTCATTGGATTTGTGGTCTATGATCTACACGAGTTTCTTTACAGCGTTCCAGAACTGTTTTTTCTCGGGTAGGGCAGATTGACTATTGTTTGATCTTTTGATCATAACATGAGTTTTTCTCAACGGATTTGAGTGATTCTTTTTGTGTTGTCTTAGTGACTAGATTCTCTCTGATATCCATCACTTTTGTCACGGTGAAACACATTTAGATTAGTCACACACACGATTTCTTTAAGAGATCGATTTTCTGCCGAAGGGGTTGGGGTTTAATTGTTTCCGCTGCGTAAGATTTTTAAATCTACCATTCACCCCCCCTCTAGTAGCTTTTCACGTGCTCTTCGATCCTACAGTCCTGAAGGTGGAGGACCCTGGTTGCTGATGCGGTCGGCTGCTGCTGCAACCAGATGTTCCACATCAGCTCTCCACTGCTCCAGTGCATCCCGGGATGCATCCGGAGGTGGTGGGCGTTGGAGAAGAGCACGTGCTGCATGGAATGCGTGTTCCAGGTTGTCATGATTTCCCGACGCAGTGACTGACGCCGGTGCACCATCGCGCTGTCCAGCTTGATTTGCTGGTGGAGGTGGCGGTGGTGGCAGTGTGACTCCTGCTGGTGCTGAGGCTCCTGCTGGTGGCTGCATATTGGAGGGATTGCCCCCAACAGCATGAACAGCAGGATGACCGTTGGATGATCCAGCAGCTGAGTTCACCATTCTCGAAATCTCAGGTGCCCCGACCTGGCGTGCCAACTGTCGGTGGTTTGGATCCGGCAGATCTCCCGACACTTCTAAAGTGTTAGAGGAGTTTGATGTTCGGTGTGGGCGCGCGGAGATTCAAGAAGGTGAATTGTAAATGACACAGTAGACACGGAGATTTACGTGGTTCGGGCCGCCTGAGCGTAATACCCTACTCCACGAATGTGTTGGTGTTGTATTAGCTGTAGAAGCTTGTGTCGAGCGTCTATGGAATGTGTATAGCGTATCTGAACGTGTAGAGTCCGTCGTTGGCCTGTCCTTTTATAGTACAAGGATAGGCCGTTACAAGTTAGCCTGGCCCGACATGTGGCCCCGGCGGTTACTAGTATTGATACTTATTCAACACGTTTGATTGCCCTTAATGACCGGGTAATGGGCTTTGAGAGCACCGTTACTGGTAATTAAGGTCGTCCGATCGTGTGTCATTAATATGGTATTAATGACACTTAATCGGGTCTTGAAGTTCTTGATTCCTTTTTGAAGATCCGGAGCCGTTGTGGAGTCTTCCGGAGGTTAGAGGCTGAAGATCCGACGGTTGGACATGTGGCAGCTCCGGAGCATACTGTGGGAAACAGGTAGCTCCGGAGCTACCTGACACGTGTCAGTTCCGGAGCTTCTCTCGGTCTGGGGTTAGGTCCGGGGGTGCCATTTTGGTACATAGCCCGGAGATTCCCACTTGTAGGCGGTAGCTCCGGTTTGACAGTACACGTGGCGACCCTAGGATTAACCATGTTGGAGAAGCGGGTCCTGTTATGTCTGACATGTGGGCCTCCGAAGGTCTTCAAATTAAATAGATGACTTTCCCTTGAGATCTTTGTAATCTCAAGGGGTGTACGGTTCCCAGGGTACCGACAACCACTCTCTTCTTCAGTCTCGGTCCTCATCTTCACCACCATCATCATAATTCGCTGGAGCAGACTCTTCCTCGGAGTCCTCGAAGGCGGGCGGGGATCCCACCGGCTCAATCTCCAGCTTGTCACAGATAGCTTTGATGTTGGCATTGACATATTGTTGATGCTTCTTCTGCCTGACTTCAATCTTGCGGCAGCAGGCAAAGATAGAGGTGAGCATTTTGAGCACACCACCGGAGGGTTCATGGGCAGGTGTAGAGCTAGGAGGAGCAGCTAAAGATCTTGTGGCATTCACATCCCGAGTTTGTTTAGTCCTCCTCTCAGCTTCAGGGGAGGGAGGTGCATCAAGAGCCGAAGGTAGAGTGTACTCGGTGGGCTTTTGCGGTTTCAACCCCGTATGGTGAACATCCTCGACGAACTCAAGTCCAGTCACCTTCTCAATCATGTACATGATGTACGGGGCATACCCACAAGATCTGTTTGGAGTGATTGAGATGTTCACAATGTCATTGTAGATGTATTCAAAGACATTGAACGGTCTCCTCCCACCAATGACCTTCATAAGGGTCCTCAAAGTTCCTTGAATAGTCCCCACGTCTCCATCTTTCGGGGCTATTGTCTTCCTCAAGATTCTGTTGAGGACCACATAGAAGGGCTTCAGATATTTGCTCTTGGGAGGCACATAGGGCATCCTTGTGTCATAGAGGAACTTGAGCTCATCCTTCTCCAAGGGTTGCAAATTGTGGATCATAAGATCATGATCCAGAGTATGTTCAAGGTGAAGAATTCTTGTAAACTCATCATAAGTAACACTATACTTGGAACTATGAGTCATCCAAGTAAGACTGTCTCCATCACCACGAGCAAAGTAGAGGGTAGAGTAGAATTGGGTGATGATCTCATTGTTCCAGTCATTCTCAAAAAAAAACCGTTCCTTCAGTCCGTGCCTCTCTAGGGACTCAACCACCTCATGAAAGGCAGGATATTTCTTCGACTGCATGTACACAATGTTCACCCATTGACTCTTCACAACGGGATTCTTCATCTTCATGTACACATGCTCGTAGTAGTCGGCATGAAAGTTGCTCCAAAATCTTGGGTCTGAGCATTGCCGAGGTTGATCATACACATTAACCTGCCTGAAGCTATCGGCAAGCTCACTCCTTTTTCCGGTGAAATCTTTACTCGAGCGCTGCCTGTTGCGGTGACTTGGGTTCTTCATCTTCAGGGGTCCCATGGGACCACTAGCAAGCCCCTTTCCTTTGTTGAGAGTCCTCTTTGGCCCTGAGGAGCTCTCGCCAGCTTTTCCTTGGGCCTTCTTAACAACCACCCTCCTTTTCATGGGCAAGTTGTCGTCGGAGGGTGGAGAGTGCACATTTACATCATGTCTTTTCTTCATGTACCTCTCCTTGGCTCTCTTCACTTTTTTCGCGTTCAATTTCTTCATCAACATGAAAGGAGGTGTCATCTGAGCTTGAGGACATCGTGCCCAATAAGGAGTTCATGATTTAGATGAGAATGAACTAAGAATTAAGGATATGTAAGGATTCAAATGTCAGAGACCGGACTTGTCCGGTTTCAGAGTGCGGACTTGTCCGGTGTACTGGACTTGTCCGTATCTGGGAGCCGGACTAGTCCGGCCTGACACAAGAACCCTAACAAAACTGTGAATCACAACTTCTATCTAAGGATGCAAAGGAGCATAAAGGTGAAAGGAATACATCTCTGAAGCTAATGTACTTCCTTGGAATCAAGAGAAATAATCTAGAACTAGAAAAGTTGAGAGTTTGACTTTAGGGAGAAATTTACCGAGATTTGAAGATTCGCGTTGAAGGAACACGAATCTGACCGGTTGAGTTTTGAGTGGAGTATCAACTCCTCGAGGGGAGGATTTCCCACGGAGAAAACTTTGATTTTGAGGACTCAAAACGAAAATCACTTTTGGGGGCTAGGGTTTGAGAGGTGAGGGTTCAACTCAAAGTGGAGGGAGGTTTGAAATGGTTTTTGGCCGGCCAGCTGCTTATATACGCGGCCGATCGGACTAGTCCGGTCAGAGGACGGACTAGTCCGGTGCCCCTGGGAAACCTAGGAAAGAGAGACTGTCCGGACTAGTCCGGTGGCAAACCTGACTAGTCCAGTGTCCCTGGAAAAGCGGAGTATTTGGAGATAACTAATAGTGATCCAAGGACAAGTTTTGCAAATAATCTTGGTAATTATGACCAGAAAGAAATCAACAATACAAAATGGTCATAAATTCCAAGATTTCTTCATTAAAATTAGTTTTCTTAGGAGAAAAAGAGGTGAGGGGCAGTTTTAGCAATAAAATGGAACATTTGAAGTTTCAACCAGGTGTGCAACGTTTCATGCCACATTTCGAGAGTCAAGAATATTAAGTTCATTCCTAAGTTCACAAAACCTTTTCTCATCCAATGGTTTGGTAAAAATATCCACAAGTTGTTTTTCAGTTCTAACATGTGAAATGGCAATGTCACCTTTTAATGAATGATCTCTAAGAAAATGATGACGGATATCTATGTGCTTAGTTCTTGAGTGCTCTACCGGGTTGTGTGCAATTTTTATAGCAATTTCATTGTCACATAGAAGTGGGATATGGTCAAGATTGTAGCCGTAGTCCCTAAGGGTTTGTCGCATCCAAAGTAGTTGTGCGCAATAGCTACCGGCTGCAATATATTTTGCTTCTGCTGTGGAAAGGGCAATGGAGTTTTGCTTTTTAGATGACCAAGAGACCAAGGACCTACCAAGAAACTGACAAGTCCCTGACGTGCTCTTTCTATCGACTTTGCATCCTGCATAGTCGGCACCGAAATACCCTATCAAGTTAAATTTGGATCCTTTCGGATACCAAAGGCCCAAGTTGGGTGTGTGCACAAGGTACCTTAGGATTCTTTTTACCGCAACTAAGTGACACTCTTTAGGTGCGGCTTGAAACCTTGCACACAAGCAAACACTAAGCATAATATCTGGCCTAGATGCACATAAATAAAGTAAGGAGCCAATTGTGGACCGATATACCTTTTGGTCCACATTTGGACCATCTTCATTGAGGTCGAGGTGTCCATTAGTGGCCATGGGTGTCTTGATGGGCTTGGCTTTGTCCATATTGAATTTCTTGAGAATGTCTTGTGTATAATTGGTTTGTCTTATAAATGTACCTTCTATTAGTTGCTTCACTTGGAATGCCAAGAATAACTTCAATTCGCCCATCATTGACATCTCGAACCTGTCTGTCATAATTTTGCTAAATTCTTCACAGAAGGATTTGTTAGTGGATCTGAAGATAATGTCATCAACGTAAATTTGACATACAAATAAATGATCATCACAATGTTTAGTGAAAAGTGTATAGTCAGCTTTACCAATTTTTAATCCATTCTGAATTAGAAAATCTCTAAGACACTCATACCAAGCTCGAGGAGCTTGTTTGAGGCCATAGAGAGCCTTACGCAGTTTGTAGACATGGTTGGGATACTTCTGGTCTTCGAATCCTGGTGGCTGCTCCACATAAACTTCCTCCTTGATCGGGCCGTTTAAGAAAGCGCTTTTGACGTCCATTTGATACAACTTAAAATTATGGTGAGTAGCATATGCCAATAAAATACAAATGGACTCAAGTCTAGCTACAGGAGCGAAAGTTTCATCGAAGTCCAAACCTTGGACCTGAGAATAACCTTTGGCCACCAATCTTGTCTTATTTCTTGTTACTACTCCATGTTCATATTGCTTGTTCCGAAAGACCCATTTAGTTCCAACTATGTTCGCCTTTGGTCTCTACACCAGCTCCCATACTTCATTTCTCTTGAAGTTGTTCAGCTCCTCTTGCATTGCAATCACCCAATCTGGATCCCTTAAGTCTTCTTCTACCCTGTATGGTTCCAGAAAAGACACAAAAGAATAGGATTCATAGAAATTTGCAACTTGAGATCTAGTAGTGACTCCCTTAGCAATATCTCCAATGATATTGTTGACAGGGTGGTCTCTTTGCACGCTCTGGTGTACTCCTGGGTGTGGAGCTTGTGTAGTTGCTTGTTCTTCATTATCTTCATGTGCATTGTCTCCCCCTAGATCATTGTTTCCATGACTGTCCTGATCTTCTTGATCTTCCTCCTCTTGATCTTGTGCAAGAGCTCCCCCATGATTATTGCCTCTGTGTTGAGGTTCATCTTGTGCATTTGAGTCAAATGTTTGCTCTTGTGGTAAGATATCACCAAGTCCCATTTTCTTCTGTGCTTCATATGGAGCTTCCTCTTTATCTAGAACACACTTATCAACTTTCTACACTTGTGAGCCATTATATTCATCGAACACTACGTCAAGTGCTACTTCAACAAGGCTGGACACCTTGTTGAAGACACGATAGGCGTAGGCATTCGATTCATAACCGAGCAAGAATCCTTCATCGGACTTTGAAGCAAACTTCGAGACCCTCTGTTTCTTGTTCAGAATAAAACATTTGCAACCAAAAACATTAAAATAAGAAACATTAGGCTTTTTACCGGTAAGGAGCTCATATGGAGTTTTCTTCAGTAGTCGACGGAGATACAGTCGATTCGTGGCATGGCAAGCAGTGTTCACCGCTTATGCCCAAAATCGATCTGATGTCTTGTATTCATCCAACATAGTTCTCGCCGTTTCGATCAATGTTCTGTTCTTCCTTTCGGCCACTCCATTTTGTTGAGGGGAGTAGGGTGCCGAGAATTCATTCTTTATCCCTTCTTCATCGAGAAACTCTTCAACTTGGAGGTTCTTGAATTCTGTCCCGTTGTCACTTCTGATGTTCTTTATGTTTGATGAGAATTCGTTCCGAGCTCTTTTCAAGAACTTCTTGAGGATCCCCTGAGTTTCTGATTTATCATACAAGAAAAATACCCAGGTAAATCTTGAAAAATCATCAACAATTACTAAACCGTATTTGTTACCGCCGATGCTGATGTACGAAACTGGACCAAAGGGATCCATGTGGAGGAGTTCCAGCGGTCTTGCGGTAGTCATCACATTTTTGGCGGGGTGTGGTGCTCCGACTTGTTTTCCTGCTTGACAAGCGTTGCACGGCCTGTCCTTTTCAAAAACCATGTCCTTGAGACCACAGATGTGACCACCTTTTAGAAGTTTCTGCAAATTTCTCATCCCAACATGGGCTAGCCGTCTATGCCACAGCCATCCCATGTTGGTCTTAGCAACCAAGCAAGTGTTGAGTTCGGCTTTATCTTTGTTGAAGTCAACTAGATAGAGCTTGCCCTTCAACATTCCCTTGAATGCAATCGAGCCATCGCTTCTTCTAAAAACAGTCACACCCTCATTAGTGAATAAACAGTTGTAACCTTTGTCGCATAGTTGGGATATCGACAAAAGGTTAAAATCTAGATAATCTACATGTAAAACATTTGATAAGGTATGTTGAGAGGATATTTCAATATTACAGCTACCAAGGACCTTTCCTTGGCTGTTGTCTCCGAAGTATATGCCTTCACCTGGATCCTTGTTGTACTCGTACTCTACAAACATACCTCTCTCTCCGGTCATGTGATTTGTGCATCCGCTATCAAGTACCCATTTAGTTCCACCGGAGGAGTAAGCCTGCAAAAAGAATTATTCCTTGGTTTTAGGTACCCAAGCTTGCTTGAGTCCTCTCAGGTTAGTCACAAGAGTCTTGGGCACCCACACACAAGTTTTCAAGTTCTTGTGGCGTGGCCCTGTATATTTGGCAATGACTTTTCCATTTTTGTCTTTCATAAGAACATAAGAAGCGTTAAATGTACGAAACATTATTTGTGGTTCAGATTCATGGGATGTTTCCTTAACAAAGACAATTCTATTCTTAGCATGATTAGAAGTAGACATGTGTTTGTTCTTATCAAAACCAAGGCCATCTTTGACATTAGGAGGTCTAGTGACCATATATGCACTGCGTGCATATTTGATCTTCTCCTTATCAAAGATGCCGCTTGGAGGGGCATGCATATTATGAGAAGTTGAAGTATTAGAAATAATATTCTTCTTACTAGAGCAAGTGCAAGTTCCGATTGTTGTCGAACTTATATCTTTGAAGCTCTTGGAGGACGAGGAGTCACTTTGCTTGAGCGACTCAACTTGCACCTCAAGGATCTTGTTAGCTTTTGACAAGTTAGCAAGTTCTTCCTTGATTGCAATATGCGAGTCTTCTAGCTTTGAGTAAGTTTCCTTACTCAAGGCTAGCTCAACTTCAAGTGACTCGTTCTTCTCTCTTTCAAGCTCGAGAAGCTTTTCAACTTCTTGATATCTCTTCCTTTCACGGATGAGCATATCTTCTTGTCGGTCAAGAAGTTCCTCCTTTTCAAAAATTTCATTCGACAACATTTCCATTTTCTTTAGAGCAATTTTACTTAGTCCTCTAAACATGTCTTCATTATCACTAGAGCTGTCAAAGTCATCAATAGAGGAATTTAGCGTAGGAGGAGTGAGTCGTACCTTTTTCTTGCCTTCCTTAGCCATAAGGCAAGTGTGGTTGTTCATGTCCCATCCTCCCATGTTTGGAAAGAGTGTGGCCTTCATAGTAGGTTTCTTGATTGTGATAGTGGCCATCACTTCTTCTTCATCAGAGGAGGACTCGTCGTTTGTGTCCCACTCCTTGCCAATGTGAGCTTGATGGGTTTGTCTTCTTTTTCTGAAATTTTTCTTTTCTTGAGGTATTGTTTCCTTCTTCTTTTTGTTTTCATCATAAGGGCAGTCCACCATGAAGTGACCATACTCTCCGCAGTTGTAGCAAGTGCGTCGAGCCTTGGATATTCCTTTATCCTTGCTTTTGCCTTCATTTGAGTTGTTGCCGTGTCTTCTTTTCATCATTCGCTTGAACTTCTTGATAAAGAGTACCATTTCTTCATCATCAAGATCGGTGCTCTCGTCACTTGTATGCCCATCGTCTTGATCTTCACGAGCTTCTTTGAGTTAGGGTCGGCGTGTTGCTTTGAGAGCAACCTCTTTCTTTTTGGAGGAAGTGACTTCGGCCAAGTCTTTGACGTATTTTGCCTCTTTCTCCATCATTTCATGATTTATGATCTTCCCCAACAACTCATCGAGAGTCATTTTTGAAACCCGTGGCTTTCTCTAATCATTGAGCAAAGTGTGACATTTCTTGGCATGAAGGCTCTAATCATTCTCTTGACTACCTCGTGATCCGTCCATTTCTTACTTCCATAGGCACATATTTTGTTGATGAGTGCCTTCATCCGGTTGTACATGTCTTGAGGTGATTCGCCTTCTTCAATAGCAAATCTCCCCTACTCTCCTTCAAGCATTTCGATTTTAACTTCACGAACCGATCTATTTCCTTCGTGAGCTGTCTTGAGTGTATCCCAGATTTCCTTTGCACTTTATAAGCCATCAATCTTGGTGAATTCCTCTCTGCTTAGTGATGATGTGATCACGGCGACGGCTTGTGCATTTCTGTGAATCTCTTGTTGTTGTTCTTGGGTGAGTTCTTCATCCGTGTCCGGGATATCTATGCTAGTGCAAACAATGTGCCACGGACTAGGATTTAGGGATATTAGATGCATCTTCATGTTGTACTTCCACATTGTATAGTCGCTTCCGTCAAACTGTGGAGGTTTTCCCATAGGAATGGAAACATAGTGATTGTTTGAATTGAGACGGTTGTAGTTGTAAGGGTGTCGGGAGTAGTCGTGATGACCACTCCCCGTTGTCTTCTCTACTTCTTTTCCCTTTTGTCCTAGCACTTTATTTCTCAGAAGTGCCTTTAATTGTCGCACTTCTTCATCATCGTGTGGGCTCTCTTTCAGCACATCAAAAGTTTTAGTTTCTTGTTCCTCCTCATTAATGTTCATCTTCGAGATATTGTTGTTCTTCTAAGAGGCCATTGATCTCTCTGATATGTGAGTCTCGTTGGTGGAGAACCTTGCTTTGATACCAATTGAATGTGGCCTAGAGGGGGGGTGAATAGGCCTTTTGAATTTCCTGCACACTTAATAGAATCATCAAAACCTGGTTGGCCGGACTAGTCCGGTCGTGTGGGCGGACTTGTCCGGTGTGCTAAAAATATGTGTGTTGATCAGGTGTTATTTGGGAAACTAAATTTCTTTAGCAGCAGAAATGAGAACAACTGATATTTTTATTTGAGATTAGTATAAGAATGCACGTAAAACTTATATTTGCCTTAGGTTGATGTTTTAGCACTCAAGTGATCTAATGAACAAAATTTAAATGAAATAAGGCGCAAGACACACGAGTTTTTCCCGAGGTTCGATCTCACCATGAGATCTACATCCTCGTTGAGGAAGCTCACACAGAGCCGGGTCTCCAACCCTTTCCCTCTTCAAGTCACCACGAAGGCCGACTTGATTCCACTATCATGGGTAATCACCAAGTTTGTGGGGCAACCTCACACGTTGAGGGCTCCCACGAGAATTACAACGAAAAAAATGATCAAATACACTCAAAAGTATTACAATGCAGAGTGTGAGTGTAGAAATATCAAACCCCAAGAGCTCGCAATGAAAGAACGACTATCTCCCAATCCCGAATGCAAGTGTTCAATTGATTTAACTCTTTTTGCACTTTAGATGTGTGGGGAGATGTGTTTCGGGCTCTTGGGATGAAGTGGCGGCGCTAGGGTTTGTTCTTTTATCAGTATTTGACGTGTGTGTCTATAGAAAAGCCGTGGACTCACTATTTATAGGGTTTCCAAAAGGTAGCCGTTGAGAAACCCTAACAACGGACTAGTCCGGTGCAAGTCCGGACATGTCCGGTCTCAGTGCATTTTGAAGTCCAAAAAGTCTGCAGGACTAGTCCAGTCCAAGCTCGGACTAGTCCAGTGCTGTGTGAAGGTGAACTCCAGAAAGTTCAACGGACTAGTCCGCGGACTAGTCCGATCTCCACATATGGGAGACTCCAGAAAGGTCAACGGACTAGTCCGGTCCTTCAATATGAGAGACTCCAGAAACATCAACGGACTAGTCCGGTGGATGCACGGACTAGTCCGATCTCCCAATAAGTGAGATTATAGAAAGATGAACGGACTAGTCCGGTCCATGATTGAAAGCATCTAGGCCCCCATGAGGTACGGTTTCGGTGATTAATGACAACCATTGGATTTTACTAATGAATTTGTGAATGCAAGGTCCCCATAATCACTCAATAAAATGAAATCAATATGTCACTGGAGACACCTAACAATAAATGTATGAGATCAAATCAATGATATGAAGACAAGAAGTGAAAGCTCTTATATCAAAGTACTTCAACTTTAAATTGACAACATTCAATGCTTAAAGATCATCAAAAATGCCTTTGCAATAAATGTCAAGGAGGCCAATCGAGCAAGACACAAAAGAATCACTTAGAAACAACTCAAAGCAAACAAAATCAACTCACTGAATCAATCGATGATACCTCAGAACAACACATCGGTCGAGTTGGTTCAATTGAAGAAGAAGACCTCAGAACAAAGTACTCACCGGATCATCCGATGTGAATGGATTAGCAACATCGGTCCATCAGTACAGTTTGCAATATCATTGGACCAAGTGTAGCACCAGATCATCCGATGTACAGAGAAGCACACATCGGTCGATTACTCTAGTAAGCATCAAGTTTGAGAAAATTCTAGAGGAAGAGCCATCGGATCATCTGATGAGAAGACAGGATCAACATCGGTCTAACAACGGTCATATCTAACACAATGACGTCAGCTAAAGTAACTTGACCGATCATAACTAAAGGGGAGACATTGGATCATCCGGTGTTCACAGTAAAGTTCTGTCAGCCTACTTTTCCAACAGCTATTTCGGGGAGGCTGGCTATAAATACCCCCTAATCCTGTCATTTCGTCAAGTCTTGATCACCAGACACTATCAACACATCCACAAGCATTCAAGACCAAGAGCAATCATCTCTACATCATTTCGATCACCTATACACCAAGAGTTAGGCTAGAACTTGCTAGAGAGAGAGCTTGTGTGCCTCCATTCTGGGTGAGTGGACTCTCTAGGATAGTGAGAGAGCCTCAAGGGAGTGCCCTTGGTGTTTGTAACTGTGAGGAGACTTCTGGAGCTTGCCAAGGCGTTTGTGGAAGCCCGGAGGGTCGAAGCTGTACAAGGCTAGAGCTCCACCTTGCCAAAGGAGGCAAACGGAGATGAATAGTAAAGACCGCTCGTCTCGGTGACTTGGGTGTGGCAAAACCATTTGGTGGGTGCCACAACGTGGATGTAGGAAGATCTTGACGATCTTGCAGAACCACGGGATAAATCCTCGTGTCTCCTCGGGAGTTTGCATCCTTCTCCTTTCCCTTACTTTTATGCATTTTATATTCTACGAAGTTTCTATCTACTAGAATGCATAGATAGTTTGCGTAGGTAATTGGGCTTTAGAAATCAAGTTTTATTGCTTAGAATTTTTCAAAATAAGCCCAATTCACCCCCCTCTTGGGCATTCGGTCCTTACAATGATCGGACTAGTCCGGTGCTTTGTGAAAGTTAGGTTAATTTTAATCCCTTACCCTCGCGCAAAGTTGTGAGCTCTTGGAGTGTGTCTTTCATACACTCCCTATACATTCAAAATCTAATTTAGTCTTCCAAGCTTCATCAAAGTATCTCTCTTTGAACACCACTTCATTTTTCACCTTTTTGTGCACATCGAGCCATTTCACTTGTTTGTCCTGCAATCATCTCAAAAGTTTCATTAGGATCTCATATGTTTATCATCAATTAGCCAAAACCAACAAGGGATATCCTAGATGCACTTACATCAGGCTTCAAATGGCACGCCTCTGTCCAGTCCCACATCGCGCCACGAGGTAGCTAAGTAAATTCTCATAGTTTCCTTACTATGCATTGCATGATACCTTTTTCTTTGTATATTTTCATAAGCTGCCAGTTTTGTGTGTTGGTATATGGATTGTTTCCTTTTGCATTTGTGTACATATGCGTTCTGACTCAATAATTTGGAAGTTTGGTCTTTTAGATATTGATGTCTCCGGCATGTAGCCGATTGAAGGAGGAGCGCTTGGCGTGACGCAAGAACCATCCCCATGTATGTACATATGGCACACCGGTCGCATGGTTGTATATGTATATGTATCTGTAATGGACTTATAAACTTAATTGTAGTTTGTTTTTCCGTCTTGTTTGTTTTTGGTATTTTCAATTTCTCTGCGTAGGGTTTCTCTGCGAAGCCTGAATCGGGAGATTTATTGAAGTGGTAGTGCATCGTCCCCGGTAAAGAAGGGGTAAGTCATGAAGAACAAGCACAATATGAGTTTAACCATCGTCCTCCTATTAATAAATTTCTATTGCAGACTGAATGGGAAGATGGTTACTACCCGTTGACAATCTCCTTCTCTGAGGACTATCCCTTGGTGCCTCCAAGATGCGCCTTTCCAAGTGGGTTCTTCCACCCAAATGTCCATTGTTTGGGAGCACTCTGCATCGGGATTCTTGATCAATAGACTGTAAGATAGACCTATTTTGCTCATGTAATTAATACTTAATTGTTGTCGAACTTATTTGAACTGGTTTCTTTTATTGCTTAAATTATATTTCGTAGAGGTGGTGCAGTGCTTTTACAATCAAAACTATACTACTTGATGTTCAGCATTTGCTGCATCAGCCAAATGTGCCCGATGTTGAAAATGATTGCTATAATCTACTTATCAAGCTTAGATGACACTTTGACTTAGTGACCAATGTAGGTTATTCATTCCTCCTTCGACATCTATTAATTTAAATAATGTCAATATTTTCAGGATCCAGCGGAATATAAGAGACGTGTTCGGGAGCAAGCAGGACGGTACAATTTAGATTGATCGATGGGAGCATCATCGTCGATCTACAATGAATGTAGAATGATTTTTGTTTTCTACTTGACAGGGCGCTTCATCGTCGTTGTTTGCAGCTGTTACAGAGAGAGGCTCACTTAAACTTGTGCTCAGTGTGTAAAGATGTTTTCTTTGAACAATTGTAAAGCCTCTAATGGTCTATTATCACAATTAAGCCAGCCTCACTGGTGATCGAACATTTCCTATAATGCATTACTGTACTAGTATCTGCTCATCTGTGTTTTTTTCCTGATACAATTTTCCCTACAACGACTACATACGATTGTGATAATTGCAATGACTACATCCCTGTAATTTCATTGAAAACCGCTTGTGATAATTGAACAACTACATACAGTTCTTAAACAATGACCGCCGGTGAAAATACATGATCTTCTCAGACCGTTGTTAATGAAGAACCGCGTGTGAAGTTCATTACATTACAGTCAGTTATTAATTAACAATTGCCTGTGAAGATCATGTATTTACCCAGGCGGTTGTTTCTTAAAATCCGCCTGTGATGTTATTTTATTGCAGGCAGTTCTTAAGTAATAACCGCCTGAGAAGATCGAGTATTTATCCAGGCAGTTGTTTTTTAAAATCTGCCTGTGTTGTTCTTTCATCACAGGCGGTTATTATATCATTCGTCATCACAGTCGCATATTTTTAAGGACCGTCTGTGTTTGAAAAATTGAGGCACCTGTAAAAATGCTTTTTGTAGTAGTGTCCGGTTTTGGATGCTGAGATGATGGATGCTCCGGCCTCAGAGTCGGAGGCAGCTGCAGTTCCGGCCCTAGAGCTTGATGTTGTTGAAGCACCGGCAGTGGAGTCGGGTGTTGATGAAGTTCCGGCGCATGAGCCAGTTGTTGCAGAAGTGCCGACGCCCGAGCCGGGGGAGGTCGAAGCGCTGGCGCCTGAACCGGCAGCAGAGGAGGCACCAACACCAGAGCCAGAAGTGGCCTCAGCTCTGGCCGAATCTCCAACGCCTGCCCTTGAGGTGACAGCTCCAGAGGTACCCGCACCCGAGCCAAGGTGCCATGACAAGGCGATCGTTCCTCCATCTAAGGGACCGGTTGCTGATGACCTGGCGGCGGGACCTTCGGAGCCAACTCCGGAGGTAGGAACTTCTGTTGGATGACCTTCCTCGGCAGTGGCCGAGGCTATCCCGGAGGGCGGCCCTAGTGCCGTCGAAGCTCAGGGGACCGCTCTTGTAGAGTGGGACCCGATTTTTGTTACGTAGAACTCGTTGGAGCAAGTAGAGAAGACACTGCCAGGTCCAGAGCCAATCCCTTTGTCGCTGTCTATCGACAACGCCTGCTCCAGCCTTCGTCAGGGCCAACTGGCCTTCTACCACGACAGCAAGACCCTCGAGGAGGTGCGCCAAATCCTTAGGAGGTGGCGCAACCGGCTCCAATTCGAGACCAAGCTAGCGCAGACGAGGCTGGCCGACGACAAGGAGTGGATGAAAAGGGAGAAGGTCCGGTTGGATTACTGGGGTCAGCTACTGGATGAGAGGGAAAGCATGACGCAATCTCTTGACAACCAGTCTCAGGCCATCCACGAATAGGCTGTGGCTGCTAATGAAGCAGCGTACGACCTCCATGAGAAGCTCAGCGCCATCCACGACAGCCTCGTCAAGCGTCGGGAGACTCTTGAGGAGCGGGAGAAAAAGCTCGAAGATGAAGAGCAAAAACTCCTGGAGTTGCGTGATGACCTCATGAAGAGGGAGGAGCAGCTTACTCAGAGACTGACTCTGGGTGACAAGAGCCTCGCAGAGCGCACCAAAAAGATGGAGGAGCGCTGCGAGAAAGAGGAGAAGAAGGCCTGGCAGCAGGGACAAGACCTCACCAAGAGGGAGAATGAAATTGCTGCCAGGGAGAAGAAAGTGTGGGGCCGGGAGAAAGACCTCGTCGACCGCCAGAACAAGATCCACCTCCGGGAAGAGGAGCTTGGTAAACTCGAAAGGCAGGTTGCTGAAAAGATTTAGCAGAACGCCAAAGAGGTCGAGCGCCATGCCTGGGAGGATTCGGAGCTTGCGGCGACCAAAAGGTCCTTGGAAGAAATACGAGGCTCAAGGGCTGCGGAGTCCCAACAAGTATGGGACTTCTTGGGCAAAGCGAATGATGCGCTGACGCTGGGTTTCAGTCTGGTGCTCCCGGATGATCCAGAGCCGGAGCTAGACTAGGCGTTGCACGCGTTGAGCTTGGCGGGCAACAAGCTCAACAAGATGGGCGATGTCATCGTGGACCAGTTGGAAACTGAAGGACAATCCTTGACAAAGAACGTCACAGAGTACATGCTGACATGCTACACAAGCCGGGATCATCATTTCCCACTAGACCCGGTGCTCGATGGTACCATCCATGGCGAGGGAGATGCCGCCAAGGCTAGCATGTCGGAGGTTGCCCATAAGGTTGCCTCATTCTTCCCTAGGATCTAGGACTTTCTTTTTGTAGCTCCTGCTTGTATCTTCTCTTCTCTTCTCCAATTTTGTAATCTATTGTCTCTAGATTAATGAAATCGAAGAATTTTATGAATTTCATTTTTTGTCTTCAACAACTTTGTCCCACTTGGCCCCCTGGTAGATGTACACAATTTGATTTTGAACATGTACCAAGAGGATGTAGCATTTTGTTGAAGACTTGCGTGCATCGAACTTGTAGTTTGTAGGTCCGAAGTCAGCGATAGTAGGGGCTCCCTGAGGTTGTCAGAGCTTAGTAGCTCCGGCAGTGACCCTTGTCAACACGTAGAGCGTCGACAGTTAGTCATCTGGGGTTGTCGGAGTTTGGTAGCTCCGACAGTGACCAATGTCAACACGCGATGTGTCGACAGCTGACACCACTGGGGAGTCTTCCCACCATCTTTTCTTCACGTTGACGGCTTGCCCCCTGGATTTATCGGAACTTAATAGCTCCGGCGACGCCTACTATCAATGTTTGAAACATCGACAGCGGGCCACCTTAGGAGGTGTCGTAGCTTTGATAGCTCTGGCTTCATCCACCATCATCATTAGAACATTATTTTTCCTGCACACTGAAGTCAGGAAAAAAATGGTAAAATACATTTCTTATCTATAACTCGTTTGCGGCTTACTATTCCAAAAAGAAACTCTTAGGTCGACAGCAATTCTTCATAGAATCAAGTGCATTGGCTTGTTTTCTCAAGGTTTGATCGTTTCCTGGACTCGCCTTACTTCGGCCTGCCAGGGTGTAGGTAGAGTAGCGTACTTAGGGTGCTGGACCAGGCTAAGTCGATAGCACACTCCGGACCTAGATTGGCTTGGCGGCATTCAAGCGAGTAGGCCATTCAACAATGTTAAGACCCGAAATAATTACCAATGCAACTTGAATTATACATGAATTGTTCGAGCTAAAGTTTCTTGAGGATTGCACAACTTTGTTATAGACAAGAAAGAGAAAAATAAAAAATATTGAGCCTGTACAAAATAAATGCACGCGGAGTCTGTTTTCACATAATGATATCTTTCATTATAGATCCGGGGTACAGGGGAAACAAGTACACTCTTGGGGTACGGAACCAGGCTATGTGTGTTGGGTTTCTCGTTTGACCCAAGGTAGCTAGCTACACTTTTAGCTCTGAGGCTGTGACGAGTGTTGCCTGAACTTTGCGAACCTTCCAGGAAAGGTCCAGCTGTTCTCCCGGAGGAGCTACCCGACTTTGTACAATGACGCTATAACATTCATCATATGTAATTAAAGACTCACCTCCGTGATATTAAGAATAGAACTGATGAAGGTGCTCAATGTTCCAAGGATGAGGGAGCGGTGTCCCATCCTCGGTTGCCAAGCGAACGCATCTGGGACAGGATACTTTGATCACTCGAAAGGGTCCTTCCCAGCTGGGGGAAAGTTTGCTTAACCCTTCTCGAGTTTGTATTCTCCTTAGCACCAGATCGCCTTCCTCGAGCTGTCGGCTGTGAACATGCCTTTGGTGATAGCGCCGAAGAGCTTGGCGGTATCGGGCATTCCGAACAGCTGCTCGGCACCTTTCCTCTTCAAAGAGGTCAAGGTCTTCACGCCGGAGCTGGTCCTGCATGGCATCATCAAAGGTCCAGACCCGGAGCGACCCCAAGGTGATTTCTAGAGGAAGGACTGCTTCAGCTCCGTACACCAAGAAGAAGGGTGTCTCTCCAGTTGACCGATTTGGAGTTGTCCTGTTTGCCCACAAGGTGGGCGGAAGCTCTTCGATCCAGTTGGCTCCATGTTTTTTCAGGCGCTCATATGTGCGCGTCTTGATTCCTTTTAGGATTTCTGCATTTGCTCTCTCAGCTTGGCCATTGCTTGCCGGGTGAGCTACGGAAGCGTAGTTGACCTGAATGTCGAGGTATTCGCAATATCCTTGAAATGTAGAGCTTGTGAATTCGGTCCCATTGTCACTTATGATCTTGTTTGGGACTCCAAATCTGCATACTATGGACTGCAAGAAGTTGATAGCTGATTTCTTGTTTATTGTCATAATTGGAGTTGCTTCCGGCCACTTGGTGAACTTGTCAATGGCAACGTATAGGAACATGTATCCTCCGACGGCTCTTGGAAAGGTCCCAATATATCCATCCCCCACACATGGAATGGCCATGTAGGAGGTATCATTTGTAAGGGTGGAGCTAGTGTGTGAATTTGCTTTGTATCGAACTAGCATGCTTCGCATTTCTTCACTAGCTCGGTTGCATCCTGGAGTGTTGTAGGCTAGTAAAAACCATGTCGGAAGGCTTTACCGACCAACGTGCAGGAAGACGCGTGGTTCCCACACTCGCCTCCATGGATTTCCGCGAGGAGCTCGCGTCCTTCTTCCCTTGTAATGCACCGCATTAGGATGCCGTTGACACCACGATGGTAGAAATCCCCTTCTACCAGTGTGTATATTTTAGCCAATCTGACTATCTGGTCAGCGAATACATGATCTTCAGGAAGGAAGTTGTCTTTCAAGTAGCTCCGAATCTCTGAGATCCATGCATCGGAGCTAACTTGAGCATTTGAGTCTTGCGTGCTGGGTTGCAAGGAGCTTCCTGCAGCACCTGCGACCCTTGATGGACGCCATGGTAACAGGGCCATCGGGACCGCCAGCTTCGAGGTGCTGGTCTCGCCCCCTTCGCTCTTTTCGGCAGGCTGAGCTGTTGGTCTTGAAAATCTACGGATGAAGGTTCCATCGGGAATCGGATCTCCGGTTGAAGCTTTCGTCGAGAGTTCGTCAGCTTCAGCGTTGTTGAGACGCTGGACATGGCAAAGATCCAGGACGTCGAAGTCCTTTTGAAGATTCTGGACTTTAAGTAGGTATGCATCTAGTTTTGGGTTGTTGCAGTAGCATTCACCTTTGACTTGTTTTATGACGAGCTGCGAATCACCCTTTACTAATAGCTCCTTGACACCATATGATAGTGCCACCTTGAGCCCATAGATTAGTGCTTCATACTCCGCCATGTTGTTGGTTGCCTTGAAGTCAAGGTGAACCATGTATTTGACCTTCTTCCCGTTCGGAGCGAGGAGAAGGACTCCAGCTCCGACCCCCTACTTCTACACGGAACAGTCGAAGTAGAGAGTCCAACGAGGCTCGGTGAAGACCGGAACCTTAGGTTTCGGCTTCTGCTCACTGGGGCCCCCAGGATTTGATGGAGAGGAGGTCCATTCCGCCACGAAGTCCGCCAATGCTTGACTCTTGATTGCTTGTCTTGGGACGAATTCAAGATTGAACTCGGCCAGTTTCGCTGCCCACATTGCAATGTTCCCAGTAGAATTGGGGTTATGCAAGATTGTGCGCAGTGGATAAGAGGTTACCACTGAAATCTTGTGAGCTTGGAAGTAGTGACGAAGCTTCCTAGAAGCAATGAGAACTGCGTAGAGCAGATTATGCACCTCCAGGTATCGAGTCTTGGTGTCATGGATTACTTCACTGATGAAGTACACTGGGCGTTGGACTGTCCGGACCCTCCCAGAGGGCTCGGAGCTTCCTCCTCATCAACCCGGACCCTCCCGGAGGGGTCCGGACCTTCTTTGGGGACCTCCAGGTTCGTGCTTAAAGAACCCGGAGCTTCTTCTGAAGTGACCTGGACTTTCTCAGAGGGGTCCGAATCTTCTTGTTCAGCAACAGTAACTCCTTCATTTGAAGGAGGTTGATCCTCTGGCGTCTCGCCTTGAGGATCCGGGTCTGGGAGCTGGGACCCAGACTTGCCTTCGGGTAGCTCTTGACCCTCCCAAAGGGGTCTGGATTGCTGAACTGGAGATGGTTCTGGTCTTTCCGCAACCAGGACCATGCTGACAACTTCATCAGTTGCCGAAATGTAAAGCAGAAGTGGCTCACCAGGATTCGGAGCTACCAATGTTGGTAGAGTGGTGAGGAGCTGCTTTAGCTCTTGGAAAGCATTTTCTGCTTCTTCAGACCATTGGAATGGTCCGGACTTCCTCAATAATTTGAAGAAGTGTAGCGCCCGTTCCGCGGGCCTTGAGATGAACCGACTGAGAGCAGCTAGACATCCAGTCAGCTTCTGGACGTCCTTGATGCGGGCTGGTGGCCGCATGTCTTCAATAGCTTTAATCTTTGACGGATCCGCTTCTATTCCTCGGTGGTTCACCAAGAAGCCAAGAAGATTTCCGGAGCTAACCCCAAAGACACACTTGTCTGGGTTCAGCTTCGTTCGCATGACTCGCAACTTGTCGAAGACAGCTTGCAAGGTGTCAAGGAATGACTCCTTGTTCTTGATCTTGACGACGATGTCATCAAAGTACACTTCCACTACATCTCTGATAAGCTCTCCAAAAGTTTTGTACATAGCTCGTACAAACGTTGAAGCAACATTTTTGAGACCGAATGGCATGGCTATGTAACAGTATAATCCATCTACTGTGATGAAGGAAGTATGCTCTTCATCTTCCCTAGACATTCTGATTTGGTGATACTCAGAATATGCGTCTAGGAAACACAGTAATTCACACCCGGAGGTGGAATCCACTATATTATCTATTCTAGGTAGTGGGAATGGATCCTTAGGACATGCCTTATTTAGTGTAGTGTAGTCGATACACATACGAAGCTTCCCGCCAGACTTAGGTACAACAACTGGGTTTACCAGCCATTTTCGGTGGAAGACATCTCGGATGAATCCATCTTCGATCAATTTCTTCCCTTCATGATGTATGAAGTTTTGTCGCTCTACTGATTGCTTCTGACGCTTCTGGTGTACAGGCCGAGCGTCAGGATAAATCTTCAGATTGTGTTGAATCACTTCCTTAGGGATCCCAGGCATTTGTGATGGTTGCCGGGCAAACACATAGACATTTGCCCGGAGGAAAGTGATGAGCGCGAGTTCCTATTCGTCATTCAGACCTCCCGATATACGGGTGGCCTGAGCGGCATTGGAACCAATTTGGACGACTTTGACAGGGATGTCGATATCGTCGCTTGGTTGCACGCGAGGTGTGAAGGTTGAGCCTCGATGATGCGTGCTCATAGGCTTCGGAGCTTGCTCCTTTCCAAATTCTTCCCCCTGCGCTGTAGCAAGCGCATGGAGTTCTTCCAGAGCAGTAACTCGGGTGGTGTGATCTCCGCGGATCCGGAGAACACCCGCTGGTGTTAGCATCTTCAACACCAAGTAGCCATAATGAGCAGCAGCCACGAATTTGTACAACGCTGGCCTGCCCAAGATGGTGTTGAATGGCAAATTGATTTGCACCACGTCAAAGACCAACTTCTCGGTCCTTTAATTCTCCTGGGTCCCGAAGGTCACCGGGAGAGTTATGGCACCGAGTACAGTGATGCCCCCCGGACCTACTCCAGAGAAAGGTTGGGAGGGGCGAAGATCTGAAGGTCGGAACTGAAGCTTGACAAAGGCCTCGAAGCTTATGAGGTTCAGCCCGAAATTCCGTTCACCATTACATGGTGGAGCTGGATGTTGTTGATGGTCGGTGATACCATCAATGGAAGTTGGCAGCTGTGATCATGTTTTGAGGGAAGTCGAAAGCATCGAAGGTGATGGCAGTGTCCATCCACTTCCGGTGCGGCTCTGCCCTGGCGGTGGGAGCTACAAAGGCCATGTCGCGTCGCATTGTCTTGAGGACACGGCAGGAGGTGATGTCCCACAAACCACCAAAGATGTTGTTCATGGTATTTTGACGCTCGTTGTCGGAGACATCGGAGTCGTCGTCAACGAAGGTGTAGACAGCCTTCAAGACCTTTTTGGGTCCTGAAAGCCTAACTCCTCTTCAGCCGAAGCTTCATCGACTTTTTGTTTTCCTTCCCTTTGATGGAAAGGAACTCCTTCCTGGCGCTTGCTGTAGCGCTCGGCAAGGTTCTGGACCCTCGGCAGCCTTCCAGGTTGTGGCTGTTCGTCTTGTGTATAGGACACCACATCTTGGAGCTGCCACCGTCTTCAAACGACGGCTGAGGTTGTTTCTCATGGCGTTGCCCCCGGCCACCCGGAGCTGCGGCAGCAAAGGAAGTGGGTGTGCCAGCCGACGGCTTCTTCTTGGCATTGGACTTTTTCTTCTTATCCCCACTCCCGGAGGTAGCGGCTTCACCCTTGGAGGACTTTTTGTTGTCTTCCAGAGGTGGTTGGGACTGCATTTCACGGCCCTACGTAGCTTTGGCGCATTTGTCTGCCAAGCTGAAGAGCTCCGTGACGCTGGTGACTTCCTTGGTCGCCAGCTTCTCTAGCATCTTCGTGTCTCGGACGCCCTGTCTGAATGCCACAATAATAAAGGCGCTTGAGATAGAAGGAATGGTGTTTCGTACCTGGGAGAACCTCTAGATGAAGGATCGTAGGGACTCTCCCCCCTTCTGCTTGACAGCAAAAAGGTCCAGTTCGGTGCCTTGTTGGGTGTATGAACTCTCGAAATTGGCGGTGAACTGTTGGCACAGTTCTGCCCAACTATTGATGGAGTCGGGCGGAAGGCTCATGAACCAGGACCTAGCGGTCCCAGATAAAGCCACGGGGAAATAATTGGCCATCACGGCCTCGTTGCCTCTAGCCGCGAGGATTGCCGTGGAGTAGATTTGGAGAAATTCAGTGGGATTGACAGTCCCGTCAAATTTCTTCGGTAGGTGAGGCTAGAACTTCTGCGGCCATCTGACCATGCGTAGGTGCATGGCCAGGGTAGAACAACCTCCTCCTACTCCCTTAGGAGCAGGACTGTCCTGAGCCTCTCACCTCTCGCGAGCACGCTCGATGTGGACGCGGTCGTCCTGTTGACGGTAACGGTGATCGAGCTCCGCTCGGAGGTCGTGAGATGAAAGCCTGGTTACCATATGAGTACGTCGCGCCCCCAGAAGGCAGCGGTGTCGCTTGTTGAGATGCAGCACGCCTCCTGTGTTGTGAAGCGTTCGGACCAAGTCTACCTGACAAGGTCCGATGTTGTGACTGGGCCCGCCCCGTGGGGGGAGGACCTTCATTGCTGATGCCATCGCCTGCTGCTGCAACCAGATGTTCCAAATCAGCTCTCCACTGCTCCATTGCAGCATGGGGTGCTCTTGGAGGTCGCGGACATTGGAGAAAAGCATGTGCAGCATTAATCGCATGTTCAGGGTTGTTGTTCACTGATGCAGTGACCGACGCAGTCGCCCCATCTCGACGTCCAGCTTGATTCGCAAGAGCAGATGGTGGCGGTGCTAGCATGACTCCTGCTGGAGCCACGGCACCTGCTGGTTGCTGCATGTTGGAGGGGTTGCCTCCAGCAGGTTGCGCAGCGTGGTTGCCGTTGGACGATCCAGCAGCAGAGTTCACCATCTTTGAATCTCGGGCGCCCCTACCTGGCGCTCCAACTGTCAGAGTGTGATTCCAACAATTCTCCCGGTACTACCGTTGGCAGCCCACGGATTTTGTAGTTCGGTTGTGGGCGCCCAGAGATTCAGAACACGATGGCAAGTTGACACGTGGATTTACGTGGTTCGGGCTGCCTGGGCATAATACCCTACTCCACGGGTGTGTGTTGTTGTTGTATTGAGCGTCTGAGCACTTGTGGGCGTGTGTAGTCATCCAGTGTGTAAGTCCCCTCTATGTATCGTCCGACCAGTCCTTTTATAGTACAAGGACTGGTCATTACATTGTTAGCCTAGCCCGACATGTGGCCCTGGCAGTTACTGATGTTTAATACACAATTAATGAGCTTAATTACCCTTAATAGCGTGGTAACGCGCCTTGAGAGTGGCGTTACTGGTATTAAGGGCCCTCAGATCGTGTGCCACTAATATAGCATTAATGGCACTTGATTGGGTCTTGAGGCTTTAATTGTTCCTTGAAGGTCCAAGCCGTTGAAGGTCCTCCACTCTGTCTGTTGAGGCTGAAGGTCCGGCGGTTGGACGCGTGGTAGCTCCGGAGTTTCTGTCTGGGACGAGTAAGTCCGGTGATGTGTACACGTGTCAGTACTGGAGCTTCCCTCTATCAGGGGTTAGGTTCGGGGGTGCTACACAGGTATCTAGTCCGGAGCTCTCCCATAAGTGGGATGTAGCTCTGGTTTAACGACACACATGGCGGCATTGGGACTAACCATAGAAGGGAGGCATGCCCGGTTCCGTATGACACGTGGGGCCATTGGAGGTCTTCAACTCAGACAGGTGAAGTTTCTTTGAGCTATTTGCAGTCCCAGTGGTATCCGGTATGTAGGGTACCGACAGATACACTCTTGGTTGAGGTGCTTGAGGTCTTGGATCTTCATCCTCATCTACCTCATTTTTTTCGTCCCCCCTTGATTTATGCCTTTCATCTTCTTGGAGCGCATCTTGGGGGTCTTGAGCTTGATTATTTGAGGAAGATCTTGCTTGATGTGTGGGATTATCACTTGAGTCTTGAGGTTGTTCTTGTGGTCGAATGTCTCCAAGTGGCATCCTTCCTATCACCACTTGTGGAGCTTCTTCTTGGTCTGGCACATGATGATCAACTTGCTCCACATGGGAGCCATTAGTCTCATCAAACACCACGTCACGTGCTACTTCAACTATTCCGGAGGATTTGTTGAAAACACGATAGGCGTAAGTGTCTGAGTCATAACCAAGCAAGAAACCCTTATAGGACTTATAAGCGAACTTCAAAGTCCTATGCTTAATATTGAGAATATAGCATTCGTTCCCAAAACACGAAAGTATGAGATGTTGGGTTTGTTACCGGTTAAGAGTTCATAAGACGTCTTCTTCAAGATGTAGAGAAGATACAACCGGTTTATGGCATGGCAAGCGGTGTTAACTGCTTCCGCCCAAAACCGGTCCGACTTCTTGTATTCATAAAGCATGGTTCTTGACATCTCGATGAGAGTCCTATTCTTCCTCGCGGCCACTCCATTCTGTTGAGGGGAGTAGGAGGCCGAGAACCCATGCTTGATGCCTTCTTCATCCAAAAACTCTTGAACTTGAGTGTTCTTGAATTCGGTGCCATTGTCACTCCTCATGGTCATGATACTTAAGGAGAACTCATTTTGAGCTCTCCTCAAGTATTTCTTTAGGACACCTTGAGTCTAACTCTTATCATGCAAAAAGAACACCCAAGTGAAACGTGAAAAATCATCAACAACTACAAGACCATATTTGTTATGGCCAATGCTTATGTAGGTTATTGGACCGAAGTGATCCATGTGTAGAAGCTCCAATGGTCTTGTTATCATCATGATGTTCTTGGATGGATGTTGAGCTCCAACTTGCTTTTCAGCTCGGCATGCGCTACATGGTCAATCCTTTTCAAACACAACATTCTTTAAACCATTGATGTGCTTGCCCTAAAGAAGTTTTTGCAAATTCCTAATCCCAACATGGGCTATTCTTCTATGCCAGAGCTATCCCATGTTGGTTTTTGCAATTAAGCATGTATCAAGTTGGGCTTTATCTGCAGAGAAATCCACAAGGCTGAGCTTTCCCTTGAGTACACCCTTAAAAGCAATTGAGTCATTGATTCTTCTTGTGACGGTCAGACCCTCATTATTTAAAGACAATTATAACCTTTTTCACGTAGTTGTGATATGGACAAGAGGTTATAATCAATTGAACCAACGTGTAAAACATTTGAAAGATTATGATTAGGGGATATAGCAATTTTACCGGTGCCAGGGATTTTCCCTTGTCTATTGTCCCCAAAGTAGATCCCCTCACTTGGATCTTCATTTTGCTCATACTCCACGAACATCTTCCTCTTTCCGGTCATGTGATTTGTTCATCCACTATCAAGAACCCACTTGGTTCCACCAGAGGAGTATGCCTACAAAATAGAATTAAGCCTTAGCTTTAGGTACCCAAGCGGTGTTGGGTCCTTTGATGTTAGTCAAGAGGCACGTGGGCACCCACACGCAATGTTTTGGACTCTTGCGGTGTGGCCCAATAAACCTAGCATAAGGCTTTCCAAACTTGTTTCTTGACAATACATATGAAGCATCGAAATTATGAAACAATGGATGAGGTTTCTTCTTAGGCATGTTAGGAGATGTAGCAATATTCTTTCCATGGTTGTTTTTATATGAACCTCCTTTGACAAAAACAATCAAGTTTTTGCCATTCTTGGGAGTTTTGACGTTTTGCCTCTTCTCCCTGGAAAAGCCAAGACCATCCTTTGCTAGGGGATGTCTTGTGTTGGTATATGCACTATGCGCATATGCCATCTTCTCCTTGTCAAAAATGCCACCCTTCGGTGCTTGCTTGTTTTGTGCCACATTAAGCTCATCTTTAAGTTTCAATATCAAGTTAGAGCACTTGCAAGCTTGAGATGTTTCGGATTAGAGATTTGTGGAAAGTGAGCTTCTAGAGGAAGAAGGTGCATTGACCTTGAGAGACTCCACTTGTGTTTCGAGGATCTTGTTATCTTTTATCAAGCTAATAAGTTCATCCTTTAGCACAATTGTAGTGTTCTCAAGGTTTGAGCAAGTTTCCTTGCTCAAAGCAAGTTAATGCTCAAGTGCATTGCTTTATTCTCCTTCAAGCTCCAAGAGCTCCTCAAACTCTTGACATCTCTCCTTTTTTTTTGGATGAGCATGTCCACTTGACAGTTGATGAGCTCTTCTTTCTCAAATATCTCATCCATTAACAACTTAAGCCTTTTCAACGTATTCTTACTCATATCTTTAAGCATATATCAATTTTCACTACAACTATCAAAATCATCATGTGAATAAATTGAATATGATGATTTATATTTAAGCTTCTTACTTCCCTCCTTGTCCATGAGGCAAGTTGGCCTTGAGTTGTCCAAGTTGGGAAAGAGCTTGTTCTCTGTGTTTGACTTCTTCATAGCAATAGTTGCTATCTTTTTTTCTTCATCGGAGGAGGATTATTCATTTGAATCCCACTCCTTCCCTAGGTGGGCATGCCCCGATTGCTTCTTCTTCTTGAAGTGTTTCTTCTCTTGAGACTTGCCCTCCTTCTTCTTGTTCTCTTCATGTGGCAATCCAAAATGAAGTGGCCGTATTCCCCACAATTATAGCAAGCCCTCTTTGATCTTGTCTTGGGCTTGTCTTTGCTCTTTCCATCACGATGGAAGCTCCCCCTCCTCCTTCTCAACATCCTCTGGAAGTTGTTGATGAAGAGTGCCTCTTCCTCATTAGTGTCAGGGCTCTCTTCATCACTCTCTCCTTTTTCATGGGATCTTGAGGATGTTGCCTTAATTGCAACATCTCTCTTTTGGAGGAGGACAACTTTTGTATATCGTTGTAGAACATAGCCTCTTACTCCATCATCTCATGGTTGATGATTCTTTCTAGAACTTTTTCGAGAGTCATCTTGTGGAATCCCGAACTTTCCTGGATTTAGTGAGCAAAGAGTGACATTTCAAGGCACGAATACCCGAATCATCCTCTTCATCACTTCGTGGTCTGTCCACTGGGTGCTTCCATAATATTGACTCTTGTTGATGAGGGTCTTGAGGTGGTTGTACATGTCTTGGGGAGACTCACCATCCATGATAGTGAACCTCCCAAGTTCTCCTTCAATCATTTCGATCTTTGCCTCCCGAATGACACGATTGCCCTCATGGGCCATATTGTGCGTGTCCCATATTTCTTTGGCCACATCCAACCCTTCAATCCGGTTGAACTCCTCTCGAGTCAATGATGAGGTGATCACTCCAACCACTTGAGCATTGCGGCAGAGTAGGACCGCTTGTTCCAGGGTAATGTCTTCCTCATTCTTGGGAAGATGAACACCTTTCAAGACAATTTGCCACAAGCTAGGGTTTAAGGAAATGAGATGCATCTTCATGTTATGCTTCCACATAGAATAGTCATTTACATCAAATTGGGGACGTTTCCCACTACGAATAGACAAATAGTGATTGCTAGCAGTTAATCGCTCATGGTTGCAAGGATATCGGAAGTAGTCTTGTGAACTACTCTCATTTTTGTTGTTGGTTGGATCAATCGCCTTGGTCTCCTTCTTGGGAAGACCTAGCTTCTCGCGAAGTCACGCCTTAAGTAGACGCATTTCCTCGTCATCATTGGGATCATCTTGTAACACATTGATGTTCTTCATCTTATCACCATCGACGATCAATGGAAATTCATTGTCACCCCTTTGGGCCGTCTCCTATCCGAGTTGTTAGACTCTTGGTGGAGAGTCATGCTCTGATACAAATTGAAAGTCGCCTAGAGGGGTTCAATAGGCAATATGACCTGAAATCGCTTAATGAAACGAGATTAAATTCCTGAGGCCGGACTAGTCTGGTGTGGGTCGGACTAGTCCACTCAGCACAAAGTGAAAACCTAAGAACTTGATTTCTACAAGTTGTTTGCGGAATATGGGTTCACCAAAGATACATGCAATTTCTAGCAACCCAGTACAACATAGATTAACAAGCGCAAGCAGTTAGGTTCCAAGATTTCAACAAAGAGCAATATGAATAAAGATATGAACCCTAAAAGCAATTCTAGTGATTACATAATGTAAAGCGACAAGCGATACACGATTTATCCCGTGGTTCAGCTCCACAAAGAATCCTACATCCACGTTGAGAAGTCCACACAAGGACTGGGTCTCACTTGATCCTCTTCTCACCAAGCCACCACAATGGCCGGCTTGCTTTCAATTATATCAACGGGTAATCACCAAGTCTCTTGGGGCTGCTCACAGGTTGAGGCTCCCACGAATCAATACAGCAAGAAGCACGCGAAGCTCAACTCACACAAGCCATAAAACGCAACACCAAGTGCAAGAGATCAAACTGAGAGCCAAAGCACGATGATCTTCCCTCACTCCCCTTCCCAAAACTTAATCTCTTCAAGGTTTGGTATTAGAGGGCAAGTAGGATGAGTAGAAGTCTTTGGATGGCACAAGGACTGTTGTGGTGGCCCTAGGGTTCAAGACTTGACAAATAGGGGTCATGGTCCCCTTTTTATATGGGTCCCGACAACTAACTCTTGCCATCAACTTAACCCCAAACTAGTCCGGCCCTGGACCACGAACTATTCGCAAGCATGCTTGCGAAAATATGATGCCCTGAAATCCTATCGAATGGCTTGCGGCCCATGTAAAATTTGTGCCGAGAAATGGTCAAAGGGTCACAAATGCTCTCCATCAGTTCAGCTCCATGTAGTTCAAGAATTATGGGATATGTTTAGTAATGATGATCAGTTATCTTCCTCTCAGTCTATTCATGCTGAAGACCATCTGTATATGATCCTCTCCAAAGCAGTGTTCTCAGGCTACGAATCTCCCAAAACAATGAAGCTTTATTGATGCATACAGGGTCAAGATGTTTTGGTCCCCATCGACAGTGGGAGTTCACAATCCTTCATCAGCTCCACAGTTGCTAGTAAAGTACAGGAAGTCTCTACTACAAGGAAACCTGTTAAGGTATCGGTGGCCAATGGCTCCGCCCTCCTCTCTAATAGAACTTTGTCAAGCCGAATGGACCATTCAGAATGTTTAGTTCCCTGACCGACTTTAAAGTTTTATTGCTTCAATGCTATGACATCATCCTTGGTATGTATTGGCTTGAGGATTTCAGCCCCATGCATGTCCATTGGAGTCTGTTGAAGCGTACGAACGACACTTCCCCCGGTACTACTAAATTGTAGCCCGCGGAGGTTCTTGTATCGGTTTAGGCGCGCGGAGATCTTAGACAAGATGATTACAAAGATGATTTACGTGGTTCAGGCCGACTGAGTGTGATACCCTACTCCACGGGATTGTATTAGGGATTTGATCGTGCTTGTGTGCGTATGAGCTTTCCTTGTTTTGTACCATGCAGCACATCCCTTTTATAGATCAAGGGATGGCTGTTACATGGTTGCCTGGCCCGACATGTCCCCGGCGGTTATTCTTGCCTAATACACAATTAAGTGTGTTTAAGCACCCTAGCAACGTGATAACACCCCTTGATGGTGTCGTTACCAGTATTAAGGGTCTTCTGATCCTACGCCATTAATAGTGCATTAATGGCACATAATAAGGCATTCTAATTGTAGCAATAAGAGTCCTTTGAATGCTTATTCGGTTGGAGATCCGTCTGTATTCCCGTTTGTGGAGTAGGTGCGGAGGCTTGACACGTGGCGGCTCTGGAGCTTTCCCTTGCGGGGAGGTACGTCCGAAGCTCTTATACACGTGGAGGCACCGGACCTTCCTTCTGCTGAGGGTTAGGTCCGGGGTCACAGTACACGTGTCAAGTACGGAGCTCCCCTATGTAGGGGGTTTGGCTCCGGTATTGTGTTACACGTCACAGTGTCGGAGCTCCCCTATGTAGGAGGTGGGCCCAGTGCCGTTTGACGCGTGGGGCCAGATGTCTTCAACTTTGAAAGGTTGAACTCCCTTGAACTTCTTGCAGTATCATCGGGTACCCGATACGCAGGGTACCGACAATGGCCCCCGGGCTCACCTTTGGGAGAAAACCCGTTGGGTTAAGTTATTCTACCAGAGGTGAGGCCGTCATCGATTCCCGTGCTGCAACTTCAAAGGTCTTCTAATGTACTGTTGGGACGATTGTTCGGGGTTAAACCATCGCCGCGTGGCTTGTTTCGAAAGTGGCAGGTGAGATCTTTATGTGCAGATCTCACGCAATTGAAGGTTGCCTATTCCCAATACGAAAACTGTATTGGTTCCGAGCACCTTGTCAGACTGTCTCCCTCGTGCTTCCGGGCGCCTATCATGACAATGGTTCGCATGGGGTAATAACCTCGACTTCTTCGTTGGGGTGGCCATGAGCCCATTCGTCATTGACGGGGTAGATTCTTTGTAATGTCGACTTGCTCTCGTTGCGGTTTCCATACAAGCGTTGTGGAGGCTTACTTAAGAAGGAAAGTCTGCACGGTTTGAGGACTCTTTATGCTTTCGATCAAACTCACGCTCAGAGCCTCCAAACTTTGCCTAGCTTTCTCCTCTTTCACTCCACTTTGCCGCGATGGAGTTAGGTCTTCCCAAAAGCCGAATCCCGAGCAAGGACAATTTGATGAAGGTCCGAACCTTCATGGGATGGTCCACCGACTCCTTCAACCACTTGGTCCGTGCCGGCAAGATCTCCTTCAAAAAGGAGCGTCGCAGCGAGATGGTGTACTTTTCGGTGTACGCCATGGTGGGACTGATCCCACCTCTTTCAAGTTTCATCTTGATGCTGCTGGACTTCTATGACCTCCAACTGCATCACCTCGATGCACACTACCTCCTACTGGTGGCGACTTTCGTCCACTTTCGCGAGATGTGGGTTGGCGGGCCACACTGCGTCGAACTGTTCTGGACCTTCTTTACGGCCCATACCACTGGCAAGGGGACAGAGTTGCTTGGTTTCTACTACTTCGTGAAGCGCAAGAACTGTCCCTTCAAGTACTTGAAGCATTCCACTCTGCCAAATGGAATGACTGGAAGAAGTATTGGATTGTCATTGCAGTGGAGGAGCACGACAGGTTGGAGCTGCCCCAAGGACTCCCCAACGTCGACACCCATGCCTGGAATGTAGTTCTGAAGTGATGCATTTAACCGTGTCCTGACCAAAATCCCAGAATGTGTGCAGGGTGGAGTGACCCCTCAGATGGTCTTTGGAAATTTCTTTGTGAACAAGTGGGCTCTACTGAGGAGGAGGGAGAAGCTCGCCCGGGCTTTCAATAGTGTGATGGATGACGACCGGATTGAAACGGTTTGAAATCGAACTTGGATGACGAAGCTATGAAGCTCCATCTCAAGAAATTTCAGCACGGGGCTATCACCGAAGATGCCTTAGCTCTGTCGGCTACTTTCCTTCCTCTAAATATGATTCCAGAGATCAGCAGGGGGCTACCGAGGAAGATGCCGGTGCTAGACGACCTCAATGAGGTGGAGAAGCGTAGGGTCTCCAGGGTTGTAATACCTGGAGCTTCAGAGGAGGTGGTCGCCCCTACCCTGAGCCAAAAAGTTTATGACGTCGGCAAGGGCAAGGGTAAGGAGCCAGCCGAATCTTCCTGTCGGAAGAGGAAGCTGAAGCACGCTGATGGGAGCTCCATCAGGTTGGCTCCATCTACAACTGCCCCTTCTCCCTGGCGAGGGAGATCTGCTTCTGCGACACCTCCTCCGGTGCAAGCGTCCTCGAGAGGCGCCAGTTCTGTACAGTTGACCCCGGTTCTGGCACTAGCTACGGGCTCCAGGTCCGGTAGTCCTACCCAGCCAAGGAAGACCTCAGCCGGGGCAACACCAACAATGGCGGCAGGCTTCGCGCAACATTCCAGATCTCCATCCGTGTCAACCACGACAAGTTCTGGTTCTGAGCCTCCGGCGAAGAAGTTTTGTGTCAATTGGAGTGCTAGTTTCCCAAGGTAAGTTTTGCTTTTTCACATTTATTTGCCACTTTTATTTTTATAATTTTTTGAATCTTCCAATTTTTTGTATGCAGGGCATCAAAGATGGGGTCTAAAGCTTCGGCCTCCGTTGCAGCGGCCAAAACAGTGAGGGTGGAAGCTCCAGCTTCGACCCCCGTGCCTCGTCAAGTGGTCACAGAGGTCACGGCAACTCCAACGTTAGCTGTCGTGGATCTAGATCCAGAGTCATCGCTAGAGACTCCCGTGGTAGTGCCGGACCATGGGAGAGACATACATGAAGACGCTCCAGTAATGGCGTCACCAGCGACTGACGCTCTGACACAGGATGCGGAGATGGTGGAAGGCCCGACATCGAGGCCGGAGGTAATTGAGGCTCCGGTCACTATTCCAAAAGTTGCTGCTAAGCCGGTAGATGAACTGGTGGTGCCGGAAGCTGTTGATGCCCTGGCAACCGATTCGGTGGTACTTAAAGTTCCGACCCTTGAGTCGGAAGTTATTGACGCTCCGGCTACCGAGCCAGAGATAGTTGATGCACCAGTGCCTGAGCCAGTGGTGGAAATGGCTTCGGGTGAAGCTCCAGCGACCACCCTGGAAGTTACTGCTCCGGAGGTGCCCATGCCCGAGGCAGAACACCATGAAGACATGGAGGTAGGCTCTTCACCGTGGAGCCAACAATTGAAGTCCCCGCATCAGGACCTTCGACGTCGGCTATAGAGGTAGAAGTTCCCCCAGTGTGTTCTTCCTCTGCTGCTGCTGAAGAGCTCCTGGAGGGTGGCCCTAGTGCTGTAGAAGCTCAAGGAACCACGCTTGTGGCGTTGGACCCTATTTTTGTTCTTTAAGACCTCTTGGAACAAGCAAAGGTGACCCCGACAGGTCCAGAGCCCATTCCCTTGGCATTGTCCATAGACAATGCTTGCTTGAGCCTCCGAAAAGTTTAGCTCGCCTACGATCACGACAGCAAGGTCCTTGAAGAGGCGTCACACCTTGAGGTGTTGGCGCAACAGACTCCATTTCGAGACCAAGCTTGCTCAGACGAGGCTTGCTGATCAGAAGGAGTGGGTCAAGAGGGAAATGGCCCGGATGGAATACTGGGGCAATCTGCTAGAAGAGAAGGACGCTGCCATCAGGGCTCTCGATGCTAATTCTCGGGAGATCCTAGAGCATGCCAAGTAAAGGAGTGATGTTGTTGATGAGCGTCACGACAACCTCAATGAATTAAATGTGGTTCTCCTGAAGCATCGGGCAGACCTTGACGCAAGAGAAGAGAAGCTCCTGGAACAGCAGGAGGATGTTTTGAAAAGAGAGGAGGAGCTCAGTCAAAAGTTGACTCTGGCTGAGCAAAATTTAGCAGATCCCTCCAAGAAGTATGATCTGTGGAGTAAGGAGGAGGAAAAATACTGGAAACGGGTACAAGAGCTCTCGAAAAGAGAAGCTGATGTTGCCACCAGGGAAGGAAAAGTAAGAGGTAGGGAGAAGGACCTGGCGGAACAGCAGAACCACATCCACCTCCGGGAGACAGAGCTAGCAGACCGCAAAAAGCAAGTACCTGAGAATATGCAGCAACATGCCAAAGTGGTTGAGCGCCTTGCTCGGGAAAGATAGGAGCTTCCGGCCGCTCGGAGGTCATTGGAGGAGCTACGGAGCTCGAGTGCAACTGAATCCCTACTGGTATTGGATTTCCTGGGGCGAGCGGACATAGCCTTTCTGCCTCTTGGCTTCAGTCCAGTACGTCCAGAGGATCGAGCACAGGAGCTAGACCAGACACTGATGGCGCTTGGCTCTGCTGGCAGCAAACTCGATGCAATGGGTTATGTCATCGCTGATCAGCTGGAGACAGAGGGGAAATCTCTGGCCAATAATGTCGCCTAGTATGTTTTGGTGTGTTACAAAAGTCAAGACCCCCAATTTTCTCTTGATCTGGTATTTGAAGGACTCATTGCCGAAGAGGAGGATGCCGCCAAGGCTAGCGTGCAAGAAGCTGCTGAGAAGGTTGCCTCGTTTTTCCACTGGACATAGATCCTCTAGTAGTTAGGACCTTTTCCTTTTGTCTTTTTCTGTAACCCTCAATTTGTAATCCAGTACTTTGAATGAATGAAACCCAATGTTTCTACAATGAATTCCATTTTGTTGTCCTTGTCTTCAATACACTGTCCATAATATTGTTTGCCTCCTGGTAGATGTATACAATTTGATTGCGAACATGTACCAAAAGGATTTGACGATGTGTTGATGACTTGGACACTTCAAACTTATAGGTTTTAGGTCCGAAGTTTATTTCAGACTTCTCCAGAGAGCTTTTGTAGCATCGACGACGGGCCCCTCGGGTTGTCGGAGCTTGATAGGTCCAACGGTACCCACTGTCAACGCATAGAACATCGACGGTGGGCCCCTTGGGTTGGTCGGAGCTTGATAGGTCCAACGACATCCACTGTCAACGCGTAGAGCATCAAGGGCGGGCCCCCTGGGGCTGTTGGAGCTTTATAGGTCCCACGACACCCACTGTCAATGCGTAGAGCGTCGACAGCGGGCCCCCTGGGATTGTCAGAGCTTGATAGGTCCGGCGGTATCCACTATCAGCTCGTAGAGCGTCAACAGCGGGCCCCCTGGGGTTGTCAGAGCTTGATAGGTCCGACGAAACCCACTATCAACACATAGAACATCAACGGCGGATCCCTTGGGTGGTTGTTCCATCTTCACTTAAATTATACTTTATGTCAATGTTTGGCCCTCATAGAAGTTGTCGGAGCTTGTTAACTCTGGCGGTGACTACTTTCAACGTTTGAACACGTCGACGGCGGGCCCCCATGGGGAATGTCGGAGCTTAATAGCTCCGGCATCGTCCCCCATCGCTGGGTTTTTTGTTTTTCCTGTACACTAAAGACAGGAAAAAGAGTAAAACTAGATCTCTTTTCTATAAATTGTTTGTGACTTATTGTTCTTATTTGTGTTTTAGATCCGAAGAAATTCGATATGATAACAAGCATATTGATGTAATCTCTCCAGATATGCATGCTTTTTTAGTATTCAGCCTACTCAGGCATGTCGGGATGTAGGTAGAGTGGCGTACTTAGGGAGCGGGACCAGGCTAAGTCGGTAGCACACTCCGGACATATGTTGGCTTGGCGTTCAGGCGAGTAGACTATGCAGCAATGTTAATATCCAAAGAGACCAACAATATAACTTGTAACACATATGAATAACTTGAACTAAAACATAAAAAGACTTGCACAACTTCATTATAGACAAGAAGGATAAAAATAATAATTCAAAAGACTTAGCCTTGTACAAAAATAAATGCACGTGAGGTCTGTTTTCACATAACAATGTCTTTCATTATAGGTCCGGATTAGAAGGGAGACAAGGACACACTTAGAGTACATGACCAGGCTAGATGTATTAGGTATTTGATCATGCTTGTGTGCGTATGAGCTTGCCTTGTTTTGTACCGTGCATCACATCCCTTTTATAGATCAAGGGATCGCTGTTATATGGGTTGCCTGGCCCGACATGTGGCCCCGATGGTTATTCTTGCCAAATACACAATTAATGGTGTTTAAGCACCATAATAACGTGATAACACCTCTTAATGGTTGAGTTACTGGTATTAAGGGTCTTCTGATCGTGCGCCATTAATAGTGCATTAATGGCACATAATCAGACCTTGTACTTGTAGCAAGTCCTTTGAATGCTTATGCCATTGGAGATCTGTCTGTATTCCTGTTTGTGGAGTAGGTCTGGAGGCTTGACACGTGGCGGCTCTGGAGCATTTTCTTGCAGGGAGGTAGGTCCAAAGCTGTTATACACGTGGAGGCACCGGAGCTTCCTTCTACTGGGGGTTAGGACCAGGGTCACTCTACATGTGTCAAGTACGGAGCTCCCCTATGTAAGGGGTTTGGCTCCGGTCTTGTGTTACATGTGGCAGTGTCAGAGCTCCCCTATGTAGGAGGTTGGCTCAGTGCCGCTTGACACGTGGGGCCTACGGAGGTCTTCAACTTTGACAGGTGGAACTCCCTTGCACTTCTTGCGGTACCATGGGGTAACCGGTACGCAGGGTACCAACAGAGTCAAAAATGGATGTCCATCCCATATAAAGAATCATCAGCCTTACTACAAGGTATATTACCCGAAATGCCAGCGCACACTGTCATTAAGCTTTTAACTCTACAGGACTCTCCCTCTTCTGAATTGCAAGTGGTTGGCCTCTGTTCTGAACTTCAGCAACTGATACTGCAGTATTCAGTATTGTTTGAACCCCCGGCGGGGCTCCCTCCTAATCGTGCTTGCGACCACATAATCCATCTAGTGAATGGTTCCAAGCCAATTAACTTCTGACAGTATAGTTATCCCCCCAATCTGAAAAATGTGATTGAAAATGAGATTTAGGAGATGCTGAAAAATGGCATAATCCAACAGAGCTCTAGTGAGTTTAACTCACTTGATTTACTCGTAAAGAAAAAGGATAGGTCCTAGAGGTATTGTGTGGACCTTAGACACATTAATGCTCTTATCATCAAAAGAAAATTTCCAATTCCAATCATGGAGGTTATATTTTATGAGCTCACTCATGCTAGGTGGTTTACAAAATTGGCCGTTTAGGCAGGGTTTCATCAGATTAGGCTGAAGGAGGGTGAAGGCCATAAGACTGCATTTTCCACACACCAAGGGCATTTTGAATTCTGGGTCATGGCTTTTGGATTAACTGGGGCCCCAGGAACATTCCAAGGAGCAATGAATGCCACATTAGCCCCCCTTTTAAGAAAATGTGTGATGGTCTTCTTTGATGATATTCACATCGATTGCACTGATTTTGACTTCCATTTGTTTCACATCAAACAAGTTTTTGATCTTCTACTTAAGGACAGTTGGAAAGTGAAGTTCTCCAAGTGCTCCTTTGCTCAAAATCAATTGTCCTACTTGGGTCATATACTCAGTCCTGCAGGAATAGCCACTGACCCTACAAAAGTATCATCTATTGTTAATTGGCCAACACCTCTGAATATTGTGGGGACCGGAATCCCGACCTCCAAGGATCTCATTGGGTGGTGTCGTACAATGCGACACCCAACAGTATACAAGAAAAGGACGAGAACAATTTACGATACCAAGTCTTTATTGAAAAACACAGTGGATGTATTAAAATACTAACAAAAGGAAAGAGAACTATACATCATAGCTACGCTCTCCGCACTAGCTATGCAAAAGCAAAGTCATCCATTCCATGGATACTTCTCACTAGCAACACACAACTCACGGCGGTGTGCAGGGTTCCCACTCAGCTGTAAACCCTGGAAGAGGTGCAGCCTCGTCATCAAACCCGTCATCAGTCGTATAATCTGCAAAATCTCGTTAACTGCAAACGTGAGCATAAGGCTCAGCAAGACTAACTCGTCTCACTAGACATATGTAACGGTGAATACTAAGCATAGGTAAGGTAAAGCAAAAAGGACTCGCCTACAAGTGGATCCTTATGTTCATATTTTTAAGTAGCACGTGACATTCTTCAGGCACGGCACATCATAGGCTCCACAATCAAACAAGAAATGCTTTGCCGATGATATGACGTGCACAAAGCACATAATGCTATTACAGGTAAAGTATGGGGAATATGTGGACTTTTAATAATACTATCTCTAAGCGAAACAAGGTTGTCCAAGCAATTTGTAATCCAATATATCATATTCTCTTGACTTCTTCAGTATTTACTATGTCACAGCACGGTGAACAAGTGGTACTCTATTACCGCAAGGGACGGTGATTGCAATCAGGACATACCTGGAACAACAAGACACATACGCACTTCCAGAAATGTCAGCGGGTACATACAACATTACCTACATAACATCTTAGTACTAGTCGTATATGGCCACCTTTCACAAAACACTCGAATGTCGAACCGGTCAATCCGTCACGAGTAGGAAGTCATTGCGTGGGGCGTACTCTGATGTGCCCACCAGCTGATTTACACCTTGCTGCCCTCAACCCACGCCTATAAAACGGAACGGGATGCCTCGACAAACTAGTATCAAGCTACATCAGTTTACTGGAGCCCATTTATCTAGTATGTCGCCGGTAAAATTCAAGCTTGTCCAGTAGGGCCGCACACAAAATGGTCCTCAATCGACACAAGCAGGGCTACGCACGTGAGACCACGTCTTGCTGCATCCTACCCACTGCTCGGTCTTGATTTCATATTCATAAACCATTTTCTGATTCTAGATCCTCCCGTGTGATAAAATTCCTATCTCGCGAGTACATTCCAACTACTCGACTTCTACAGAATTCCTATGAGCGTAAGCATAGCAGTGTCTACTCAACAGGTCGTAGACCTACCCAAGACTCCATATGATTGGTGGGCCATGCAAGTGGATGTCAAACACCTTAGGTAATGCACAATCATCTGAAGACGTAAGGTGAGATAAAAACTGCAAAACACTGTAAGTCACTTAAATACAAACAGCGGCTTGCCTGAATGCGAGTCTGAGCCTATGTTAGTTTCCGGTAGCTAGACCTCCAAAGCTTCCGGCTGCTCCTCGATTCCAGCTACTACACGATATGCAACCTTCGTCTACCTTCCGTCTACCTTCGCATAGAGATTTTATAACTACATAGAGATTCGGAATATTGTTCAACCAAGTATTTTAAGTCCAAATAACTTGAAATTTTTACTGGAGGACAAGTGTATTAACAATAGTGTTCTGACCAAAATTGGGAATTTTCCAATCAACAGAACTGTAGGAATGAATTCTTTAAGCATTTTGCTTATATGAATTATAGAGAAATTTCTATTGCTTTTCATACAAATCCAAGTGCACCACTGGACATTATGCTTCATGCTGGTTTTAACAAAATGTATTTGGGAATTTTTGGATAATTGTACTGGAAGTTATGGATTTTCCAAGTTTGGATTGAATTTGGATTTATTTTCCTATTCGAATTTCAAATAAAGGGGCCGGTCCCACTTCATTTGAATCGGGACAATCAGAACTGAGCCACACCGGGAGCCACGGGGTTAACATGCGCAGCCACACCGGATCCGCGTTCACAGCTGATCCCACGCGAGAGGGCGTCGTTGACAGGTGGGATCCGCAACCTTCGTCTACCTCCCGACGCGGCGGCGTCTCTCGCCGGAACCGCGGTGGCGCTTCACCGGACCTAGCTGTGTCAACCTCTTTCCGTCCTCTCCTTGACCGCTCAACCATAAAATCGACCGCGCAAGACGATGGTGGTGTCCAATCATGTCGGCAATGGTCGGAGACGGCGGTGCGACAGTGACGGCGGAGCTAGGGTTTCGGCGTTCGTCGGAAACGCTCGGAAATGGCGTAATAGGCTCAGTAAAAGGTAGGGAATGTTATTGGGAGCACCGAGATGATGATTTGGGGGTTAGAATGGGGTGACATTGCCGGCAAAGTTGAGTTCAACGGCGAAGTACGGTTTTTCAACCAACGGCCACGAAATCTTGAAATCTAAGGTGCTCGGTTGATAACATTCAGGGTTTTTGGGCAGGGAGCTTCGTTAGGACATACAAAAGCTATCTGCTAACTAGATTAAAGGATGATTGCAAGAATGAAATTAATTTAAGCGTGAAGCCTTGTTGTTATATTGAGAAATTGTTCGGTTATCGAACAAGAACTCGAGCTATACTTCATGTCAGAGGCTTAGACTCTGTGAGCATAAACTAGAGAGGACTGCAAACCTTTTTGCTTAAAGGATCAAGGTTGGAGATGGCCTAGAATTGGAGCTCGATGGTGAGACAGTGAAGGTTCTCGGCGGCTTCCTCGACGCCGACCGGAAAACTTCAAAATATCTCAAGCAGAAGCTATGTCACAATCAATGACCAAATAGAATACGTAGAGAAAGTTTTGACAAGCCTTTTATCTACTTACAGCTTGGGGAGAAATGACTTCAATCAATGACAAAAGCTTGATCGAACAGTTGCGGTGGAAATGGCGTGAACCGAGGTGGAGCTCAACGGCGACGGCCAAGGGGTGTATTTATAAGGACGGAGGGATGAGGGGAGCGCGCAACGGCGCAAGCAAGCAGGCAGCTCGGTGGATGCATGCCGCGTCGCGGTGTCACGTGCTGCCGACATCGATCGGCGGGGAGAGCTGGATACAGAGCACCCCGTGGGTTGCACTCGAGTGGGTTAGGTTGACAGTGGGTCCCACCTCCTCTTATCCACTTCCCCTCTATGCAACTTCAATTCCCCTACCAAACTTGATCCAAAATTTCTAGATTTGTGTGGGGAGGCTCAAATAAATATCTGGAATTTGATTCTGCAATTGGATTTAGATTTGGAGTAAGTATCATTCGAATTTCAAATTTGACCTCGAAATTGGATGAAATTCCATGGTGTCACTGAATTAAATAGCATCTAAGTTCCAAAAATTGTGAAACTTTGAGGATATGTCAAGCAAGTCATGCTGACAATGATAGTGTTTTCAAATCTTGATGTTCAAATAATTTGAACAGAATTCCAAATTTGAATTCCTAATATGGTCTAAATTTGCTAAGCGTCTCAAATAAAATAGCAAATGGAGTTCAAAATATTTGAAACTTTGGAGGAAGTTTATTTGGAATATTAGTAAACCATAGAAGAATTTATGGCCTCTGAATTGAATAAATTTTTAAGGGCCAAATGTACAGTAGCATATTTAATTTGTAATTAATTTGAATATATATTGGGTACTGCATATTAATTTGACCTAGGATCCTCCATTCAAATAATTCCAAACATTGAAGAGAGGTCAAAAGAATTTATCTAAGATTATTGGTGATGTCCATTCCTCATGTTAATAACATTTAAGCATGAGTGGAAGAAAATATTTGATGAGATCAAGTTCATAAGTTATCTATAATTGGTCTCCATTAGGGTTGATAACCAACTTACAACTGAACCTCATATGAAGGAAAATGTGGGATTTTACATTCCTCCCCCCTTAAAAGAACCTCGTCCCGAGATTACAAAAGGAAGGATAAAAAGAAAAGATCGGATGAACATATGACGTTAACAAGTCCGGATAGTTGGTTCTAAGATATTCCTCGCTTTCCCACGTTGCTTCATCAGTAGTGTGGTTTCCCCACAAGACCTGGTAGAAATGCAAGGTGCAGTTTCTTGTGGTACGAGTGTTCTCATCGACTATCTGAGGTGGATGCTAAGAGTAAGTGAGATCTGGTTGGAGAGCTTCCAAATCCTCCATACAGACTTCCGTTGGGACCTTGAGACATTTTCTCAATTATGAAACGTGAAACACATTGTGGACCCCTGAAAGCGATGCCGGCAGCTCTAGCCAATAGGCTACAGGTACGCATTGCTCACTTATTGCGAATGGTCCGATGAGATGCGGAGCTAGCTTCCCTTTTATTCCGAAGCGATGAATCCCTTTCATTGGGGATACACGAAGCTAAATGTGATCCCTGATATCAAAGTGAAGCGGTCGATGTCGTTTGTTCGCATAGCTTTTCTGGAGAGACTGAGCAGCCTTGAGGTTGCCTTGATTAACTCGTACTCGATCTTCGGCTTCCTTTACCAAGTCTATACCATACGTTACTCGTTCACTGGATTCACACCAGTTCAAAAGTGTGCGGCACTTCCGGCCATAAAGAGCTTCATAAGGTGCCATTTGGATGCTAGTATGATAACCATTGTTGTATGAAACTCCGCCAATGGTAGATGACCATCCCAATTCTTACCATAGTGGATGGCACAGGCACGAAGCATATCCTCTAGCACCTGGTTTACTTGTTCCGTTTGACCATCAGTCTGTGGATGGTAAGCTGAGCTTCGAATCAATTTGGTACCCAGAGATGCGTGGAGCTTCTCCCAAAATCGAGCAACAAACAAGGTTCCATGATCTTATATGATAGTGTGGGGTACTCTGTGTAAGCATAAGATCCTGGCAATATACATCTCTGCATATTATCGTGACACATACTTAACATTGACTGGAATAAAGTGAGCCGACTTGGTGAGTCGGTCGACTATCACCCAAATCGAGTCATGCTTGCGAAAGGTGAGAGGTAATCCAACAATGAAATCCATGCTGATGTCCTCCCATTTCCAGGCCGGTATGCTTAAAGGTTGTAGTTGTCTGGCTGCCTTTAGATGGTCAGCTTTCACTCGTCGACACGTATCACATTCGGATACATACTTCACTATTTTCCTCTTCATCTGAGTCCACCAAAATTTATTCTTCAAGTCTTGTTACAATTTGTTACTCCCCGGATCAATAGAATATTTGGACAAATGAGCTTCATCTAGAATTTTCTTCCGAAGTCCCACATTGCGGGGTACCACGATGCGGTCTTTGAACCAGATGGTACCGTCATCGTCACCTCGGAAATACTTCATTTCCCCCTTTTTCATTCGTTGGCGAATATGCGATATGCCCTTGTCCTTCTACTGAGCCTCCACAATTTCCTCCCTTATGGTAGGAATGAGGGCTAGATTGTAGAGTGTCCCATACGGAACCAAGTAGAGACTCGGTTCTTCTTCCTCTATCAAGGTGATAGAAAGGTTATTGATATGGGACTTGCGACTTAGTGCATCTGCGACTACATTTGCCTTTCCGAGATGGTAGTGGATCTCAATCTCATAGTCTTTGATTAACTCCAACCATCTTCGTTGTCGCATATTCATATCTTTCTAGGTGAAGATGTATTTCAAGCTTTTGTGATTAGAGTAGAGATGTATTAGGTTGCCCCATAGATAGTGTCTCCACATCTTCAATGCTAGTACCACGACAACGAGCTCAAGATCATGAGTCAGATAATGCTGCTCATGGTTCTGAAGCTGCCGTGATCCATAAGCGATCACCCTTCTGTCTTGCATTAATACGCAACCCAAACCAATCCCAGATGCATCACAATAAACATCAAAGGATCTAGTTGTGTCTGGTTGGGCTAATACTGGAGTTGTCGTGAGGTGTTTTACTAATGCTTGAAAGCCTTTATCACATTCCTTTGTCCATGTATATTTCTTTCCCTTCTTTAGAAGTTCCGTCATTGGTTTAGCTATCTTGGAAAAGCTTGGGATGAACCACCGGTAATATCCTGCTAAACCAAGGAAACTTCAAACTTCATGCATAGACTTAGGAGACTCCCATTTGAGTTCTTGCTTAATCTTGCTTGGATCAACTACAATCCCTTCGGTAGAGATGATGTGCCCTAGAAATGGCACTTGGTTAATCCAGAACTCACATTTGCTGAACTTAGCGTACAACTTGTGGTCCCCCAATCGCTGAAGCACAATGTGCAAATGTTATGCATGTTCTTCTTTGGATTTTGAGTACACAAGGATGTCATCGATGAAGACCACGACAAACTTGTCCAAATCCGGCATGAACACCGAATTCATGAGATAGTTGAAATGGGCCGATGCGTTGGTCAATCCGAAGGACATGACAAGGTACTCATATAATCCATACCTCATCGAGAATGCTGTATTAGGTATATTCTCTGGTCGAATCCTGATTTGATAATACCCAGAGCGAAGATCCATTTTTTAAAATACCCGAGCACCCACAAATTGATCGAGTGGAATATCGATACAGAGTATTGGATACTTGTTCTTTATCGTGGCAGCATTGAGTGGACAATAGTCCACACATAGTCTCAACATTTTATCCTTCTTTTCCACGAACAATGTAGAACAACCCCAAGGTGATGAACTTGGACAAATGAAACCCTTGTCCAAAAGTTCCTTTAGCCGCTCTTTCAGTTCTGCAAGTTCCTTAGGTGCCATCTTATATGGCTTTCTTGAGATTGGCGCTGTTCCCGATACAAGTTCAATTTTAAACTCGACATCTCGTTCTGGTGGCATGCTAGGAAGATCTTCGGGAAAAATGTCCGGATACTCACATACTACTGGAATGTCTTCGAGTTTACAGGCTTTGGTGTTATAAGCAGTTGGAGTCACGTGGATATTACTCTCAAGAGTGAGAGTTTGGGGAGAGTGGAGCGGAGAATTTAGATATATCCTCTGAGGAACGATGTCAATAATAGCACAGTTGTATTGCAACCATGCCATCCCTAAAATGACATTTATCTTCTGATGCTCTAGTATAATGAGAGAGATAGGGTATATGTTCCCACCAAGATTAAGAGGTACCCTATGGACCATCTTATCTGCGACTACATTTCCTCCCGGAGAACAAATCATATATGGGGTTTTTGTGGAAAAGATAGGCAACTGGTATTGATTGACATAAGACTTGCTAATAAAGTTGTGGGAAGCACCAGAGTCAAAAAGGATGACTACAGGATGACCAATGGGAGACAATGTACCCGTGAGTATGGGTGCGCCTTACGGAACTTACCCGGAATGGAGGACGGAATCCCGGTGCACGCGGTGGAGGTAGAGGTGCACGCGGAATCATCCCTTGTTGCTGTTGTGGGCAAAAGTCGGTGTTGTTGAATGGGCGACCATGAAATATCGGAGGTCGCAATGGCGGCTGCCACCTCTGGCCGGATGGTGATCAATACACTATGAAGTACTTCTGAGGAGTACCCACTCTGCTGCCTGTGGAGCACTCCTTTTATTCTTGTCGGAGACAGCTCCCTAGTAGCGTCCTCGTGCACGATCGCGGCATTAACCATGTTGTTGATGCTGCCGCTGTTGAACAAGGCAAGCTTGTCCTTCATCTTGCAGTTCAAACACCGATAGAAGCATTCCCGCTTCCGATCTTCAGTACTCACTTGGTCCTGAGCATATTGGGCCAAGTGGTTGAATATCTTCGAGTACTCGTAAGCACTCCTTTCTCCTTGCTTCAGCTCTAAGAACTCTTGAAGCTTCCTCCTCATAACACCGAGAGGTATGTGATAGGCACGTAACGCCTCCCGTAATTCCTCCCAGCTCATGGCATAGCCGGCTGGTCGTGCGGCAAGGTAATTTGCCCACCACGCACCAGCAGACCCTTGTAATTGCTGGGCCGTGAACAGGGTCTTCTGATGTTCGGTTACTTGTAGCAAACCGAACTTCCCATTCAATGGAGCGGAGCTAGTTGTCCGCCTCCAACGGTTCATCGTCCTCCACTAAGACCGGCGGGTGCGTTGACATGAAGTCTGAGTATGAACTAGGAGAAAGCTGTAGCGGACCCGCATCTGGTCGACCTCCTTGACGGGACGGATACTGGACCAAACTCCGCAGTAACTCTATTTGCTCGTCGCGCGAGCCAAGCACTGCGGCGAGAACCTCCGCTAGACTCCTTAGAAGTTCAGGAGGTGGTGGTCGAGGAACTCATTTCTGCGGTGTCGCGGCTGTCTCCTGGATCGTAGATTTGTCCTCACGACCACGACTTGATCCTCCTATTTCAGGCGTCGTGCGCGTACGCACCATTCTGCGTCAAAATGACTTAAAATCAGCACATGTTTTCTTTTCCTTTATCCATTCATTATTCAGTAGCACGACTTATTGACAAGGGAATAAGTGCATAACATTCATATATATTGATAAAGTACAAGCTTTATACAAGATATATTATCTCATGAACAAGTTTACAGTAGTGTACTCCAAAATGATGGACTCCCCCTACGGAAGTGCATCTCTACCATACTTGGTCCCCATGAGATGTCATACACATCTTGTTATCTTAAACATAACCACTACTATTCTTAATATGATACAAACATGGCCACAAAATAAACACGAGCAACAATTAAACTATATGTTGCCCCGTGATGGCAGAAGTGTTGCCTCATCCCACTCCAAAACATCCTACTCGACGTACTCGAGTTCCTCGGGATCTTTTTCTTCTTCACCATTCGAAGGCAATTGTTCACCAATAATTAGTGGTATATCATGGGCCTGTGGAGACATCACTGGTTGAAATTGTGCTTCGGCCTCAATCACAATATCCTGAAGTTGTTCTGCCTCATACTACCAATTCTGAGCTGTCTCAATGGCAGTGTCCCTCTCTTCAGTGACTACTAACAGCTGCTCCTGCTGTTGTTGCACCTCTAACTGACTCGCTTGCAACACACCACGAGCCTGATGTAGTTCATTGCGAGTTTGCCTTTGTTCGGCACGAGCTTTCCGTAGCCTAATGCGAGTGTAATGCAGCTGACTCTCGCACTTATTTAGCCGGTGATTTGTTGGAGCTAGGAGTGAACGTAGATTCTCTTTGATATAATCAAGGGTATCTCCCCGCTCAGTCGCTTGCCGCAAGGCTTCGACTTGCTCCAGAATAATTGCGCCATTTGTAGAAACCACCATATTGGACACAACCGCATACGACCCAAGTGTCGTCGAGGTTGTGTCGCAATACGGTGTATAGGCAGCAACCATACGATGCTGCCACTCAAAATCGGCCACACCACGGACCGGAATCAGGGCAAATTGAGTCCCAGCCATGGCATCTTGATGAAGCTCACAAAGCTTCATAAGCGCCTCGCCGGCTGTGATTGCCCAAGTGTCCTCTAAATGAGCCCCCTTGATAGTAACCGATAAAGGAGTCCATCCATAATGACGTGGACTAGCCGGGATGTCTACCAAGATGGTGCATATCCGAACGCCTCTGTCAATCGTCTCTCTGCCCCAATAGCATGGCATCTCAATGAAGCCAAACTGTTGGAGCACTTCCCGCAGCATACTTGGGAAACCCGGATGGCTCGCGCAAGTGGAAAATCTCCATCTGTCCGGTAATTGCATCATTACATCCGCCATCTATAGAAAAAGAATACTGGAACCCTGAGAAGGTTTCCAACTCCCAATAGTTTAAGAAAATTTTAAAACTGGAGTTGTAATCACAGTCTGTTCTAGCTGACCTTCCTGTATAAATTGAAAATTTTCATATAGGAAACTTCGGAACCAGATGTGTGTTTGAATACAGAAGTTGTAGTACACTTTACAACCTTTCCAGATGGTACTCAAACAGCTCCAGGCGATCTAGGAAACAGAATATATACAGGTTTAAAGTTGACCTAACTTTTCTGGAAATTTTCACAGAACCTCTCCTGTATATGTGGTGATTTCCACAATTTATACAGGTGTATCATGACAACATATTGAGGTAATGACAAAATAAATATTGTATAACATCATGTTAAAAATCCATAGGTAAAATATTTCGGCCATGAAACATTTTTTACATAGGTATAGTGCATTAATTCTAAACTAAGTGCCAACTGTTCAAGTTCTGATCTGCCAGAACCAAGTTTGCAACCATAGGAATTTAACACAGCTACACCAAGATTTAGTTCATGAGTGCAACACAGAGTTGATAGTGGACTTGCTAAGATTTCCAGAAATGTATATATATGACCATGTCACCTTTCTGTATCAAAAAGCTAGAGCTATATAACCTTAACAGATGAACTGACTGTTGTTCAACAGCAGCCCTGCAGTTCACTGTTTTGAGCTCGAAATTTGAATTGATTCCAATTCGAATCAAGAGAAACTTTAAATAACAAAAATGTATATCTGCTTCTACCCTTTAATATATATATATATATATATATATATATATATATATATATATATATATATGTCACAGTAAGGCATAAGATTCTTCTACAGTGAGTTATTGCAAAAATACAGAGACTGGTACAATGGTAGGGTCATCTGGAGTAGTTTAAGCATACCCCAAATTTCAACAGATTATCAAGCTTATATGCCTTGATGGTCAACAGAAAAGTTGTAGAGGCCTTCGAGAACTTTTAATACATATAGCATACCCTTATGTTACTCCAAACTAACCAAGATTACAACCTGGCGAAGTTGAGCAAGCTTTAGCCATAAATCAAGAATCTTGGTGCTAACCCAATGTCGAATCAAAACTCATTTTGCGGAGTCCAAACCTACCAACACCTGATAGTCAGACTTTCCAAGATACAATGCATCTATTTTTGTCGTTTGGGGATAGTCAAGTATCAAAGTTTATACCGACGGTACTACGTGCCTCACCAAAGAAAAATTTAACCGGTATTTCCGGATACGTTTATAGATGGCCCTAGTATCGTTCACTCGCAAACGTGTGTGTGACGCCCGGTTCCGGAAATGAACCAAGCTAACGCATATGTGTGCCCAGGACGTTCATCACACATACACGAGTGCAATCACAAAAGGATATACAGAAAATTACCACAGAACAAAATTAATTAACCAAATTTTATTACGCAAACCATATTATCCTCGATTACAAACTCTAATAAATATTAATGACATGTTCAACTAATGCAGTGGAAATAAACTAATTAAGCGACTAAGCAAACTAAGCATAAGGGATAGGGCAGCTCCAATAACACCACAGGCAAGCTGATGGTAGACACGACCTAGAACTCCGCATTATCGCCATTAAACTCCCAATCCTGACCTGCAACTGTTTGGGGAGAATTGCAAGAGTGAGTGCATGTCGTACTCAGCAAGTGTGGAAAGTATGATATGTGGCTGATCAAAATGACGACAATAATAGTGACAAAGTGCTGAAAAGTACATAAAAACATTTGAAAAGCAATATATTATATTAATATGAATCAAACCCATCATAATCATAAGTAATATCATAATACCAGTCTGAATTCATTACCAACGTCAATAATTCCAGATTTCACCATTGCTAATAACCATATTCAATACCAGAAATAAATCCGCAACCAACCATAACCATAACCATCCCAAATACCATCCCAATACCGAGTTCCCTCTAATCATGGAAGTTGTCCAGGTGCTCATAACCGGGAGCACGACTATCATGATAGTTTTATTAGACTCTGCAGAGTTTGTACCACTTTACCCACGTGTTCGTGATTTCATCACCTTTCGATGACTAGAACCTCTATTATGCCGTCTCACACTTCCATCGGTGTGTGGCCAAGAGATCACAAAATAGCCTTTACAAAGGGATTACTAGCCTATTTAGACCCCATTGAGGTTTCACCGGTGGCGATGTCTCCAAAAGAGCACATCTTCAACCAAGGGCCCCCTCTTGAGCCACTCGGATCCCAGGGTAGTCCCACCAATTATCAACAAACCCAATCCGACTACCCCTTCCCCGAGCATCCATAATGGTCCAAATAGCACTGGCAAAGCCCTAATTAATCAGCTACACCGCACCCATACTTGGCCTCGTGGTGGCACTGTAGTCCTGGCTTATTCTCGCATGAACCGGTACTTAGATCTAAAGCAGGCAAACCACCATAAGTCCAACCCATCCACATACCAGGCTTGCTTAGATCACCCATTACCATATCATATTTAACCAGTTCATGTTAACCATAGTATCATTAATGCATAACTAAGTTGAGTGGTATAGTTGTTTCCCATCCCAGTTGATTAAGCGAAGCAAAAGGTAAAAAGCCCTTCCCGACTCTCTACCATAAATTCCAGGTGACAAGGGTTTCAAACAAAGCTAGTAAACTTACTACCATAGGATTCCCATCAAATTGACACAAGCATTCAATTTTGCAAACAAAACATTTATTTTAAATAGGATCAATATGCTTCAAGGACACTTGCCTTGCTCTTGCGGCTGATTAGGGTCAAAGCCTTCAAACTCTTGGTGTTGTAGATCCTCCGTGGCACTCTCTAGAGCAAATCCGTCTAATCCGCACAATAAACATACAGGACAAGAAACACAATCAAAGAGTGCACACATATTACTTAATATGTCATGAGATGCATGATTGATGCAAATGCAAGGTAGAACTTGTTACTAGATTACTTTAATGGTCAATAACTAGTTCTAATAGCTTTTAACAAGTTTATACAGGTTTGGATGTGGTTAGATCAATTTTCAGAATTAATTCAACACAATTTTACCAGGAAGATCGGACTAGTCCGCACTTTGTGAGATCAGCTGATTAGGGTTTTCTAGATCGACGTAAATTTGGAGATTTGGGGTTGAATTCACATAAGGAAAAGAGAATAGAAGGTATACCAGGTGTTTAGGACTCCAATGAATCAAGAAACTTGGAGGTAACACTTGGATCTTGATGATCTAGGGTTGGTGATGAACTTGGAGATGAATTGGTGATGAAGAACGAAACTTGGTGGAGATCTTGATCCTCTTTCGTTTCTTCCTCTTCTTCTTCTTGCTTGGGATCTTCTCCTACCTCCTGGATGGTGGCTCTCCACGAACTAGGGTTTGGGTGGGGTGGAAAAGTGGCAAATAGATGGCAAACCAAGGGGTGGGGTTATTTATATAGAGGTGGAGGCTAGGGTTAGATGGATTTCGAGTTTCGGATGAGTAGAGGCCGGTTTAGAGTCCCACATGGGCTCTAAAAGAGTTAGGCACGACGTCCCTAGGCCCACATAACGAGAAACCCAAGAAACAAGTTGTAAAACAAAATATCAATTCAGAGTCACGAAATATCGGACAAGTCCGGAAAGGACCGGACTAAATCGAAGTCGTCCAGAGAGAAAATCGGACAAGTCTGGCCAAAAATCGGACAAGTCCGACTTTAAACAGAGAGGAAATCGGACAAGTCCGCTGGAACACAGGACTAGTCCAGAAAAGTCCAAGGACTTAGCAAATTTCAAGGATTCTTGGAACATCGGACTAGTCCGCACAAAATCAGACAAGTCCGAAAGTTTCTAGGGGAAAAATCGGACTAGTCCGCAGCAAAAACGGACAAGTCCGTTTTTAGTCAGATTGAAATCGGACTAGTCCTCAGCAAAATTGGACTAGCCCGCACTTTCTAGCATTTTAAGTGCGGTTTTGTTCCAAATTAATTTAAAATCGATCATCTTTATGTGGGTTAATGTTAAACACGTATATGAGTGTATGCAAGGAAGGATGCATGAAAATGAGGGTGTTACAAACCTACCCGCCTTAAAATGAATCTCGCCCTCGAGATTCGACGCAGAAGAGAAGAGATAGGGAAAATTCCTTCTTGAGATCATCCTCCAATTCCCACGTTGCTTCTTTTTTTGTGTGGTGCTTCCATTGAACTTTACACCATCTAATCACCTTGTTCCTTGTGACCCTCTCCTTGGTTTCCAAGATTTTGACCGGTTGTTCGGCATAAGTCAAATGTTCCTCTAGTTCCAATTCATTCATTGGCACTTGTTCTTCCGGTATTGGCAAGAACTTCTTGAGCTGGGAAACATGAAAGACATCATGGACATCAGAAAGATGAGATGGCATCTCCAACTTATACGCTACTTCTCCTCTTTTGTCCAAAATCTTGAATGGTCAAATATAACTAGGTGCGAGCTTGCCCTTTATGTTAAACCTCTTATGACCTCTCATTTGTGACACCATAAGGTAAACAAAATCTCCTATTTCAAAGGCTAATTTCCTACTCCTATTGCCCGCATAGCCTTTTTTTCTTGATTGGGCAGCCCTCAAGTTTTCACAAATTATTCGGACTTGCCTTTCGGCTTCTTGCAACACATCCGGACCAAATACTTGAGTTTCTCCCTCATTCCAGAATAAAGGTGTCCTACACTTCCTCCCATTAAGCGCTTCATACGGTGACATTTTCAAGCTTGCTTGGTAACTATTGTTGTATGAAAATTCTGCATATGGCAAGCTTTTGTCTCAACTTTTCCCATGCTTTAAAGCACAAGCTCTTAACATGTCCTCTAAAATTAGATTGGTCCTCTCGTTTTGTCCATCCGTTCGAGGGTGATATGCCGAACTGAAATTCAACCTTGTTCCCAAAGCTTCATGCAATTTTTGCCAAAACCTGGAAGTGAATTGAGAACCTCTACTCGAGACTATCTTCTTAGGGACTCCATGTCGACACACAATATGCTCCATGTATATTTCGGCCAATTGTGCAGTTGTATATTTGGTCTTCACAGGAACAAAATGGGCTGACTTGGTTAAGCGATCCACAATTACCCAAATTGAGTCATACCCGGACTGAGTACGTGATAACCCAACAATGAAGTCCATACCGATTTCTTCCCACTTCCATTCCAGGATCTTCAGTGGTTGCAATAATCCAGCTGGCCTTTGATGTTCCGCCTTGACTCGTTGACACACATCACACAATGCCACATATTCAGCTATGTCCTTCTTCATGCTATCCCACCAATAGCTAGTCTTCAAGTCTTTGTACATCTTTGTACAGCCAGGGTGAATTGAGTAAGGTGAGTCATGTGCCTCTTTTAATATCGTCTCCCGATTATGCTTCACATTAGGCACAATGATTCTCTTTCCAAGCCATAAGGTACCATGTTCGTCTTCATCAAATATGAATTCTCTCCCTTCTTTGGTTCTTTCCTTGATTTCCTTGATCTCTTCATCCGCGGTTTGTGCCTCTCGAATTTCTCGCTCCAGGGTTGGGTTTAACTCCATCACCTCCATCTAATTTACCAATTCGAGGTTCAACCTTTCAAACTCCTTACATAACTCGAATGGTAACTCTCGAACTGTGAGTTGATGACTTACTCCCTTTCTACTCAAAGCATCGACCACTACATTGGCTTTTCCCGGATGGTAGTTGATCCCCAAATCATAATCTTTGATGAGCTCCAACCATCTCCGTTGCCTCAAGTTCAGATCCGTTTGTGTGAAAATATACTTCAAACTCTTATGATTCGTATAAATTTCACACCTATATCCAAGAATATAGTGCCTCCAAATCTTCAATGCGTGTACCACGGCCGCGAGTTCTAAATCGTGCGTGGGGTAATTCTGCTCATGTTTCTTCAATTGTCTTGATGCATAGGCGACCACTTGACCTTCCTGCATCAATACACATCCAAGTCTCTGTCTCGATGCACCCCAATAAATGTCAAAACTCTTGCTCACATCCGGCAGTACCAAAACTAGGGTTGTTGTCAACCTCTTCTTCAACTCCTCAAAACTCTCTTGACAAGCTTGAGTCCATTGGAAAGCCTTCCCCTTCATTAGCAATTCCGTTATGGGCTTGGCTATCTTGGAAAAGTCCTTGATGAATCGACGATAATATCCAGCCATCCCAAGAAAACTCCTTATTTCCTTGACATTTTGCGGCGGTTCCCACTTCAACACTCCTCTCACTTTTACAGGGTCAACCGATACTCCTCCTCCTGAGATGATATGACCCAAAAATGACACCTCTTCCAACCAATACTGACACTCGTTGAACTTGGAATACAATTGATGCTCCCTCAATTTCTACAACGTAAGCTTAAAGTGTTCCTCATGCTCTTTCTCATCCTTCGAGTAGATCATAATGTCATCAATAAACACCACAACGAATCTGTCCAAGTACTCCATGAAGACCTTATTCATGAGGTACATAAAGTAGGCAGGTGCATTTGTCAATCCAAAAGACATCACCGTGTACTCATAAGATCCATACCGTGTCTTAAAAGAGGTCTTGGGTATGTCCGATGGTCTAATCTTCATTTGAAAGTATCCCGACCTCAAATCAATCTTAGAGAAGACACAAGCACCCTTCATCTGATCAAACAAGTCTTCTATGCCTGGCATGGTGTACTTGTTCTTGATTGTTACCTCGTTGAGAGCTCGGTAATCCACACACATCCTTCGGGTTCCATCCTTCTTGTCGACAAACAGCATGAGCGTTCCCTAGGGTGAAGAACTAGGGCGAATAAAACCTTTCTCTAGTTGCTCTTGAATTTTTTTCTTGAGCTCCGCTAATTCCATGGGAGGCATCCTATATGGACTCTTAGCTATAGGTGCAGTTCCAAGTATTAAATCAATAACAAACTCAATGTCTCGATTAGGTGGCATACCTGGCAACTCGTCCGGAAAAACATCAAAAAATTCACACACCACCGGAATCTCCTCAATTGCGGCACCGTCCATATGATTCAACTCCAATTGCTTTGGTGCAGTTTGAGATGCTTCAAATTCTATGGTGATCCCTTCCTCATTGGTCAACTTCACCGTCTTCGTGGCACACTCAATAACCCCATTGTGCTTACTCAACCAGTCCATACCAAGTATAATGTCCAATCCTTGAGAATCCGAAACAATGAGGTTGGCGGAGAAGTCTACCCCCCCTTATTCTAAGGCTTACTTTTGGACATACTATATTTGTCCTCATCTCTCCTCCAGGAGACTTAACCAATAGAGTAAACTTCATATGAGAGATAGGCAAACTATACTTGGCAACATAATTCGATGCAATGAATGAATGTGATGCTCCAGAATCAAATAACATAGTCGCAGGGTTGGAGTTGGCGAGAAACATACCAATGACCACGTCATCCGCTTGTTGAGCATCCTCCGTAGAGACATGGTTCGCGTTGCCACGTGAAAAATTATGTTGTCCATGGTTCCCTTGTGGCTGTCCTCCATTGGGTCTTGGGTTTTGTCTCAGTGCATTGCTTCCTTGACCAAGACCTGACTTAGGACATTGATGCGCAAAGTGTACAGCTTCTCCGCAAGTATAGCACTTCTTAACTCCACCAGAATTATTGGGACGAGCTTGGTTTTGAACAATTGCAGCAGGAAAATTAGCACGAGGTGCATAAGGCATTGGAGGCCTAGGTGCTTGCATGAGAGGGCGCTGCTGCACAAACTGAGTTGGGCGCGGTACAAATCCAGGGCGTTGAGCAGGAATTGAGGAGCTGTAATAGGGCGCATTGGGTGGTGCAAGGCGAGGGCGCACATTACTTACTTGTTGTTGTCCATGATATGGCGCCTTCCTCTTGTTGTCTTGCTCCATCTCACGGATCTTGTTCTCAACCAGAATTGCTTTGTCCACAAGCTTCTAAAAATTTGCATAGTCACAATTGAGCAATTGCACTTGAAATTCATTGTTGAGGCCTTTCATGAACAAATATTGCTTCCGGCTGTCCCGGCTCACATCCTCAGGCGCATACCTTGAGAGTTGAGTGAACTTATTGAGATATTCACGCACGCTTGATCTTCCTCGCCTTAAATTCTCAAATTCTTGCCTCTTCAAAATCATAACACCTTCCGACACATAATGAGAATAGAAACTCTCCATGAATTCTGCCCAGGTAATTCTCTGTTGGTTTTCATGAGCATTGCAATAAGCATCCCACCAATCCGCAGCTGCTCCAACGAGTTGATGAGAAGCCCTTCTCTCGGTCACTGCATTGGACAATAGCAAGTTTCTTCTCCACGGACTTGAGCCAATCATCCGCATCCATAGGGTCGGCAGCTTGAGCAAAGGTCGGTGGCCTAGTCCTCATAAACTCTCCCAATCGGTTATGAGGAGGCGGGGGTGGCGGTGGAGGCATGTGGGGCTGATTGTTGTTGCCAGCCTGCAGCTGTCCCATAGTTTGTATCATGGTCTGCATGAGCTGGTTTTGCATAGCCAAAAGCTGCTCAATGTTGATAGCTCACTGAGTAGATCCTTGTCCAATGTTATTCTGAGGCACTCCATTGTTCTCGTCCTCATCATTGCCATCCCTCTGGTTGCGAGTCCTCACCATCTGAAGAAGAGCAATAGGTAAGAATTAGAAAACGTCCCCAACTATATGCATCAAGGGATATGAAACTAAACAGCTAGCTACACTAGCCTAGGTGGACATGGCAATGCTAAGGCATCCCAAAATCCTCTATTAAGCACACAAGCAAACAATATATATAGCAAACAGCAAGCCAACAAAATTAAATCGATTCATGAGTGCTCCTATGTGCTCTAAAGTGTCCATTCTATCTAGACTGCATCCTACGGTGAACCTGTGGCTCTGATACCAATCTGTGACGCCCGGTTCCGAAAATGAACCAAGCTAATGCATATGTGTGCCCAGTACGTTCATGACACATACACGAGTGCAATCACAAAAGGATATACAGAAAATTACCACAGAACAAAATTAATTAACCAAATTTTATTACACAAACCATATTATCCTTGATTACAAACTCTAATAAAAATTAATGACAAGTTCAACTAATGCAGCAGAAATAAACTAATTAAGCGACTAAGCAAACTAAGCATAAGGGATAGCGCAGCTCCAATAACACCACAGGCAAGCTAACGGTAGACACGTTCTAGAACTCCGCATTATCGCCATTAAACTCCCAATTCTGACCTGCAACTGTTTGGGGGGGGGGGGGAATTGCAAGAGTGAGTACATGTCGTACTCAGCAAGTGTGGAAAGTATGACATGTGGCTGATCCAAATGACGACAATAATAATGGCAAAGTGCTGAAAAGTACATCAAAACATTTGAAAAGCAATATATTATATTTATATGAATCAAACCCATCATAATCATAAGTAATATCATAATACCAGTCTGAATTCATTACCAACATCAATAATTCCAGATTTCACTGTTGCTAATAACCATATTCAATACCAGAAACAAATCCGCAACCAACCATAACCATAACCATCCCAAATACCATCCCAATACCGAGTTCCCTCTAATTATAGAAGTTGTCCAGGTGCTTATAACCGGGAGCACGGCTATCATGATAGTTTTATTAGACTCTGCAAAGTTTGTACCACTTTACCCACGTGTTCGTGATTTCATCACCTTTCGATGACTAGAACCTCTATTATGCCGCCTCACACTTCCATCGGTGTGTGGCCAAGAGATCACAAAATAGCCTTTATAAAGGGATTACTAGCCTATTTAGACCCCACTGAGGTTTCACCGATGGTGATGTCTCCTACAGAGCACATCTTCAACCAAGGGCCCCCTCTTGAGCCATTCGGATCCCAGGGTAGTCCCACCAATTATCAACAAACCCAATCCGACTACCCCTTCCCCGAGAATCCATAATGGTCCAAATAGCACTGGCAAAGCTCTAATTAATCAGCTACGCCGCACCCATACTTGGCCTCATGGTGGCACTGTAGTCCTGGCTTATTCTTGCATGAACCGGTCCTTAGATCTAAAGCAAGCAAACCACCATACGTCCAACCCATCCACATACCAGACTTGCTTAGATCACCCATTACCATATCATATTTAACCATTTCATGTTAACCATAGTACCATTAATGCATAACTAAGTTGAGTGGTATAGTTGTTTCCCATCCTAGTTGATTAAGCGAAGCAAAAGGTAAAAAGCCCTTCCCGACTCTCTACCATAAATTCCAGGTGACAAGGGCGGTCAAACAAAGCTAGTAAACTTCCTACCATAGGATTCCCATCAAATTGACACAAGCATGCAATTTTGCAAAAAAACATTTATTTTAAAACAGGATCAATATGCTTCAAGGTCACTTGCCTTGCTCTTGCGGTTGATTAGGGTCAAAGCCTTCAAACTCTTGGTGCTGTAGATCCTCCGTGGCACTCTCTAGCGCAAATTCATCTAATCCGCACAATAAACATACAAGACAAGAAACACAATCAAAGAGTGCACAAATATTACTCAATATGTCATGACATGCATGATTGATGCAAATGCTAGGTAGAACTTGTTACTAGATTGCTTTAATGGTCAATAACTAGTTCTAATAGCTTTTAACAAGTTTATACAGGTTTGGATGTGGTCAGATCAATTTTTGGAATTAATTCAACACAATTTAAACAGGAAGATCGGACTAGTCCGCTAGGGATCGGACAAGTCCGCACTTTGTGAGATCAGATGATTAGGGTTTTCTAGATCGACGTAAATTTGGAGATTTGGGGTTGAATTCACGTAAGGAAAATATAATAGAAGGTATACCATGTGTTTAGGACTCCAATGAATCAAGAAACTTGGAGGTAACACTTGGATCTTGATAATCTAGGGTTGGTGATGAACTTGGAGATGAATTGGTGATGAAGAACGAAACCTGGTGGAGATCTTGATCCTCTTTCGTTTCCTCCTCTTCTTCTTCTTGCTTGGGATCTTCTCCTCCCTCCTTGATGGTGGCTCTCCACGAACTAGGGTTTGGGTGGGGTGGAAAAGTGGCAAAGAGATGTCAAACCAAGGGGTGGGGTTGTTTATATAGAGGTGAAGGCTAGGGTTAGATGGATTTCTAGTTTGGGATGAGTAGAGGCCGGTTTAGAGTCCCACATGGGCTCTAAAAGAGTTAGGCACGACATCCCTAGGCCCACTTAACGTGAAACCCATGAAACAAGTCGTAAAACAAAAGATCAATTGGGAGTCACGAAATATCAGACAAGTCCGGAAAGGACTGGACTAGTCCGAAGTCGTCCAGAGAGAAAATCGGACAAGTCTGGCCAAAAATCGGACAAGTCCGACTTTAAACACAGAGGAAATCGTACAAGTCTGCTGGAACACCGGACTAGTCCTGAAAAGTCCAAGGACATAGCAAATTTTCAAGGATTCTTGGAACATCGGACTAGTCCGCACAAAATCGGACAAGATCGAAAGTTTCTAGGAGCAAAATCGGACTATTCCGAAGCAAAAATGGACAAGTCCATTTTTAGTCAAAGAGAAATCAGACTAGTCCTCAGCAAAATCGGACTAGTCCGCACTTTCCTGCATTTTAAGTGCGGTTTTGTTCCAAATCAGTTTTAAACTCGTTCCTTGTTATGTGGGTTAATGTTAAACACGTATATGAGTGTATGCAAGGCATGATGCCGGAAAATGAGGATGTTACAGTGTGCTACACGGGTACTACCGTAGTCAATGCTGCAGAAGACAAACAATCCCCTTTCACAACTTCACACCACAAGGGCGGCACCGGGAAACACGACAGGCAGTCACAATAATATATATGAACGTAAATGCATAAGACTTTGGTGTGAGTCGCCCTCGAGCGATGTCATGTCTCGAGGTACATGGCTGTAATACGTTTGTACAGCAAAGACTCCCGGATGAACCGGCTTATACACGCTCGGGCATACATGTTTCGCATGCTCCCATTGAACATGAATGGTTCTAGAGATGCATACTATCGGGTTATACACCACCCGACGGGGGCTCCCACTAACTTTGAAGCACGCTGGGGTACCGCATGTCCTAGGTTCTTAGAAACATTGAAAGCTTCACAGACTCCTATTAACATTTCTGTGCCAAGCCACAAAAAGACTTCCATGCTACCTCTCGCATGGTGAGCTTACTGCAATTGATCCGCTTACGATGGCGTACCTTATCTCTTACCTGACATCGGAGCGTTGTTACAGAATTTATAACATATAAGTTAGTTTACCACTTTTATATCTTATACTAATAATACTCCTTATAAGGGCTTTTAACTAATTCCTCACGCAAATCCTAATTTTTGAAAATATGCTCTTTTCAAGTACACTGTTCCCAATGATGCTCTGATACCATGGTTGTGGGAACCGGAGTCCCGAGCTCCAAGGATCTCATTGGGTGGTGTCGTGCGATGCGACAACCAACAGTATACAAGAAAAGGACGAGAACAATTTACAATACCAAGTCTTTATTGAAAAACACAACGTAAGTTTTAAAACACTAACGAAAGGAAAGAGAACTATACATCATAGCTACGCTCTCAGCACTAGCTATGCAAAAGCAAAGTCATCCATGCCCTGGACACTTCGCACTAGCAACACACAACTCACAGCGGCGTGCAGGGTTCCCACTCGGCTGTAAACCCAGGAGGGGGTGCAGCCTCGTCATCAAACCCGTCATCAGTCGTATAATCTGCAAAAGCTCGTTAACTGCAAATATGAGCATAAGGCTCAGCAAGACTAACCCGTCTCACTAGACATATGCAAGGGTGAATACTAAGCATAGGTAAGATAAAGCATAAATGACTCGCCTACAAGTGGATCCTTATATTCATATTTTTAAGTAGCACATGACATTCTTCAGGCACGACACATCATAGGCTCCACAATCAAACAAGAAACACTTTGGCGATGATATGATGTGCACAAAGCACATAATGCTATTACAGTTAAAGTATGGGGAAACTATAAACTTTTAATTGTACTATCTATAAGCCAAACAAGGTTGTCCAAGCAATTTGTAATTCAATATATCATATTCTCCTGACTTCTTCAGTATTTACTACGTCACAGCACAGTGAACAAGTGGTACACTATTACCGCGAGGGATGGTGATTGCAATTAGGACATACCCGAAACAACACGACACACACGAACTTTCGAAAATGTCAGCGAGTACTTACAGCAATACCTACATAACATCTCAGTACTAGTTTTATATTGCCACCTTTCACTAAACACTCGAATGTCGAACCAGTCGATCCGTCATGAGCAGGAGGTCACTGCGTGGGGCGTACTCTGACGTGCCCACCAGCTGATTTACACCTTGCTGCCCTCAACCCACGCCTATAAAACAGAACAGAATGCCTCAAAAAACTAGTATCATGCTACGTCAGTTTACTGGAGCCCATTTCTCCAGTATGTCGCCGGTACAATTCAAGCTTGTCCAGCAGGGCTGCACACAAAACGGTCCTCAATCGACACAAGCAGGGCTACGCACGTGAGACCACGTCTCGCTGCATCCTACCCACTGCTCGGTCTCAATTTGATATTCATAAAACATTTTCTGATTCCAGATCCTCCCGTGTGATAAAATTCCTATCTCGCAAGTAGATTCCAACTACTCGACTTCTACCGAATTCCTATGAGCAAAAGCATAGTAGGGTCTACTCAACAGGCCATAGACCTACCCAAGACTCCATAGAATTTCTGGGCCATGCAAGTGGATGTCAAACACCTTAAACGTAATGCACAATCATCTGATGACGTAAGGTGAAATAAAAACTGCAAAACACTGTAAGGCACTTAAATGCAAACCAGGGCTTGCCTGAATGTGAGTTTGAGCCTATGTTAATTTCCGGCAGCTGGACTTCCAAAGATTCCGGCTGCTCCTCGATTCTAGCTACTACACGATATGCATATACTAGGTGTGAATGACTTTGAAAATAATTAATATACTTGCGGTGGTGTGAATATCCTAGGATAAAAATAATATACTTATCTCAATTTGCTTTGGGACTTTTATGGTAGATTCTAGTGACTATAGAGAAGATCCTTGCAATGAACAGGAGTTGATCAAGGAAGTTTGTTATTCTTAAAAATTATGGTAAGCAATAACCTTCTCTAAATTTTGTTTGAAATTTTGGAGACCTATCATGGCTACCTGGGGTTGTATCATGTAGAGGGGGTCTCACTGGTTCTAGGAAAATTTGTTTCTCTATTTTCGAAGCTTCCTACAGGGAGAAACATATTTTTTGAATTTGGAGAAATTTCTGGAAATTGATTTTTCCATTTTTCTCAATTTATAACTACATAGAGAATTGGAATATTGTTCAACCCAGTATTTTAAGTCCAAAGAATTTGAAATTTTTACTGGAGGTCAAGTGTATTAACAATAGTGTTCTGACCAAAATTAGGAATTTTCCAATTAACAGAACTGTAGAAATGAATTCTTTAAGCATTTTGTTTATCTGCATTATAGAAAAATTTCTATTGCTTTTCATACAAATCAAAGTGCACCACTGGATTGTATTCTTCATTCTGGTTCTAACAAAATTTATTGGGGAATTGTTGGATAATTCTACTGGAAGTTATGGATTTTCCAAGTTTGGATTGAATCTGGATTTATTTTCCAATTGGAAATTTCAAATAAAGGGGCCGGTCCCACTTCATTTGGATCGGGCCAATCAGAATTGAGCCACACCGGGAGCAACGGGGTTAGCCCATGCAGCCACATCGGATCCGCGTTCACAACTGATCCCACGCGAGATGGCGTCATTGACAAGTGGGACCCGCAACCTTCGTCTACCTCCTGACGCGGCAGCGTCTCTCGCCGGAACCGCGGCGGCGCTTCACCGGACCTAGTAGCGTCGACCTCCTTTCGACCTCACCTTGACCGCTCAACCATAAAATCGACGGCGCAAGCCGATTGTGGTGTCCAATCAAGTCGGCGATGGCCGGAGACGGCGGTGCGACGGTGACGTCGGAGCTAGGGTTTTGGCGTTCGTCGGAAATGCTCGGAAATGGCGTAATAGGCTCGGGAAAAGGTCGCGAATGTTCCAGGGATCACCAGGATGATGATTTGGGGGTTAGAATGGGGTGACATCATCGGCAAAGCTGAGTTCGACGGTGAAGTACGGTTTTTCAACCGGCGGCCGCAAAATCTTGAAATCTAAGGTGCTCGGTTGATAACTTTCAGGTTTTTGGGCAGGGAGCTTCATTAGGACATACATAAGCTATCTGCTAACCAGATTAAAGGTTGATTCCAAGAATGAAATGAATTTAAGCGCAAAGCCTTGCTGTTCTATTGAGAAATCGTTCGGTTATCGAACAAGAACTCGATCTATACTTCATGTCATAGGCTTAGATTCTGTAAGCATAAACAAGAGAGGACTGCAAACCTTTTTTCTTAAAAGATCGAGGCTGGAGATGGCCTAGAACTGAAGCTTGACGGTGAGACAGTGAAGGTTCTCGGCGGCTTCCTCGACGGCGACCGGAAAACTTCAAAATATCCCAAGTAGAAGCTATGTCACGATCAATGACCAAATAGAATACGTAGAGGAGGTTGTGACAAGCCTTTTATCTACTTATAGCTCGGGGAGAAATGGCTTCAATCGTCGGCGAAAGCTTGATCGAACAGAAGCGGCGGAAATGGCGTGAACCAAGGTGGAGCTCAACGGCGACGGCCAAGGGGGGTATTTATAGGGACGGAGGGATGAGCGGAGCGCGCCACAGTGCAAGCAAGCAGGCAGCTAGGTGGATACATGTCGCGTCGCGGTGTTGCACGCTGCCGGTGTCGGTTGGCGGGGAGATCTGGATACAGAGCACCCCGTGGGTTGCACTCGAGTGGTTTAGCCTGACAGTGGGTCCCACCTCCTCTTATCCACTTCCCCTTTCTGCAACTTCAATTGTCCTACCAAACTTGATCCAAAAATTCTAGATTTTTGTTGGGAGGCTCAAATAAATATCTGGAATTTGATTCTGCAATTGGTTTTCGATTTGGAGTAAGTTTCATTTGAATTTCAAATTTGAATTTGAAATTGGATGAAATTCCATTTTGTCACTGAATTAAATAGCAACTGAGTTCCAAAAATTGTGAAACTTTGAGGATAACTCAAGCATGTCATGATGACCATGATGGTGTGTTCAAATCTTGATGTTCAAATAAGTTGAACAGAATTCAAAAATTGAATTCCTAATATGGTCTGAATTTGCTAAGCGTCTCAAATAAAATAGCAAATGGAGTTCAAAATTTATGAAACTTTGCAGGAAGTTTATTTGGAATATTAGTAAACCATAGAAAAATTTATGGCCTCAGAATTGAATAATTTTTACAGGGCCAAATGTACGGTAGCATATTCAATTTGTAATTAATTTGAATATATATTGGGTACTGCATATTAAGTTGACCTAGCATCCTCCATTCAAATAATTACAAACTTTGAAGAGAGGTCAAAAGAATTTATCTAAGATTATTGGTGAAGTCCATTCCACATGTTAATAACATTTAAGCATGAGTGGAAGAAAATATTTGATGAGATCAAGTTCATAAGCCTAGCTATAATTGGTCTCCAATAGGGTTCATAACCAACTTACAACTGAACCACATATGAAGGAAGAAATGTGGGATTTTACAAATATCAAGGAACTTAGAAGTTTTCTTGGAATGGCTGGTTACTACAGGAGGTTTGTGAAACATTTTGGGATTATAAGCAAACCCCTTATCAACCTCCCCCGGAAAATATACCTTTTCTTTGGACTTCTGAACATTTTGTTGCATTCCAAACTCTGAAAACAGCTCTGTCTACAGCTCTGGTACTGCCGTTACCAGACTTCACCAAGCCTTTCGTCATCAAGACTGACGCTAGTGGATTGTGAATTGGTGCTATTCTCATGCAAGACCATCACCCTATAGCATATCTCAGCAAGGCCTTGGGTCCTAAATCCTTGGGGTTATCAGCGTATGAAAAGTAATATATGGCTATTTTGATGGCAGTCGATCATTGGCGCCCATACCTTCAATACGGCGAATTTATCATCCGAACAGACCAACGTAGTCTCTCATTTATCTGATCAGTGCCTCCACACGACCTGGCAAAAAAAGCTTTCACAAAATTGTTGGGATTACATTTCTCTATTCAGTACAAGCAGGGGTCTGAAAATCGGGTGGCTGATGCCTTGTTGCGCCCCCCAGTTACTGATGATCATATTCTGTCACTGCCTGCAACAGTTCCTTCCTGGCTAGAAGATGTTCAACTCAGTTACACAAAGGATGGTCATGCCCGAGGTCTGCTCTCTGCACTCACTCTGGACCCAACAGCTATTTCCGGTTTTAGTCTGAACAACGGCATCCTTTGGCACAAGGGAAAAATATGGATTGGTTCTGACCCTCAAATTCAAAGGAAGATCATCTCATCTTGCCTCTCCATTCGCCGTATCAAACAACTTTTCTGTTGGAAGGGGCTACCAAGTCAGTTTCTGCATTTATTCAGGAATGCACCACCTTTTTGCAGGCTAAGCCCGATCGTGCTCCCTACCCTGGACTTCTTTAGCCCCTAGACATTCCACCATCTGCCTGGCATACGGTGTCAATGAATTTCGTTGAGGGTCTTCCACTATCTAACAGAGCAAACTGTATACTTGATGTGGTTGACAAGTTGACCTGGTACAGTCACTTTATTCCCTTGCTCCACCCCTTTACTGCCTCCACCGTCGCTCGCACATTCATTGATAATGTCTATAAGCTTCATGTGATGCCCTACTACATCATTTCCGTTCAGGATCCTATCTTCACTAGCAAATTGTGGCAACACCTCATTTCATTGGCCGGAGTCCAGTTGCGAATGAGCTCATCGCACCATCAAACGGACGGCCAGACCGAGCGAGTGAACCAATGCTTAGAGACTTATCTTCGTTGCTTCGTGTACTCTTGCCTGACTAAATGGATGAAGTGGCTTTCAGTGGTGGAATTTTGGTTCAATACCAACTTTCACTTAGCTCTGGGCAAATCCCCATTTGAGGTTATTTACGGCCATCAACCCAATTACATTGGAGTTCCTGCAGAAGTGGCTGGATCTCACTCTGATCTGGGCACTTGGTTGAATGAGCGTGACCTGATGCTTGACTTAGCGAAGCAACATCTGCACCGTGCTCAACAGCGTATGAAGACCCAAGCCGATAAACATCGCTCTGAATGTTCATTTGACGTGGGACATTCAGTCTTTGTCAAGCTACAACCTTACATTCAGTCCTCACTTTCCAAGCGCTCTTGTCAGAAGCTCTCTTTCAAGTTATTTGGACCTTTCACCATTCTCTCTCGGGTTGGTTCGGTGGCTTACATGATCGACTTGCCGGCTACTTCCTCTGTGCACCCTGTGTTCCATGTTTCCCAGCTGAAGGCGGCCGACCCAAGCTCGAACATGGGAAGATTTGATTCGTCTTCAACAGAAATTTCCGTCGGCATCTGCCTGGGGACATGCAGGTTTTCAAAGAGGGGGAGTGTTAGCGGTGCTCCGCTGGCTTCAGTAACAAAGACACGGGAAGCCTCCAACCCGGGTGGGCCTCATCGCAGCTGCCGGCCCAGGAAACAGAACATTAGATGGGGGGGTGCCGAATGGGGCCCTGATGTAATATTGGGAGTGATGGCCTAGACTATACGAAGCAACGGGAGAGGAGAGGAGAAACAGATTTCTGACATTACGATTAAGAAGAGATTCCTCGCCACCTTCTTCTTCCCCAAGTCGCTCATCTCCCTACGGATCTCTTCCTCCTCCACCGTCCTGCTTACAGAAACAGAGTGAGATATGAGTCACATGACGTCGTGGTCATCATCTATTATCGACTAGTGTAGTCCTGAATATTTAAATGGTGAATAACACTTGATATTGGCCATCCAATACGCCGTGTCAAGCACTTTTTTTTTCCTGAAATTGCTACATGCGAGTTGATAACTAGTTATGAGGAATTCCCGGACCAAGTAAGATTTTGAGACTCGTTCTTTTATCAACCATGTATCAGTTAGTGATTTTTTTATTCTAAAAAAGGGTTGTGATTATTGTTCTGTTGAAGTTCTTAGAACGATCGAGCAAGTAATCCTCGTGCAAAGAACCAGCTTACCACGCACCTAGATTTCTGTAACGACCAACATGCTAGAGGTTATTTGATTGGAAGGCATGCGACCATTCTGTTAGCAAGCCAGCTGCTATATTGCTATGGATGATGCGCGTGTTGGTTCTACCCGGACGCCGATGGCCCTGCTCACTCTCTCACACAACTCACTCTCTCACACAAACAAACCGAGGAAGAAGATAATAGTGTTTCACGGCAATGAACGCCGCGGAGCCAAATGCCCCTGTCATTCACTCGCCAGCGAACTGAGGTAGCAACCGGGCTACTTATAGGGCGAGGAGCTACCCTCCATGCCACCCAAATTGCAGGATCCGCGAGACCCGCACGACCACTCTCGCCTCTGACTCGTTCCAGCGCTCCAAACGGGTGCACAGCTGCCTCACACACAACACGCACGCACAACACACACCCATGGCGTGTTTATTCCAACAGCATGTACGTGCTACGCGACAGGCTGGTATGATACTCGTGTCAATTGCAGCATATGAGCGCGGCGACATTCTGATTGCATCTATTTATATGTTGAGAAAATGATGACTTTTATTATCATCCAGTTTTACATTGTAATCTATGGATAAATTGAACAAAACCAATTTTATTGACTGAATCCGGAACTTGAGAATTGTTCTCGGCAAGAAAGGTAGGAATGTGTTGTATAGAATCCTATTACACCTGTGTCAGAGCAAAGGCATCCGGTGCAAAAAGGGAAGCTTAAAGGAAGAATTCTGATCATGCAATGGATGCTACATGTCTAATGCTAACCATTCTAAACTCAGAGCTTCAGAAGTAGTTCGAAAGCAAGACGGCATTTGCACTACTACAAAAAGCATTTTCACAGGCACCTCGATTTTTCAAACACAGGCGGTCCGTAAAAAAATGCAACCGTGATGATGAATGATACAATAACCGTCAGTGATGAATAAATATCACAGGCGGATTTTAAAAAATAACCGCCTGGGTAAATAAATGATTTTCTCAGGCGGTTGTCGGTACCTTGCGTACCGGGTACCCCATGATACCGCAAGAAGTGCAAGAGAGTTCCACCTATCAGAGTCGAAGGCTTCCTCAGTCTCCACATGTCACACGACACTGGACCCGCCTCCCTCATATGGGTAGCTCCAGGACTGCCACATGTAATGTAAGACCTGAGCTGAACTCTAAACACAGGCGGTCCATAAAAAAAATGCGACTGTGATGATGAATGATATAATAACCGTCAGTGATGATCGAATATCACAGGCGGATTTTAAAAAATAACCGCCTGGGTAAATAAATGATTTTCTCAGGCAGCTGTCGGTACCTTGCGTAACGGGTACCCCATGATACCGCAAGAAGTGCAAGAGAGTTCCACCTGTCAGAGTCGAAGGCTTCCTCAAGCCCCACGTGTCACACGACACGGGACCCGCCTCCCTCATATGGGTAGCTCCAGGACTGCCACATGTAATGTAAGACCAGAGCTGAACTCCCAACATAGAGAAGCTCCCGTGTTGACACGTGGATGATGACCCCGGGCCTAACCCCCTGTAGAGGGAAGCTCCAGTGCCGCCACGTGTATAACAGCTCCGGACCCATCTCACCGCGAAGGGAAGCTCCAGAGCCGCCACGTGTGAATCCTCCGGACCTTACACAAACGGGAATATTGGCGGATCTCCAACAGCACGGGCATTCAAGGGACAATTAAATTCGGTAGTTACAAGACCTGATTACGTGTCATTAATGCTATATTAATGACACACAATCAGTGCACTGTTAATAGGGGTAACACTACTATTAAGGCATGTCATTACATTGTTAATCACTCTTAATACTCGTAGACCATGTATTAGACTCTTAATATGCCAGGGCCACATGTCGGGCCGGGCAAATGTTGTAACGGCCAGTCCTTAGACTACAAAAGAACTGTGTCGCACGGTACATGGACAAGCAAGCTAATATGCTCGCCAGAACTACTGCAATCGACAATACAACATCGCACACCCCGTGGAGAAGGGTATTACGCTTAGGCGGCCCGAACCACGTAAATCCTAGGTTTCATCATCTTGTTTAAAATCTCTGCGCGCCCAAACCAATACAAGAACCTTTGCAGGCCACATTTAGTAGTGCCGGAGGAAGTTCCATTCGTACGCTTTGACATTTGGCGCGCCAGGTAGGGGGTGCCTGAGATCGCAAGATGGTAAACTCTGCCACAGGATCTTCTAAAGGCAACCACGCTAAACATCATGCTGGAGCCAATCCCTCCAACATGCAGCAGCCAACAGGCACCGTTTTCCCGGCGGGCATCATGCCACAACCACCATAATCTGTTCCAGCAAATAATGTTGGGCAACAAGATGGGGCATTTGCGTCGACAACCGCATCGACGAACAGCAATCCCGAGCATGCGCTCATTGCCGCGCGTACTCTTTTACGACGCCCACCGCCTCTAGGAGCAGCCCAGGGTGCAATGGAGCAGTGGAGAGCTGATGTTGAGCATCTGGTTGCAACTTCAGTCGATGGTATCAGCAATCAAGGTCCTCCCCCTTCGGTGCAGGTACCATCACAACGACGGAACTTGTGGGAAGACTTGGTCCACAAGCCTCGCAGCACAGGAGACGTGCTGCATCCCAGCAGGTGACTTCGCTGCCTTCCGGGGCACGATGCACCCACACCATCACCAGGCTTTCGACTCATGACCTACAGTCGGAACTTGATCGCTGTTACCGGCAGTAGGATGGCCGTGTCCATATCGAGCGTGCTCGCGAGAGGCTCGGGACAACCCTACTCCTCAGAGAGCAGGGGGAGGCTGTTATGCCCTGACCATGCACTTACGTATGGTTAGATGGCCGCATAAGTTCCGACCTCATTTGCTGGAGAAATTCGACGAGACTGTGAACCCCGTCGAGTTTCCTCAAATCTACTCCACTGCTATACTTGTGGCGGGGGGCAATGAGGCAGTGATGTCCAACTACTTCGCAGTGGCTCTGACTGGGACCGCAAGGTCCTGGTTCATGAGTCTTCCACCCGACTCCATCAATAGTTGGGCGGAACTATGCCAACAGTTCACTGCCAACATTGGGAGTTCTTACACCCGGCCCGGCACTGAACTGGACTTGTTTGTTGTAAAGCAAACAACAGGGGAATCATTGTGATCCTTTATCCAGTTGTTTCTCAAGTACACAATACCATACCCTCAATCTCGAGAGCTTCTGTTATCGTTGCATTTAGACACGGCGTTCGAGACAAGACGATTTTGGAGAAGCTGGCGACCAAAGAATTCACCAGTGGCACAGAACTCTTCAGCCTAGCAGACAAATGTGTCAAAGCTGCGGAGGGCCGTGAGATGCACTCCAAACCACCTCTGGAGGCCAACAAGAAATCCTCCAAGACTGAAGCCACTACTTCTAGAGGTGGCAAAAAGAAAAAGAAGTCCAACGGCAAAAAGAAGTCATCGGCCGGCGCACTTGCTGCTGCGGCTGCCTCAGCTTCGTGTGGCCAGGGGCCACGTCCCGAGAGACGACCTCGACCATCGTCAGAAGATGGCAGCGGCTCCAAAGTGTGGTGTCCGATCCACAAGATGGACAAGCACAGTCTGGAAGAATGACGAGAGTTCCAAAACCTTGTCGAGCGCTACAACAAGCATAGAGAAGAAGCTCCTTTCCGCCAGCGGGAAGGAAAACAAAAAGTTGATGAATCTCTAGTTGAAGAGGAGCTAGGCTTTCAGGACCCCAAGAAGGTTCTGAAGGTTGTCTACAACACCGTCGAGGACGACTCCGGCTTCTCTGACAATGAGTGTCAGAAGACCCAAAAAACCATTTATGGTGGTTCTTGGGACATTACCTCTCGCCGCATCTGCAAGACAATGAGGTGGGACGTGGCTGCTGCAGCTCCTACCACCAGGGCGGAACCTCATCGGAAGTGGATGGACACTCCCATCACTTTCAATGCTTCGGACTGCCCTCGTAACTTGATCGGAGCTGGCCAAGTCCCATTGATGTTGTCACCAACCATTAACAATGTTCAACTCCACCATGTATTGGTGGACGGAGGTGCAGGGCTGAACCTCATAAGCTTTGAAGCTTTTGTCAAGCTCCAGCTCTGACCTTCCGACCATCGCCCCTCTTGACCTTTTTCTGGGGTTGGTCTGGGGGCCATTACTCCTCTCGGCTCCATCACACTCCCGTGACCTTCGGGACTCGAGACAACTATACAATTGAGAAGTTGGTCTTCGACGTTGCGCATATCAGTTTTCATTCAACACCATACTGGGCAGGCCTGCTTTATACAGGTTCATGGCCGCTGCCCACTATGGATACTTGGTGTTGAAGATGCCAACACCTTCGGGTGTTCTCCGGATACACGGGGACCGCACTGCAGGAATCAATGCAATGGAAGAACTCTATGCGCTTGCTACAACGCAGGAGGAAGCATCCGGTAATGAGCTAGCTCCAAAACCTTCGAGCTCTTGTCATCGAGGCTCAACCTTTGCACCACGTGTGCAAGCAAGCGGCGACACCGACATTCCCATCAAAGTCCTCCAAATTGGTTCTGATGCTGCTCAGATCACCCGTATATCGGGAGGTCTGAACAACAAATAGGAACTCGCGCTCATCACTTTCCTTCAGGCAAATGTTCATGTGTTTGCCTGGCAACCATCACAAATGTCTGGGATCCCTAGAGAGGTGATTGAGCACAATATAGTGATTTATCCTGATGCACGACCTGCACACCAGAAGCCCCGGAAGAAATCAGTTGAGCAGCAAAACTTCATCCGACAGGAGATCAAAAAGTATCTTGAAGCTGGTTTCATCCGTGAGGTTTTTCATCCAAAATGGCTGGCAATCCCAATCGTTGTACCTAAGGCCGGCGGGAATCTTCGGATGTCTATCAACTACACAACCTTAAATAAGGCATGCCCAAAAGATCCATTTCCACTACCTAGAATAGATAAGATAGTGGACTCCACCTCAGGGTGTGAGCTATTGTGTTTCTTAGATGCATATTCTGGATATCATCAGATCCAAATGTCTATGGAAGATGAAGAGCATACTGCCTTCATAACAGTAGATGGATTATATTGTTATACTGCCATGCCCTTTATTCTCAAAAATGCTGCTTCAACCTTTGTGTGAGCTATGTAGAAAACATTTGGAGAGCTAATTAGAGACTTGGTGGAGGTGTACATAGATGACATCGTTGTGAAGATCAAGAACAAGGAGTCACTCCTTGATAATTTGCAACCCATCTTCGACAAGCTGCACAACACGCGTACTATGCTAAACGCGGACAAGTGTGTCTTCGGGGATAGCTCCGGGAAGCTTTTAGGTTTCTTGGTGACTCCTCGAGGAATTGAGGCAAATCCGGTGAAGATCAAGGCCATTGAAGATATGCAGCCCCCAGCCCGCATCAAAGACGTCCAGAAGTTGACTGGATGCCTAGCTGTGCTCAGCCAGTTCATCTCAAGACTGGGAGAACGGGCGATACCCTTCTTCAAACTCTTGAGGAAGTACGGACCATTTCATTAGTCTCAAGAAGCAGAAAAGACATTTCAAGAGCTGAAGCAGCTCCTCACCACCCTACCGATATTGGTAGCTCCGAATTCTGGTGAGCCTTTACTGCTCTATATTTCTGCAACTACGAAAGTTGTAAGCATGGTTCTAGTCGTGGAAAGGCCAGAGCCACATCCAGTTCAGGAGCTTGGACCCCTCAGGGTGGGTCCGGATCTACCTGAAGGCGAGTCTGGGTTCCAGCCCCGGAGACGGATCTTCAAGACAGAGTGCTATAAGTTCAACCTCTCTCATCTGAAGCAGTTTTAACGGCTGTTCAAGAAGATCTGGACCCGTCAGGGAAGGTCCGGGTTGACACGAAAAAGATCCAGACCCCTCTGGGAGGGTCCGAGAAGCTCAACAAGAAGGTCCAGACCACTCCGGGAGGGTTCGGGTCGACGGAAAGGAAGCTTCGGGCACTTCTGGAAGAATCCGGATGGTCCAGCGCCCAGTGTACATCATCAGTGAAGTACTCCACGATGCCAAGACACTATACATTGAGGTACATAAACTGCTTTACGCCGTTCTTATCGCCTTAAGGAAGCTTCGTCACTACTTCCAAGGCCACAAAATATCAGTGGTAACTTCTTATCCACTATGAGCAATATTACATAACCTGAATTATACTTGGAATATTTTGAAGTGGGCAGTGGAGTTGGCTAAGTTCGACTGCGAATTTGTACCACAACAAGCAATCAAGAGTCAGGCTTTAGCTGACTTCGTGGCGGAATTGACTCCCTCTCCAACAAACCATGGGCGCCCCAGTGAGCAGAAGCCGGAACCCAAAGTCCCGGTATTCACCGAACCTCACTAGACCCTCTACTTTGATAGCTCCGTGCAGAAGCAGGGCGGCAGAGATGGAATTCTTCTCCTCGCTCTGACTGGGGAGAATGTCAATACATGGTTCACCTTGACTTCAAGGCAACCAATAACATGGTGGAGTATGAATCTCTCATCTATGGTCTCAAGGTGGCACTATCCTACAGTGTCAAACAGCTGTAGGTGAAGGGTGATTCACAACTCATCATAAAACAAGTCTAAGCTGAATGTTGCTATAACAATGCCCAACTAGCCGCTTATCTCCTTGAAGTCCAAAAGCTCCAGAAGTACTTTGAAGTATTGGATCTCCACCATGTTCAGCGTCTTCACAACGCTGAAGCTGACAAAATCTCGACGAAGGCTTCAACTGGAGCTTCGGCTCCCAACAGAGTCTTCGTCTGGAGGTTATTAGGACCAACAGCTCAGTGTGCCGAACTAAGCGTAGGGGGAGAGACCAGCACCTCGAAGCTGGCGGTCCCGATGGCCCTGTTACCATGACGTCCACTAAGGGTCATAGGTGCTGTCAGAAGCCCCGAGCAACCTAGCACGCAAGACTCAGAAGCTCAAGTTAGCTCCGATGCATGGATCTCGGAGGTCCAGAGCTACTTGAAAGACAATGTCCTTCCTGAAGATGGTGTATCTGTTGACCGGATCGTTAGGCTGGCTAAAAGATACAAACTGGTAGAAGGGGATCTCTACTGGCGTGGTGCCAACGACGTCCTAATGTGGTGCATTGCAAGGGAAGAAGGACGCGAGCTTCTGGCAGAAACCCATGGAGGCGAGTGTGGGAACCACGCATTTTCCCGCACGTTGGTTGGTAAAGCCTTCCGGCATGGCTTTTACTGGCCTACAGCACTCCAAGATGCAGTTGAGCTAGTGAAAAAGGGTGAAGCATGCCAGTTTCACGCAAAACAAAATCACACATCGGCTCAATCATTGCAAATGATACCTCCTACATTGTCGTTCGCTGTGTGGGGTATGGACATCTTGGGACCATTCCCAAAAGCCGTCGGAGGTTAAGGTTCCTGTACGTTGCCATTGACAAGTTCACCAAGTGGCCGAAAGCTACTCTAGTTGTGACAATAAACAAGCCATCAGCAATCAAGTTCTTGAAGTCCATAATATGCAGATTTGGAGTTCCGAATAAAGTCATAACTGATAATGGAACCCAATATACAAGTGCTGCATTCCAAGAATATTGTGAAGACCTCGGCATTCAAGTCAGCTATGCATCAGTAGCTCACCCAGCAAGCAATGGTCAAGCCGAGAGAGCAAATGCAGAAATTTTAAAAACTCATGACGCACATGTATGAGCGCCTAAAAAAGCATGGAGCCAACTGGATCGAAGAGCTTCCGTCTGCACTGTGGGCAAGCAGGACTACACCTAACCGGTCAACTAGGGAGACACCTTTCTTCTTGGTGTACAGAGCTGAAGTGGTCCTTCCTCCGGAGATCACCATGGGGTCGCTCCGGGTCCGGACCTTCGACAAAGCCGCGCAGGACAAGCTCCGGTGTGAAGACCTTGACCTCGTCGATGGGGGAAGGTGCCAAGCAGCTGTTCGGAATGCACGCTATCGCCAAGAGCTCCAGTGCTATCATCAAAGGTATGTGCGCAACCAACAGCTCGAGGAAGGCAATCTGGTGCTGCGGAAGCTACTAACTTGCGATGGGATGAACAAACATTCCACCAGCTAGGAAGGTCCCTTCCGAGTGATCAAAGTATCCCGTCCTGGATGCGTTCGCTTGGCAACTGAGAATGGGACCCCACATTCTAATCCTTGGTACATCGAGCACCTCTGTAAGTTTTATACTTAGAATCATGGAGGTGAGTCTAATATTACACACAATGTATGTTATAGAGTCAATATAAAGAACCGGGTAGATCCTCTGTGACAACATTCGGACCCCTCCGGGAGCGTCTGGGAAGTTCAAGTAACACTTGATACAGACACAGCACTAAAAGTGTAACTACCTGCCCTGGGGTAGTACACGATGTATAATGCACTTAGCATGGTCCTGTACCCTAAGTGTGTCATTGTCTCCCTGTAATCTGGACCTATAATGAAAGACATTGTTTTTGTGAGAACAGACTCCACGTGCATTTATTTTTGTACAAGGCTCAGTATTTTGAATTATTATTATACTTATTGTCTATAATGAAGTTGTGCAATTTTTTTTAAGTTTTAGTCCAAGTTATTTATATATGTTACAAATTATATTGTTGGTCTTTTGGTATCTGAACATTGCTACATCGTATACTTGCCTGAACGCCAAGCCAAAATAGGTCCGAAGTTTGCTATCGACTTAGCCTGGTCCTGCACCCTAAGTACGCCACTCTACCTACACCCGGGCCGGTCTCAGTAGGGTGAGTACTAAAAAATCATACGGGTCTGGAAAGATTACATCAATATGCTTATTATCATATTGAATTTCTTTGGATCTAAAACTGAAATAAGAACGATGAGTCACAAACAATTTATAGACAAGAGGACGAATTTTACTTTCTTTCTTGTATTTAATGTACTGGAAAAACACAGCGATGGTGGACGATGCCAGAGCTATCAAGCCCGGACAACCTCCAAGGGGGCCCGCTGTCGATGTTTTTCACGTCGATAGTGGGTTCCATCGGACCTACCAAGCTCCGACAACTCGAGGGGGCCCGCCGTCGACGTTCTACACGTTGATAGTGGGAGTCGTCGGACCTACTAAGCTGCGACAACTCCAGGGGGCCTGCCGTCGACATTCTACGTGTTGATAGTGGGTATAGTCAGAGCTATCAAGCTCCGACAACCTTAGGGGGCCCGCCCTCAACGCAACAAAGGGTGTCTAGAACTATCAGAGTTATAGACTTCGGACCTAAAATCTACAAGCTCGAAGCGCTCAAGTCATCAACATACTATCAAAACCTTTTGTTATATGTTCACAATAAAATTGTGAACATCTACCAGGGGCCAACAAGACAGAGCACAGTATATTGAAGACAAAGTGAAATTCATGGCACAAAGAGCGGATTTCACTAATTCAAAGTACTGGATTACAAAATCAGGGTTACAGTAAGATACAAAAGGAAAAGGCCCTAACTACTGGAGGATCTAAGTCCTGTGGAAAAAACGAAGCAACTTTCTCAGCAGCCTCTTGGACACTAGCTTTGGCAACATCCTCCTCTTCAGCAATGAGTCCTTCAAAGACTAGATGAAGAGAAAATTAGGGGTCTCTGCTTCCGTAACACGCCAATACATACTCAGCGACATTTTTTGCCAGAGATTTCCCCCTTGTCTCCAACTGATCAGCGATGACATGTGATGCCCGGTTCCGAAAATGAACCAAGCTAACGCATATGTGTGCCCAGGATGTTCATCACACATACACGAGTGCAATCACAAAAGGATATACAGAAAATTACCACAGAACAAGTTTAATTAACCAAATTTCATTACACAAACCATATTATCCTCGAATACAAGCTCTAATGAATATTAATGACAAGTTCAACTAATGCAGCGGAAATAAACTAATTAAGCAAACTAAGCAACTATGCAGCATAAGCGACATGGTATGTATGCGCAGCTCCAATAACATCACAGGCAAAGCTGACGGTAGACAAGGCCTAGAACTCCGCATTATCGCCATTAAACTCCCAATCTTGACCTGCAACTGTTGGGGGGGGGGGAATTGCAAGAGTGAGTACATGTCGTACTCAGCAAGTGTGGAAAGTATGACATGTGGCTGATTCAAATGACGACAATAATAATGGCAAAGTGCGGAAAAGTACAGTAAAACATTTGAAGAGCAATACATTATATTTATATGAAATAAACCCATCATAATCATAAATAATACCATAATACCAAACTGAATTCCTTACCATCATCAATAATTCCAGATTTCACCATCGTCAATAACCATATTCAATACCAGAAATTAATCCATAACCATTACCAAACCATAACCATCCCAAATTCCGTCTCAATACCAAGTACCTTCTAATCATGGAAGTTGTCCAGGTGCTCATAACTGGGAGCACGGCTATCATGATAGTTTTAATTAACTCTGCAGAGTTTGTACCTCTTTACCCACGTGTTCGTGATTTCATCACCTTTCGGCGACTAAGAATCTCCCTTATGCCCATGACCCATCAGTCATATTACACACTTCCGTTGGTGTGTGGCCAAGAGATCGCAAAATAGCCTTTACAAAGGGATTACTAGCCTATTTAGATCCCACTGAGGTTTCACCGGTGGCCATGTCTCCCGCAGAGCACATCTTCAACCAAGGGCCCCCTCTTGAGCCATTCGTATCCCAGGGTAGTCCCACCAATCATCAACAAACCCAATCCGACTACCCCTTCCCCGAGCATCCACAATGGTCCAAACAGCACTAGCAAAGCCCTAATTAATCAGCTACGCTGCAACCATACTTGGCCTCATGGTGGCACTGTAGTCCTGGCTTATTCTCGCATGAACCGGTCCTTAGATCTAAAGCAAGCAAACCACCATAACATCCAACCCATCCACAAAGCAGGGTTGCTTAGATCACCCATCGTATTGACCAGTTCACATTAACCAGAATATCATTGATGCATAATAAAATGTGTAGTGTTGTTTGCCATCCCAATTAATTAAGCGAAGCAAAAAGTAAAAAGCCCTTCCCGACTCTCTACCATAAATTCCAGGTGCCAAGGGTGGTCAAACAAAACTAGTAAACTTCCTACCATAGGATTCCCATCAAATTGAAACAGCATGCAGTTTTGCAAACAAAACATTTATTTTAAAAACAGGATCAATATGCTTCGAGGACACTTGCCTTGCTCTTGCTGTTGATTAGGGTCAAAGCCTTCAAACTCTTGATGCTGTAGATCCTCCGCGGCACTCTCTAGCGCAAATCCGTCTAATCCACACAATAAACATACAAAACAAGAAACACAATCAAAGAGTGCACAAATATTACTCAATATGACATGACATGCATGATTAATGCAAATGCAAGGTAGAACTTGTTACTAGATTGCTTTTAAAGATCACTAACTAGTTCTAATAGCTTTTAACAAGTTTATACTGGTTTGGATTCTATTAGATCAAATTTTAGAATTAATTCAACACAATTTAACCAGAAAGATCGGACTAGTCCGCTAGGGACCGGACAAGTCCGCACTTGACGAGATCAGCAGAATAGGGTTTTCTAGATCGACGTAAATTCGGAGATTAGGGGTGGAATTCACGTAAGGAAAAGAGAATAGAAGGTATACCAGGTGTTTAGAACTCCAATGAACCAAGAAACTTGGAGGTAACACTTGGATCTTGATGATCTAGGGTTGGTGATGAACTTGGAGATGAATTGGTGGTGAAGGACGAAACTTGGTGGAGATCTTGATCCTCTTTCGTTTCCTCCTCTTCTTCTTCTTGCTTGGGATCTTCTCCTCCCTCCTTGGTGGTGGCTCCCCACGAACTAGGGTTTGGGTGGGTGGAAAAGTGGCAAATAGAGGTCAAACCAAGGGGTTGGGCTGTTTATATAGAGGTGGAGGCTAGGGTTAGATGGATTTCGAGTTTGGGATGAGTAGAGGTCGGTTTAGAGTCCCACATGGGCTCTAAAAGAGTTAGGCACGACGTCCCTAGGCCCACTTAACGTGAAACCCAAGAAACAAGTCGTAAAACAAAAGGTCAATCTCGAAGTCACGAAATATCGGACAAGTCCGGACACGACCGGACTAGTCCGAATTCGTGCAGAGAGAAAATCGGACAAGTCTAGCCAAAAATCGGACAAGTCCGATCTTAGTCAGAAAGGAAAACGGACAAGTCCGCTGGAACACCGGACTAGTCCGGAAAAGTCCAGGGACTTAGCAAATTTTCAAGGATTCATGGAATACCGGACTAGTCCGCACAAAATCGGACAAGTCCGAAGTTGTCCAGAGTCAAATATCGGACTAATCCGCAGCAAAAACGGACAAGTCCGTTTTTAGATAGAGAGAAATCGGACTAGTCCTCAGCAAAACCGGACTAGTCCGCACTTTCCTACATTTTTAAGTGCGGTTTTGTTCCAAATCAATTTTAAACTTGTTCCTCTTGTTATGGGTTAATGTTAAACATGTATATGAGTGTATGCAAGGCATGATGCATGAAAATGAGGGTGTTACATGACATAACCCATTGCGTCGAGTTTGCTGCCAACAGAGCCAAGTGCCACAGGCGTCTGGTCCAGCTCCTACAAGGGGTCCTCCGGGCGTACTGGACTGAAGCCAAGAGGCACAAGGGCCCTGTCTGCACGTCCCACAAAATCCCATTGCATCAGGGATTCAGTTGCCCTTGAGCTACGTAGCTCCTCCAGTGACCTCCGGGCGGCCGCTAGCTCCAAACTCCCCCGAGCTAGACACTCAACCGCTTTGTCATGTTGCTGCATATTCTCAGATACATGCTTTTCATGGTTGGCTAGCTCTGTCTCTCGTAGGTGGATGTGGTTCCGCTGTTTCGCTAAGTCCTTCTCCCTACCCCTCACTTTCCCTTCTGTGGTGGCAACATCAACTTCTCATTTTGAGAGCTCCTGCCCCTGTTTCGAGTATTTCTACTTTCCTTCCGCACTCCACAGATCCAACTTCTTAGTGTGAACCGCCAAATTTTGCTCAGCAAAAATAAATTTCTGGTGAGCTCCTGCTCTCTCTTCAAATCATTGTCCTGCTATTCCATGAGCTTCTCTTCTCTTGCATCAAGGTCCATTCGACGCTTCAGGAGGACCTCATTAAATTCCTTGAGGATTTTGTGACGCTCATCAGCAGCATCACGCCTTTCCTTGGCTTGCTCGAGGATCTCACGAGAATTAGCGTCGAGCGCCCTGATTGCGACTTCCTTATCTTCCAGCAACTTGCCCAAGTATTCCATCTGGACCGTTTCCCTCTTGACCCACTCCTTCTGATCAGCAAGCCTCACCTGAGCAAGCCTGGTGTCAAAATGGAGCCCGTTGCGCCAACGCCTCAAAGTGTGGCACTCCTCTTCCAGGACCTTGCTCTCGTGATCGAAGGCGAGTTGAACTTGTTGAAGGCTCGAGCAGGCATTATCTATGGACAACGCCAAGGGGATACGCTTCCGACCCGCTGGGGTCATCTCTGCTGGTTCCACGGGATTATCCATAACAAAAATAGGGTCCCACTCTACAAGTGAGGTACCCACAGCTTCTGCAGCACTCGGGCCAACTTTCGGGAGCTCTTCAACAGTAGCAGAAGAAGAACCCGCTGGGGGAACTTATACCTCCAGGGTCGACATCAAAGGTCCTGCTGCAGGAACTTCAATCACTGGCTTCGCCGGTGAAGAGCCTGCCTCCTCCTCTTCATGGTGTTCTGCCTCGACCATGGGTACCTCTGGGGCAGTTACTTCCGTGGTGGTCGTTGGGGCTTCACGCGAAACCATTTCCATCACCGGCTCAGGTGCAAGTACCTCAGCTACTTCCGGCTCAACTGTCGGAGCTTCAACATCTTCTGGCCAGAAAGCTAACCTCCGGCTCAGTGACCGGTGCTTCGGTCATCTCCAGTTCAACGGCCAGGGCTTCAATGACTTCTGGTTGAAGGACCAGAGCTTCTGGCACCACCAGCCCCGCAACAACTTCTGGTGCAGGAACCAGAGCCTCGGTAACCTCTGGCTTAGACGCCAGAGCTTCCGACATCTCCAACTCCCGCACTAAAGCCTTAGCCTCCAACGCTATTGCCAGCGGTGCATCTTCAACTTCTTCCCCGTGCTCCGGCGCTACCACGGGAGCTTCTCGCGATTACTCTAAATCTAGATACATGACAGTTGGCGCCAGAGTTGCTGTGACCTCAGCCACCATTGGAGGAGGTATGGGGATTGAAGCAAGAGTTTCCGTCCGCACTGTTTCCGCAGTTGCGATAGAGGCAAGAGCTTTAGACCTCAACTTTGATGCCCTGCCGTAAAAAAAATGGAAGATTTAAAACATAAAAAAAAATTAGAGTGGCAAATCAAGGTGAAAAAGTAGAGCTTACCTCGGGAAGCTACAGCTCCAATCGGCGCTGAACCTCTTCGCCGGACCTTGGAGCCAGAGATTGCCATGGTTAGCACAGAGGGAGCTCCGGAATGTTGCCAGGAGCCTGCCGTCGTCATTGGTGTTGCCCCAGCCGAGGTCTCCCTCGACCGGGAAGAACCTTCGGACCTAGAGCCTCTCGCTGGCACCGGGACAAGAGTCGACTGTCCAGAACTGGTGCCTCTCGAGGACGCTTGCATCGGAGGAGGTGTAGATGCAAAAGATCTCTGTCGGAGTCTGGTTTCGACATTTCCCCTGGTACTACCGTTGGCACCCCGCGGAGTTTGTTAATTCGGTTAGGGCGCGCGGAGATTCAAAACAAGATAGTGACTTGACACGAGGATTAAGTGGTTTGGGCTGCCTGAGCATAATAACCTACTCCACGGGTGTGTTGTTGTTGTTGTATTGAATGTATGAGCGTGTGAGAGCGTGAGACGGAAAGAGCCCCTTGAGCGCGTGTGTCAGCGTCTGGAGCCTCTAGCCAGTTTAGAGTCCCCCCCTGTGTACCGCTCAGCCAATCCTTTTATAGAAAAAGGGCTGGCCGTTACATCGTTAGCGTGGCCCGACATGTGGCCCTAGCGGTTACTAATGCCTAATACGTAGTTCAATGTACTTATATCCCCTTAATAGCATGGTAACACACCTTAATGGTGGAGTTACTAGTATTAAGGGTCCTCTAATCATGTGTCATTAAGATAGTAATAATGACACATAATCAGGTCTTGAAGCCTTAAATGTCCCTTGAAGGTCCGAGCCGTTGGAGGTCCACCAAATCTGCCTGTTGAGGTTGAAGGTCCGATGGTTGGACGCGTGCAGCTTTGGAGCTTGCAGTCTTGGACGAGTAGATCCGGTGCTGTGGTACACATGTCGGTCTTGGAGCTTCCCTCTGTCGGGGGTCAGGTCCGGGGGTGCCACACAGGTATTCAGTCCGAAGCATTCCCATGTAGGTATTGTAGCTCCAGTTTTATGATACACGTGGCGGCACTGGGACTAACCATATGAGGGAGGCAGGTTCGGTTACAAGTGACACGTGGGTCCTTCGGAGGTCTTCAACTCAGATAGGTGGGGTTCCTTTGCACTATTTGCAATTCCAAGGGGTATCCGATACGCAGGGTACCGACAATGGCCCCCTGGCCCACCTCTGGGAGAGACCCTCTGGATTAAGTCATTCTGCCGGAGGTGGGTCCATCGTTCGATTTCTGCACCGTGTCTTCAAGAGTTTTTGGATGTACCGTTGAGGTGATAGTTTGTAGTGAAACCATCGCCGCGTGGCATCTTCTGGACATGGCAGGTGAGATTTGCTCGTTCGAATCTTACGCAATTGAAAGTAGCCGGTTCCCAGTACGAAAATCGTATCGGTTCCACGCGCCCTGTCATGCCGACGCCCTTGGGTTTCCCGCCTCTCATCATGACAACAGTTGGCCTTGGGTAAGGACCTCGATCTCTTCATCGTGGTGGCCCAAGGTCCACACGTCATTGCTGTGGTGGATTTTTGAAAAGTGCTTTTGATCTCATTGCGGTTTCCATCCAAGCGTCGCAGAGGCTTGCTTAAGAAGGAAAGTTCGCACGGGTTGAAGACTCTTTATGCCTTTGATCATCTTTGCACTCAGAGCCTCTCAACCACCACCTAACTTTCCATCCTTTGCTCTACTTTGCCGCGATGGAGTTGGGTCTCCGCAAGAGACGTCTCACGAGTGATGACGATCTGAAGAAGGTCCGGACCTACATGGAGTGGTCCAGCAACTCCTTCAACCATCTAGTCTGTGTCGGCAAGCTCCCGTTCAAGAAGGAGCGCGGCGGCGACATGGTGTACTTCTCTGTGTACGACATGGTGGGGATGATTCCACCTTTCTCAACTTTCCTCTTGTTGCTATTAGACTTCTATGGTTTGAAGTTGTACCACCTTGGCCCCCATTCTATTCTTCTTGTGTCAACATTTGTCCTCTTCTACGAGATGTGGGTGGGTATTCCCCCCTGCGTCGAGCTTTTCCGTACCTTCTTCACCATCCACACCACTGTCAAAAGTTTCGAGTATCTTGGCTTCTAATATTTTGTGAAGCGCAAGAAATGCCCCTACAAATACTTGAGGTCGTTTCCTTCGGCAAGTGGGATGACTGGAAGAAGGATTGGATTATCATCACGGTAGAGGAGCACGAGAAGCTGGAGCTGCCTGAGGGTCTTCCCAATGTTGACACTGACACATGGAGTATGGTTCCGGTGCCGTCGAGGGCCTTCAACCCTGCCTTGACCAGGATTCGCGAATGTGTGGAAGGAGGGGTGACCCCCCAGATGGTCTTCTGCAACTTCCTGGTCAACAGGTGGGCTCCGTTGAAGAAGAGGGAGAAGCTCGCCTAGGCCCTCAACAGCGTGATGGATGATGACCGGATTGAAACTGGTCTAAGATCCAATTTGGACAGCAAATCATTGGAGCTTCATCTCAAGAAGTTTTAGCATGGCATTGACGTCGAGGGCGACGACTTAACTCTGCCGGCGGCTTTCCTCCTTCTGAACATGGAGGCGGAGTTCAGCAGGGAGATCCGGAGGAGCATGTCGGTGCTTGACGACCTCGGTGAGGTAGAGAGGCGTCCTACCACAAGATTGGTGATCCCCGAAGCTTCCGAGGGTGGTCCGGTTTCCGGCCCGAGCCAAAGAGCTGAAGTCATAGGCAGGGGCAAAGAGTTGGCTGAGCCCTCCAGCCAAAAGAGGAAGTTGAAGCACTCTGACGAGAGGTCCGTCAGACCTGCTCCTTCCACAACAGCTCCTTCTCCCTGGCGGGGGAGGTCTTCAACGGCGACACCAACTCCAGCATCGGCATCTCCCCGGAACGTTAGCTCTGACTAGGTGACTCCGACGCTGGCGCCAGCTAGGGGCTCTAGGTCCAAGGGTCCTTCTCAGTCGGAGGGGGACCCAACCAAGACGTCACTGAAAGCGGCAACAAGCTCCAAATAGCCTTCTAGAGTTACTACACTAGTTGCGACTGGGTCGGGCTCCGAGTGTCCGACGAAGAGGTTCCGCGCTAGCTGGAGCGGAAGCCTTCCAAGGTAAATTTGCTTTTTTACCTCAGTTTGTTATCTTTGTTGTAACCATATTTTGAGTTTCTTTTTCCTTCATCCATAGGGTATCTAAAAAAGGGGTTGAAGCTCCGGTTCCTGTGACAACAACTGATGCTGTGCAGGTGGAGGTTCCGGCTCCTATTCCAGCGCTGCCCCAGGTGGTCGCTGAGGTCGCGGTAGCTCAGGCGCCGGCTGTCCTGGTTCTGGACCTCGACTCATCTCCCAAAGCTCCCATGGTAGCGCCGGACCACGAGAATGAAGATGTACAAGTGGCACCAGCTCAGGAGGTTGAAGCTCTCGTTTTGGATTCTGTGATGACCGACGCTCCGTCCTTAGAGCCGGAGGTAGCTGCTGTTCCGGCCTTTGAGCCGGATGTTACTGAAGCCCCGGCGGCGGAGCCGGTGGTTGATGAAGTTCTGGTGCCCTTGCCGATTGACGTAGGGGTGCCGGCACCCGAACTGGTGCAGGTCGAAGCGCCGGTGTCTGAACCGGCAGTGGAGGAAGCACCAACATCTTAGCTAGAGATGGCCTCAGCTCTGGCTGGGTCTTCACTGCCTGCTCCGGAGGTGGTAGTTCTGGAGGTACCCGTTCCTGAGCCAGGGTGCCAAGACGAAGCAGTCGGTCCCTTGCCTGAGGGGCCAGTTGATGATGACCTGGCGGCAGGACCTTCAGAGCGGACACCGGAGGTAGAAACTCCCGTGGCAGGACCTACCCCGACGACAACCAAGGCACTCCCAGAGGGCGGCCCTAGTGCCGTGAAAGCTCAAGGGATTGCTCTAGTAGAGTGGGACCCATTTTTTGTTCTGGAGAACCCGCTGGAGTCAGTGGAGAGTACCCCGGCAGGTCCGGAGCCAATCCCCTGGTCGTTATTCATCGATAATGCCTGCTCCAGCCTTCGTCAAGTACAACTTGCATTTTATCACGACGGCAAGGCCCTTGAGGAGGAGCTCCAAGCTCTTAGGAGGTGGAGCAACCGACTCCAATTCGAGACCAATCTGGCACAAACAAGGCTGGCTGACGACAAGGAGTGCGTCAAGAGGAAGAAGGCCCGGATGGATTACTGGGGCCAGTTGCTGGATGAGAGGAAAAGCATGGTGCGATCCCTTGACAATCAGTCCCGGGCTATATACGAACAAGCCCTGGCTGCTAATGAGGCGGCGAATGGTCGCCAGGAGAACCTCAATACCATCTACGAAGGCCTCGTCAAGCGCTGGGAAGGTCTCGACGAGCGAGAGAAAAAGATCGAAGAGGAAGAGAAAAACACCTGGAGCTGAGGGATGACCTCGTGAAGAGGGAAGAGGAGCTCGGCCAAAGGTTAGCTCTGAGTGACAAGAGCCTTGCAGAGCGCACCAAAAAGCTGGAGGAGCTCTGCAAGATCGAAGAGGTGAAGGCATGGCAGTGAGGACAGGACCTTACAAAAAGGGAGGTTGAAGAGAAGAAGGTGCGAGGCCGGGGGAAAGACCTAGTTGACCGCCGGAACCGGATCCACATTCGGGAGAAGAAGTTTGGTGACCTTGAAAAGCAAGTTGCTGAGAGGATTCAGCAGCAGGCCAAGGAGGTCGAGTGCCTTGCCCGGGACAGTTCGGAGCATGCGATAGCCAAGAGGTCCTTGGAGGGGATTCGAGGCTCAAGGGCTGCAAAGTCTCAACAATTATGGGACTTCGTGGGCAAAGCCAAAGTCGCGCTGGCACCGCTGGGCTTTAGCCCTGTGTGTCCGGACAATTCGGAGATGGAGCTGGACCATGCGTTGGGGGCGCTGAGCTTGGTTGGCAACAAACTCGGTGCGATGGGCGATGTCATCGCGGATCAGTTGGAAACTGAAGGAAAATCCCTTGCGCAGAACAACGCAAAATACATGCTGACATGCTACACAAGCCGGGATCCTCACTTCCCAGCAAACCCGGTGCTTCAAGGTCCCATCGACGGAGAGGGAGACGCCGCGAACACCAGCGTGTCGGAGGTTGCCCAGAAGGTCACCTCATTCTTCCATAGAACTTAGGACTTTCTCCTTTTGTCTCCCACTTGTATCTTCTCTTTTTCTCTCCAATTTTGTAATCTCTTGTCTTCAGATGAAAAAAATCCAAAACATTTACGAATTTCATTTTTTGTCTTCAACCTTTGTTTTACTCGGCCCCCTGGTAGATGTACACAATTTGATTGCGAACATGTACCAAAAGGATGTAGAATTTTGTTGAAGACTTGTGTACTTTGAACTTGTAGAGTATAGGTCTGAAGTTTTGTTGCATCGACAGCATGGCCCCCTGGGGTTGTCGGAGCTTAGTAGCTCCAGCGACGACCACCATCAACACGTAGAGCATCGACAGCAGACCCCATTTGGGTTTCCTTCTACCATATTTTCTTCAACTCCTTTTATTTCTTCACGTTGACGGCTGGCCCCCTGGATTTGTCAGAACTTTATAGCTCCGGCGACGCCCACTATTAATGTTTAAAACATCGACAGTGGGCCCCCTTGGGGGATGTCGAAGCTTTGATAGCTCCGGCATTGTCCACCATCATCATGTGATTTTCATTTTACTCGCACACCGAAGTCAAGAAAAACAGTAAAATCCATTTCTTATCTATAACTCATTTGCAACTTACTATTCCCATATGAAATTTTAGGTCGACGGCAATTCCGGATACAATCAAGCGTGTTTGTTTATTTTCTCCAGGTCCAATCGTTTTTTGTACTCACCTTACTTAGGCCTGCCGGGGTGTAGGTAGAGTTGCGTACTTAGGGTGCAGGACTAGGCTAAGTCGATAGCAGACTCCGGACCTAGATTGGCTTGGCGTTCAGGCGAGTAGGCCATTCAACGATGTTAAGACCCGAATGAAATAATAATTCAACTTGAATTATATATGAATTGTTCGAGCTAAAGCTTCTTAAGAATTGCACAACTTTGTTATAGACAAGAAAGAGAAAAATAAAAAAGAATGAGACTGTCCAAAAAATGCACGTGGAGTCTGTTTGATGTCTTTCATTATAGGTCTGGGGTACCGGGGAGACAAGTACACTCTTAGGGTATGGAACCAAGCTAAGTGTGTTACATTTCTTGTTCGACCCAGGGTAGCTAGCTACACTTTTAGTTCTGAGACTGTCTCAAGTGTTGCTTGAACTTTGCGGACCTTCCTGGAAAGGTCCGGCTGTCGTCCCGGAGGAGCTACCCTTCTCTGTACAATGACGCTATAACATACATCATATGTAATTACAGACTCACCTCCGTGATATTAAGCATAAAAATTACGGAGGTGCTCAATGTTCCAAAGATTAGGGAGCGGTGTCCCATCCTCGGTTGCCAGGCGAACGCATCCAGGACGGGATACTTTGATCACTCGAAAGGGTGCTTCCCAGCCGGGGGAAAGTTTGTTTAACCCTTCTCGAGTTTGTATTCTCCGTAGCACCAGATCGCCTTCCTCGAGCTGTCGGCTATGCACATGCCTTATGTGATAAAGCCAGAGCGCTTGCGGTATCGGGCATTTTGAACAGCTGCTCGACACCTTCCCTCTTCAACAAGGTCAAGGTCTTCACGCCGGAGCTGGTCCTGCGTGGCTGCGTCGAAGATCCGGACCCAGAGTGACCCCAAGGTGATTTCCGGAGGAAGGACTGCTTCAGCTCCGTACACCAAGAAGAAGGGTGTCTCTCCAGTTGACCGATTTGGAGTTGTCCTGTTTGCCCACAAGGTGGGCGGAAGCTCCTCAATCCAGTTGGCTCCATGTTTTTTCAAGCGCTCATATGTGTGTGTCTTGAGTCCCTTTAGGATTTCTGCATTTGCTCACTCAGCTTGGCCATTGCTTGTCGGGTGAGCCACGGAAGCGTAGCTGACTTGAAAGCCGAGGTCTTCGCAATATCCTTGGAATGCAGAACTTGTGAATTGGGTCCCGTTGTCAGTTATGATCTTGTTTTGGGCTCCAAACATGCATACTATGGACTGCAAGAACTTGATAGTTGATTGCTTGTTTATTGTCACAACTGGAGTTGCTTCCGGCCACTTGGTGAACTTGTCGATGGCGACATACAAGTACTTGTAACCTCCGACGGCTTTTGGGAAAGGTCCCAAAATATCCGTACCCCACACAGCGAATGGCCATGCCGGAGGTATCATTTGTAGAAGTTGAGCTGGTGTGTTAATTTGCTTCACATGAAACTGGCATGCTTCACATTTCTTCACTAGATCGGTTGCATCCTGGAGTGCTGTAGGCCAATAAAAACCATGCCGGAAGGCTTTACCGACCAACGTGCGGGAAGACGCATGGTTCCCGCACTCGCCTCCATGGATTTCCGCGAGGATCTCGCGACCTTCTTCCCGTGTAATGCACCGCATTAGGACGTCATTGGCACCATGCCAGTAGAGATCCCCTTCTACAAGTGTGTATCTTTTAGCCAATCTGACTATCCGGTCAACATATACATTGTCTTCAGGAAGTATGTTGTCTTTCAAGTAGCTCCGGATCTCCGAGATCCATGCATCGGAGCTAACTTGAGCTTCTGAGTCTTGCGTTCTGGGTTGCTTGGAGCTTCCTGCAGCACCTACGACCCTTGATGGACGCCATGGTAACAGGGCTATCGGGACAACCACCTTCGAGGTGCTAATCTCGCCCCCTTCGCTCAGTTCGGCAGGCTGAGCTGTTGGTCTTGACAATCTCCGGACGAAGGTTCCGTCGGGAGCCGGAGCTCCGGTTCAAGCTTTCGTCAAGAGTTCATCAGCTTCGGTGTTGTTGAGACGCTGGACAAGGCAAAGATCCAGGACTTCAAAATCCTTCTGAAGCTTATGTACTTCAAGAAGATATCCAGCTAGTTGGGGGTTGTTGCAGCATAATTCACCTTTGACTTGTTTTATAATGAGCTGTGAATCACCTTTTACCAATAGCTACTTGACACCATTTGCTAGTGCCACCTTGAGCCCATAGATTAATGCTCCATACTCCGCCATGTTGTTGGTCACCTTGAAGTCAAGGTGAACCATGTTTTTGACCTTCTCCCAGTCAGAGCAAGGAGAAGGATTCCGTCTCCGGCCCCCTGCTTCTGCACGGAGCCGTCGAAGTAGAGAGTCCAGTGAGGCTCGGTGAAGACCGGAACCTTAGGTTTCGGCTTCTGCTCACTGCGGCCCCCAGGATTTGATGGAGGGGGAGTCCATTCCGCCACAAAGTCTACCAACGCTTGACTCTTGATCGCTTGTCTTAGGACGCATTCAAGATCGAACTCGGCCGATTCCACTTCCCACTTTGCGATGTTCCCTGTAGAGTTGGGGTTATGCAAGATTGCACGAAGTGGATAAGAGGTTACCACTAAAATCTTGTGAGCTTGGAAGTAGTGACGAAGCTTCCTAGACGCAATAAGAACTACATAGAGCGGTGAGGTACACTGGGCGCTGAACTATCCGGAACCTCCCGGAGGGGCCCGGAGCTTCCTCCTCATCAACTCGGACCCTACCGAAAGGGTCTGGACCTTTTTCGGGGACCTCCCAGTTCTTGCTAGAGGAACCCGGAGCTTCCTCTAAAGTGACCCGGACCCTCCCGGAAGGATCCGGATCTTCTTGTTCAGCAACAGTAACTCCTTCATTTGAAGGAGGTTGATCCTCTGAATTCTCGCCTTGAGGATCCGGGTCTAGGGGCTGGGACCCAGACTCGCCTTTGGGTAGCTCCAGACCTTCTCGGAGGGGTCTGGATTCCTGAACTGGAGATGGTTTTGGTCTTTCCGCAACCAGGACCATGCTGACAACATCGTCAGTTGGTGAAATATAAAGTAGAAGTGTTTCTCAAGGATTCGGAGCTAGCAAAGTTGGTAGAGTGGTGAGGAGCTGCTTCAGCTCTTGGAATGCCTTTTCTGCTTCTTCGGACCATTGGAATGGTCCAGACTTCCTCAATAGTTTGAAGAAGGTTAGCACCCGTTCCGCCAGTCTTGAGATGAACTGGCTGAGGGCAGCTAGACACCCAATCAGCTTCTGGACATCATTGATGCGAGCTGGTGGTCGCATGTCTTGAATAGCTTTAATATTCGCTGGATTCGCCTCTATTCCTCAGTGGTTTACCAAGAATCCAAGAAGCTTTCCAGAGCTAACCCCAAAGACACACTTGTCTGGGTTCAGCTTTGTGCATGTGATTCGCAACTTGTTGAAGACAGCTTGGATGGAGTCAAGAAATGACTCATTGTTCTTGATCTTGACGACGATGTCATCGACGTACACTTCCACTACATCTCTAATGAGCTCTCCAAAAGTTTTCTACATAGCTCGCACAAACGTTGAAGCAGCGTTTTTGAGACCGAATGGCATGGCAGTGTAACAATATAATCCATCTACTGTGATGAAGGCAATATGCTCTTCATCTTCCCTAGACATTTTGATTTGATGATACCCAGAATATGTGTCTAGGAAACACAGTAATTCACACCCGCAGGCGGAATCCACTATCTGATCTATTCTAGGTAGTAGAAATGGATCCTTTGGGCATGCCTTATTCAGTTTTGTGTAGTCGATAAACATCTGAAGCTTCACTCCGGCCTTGGGTACAACGACTGGGTTTGCCAACCATTTTGGGTGGAAGACTTCCCGTATAAATCCAGCCTCGAACAACTTCTTCACTTCTTGATGTATGAAGTTTTGTCGCTCTATTGATTGCTTCCGAGGCTTCTGATGTATAGGCCGATCGTCAGGATAAATCTTCAGATTGTGCTCAATCACCTCCCTAGGGATCCCAGGCATTTGTGACGGTTGCCAGGCAAACACATTGACATTAGCCCAGAGGAAAGTGATGAGCGCGAGTTCCTATTTGTCGTTCAGGCCTCCCGATATACGGGTGGTCTGAGCAGCGTCGGAACCAACTTCGACAACTTTGACGGGAATGTCGGTGTCGCCGCTTGGTTGCACACGAGGTGCGGAGGTTGAGCCTCGATGATGAATGCTCGAAGGCTTCGGAGCTTGCTCCTTTCCATAGTCTTCCTCCTGCGCTGTAGCAAGCGTGTGGAGTTCTTCCAGAGCAGTAACTCCGGCGGTGCGATCTCCGTGGATCCGAAGAACGCCTGAGGGTGTTGGCATCTTCAACACCAAGTAGCCATAATGAGCAGCAGCCATGAATTTGTATAAAGCTGGCCTGCCCAAGATGGCGTTGAATGGCAAATTGATATGTGCCATGTCAAAGACCAACTTCTCAGTCCTGTAATTCTCCCGAGTTTCGAAGGTCACCGGGAGAGTAATTGGGGTTATGGCTCCCGGACCTACTCCTGAGAAAGGTCGGGAGGGGTGAAGATCCGAAGGCCGGAGCTGAAGCTTGACGAAGGCTTCGAATCTTATGAGGTTCAGCCCCGAACCTCCGTCCACCATTACGTGGTGGAGCTGGATGTTGTTGATGGTCGGAGATACTATCAATGTAAGTTGCCCAGCTCCGATCATGTTATGAGGGCTGTGCGAAGCATCGAACGTGATGGCAGTATCTATCCACTTCCGATGAGGCTCTACCCTGGGGGTGGGAGCTACAGAGGCCATGTCCCGCCGCATTGTCTTGAGGACACAACAGGAAGTGATGTCCCACGAACCACCAAAGATGGTGTTCATAGTCTTCCGACGCTCGTTGTCGGAGACGTCGAAGTCATCATCAATGGAGGTGTTTAACAGCCTTCAAGACCTTTTTGGGGTCCTGAAAGCCTAACTCCTCTTCAGCTGGAGCTTCGTCGACTTTTTGTTTTCCTTCCCTCTGACGGAAAGGAGCTTCTTCCCGACGTTTGTTGTAATGCTGGGCAAGGTTCCGCACCTCTCGGAAGTCTTCTAGGTTGCCTGTCCATCTTGTGTATGGGACACCACATCTTGGAGCTGCCACCGTCTTCAGACGACGGCCAAGGTCGTTTCTCAGGGCGTGGCCCCCGACCACCCGGAGCTGCGGCAGCTGCAGCAGTGGGTGCCCCGCCAACGGCTTCTTCTTGCCGTTGGACTTTTTCTTCCTCTTACCACTCCCGGAGGTAGTGGCTTCACCCTTGGAGGATTTTTTGTTGGCCCCCGGAGGTGATTGGGAGTGCATTTCATGGCCCTCCGCAGCCTTGGCACACTTTTTTGCCAAGTTGAAGAGTTCCGTGACACTGATGACTTCCTTGGTCGCCAGCTTCTCCAGCATTTTCTTATCTCGAACGCCCTGCCTGAATGCTACAATAACAGAAGCTCTTGAGATAGAAGGAATGGTATTTCGTACCTGGGAGAACCTTTGGATGAAGGATCGCAAGGACTCTGCCCCTTTTTGCTTTACAGCAAAAAGATCCAGTTTCGTGCCTGGTCGGGTGTATGAGCTCCAGAAATTGACGTTGAACTGTTGGCACAACTCCGCCCAACTGTTGATGGAGTCAAGCGGAAGGCTCATGAACCATGACCTGGTGGTCCTGTCAAAGCCACAGGGAAATAATTGGCCATCACGGCCTCATTTCACCCAGCCGCAAGGATACCGGTGGAGTAGATTTGAAGAAATTTGGCGGGGTTAACAGTCCCGTCAAATTTCTCTGGCAAGTGAGGCCGAAACTTCTGCGGCCATCTGACCATGCGTAGCTGCATGGCCAAGGCAGAAAATCCTCCTCCTACTCCCTAAGGAGCAGGACTGCCCCGAGCCTCCCGCCTCTCGCGAGCACGCTCGATGTGGACACGGTCGTCCTGTTGCTGGTAACGACGATTGAGCTCCGCCCGAAGGTTGTGAGTCGAATGCCTTGTTATCGTGTGAGTACGTCATGCCCTGGAAGGCAGCGACGTCGTCTGTTGAGATGCAACAGGCCTCCTGTGTTGCGAAGCTTGCAGACCGAGTCTACCCTACAAGGTCCGACGCTGCGATTAGACCCACCTCGAGGGGGGAGGACCTGGATTGCTGATGCCATCATCTACTGCTACAACCAGATGATCCACATCAGCTCTCCACTGCTCCATCGCACCCTGGGGTGCACCTAGAGGCGGTGTACATTGGAGAAGAGCACGCGCAGCAATAAGCGCGTGTTCGGGGTTGTTGTTCACTGATGCAGTGATCGACGCGGACGCCCCATCTCAATGTCCAGGTTGATTCACCAGAGCGGACGGTGGCGGTGGTGGCATGACTCCTGCTGGGGCCATAACACCTGCTAGCTGCTGCATGTTGGAGGGATCGCCTCCAGCAAGTTGCTCAGCGTGGTTACCGTTGGATGATCGAGCAGCAGAATTCACCATCTTGGAAACTCAGGCGCCGCCCCTACCTGGTGCGCCAAATGCCGGAGCTGGTTCCGGCATTTCCCCTGGTACTACCGTTGGCAGCCCGCGGAGTATCTTAGTTCGGTTAGAGCACGCGGAGATTCAAAACAAGATAGTGACTTGACACGAAGATTTAGGTGGTTCGGCCCGCCTGAGCATAATACCCAACTCCACGGGTGTGTTGTTGTTGTTGTTGTATTGAGTGTATGAGCGTGTGAGAGCGTGAGCCAGAAAGATCCGGTGTTGTGGTACACGTGTCGGTACCAAAGCTTCCCTCTGTCGTGGGTTAGGTCTGGGGGTGCCACACAGGTATTCAGTCCGGAGCATTCCCATGTAGGGATTGTAGATCCGGTTTTATGATACACGTGGCGACACTGGGACTAACCATATAAGGGAGGCAGGTTTGGTTACAAGTGACACGTGGTGCCTTCGGAGGTCTTCAACTAAGATAGGTGGAGTTCCTTTGCGCTCTTTGCAGTTCCAAGGGGTATCCGGTACACAGGATACCGACAATCTCTCTCGCCGGGGAGAAGGAGCTGTTGTAGATGGAGTAGGTCTGATGGACCTCCCATCAGCATGTTTTAGTTTTCTCTTCCGGCTGGAAGATTCGGCTGGCTCCTTTCCCTTGCCCTTGCCAATGTCTTCAACCCTCTGGCTCGGAGCAAAGGCGGCCACCTCCTCGGAAGCTCTGAGGATTACAACCCTGGAGGTCCGGAGTTTTCCATCTCGCCAAGGTCGTCTAGCACCGGCATCTTCCTCCAGAGCTCCCTGCTGATCTTTGGAATCATGTTTAAAGGAAGGAAAGCAGATGGCAGAGCTAAGGCGTCGTCGTCGACAAGCCCATGCTGAAATTTCTTGAGATGGAGCTTCAAAGCTTCGTGATCCAAGTTGGGTTTCAAGCTGGTTTCAATCCAGTCATCATCCATCACGCTGTTGAAAGCCATGGCGAGCTTCTCCCTACTCCTCAGCGGAGCCCACCTGGTCACCGAGAAGTTTCTGAAGACCTTGTGGGGTGTCACTCCACCCTTCACACACTCTTGGATCCTAGCCAGGATAGGGTTGAATGCATCTGATAGCTTTGGAACTACATTCCAGGCGTCGGTGTCAATGTTGGGGAGTCCTTGGGGCAGCTCCAACCTGTCATGCTCCTCCACTGCAATGACAACACAATCCTTCTTCCAGACGTCCCATTTGCTAGAGGGGAATGACTTCATGTACTTGAAGGGACAGTTCTGGTGCTTCATGAAGTAATAGAAGCCAATCAACTCAATCCCTTTGCCAGTGGAATGGGCTGTGAAGAAGGTCCAAAAGAAGTCGACGCAGGGAGGCACGACCACCCACATCTCGCAGAAGTGGGCAAAAGTGGCCATGAGCAGAAGGGAGTGCGGGCCGAGGTGATGCAGTTGGAGGCCGCAGAAGTCCAACATCATCAAGATGAAGCTCGAGAATGGTCGGATCAGTCCCACCATGGCGTACACCGAGAAGTACACCATCTCCCCGTGACACTTCTTCTTTAAGGGGAGCTTGCCGGCATGGACCAGGTGGTTGAAGGTGTCGCTGGACCATCCCATGAAGGTCCGAACCTTGATCAGATTGTCCTTGCTCTGGATGCAGGTCTTGGGAAGACCTAACTCCATCGCGACAAAATGGAGCAATGGAAAGGAAAGCTAGGCGAAGTTTGGGAGGCTCTGGGAGCCAGTTTGATCGAAAGCGTAAAGAGTCCTCAAACCATACATACTTTCCTTCATAAGTAAGCCTTCGCGATGCTTGGATGGAAACCGCATTGAGAGTAGGGTCACATTTCAAAAACAACTCCGTCAATGACAAGTGGGCCCGGGGCACCCCCGACAAAGAGATTGAGGTTATTACCCCAGGCGAACCATTCTCATGATGGACGGCGGGAAACCCAAAGGCGGCACCCAGACAAAGCGCTCGGAACCGATACAGTTTTTGTATTGGGAACCGATGACCTTCAATTGTGTGAGATCCACACTCAAAGATCTCATCTACTGCATTTAAACCAAGCCACGCGGCGATTGTTCAACCCCGAATCATCACCCCAACAGTACATCAGAAAACCTTTGAAGTTATCGTGCGAGAATCGAGGATGGTCCCACCTCCGGTAGAATAACTAAACCCAAAGGGTTTCTCCTAGAGGTGGGCCCGGGGGCACTGTCGGTACCCTGCGTACCGGGTACCCCATGATACCGCAAGAAGTGCAAGAGAGTTACACCTGTCAGAGTTTAAGGCTTCCTCAGGCCCCACATGTCACACGGCACTGGACCCTCCTCCCTCATATGTGTAGCTCCAGGACTGCCACGTGTAATGTAAGACCGAAGGTGAACTCCCAACATACAGAAGCTCTGGTGTTGACACGTGGATGCTGACCCCGGACCTAACCCCCTGTAGAGGGAAGATCCGATGCCACCACGTGTATAACAACTCCGGACCCATCTCACCGCGAAGGGAAGCTCCGGAGCCACCACGTGTGAATCCTCCGGACCTTACACCAACGGGAATATTGTCGGATTTCCAACAGCACGAACATTCAAGGGATAGTTAAAGCGGCAGTTACAAGACCTGATTAGGTGTCATTAATGCTATATTAATGACACGCGATCAATGGGCTGCTAATAGGGGTAAAGCTGCTATTAAGGCACGTTATCACACTGTTAATCACTCTTAATACTTGTAGACCACGTATTAGGCTCTTAATACGCCAGGGCCACATGTCAGGACAAGCAAATGTTGTAACAGTCAGTCCTTAGACTATAAAAGAATTGTGCTGCAGGGTACATCGAGAAGCAAGGTAATACGCTCGCGAGCACTACTACAATCGACAATACAACATCACACACCCCGTCGAGTAGGGTATTACGCTTAGGCGGACCGAACAACGTAGCTTCTCAGTGTCATCATCTTGTTTGAGATCTCCGCTCGCCCAAACCAATAAAAGAACCTCCGCGGGCAACATTTAGTAGTACCAGGGGAAATGTCGTTCATACGCTTCGACAACGGCTATTTATTAAGAAGCGCATGTACTCTAACAAACTTCACAGACGGTTTTTAATTAACCACTACCTGGGTAAATACATGATTTTCAAAGGCGGTCATTGTTTAAGAACCGTATGTACTCGTTCAAACATCACAAGCTGTTTTTATTGAAGAACCGTTTGGGCAAAGTCATAGTTTCACAGGCTGCTTGTTAATTAAGAACCGCATGTGATGCTGATAGCTCCTGTCAAGCTAATCCCTGCACAACAAGCTCTTGTGGATGCAAGTAACACCCGTGACTCATCATTTGGAATGTTGAAAGCCTCTATTAAAGCCTGACGATCGCTGGGAATGATTTTCCCATCCATTTGAATGATTTCTTTCCCTCCTGTCCATTTGAAAACCTAGGAAGATGCTCCTTGATCAGTTTTAATGCCTGAATATATTGACTAAAAATTAGTACATTCTCTCTTAGTGCTTCACATAAGAGAGGAAGCGAACAACTTCAATCACAAATCTTGTTTTTACCCTTTCATAGTAATTGACCTTAATATTTCAAGCATAGATTTATCAATAAGTGAAGCTTCCTTATAACACATGTTAATGGCAGTTATAAGCGAAGGGTGTGTCGAAGCTAACGAAATCTGAATTGGACTGAAGATAAAGAGATCCTGCATATGAGTGGCAATGACCAGGTTAGACAGCGTGAAGCTATGATGGCAACCTTCAACAACATAAAAAGTGATGCTACGGTTATGCTTGCATCAACCAAGGCATTTTGTGAGGGAATAACACTTGTTGGGGCAAGCATAACCGTGATGCCCCAACAAGTGTTATGCTCTCACAACATGCCTTGGTTGATGCAAGAATAACCTTGGCATCACTTTTCATGTTGTTGAAGTCTTCCATCATAGCTTCATGATGTGTAACCTAGACATTGCCACTCATATGCAACATCTCTTTGTCTTCAGTCCTATTGAGATTTTGTTAGCTTTGACACACCCTTCGGTTGAACTGCCATTAACATGTCTGATGAGGAAGCTTCACTTATTGATAAATCTATGCTTGAAAGATTAAGGTCAAATTCCTATGAAAAGGGTAAAAACAAGATTTGTGATTGAAGTTGTTCACTTCGTCGCTTGTGTGAAGCACTAAGAGAGATGGTACTGATTTTTAGTCAATATATTCAACCATTAGAACTGACAAAGTAGCATATTCGTAAGTTTTTAAAATGGAGGGAAGAGAAAGAAATCCTTTAGAGCTTGTTCGGGTGTACTCAATCTAATTGGATTGAAGTGGATTGGAGTGGAAAATGAACTAATTTTCTCCTCAATCCACCTCATTCCACTTATATTGAATTGGATCCACTCCTATCCAAAAAAAGCCCTTGAATGGATGGGAAGTATCGTCAGAGTTCAGTTGAAGCTTTTAACAATCCAAATAATGAGTCTCGGGTGTTACTTGCATCTGCAAGAGCTTGCTGTCAAGGGATTAGCTTGACAGGAGCTTCAAGAGTTGTGCTTCTAGATGTTATTTGAAACCAAGCTGTTGGTAGGCAAGCCTGATCATCGTAGGAAATTTATATACACGTACAATTTGATAACTTATGTAACAAGTGAAGGTGATAAACATGATACTCAACAAGCCGAAATGGATCACTTGTCCAAATTAGTCTTCTCTATAGAAGATGAATTTAATAATGTTTGAAACATGCTTTCTAAAGCTGAAATGGAGCATAGTTCTAAGTTGATTTCAGAAGAACAAATATATAAAATATATATCATATATTTTTTCCGGCATTTACATCTCCTCGCATAAAGGGTTTCAAATCCTTTTTAATGCTTCTCTCTACGCGCTTGTTGTTTTCTGGTTCGTTGAAAAGGTACATCTCTTCATAATGATTATATTCCTCTTAATTATCTCCCACATTCTCAACCCCAACAATATTTTGCTTTCTAGGAACAACTACGTGCATCTTCTCATTTTCTAGATTTTGTAAATAAAAAAAAAACTTGTGCAAGACGATTGGCGAGAACCTACAGGTCATCTTTATAACCCACTTTGTTCGAGTCTACTAGTGTCAGCCCGTAGTTGTCCACTTTTACACCATCAGCATGATTGACCCTTTGGCACTTAAATACGGGCATTACAATTCTTTTGCCACAATCGAGTTCCCATATTTCCTCTATGAACTCGAAGTATGTTGTATTTTGCCCTTGTGGATCATAAGCCTCTATACGAACACCACTATTTTGTGCAACACTCTTACCGTCTTTTTCCTTAATGTAAAATGTGTAAACATTGATGTCATATGCATGCCGTGATGTCACCAAAGCAGGTGGGCCAGAAGCTAACTTTTTCATTGTTGCCTCTTCTATAGAGTTTCCGTATGGTATATCTTTGTCCATTAACAATTCAGTGAAACATATTCTGTGTTCTTTCATGATCCAGTCCTCTGTGCGGTCTTGTTTTTTCCGTGAAGCTCAATTTGGTATTCCTCAATGTACAACTCACATATTACGAGCTATTGTAATACACCAAAATGTGCACGATGTACATTCATTTAATCTTGAACGATAAAAGTTTCTTACCCACTTTGCCTCTCCCACGTAGTCTACCCCCATGTACTGGTATAGGCACACATATCAGTTATCAATCTTTGATGTAATCAACGCAACCCTCAATCACTTCTTCAGTGGTGTATCCTTCCATAATTGAACCCTTTGGGTGAGATGCTACACGTGGTACGGGAATTCAAATTCAGAAGAATGCATAGCTTGTATTAAAGGAAAATTTGATGAGAAAATTAAGAAAGGTGCCATACGTGGTACGGGAATTTTGGAATTAATCCACATGGAGGGTTCCGTGTGCTTGTGGATAGTTTTTGTGTGCTTGGTGTTCCCGTACCACGTATGGCACCTTTCTTAATTTTCATAACAAATTTCCCTTTAATGCAAGTTATGCATTCTTCTGAATTTGAATTCCCATACCACGTATGGCACCTTTCTTAGGTGAATACTCTTGGGTGAAATGTTACATGACAGTTTTCGTGTGCTTGTAGACCTCATCCCTTACTAGAGATGATTTGTGATGTAAGAAACGTCAACAATCATCAAGGTGCTCTTAATTGGGAGAACGACTATCATGGTAGCTTTTAACACTCTACAGAGGTCGTACCATTTTACCCACATGTTTGTGATTTCATCACCTTTCGATGACTAAGGAGCACCCCTTATGTCTTATCACACTTCTGTTGGTGTGTGGCCAAGATATCACAAAATACCCTTTCAAAAAGGACTACTAGTATTTACGGACCCACTAAGGTTTCAGAAGTAGGCTTGAATACCCATTTTCCCACCCACGGGCCCGCTCGTGTGCCATGCAGATCCTAGGGTAGCCCTCCTCGACTCCCATTCCCTGCACCATGCAATAGTCCATACAATAATAGCATCACACCTAATTATTCAGCTACGTTGCGCCCATACATGGCCCTGTGGTGGCACTGTTGTCCTGGCATATTCTCGTACGTACCAGTCCTTAGATCTTAGGCAAGCGAAACCACCATATCATCCACCCCAGTCCATAGCTCATGCTTGCTTAGATCACCCCAGTTCCATGTTATTTAAGTCATCATTATCATCAATTCACGTTGTCCATATGTATATTAGTTCATAATGAGTCATCTGGTTATTTCCCATCCCAACTAAGCAAGCGAAGAAAAATTGGAAAATACCCTTCCCGACTCTCTACAATATATTTTAAGCGACAAGGGTGGTCATACAAGTATAGTAAACACCTGTCATGTATTTTCCATCAATTTGACACAAGAATGCATTTTTTAAACAAAAGATTTCAAAACATAAACATAATGTTCAAGGACACTTGCCTTGCTCCTGAGGCTAGTTTGGATCTAAGGCTTCGAATTTCTTGTTCTGGAGGTCCTCGTAAGCACCTTCTATAGTGTTACCTTCTATTCCGCACCACAAACATGTGAAACAAACATTAGAATCAATATATGCTCATATAGTACTCAATATGCCAAGACATGCATGAATGATGCATTTATGTGATAATACATGTTATTAGGTTGCTATTATTGCTTATAACTAGTTACAGTTGAGTTTTACATGTTAGAGCAAGTTTTGAGTCATTTCGGGAAAAAATGGGAATGTTACAGGAATTCTAGAATTCAAAGGCTGGACTAGTCAACACTAGGGCTAGACAAGTCCGCTCTGGACCAGAAAGTTCAACGGACTAGTACGTACCGGACTGGATAAGTATGCTACGCACATGGTTTTGCAAACTTCCCATCTAGGTCATGGTTCAAATCAAGATGGGGATGAGAATTAACGTGGAAAGTTGGATCTAGGATAGTTACCATAAATACAAAGGTTAAACGGTTGAGAACTAGATATATCATGCGAGTCTAGATCTGATGAAGCTGAAGGATTGGTGGAGTAGAACGTTGACGTCGAAGAGTTGATGAAGATCGCAGCAGTGAAAATGATCTCGCGTGATTCCTTCCTCTCGTTTTTCTTCATTTTCTTCCCTTCCTTCTTCTCCCTTCAAGAGAAGCGACTATGAAGAGAGCATGCGTTGGGATTCAACTAAAGTGAGCAATGGGGATAAAAGGTGGGTGGTGGGGTGTTTATATAGGAGGAGAGTGGTGAGGTTGGGGTGGAATCCAAGTAATAGTCGGTGGGGACAAGTAGGGCCTTTCTTGGGGTCCCACTTGGGCTCCTTAGGGGTGAGGCATGATGTTCTGGGGCCCAATTAAGGCAATTACCCAATAACTCACCGTGGAGGAAAAATAGAATCCGAGTCGAAACCCTACATACAAGACTAGTCTATAGTGAGGCCGGACAAGTCTGTTTTGAAACAAAAAGTTCAACGGAGAAGTCCGGTGTCAAGCCGGACAATTCCGTTCTTGAACTGAAAGTTGATCGGACAAGTCTGGTGCTTAGCCGAACAAGTTTGGGTTGTGTCCAGTTTCAACTCCGGACCAAGTTTTTGAATGTTTCCAAAAGCGATCATCAAACTAGTGTGTATATGCAATGTACACATCGTTATTGGAATAGAAACAAAACTTAAATAGTATGTAAAATCAACTGACAAATATGGAGAATATCACAAATGATTTCCGCACTAATCCATAGCAATTAGCTGATAAGTCCGGGGCACAACAGTAGCTAAATTGGAGTAGTCCATGGTCCAATCCGTACATATTTGTACTAAGCCAGTCTATTAATTGCTGTTTTGGTTATAATTAATTTTAATATTGTTCTTTTTTGGTGTTGCGTTATGTTCGACATGTATAAGAATGAATGTAATGCAGGATAGATGAAAATGAGGGTGTTACATAGCATAAGTTATTCATATTAACATGATCACATCATAGCTACATAGACTATATTGGGGTTTATAGTGTTTATGATGATAGTATAATGATGTTAAGGCAATATAATAAAGACTATTCCTAACACATACATGGAATCCAGAAACTTCCATGCAATGCTTCATTCAAGTATAGGAATAAAAGAAGACTAAAGATAACATCTTTATTATGCATAAAATCACAAATACTAAAAGGAATATGTAAGCCATACCTTTCCCAATTTGGAATTGGGAAGAGAGAGACTCCTTCTACTCCTTTCCTAATTTGGACTAAGGACTGGAGACTCTCCTCTCTACATCCGAAACTCCTCTAAGACTATGGAAGATATTGGATAAATGGAATAAAGCTCAAGTGGTGTGTGTGAGATATGAGGGGCAGAGGGTCCTATTTGTAGATGGAGAAAGGTCAGTTGCCGCTGCAAAAAGCACGTGAATCAGTCTTCATCGTGATCAGGAAGCCACAAGACAGTAACACGTGCAAGTTGACCAAGAATGGCGCTTTTACAAATTCGGCCGAACCACCACTTCGGCCAAACTGGTCTTCAGACTAATTCCAGTGTGCTTTCTCGAGGTGACTTCCAAGTGGGTCCCATCAACTGATATGAGTGATACACTGTTGGATCTCCTGGTATACGTATGTTTCTGGGCCATTTGATCCATATGATGCCATGTGTCAGTGCTTGATTGGCTAGGATGATAATTTTTAGGATTGCTCTCCCTCTTTTACCTCATTTCCTGCATAAAATGCTTGCATGCACTATTTTTCCAAGGACAAGTGGAAATAGGTTAAGTCGAAAGGCGATGTGTGCAAGAAATGATTTTTCCTTCACATAGTTGAGTTATATTGACGGATGAAATCGGGATATAATAGCCGTCAAAAAACTCCCCCAAGCTTTTCCTTTGCTCGTCCCGAGCAAAATCAAGACTTTAGGTTGATGATCAGGAGTTGCTACAATGTTCGACCTTTCAAAGTACCATGTGCACAACAAAATGCTCTACCTAGTATTGCAAAAATTGGCTATGGTACTTCACCCATGTTAAGTTTTTATGGGGCTTATTCCTTCTCCTATTCATGGTAGTGGAAATATAGAACAGTAAATGGAGCAAGCATAGCCTAGAGATCTAGTTCCACTAAAATTCCGGTATGTTTCAATTAGATTCTAAGTACCTCAATTCGATTCTCTCACTCACTCCTTTTTGTGTAGTGGAAATATATCCTCACCAAGGAATTTTGCGTATACTAATCCTACCACTAAATAAGGCTTGTATTTGGAGCTTGGCAGTAATGTAGTCGGCATATTTGCAACACATAATATCTCTAAGTCAAAAGGGTAAGCCTTAGGATAAAGCAATTCAAAATAATTTGATTCAGGACTTGTGCATATGTGATGGAATGGAGGTGGAAGTGGATGTTGATATGACTAATTTTTGATATAGACTCTCTTTATTGTAGGGATGAAATGGCTACTTCTCTTTTACTCATGCTTTTGATGTAAGCATGCATTTTAGTTTTTTCTTTTTATTGTAGCCTGTCTTCTACTCCCTTTTTATGCAATAGACTTGAAGAGAGTAATAAGCATGAAAACATGGAGTTTCTCTTTTTATTTTGGAATGATGATATGATGGAATTTTGCTAACTTAAAGTGTAGAAGTTTTAGCATGTGCAAGTGAAGTCTTGAACTCAAAAGATATAAATGAATTCTCACATAGGACTATACTAGTTTGACTAGGCTCAATGTAAAGGCAAATAGCATATGCATAAGGTTTATTAATGTAAAATATCATATGTAGTTGGTACGTATTTCCAATCAAATGAGGGTAAATTAAATCTTTTTAGAATTTCTTCGGAAACCTAAGTTTCACTTTCAAACAGGGAATAGCAGCCCTATCACTAGATCATATCTCGCAACAATCTAGAATTAGATTAAGATTTTGCTACTCACAATTTCTAAATCGAGGCAATGTTAACTTTAAACAATGAAAGCAATATCTGGTGAGTAGCAAGTTGTAAATTAGGGACTTAGGAAAAATAAAAAAGAGCAACTATTCACCATTTTATCTATGTGAATTCTAAATCATTCTTACCACACATCTTTATATGATGGAAAGCAATTCTACACTATTTATTTTGAAGTTTTTTTATGCAAAGTGAATGGTGGATGAATGAAAAACAAATATGCAATCAAACATGAAGTGTTTGATGGTGATTATGGGCACTATCACTGAGGCCACTCGGGGAGCAATCCCTAAATGTGCCACTGCCGTTGAATACCTCCAAAGGATAGAGAATCAGTATACTAGTTCTTCTAAGGTCACAACAAGCACACTTATCAAGAGGTTTGTTACTGAAAAGTATTATGGAGGTGGTGTGCAAGAGAACATCTTAAGGATGACAAATATGGCTGCAAAGCTTAAGCCTATGGATTTAGGGACCAGAGATGAGTTCATTGTGCATCTCATCATTGCCTCACTTACTAAAGAATTTGAGACATTTGTCATCAACTACAACCCTAAAGTTGAACTATGGAACATAAAAAAACTCATCTCTATGTGTGTTCGGGAAGGAGAGAGAATTAAGGCCTTCATTTTAATGATGCCATTAATTATGTGAAGGGAAAATGTCAGCCTCAGAAGAATTATTCTTCTAAGAAATCAACTAAGAATCATGGTCCTTTTCACCATGATAATGGTAAGGGTAAGGCTCCAAAATAACATCCATACATAAAGGATGTGAAAGTGGAGAAAGATCAGTGTTGCTTTTGTTTAGTCAAAGGCCACCATCAAAAAGATTGTGTAAGCTTTCTTAAATGGTGTTGCAGAAATGGTAATGATTTTGTTGACTTTATTGATGAATCCATGTATTTAGATTATAATTCATCAACATGGTTGATTGACTCAGGTGCCACTTTGCATGTTTGTAATTCTTTGCAGGGATTAAATATGAAGAGGACCCTAAAAAGAGGGGAAAGGGCTATTAAAGTTTTCAATGGACATGAAGTGGAAGTTGAAGCCATAGGAGATTATGCATTAGAATTAAGAAATGGCTTGATTTTACACTTCATGATGTTTTATATGTACCCTCATTAAGTAGAAATTTAATTTCAGTTTCATGTTTAGACAATGATGGTTATGTATGCCAATTTGTCAAGATAAGTGTATAATTAAGTATGATAAAAAGATTGTTGATATGGCCTCATTGATCTTCAGCTGACCAATGGAAAGTTCTCTCAATTTGGGTTGATTTCCATTGTTGCCATTGTTGTTGTACCCTCCTTGAAATAATGGGTGTGGTTGGCCCCACCCTTTACCTCCTGGACGATAGCCCTTGTTGTTTCCATTGTTGGCTATATAGGGCATCCTCACGGGTTTCTAGGCAGTCATTGCCCAAATGGACCGTGTTTCCACATACTTCACAAGTGGTATGAGAGTCTAAGGCATAGGCATTGCCGCGTACTTCACCATTGCCTTGTCCATCAATTTTCTTCATAAGGAGGTCCAATTTAGCAGCGATCATGTCCACCTCCTTCAAGGTGTGCATGCCTCACTAGTGGGTATGGAGACGCTTGTCACTCCAACCCATGTTTGACACCATCTTCTCAACCAAATCTTTGGCTTTGGGCACCGTTATTGAGAAGAAAGCACCTCCAGCAGCAGCATCAACATGGTCACAGGTGGATGGGATCAACCCGTTGTAGAAGTTTTGGATAATGATCCAGTAATCCATCCCATAGTGGGGACAGGCTAGGATATACTCTTGCAGCCTCTCCCAGGCCTCGGGAATAGACTCCTTGGCATCTTTCTAGAAGATGGAAATTCTTCCACGTAGGGCATTGTTCTTGCCCAACGGGAAAAACTTGGTGAGGGATGCCGTAGGACATTTCTCCCAAGTGTCTATAGAACTTCGGTTCGCGTAGAACCACTGTTTCGCTCTCCCGAGAAGAGAGAGTGGGAACAGCGTAAGAAGGACAACATCAGGAGATATGTCCTTTATCTTAAAAGTGCTACAAATCTCAAGGAATTGTTCCAGGTGAGCACTTGCATCCTCGTTAGCCTTCCCACAAAATGGTTCGGCTTGCACAATAGTGATCAGGCTAGTCTTGGTTTCAAAGTTCACGTCTCCCGTGGTAACAGTAGGCCCAACAAACACATTGTTAGCAGAGGGAGCCGAAAGCTCAAGAAGGGTCTTCTGGGCCATTGTTCGGTTGTTGGTGCGATTGTGCTTGCCTGCTTTGCCGCTCGAAGTTTCTGTGGAGTCACGACTCGAGGTCGATCTCTCAGAAGAGATTCAGGATCTTCAACAAAGTTTTCCGGCAAGTGGAAACCAGACATACAGTACCCTATTTTCACATAAAAATGCGAAAGCAAAGAAGGGTCATCATACTAAAACCTACCTGGGTCCTATCCTATTCACTCAATCATGTAATACTTCGGATGCCTTCCCCGCCAACGGCGCCAGAAATGCTTGTTGATATTTCCTATGCACTACTAACAATTCATCCCTAGCAGTAGTGCTAGAAATGCTTGTTGGTAGGTTTTGATACTCATGTGAACGTCCGCAAGTGCATGAAACTTATCGATGTAGCATTTCCCCTTTTAAGAGTATTTCCAAATGGTATCATTTATATTTTCCCAAAGGCTAGATGGAAGTAAGACAATCATCAAGTACAGAAGTTATGTTGGCCTAGGTAGGGTTCTAACAAGGATGGGTTTAATGATAAGTTGAGGTAGTGTGACACACACAAGAGCATTCAATCCTAATGGGATAAATGGGGTAGAGAGGGATTAGGCTAAGAACGAGGTAGACTCCAACTATGCTTCTAATGTACATATACATAGACTAAGTTAGTTACTAATGATCATGTTAATTATGAACTCTCATTCTAAGTGGATTAACACATCGGGCACGGGTTTACCCCTACCAACACTAGGCAACTCCCGCCAAGAGCCTGTGGCATAGCCGAACATGGAGGATTACAAAGGACACATAGGGCTGTCACCACATACTGCCTACCTCTTCAATATGTGGGTCTACGAGACATTCAACGCTACTCTCTATCCTAGCACCATGCTAGCATATTAAGTAATTACCTTAAGAGCCTAGGCACTATCGAGTTTCTGGACAGCACTACTTTCGTTGGTGGTTTTATCATAACTCGAGTTTTAAGGATCCAATTAATGTGATTCTTTTTGGATTGTCTTCAAAACTTGATTATCTATCATCTGTCCAAATTTCAAGGTCATTGGATTTGTGTTTTATGATCTACATGAGTTTCTTTGCAGCGTTCCAGAACTGTTTTTCTCGGGTATGACAGATTGACGTTTGTTCGATCTTCCAATCAGAACTTGAGTTTCTCTCGACGGATTTGAGTGATTCTTCTTGTGTTTTCTCATGACTTGATTCTATCTGATATATATCACCTTTATCACGGTGAAACATGTTTATATTAGTTCCACACACGATTTCTAACAGATCGTTTTTCTGCTGAAGGGGTTGGGATTTAATTGTTTCCGCTGCGTAAGATTTTTAAATCTACCATTCACCCCCCCCCCTCTGGTAGCTCTTCATGTGCTCTTCGATCCTACATTTGCAATGTTTCAAACTTGTTTTAAACTTAAGGGAAGATTTTCTTAGAACTTTTGGACTATGTTTTTGATGCGTTTTAGCTGATCATGGTGGATATTATTTTGCTATATATGCAACATACTTATGTGAGGTGCGCACATAAGTTGTTGTAGTTATCGGACTAACGAGAGTCGAGTTGAGTACTTGTGCTCGCAATGATTGGTTGTTTATTCATGTGCGGGTGTTGCTTAAGGTCAAGACATGGCTGGTGACGGGATCTAATGAACTAGTCTTAGGGAGAAGATGGGGTTCAACGACCAAGTTCAGGAGGAATTGTGGTTGAGTTGATCGGGAGGTCAAATGACATGTTTGGGTCAAGAACAATGCATATGAAGGTATCGTGGATGTTGTTGTAAAATGTTTGCACGTGTGCAAGAGGCACATCGACATGGAAACATTGTTCTAAGGCATTATGAAGAAAATTGGACATGAAGATGTGGCCGAAATGGTCCAAACGGCTGGATTATGCCTCAGGCTGCGGCTGAGGTGATTATGGTTCGTTTATGGAAAGTTTCGAGTTTGTTTTGGTTAGATTTCATGTGGGTCACGAAGTTGAGTTGTTTTAGGAATGTTTATTACATTCCTAAGGTGTTTGGAATTCTCAAGATTGCTTCTATCTGTGTATAGCAGAGTCTTAAGCAGTTATGGTATGTTTGAGATAGAGTCCAAGTAGGATTAGAGTCCTAGTTTGGATTAAGTTGGCCATAGAGCTCGTTATATAAGGAAGGGGGGGTCCAAAGCTCATGGAGAGATGACTATGGGCTGTTCATCTTGTGTTTTGATCAATAAAATTCATAGTTTAGAGGAGCTTTTGTGCCTTGTTTGTCTGACTTGTTTCAGACAAGTTTTTCTTGTCGAGTGTCTGCACAGCACTACGTTGATTTACAAATCCAATTGACGTTATTATTTTTGGGTTGTCTTCACAACTTGATTATATTTAATCTGTGAAAATTTCACAACCGTTTGATTTTTGGTTTCTGATCTACACGAGTTTCTTTGCAGTGCTGCAGATCTGTTTCTTTACTCGGGTAGAACAGATTGACCCTTGTTCGATCTTTCATCGTAACTTGAGTTTTTCTCGACGGTTTTTGGATTCTTGTTGTGATTTATTAGTGACTTGGTTCTTCACAATCTATACTGGTTTTGTCATGGTTGAACACGTTTAGATCAGTTGCACACATGGTTTCTTAACATATTGATTTTCTACCGAGGGCTTTTTGTTGCTTCCACTGAAAATATTTTGAATCTACCATTCACCCCCTCTATTAGCTTCTCATGTGCTCTTCAATCCTACAATTGGTATCAGAGCCACGGTGCTCTAACCTTTGTGATTTGTACGTGTTTTGACTAATCATCATGGAGAAATAACCCGTAAAATCTTATGTGTTTAGTGGCATTGATTTTCATGTTTGGAAGGCACGTACGGAGGATTTCATCCAGGCACAAGGCTTCACAATATGGGAAAAGGTGTTCAAGCTTTATGACGTGCTGCCAAACGATCATGTCACTGCCACGAACATGAGAGATGTCGATAACAATAACAAGGCTCACATCTTATTCATATAAGGATTGACTCAAATCGACTTCGATCGAGTTGCACCCCTCCGATTTGCATACGATGTTTGGAAAGCTCTATGTGATTATCATGAACGATCCAACACTATCAAGGAGGCAAGAAAAGACATCTTCAAGTAAGAATACATGCACTTCTAGATGCAACCCGTGAGTCAATCGATAACCTCTTTGCTCGCTTTAACAAAATTCTCAGCAACATGCATAGTGTCAACATTATTTTTTCAGATGCTGAGAATGCTAGGCAATTACTAAGTGCATTAGACGTGTCAATTATGAAGATGAAAGTTACATCTATTCGTGAATCCACTGTTGTGAGTACACATACACTAGATGTGCTATATTCCAAGTTAAAAACTCATGAAATTGATATAATCTCACATAAGAAGCACAACAAGTCTCTTGCATTTGATTCACAACGTGACACACCTAGCTCTAGCCAATCTTCATCAGGTGGTACACTTGCTTTATTGTCCTCTCTAACCCTTGTACAGATTGAAGAGTTTCCAAAGCAGGAACTTGCACTCATCGCTACTCGATTCTCAAAAGCATTGCAAAATGTGAGAACTAGAAGGAGAGGAAGTGCGGCCTCTCAACGATGGTTCGAATGTGGTAAGACAAAATATTTTCACATCGATCGCCCTAACCTTTTAGGTCCTACTTCCCATGATGAAAAGCAAACAAAGATGAAACACTCTTCCGCAAACGAGAAGAAGATGATGGGTTTTACAGGTCGCCAATTGGTAAACAGTTTTATCTCTGCACTTCAAGAACTTGGCTCGAGCGATGTGGACATTAGAAGTGATGAAGATGGAGAGAATTTAGCAAATTCGTGCTTCATGGTGGGCAACTCAAGATCAAGTATGGAGGATGTAGAACACAACAGCGATGATGAAGAGGTATGTCCCACATGCGAAGAAATGTGTGATGCTATTTCTCATGCCACTGTTATACTTAAGGAAAAAGACAAAAAATAGAGGGACAATGCTATGAAACTTGAATCACTAGAATCTGAAATTAATCGTTTAAAAACTTTGATTCCTAGTCATGATTCTTGTTCCTCATATGAGCTTATATATGAACAACTGTCCTCTTTAAGAAGTGCGCGCACCTCCACACTTGATAAACTTGAACTTCAAATTGAAAAGAACAAAAATCCTGCTGCAATTAATGATAAAAACATAAAAGATGCTAGTTGTTCTACAATTGATTCGCATTGTTCGACTTGTGATGATCTTGATAAGAAACTACGTGATGTTATGGATGAGATTTCTATTTTGAACAATGCTTTACGTTCCCATGAAGTTAAATATTGTTCTAATTGCAAATTAAAAGGAAAAACCTCATGTGAAAAATCCCTAGGCTTGTCTAATAAACTGTATGACATGCATAGGATACTAGATCGGTTTTGTAATGCAAATCAGAACCTAAACTTGCTGTTAAATTCTTCCAAGTCCTGCAATGATAAAACTGGTTTAGGTTTTGATTCTCATGCTCATGATAAGGGACATCCACCTAAAACCATAAAGTCACTAGGAAGTGGTTTGATTCAAATATTTCCTGAACATAAAGAAGTGGTTTTCAAATCTGCAGGGGTGCTGTCTTATTCAGTTTTAAACAAACATGTTGCTTGCTGATCCAAACATGAACACAAAGTTAAATTACATTGTACCTACTGTGGTAGAGGTGGTCATGTCATAAATTTTTTTTATAGACTAGTCAAAAAACAGAGAAAAGGAAAGAATGCAAGCTAGATCTCATAACTATTATGCAAAATTTGCTGCACATGCTGAATCGAAAGTTAGAAACATGCAACCTGTGGTATGAGTCGAAAACATGCAAAGTTTGCTCCCAAACCTACTGTTTTTCATGCTACACATGTAACACCTCGTAGGTCAGTAGTTAGGTACAAAATATTCAAACTTTAGCTCATAAACCAGCTGTTTTACCTCAGCTTTCGCGTGTTATACCTGCTGGAAGTTGTGTGACTCATAACTGGATTCATAAATGCCTTTTGACTAACCCTAATACTGAGTCATCGACATATTGTGCTTCTGTGAGACCTATGTGTGCTGAATACAATGGCTTTGACAATAAAAGTTTTGAATGCTGCCATAATATCTTTTTAGCAAGGTCCGACTAGCTCCGAGCTTCTGCAAGGCCCGACAATAGGTCCGACTTTCTTTGTCTAGGTATGACATGTTTTGTGGTAGCTCCGGTGAGCTTTGTCTTTAGCTCTGGCATGTCTTTGATAGCTCCGACATGTCTTTGTTAAGCTCCGATATGTTCTGATAGGTCTGGCTTATGTTGGTTAGCTCCGATAATGTTTTCTAGCTTCGGCTTTTGGGTTGACTAGTTCTAACTAGCTTTGGCAAGCTCCGACACTAGGTTGTACTGTCTTTGGTAAGCTCCGGCGCTAGGTTTTACTAGCTTTGGTAAGCTCCGATTCAAGGTCCGGTTAGCTTTGGCAAGGTTCCGAGCTTGATTGCTGTTGTTCTGCTTTATCTTGCAATGATTCGTACTTGCTTTACATTGATGGAAAGATTGCTTAGTATTCATTTGCTAAGTTTTTGGCGCGTTTTGGTTGATATGTCTGATATCATTTTAATGTGGTTTTGCAACATGCTTATGTGAGGTGCTCACGTAAGATGTTGTAGTTTCAGAACTAACAAGAGTCAAGTCGAGGACTTGTGCTCGGAAGTATTGGTTGTTTGTTCATGTGTTGGCGTTGCTTGAGTTCAAGACATGACTGGTGACCGGATCCATTGAACTAGTCTTAGGGAGAAGATGAGATTCAACAACCATGTTCGGGAGGAATGGTGGTTGAGTTGATCGGGAGGTCGCGCAGCATGTTTGAATCAAGAACAATGCACATGAACGTATTGTGGACGTCATTGGAAGATGTTTGCACAAATGCAAGGAGTGCATGGACGTGGCTACATGGTTCTGAGGCGTGATGAAGAGATGTGGACGTAAAGAATTGGTCGGAAAGGTCCAACCGACTAGGTTATGGACTTAGGTTGCGGCTGAGTCGTGTTTGACTCAAATATGGAAAAATTTGAGTTGGTTATGATAGGATTTCTTGTGGGTCATGAATTGGTGTTGTTTTAGGAATGTGGGATACGTTCTTAAGGTGTTTGGAAGTCTTAAGATTGCTTCTATCTGCGTATAGAAGAGTCCTAAGAAGTTATGGAAAGTTTCGATTCGTGATTTGAATAGGATTAGAGTCCTAGTTGAGATTGGGTTGGCGTAAGGACTGGTTATATAAGCAAGGGAGACTAGAGCTCGTGGGGCACGAATTTAGGGCTGTTCCTCTTGTGTTCTATTGAATAATATTCGAGGTTGAATGGAACTTTTGTCCCTTGTTCGTCCGACTTGTTCCAGACAAGTTTTACTCGTCGAGTTTCTGCACAGCACTACCTTTCGTCGGTGGATTTACCATAACTCGAGTTTTAGATCCAATTGACGTGATTATTTTGTGTTGTCTTCAAAACTTGATTATCTATCATCTATCAAAATTTTACGGTCATTGGATTTGTGGTTTCTGATATACACGAGTTTCTTTGCAGTGTTCCAGAACTGTTTTTCTCGGGTAGGACAGATTGACCTTTGTTCGATATTTCAATCGTAACTTTAGTTTCTCTCGATGGATTTGAGTGATTCTTGTCGTGTCGCCTTTGTGACTTGATTATCTATGATATCCATAACTTTTTTCACGGTGAAACACATCTAAATTAGTCTCACACACGATTTCTTTAACAGATCGTTTTTCTGCCGAATGGGTTGGGATTTAATTGTTTCCGTTGCGTAAGATTTTTTTAAATCTACCATTCACCCCCTATGGTAGCTTTTCACGTGCTCTTCGATCCTAAAATTGGTATCAGAGCCACAGTGCTCTAATCTTTGTGATTCGCACGTATTTTGACTAGTGATCATGGATAAATACTCCGCAAAACCTCGTGTATTTAGTGGTATTGATTTTCTAGTTTGGAAGGCACGTATGGAAGCCTTCATCCTGACACAAGGCTGCGCAATATGGGAGAAGGTATACAAGCCTTACGAAGTGCCGTCAAATGATCAAGTTACAGCTACAAATCTGAGAGATATCGACAACAACAACAAGGCTCGGAACTTGGTCATACAAGGATTAACTCGAAGCGACTTCGACCGTGTTGCACACCTCCGATATGCATACGATGTGTGGGAAGCACTTTGTGACTACAACGAAGGATCCAACACGATCAAGGAGGTAAGGCAAGACATGTTCAAGAAATTATACATGCGCTTTGAGATGCAACCCGGTGAGTCTATTGATGACCTTTTTGCTCAGTTTAATAAAATTCTCAACAACTTGCGTAGTATCAATGTTAATTTTTCAGATGCTGAAAATTCTAGCCAATCGTTAAGTGCATTAGATATGTCATTTTGGGATATGAAAGTCACATCTATTCATGAATCTACAGTTATGAGTACACATACTTAAGATGTGCTATATTCCAAGTTAAAAACTCATGGAGTTGGCATAATATCACGTAAGAACCCCAACAAGTCAATTGCTTTTGTTTCTCAATGTGAAATGCCTAGCTCCGGTCAATCTTTATCTTGTGGTACACTTGCTTTGTTGTCCTCTCTAACCTTTGAACAGACTGAGGAATTTCTAGATGAGGAGCTAGTACTTCTCTCTACTAGGTTCTCAAAAGCATTGCAAAATGTTAGAACTAGAAGGAGAGGAAGCTCCGTATCTCAACGATGTTTTGAATGTGGTAAGACAAGACATTTTTGTTCGGATTGCCCTAACCTTTCAGGTCCTACTTCCCGGGATGAAAATCAAACAAGGACGAAGCACTCCTTTGCAAACGATAAGAAGAAAAAGAAGGATTTTACAGGACGTCAATTGATGAGCAGTTTTATCTCCGCACATCAAGAACTTGGCTCAAGCGATGTGGACATCGGAAGTGACAAAGATGAAGATGATTTGGGAAACTTGTGCTTCATGGCGGGCAAATCAAGATCAAGTATGGAGGATGCAGAACACAATAGCGACAATGAAGAGGTATGTCCTACTTGCGATGAAATTTGTGATGCTATTTCTCATGCCACTATTATAGTTAATAAAAAGGACAAAAAGCTTAGGGATAGTGCTGCTAAAATTGAATCACTAGAATCTTGTCGGTGGTTTTGATCTGGCAGATCTCCCGACACTACTAAAGTGTTAGAGGAGTTTGAGGTTCGGTATGGGCGCGCGGAGATTCCAGAAGGTGAGATGTTGAGTGACACAAGAGACACGAAGATTTACGTGGTTTGGGCCGCCTGAGCATAATACCCTACTCCACGGGGTGTGTTGGTGTTGTATTGGATGTATGAGCTCAACGTCAGTTGAGAGTGTAAAGTCAGCGTGTCTCCCGAGTGTGTCCTATGTATCGTTGGCCTATCCTTTTATAGTACAAGGGCAGTCCGTTACAAGTTAGCCTGGCCCGACATGTGGCCCTGACGGTTATTGATATTGATACACATTCAACACGTTTAATTGCCCTTAATGACCGAGTTATGGGCTTTTACAGCACCATTACTGGTAATTAAGGTCGTCCGATCGTGTGTCATTAATATAGTATTAATGACACTTGATCGGGTCTTGAAGTCTTTGATTCCCCTTTGAAGATCCGGAGCCGTTGTGGAGTCTTCCGGAGGTTAGAGGCTGAAGATCCGACGGTTGGACACATGGCAGCACCGGAGCACACTGTGGGGAACAGATAGGTTCGGTGTTACCCGACACGTGTCAGTTCCAGAGCTTCCCTCGGTCTGGGGTTAGGTCCGGAGGTGCCATTTCGGTACATAGCCCGGAGCTTCCCTCTTGTGGGCGGTAGCTCCGGTTTGACAGTACACGTGGCGACCCTGGGACTAACCATGTTGGAGAAGAGGGTCTGGTTATGTCTGACATGTGGGCCTTCGAAGGACTTCAAATCAAGTAGATGACTTTCCCTTGAGATCTTTGCAATCCCAAGGAGTATATGGTACTCAGGGTACCGACAGTGGCCCCCTGGGCCCTCCTCTGGGAAAGACCCCTTGGGTGAAGTCATTCCGCCGGAGGTGGGTCCATCCTTCGACTTTTGAACTGAGTCTTCAAAGGTTTTCGGATGTGCTGTTGGCGATAGTTTGGAGTTAAATCCTCGCCGCGTGGCATATCCCGTGTGCGGCAGATGAGATCTTCGGCGGGCGGATCTCACGCAATTGTAGGTCGCCGGTTCCCGATACGAAAATCGTATCGGTTCCGCGCGCCTTGTCAGGTCACCGCCTTCGGGCTTCCCGCCAATGATGACAACCGTTCAACTGGGTAAGTACCTCGACTTGGTCGTCAGGGTGGTCCCGGGCCCTCTTGTCATCGGCTGGGTGGAATTTTTTAGTAGTATCTTCGACTTCCTTGCGGTTTCCATCCAAGCGTTGCGAGGGCTTACTTAAGGAGGAAAGTGCGCACCGTCTGGAGTTCTTTACGCCTCTCATCTGATCTTGCGCTCGAACTCCCAACTTGTGCTCGCTTTTCCTCTCTTGCCTTGCTATGCTGCGATGGAGTTGGGTCTCCGCGAGAGTCGTTTGAAGACCGAAGGTGACTTGAAGAAGGTCCGGGCCCTCATGGGATGGTCCCCGGACTTCTTCAATCACCTGGTTCGCGCCGGGGGAGAGCTCCCATTCAAGAAGGAGCACACCGGCGAAATGGTGTACTTCTCTTTGTACACCATGGTGGGGTTGATCCCACCTTTTTCCTCCTTTTTCTTGATGCTACTAGACTTTTATGGTCTGCAGCTATACCACCTTGGCCCCCACTCCATTCTTCTTGTGTCTATCTTCGTCCACTTCTGTGAGATGTGGGTGGGCAACCCCCCTGCATTGAACTCTTTCGGACCTTCTTCACCGTTCATACCACCGGTAGGAGCAATGGGTACCTTGGCTTCTACTACTTTGTGAAGCACAAGAAGTGCCCATTCAAGTACCCCCGGTCGTTTCCCTCTGGAAAGTGGGATGACTGGAAGAAGGACTGGATAGTCATCCGGGTGGAGGAGCACGAGAAGCTGGAGCTGCCCGAAGGCCTCCCCAACATCGACACTACAGTCTGGAGTGACGCTCCAGTGCTGGCGGAAGCCTTCAACCCTGCTCTGACCAGGATCGGCTAGTGCGTGGAGGGAGGATTAACTCATCAAGCGGTATTTTGCAACTTCCTGGTCAATAGGTGGGCACCGCTGAAGAGGAGAGAAAAACTCGCTTGGGCCCTCAACAGCGTGATGGACAACGATCGGGTCGAGACCGGACTAAAGTCCAACATGGCGAGGGCAACCTTGGAGTTACATCTCAAAAAGTTCCAGCACGGCATCGACGTTGCAGGAGATGACTTGACTTCGCCATCAACTTTTCTCCCTCTGAACATGGAAGAAGAGTTCAGCAGGGAGCTCCGGCGGAAGATTCCTGTGCTTGATGACCTTGGTGTCGTCGAGAGAAGATCGACCTACAGGGTGGTGATCCCTGGGGCTTCCGAAGGTGGCTCCGACCCTGCCCCAAAGCCAAGGATCAAAGTCGTCGGCAAGGGCAAGGAGCCGGCAGACGAACCCTTGAGCCGGAAGAGGAAGCTGCAGCATGCCGACGGAAGGTCCGTCAGGCCTGCCACCTCTGCATCAACTCCTTCTCCCTGAAGGCGGAGGTCTTCTACAACTGCGGCGGTTGTTCCCGCAGCGGCGTCCTCCCGGGGTGCCAGCTCGGGGCATGCGACTTCAGCACCAGGGCCGGTTGAGGCCTCTAGGTCTGGAGGTCCTTCCCGGTCGAGGGGGGCCTCGACTAAGGAAATGCTCGTGGCTGCGACGAGTTCCGGGGGGCCTTCCGGGGCTTCCACACCGGCGGCGGCTATGGTCAGCCCAGAACGCCCGGGAAAGATGTTCCGCGCAAGCTGGTGCGGAAGCCTCCCGAGATAATTTTTAATCTTTACCTTAGACAGTTGTTTTTTGTAGTAACTGTTTTTTAAATGTCTTCATCCTTCATCTGCAGCGTTCCCAAGAAGAGGAGTTAGGCTCCACCCTCAGCCACAGAAGCTGAATTTGTGAGGGTGGAAGCCTCTGCTCCTGTCCCGGTGCCGCCCCAAGTGGTGGCTGAAGCTGCGGCAACTCCGGCGCCAGCTGTCGTGGTCATGGACCTCGACTCATCCCTTGAGACTCCCGTGGTAGCGCCGGACCACGGGAGAGAAGATGTGCCAGCGGCACCTGCCCCGGAGGTTGAAGCTCCGGGTTTGGGTGCTGAGATGATGGAAGCTTCAGCCGTTGAGCCGGAGGAAGCAATAATTCCAGCCCCACACCCAGAAATTGTCGAAGCCCCGACGGTTGAGCCGGAGGTAATTGAAGTCTCGGCGTGCGCGCCGGATGTTGAGGAAGTCCCGGCGGTTGGGCCGGCTACCTCTGAAGCACTGGCCGCCGAGCCGGTCATTGTTGGAGCTCCGATCGCAGTGCCGGTTGATGTTGAAGACTTTTCGGCTCCCGAGCCGGTTGTTGCTGAGGCGTCGGCGCTCGAGCCCCCAGTAAAGGAGGTGCCCAGGCCGGAGCCAGAAGCAGCCCCTGCTCCAGGAGTGATGATGCCGGAGGTACCCGCGGCTGAGTCGGAGTGCCCAGATGAAGTTTCTGGCCCCCTGCCTGAGGGGGAAAATGAAGACCTTGCGGCGGGGCCTTCGGAACCACTTCCGAAGGTCGGAACTTCATCAGTGGGACCCTCCTTGAGGGCGACTGAGGCCATCCCGAAGGACGGTCCTAGCGCCGTAGAGGCTCAAGGGACCACTCTTGTGGAGTGGGACCCAATTTTTGTCAGCGAGAACCCGCTGGAACCAGCGGAGGAGACCCCAGTAGGTCCAGAACCTATCCCGTTGTCATTGTCTATTGACAACGCCTGTTCCAGTCTGCGTCAAGTTCAATTGGCCTTCTTCCATGATAGCAGGGCTCTTGAAGAGGAGCGCCAAACCCTTAGGCGGTGGCGTAACCGGCTCTACTTGGAGACCAAGCTGGCGCAGTCGAGGCTAGCAGATGACAAAGAGTGGATCAAGCGGGAGAAGGTCCGCCTGGAATACTGGGGCAAATTATTGGATGACATTGAGAGTACGACTCGCGCCCACGACGCTCAATCCCGGGCCATTTATGAGCAGACCAAAGCAGCTAATAGTGCGGCCGATGAACGCCAAGAAAGGCTTGAGGCCATTAACACTACTCTCATCAAGCGCCGGGAGGCACTTGAAGAGAGGGAGAAAAGGCTCGAAGATGAAGAGCAGAAACTCCTAGAGCTGCGGGATGACGTCTTGAGGAGGAAGGAGGAGCTCACCGAAAAGGTGGCTCTGGCTGACAAGGGCCTCGAAGAGCGCGCCAAGAAATTGGAAGAGCGCTGCGCTGAGGAGGAGGAGAAGGCCTGGGTGCGAGGGCAGGAACTCTACGAGCAAGAGTGTGCCATCGCTGCCAGGGAGAAGAAAGTAAGGGGCAGGGAGAAGGACCTGGTTGACCGCTGGAACAAGATCCACCTCCGGGAGGAGGAGCTCAGAAAACTCAAGAAGCGAGTTGCTGAAAAGATTCAGCAAAACGCCAAAGAAGTTGAGCGCCTCGCTCGCGAGAATTCTGAACTGGTGGCGGCCAAAAGACCCTTGGAAGAACTGAAGGGCTTGAGGGCTGCGGACTCCCTACAGGTTTGGGAGTTCCTGGGTAAGGCCAACGACGCGCAGACACCGATAGGCTTCAGTCCCGTGCGTCCGGATGATCCGGAGCCGGAGCCGGACCTGGCGTTGCAAGCGCTGAGCTCGGCGGGTAGCAAACTCTCCAAGGTGGGCGACGTCATTGCAGGCCAGTTGGAGGTTGAGGGGCAATCCCTGGTGAAGAACGTCACAGAGTATGTGCTGACGTGCTACACCAGCCAGAATCCCCAATTCCCTCTCGACCCGATGCATGAAGGTCCCGTCGAAGGAGAAGGTGAAGTCGCCCGAGCCAATGTGTCAGAGGTTGCTCAGAAGCTCGCCCAATTCTTCCATGGGGTCTAGGACCATCTCCATAGCTCCCACTTGTATTCTCTCTTTTTCTTCCTCAATTTTGTAATCCCTTGTCTCCAGATGAATGAAATCCCCAAATTTATATGAATTTTACTTTTTGTCGTCAACACTTTTGTCTTTACTTGGCCCCCTGGTAGATGTACACAATTTGATTGTGAACATGTACCAAGAGGATATTGTGTTTTGTTGAAGACTCATTTGCTTCGAACTTTTAGAGTGTAGGTCCGAAGTCTTCGATAGTGAAGGCCCCCTGAGGTTGTCGGAGCTCAGAAGCTCCGGCATTGACTACCATCGGAGCTCAGTAGCTCCGGCAATAGTCCCTATCAACGCATAGAGCATCGATAGTTAACCCTCCGGGGTGTCGGAGCTCAGTAGCTCCGGCAGTGACCTTTGCCAACGCATAGTTTGTCAGCGGCAGACTCCGCTTGTGGGGTCTTCTCACCATCTTTTATTCTGCGTCGACGGCTGGCCCCCCTAGCATTACCGGAGCTTGGTTGCTCCGGTGATGCTTGTTTTCAATGTTTAACATCGATTACAAGCCACCTAGGGGGAGTCGGAGCTTCGTTAGCTCCGGCTTTTCTCCATCAACGTGGATTCTTTATTTTTCCTGCACACTTGAAGCCAAGAAAAATAGTAAAATTCGCTCCTTGCCTATAACTTTGTCGCGGCTTACGATTCCCAAGAAAATTTTAGGTCAAACACGATTCTGAATAAAACCGAATGTGTTGCATTCTTCCTTCCAAATCCAATTGTACTTGGACCCGCCTTACTTCGGCCTGCTGGGGTGTAGGTAGAGTGGCATACTTAGGGTGCTTGACCAGGCTAAGTCGATAGCACACTCCGGCCCTAGATTGGCTTGGCGGCATTCAGGAAAGTGGGCCATGAACAATATTTGGATCCAAAAGAATTGACAATACAGCTCGAATTGTACATGAACTGGTTGAACTAAAATTTCTTAAGAATTGCACAACTTTGTTATAGACAAGAATGAAAAATAAAAAATGTTGAGCCTGCACAAAATAAATGCACCTGGAGTCTGTTTTACATGAAGATGTCTTTCATTATAGGTCCGGGGTACAGGGGAAACGAGTACACTCTTAGGGTACGGAACAAGGCTAAGCGTGTTTAATTTCTCGTTTGACCCAGGGTAGCTAGCCACACTTTTAGTCCTGAGACTATGACAAGTGTTGCATGAACTTTGCGGACCATCCAGGAAAGGTCCGGCTGTTCTCCTGGAGGAACAACCCGACTCTGTACAATGACTCTATAACATACACCTCAAGTTACTACAGACTCACCTCTGTGATATTAAGTGTAGAACTTACGGAGGTGCTCAATGTTCCAAGGATTTGGGAGTGGTGTCCCATCCTCGGTAGCCAAGCGGACGCTTCCAGGACGGGATACTTTAATCACTCGGAAGGGTCCCTCCCAACTCGGGGAGAGTTTGTTTAACCCTTCTCTGGATTGTATTCTCCGTAGCACCAGATCGCCTTCCTCTAGCTGTCGGTTGTGTACAAGCCGCTGGTGATAGCACCAAAGGGTTTGGCGGTATCGGGCATTCAGAACAGATGCTTGGCACCTTCCCTCCTCATGGAGGTCTAGGTCTTCACGCCGAAGCTGGTCATGCATGGCTTCGTCGAAGGTCCGGACCCGGAGTGACCCCAAGGTGATTTCCGGAGGAAGGATTGCTTCAGCTCCATACACCAGGAAGAAGGGTGTCTCTCCAGTTGACCGGTTTGGAGTTGTCCTGTTGGCCCATAAAGTGGGCGGAAGCTCTTCAATCCAGTTGGCTCCATGTTTTTTCAAGCGCTCATAGGTGCGCATTTTGAGTCCTTTAAGGATTTCAGAATTTGCTCTCTCGGCTTGGCCGTTCCTGGCTGGGTGAGCTACGGAGGCGTAGCAAACTTGAATGCCGAGGTCTTCGCAATATACTTGAAATGCAGAGCTTGTGAGTTGGGTCCCATTACCTGTGATGATTTTGTTTGGGAGTCTAAATCTCATACAATGGACTGCAAAAAGTTGATAGCAGATTGCTTGTTGATTGTCACAACTGGGGTAGCTTCCGGCCACTTGGTGAACTTGTCAATGGCAACGTACAGGAACTTGTAACCTCCGACGGCTCTTGGGAAAGGTCCCAAGATGTCCATCCCCCACACAGCGAAGGGCCATGTAGGAGGTATCATTTGTAGGGGCTAAGCCGGTGTGTGAATTTGCTTTGCATGAAATTGACATGCTTCGCATTTCTTCACCAGCTCAGTTGCATCCTGGAGTGTTGTAGACCAGTAGAAGCCATGCCGAAAGGCTTTACCCACCAGCGTGCGGGAAGACGCATGGTTCCCACACTCGCCTCCATGGATTTCTGCGAGGAGCTCGCAGCCTTCTTCCCTTGTGATGCACAACATTAGGATGCCATTGGCACCGCGCCGGTAGAGATCCCCTTCTACCAACATGTATCTTTTAGCCAATCTGACTACCCGGTCAGCGGATACATCATCGTCAGGAAGGATGTTGTCTTTCAAGTAGTTCCGGATCTCCGAGATCCATGCATCGGAACTAACTTGAGCGTTTGAGTCTTGCGTGCTGGGTTGCTCAGAGCTTCCGGCAGCACCTATGACCCTTGATGGCTGCCATGGTAACAGGGCCATCGGGACAGTCAGCTTCGGGGTGCTGATCTCGCCCCCTTCGCTCAGTTCGGCAGGCTAAGCTGTAGGTTTTGACAACCTCCGGACAAAAGTTCCGTCAGGAGACGGAGCTCCGGTTGACGCTTTCGTCGAGAGTTCGTCGGCTTCAGCATTGTGGGCACGCTAGACATGGTGGAGATCTAGGACATCGAAGTCCTTCTGGAGCCTCTAGACTTCAAGGAGGTAAGCAGCTAGCTGGAGATTGTTGCAGGAGCATTCACCCTTCACTTGCTTAATGATGAGTTGTGAATCTCCCTTGACCAGCAGTTGCTTGACACCGTATGACAGTGCCATGCTTAATATTCCGCCATGTTGTTGGTCGCCTTGAAGTCAAGGTGTACCATGTATTTTACCTTCTCTCCGGTTGGTGCGAGGAGAAGGATTCCAGCTCCGGCCCCCTGCTTTTGCATGGAGCCGTCGAAGTGGAGGGTCCAGTGAGGCTCAGTGAAGACCGGAGCCTTGTGTTCTGGCTTCTGCTCGCTAGAGCCCCCAGGGTTTGATGGAGTGGGATTCCATTCCGCCACGAAATCTGCCAATGCTTGACTCTTGATTGCATGCCTTGAAATGAATTCGAGATCGAATTCAGCCAATTCCGCTGCCCACTTTGCAATATTCCCAGTTGAATTGGGATTATGCAAAATTGCTCGAAGTGGGTAAGAAGTCACCACTGAGATCTTGTGAGCTTGGAAATAATGGCGAAGCTTCCTAGAGGCAATAAGAACTGCATAGAGCAGCTTATGCACCTCTAGGTATTGAGTCTTGGCGTCATGAAGTACTTCACTAATGAAGTACACTGGGCGCTGGATGGTCCGGACCCTCCCGAAGGGGCCTGGAGCTTCTTCTTCATTGATCCGTATCCTCCCGGAGGGGTCCAGATTTTCTTCGGGGACTTCCGGGTCCTTGCTGGAGGAACTCGGAGCTTCTTCAGAAGTGACCTGGACCCTCCCGGAGGGGTCTGGGTCTTCCGAAGTAACTTCTTGTGGATTCATGTCTGGGAGCTGGGACCAAGACTCGCTTTCAGGAACCTCCAAACCCTCCTGAAGGGGTCTGGACTCCTGAGTATGGGATGGTTCTGGTCTCTCCGCAACCAGGACCATACCGACGACTTCGTCAGTGGCTGAAATGTAAAGCAACAAAGGCTCACTAGGGTTCGGAGCTACCAGAATCGGTAGGGTGGCGAGGAGCTGTTTTAGCTCCTGGAACGCCTTTTCTGCTTCTTCAGACCATTGGAATGGTTCGTACTTCCTTAATAACTTGAAGAAGGGGAGTGCCCGTTCCGCCAGTCTTGAAATGAACCGGCTGAGGGCTGCTAGACATCCAGTTAGCTTTTGGACATCTTTGATGCGGGCTGGTGGCCGCATGTCTTCAATGGCTTTGATCTTCGCCGGATTAGCTTCTATGCCCCGGTGACTTACCAGGAAACCAAGAAGTTTTCCGGAGCTAACCTCGAAGACACACTTGTCTAGATTTAGCTTTGTGCGGGTGACCCGCAGCTTGTCGAAGACAGCCTGCAAGGTGTCAAGGAGTGACTCCTTGTTCTTGACCTTGACCACGATGTCGTCGACGTACACTTCCACTATGTCTCTAATGAGTTCTTCCAAGGTTTTGTACATAGCTCGTACAAAGTTGAAGCTGCATTCTTGAGACCAAATGGAATGGCTGTATAACAGTACAATCCATCTACTGTGATGAAAGAGGTATGCTCTTCATCTTCCCTAGACATTCTGATTTGATGATACCCAGAATATGCGTCTAGGAAACAAAGTAATTCACACCCGGAGGTGGAATCCACTATCTGATCTATTCTAGGTAATGGGAATGGATCTTTTGGACATGCCTTATTTAGTGTTGTGGAGTCGATACACATCTGAAGCTTTCCGCTGGACTTGGGCACAACAACTTGGTTTGCTAGCCATTTTGGATGGAAGACTTCTCAGATGAATCCAGCTTTGAGCAACTTCTTCACTTCTTGTCGAATGAAGTTATGTCGCTCTACAGATTGCTTCCGAGGCTTCTGATGCACAGGCCGCACGTTGGGGTAGATCTTCAGATTGTGCTCAATCACTTCCCTGGGGATCCCAGGCATTTGTGACGGTTGCCAGGCAAACACGTCGACATTAGCCCGGAGGAAAGCGATGAGCGCGAGTTCCTATTTGTCGTTCAATCCCCCCGATATACGGGTGGTCTGAGCGGCATCGGAACCGATTTGGACAACTTCGACGGGAATGTCGGTGTCGCCGCTTGGCTGCACACAAGGTGCAGAAGTCGAGCCTCGCTGATGAATGCTCGGGGGTTTTGGAGCTTGCTCCTGCCTGGAGTCCTCCTCTTGCTCCGTAGTAAGCGCATGGAGTTCTTCCAGAGCAGTTACTCCGGCAGTATGGTCTCCGCGGATCCGGAGAACGCCTACTGGTGTTGGCATCTTTAACACCAGGTAACTATAATGAACAGCTGCCATGAATTTGTACAAGGCAGGCCTACCCAAGATGGCATTGAAGGGTAAGTTGATCTGAGCAACGTCAAAGACCAACTTCTCGGTGCGATACTTCTCCTGAGTCCCGAAGGTAACGGGGACGGTAATAGCTCCGAGTGAGGTAATGGCTCCCGGACCTACTCCGGAGAAAGGTCGGGAGGGGTGTAGATCTGAAGGTCGGAGCTGAAGCTTGGTAAAAGCTTCGAAGCTTATGAGGTTGAGCCCCGAACCTCCGTCTACCATGACATGGTGGAGCTGGATGTTATTGATGGTAGGAGATACCATCAAAGGTAGATGACCTGCTCCAGCCATGCTTCGTGGGCAGTCCAAAGCATCAAAAGTGATGGCTGTGTCCATCCACTTCCGATGAGGCTCCGCCCTGGCTGTAGGAGCTACAGCAGCCATGTCCCGACGCATAGTCTTGATGACGCAGTGGGAAGTGATGTCCCATGATCCACCAAAAATGGTGTTCATGGTCTTCCGATGCTCGTTGTCAAAGACGTCGGAATCATCGTCGACAAAGGTGTAGACGGCCTTCAGGATCTTTTTGGGATCCTGAAAACCTAACTCCTCTTCAGCCGGAGCTTCGTCAACTTTTTGTTTTCCTTCCCTCTGTCGGAAAGGAGCTTCTTCCCGAGGCTTGTTGTAGCGCTCAGCAAGGTTTTGGACCTCCGGGCAGTCTTCCAAACTGTGGCTGTCCGTTTTGTGAATTGGACACCACACCTTGGGTTTGCCACCATCTTCAGAAGACGGTCGAGGTCGCTTCTCTGGGCGTGGCCCTCGGCCACCCGGAGCTGCAGCAGCTGCAGCATTGGATGCACCGGCCGACGGCTTCTTCTTGCCGTTGGTCTTTTTCTTCTTCTTGCCACCCCCGCATGTAGCGGCTTCTCCATTGGAGGATTTCTTGTGATCCTCCGAAGTTGGTTTGGAGTGCATTTCACGGCCCTCCGCAGCTCTGGCACATTTGTCAGCCAAGCTGAAGAGTTCCGTGACACTGGTAATCTCCTTGATCGCTAGTTTCTCCAGCATCTTCTTATCCCGCACTCCCTGTCTAAATGCTACGATGACAGAGTCACTAGAGATAGAAGGGATAGTGTTTCGTACCTGAGAGAATCTCTGGATGAATGATCACAGGGATTCTCCGCCTTTTTGCACTACTGCAAAAAGGTCCAGTTCGGTGCCTGGTCGGGTGTAAGAACTCCCGAAGTTGGCGGTGAACTACCGGCACAACTCCTCCCAACTGCTGATCGAGTTGGGTGGATGGCTCATAAACCAGGACCTGGCGGTCCCAGTTAAAGCCACTGCGAAATAATTGGCCATTACGGACTCATTTCCTCCAGCTGCCAAGATAGCAGTGGAGTAAATCTGAAGAAATTCGATAGGATTAATGGTCCCATCGAACTTCTCTGGCAGGTGAGGCCGGAACTTCTGTGGCCACCTGACCATACGCAGATGCATGGCCAGGGCTGAACAGCCTCCTACTACTCCTTCAGGAGCAGGAATGTCTTGAGCTTCTCATCTTTCACGAGCACGCTCAATATGGACTCGGCCGTCTTGTTGGCGATATCAGCGATCAAGCTCCGCCCGGAGGTCATGAGTTGAAAGCCTTGATACCGTGTGAGTGCGTCGTGCCCCGGAGGGCAACGACATCACCTGCTGTGATGCATCACGTCTCCTATTGTTGGAAACATGCGGGCCAAGTCTGCCAGACAAGGTCCGTCGCTGCGATGGGGCCCGTCCTGAAGGAGGAGGACCCTGGTTGCTTATGCGGTCGGCTGCTGCTGCAACCAAGTGTTCCACATTGGCCCTCCACTGATCCATTGCATCCCGAGATGCGTCCGGAGGTGGTGGGCGCTGAAGAAGAGCACGTGCTGCATGAAGCGCGTGTTCCGGGTTGTCAAGATTCGCTGATGCAGTGATTGACACCGGTGCACCATCGCGTTGTCCAGCTTGATTTGCTGGTGGAGGCGGCGGTGATGGAGGTGTGACTCCTGCTGGAACCATGGTTCCTGCTGGTGGCTGCATATTGGAGGGATTACCCCCAACAGCTTGAACAGCGGGATGACCATTGAACGATCCAGCGGCTAAGTTCACCATTCTTGAAATCTCCTGCCCACCCTACCTGGCGCGCCAACTGTCGGTGGTTTTGATCTGGCAGATCTCCCAACACTACTAAAGTGTTAGAGGAGTTTGGGGTTCGATATGGGCGCGCGGAGATTCCAGAAGGTGAGATGTCGAGTGACACAAGAGACACGAAGATTTACGTGGTTCGGGCCGCCAGAGCGTAATACCCTACTCCACGGGGTGTGTTGGTGTTGTATTGGATGTATGAGCTCAACGTCAGTTGAGAGTGTAAAGTCAACGTATCTCCCGAGTGTGTCCTATGTATCGTCGGCCTGTCCTTTTATAGTACAAGGGCAGGCCGTTACAAGTTAGCCTGGCCCAACATGTGGCCCCGGCGGTTATTGATATTGATACACATTAAACACGTTTAATTGCCATTAATGACCGAGTTATGGGCTTTGACAGCACCGTTACTGGTAATTAAGGTCGTCCGATCGTGTGTCATTAATATAGTATTAATGACACTTGATCGGGTCTTGAAGTCTTTGATTCCCCTTTGAAGATCCAGAGCCGTCGTGGAGTCTTCCGGAGGTTAGAGTCTGAAGATGCAACGGTTGGACACGTGGCAGTGCTGGAGCACATTGTGGGGAACAGATAGGTCCGATGTTACCCGACACGTGTCAGTTCCGGAGCTTCCCTCGGTCTGGGGTTAGGTCCGGGGGTGCCATTTCAGTACATAGCCCGGAGCTTCCCCCTTGTGGGCGGTAGCTCCGGTTTGATAGTACACGTGGCGACCCTGGGACTAACCATGTTGGAGAAGCGGGTCCGGTTATGTCTGACATGTGGGCCTCCGAAGGTCTTCAAATCAAGTAGATGACTTTCCCTTGATATCTTTGCAATCCCAAGGAGTATATGGTACCCAGGGTACCGACAATCTGAAATCAACCGTTTAAAAACTTTGATTCCCAGTAATGATGCATGTCCCTCATGTGATTTAATATATGAACTATTGTCCTCATTAAGAAGTGCGCACACCTCCACACTTGATAAACTTGAGTTAGAAATTGAAAATAATAGAGAGCTTACTGCACTTACTGATAAAAATTTGAAAGATGCTAGATGTTCTACATTTGATTTGCATTGTTCTACTTGTGATGATCTTGATAAGAAACTACAAGATGCTATGAATGAAATTTCTATATTGAACAATGCTTTACGTTCTCATGAAGTTAAATTTTGTTCCAATTGCAAATTAAAAGGAAAAACTTCATGTGAAAATTGCCTTGATCTGTCCAATAAACTTGATAACATGCACAGGACATTAGATCGGTTTTGTAATGTGAATAAGAACCTAAACTTGCTGTTGAATTCTTCCAAGTCTTGCAATGATAAAACTGGTTTACGTTTTGATTCTCATGCACATGCTAAGGCACATCCACCTAAAATTGTGAAGTCATTAGGAATTTGTTTCATACAAACAGTTCCTAAAAAAAGAAGTGGTTTTCAAATCTGCAGGAGTGTTGTCTCATTCGGTTTCAAATAAAAATGTTGCTTTCTCATCTAGACATGAACACAAAGTTAAATCTCATTGTACCTACTGTGGTAGAGATGGTCGTGTCATAGATTTTTGTTATAGACTAGATAAACAACAGAAAAAGGAAAGAATAATTGCTAGATCTCATAACATTCATGCAATATTTGCTGCACTTGCTAAACCGAATGATAGGAACATGCAATCTGCTGTAATGAGTCGAAAACATGCAAAGGTTGCTCCCGAACCTACTAATTTTTCTGCTACACATGTAACATCTTGTAGGACAGTAGTTGGGTACAAAAATCCTCAAGCTTTGGCTCTTAAACGTGATGTTTTACCTCAGCTTTCGCGTGTTATTCCTGTTGGACGTTGTGTGACTCAGTACTCGATTCCTAAATGCCTTTTGACTAACCCCAGTATTGGGTCATCGACGTATTGTTGATCTCTTTAGGTTACACACTTGAGGGAGGAGAACTTTTGGATCGTGGATTCAGGTTGCTCACGCCAAATGACCGGTAACAAAGAATGGTTCTCCTGCCTCTCTTTTGTGTCACGTGTAGAGAATGTTACTTTTGCTGATAATTCATCAACTCCTATAATTGCTAAGGGTCCGGTTAGAGTAAATGATCACTACACATTGAAGGATGTGGCACTTGTCAAAAATATGAAATACAACATGCTTTCTGTTTCACAATTGCTAGATGAAAATCTGGAAATCGTTTTCAATAAAAATTGCTGCAAAGTTGTAGGTTCAAATAGTTAGCTTATTTTTAACATGTCACGGTTTGGAAGAGTTTTTAAAGATGATTTTGATATGTCTTCCTCTAAGCATAGGTTTCTATTTGCTAATGATTCCAAGGACATACATTTTTGGTATCGTAGACTTGGTCACGTAGGCTTTGATCATCTAATGCGTGTTAGTGCTCTTGATCACATACGTGGGCTGCCTAAGATTAAAGGGAACAAAGAAATTGTGTGCTCTTCTTGTAGACATGCTAAGATGGTTGCAGGTTCACATACTCCTCTCACAATGATCATGACAACTGAACCGGGTCAACTTTTGCACCTTGACACCGTAGGACCTTCACGTGTTCAATCCTTCGGAGGTAAATTGTATGTTCTTGTGATTGTTGATGATTATTCTAGATACTCCTGGGTTTATTTTATGGCACCTAAGAATTAAGCTTTTAGTAACTATAGAACTTTGTTTCTTAGACTATCAATTGATCACCCAGGATCTTTAAAAGCAATTAGAAGTGATAACGGAACCGAATTTAAAAATCAATCTTTTGATCACTTTTGTGCTGAAAATGGAATATATCATCAATTTGGTTCACCATATGTACCTCAACAAAACGGTGTTGTAGAAAGAAATAACAAAACCTTAGTTGAGATGGCTAGGACTATGCTTGATGAATATCAAACTCCTAGGACATTTTGGGCTGATGCGATTGCAACTAATTGTTATGTCTCAAATCGTGTTTTCTTGTGCGCTAAGCTAGGTAAAACACCATATGAGCTCCGGTTTGTACATAGGCCTAGTGTTACACACTTTCGGGTTTTTGGTTGCAAATGCTTTGTTAAGAAATATGGAAATCTTGATAAATTTGAACCTAGATCCGTTGATGGCATGTTTCTTGGTTATCCATCCATACTAGAGGCAACCGTGTGCTTTTACTTGACACTAACAAAATTGTGGAGGCTTGTGAGGTGTATTGTGATGAAGCTAGCCCAGGTACTAGCTCAAACATTGCAGGTCCAGATCCATATCCGCAGGGGGAGACCATTTTTGTTGAAGATGAGGAAGAGGTGGAGCTGCTGCCCAAAACTTCAGCAGTTAATGACATTGTTCCAGCTTCTGATTTTGATTCACAGCCAGCACCGACGACCACCATTGCTGGTCCATATCCTCCCCAAGTCACAAGCTCATCGATTTGTGATGAACGTGAAGAAGAAGAAGCTTGTGAACTGTCCACTCCCCTCTGAGTTCTCAAAATTCATCCTCCACAACAAATTAATGGAAGCTTGCAAAAATGAGTCACACGGTCCAGGTTTTGTGATCCAAACTCTCATGCTCATTCTGCTTTTGTTGCTTCTTTTTAAACCAAAGATATATCACACGCACTCACTAATGAATCTTGAATTATTGCCATGCAAGAAGAGTTAGAAAATTTTGAAAGAAATAATGTTTGGAAACTTGTACCTCCACCTCAAGGTCACACTTTAATTGTATCTAAATGGGTGTTTAAAAATAAACAAAGTGAGGATGGGGTTGTGGTTAGGAATAAGGCTAGGTTGGTTGCTCAAGGTTTCACTCAAGTTGAAGGTCTAGATTTTGATGAAACTTTTGCTCCTGTTGCTAGATTAGAAGCCATAAGAATTTTGTTAGCTTTTGCTGCATCTAAAGGTTTTAAGCTTTATCAAATGGATGTTAAAAGTGCTTTTCTTAATGGCTACATAGATGAGGAGGTTTATGTCAAACAACCACCGGGTTTTGAAAATTAAGATTTTTCTAATCATATTTACAAACGGTCTAAAGCCTTGTACAGTCTCAAACAAGCCCCTAGAGCATGGTATGATAGGTTAAAAAGTTTCTTACTTGAAAAGGGGTTTACCATGGGCAAGGTTGATAAAATTCTTTTTGTGCTTAAGCGTGACAATGACTCATTATTCGTTCAAGTGTATGTGGATGATATTATCTTTGGTTGTGCTTCTCATGATCTTGTGCCCAAGTTTTCAGCTATGATGATTTCATAATTTGAGATGAGTAACTCATGTACATTTTGGGGCTGCAAATCAAGCAAACCAAGGAGGGTATCTTTGTGCATCAAACGAAGTATACAAAAGACCTCCTAAGGCGCTTCGACATGGACAAAAGCAAGCCTCTTCGGACACCAATGGGAACAGCTACAACACTTGAACTTGATGAAGATGGTGAACCCGTCGATCAAAAAGTATATAGAAGCATGATCGGATCACTTTTGTACCTAACGGCATCAAGACCGGACATACAATTCAGCGTATGTCTTTGTGCACGGTTTCAAGCCTCCCCACGTGCTTCACATCGTCAAGCCGTCAAAAGGATTCTCAGGTACTTACATGGAACTCAAGAATTTGACATTTTTCTTTCTTCTTCCTAAACCATTACTTTGAAAGCTTTTCCGATGCTGACTTTGGGGGTTGTAGGATTGATTGGAAAAGTACTTCGGGTGCTTGTCATTTTCTTGGTAATTCACTTGTTGCATGGTCCTTTAGAAAACCAAGTACAGTTGCACAATCCACCGCCAAATCTGAATATGTAGCTGCTGCTAGCGCTTGTTCACAAATTCTTTGGATTGTTCAAACACTTAAAGACTATGGGGTTGATCTAGATAGTGTTCCACTGTTTTGTGAAAACACTAGTGCTATTTGCATTGCCAAAAACCCCGTGCAACTTTCTAGAACTAAGCACATTGACATTAGGTATCACTATCTCTGTGATGATGTTGGAAAAGGAAACATTGTACTTCACCATGTAGATACCGATCAACAATTGGCTGACATTTTTACAAAACCTTTGGATTTCACTCGTTTTTGTTTCATTTGCAGTGAAATAGGGGTTTTGCATCCTCATGGCTTAAATTGAGGGAGGGTTTTCGAACATGGGAAGTCTATGTGTTAATTTGAACATAAATAATATGAGCATAGTATTTCATACATATATGACTTTGTGATTCCTTTTACATGTTGAAAGTTCTTACTACATTACTCATGTTACACATTTTGTAGTTTTTGCCATGTCTAATAATTGGAATAATTACTTACACTAAATCTGGTCATGGTCAAACTTTCTTGCTGTTTTGACCTTGTTGCATGCTCACAAGTGCTTTTAATCATAAAGAATTAATCAAGTAATCAACTCACATGTTGAGTCTTTATGAACAAATATTAATTGAGAAAAGATCAAGAGAATATGCATGCATCGCACTTCTTCTTTTGAGATGGCTTATCATTGAACTTAGATATGAACTTGGAAGAAGTTGTGTATGACTAAAACCATGTCCTTAAGCTTCTGATTGTGAAATGACATAGGCTTGGCTTGGTTGGTTAGAATAAGGCAGATGTGGCATATAATCACTTGCAAACGACATATGTTAAAAGTTTGTGCTTTAAATAATAAAATGCAGCAACAAGTGGCATGCTTTCATGTTTTGAAATAGTTAAGTTTGTGAGATCATGACTTGTTTAAATTGAAAATTACATTTAATCTCTAGCATGGCTTACACTACATTATGTATTTCATTGATGTGATAGTGTAAGTTATTTGATAGTACGACTTGGATGAGCTTTGTTGTATATGTATATGTTATAATATGCTCATAACAATTAAAATTTGTCTTATAAACCTTGCTGAATACAGTGTCAAAGGGGGAGAGATAATATGTGAATTTTTGCACATATTCACAATTGTTTTTGGCACGATTCTTATTAGGGGGAGAATTTCTTTTTATCATTTTATTACTGTTTTACAGAGGGGGAGAAATTGTTTTCAAAACTTTTAATGTGAATAAGCCAATGTTCGGATTTTAAATTGTGTTGCCAATGCATTCATCAAGGGGGGGATTGTGAGACCTATGTGTGCTGAATACATTGGTTTGACAATAAAAGTTTTGAATGCTTCCATAATATCTTTTTAGCAAGGTCCTACTCTAGCTCCAAGCTTCTGCAAGGCCCAACAATAGGTCCGACTTTCTTTGTCTAGGTCTGACATGTTTTTGGGTAGCTCCAGTGAGCTTTGTCTTTAGCTCCGGCATGTCTTTGATAGCTCCGACATGTCTTTGTTAAGCTCCGATATGTTTTGATAGGTCCGAATTATGTTGGTTAGATCTGATATGTTTTTCTAGCTCTGGCTTTTGGGTTGACTAGTTCTGACTAGCTTTGGCAAGCTCTGGAGCTGGTTGTACTGGCTTTGGTAATCTCCGGCGCTAGGTTGTACTAGCTTTGGTAAGCTCTGATTCAAGGTCCGGTTAGCTTTGGCAAGGTTGAGAGCTTGATTGCAGTTATTCTGCTTTTATCTTGCAATGATTCGTACCTGCTTTACATTGATGGAACGATTGCTTAGTATTCATTTGCTATGTTTTTGGCGCATTTTGGTTAATATGGCTAATATCGTTTTACTGTGGTTTGGCAACATGCTTATGTGAGGTTCTCATGTAAGATGTTGTAGTTTCGCAACTAACGAGAGTCAAGTCGAGGACTTGTGCTCAGAAGTATTCGTTGTTTGTTCATATGCAGGTGTTGCTTGAGATCAAGACATGGCTGGTGACGGGATCCATTGAACTAGTCTTAGGGAGAAGATGAGGTTCAACAACCAAGTTCGGGAGGAATTGTGGTTGAGTTGATCGGGAGGTCGACAACATGTTTGAATCAAGAACAATGCATATGAAGGTATTGTGGACGTTATTGGAAGATGTTTGCACGTATGCAAGGAGTTCATGGACATGGATACATGGTTCCGAGGCGTGATGAAGATATGTGGACGTAAAGAATTGGTCGGAAAGGTCCAACCGACTAGGTTATGGACTCAGGCTACGGCTGAGTTGTGTTTGACTCAAATATGGAAAGATTTGAGTTGGTTATGATAGGATTTCGTGTGGGTCACGAATTTGGGTTGTTTTAGGAATGTGGGATACGTTCCTAAGGTGTTTGGAAGTCTTAAGATTGCTTCTATCTGTGTATAGAAGAGTCCTAAGCAGTTATGGAAAGTTTTGATTCATGATTTCAGTAGGATTAGAGTCTTAGTTGAGATTGGGTTGGCATAAGGGCTTGTTATATAAGCAAGGGAGGCCAGAGCTCGTGGGGCACGACTTTAGGGCTGTTCCTCTTGTGTTCTATTGAATAAAATTCGAGGTTGAAAGGAACTTTTGTGCCTTGTTCGTCTGACTTGTTCCAGACAAGTTTTACTCGTTGAGTTTCTGCACATCATTACCTTTCGTAGGTGGTTTTAGCATAACTCGAGTTTTACAGATCCAATTGACGTGATTCTTTTTGGGTTGTCTTCATGACTTGATTATCTATCATCTGCCAAAATTTCACGGTCATTGGATCTGTGGTTTATGATCTAAACAAGTTTCTTTGCAGCGTTACAGAACTGTTTTTCTCGGGTAGGACAGATTGACCTTTGTTCGATCTTTCAATTGTAACTTGACATTCTCTTGACGGATTTGAGTGATTCTTGTTGTTTCATCTTCGTGACTTGATTCTCTCTGATATCTATCACTTTTGTCATGGTGAAACACATTTAGAATAGTCTTGCACATGATTTCTTTAACAGATCGTTTTTCTGCCAAAGGGGTTCGGATTTAATTGTTTCCGCTGTGTAAGATTATTTAAATCTACCATTCACCCCCCTCTGGTAGATTTTCACATGCTCTTCGATCCTACAGCTTCTATGTAGGTTACACGCCTGAGGAAGGAGAATATTTGGATTGTAGATTCAGGTTGCTCACTCCACATGACCGGTGACAAAGACTGGTTCTCCTCCCTCTCTTTCGTGTCACGTGTAGAGAATGTTACTTTTGCTGATAATTCTTCAACTCCAATAACTGCTAAGGGTTCAGTTAGAGAAAATAATCACTACACCTTGAAGGTTGTGGCACTTGTTAAAAATTTGAAATACAACTTTCTTTATGTTTCACAATTGCTAGATGAAAATATGGAAATTATTTTTACTAAAAATTGCCGCAAGGTTGTAGATTCAAACAAGGAGCTTGCTTTTAATATGTCTCGTTTTGGAAGAGTTTTTAAAGCTTATTTTGATATGTCATCCTCTAAGCATAGGTGTCTAGATGCAAATGATTCAAAATACTTATATTTTTGGCATCGTAGACTTGGTCGCGTAGGCTTTGATCATCTTTCGCATGTTAGTGCTCTTGATTGCACACGGGGGCTGCCTAAGTTTAAAAGGGACAAAGAAATTGTGTGCTCTTCTTCTAGACATGCTAAGATGGTTGCAGGTTCGCATGCTCCTCTCACAATGACCATGACAACTGAACCGGGACAACTTTTGCACCTTGACACTGTAAGTCCTTCACATGTTCAATCTTTTGAAGCTCCAGATCCATATCCGCAAGGAGAGAGTATTTTCATCGAAGAAGACAAAGAAGTGGTCCTGCTGCCTGAAAATTCAGAAGCAAATGATGTTGATCACACTGTTGATTTTGCACCACTACCAGCACCAACAACTGCTGCAGCTGGTAAAGATCGTCCTTAAACCACATGTTCTTCGGTTTGTGATGAACATGAAGAATAAGGAGCTTGTGAAGTGTCTACTCCCCTCCGTGTTCTCAAAAGTCGTCCTCCACAACAAATCATTAGAAGCTTGCTCGAACAAGTTACACGGTCCAGGTTTTGTGGTCCAAACTCTCAAGCTCATTCTGCTTTTGTTGCTTCTTTTGAACCGAAAGATATATCACACGCACCTACTAATGAATCTTGGATTATTGCCATGCTAGAAGAGTTAGAAAATTTTGAAAGAGGTAATGTTTGAAGCTTGTACATCCACCTCAAGGTCACACTTTATTTTGAACTAAATGGGTGTTTAAAAATAAACAAAGTGAGGATGGGTTGTGGTTAGGAATAAGGCTTGGATGATTGCTCAAGGTTTCACACAAGTTGAAGGTCTATATTTTGATGAAACTTTTGCTCCAGTTGCTAGATTAGAAGCATAAGAATTTTGTTAGCTTTTGCTGCATCTAAAGGTCTCTAGTTATATCAAATGGATGTTAAAAGTGCTTTTCTTAATGGATACATAGATGAGGAGTTATATGTTTTCAAACTATCCAAAGCCTTGTACGGTCTCAAACAAGCCCCTAGAGCATGATATGATAGGTTAAAAACATTCTTACTTCAAAAGAGGTTTACCATGGGCATGATTGATAAAACTCTTTTTTTACTTAAGCATGTCAATGACTCATTATTCGTTCAAGTGTATGTGGATGATATTATCTTTGGTTGTGCTTCTCATGATCTTGTGTCCAAGTTTTCAGCTATGATGAGTTCAGAATTTGGGATGAGTATGATGGGAGAAATCACATAATTTTTGCGGCTTCAAATCAAGCAAACCAAGGATCAAACGAAATATACAAGAGACCATGTTAAGTGCTTCAACATGGAGAAAATCAAGCCTCCTCGGACACCAATGGGTACAACAACGAGGCTTTAACTTCATGAAGATGGTGAACCCCTGGATCAAAAAGAATATCATAGCATGATCGGGTCACTTTTGTACCTCACGGCATCAATACCGGACATACAATTCAGCGTATGTCTTTGTGCAAGGTTTCAAGCTTCCCCACGAGATTTACATCATCAAGCCGTCAAAAGGATTCTTAGGTACTTACATGAAATTCAAGATTTTGGCATTTTTCTTCCTTCTTCCTTAACCGTTACTTAGAAAGCTTTTACGGGTGTTGATTTTTGAAGTTGTAGGATTGATAGGAAAAGTAATTCGGTTGCTTGTCATTTTCTTGGTAATTCACTGGTTGCTTGTTCCTCTAGAAAACAAAATTCAGTTGCACAATTCACGGCCAAATATAAATATGTAGCTGCTGCTAGCGCTTGCTCACAAATTCTTTGGATTGTTCAAACACTTAAGTACTATGGGGTTGATCTAGATAGTGTTCCACTGTTTTGTTATAACACTAGTGCCATTTGCATTGCTAAAAACCCAGTGCAACATTCAAGACACAAAGCACATTGACATTAGGTATCACTTTCTCTATGATAACGTTGAAAAAGGAAACATTGTGCTTCATCATGTAGATACCGAACAACAGTTTGCGGACATTTTTACAAAACCTTTGGATTCCACTCGTTTTTGTTTAATTGTAGTGAAATATGGGTTATGCATCCTCATGACTTAAATTGAGGGGGAGTTTTGAAACTTGGGAAGTCTATGTGTTAATCTGAATTAAAGATATTATGAGCATAAGTATTTCATACAATATGACTTTGTGATTCCTTTTACATGCTGAAAGTTCTTATTACATTACTCGTGCTGTACATTTTGTAGTTTTGCCATGACTTGTAATTGGAATAATTACTTACACTAAATCTGGTCATCATCGAACTTACTTGCTGTTTTGAACTTGTTGCCTGCTCACAAGTGCTTTTAATAATGAAAAGATAATCAGTCAACTATCCACATGTTGGGCTTTTATGATAAAATGAAAAAATGAGAAAACATCAAGAGAATATGCATGCATCACATTTCTTCTTTTGAGATGCCTTATCATTGCACCTACATATGAACTTGGAAGAAGTTGTGTATGACTAAAACCATGTCCTTAAGCTTCTATTTGTCAAATGACATAGGCTTGGGTTGGTTGGTTAGAATAAGGCTGATGCGGCATATAATCTCTTGGCAATGTCATATGATCAAAGTTTGTGCTTTAAATAATAATGAAAAATGCAGCAACAAGTGTTATGCCTTCAGGTTTTGAAATAGATAAGTTTGTGAGATCATGGCTTCTTAAATTGAAAATTACACTTTGTCTCTAGCATGGCTTACACTTTATGTATTTCATTGACGTGATAGTGTACGTTTCTTGATAGTGTGACTTGGATGAGCTTTATTTTATGTGTATATATTATAATATGATCATAACTATTGAAATTTCTCTTTTGAACCTTGTTGAATACATTTTCAAAGGGGGAGAAATATGTATAGGGGGAGAAATATTTGCTTTTGAAATTTCTTTCTCATTTGATTTTTCAAAAGAGGGAGAAAAATGTTTTCAAAACTTTTCATGTGAATAAGCTAATGTTCGGATTTTAACTGGTGTTGCCAATGCATTCATCAATGGGGTGATTGTGAGGCCGATGTGTGCTTGATACATTGGCAATTTAAATAAAAGTGAAGATTCACACGCAAAGTTTTGAATATTGCTGAAAAGCCCATTCCACAATGTCCGAACTTTTCCTATACACTGCATAGCAGCTGCTTTGTATTGTACGATCTTTCTTTGTGCCGAAATAATCGTGTGGCTGCTATGTTTTTCATTTCTAAGGTTTCAAACTTTTTTTAAACTTATGGGAATATTCGCTTAGTTCTTCTGGACTAAGTTTTTGATGTGTTTTGGCTTATCATGGTGTATATTATCTTGCTATGTATGCAACATACTTATGTGATGTGCTCACATAAGGTGTTGTGCTTATCGGACTAACGAGAGTCAAGCTGAGGACTTGGGCTCACCAAGATTTGCTGTTTATTCATGTGCAGGTGTTTCTTGAGGTGAAGACATGGCTGGTGACGAGATCCATTGAACTAGCCTTAGGGAGAAGATGAGGTTCAACAACCAAGTTCGGGATGAATTGTGGTTGAGTTGATCGGGAGACCACACATTATGTTTGGGTCAAGAACAATGCATATGAAGGTATCATGGATGTTATTGGAAAATGTTTGCACATTTGCAAGAGGTGCATGGACGTGGAAACATTGTTCCATAGAGCGATGAAGAAAAGTGGACGTGAAGATGTGGCCGGAAAGGTGGATTATGCCTCAGGCTGCGGCTAAGGTGGATATGGTTCGTTTATTGAAAGTTTCGAGCTTGTTTTGGTTAGATTTTGTGTGGGTCATGAAGTTGAGTTGTTTTAGCAATGTTTAGGAAATTCATAGGGTATTTGGATGTCTTAAGATAGCTTCTATCTGTGTATGGAAGAGTATTAAGCACTTATGGTAAGTCTGAGTTAGAGTCCAAGTAGGACTAGAGTCCTGGTTTGGATTGGATTGGCCTTAGAGTTGGTTATATAAGGAAAAGAGGCCAGAGCTCATGGAGAGACGACATTAGACTTTTCCTCTTATGTTCTGATCAATAAAATTTGTAGTTTAGAGGAGCTTTTGTGCCTTGTTTGTCCGACTTGTTTCAGACAAGTTTTTACACAACACTATGTTGCTTTGATGTTTTTATCATAACTCAAGTTTCACAGATCAAATTGACGTGATGCCTTTTGGGTTGTCCTCACAACTTTATTATCTTTCATCTGTGAAAATTTCACGATCATTGTATTTGCGATTTCTGATCTACACGAGTTTCTTAGCAGTGTTGCATATCTGATTTTTGACACGGGTAGAACAGATTGACACTTGTTTGATCTTTCTCGACGGGTTTTCGTGATTCTTGTTGTGATTTATTCGTGACTTGATTCTTCACAATCTATACTGGTTTTTTCATGGTTGAACACGTTTAGATCAGTTGCACACACAGTTTCTTAACAGATTGCTTTTTTGTCGAGGGGTTTTCATTGCTTCCGCTAAAAAAGTTTTAAATCTACCATTACCCTCCCTCTTGTAGCTTTTCACGTGCTCTTCGATCCTACAAACTCATGAGTAGAATAGTAGTAATAATCCTATGAATAAAGAGCTTAACAGATTTAATTATATAGGTTCTCAGAGTTCGTGATGATTTGCTTTGAATTAGTTCACAGTACATATCAAAGTTAGTATACAAGAATTTATTTGGTATTTTTTGGAGTAGTTATACTATGAGCACGTGAATTTTGAAGTTGGAAGAAATAATGTTTCTGTTAATATTGAACAGCAGAGATAAAATTTGAATATGGGAATGTTATACAGGTGAAATTGCTATGAAAAATTTACAGTACGTGACGAACTCCTAACTTGAGGTTCTGGTAGAATTTGCTGAATTTCCATTGAAGGAATCTTCTGTGAGAATTCTATGAGTGCTTGAGGTAAATGAATTATACAGATACGTATACAGGCTTTCATTCATGGAAAACCACTGCACTATTGGAAATTAGATTTCTATACCCTTCTAACAAAATTTGTTTGATGATTTTTGTACAAGAATCCTTGGAGATATTGAATTTTGAAGTTTGACATAGCTTCTGCACACGGAAAATTGATTTAAACCCCAGCTGTGGGCCCCATATGGCAGACCATTCTTCTACCTCGGGCTAAAACCGCTCAGAAGAGGGGAATGCCAACAGCACCCACACGTTCCCACCCAAATACTCAACCAAAATTCGATCTTCCTGTTGGGATCCACTCCAAAGAGTGAAGGACACATGTGGGACATGTTGGCGTCGGCCGGTGGCGAGCAGAGCTACGCCGGCGATGGCAACCGCGGCGGCCTTGGCAAGTCCAACGATGAACCCACCATATGATGCCTCAAATCATGCACTGAGATGTCTGGGAGCATCATGGGATCAGAAGAAAGACGATTGTGACGGCTAATCGAAGAGAAAACGGCCTGAGGGTAGCTCTCGACGGTGCACCGCGTCATTTTCGAATGCGGTGGGGAAAACTCACGATTCTAGGGTTCTGATCGATAATTTTTAGTACTAACTGCTCAGGAGGGTGCGCTAGAAGCTGTGTAAGCTATATGCCAACCATCTTGGAGAATAGTTTCACGTGGAAACCGAATTTCATGGGAGACCTAGCTAGTTGATATGAAATGGCCGAGAGTAAAATGGGAATAACTTGCTCGATACTGAAGGAAAGGAAGAACGGTTTTCACCTGGAGTTACTAGGTGCACATCTGCGTCTTTTAGCTTCATGGAGAATCTCGTGACGTGGCTGGTTTGGTGGCGCAACTGTGGAACAGAGACGGATTCCTGCGGCTTCACCTGTGAGCTCCGCCAAAGCTTCAAAATAGCATGCCAAAATGTGAGGGACGGAGGAATGGTTGGCACTAGGGGATAGAGCAGATGGTTATGCTTCACTTTGCTTTTGAAGTTGGGTGGAAACGATGGCTGGATCGCCGGTGAAATGAAACTCAAGCAGCGGCGCTGTTGGTGACGCGGGAGAGAACTGTTCTTGCGGGAAGAAGAGAGTGAGGGCGAGAGCACTGGTTTGGTTTCGGTCTGGGTTGTGCTTGGGGCTGCTGTAGCTGTGCATATCGCCTTGATGCAAGCTAGCAAGCAGGCAGCTCACTAGAGCTTGCATGCCGTGTGTGTCACATGGTGAAAACAGAGGCGGTTCCCTGTGATTGAGTCTCTGGGCAGTGGGCCCCACACTCCCATCCTCATCCCTTCTCTATTCAGTAACTTCTCCTACCAACTTGGCTCCAAAAATTATATATTTTTGCATGAGAGTTGAATCAAATATGGAGAATTTGATTCTGAAATCTAAATCTCAGTTTAACCACTTTTCCTTCGAATTCAAATTTGGATGCAATTCAATGTAGCCATTGAATTAAATAGCAAACCTACCTCAAAAATTATGAAATCTTGCAGGTGTGTTATTTGAAATTTTTGGTAGCCAATGGTGGACTCAGATGGTCATGACAATCTCATTTGAACAGTAGCTAAATTTATTTATTTATATTTTTTGAATTCCCTCTTGTAGGATTTGAATTGATTTGATTTTTGCACTTACTATTTTGATTTATTTTTCTTCTCCTTATTTCTATTAAATCAAAGCTGAGTTAAAAGTTTCAAAACTAGGGCTTTTACATTCCTCCGCCCTTAAAATAATCTCGTCCTGAGATTACAAATATAAGAGACGGAGGTAAAAATATTACCGGATATGAGATAATAGCAAGTCTGAATAGTTTGATCGGAGATAGTCCTTGCTTTCCCATGTCGCTTACTTAGCGGTATGGTTACTCCATAGAACTTTGTAGAATTATAAAGTTTGGTTTCTTGTGGTGCAAGACTTTTTATCAACGATCCAGATCGGATGCTCCTTGTATTACTCAAGGATGATGAATCACGCAATTGGCGTTATGAACAATCAAGTTGTCCATAGCTCAAGATTATTTGGACACTACTCAAGTGTTTGAATGGAGGTACATATTCTTGCTCAAAGATCCTTATTAATTATGTTACGTGGTGCAGCACAAGTTGGATGATGTCGTGCATATGCAATGCAATCCTGGGTAAGATGCATAAGGCATGGTGCATTCACTTTAATGATTTGAGCAAAAATAGTTAAAGCAATTCAAACGCGATTAGACGTAACTCAAGATTCACAAGGCATCACTAACTTGGTCATGGAAGGTGTTAGACAAAGAATACTCCCCGCATAACTTGACCAAGGTTGTTGAACACCAGCTAACAAGATGATAAGAACAGGTGCAACTCAGCCCAAATGAACATTCAATTGAGCAGAAGGATTAAGCTTGTCGATGAGGTAGCACTCCCTGACAACTTCAACCACAAGTTATAAACAAAGTTGTGGTTTAATAACAAAGGATCAGGTTGCTCAACTTGAAGTGTTCTTACTAACGATCTCTATTCGTTAGTGTGTGTGGTTGGTTTCCTTCTGAAGTGGTAAATTGCATAACTTTGATAAGTACGTAACAACCTCCACTTCGGTAGGCGATAAAGATGACGTACGGTGTTGGTCCAACCACTGATACAACCACTATAAGATATCAAGGTCGTATCACACTCAAAGTTGGTCAACTAATCCATCAAAAAAAGTTGATGGTAAAATGCAGCCTTTCTAAATAGGTCTTCTAGTACACACAACATTTTAACCATGCTCCATGTGCGTATTGTTGTGATGACCTTACCGTCCAAATCCGTACTCTTATCCGACTTTTGCTGCAGCAGACTCTGGTGGAGATCATACTAGTCGTTTTCTCGAAACAATAAAGAGGTTAAAGCTACTATTATTCTCAAAGGTGATTCAGCCAAGTATTCCGACTTTGCCCACGCAAAAAACGAGATACTTGTCGTCACTTTGGTGTTGACGTCCTCCTGTACAAACGAGCTTTGGTAATTAAACACCAGGGTTAAATGGAGGTCACTCTTCCCCCCTTAAGTTCCGGTCTAGGAGCTCGGAAGCTTACTTTAAACTTCTAGCGGGAAGATGAAGTGCAACAGTGGTCTCATACCCCTGAGGCATACCATCGTTGACCAATGGAAAAGATGGTGAAATTATTTGTCCTTATTACCTTTTATGTTAGTGGTAACCAGCCTCTGTTAAGAAGGTAAATTTGACGGACAAATACGCTTTGCTGAAATCTCCCATCTTCGAAAAGATGGTGTGCACTCACCCGTTAGTAAGGAGTAATCAGCCGAGCAATTTAAATGGCTTTGATCACTTGTTCATACTCTCCCAAAACAAATGTGGATCACGAAGACGAAAGTATCCTTCCTTGTGTCACACTTAAGGAGAAGCAATCCCAAAAGCATGGCATAATTATTTTATTAAGTAAGTTTAACAATCAGTTAAGGCTTTACTAGAGTATCACCTCTGGAATTTTTTTTCTTAACTAACTAAGAACTCACATAAAGCTGTAGCAACTGTATAACAGTTAGAATTTGAGATGGTGATGTTTGTGGGAGCATAATCAACACTGTTGTTGACTATGGAAAATGAAAGATAACATATGTGTTATCGCATAGTCATTGATTTTCCATTAATTAACAGTGGATCACAGTTAGGGCTATCGGGAATTTGGTTGAGGTGTCGATACTTTCGGACCAGCAAATCTGTATAGACTAACTTGACGGAATTATGCAAGTTAGCTAAGGCCTATCAAAAGATTCTTATGAAAAGAAGAGCCTCAAATCTTCCCAAAGTAAATGGATATGCACCCTAATGCCACTCATGGCAAACACGATGGCCTTGGAAAAGAATAGTAAATCTGGTGGACCAATCTGGGCCGAAACGATTATGCAGCTAGACCATTTCAAACCATTTAAGCGTTTGGCACTATAAAGCTTAAGATTCAAGGTACATCACTGATGGATAGAATCGCTCTAGGTGTTTCATCGGTATGCATACACCCTTCAATCAAAGAGTTCCAGAAGTCGTAAGCCATAATTGATATGACTCAGGGTTCTGAAATTTTCAGAATTTAACTTACTTGGCTTGTGTGCTAGATTAAACCCTAGTGGATCGGAAAATTCAATGAGCTACAAAAGTGTAGTGTACCTCTGAAGCTTTCCGACGAGTATTAACTGGCCCCCAGATCTGTTTGGGATCAATGGTTATGACAGGTCAAAGTGGACACACCTGCTGGAAAGATTTTAACAGAACTCTCATTAGAGGCATCCACTTCCATTCACATGTTTCCTAAATTTCCAATTCAAATCTCACAAAACTCAAAACTACAAAGTTGTAGCATAAGTAATGAGGTTTATGGAAATGTATCACCCAACTCATGGTAAGTTGTGCAATACAAATTATGACCAAAATACTACAAAGTAGAGAAATACATTTCTGTGTTCTGCAGTTTGGAACAGTTTCTGTTGCATTGATCATGTTACTAGTTTAAATTGAAAAACTGGTAATGTGGTGAAATAGAGGTCGTAGACAGCCCCAAGAACTGCTCTTGGCACAGTGGGTTGGACATTAGAAGTAACACCAGAAATTTAAACCAAGTTGACTTGAATTCCAACATTCAAAATCTTGTTTTACTGTCCGGTTTCGGGTCCTGCTGACCAGTATGGAAAGATTAAAACATTTTGATCAGTTAGAGGCAAAATATGGACTGGAGATGAACTACAAAGTTGTAGTACACTAAGACACCTTTCCAGAAAGCATTCATTTGCCCTCGTAGAATTTCTGGGGTGAAAATTATGAATGTTTTATTCAACTGGTACAAGAAGTTAAAAACTGGAGAGTGAATCACAGTTCTGTTACAGCTGACCATACTGTATAAACTTGCGATTTCCATACCGTTCCAGGCAGAACTAGGATTTGTGTTGAATACAAAAGTTTTATTTCACTTCTTACCCTTTCCATATTGTACTTGTAGTTGACAGGTTTGGAGTCATACAGGTTGGGAAAATAAGTTATACAGGTTCAAGATTAACAAGATTTTCTGGGAATTTTGACAGAACCTCCTTGTATATGTGGGTTTTTGTCCACAATTTATACAGATATAAAAGTTCAAGATATGGAGATAATGTCAATTACAAAATTGTACAACATCATGTTAGTATCCCATAAATGAAATGGTTCAACCCTAAACAAGTGTTATACAGGTTATACCGCACAAACTTCAAACTGGGCATGTTAAAGTTCTAGTTCTGGACTGCTAGAACAAGTTTAGCGCCGGATTGAGTTAGGCCCTGTTAATGTAAGTTTTATCTCAGGATATCAATAAGAAGCTAGTAGAGGACTTCCTAATATTTCCAGAAATGTATAGTTTTGACTATGTCAACTTTATGATTAGGAGATATGGCTGTTTAGTAAGATTAGTTTTGACTATGTCAACTTGACAGATGAGCTGGCTGGTTTCTCCCAGCAGTTCTGCAGAGTATCAGTTTGAACCTGGAATTAGAATTGGTTGTGGGTATGATGGGAAGACACTTTGAATTATGAAGTTGTAGTGATTCTTCTACAATTTCCATATATATATATATATATATATATATATATATCATAATAAGGCAGGAGATTTTTCTGCCAAGAGTTATGGTAAAAATACAGAGACTGGGTCGATTGGTCAGGCATCTATAGTAGTTTTGGTGGGGTACAGTTTATACAGGTTTAGGAGGCTTTGATGTACTAGTGATCAAAAGGAAATTTGTAGCGGACTTGATGACATTTCCATCCATATAGCATATCCCTATGTTACTGACATTTAACCAAGGTTTCAACCTGGCGAAGTTGAGCAAACTTCTGCCTGAAACAATGAACCTTGCTTCTCCACACAATCTATGATGAGAAATCACTTTGAAAGGTCCAAAACACACCATGAACTGATAGTTGGACTTTCAAAACATCATGCATCCATTCTATCATGCGGGATGGTCGAAGTATGAACTGTGATACTGACGGTACTACGTGCCTCACCAATATAAATCTAACCGGTATATCAGGATACGTTTATAGGTGGCCCTAGTATCGATCACTCGCAAACATTTGCTACACGGGTCGCTACCGTAGTCAGTGTATCTGCAGAAGACACATTCACAATTCACTCAATAAGCCATCTTTCTGGCAGGCCACATAGCCAGCATGACATATATATATATATATATATATATATATATATATATATATATATATATATATATATATATATATATATATATATATATATATATATATATATATGTGTGTGTGTGTGTGTGTGGGGGGGGGGGGGGGGGGTTGTCTGTGTGTGTGTGTGTGTGTGAAAGTAAATGCATATGGCACTGCTGGTGGCGTGGGAGCGAGCTGTTCTTGTAGGAAGAACAGAGAGAGGGCGAGAGCACTGGTTTGGCTTCGGTCTGGGATGTGGTTGGGGCTGCTGCAGCCGTGCATATTCCCTTGATGCAAGCTAGCAAGCAGGCAGCTTGCTGGAGCTTGGATGTCGTGTGTGTCGCACGGTGAAAACAGAGATGTTCCCTACAATTGAGTCTCTGGCCAGTGGACCCCACACTCCCATCCTCATCCCTTCTTTGTTCAGTAAATTCTCTTACCAACTAGGCTCCAAAAATTCTAGATTTTTGCAGGGGAGTTAAATGATATATGGAGAATTTGATTCCAAAATCCAAATATATATTTAACCACTTTTCCTTTGAATTCAAAATTGAATTCAAATTTGGATGTAATTCGATGTAGCCATTGAATTAAATAGCAAACCCGGTTAAAAAATTATGAAATCTTGCAGGTGTGATATTTGAAATATTTGGAAGCCAATGGTGAACTCAAATCATCGTGTTAATCTCATTTGAACAGTAGCTAAATTTATTGATTTATTCAGTTATTTATTTTGAATTCCCTCTTGTAGGATTTGAATCGATTTGATTCTTGCACTTACTATTTTGATTTATTCTTCTTCTCCTTATTTCTATTAAATCAAAGTTGAGTTCATAGTTTGAAAACTAGGGCTTTTACAACTATAAGGCATCCTCATGGGTCTCGGGGTAGTGACTCCTCATATGACCCGCGTTGCTACAGACCTCACACGTCATGTGAGGGTCTAAGGCTTGGACAGTGCCAAATACTTCGCCATTGGCTTGACAGTCCAACTTCTTCATTAGGAGGTCCAATATGTCAACGATCATGTCCACTTCTTTCAAGGTGTGCATGCCTCGTAGTCGAGGCTGGAGACGCTCATCGCTCCAACCCATGTTGGAAACCATCTTCTCAATCAATTATTTGGCTTTGGGCACCGTAAGAGAGAAGAAGGCTCCTCCAGCAGCAACACTCACATGGTCACGGGCTGATGGAGTTGGCCTGTGGTAGAAGTTTTGGATGATGAGCCAATCATTCATCCAATAGTGGGGAAAGGCCAGGATGTACTCCTGTAGCCTTTGCCAAGCCTCGGGTATGGACTCCTTGGGCTCTTGCTGGAAGCTTGAAGTTTTTCCATGTAGGGCATTGGTCTTGCCGAATGGGAAGAACTAGGCAAGGAATGTTGTAGAACTTTTTTCCAAAGTGTTTATAGCACTTCGGATCACGTAGAACCACTGCTTTGTTCTCCCAATGAGGGAGAACGGAAAAAGTCAAAGATGGATGGCATCAGGAATGACATCCATGATCTTGAAAGTGCTACAAATCTTGAGGAATTGTTGCAGATGAGCACTTGCATCCTCGTTGGCTTTCCAAAGAAGGGACTAGCCTACACCATAGTGATTAGACCAGTCTTGATTTTGAAGTTTACATCCCCTATGTTGACATTGAGCCCAATAGACACATTGTTAGCAGAGCGAGCCAAAAACTCACGAAGGGTCTTCTGAGCCATTGGCTTGCAGTGTCATGGTGCAAAAATTATGAGTTTACTAGCTAACAATATCACCTGAGGAGGAACAACACGAGGTCGAACTCTTCTCAGTAGTGACTCGAGATCTTCTACGTAGTTTGCCAGCAAACGGAAACCAATCATACGCTACCCTGTTTTCACATCAAAGAATGTGAAAACAAAGGAGGGTTATCCTACTAAAAACCTACTGGAATACTATTACCACATGATCATCCAAATATTTTGTGTCATCCCTGGCAACGGTGGCAGAAATGCTTGTTGGTATTTCTTAATGTCTATAGTTCATCCTAGCAGCAAGGCTACTTCTGGAGAGGAACTAGGCTAACCTAAGCCACAGGAAGATGAGTTCCACAAGCGCATGGAAAGTACCGCTATAGCATTTCATCCTATTGTATTCCATAGGGTATTGTATTTGTTTATCCCAAAAGAAGGCAAAGGGGAAGAGTGGCAAGATCAAGGAAAAGAGATGGTGTTTTAGTTAGGAGTCTAGTAGGATGGGTAAATGACGTAGCAGGGTAGTGTGACACACCTGAGAAAACTACTCTACGGGGTAAGAATGTCCTAGTCGAGGCCATGTTAGGGATGGAGCTACTCCTACCGTGCCTTAAGTATTCACATACATAGCCTATTAGTGTACACATGCGTATGATAATGATGAGTATTGGGGCTTAGTGGTCCAACATATCAGGCACGAGTTTACCATTGACATCATCAGGACAATTCCCACCTCGAGCCTGCTATGTAGCAAAACGTGAGGGATTACAGAGGACGGACAGGGCTGTCACCACCTGCTGCCTACCCCTACAACTCGTGGGTCTACAACACATCCAACGCTACTTAATGATCTAAGCATCACACTTACATGTTACGTAAATACCTTAAGAACTGCAGTACCAATACATTCCTAAGGCAATGACTAACCTAAAGATCATTGAAACCGATGTTTGGACCAAGCACTAACTTACTTATTTTAACATAACCATATTAATACCTAATTAGACTATAGTGGTGGTGTATGATGTTTATGATAACATGATATGAGCATTATGACTAGATCATTACAACATCTACACCTAGCACATACATGGACTCCACAACCAAACATGGAACGCTTTGCAGTAGTATAGAAATAAGTAAAGACTAATGATATTAATATAAGGCATAATGTCACAAATAAAAGAAAAGATACATGAATCATACCATTCCCAATTTGGTCATGGAACTAATGGCTCCTCTCTACAGCCTAACCTCCACTAAGGACTAAGAGAGCCCCTAGTGTAATACAAGAGAGAATGCTTTAATGATCCGTGTTAGAAGTGAGGCACCCCCTATTTATACAAGGAGTAGAGGCGGTTTCTGCCACAATTAGCGTGCGAATCAGTCTTCACTGCCTTCAGGGAGCCACAGGAGAGTGTCACACGTCGGCTGATCGGGTTTGGCGCCCGGAAGGGGTCGGCCGAGCCCCCAGATCGGTTGACCTAGTCTTGGCTCCCCCCTCGGTTGTGCTTTCTCAGGGAGACTGATGAGTGGGCCCATGGTTCATACCCGCGTGTATTGCCATTGGATTCCTTCAGATACACCTGGGAATGTGTCCATGGATCCATGTGATGCCACATGTCATCGCATGATGTGATGAGATGGCACTTTTCAGGATTGCTCCATCATTCTCCATAAATTCTGCATAGAAACTCCTGCATGCACTATTTCTCTAAGCACAAGTGGAGTTATGTCAAATCTAACTATGATGTGCGTAATAAATATTTATCACTCCACATAATTAAGTTATATTGACGGTCCAAAATGGTATATAATAAGCGTCAACAGGTACTATCATCCCCTCAATGACGGTGAAGTGAAGGGCATACTGAATCGCCCAACTCGTTGGTAATCTTTAAGCCATAACTTCATTTATCTCTTGTTCCTTACTTCCTGCCATGTTGAGTACGCTATGATTATTTGTATGTCTATTCCCTACTTGTGATATTAAGGGTCACCTCGTTCTTTATTTATGTATCAATGCTTATGTCAAACTAAGGTTACGCATACTATATACCACATCATATGCATGAGCATCACCGCATAATGTGCACAGTCCAGCACAATCCAGGGCGTAAAAACGCAGTGTTGTGGCCACCTCATAGAGAATGCATAAAACCCTTGGGCCATGCACTACAGTAAAATGCATGATTTACGACAGCTCGATTAACTTACGATGGTTTTAGGGTTGCTCGTTGTTGGTATTTCTTAACACCACATATCATCTCCGGTGAGAGATGAGATTCGCGAGCGCATAGAAGATACCGTTGTAGCATTTCACCCAAGAGTATTCCCATGGGTATCGTATTTATCCAAATGGAATGTAGTGAAGTAAAGGAAACACTATTCCCATTATCAAGGTATAGAGTACTAAGTATTTATCAGAACAGGGGTAAGATGATAATAGGGGTAGTGTGACACACACCTAAGCAATCTACTCTAAGGGGTAAGGTTGTCCTAGTGAGGGTTAAGCTACGAGATGGAGCTACTCCTACTATGCTCTAATTACTCATATAAAAGGCTTAATAGATTACAAATAAATATTCTAATCATGAATACTAGGGCTTAATGGTCCAACATATGTAACACAGGTTTACCCGTGACAACATCAGGACGATTCTCGCCTCGAGTCTGTGTCAAAGGCGAATGTGGGGGATTACAAATGACGAACATGGCTATCAGCACCTGTCACCTACGACTACAATCCGTGGGTCTACGAGACATCCAACGCTACTCAACTATCTAAGCACCACAATTACATGTTAAGTAAATACCTTAAGGGCCCGAGTATAAGTACCACCCTAAGGAAATGACTAACCTAAATATCATTGAACCAATGTTGGGACCAAGCACTAACGTATTCATATTAACATAATCATGCTATTACCTAATTAGACTATAGTGGTGGTGTATGATGTTTATGATAACATGATATGAGCATTATGACTAGACCATAATAACATCTACATCTAGCACATACATGGACTTCAATATCAAAAAAGAAAAGCTTTGCCCAAGTATATGAATAAAGAGAGACTAATAATAATATTATTATAATGCATAAAGTCAAATAGGAAAGAAAGATACAAGAGCCATACCATTCCCAGTTTAGACTTGGGACTAGAGGCTCCTCTCTATAGCCTAAGCTCCACTAAGGACCTAGTAGAACTATTGTATACAAGAGAGAATGCTTGAGTGGTGTGTGAAGTGAAGTGAAGCCTCTCCCCTCTATTTATACACATTGTAGAGGCGGTTCCCACCACCAAATGCGTGCGAATCAGTCACCATCCTTATCAGCTCACCGCGGGGAGTTGACACGTGGAAGTTGACCGCGTTTGGCGCCACTACCAAGTCGACCGAGCCACTAAGTCGGCTGACCTGGTCAGGGGGCCAGATGCGGTGTGCTTCCTCTAGGTGGCTGACATGTGGGTCCTCTGACCATTTTGAGGCGCTACGCCGTTGGATGCCCTCACATACTCCTTTAGGTTGCCCATTTGATACACGTGCTACCACATGTCAGCGTTTGATAGGCTGGGAAGGTATTCTTTAGGATTCCTTCTTTGTATTCACTTCATTTCTGCATAAAATACCTGCATGCACTATTTTCTCTAAGTACATGTGGAACTAGGTCATTTCTAAAAGCAATGCATGTAATAAATGTCTACTCCATCACATAATTGAGATATATTGATGGTCAAAATTGGTATTTAATGACCGTCAAAAGCCGTCCTAGACAACATAAGTTATGACAGTCAGTGGCGGCAATCATAAATTAAAGTTTATTTACGACGATCAAAGCTGGCTATCGTACGTCAAATATTATTTTCGACTGTTTCATGGATAGCTGTCACAAATAATATCAACTTACGAAGGTGTTGGTATTTCTTACGTCTACAGATCATTCTAGTAGCAAATGCTAGTACTGCAGAGGCACTAGGCCAACCTAAGCCAAAGCAAGATGAATTCTGCAAGCGCATAGAAAGTACCACTGTAGCATTTCACCTGAGAGTATTACCCAGAGTATCGTATCTTAAATAGTGTAAGCCATGCTAGAGATCAAAATGTATTTTTTCAATTAAGCAAGTCATGATCTCGCAAACTTACCAATTGCAAAAGCTGAAAACAAGACACATGTTGCTGCATTTTTATTATTTTTCAAAGCACAAATTTAGATCATATGTCATTTGCAGGATATTATATGCTGGATCAGCCTTATTTTAACCAACCAAGCCAAGCCTATGTCATTCGTCAATCAGAAGCTTAAGAACATGGTTTTAGTCATACACAACTTCTTCCAAGTTCATATCTAAGTGCAATGATAATCCATCTCAAAATAAGAAGTGCGATGCATGCATATTCTCATGATATTTTCTTAGTTTTTTTTATTTGATCATAAAATCTCAACATGTGGATAGTTGATTGCTTAATTTTTCACTATTAAAAGCACTTGTGAGCATGCAACAAGTAAAAAACAGAAAGAAAGTTCGATCATGACAAGATTTAGTGAAAGTAATTATTCCAATTACTAGTCATGGCAAAAACTACAAAATTTATAACATGAGTTATGTAGTAAGAACTTTCAGCATGTAAAAGGAATCACAAAGTCATATATGTATGAAAATACTATGCTCATACTATTTTAAATTCAGATTCACACATAGACTTTCCAAGTTTCAAAACTCCCCCTCAATTTAAGCCATGAGGATGCATAACCCCTATTTCACAATGAATAAAACCAAAACAAGTGAAATCCAAATGTTTTGTAAAAATGTCAGCCAATTGTCATTTGGTATCTACCTCATGAAGGACAATGTTACCTTTCTCAAAATTAATGCGGAGAAAGTGATACCAAATATCAATGTTCTTTATTCTACAATGTTGCACAGTGTTAGCAATGCAAATAGCACTAGTGTTGTCACAAAATAGAGGAACACTATCTATATCAACCCCATAGCCCTTATGTGTTTGAACAATCCAAATAATTTGTGAGCAAGCCCTAGCCGCAGCTACATATTCAGATTCAGCAGTGAATTGTGCAACTCGGTTTTTTTTCTAGAGGACCAAGCAACAAGTGAGTTACTGTTGATAGCTACTAAGAAACATTAACAAATCATCCCCGGCAACGGCACCCAAAATGCGTGTTGACTTTTCTTAATGTCACAGATCATCTTTCGAAAAAGATGACGTCCGCAAAGCACAAAAATTGTCGTGTAGCATTTCACCCAACAGTATTCTCAAGGGTATCATATTCATCCCAAAGGAAGGTAATGGAGTAAAGTAAACACTACAACTATGATCAAGCTATGGGATACTAATCAATTATCAAGATAGGGGTAAGTCAATAATATGTGGGTAGTAGTGTGACACACACCTAAGAAATCTATTCTAATGTGTAGATGGGTCCTAATGGAGATTAGACTAAGAGTTGGGGAGTTACTCCTACACTGCTTCTAATATACATATACATAGCCTAGGTTAGATACTAATGAGCATGTCAATGGTGAATTCTTATGCTATGTTGTTCAACATATCGTGCACTGGTTTACCCCTAGCAATACTAGGACGACTCCCGCCAATAGCGTGTGGCATAGCTGAACATGGAGGATTACAACGGACAGATAGGGCTGTCACCACCTACTGCCTACCTCTTTAATCCGTAGGTCTACAAGACATCCAACATTACTTTACTATCCTGGCACCATGCTAGCATATTAAGTAAATACCTTAAGAGTCATGACATAAGCCATCTTAAGGCAATGACTAACCTAAACATCATTGAACCAATGTTGAGGCATAGCATAAGTTATTCATATCAGCAAGACCATATCATAACTAGTCAGACTAAAGTGGGGGTTTGTAGTGTTTATGATGATATATCAAGAGTGCTATGGAATAATCATAAAGACTAATCATACCACAACATGCACTCCACAATCAAACAAGAAACGCTTCATCCAAGTATAAGAATAATAGAAGACTAAAGATAATATCTTAATTACCCATAAAGTCACAAATATAAGAAAAGATACATGAGCAATACCTTTCCCAAATTGGACTTGGGACTAGAGGCTCTCCTCCCTATAGCCTAACTCCACTACGGATTAAGAGAACTAATGTATACAATAGAATGATGATCAAGTGGTGTGTGTTGAACTAAGGGGTGAGGGGTCCTATTTATAGGTGGAGAAGGGTCGATTCCTGCCACCAAAAGTTAGCGACTCAGTCACCACTGACTTCTTCAAGCCATGAGGAGCCAACACATGGAAGTTGACCGAGTTTGGTGCCATAAGCACTTCGGCCAAACCAGAAATTCAGCTGAAATGAAAAGTTGACAAATTCCACTGTACTTTCTCGGGTTGACTTCCAGGTGGCTCCCATTGACTGTTATAGGGTGTACACCGTTCGATGGTCTCATATACATCTGTTTGTGGGCCATTTGATCCATGTAGTGCCACATGTTGACCATTGATTGCCTGGGATGGTATTTTATGGGATTCGCCCCTTGTTTCACTTCAAGTCTGTATAAAATATTTGCATGCACTATTTTCTCCCAGAACAAGTGGAAATAGGTTAAACATAAAGGTGATGTGTGCAATAAATGATATTTGTTTCACATAATCGAGTTATATTGATGGGCGAAATTTGTATATAACAGTCGTCAACAAACTCCCCCAAGCTTATCCTTTGCTCGTTCCGAGCAAAGTCAAGACTTTAGGTTAATGATCAAGAGTTGCTACAATGTTCTTCTTTTTAGAAGTACCATGTGCACAACAAAATAATCTACCTAGTATTTCAAAAAAATTGCGTGGTACTTCACCCATCTCAAGTCATTATTGGGATTATGCCATCTCCTATTCATGGGTGGTTAAAGATAGAACAACAAATGGAGCACACATACCCTAGAAATACAGTTCCATTCAAATTCCGAAGAGTACAATTTAGATTTTAAGCATCTCGATTTGATTCTCACAGTTTCTCCTTGATGTGTAGTGGAAATATGTCCTCACCGAGGCATTTTTCCTAAATTCATCCTACCACTAAATAAGATTTGTGTGTGGAGCTTGGTAGGGAATATAGTAGGCATATTTGCAACAGATAATTTTGCTAAGTGAAAACAACAAGCCTTAGGATAAATCAATTCAAAACTATTTGATTCAAGAATTGTGCATGTGTGATGGAATAGAGGTGGATGTGGATATTTGAGATGACTCCTTTTTGAGTGGACTCTCTTATTTTAAAGGGATGAAACATTGCTACTTTTCTCTTTTTTTTCTCATGATGAGGTAAGCATGCATTTTCTTTTTTTTCTTGTAGCTATGTCTTCTACTCCCTTTTTATGCTAGAAATTTTGGAGAGAGTACTAATCATGAGTGGTATGGAGTTTCTCTTTTTATTGTGGAAAGGTGGTATGATGGAATTTCACTAACTTCTAGTGTAGAAGTATAGCATGTGCAAGTGAAGTCTTGAATTCAAAAAAGTAATGAATGAAATCTCAGATAGGTCTATACTAGTTTTACAAAGCTCGATTAGAAGACAAATAGCATATGCATAAGTTCTATTAATGTAATGTATCATATGGCTTTGGTAGGTATTTCCAATCAAATGAGAGTAACTTAAATCTTTTTATAATTTCTCCGAAAATCTAAGTTTAACTTTCAAACTAGGAATTTCACCCCTATCACAATATCATATCCCACATCAACTTAGAATTGGATTAAGTTTTTGCTACCCACAATTTCTAAATCAAGGCGAAAGTAATTCTAGCCAATGAAAGCAATATTTTGGAGAGTAGTAAGTTGTAAAGTAGGGAATAGAAAAATTAAAACAGAGCAACTATTCATCATTGTGAAACCTATGTGTACTGAATACATTGGCTATGATGATAAAATTGAATACTGCCAAAACACTCTTTTAACAAGGTCCGACTGTAGGTCCGAGCTCCTGTAAAGTCCAACGATATGTCCGGCTTGTTTTGGGTAGCTCTGGAAAGTTCCGACGTAATCTCTGACTTGTTTTGGCTAGGTCCAACTTATTTGTCTAGGTCCGACTTATTTTGGCTAGGTCCGAATTAGTTTGGCTAGGTCCGACTTATTTTTGTTAGGTCCGACTTGCTGTGGCTACGTCCGACTAGCTTTGGTAAGCTTCGGCGCTAGGTCCGACTAGCTTTGATATGCTCCGGTGCTAGGTCCGACTAGCTTTGGTATGTTTCATCTCAATGTCTGGTTAGCTTTGGAAAGGTCCGGTGCTAGTTTGCAATGATTATGCTTTTACCTTGAAATGTTTCAAACTTATTTTACACTTATGTAAAGTTTGTTTAGTATTCTTTTACTATGTTTTTGATGTGTTTTGGCTGAACATGGTGGTTAATGTTTTTGCTATGGTTTGCAACATGCTTCTGTGGGGTGCTCACGTAAGGTGTTGTGGTTTCGTAACTAATGTGAGTCAAGTCGAGGACTTGTGCTCAGAAGTATTGGTTGTTTATTCATGTGCAGGTGTTGCTTAAGTTCAAGACATGGATGGTGACGGGATAAAAGGAACTAGTCTTAGGGAGAAGATGAGGTTCAATCACCAAGTTCGGGAGGAATTGTGGTTGAGTTGATTGGGAGGTCACGCAACATGTTTGAATCAAGAACAATGCATACGATGGTATCGTGGACGTCGTTGGAAGGTGTTTACACGTGTGCAAGGAGTGCATGGACATAGCTACATGGTTCCAAGGCGTGATTAAGAGACGTGGACATAAAGAATTGGCCAGAAAGGTCAAACCGACTTGATTATGGACTCAGACTGCGGCTGAGTTGTGTTTGACTCAAATATGAAAAGATTTGAGTTGGTTATGATAGGTTTTCATGTGGGTCACGAAGTTGAGTTGTTTTTAGAAATGTGGGATACATTCCTAAGGTGTTTGGAAGTCTTAAGGTTGCTTCTATCTGCGTATAGAAGAGTCTTGAGTAGTTATAGATTATTTTGGTGGAAACTGAGTAGGATACGAGTCCTAGTTTGGTTTGGGTTGGCCTCATGGCTGGTTATATAAGGAAGAGAGGCTAGATCTCATGGACCACGGATTTTTGGCTGTTCCTCTTCTGTTCTATTGAATAAAGATCGTAGTTTTAAGGAAATTTTGTTCCCTGTTCGTCCAACCTGTTTCAGACAGGTTTTTCTCGTCGAGTTTTTGCACATCACTACCTTGCTTAGGTGGTTTTATCATAAATTGAGTTTTACAGATCCAATTGATGTGATTCTTTTTTGTTTGTCTTCAAAAATTTATTATCTATCACCTGTGAAAGTTTCAAGGTCATTGGATTTGTTGTTTTTGATCTACACGAGTTTGTTTGCTGTGTTGCAAATCTGTTTTTACTCCGGTAGAACAGATTGACTTTTGTTCGATATTTCGATCGTAACATTAGTTTTTCTCGACGGATTTTAGTGATTCTTGTTGTGAAGTCTTTGTGACTTGATTATTACATTCTATACTGGTTTTGTCACAATTGATCACGTTTTTATTAGTCGCACATATGATTTATTTAACAGATCAATTTTCTGACAAGTGGTTTTCGTTGCTTCTGCTGAAAAAACTGTACTCTACCATTCACCCCCTCTGGAATACTTTCACGTTGTCTTCAATCCTACAAAGGTATCAGAGTCACGGTGCTTTAACCTTTGATATTTGCACGTGTTTTGAATAATCATCATGGAGAAATACTCCGCCAACTTTGTGTGTTTAGTGGTATTGATTTTCAGGGTTTGGAAGGCACACATGGAGGCTTTCATCCAGGCGCAAGTCCTTGCAATATGGGAAAAGGTGTACAAGCCTTACGACGTGCCGTCAAACGATCATGTTACGGCTACAAATATGAGAGATGTCGACAACAACAACAAGGCTCATAACTTGATCATACAAGGATTAACTCAAAGTGACTTCGACCGTGTTGCTCACCTCCGATCTGCGTACGATGTTTGGAAGTTGTATGTGATTACCACGAAGGGTTCAACACAATCGAGGAGGTAAGGCAAGATATGTTAAAAAATGAACACATGTGTTTTGAGATGCAACCAGGTGAGTCCATCGATGATTTATTTGCTAGCTTTTATAAAATTCTAAGCAACTTGCGTAGTGTCAATGTTAATTTTTCAGATGCTAAAAATACTAGGCAATTGTAAAGTGCATTAGATATGTCAATTTGGGAGATGAAAGTCACATCTATTCCTGAATCTATTGTCATTATCACTCTTACATTAGATGTTCTATATTCTAAATTGAAAACTCATAAAATTGACATAATCTCACGTAAGAACCCCAGCAAGTCTCTTGCATTTGTTTCTCAACATGACATGCCTAGCCCCAGCCAATCTTCATCTTGTGGAAAAACTTGCTTTGTTGTCCTCTCTAACCCTTGAACAAATTGAAGATTTTCCAGAGGAGGAACTTGCACTCATCTCTACTCGGTTCCCAAAAGCATTGCAAAATGTGAGAACTAGAAGGAGAGGAAGTGTCAGACCTCAACATTGCAAAATGTGAGAACTAGACAGGACATTTTCTCACGGATTTCCCTAACCTTTCAGGTACTACTTCTCGTGATGAAAAGCAAACAAGTACGAAACACTCTTCTGCAAACAACAACAAGAAAAAAAGGGTTTTACAGAATGCCAATTGGTGAATAGTTTTATTTTTGCACTTCAAGAACTTGGCTCAAGCGATGTGGACATCGGAAGTGATGAATATGAAGATGATTTGGCAAACTTGTGCTTCATGGCGGGAAAATAAAGATCAAGTATGGAGGAGGCAGAACACAACAACGACAATAAAGAGGTATGTCCTACTTGCAAATAATGTGTGATGCTATTTCTCGTGCCACTATTATAGTTAAGAAAAAAGACAAAAAGCTTAGGGACAGCGCTGTTAAAATTGAGTCACTAGAATCTGAAATTAACCATTTGAAAATTCTTTGATTCTTAGTGATGATTCTTGTTCCTCATGTGATTTAATATATGAACAATTGTCCCCTCTAAGAAGTTCACACACCTCCACCCTTGATAAACTTGAGTTAGAGATTAAAAAGAACAGAGAGCTTGCTGCACTTAAAGATAAAAACTTGAAAGATGGTAGCTATTCTACAATTGATTTGTATTGTTCTACTTGTGATGATCTTGATAATAAACTACAAGATGCTATGAATGAGATTTCTATATTGAACAATACTTTACGTTCTCATGAAGTTTAATATTGTTCTAATTGCAAACTAAAAGGAAAAACTTCATATGAAAACTGACTAGACTTGTCAAAGAAACTTGATGACATGAATAGGACACTAGAGCGGTTTTGTTATGGGAATAAGAATCTAAACTTGCTACTGAATTCTTCCAAGTCTTGCAATTATAAAACTTGTTTAGGTTTTCATTCTCATGGTCATGCTAAGGCACGTCAATCTTAAATTGTTAAGTCATTACGAAGTGGTTTGATTTAAAAAGTTCCTAAAGAAATAGAAGTGGTTTTCAAATCTGTAGGGGTGCTGTCTCATTTAGCTTCTAATAAACATGTTGCTTTGAACTCACTATGGTAGAGATGGTCATGTCATAGATTTTTTTATAGACTAGCTAAATAACAGAAAAGGAAAGAATGTGAGCTAGATCTCATAACTCTCATGCAACATTTGCTGCACATGCTAAACCAAATATCAATAACATGCAACCTGCTGTTATGAGTCAAAAACATGCAAAATTTGCTCCCAAACCTAGTGTTTTTCGTGATACACATGTAACACCTCGTAAGTCAGTAGTTCGATACAAAAATCCTCAAACTTTGGTTCATAAACCTGCTGTTTTGTCTCAGCTTTCGCGTGTTTTTCTTGCTGCACGTCGTGTGACTCAGTGCTGGATTCCTAAATGCCTTTTGACTAACCCCAATATTGAGTCATCGACATATTGTGCTTCTATGTAGGTTACACGTTTGAGGAAGGAAAACATTTGAATTGTATATTTAGGTTGCTCATGCCACATGACTGGACCTTCACGTGTTCAATCCTTCGGAGCTAAATGGTCCGGATCCATATCCACAGGGGGAGATTATTTTCATCAAAGAAGACAAAGAAGTCATGCTGCTGCCCAAAAAATCAGAAGCAAATGACGTTGATCATGCGACTGATTTTGCACTACAACCAGCACCAACAACTATTGCAGCTGGTACAGATCATCCTCAAGCCACAAGTTCTTTAGTGTGTGATGAACATGAAGAACAAGGATCTTGTGAAGTGTCTACTCCCCTCCGAATCCTCAAAAGTAACCCTCCTGAACAAATCATTGGGAGCTTGCACGAACGAGTCACATGGTCCAGGTTTTGTGATCCAAATACTCATGCTCATTCTGCTTTTGTTGCTTCTTTTGAACAGAAAGATATATCACACGCACTCACTAATGAATCTTGGATTATTGTCATGCAAAAAGAGTTAGAAAATTTTGAAAGAAATAATGATTGGAAACTTGTACCTCCAACTCATGATCACACTTTAATTGGAACTAAATGGGTGTTTAAAAATAAACAAAGTGAGGATGGGGTTGTGGTTAGGAATAAGGCTAGGTTGGTTGCTCAAGGTTTCACAGAAATTGAAGTTCTGGATTTTGATGAAACTTTTGCTCCTGTTGTTAGATTAGAAGCCATAAGAATTTTGTTAGCTTTTAATGCATCTAAAAGTTTCAAGTTATATCAGATGTATGTTAAAAGTGATTTTCTTAATGGCTACATAGATGAGGAGGTTTATGTCAAGCAACCACTGGGTTTTGAAAATTTTTATTTTCCTAATCATGTTTACAAACTGTCCAAAGGCTTGTATGGTCTCAAACATGCACCTAGATCATGGCATGATAGGTTAAAAACATTCTTACCTGAAAAGGGGTTTACCATGGGCAAGGTTGATAAAACTTGTTTTGTACTAAAGCATGGCAAAGATTCATTATTCGTTAAAGTGTATGTAGATGATATTTTCTTTGGTTGTGCTTCTCATTAGCATGTGTCCAAGTTTAAGCTATGATGAGTTCAGAATTTGAGATGAGTATGATGGGAGAACTCACGTACTTTTTGGGGCTGCAAATAAAATAAACCAATGAAGGTACCTTTGTGCATCAAACAAAGTATACAAGAGACCTTCTTAAGTGCTTCATCATGGACAAAAGAAAGACTCTTCGGACACCAATGGGTACAACAACGACACTTGAACTTGATGAAGATGGTGAACCCGTGGATCAAAAAGAATATAGAAGTATGATCAAATCACTTTTGTACCTCACGGCATCAAGACCATACAATTCAACGTATGTCTTTGTGCATGGTTTCAAGCTTCTCCACGTGCTTCACATTGTCAGGCCATGAAAAAAATTCTCAGGTACTTACATGGAACACAAGAATTTGACATTTTTCTTCCTTCTTCCTCAACCGCCACTTTGAAAGTTTTTTCGGATGCTGATTTTGGGGGGTTGTAGGATTGATAGGAAAATTACTTCGGGTGCTTTCCATTTTCTTGGTAATTCAATTGTTGCTTGGTCCTCTAGAAAACAAAGTTCAATTGCACAATCCACAGTCGAATCTGAATATTTAGCTGCTGCTAGCACTTGCTCACAAATTCTTTGGATTGTTCAAACACTTAAGGACTATGGGGTTGATCTAGAGGGTGTTCCACTATTTTGTGATAATACTAGTGTGAAAGCATCTAGGCCCCCATGAGGTACGGTTTCGGTGATTAATGACAACCATTGGATTTTACTAATGAATTTTTGAATGCAAGGTCCCCATAATCACTCAATCAAATGAAATCTATACGTCATTGGAGACCCATATACAATCACTTTATGAGATCAAATCAATGATATGAAGACAATAAGTTAAAGCTCTTATGTCAAAGTCATTCAACCACAATTGATGACACTAAATGCTTGACAACCATCAGAAGTACATTTCCAACAAAAGTCTAAGAGGTCAATCGAGCAAGACACAAAAGAATCACTTAGAAACAACTCGAAGCAAACAAAATCAACTCACCGGATCAACCGATGATTTCTGAGAACAACACACCGGTCGAGTTGGTTCAGCAGAAGAAGAAGACCTCAGAACAAAGCACTCATCGGATCATCCGATGTTAAGAGCTCAGCTACATCGGTCCATCAGTACAGTTTGCAATATCCTTGGACCAAGTGTAGCACCAGATCATTCGATGTACAGAAGTATACACATCGGTCAATCACTCCAGTAAGCATCAAGTTTGAGTCAATTCTGGAGGAAGAGCCACCGGATCATCCGATGAGAAGAAAAGTGCAACATCGGTCTAACAACGGTCATATCTGACGCACTGACGTCAGCTAAAGTTAACTTGACCGATGATAACTAAAGGGGAGACATCGGATCATCCGGTGTTCGCAGAAAAGTTCTGTCAGCGTACTTTTCCATGGGCTATTTCGGGGAGGCTGGCTATAAATACCCCCTAAACCGGTAATTTCGAAATGTCTTGATCACCAGACATTCTCAACACATTCACAAGAGTTCAAGACCAAGAGCAATCACTTCTACATCATTTCGACCACCTACACACCAAGAGATAGGCTAGAACTAGCTAGAGAGAGAGCTTGTGTGCCTCCATTCTAGGTGAGTGGAATCTCTAGGATAGTGAGAGCCTCAAGGGAGTGCCCCTTGGTGTTTGTAACCGTGACAGACTTCCGGAGCTTGCCAAGGCGTTTGTGGAAGCCCGGAAGGTCAAAGTTGTACAAGGCTTGAGCTCCACCTTGCCGAGGTTGGCAAACGGAGAGGAATAGTTAAGATCCCTCGTCTCGTTGACTTAAGTGTGGCTAAACCCTTTGGTGGGTGCCACAACGTGGATGTAGGAAGATCTTGATGATCTTGCCGAACCACGGCATAAATCCTCGTGTCTCCTCGGGAGTTTGCATTCCCTTCCTCTCCCTTACATTTATGCATTTTACATTCCGCAAAGTTTCTAGTTACTTCAATGCATAGATTGTTTGTGTATGGAATTGGGCTTTAGGAATTAAGTTTTATTGTTTAGATTTTTGAAAAGAAAGCCCAATTCACCCCCCCTCTTGGGCATTCGATCATTACAATTGGTATCAGAGCAAGGTTGCTCATAGGATCATTCTAGCTTCACCGCTAGAGAGCTAAAATGGCCAAGGTTGGGGGTTCAGTTCCTATCTTCGAGGGTAAGAACTTTGCCTATTGGAAAGCACGCATGCGTGCTTATCTAGAGGCTATTTCTCCCGAAGTATGGGAAGCGACCCACGTGGGGTTTGGAGAACATAACTATGTTGGTGATCAAATTAAATGGGATTCTAAAGCTAGGAATGCAATCTATGAATGTATTAGTCAAGATGTGTTTGCTAGAATTGCTAGTAAAGAAAAAGCTTGTGAAATTTGGGCTTGCTTGATAGACATTCATGAGGGTTCTTCTCGTGTGAAAGAACTAAAATATCACATGCTAAAAGCAAAATATGATGAATTTAGGATGCTACCTCATGAAAATGTCAATGAGATGTTCTCTCGCTTGAATGTACTTATTAAAGAAATTAATGCTCTTGACATTGCTTCTCTTGGCAAGGGACTCATCAACCGCAAGATCCTCATGCTCCTTCCCAAGCCAAAGTACAACATCATCAACTCCATGCTCCAAAAGAGTCTCTTGACCACACTGAAGTTTCGGAGCTCATTGGAGAAATTCACGCTCATGAGATGAGTGTGCTTGGGATGATGGAGCAATCATCTTCAAAAACAATTGCTCTAAAGGCCTCCACCAAGAAAACAAGCCTCAAGAAGAAGAAGGTGGTTGAGCCTAGCTCAAGTGAAGAGGAGCAAGCATCAAGTGAAGATGAAGATGATGAGCTTGCATTGATGATGAGAAAGTTCTCATGCTTAAACTCCAAGATTACTAAGAAGGGATACACATTTGATCCCAAGAAGAAAGCGTTTCTACCAAGGAGAGATGATCACAAGACTTGCTACAATTGTGGTGATCAAGGCCACATCTCCTATGATTGTCCAAAACCGGACAAAAGAAGAGAGAACCACAAAAGCAAGCATCGTAAGCTTGAAGAAAGTGATGATGATGAAGAAGAGGCCAAACCCAAACCAAGATTCTTTGGGAAGAGGAAACATGACAAGGGCAAGAAGGCAAGACTCTTCCCAAAGAAGAGAAATGGCCCACAAAAGGTGTTCATGTGTGAGGCAATTGAATGGGTCACCGACGAAGAAACAAGTGATGAAGAGAGTGAAGTGGAAGAAGAAAGCTTGGCCGGCCTCGCCATTGCCAACAATGATGACTCACCTCTTCATCCACCGCCCATGTGCCTCATGGCGAAAGGTAACACCAAGGTATGTGATGACTCTAGCGATGATGAGCTTTCCCCCGATGATTTAACTTCTTTAATAAATGAATATCACACTATCATTAAGAGGTAAAAGAGTAAGGTTAAGGCTCTTCAGGGAACTCGTGCTAAGCTTGAGAGTGCTAACCTTGGTTTGCTTGACAAGTATGAAAGCATACTCAAAGAGCATGACACGCTCAAATACCATGTCAAGCATTGAGGAGGATAAGGCTCAAATCAAGCTAGATCATCATGAGCTTGACTTAGCCCACCAAGCACTCTTGGGAAAGCACAATGAGTTAATCCAAGAGCGTCATACACTTAACCTTGCTTATGAAGTGCTTGATCAAGAGTTAAAAACTATGAAGAAACAAACTCTTAATGATAAGAGATCCACTACTTCTCATGCCACTAATGTTTTGCACAAGTACTTGCCTTTGAAAGAGAACACTAGGGAGAAGGACTTGTTGGAAGAAATTGAGAGTCTCCGCACAAGTGTGGCTAGACTATCAAAAGGAGAAGTCAAGCACAAGGAAATCCTCTTCCAACAAGCAAAGGCCTTCAACAAGAGAGTACTTGGATCCTTCCCGGTGCCTAACAAAGGAAAGGTGCCCTCACCAGAGCTAAGAACAGGCTTCATCAAGGATGTTGGTTCGTATTGCCAACATTGTGAGGTCACCGGTCACCACACAAGGTAGTGTCCTCTTCCTAACCGACCTTCTCCAAAATTGCCTACTAACTACAAATCTACTTTCAATGATCATTATTATCGCTTGAGTAAAGTACATGGCAAGGTGAAGGCAAGGTTCATTGGCAAAGACATAAAAGGGCATGAAGGGGAAGCTCCCCAAGCACCTTTGGGTCCCAAAAACACTTGTATCACACATACAAGGACCTAAGTTGGCTTGGGTGCTTAAAGTCAAAAATTGAATTCATGTGTGTAGGTGAACTACAAAGCCGGAGGAAAGCATTGGGTACTCGATAGCGGGTGCACTCAACATATGACCGGCAATGATGGTATGTTCACCACCATAGAAAACCCCGGCAACCATGAACAAGTCACCTTTGGTGATAACTCTAAGGGAAAAATAATTGGGTTAGGTAAAATTGCTATTTCAAATGATTTATCTATTTCCAATGTATTGTACGTTAAGTTACTTAGCTTTAATTTACTTTCTATTGCACAACTATGTGATCTTGGATTAACATGCACATTTAGCAAAAATGATGTTGTTGTGAGTAGTGATACAAGCCAAGACATAGTCTTCAAAGGATTTAGGCATGGACATCTCTACCTAGTGGACTTCTCCAACAAGAATACTAGCTTGAAAACTTGTCTCTTCACTAAGACAAGCTTGGGTTGGCTATGGAACCGAAACATAGCGCACATTGGGATGAGCAAGCTCAAGAAGTCATTCAAGCTTGGGATGGTGACCGGCGTGAAGGATGTCATATTTGAGAAGAACAAGCTTTGTAGCGCTTGTCAAGCTGGGAAGCAAGTTGCTTCACACCACCCAATGAAGACAATGGTGTCAACCTCCAAGCCACTTGAACTACTTCACATGGACCTCTTCGTACCGTCCACATATCAAAGCCTTGTAGGTAACCTCTATTGTCTCGTTATAGTTGATGACTACTCTCGCTATGCTTGGACTTTATTTTTAGGTGACAAGAGTGAAACTCCGGAAGTGTTCAAGACCTTCGCCAACCGCGCTCAAAGGGAATTTCAACTTCCCATCATCAAGGTCCGGAGTGACAACGACACCGAATTCAAGAACTACAACATTGGGGAGTGGTGTGACCGTGAAGGAGTAAAACATGAGTTTTCGGCCACATACACTCCTCAACAAAATGGTGTCTTTGAAAGGAAGAACAAGACTCTCATCACTCTTGCGAGAGCAATGCTTGATGACTACGGCACGTCAGAGAAGTTTTGGGCCGAAGCAATCAACACGGCGTGCCATGCCGCAAATAGGGTCTACCTCCATCGACTACATCAAAAGACCCCGTACGAGCTTCTCATTGGGAGAAAACCCAACATATCCTACTTTCGAGTCTTTGGATGCAAGTGCTACATCTACCGCAAGAAAAGGCTCGGTAAGTTTGAAAGAAGATGTGATGTTGGTATATTTCTTGGTTATGCATCAAACTCAAAAGCATATCGAGTATTCAACCAAACCTCCGGTTTAGTTGAGGAAAGTTGTGATGTTGAGTTTGATGAATCTAATGGCTCCCAAGAGGAGAGTTTTTGTCATGATGAAATAGATGATGAGCCTATACGAGAAGCCATGAAGAACATGACCATTGGAGACGTCAAGCCTAAAGTTGAGCAGAGCCATGATCAAGGGGGAGCTTCAAGTTCCAACATCAACACCTCCATGGCGCCTCAAGTTGACGAAGAAGAGAAGGATGATCCATTGCCAACTCAAGACCCACAAGCCCAACAACATCAAGAAGAAGAAGAAGTCCATGATCAAGTCCAACCACAAGAGGAGCAACACGCATCACCATTGCCAAGTGCTTCACGACCACTTATGAGGCATGGACGCATCTCCAAGGCGCATCTAATGGACCAAATCATTGGAAGTCCGTCAAGGGGTGTAAGTACACGTTCTCGCCATTTTGCTTCGTTTTGTGAGCACTACTCATTTGTTTCGTGTGTAGAACCCACTCACATTGAGGAAGCACTCCAAGACCCAAATTGGGTGATGGCTATGCAAGAAGAACTCAACAACTTCATCCGCAATGAAGTTTGGGTGTTGGTGGAGCGACCCAAGGACAAGAATGTCATCGGAACAAAGTGGGTGTACCGCAACAAACAAGACGAGAACGGCATTGTGGTCCGCAACAAGGCAAGACTTGTGGCCAAAGGGTTCTCGCAAGTTGAAGGACTAGACTTTGGGGAGACATTTGCTCCGGTCGCCCGGCTAGAAGCCATCCGTGTACTCCTTGCTTTTACTTCACATCATAATATTAGAATTTATCAAATGGATGTGAAAAGTGCCTTTCTTAATGGTTACATTCGAGCTTGTTTATGTTGAACAACCTCCCGGTTTTGAAGATCCGAGGAATCCTAATCATGTGTATAGGTTGCACATGGCGCTCTACGGGCTCAAGCAAGCACCTAGGGCATTGTATGAACGACTACGGGATTTCCTCATCATGCAAGGATTCAAGATAGGGAGGGTGGACACTACACTCTTCATGAAAGACATCAACAGAGATTTGTTTATTTGTCAAATTTATGTTGATGATATTATTTTTGGTTTAGCTAACGAAGCTCTTAGCCATGAGTTTGGCAAAATGATGTCTAGGGAATTCGAGATGTCAATGATTGGAGAGCTCAACTTCTTCCTTGGATTTCAAATCAAGCAACTTCAAGAGGGGACCTTCGTCTATCAAGAGAAGTACACCAAGGACCTCTTGAAGAAATTTGAGATGGGAGATTGTAGCTCAAGAAGCACTCCAATGGCAACAAATTGTCATCTCGACGCGAATAAGGACGGTAAACCTATTGATCAATCTAACTACCGTTGTATGATTGGTTCATTGCTTTATCTTACCGCATCTAGGTCCGATATCATGTTTAGTGTATGCTTGTGTGCTCGCTTTCAAGTGGCACCTAAAGAATCGCATAGGAAGGCGGTCTTTAGGATACTTAGGTATCTTAAGCATACTCCTAGTGTGGGCTTGTGGTACCCTAAAGGTGTAAAATTCCACCTCTTGGGATACTCGGATTCGGACTTTGCCGGATGCCGCGTGGATCGCAAGAGTACCTCCGGTGGGTGCCACTTGCTTGGGCGTTCCCTAGTTTCTTGGTCTAGCAAGAAGCAAAATTCCGTCGCCTTGTCCAGGGCGGAAGCGGAATATATTGCGGCTGGTGCATGTTGTGCCCAAATTCTTTATATGAAGCAAACCCGTTTGGACTTTGGTATTAAACTTGGTTGTGTGCCTCTCCTTTGTGACAATGAAAGTGCGGTTAAGATAGCTAAAAACCCCGTTCAACACTCCCGCACTAAGAACATTGATATTCGCCATCATTTCTTGAGAGACCATGAAGATAAGGGAGACATCTCTTTGAGAGGTGTTAGGTCCGAAGAACAATTGGCGGATATCTTCACTAAACCACATGATGAGAAAATTTTTTCTAGGCTAAGAAGTGAATAAATGTGCTAGATGCATCAAACGCCATGTAAGTTGCCATGATCATGTAAGAATGCATATCATATAGGTCTTGTCTAACTTTCAAAGGATAGGGGTGAGCAAGGGTCAGCTTGGGATGGAGGTTCTTTTGGTTTCCCCAAGGCTTGGAGAGTGGCTCTCCCTGAAGAAGCCTTTGAAAGGTTCAAATTTGGCAAGATAGATTTACTTTATGTCTTGCATGATGCCTGCCATATAGACTTGCACTCATATTTAAATTTCTTGCACTATAATTTGTTTGGCATTGCATACGTTATATTGTCACAAAGGGGAACCCACCTCATGAGAAAGAGACTTGTTTGAAATGCAATATCTCAACTCATATGTGTTGGAAAGAACAAAATGTTAGGTGCGTTAATGCCTAGAGAAACATGCTTTAAAGAGATAGAAATCTTCATACTCTAGCTCACAAAGCATGGAACTTACATTTTATTTGGATATTTTCCTCCCTATTTTTCTCGGTGTTCCATTTGCTTTAGCCTTAGCCAAGTTATTGGCATATTAGCTTTTTGAGGGGTGAGGGGTTGCCCAAAAAGTCCTAAGACATGTGTTTCTCTTTGTTTGTTTGTTTGGTCAAAGGACATTTATGGGATGTTGCTGTTTAGTAGTCATCGGATTATCCGATGCTTAGGTCAGACCATCATCGGATCAGTTGGTGTTCTCAGGCCAAGAGTCAGACCAGTCAGCAACACAAATCAATCGACGCGTTCATTTGGAAAAACATCGGTCCATCCGGTGTTCACTCTTCTGGAACTATGCCAAATTCAACTGATGCACATCAGTTCAACGTCGGTCCATCCGGTGTCAATGGTACCTTTCTGAATATCCTTACTGTGACATTCGACCGATGATTCTATCGTTTCTACATCGGTCCATCCGGTGTTAAAATTCCGGTTAGGGTTTGGGACCCACTATTTAAACGGTCGTTCACCTTTTTCTTTCTCTATCTCTCGATCCCGACGCCGCCACTCACCTTCCGTCGCCGCCGCCTCTCTAGCCCTACGCCACCGCCGCCCTCCGGCAGCCGCCGCTGTCCTCCCGCCGCCGCCGCCGCAGGACCACTGCAGCCGCCGCCGCCGCACCACCTCAGCCGCTGCCGCACCACAGCCGCCGACGCCACTCGCCTCCACCGCAACCACCACCGCCGCTCCACCAAAGCGCCGCCGCTCCACCCTGCCGCCGCCGCCGCTCCACCCAAGCGCCGCCACCGCCTCTCTCGTGCACCACCGCCGCCCAACCACACCACATCCACCATCGTCATGGTGCCTCCCTCCACCGGTCGCCGACGCTAGGGTTTGCGACCGCGTCAATCTCTGTGTCACCGTTCCATGCATCGTCGACTTCGTTCTCGCGCATTCCCTCATTGCAATGGCTCGCGACAAGAAGAGCAAGGGCAAGGACATTGCGGAGCCGGCCGCGAAGAAGCAGAAGCTCTTGAAGGAGGAAAAGAAGGCGTTGATGGCCGCTCGCGCGGCCGAGGAGCGAGAATGAGGCCGAGGAGGATTGTTGAGGATCTGCGAGGCTCGTCTGAGGCAGCCTCCCGTGATCGATGAGTCTGAGGCAGAAGACGAGCCAGAAGAGCCACTCGTCTGCCGGCGCTCAGCCCGGACCCGTGGGGGGCATCCCGCGGCAGCACCTCATCCGAGACATACTGCTGCCGATCGTCGTGAGGACAGGGAGGCCCAGAGAGCCATCTACGAGATGGACACCACCGTCCACGTTGGTGAAGGAGTCCGGTTGACAGATTACCGGAAGATGAAGGCCAAACAACTCCGAAGACTCAGATGGAGTGTGTTGCTTGAGGAGTGGTACCCGCAGCCCAGAGAGGCTCTGGTGGACAGTCGTTTCTGGACCGTGACATAGGCGTCACTCTACAAGACATATAGACGCCGCGGCCAAAAGTTATTCCAGCATAACTTTCTTGATTGGGATCAGCTTGCCCTGGCTGCAGAGACAGAGATTCGCCCATACTTTGAGAGGTACAGAGGGTTGGTCCAGCTGATGTCCTATGAGAAGAGTGCATATGTGGAGGATTGGGTCCGCGTGTTCTATGCTACCCTCTACGTCTCTGAGGGCCGCATGTCGATTGACTTCATGTTCATGGGACAACACTATCACTTGACGAGACAGACCTTGGCACAACTACTAGGAGTGGACCTGCATGACACTTGCGTGCATGAGAGAGTATATGGTCAGGCAGACCCACCGAGGAGGCCGCTCACTGGAGGAGTGGCACCACCACTAGAGGTGATTCGCTCTTTGTTTGGACCGACTTTCTCTCCAGATCAGCCGAGGGTACCGGCATTGTAGCTGCGCGCACAGTGCACCTTGCCTTGCGTCGCACGCTCTTGCCGAGGTCAGGATACCTAGAGGGGTTCACCAGTCTGCAGCAGACCCTCCTGTTCTACATCATGAACGGTATGGAGTTCGATATTGTGGACGTCCTCATATGTGAGATGGAGGATGTGATCACAAATGGAGTGGGCATGATGAGGCAGCTTGTGTTTGGACATTGGATCAGCTACCTGCTCTCTATGATGGTACCTGAGGAGTCCGCCGTGCGTGACCGTCTCACTGACGAGAGTGTCACACAGTTCAGTCACTACCGAGCTCCATCTCCTGGAGACCGCCGCCTTGGTCGTCCAATCGAGCGTCAGGTCAGGGCTCGTCTATCCGAGGAGGACTGGTCGGATCTGGAGAAGGAGGATGAGAGGCTAGCTGAGGCAGAGGCACAGGGTGAGGACCTGCAGCATATATGGTCCGAGAGTGACACGGATGAAAGTGTCGAGGAGTACTTCCCACCTCCTCCCTCACCCAGGCAGCACGACGCGGAGACTGGAGGCTCTACAGTGCCACCCCCTACTCCACCTCCCATCACAGAGGCACAGGTCTCTCAGCCGTCTGAGCTCACCTCACTGCTCCAGCAGATGGTTGAGCAGCAGCGCCTGGACCAGCTTGCAGCTGAGCAGGCCCGAGCAGAGCAGGCCGCACGACTTCTGGAGCTCCAGCAGCAGCAGCAGCAGGAGATGCAGCGCCATATCGCCTGTGAGAGGCGAGAGGACATAGACCGACTGATGGGGCTCATAGACCAGATGCACCAGCGCTCCCTCGACCAGCAGCAGCAGACACAACAGTCAATGATGGGCATCCTGCAGTTGATCACCAACCTCTACACCCAGACCGGGATTGCCCTCCCGTCGTAGCTACCAGGAGTTGCTCCACCTCCACTAGTCCTGGCTCCAGATGCAGCTCCGGTGCCGACTACGCTGATCCCTTCTTTCAGCATGTCTCCACTACTGGCTCCCGGCGCACCGATCCACTCTACGCTGCCGACGACGACTCTGTTCCAGCAGACGCCGTCATCTGTCGTCAGTGCCTCCGTTCCAGCATCTCCTACCCAGCAGGCACCGACGACGGCTCCTACGGCTTCAACAGCTCCTTCTACCTCTACTCCAGGCAGCAGCTCCGACGACAGCACTCCCGATAGTGACCAGGTCGTCATCGCGCCTAGTACTCAGGGTCCTTAGGCACTTGGATCCCTTTTTTGTGTCTTGATGCCAAAGGGGGCGAACAGTTAGAGAGTCAGGGGGAGGGTTGCTTAGAGGATAGCTTAGTCTCAAGGGGAGTCTGTTTCTTTATCATTTGTAATTTGGTGCTTATCTTTTGTAATTTGATACTTTTGCTACTCATTTGGTGTTTATTGAGTACTCTTATGTTATTAATCGATTGAGCTTATTTGGTGCCTATCTTGTGATCTATTATTCACTTGAGTTATTCTTTGATCGAGCTTCCAAATTTTAAGTGTAACAATCTTGTATTCATTGCATATCCTCTTAAGCTTCGTACTATCAAATTCATTTCTATTGTGCTTTAATTGTTGTGTTGTCATCAATCACCAAAAAGGGGGAGATTGAAAGCATCTAGGCCCCCATGAGGTACGGTTTCGATGATTAATGACAACCATTGGATTTTACTAATGAATTTGTGAATGCAAGGTCCCCATAATCACTCAATCAAATGAAATCTATACGTCATTGGAGACCCATATACAATCACTTTATGAGATCAAATCAATGATATGAAGACAAGAAGTGAAAGCTCTTATGTCAAAGTCATTCAACCACAATTGATGACACTTAATGCTTGACAACCATCAGAAGTACATTTCCAACAAAAGTCTAAGAGGTCAATCGAGCAAGACACAAAAGAATCACTTAGAAACAACTCGAAGCAAACAAAATCAACTCACTAGATCAACCGATGATTTCTGAGAACAACACACCCGTCGAGTTGGTTTAGCAGAAGAAGAAGACCTCATAACAAAGCACTCACCGGATCATCCGATGTTAAGAGCTCAGCTACATCGGTCCATCAGTACAGTTTGCAATATCCTTGGACCAAATGTAGCACCAGATCATCCGATGTACAAAAGTATACACATCGGTCAATCACTCCAGTAAGCATCAAGTTTGAGTCAATTCTAGAGGAAGAGCCACCAGATCATTCGATGAGAAGAAAAGTGCAACATCGGTCTAACAACGGTCATATCTGACACACAGATGTCAGCTAAAGTAAACTTTACTGATGATAACTAAAGGGGAGATATCGAATCATCCGGTGTTCGTCGAAAAGTTCTGTCAGCCTACTTTTCCAACGGCTATTTCGGGGAGGCTGGCTATAAATACCCCCTAAACCGGTCATTTCGAAAAGTCTTGATCACCAGACATTCTCAACACATTCACAAGAGTTCAAGACCAAGAGAAATCACTTCTACATCATTTCGACCACCTACACACCAAGAGATAGGTTAGAACTAGCTAGAGAGAGAGAGAGCTTGTGTGCCTCCATTATGGGTGAGTGGAATCTCTAGGATAGTGAGAGCCTCAAGGGAGTGCCCCTTGGTGTTTGTAACTGTGAGAGACTTCCAGAGCTTGCCAAGGCGTTTGTGGAAGCCCGGAAGGTCAAAGTTGTACAAGGCTTGAGCTCCACATTGCCGAGGTTGGCAAACGGAGAGGAATAGTGAAGATCCCTCATCTCGGTGACTTGGGTGTGGCTAAACCCTTTGGTGGGTGCCACAACGTGGATGTAGGAAGATCTTGATGATCTTGCCGAACCACGTGATAAACCCTCGTGTCTCCTCGGGAGTTCGCATTCCCTTCCTCTCCCTTACATTTATGCATTTTACATTCCACAAAGTTTCTAGTTACTTCAATGCATAAGTTGTTTGCGTAGGGAATTGGGCTTTAGGAATTAAGTTTTATTGTTTAGATTTTTGAAAAGAAAGCCCAATTCACCCCCCCCCCCCTCTTGGGCATTCGATCCTTACATAGTGCCATTTGCATTGCTAAAAACCCTGCGCAACATTCAAGAACAAAACACGTTGACATTAGGTATCACTTTCTCTATGATAATGTTGAAAAAGGAAATATTGTGCTTCACCATGTAGATACCGAACAACAATTGGCTGATATTTTCACAAAACCTTTGGATTTCACTCATTTTGTTTCATTCATAGTGAAATAGGGGTTATGCATCCTCATGGCTTAAATTGAGGGGGAGTTTTGAAACTTGGGAAGTCTATGTGTGAATCTGAATTTAATATAATATGAGCATAGTATTTCATACATATATGACTTCGTGATTCCTTTTACATGCTTGAAGTTCTTCCTACATTACTCATGTCATACAATTTGTAGTTTTTGCCATGACTAGTAATTGGAATAATTACTTACACTTAATATGGTCATGATCGAACTTTATTGCTGTTTTGAACTTGTTGCATGCTCACAAGTGCTTTTAATAGAATCAACTATTCACATGTTGAGCTTTTATTATCAAATAAAAAATGAGAAAAGATCAAGAGAATATGCATTCATCACACTTCTTCTTTTGCGAGGGCTTATCATTGCACTTAGGTATGAACTTGGAAGAAGTTGTGTATGACTAAAACCATGTTCTTAAGCTTCTTATTGTCAAATGACATAGGCTTGGCTTGGTTGGTTAGAATAAGGAAGATGTGGCATATAATCTCTTGCAAATATCATATGATCAAAGTTTGAGCTTTAAATGTTAATGAAAAATAATAAAAATGCAGCAACCAGTGTCATGTTTTCAGGTTTTGAAATAGTTATGTTTGTGACATCATGACTTGCTTAAATTGAAAATAACATCTGATCTTTAGCTTGGCTTACACTACTTTATGTATTTCATTGATGTGACAGTGTAAGTTACTTGATAGTATGACCTCGATGAGATTTGTTTTATATGTATTTGTTATAATATGCTCATAACAAATTAAAATTTCTCTTTTGTACCTTGTTGAATACATTTTCAAAGGGGCAGAATTTGATCACACATTGCACACATTCACAAGTGTTTTGCCATGATTCTTCTGAGAGGGAGATTTCTTTTTTTTTCTTGTCATTTTATTTCTGATTTACGAAGGGGGAGAAATATTTTGGAGAGAAAATTGTTTTCAAGACTTTTCATGTAAATAAGACAATGTTCGGATTTTAAGTGGTGTTACCAATGCATTCATCAAGGGGGAGATTGTGAGACCTATGTCTACTGAATAGATTGGCTATGATGATAAAGTTTTGAATATTGCCAAAACACCATTTTAACAAGGTCCGACTCTAGGTTCGTGCTCCTGCAAGGTCCGACGATATGTCCGGCTTGTTTTTGGTAGCTCCAGCAAGTTCTGACGTAAGGTCCGACTTGTTTTGGCTAGGTCTGACTTCTTTGTCTAGGCCTGACTTATTTTGGCTAGGTCCAACTTATTTTTGGCTAGGTCTGACTTATTTTGGTTAGGTCTGACTTGCTGTGGCTAGGTCCGATTTGCTTTGGTAAGCTCCGGCGCTAGGTCCGACTAGCTTTTGATAAGCTCCGGTGCTAGGTCCGACTAGCTTTGGTAAGCTCCATCTCAAAGTACGGTTAGGTTTGGAGAGGTCCGGTGCTAGTCTGCAATAGTTATGCTTTTATCTTGAAATGTTTCAAACTTTTTTACACTTATGGAAAGTTTGCTTAATATTCTTTTACTATGTTTTGATGAGTTTTGGCTGATCATGGTTGTCAAAGTGTTGCAATGACACTTCCCCTAGTACTAATAAAATATAGTCCGCGGAGGTTCGTATTCGGATGGGGCGCGTAAGATTAGGAACAAGATGATGACACAAAGTTTCTACGTGGTTCGGGCTGCCTAAGCGTTATACCCTACTCCACGATGTGGTTGTTAATTGAGTATGTGTGTATACAGCGAGTGTCTGAGGATGCTAGTGTGCCTGTGAGCTTGGTCCCTTCTATCATGCGACACAACCCTTTTATATGCCATGGACTGGCCGTTACAGAGCTTGCTTGGCTCGACAGTTGGCCCCGACTGATAAGAAGATGAGTCCCAATCTTTCGAAAGGTAATGGATAAGTCGATTTATGGAGATCTCGATGTTCATGATCCAAGGCTCTCGAGTAGAACACGAGAAACCCCTGCAATCACTACACCACCGCTCCGTTGGTTATCAACCGTGCTTCATATGCTTGACCTCACCAAGAAGGCTAATTCCTGCAAGTGCAACCGAGAACACAAGCAAGAACGTAGAAGAAGCAATCTGAAAATGCTGAATTGGGGTTTCACAAACTGATAAACGGCGATATTATTAATCAAAGCAAAACCCCAACTGTTTATGGCAGCTACTATAGAGTATATATAGGTGGGAGGACGTCCAATGGGGTGTTGGGGTCGTGACCCAACCCTAAGACACGAAAATAATGGACTTAGACTTGATACAAGGCCCTATGGTGAAATACGGTGGCGCAGCACCCTGACAGATTCTGTACTCAATATTGTTTCGACAATTCCCATTGACTACGAAAGAATTTTGACATGGGACCAGATCCATTGGAAATTTTATCCTCTCCCCTTTCCGTGCATATGTAGAATGTCTAAAACGGTCTTCGTATGCGTCCTGGGCGTCCATTTGAGTGTGTACTGCTCCTGGAATCCGAGTTGGAGACGATTTTGAGTTGGGGTCGGTTTCCATCTTCATTGAACGTATCCTCTGGTCCTCCACGCCCCTAAACCTTCCTCCGATTCCTCCTTGAACCAATCCATTTATTTAAATCACAATTAAATTATTAGGTACCAATCTATTCTCAAAAATATACAAGGAAACATATAAGAACAAGCTCACCTCTAAAATTAATTGTTGTGTACGAATTCTATTGATTGCATCTTGTATGTTCAATGGAGTGTTGTGTATATCCTTAAGAGTGATGTCTTCATCAATCCTTCTTGAATTGGAGTCGTCCTCAACTAAAGTTCATCCTCTCTCATGTGTGGGTCCATACGTGCAATGCCATCAAATCCTCTTGTGTGCATAAAAGGAGGAGGCCAAGGTGGTGGACGACATGGTGCACATCTCCATGTTCTTCATCAAATACGCATGCACATTCACTCGAGCCAGGATCCCAAATAAATAAACATAGTGCTGTACTTATATGTGCATTGACAATGTGCTCGATGTCATCATTCTCCCCTTCTTTATGACAAGTCGTCATCGGCTTGCTCGTACGTCCAGCAAAGAGGCTTGCTTTGGAGGTAGAATGAGAGTTGTCCATATTGAACGACAGCAGTGAACAATGCTGCTCTATTATATATTGTCCCTGCTTCAAGAAAAAAAATACTAGAAAAACTTGACAAACATTTATTAGTGTTAGTGCATCCATTCATTTCACCATGTTGTTGCAGCACATAATGAGATTTCTCATTTGAGCATATGTAAACTTTATGCACCACAAATTCACCACTATCTTCATAGTTTCCTATAGCATGAAAAATATTTCTACTTAATAAAGGCAACTTGGATTGGGAAAATATTCTCCTCCCTACAATATCTGAATCACAAAGAGTGTCAAAATCAATATAACCCAAAGTATTTAGAGAAGACAACAATCTCAGCTCATCAATTTCTGTAGTAGCGGTGATCAAATTATGAATTTCAGCACAAGTAGGTGAATCGAAAGCACAGTCATCTAGTACATTACCTTGTTTTCGCATAGGTATAATAGAGTTATCAGCACACAACTCTTTCTTAGTGCAACGATCAGCAGGAAAATCAACATGTGACAATGGTGTATAAATAAGCGATTCTAATAGTTGCTCCTCAAAATTAGCATGATTGGTGGAAAAATTCAGAACATCCAAATTTGCTCCCTTCTGTATTTGTAGAATGTTTTGCTTTACCATTTTCAGCGGTGATTTCGAGTGCATTATGAGTTGATCTATCTAAAATTTCACAAGTGTTGTCGAAAGACTTGTTTTCATTTGCATCATCTATATTATTTTCTATATTGTCTTGCAAAACGTTAGACACAAAAGAAGGTACAACAAGAAATTTCACCTCAAATTAATGCACTTCATCTTTGCAATTAGATAGATTCATAAAAGTTTCTCGCATACAAATTTTCATATCCTTCCATGTTCGAGGTTTTTCTAAATCATTTAGATTGTTTCACCAAGTTAATGCACAACCTACTAATGCACTTGCAGCATTTCTAATCTTTCTCCTCTCACACATATGACATTGCCCAAAATTTTTATCCAATTCTATTTCCTAAGCAATATATTCATCGTAACCAAAACAATCATAAGAAGGAAGAGATGGGAGAATGTAATTACTTTCTGTGGAAGGAATTGTAAAGATGGTATGAATGTCATGTGAAACCTTGGTTGATGTTTGATTCTTAGCGAGCAACTCCATCGCCGTCTTCATCATGTCAATCATGTCAGCATATCATGCATGATTCTTGCTTTTACCTGATATTGTTAGTAGCAAACAGAAGAGAAAACAATATGTTATCCCTATCAACTACAAAGGATAATGGCGATGTGGAAGTGGAATCACACACTCTCAAGCATCTTACCACGCTCTTACAAGTGTTCTTACTGACACTGCAGGTGCCAAACGGATGCTGGTATGAAGAAACCAATGAAGCGTGGGATGATTGCAAAGGTGTATTGATTCTTCTCAAGATTAAAGTGTAGCTTGGATGACACTTTATATGTAGCAAGGATTAGCAACAATGAAATCAGATAGTAAAGTTGAATAAGTGTCCAAAGTACTTGTCAAAGTTGCTGGTCTAAATGTGTTCCTAGTAGTTCAAGATAGCAAGACATGAAACAAAAACTATAGGACACAAAGGATGCAAGCACATTTGTTTTCTTTTTGTTTTTTTTTCTTGTTATTTTTGTGCGGCTTTTGTATCTTGTTTTGCACTTGCCTTTTTATTTTTTTTCTTCTTTTTATTTCTTAAAATGTGCTGCAAAAGAATAACACAATGCAAAACAATCAAAGATATCTCGTTGGTGTGAAACAAATTTTCGGTTCAGTCTTGCAAGGACAATAAGGCACCCTTTATGGCCCCAAATATAAAAATTTTCAACAGCAATATTATATATCTGTCTCTCCTTATTAATTTAAATATATGGAAGACCTATTTTGGACAGGAACAATAGGAGATATTTCCCCCGAAATACAGACTGTTCAGAAATTCTAGATCAAGAATGGATTCATATCTAATGCACTTTTGACCATGATTACTCTGTTTTCTGGGAAATATATGAAGACTAAAGTTGTGGAGAACTTCGTCCTCTTTCCATAAAGTACAAGAACTCCAAAATCTGAGTTTGTATGAGCAATATATGATGAAAATACCGAACTGGACAGAGATGAATCTATTCTGGACGTGATGACGTGATTCAAAAAGATGAATCAACACAATACAAAACTCAAACTAAGACCAAAAACACTTTCTAAACCAGAAATATGACTCAACAACCGACAAAAAAAACAAAACCAAACTGAAAACGAAAGTTGCAAAGCCTCAATGGTGGTTTGGACAAAGTAATGAACAGATCTACTAAACTACAAGTTTTTTTGTGGCTTTTTTGTGGACTCTAGGTATGAAAATCAAAACTAATGTAATGGATAGATGAATTACCTAACATACAACATAGAAATCTGACACCAATTGATAAGAATGATGAGTCCCGACCTTACGAAAGGTAGTGGATAAGTCGATTGATGGAGATCTCGACGTTGATGATCCGAAACTCTCAACTAGGACACGAAAAACACCTGCAATCACTACACCACGCTCCGTTGGTTATAAACCGTGCTTCACACGCTTGACCTCGCCAAGAAGGCCAATCACTGCAAGTGCAATCGGGAACACAAGAAAGAACGTAGAAGAAGCATTCTGAAATTGCTGAATTGGGGTTTCAGAAACCGATAAACGGCGATATTATTAATCTAAACAAAACCCCAATTGTTTATGGCGGCTACTATAGAGTATATTTATGTGGGAGGACGTCCAATGGGATGTTGTGGTTGTGACCTAACCCTAAGACACGAAAATAATGGACTTAGACTTGATACAAGGCCCAATGGCCCAATACGGTGGCGCAACACCCTGACAGATTTTGTACTTGATATTATTTCTACGATTCCTGTCTACTATGAAATAATTTTTACAAGGGACCTGCTCCATTGGAAAGTATATACTCTCCCCTTTCCGTTCATATGTAGAACGTCCAAAACGGACTTCGTATGCGTCCTGGGCGTCCGTTTTAGTGCGTAGTTCTCCTGGACTCCTAGTTGGACACGATTTTGAGATGAGCTCGGTTTCCATCTTCTTTGAACGTATCCTCTGGTCCTCCACGCCCCTAAACCTTCCTACAATTCATCCTTGAATCAATCCATTTATTCTAATCACAAATAAATTATTAGGTAGCAATCTATTCTGAAAAATATACAAGGAAACATATAAGAACAAGTTCACCTCTGAAATTAATTGTTATGTGCAAGTTCTATTAATTGCATCTTGTATGTTTAAATGAGTGTTGTGTATATCCTTAAGAGTGATGTCTTCATCACCCCTTCTTGAATTGGAGTCGTCCTCGACACAAGTTCATCTTCTCTCATGTGTGGGTCCATATGTGCAACGCCATCAAATCCTCTTGTGTGCATCAAAGGAGGAGGCCAAGGTGGTGGATGACATAGTGCAACATCTCCATGTTCATCATCAAATACGCATGCATATTCACTCGAGCCAGGATCCCAAACAAATAAACATCGTGTCGTGCTTATTTTTGCATTAACAATGTGCTTGATGTCATCATTCTCCCCTTCTTTATGACAAGCCGTCCTCGGCTTGCTCGTATGTCCAGCAAAGAGGCTTGCTTTGGAGGTAGAATGAGCGTTGTCCATATTGAACGACTGCAGTGAACAATGCTGCTCTATTATATGTTGTCCCTGCTTCAAGAAAAAAATACTAGAAAAACATGACAAAGAATTATTAATGTTAGTGCATCCATTCATTTCACCATATTGTTGAAGCACAAAATGAGATTTATCATTTGAGCATATGTAAACTTTATGCACCATAAATTCACCACTATTTAATAGTTTCCTATAGCATGAAAAATATTTCTACTTATAAAAGGCAACTCGGATTGGGAAAATATTCTCCTCTCTACAATATCCAGATCACAAAGAGTGTCAAAATCAATATAACCCAAAGTATTTAGAGAAGACAACAATCTCAGCTCATTAATTTCAGCAGTAGCGGTGATCAAATTATGAATTTCAGCACAAGTAGGTGAATCAAAAGCACAATCATCTAGTACATTACCTTGTTTTCGCATAGGTATAATAGAGTTATCAGCACACAACTCGTTCTTAGCGCAACGATCAGCAGGAAAATCAACATGTGACAATGGTATATAAAAAACGATTCTAATAGTTGCTCCTCGAAAATTGCATGATTGGTTGAAAAATTCAGAACATCCAAAACTGCTCACCTTCTGTATTTGTAAAATGTTTTTCTTTACAATTTTCAGCAGTGATTTCGAGTGCATTATGAGTTGATCAATCTAAAATTTCACAAGTGTTGTCGAAAGCCTCAATTTCATTTGCATCATCTATATTATTTTCTATATTGTCCTGCAAAATGTTAGACACAAAAGGCGGTACAACAAGAAATTTCACCTCGAATTGATGCACTTCATCTTTGCAATTAGATACATTCATAAAAGTTTCTCGCATACTAATTTTCATATCCTTCCATGTTCGAGGTTTTTCTAGAAATTTAAATTGTTCCACCAAGTTAATTCACAACCTACAAATGCACTTGCAACATTTCTAATCTTTCTCCTCTCACACATATGACATTGCCCAAAATTTTTATCCAGATCTATTTCCTAAGCAATATATTCATCATAACCAAAACAATCATAAGAAGGAAGAGATGGGAGAATGTAATTACATTCTGTGGAAGGAGTTGTCAAGATGGTCTGAATGTCATGTGAAACCTTGGTTGATGTTTGATTCTTAGCGAGCAACTCCATCGCCGTTTTCATCATGTCAATCATCTCAACATATAATGCATGATTCTTAATTTTACCTGACATTGTTAGTAGCAAACAGAAGACAAAAAAAATGTTATCCCTATCAACTACAAAAGATAATGGTAATGTGGAAGTGGAATCACACACTCTCAAGCTTCTTACCACGCTCTTACAAGTGTTCTTACTGACACTGCAGATGGCAAACGGATGCTGGTATGAAGAAACCAATGAAGCGTGAGATGATTGCAAAGATGTATCGATTCTGCTCAAGAGTAAACTGTAGCTTGGATGGCACTTTATATGTAGCAAGGATTAGCAACAATGAAATCAGATAGTAAAGTTGAATAAGTGTCCAAAGTACTTGTCAAAGTTGCTGGTCTAAATGTGTTCCCAGTAGTTCAAGATAGCAAGACATGAAACAAAAACTATAGGACACAAAGAATGCAAGCACATTTGTTTTCTTTTTGTTTTTTGTTGTTTTTTTGTGCGGCTTTTATATCTTGTTTTGCACTTGTATTTTTCTTTTTTTCTTCTTTTTGTTCCTTAAAATGTGCTGCAAAAGAATGACACAATGCAAAACAATCAAAGACATCTCGTTGTTGTGTCACAAATTTTCTATTCAGTCTTGCAAGGACAATTAGGCACCTTTTATGGCCCCAAATATAAAACTTTTGAACAGCAATATTATATATCTATCTCTCCTCATTAATTTCAGTATATGGAAGACCTATTTTGGACAAGAACAATAGGAGATATTTCGGCTGAAATACAAACTATTCAGAAATTCTAGATCAAGACCAAATTCAGATCTAATGCACTTTTGACCATGATAACTCTGTTTTCTGGGAAATATATGAATACTAAAGTTGTGGAGAACTTTTTTCTCTTTCCATAAAGTACAAGAACTATAAAATTTGAGTTTATATGAGCGTGATATGATGAAAATACCGAACTGGACAAAGATGAATCTAATCTGGACATGATGACGTGATTCAAAAGGATGAATCAACACAATACAAAACTCAAACTAAGACCAAAAACACTTTCTAAAACAGAAATATGACTCAACAACGGACACAAACAAAACAAAACCAAACTGAACACGAAAGTTGGGAAGGCTCAATGGTGGTTTGAAGAAAGTAATGAACAGATCTACTAAACTACAAGTTTTTTATGGCTTTTTTGTGGACTCTAGGTATGAAAAAGAAAACTAATGTAATGGATAGATGAATTACCTAATAGACAACATGGAAATCTGTTACCAATTGATAAGAATGATGAGTCCCGACCTTCCGAAAGGTAATGGATAAGTCGATTGATGGAGATCACGATGTTGATGATCCGAAACTCTCGAGTAGGACACGAAAAACCCCTGCATTTACTACACCACCGCTCCGTTGGTTATAAACCATGCTTCACATGCTTGACCTCGCCAAGAAGGCTAATCAGTGCAAGTGCAACCGAGAACACAAGCAAGAACGTAGAAGAAGCATTCTGAAATGCTGAACTGGGGTTTCACAAACCGATAAACGGCGATATTATAAATCTAAGCAAAACCCCAATTGTTTATGGCGGCTACTATAGATTATATTTATATTGGAGGACGTCCAATGGGATGTTGGTGTCGTTATCTAACCCTAATACACGAAAATAATGGACTTAGACTTGATACAATGCCCAATGACCCAATACGGTGGTGCAGCACCCTGACAAATTCTGTACTCGATATTATTTCGACGATTCTGGTCGACTCTGAAGGACTTTTTACAAGGGACCAGCTCCATTGAAAAGGATATCCTCTCCCCTCTCCGTGCAATAATAGAACGTCTAAAACGGACTTCATATGCGTCCTGGGCGTCCATTTTAGTGCGTAGTTCTCTTGGACTCCTAGTTGGACACGATTTTGAGTTGGGCTTAGTTTCCATCTTCTTTGAACGTATCCTCTGGTCCTCCACAACCCTAAACCTTTCTCCAATTACTCCTTAAATCAATCAATTTATTCTAATCACAGTTAAATTATTAGGTAGCAATCTATTCTCAAAAATATATAAGGAAACATATAAGAACGAGCTCACCTCTGAAATTAATTGTTGTGTGCGAATTCTATTGATTGCATCTTGTATGGTCAATGGAGTCTTGTGTATATACTTAGGAATTCTGTTTTCATCATCCTCCCCTTCTTGAATTGGAGTCATCCTCAACTAAAATTCATCTTCTCTCATGTGTGGGTCCATATGTGCAACGCCATCAAATCCTCTTGTGTGCATCAAAACAGGAGGCCAAGGTGGTGGAGGGACATAGTGCACCATCTCCATGTTCTTTATCAAATACGCATGCACATTCACTCAAGCCAGGATCTCAAACAAATAAACATTGTGTCGTGCTTGTATTTGCATTGACAATGTGCTTGATCTCATCACCGGCTGTCATTAACTACCTATACACGATCTACATTCATAATCTATTATTAATAGTGTGATAACGCACCTTAATAGCAGCATTACCTATATTGATGGTCCTCTGATCGCATGTCAATAATACTGAATTAATGACACATTAATCAGGTATTTTAATGGTAGTTTAATAGCCTCTTGAATGTCTGTGACATTGGAGATCCCGATGTCTTCCCGTTGTAGGCTTAGGTCCGAAGGTCCAACACGTGGCAGCACTGAAGGTTTTCTTTGCGGGGATGCAGCTCCGGAGCTACTTGACATGTGGCGGTACCCGAGCTTCCTTCTAGTGGGGTTAGGTCCAGGGTTGCTGGACACGTGGTGGTACCGGAGCTTCCCGTTGAAGGGAGGTAGGTCCGGTCCCGCAGGACACGTAGTAACACCAGAGCTACCCAAATGAGGGATGCGGGCCCAGTGCCGTGAGTTGCCTTCGGAAGTCATCAACTCGGACATAGGAACTCATTGGTTTTAAGTGTGGTATCAGGGGGTACCTGGTATCCAGGGTACTGGCCCCATGGCCCACCTATGGGAGAAACTCTTTGGGTGAAGTTATTCTACCAGAGGTGGGGCTATCTTTGAATCCCGCACTACGGCTTCAAAGTCTTTTTCCGGGTGGCTGAGGCGATGGCAAAGACTTATGCCACTGCCACGTGGCCCTTTTTGACACGGCATGTGGGATCCTAGCATTCGGACCTCACGCAATTAAAGGTCAACGGTTCCCAATGCAAAATTTGTATCGGTTCCCAGCATAATCTTTGTATCCCTATCAGACGACCGCCCTCGGGCTTCCAACTTCTCTCCATGACAACGGTTTGCCTGGTGTAACTTTTTAAGCAAAGTGGACCCAGGCCCCCTTGTCATTGACGAGGTCAATCGTGATTCGAGTCTGGAGGTAGATTCCATTTAAGCGCTGCGCATGCTTACTAAAGGGGGAAGTCCGCGGAAGGAGAGAACTCTTTACGCCTTCATCTGACATGCGTTTAGAGCTCTCCGCCCTTGCACCTTTTCTTCCTCCTTGGCTCCACTTTGCGGCGAATGGAGTTGGGACTTACTCGGAGCCAGATCAAGAAAAATGAAGACTTGTCGAAGGTTCGCACCTACATGGGGTGGTCAAGCGACTCTTTCAAGAATCCGATCCGTGTTAGCAAGTTCCCCTTCAAGAAGGAGAACCCTGGCGAGATCATCTACTTCCTGTCATATGCCATGGTGGGGCTCATCCCAGCATTCTCAAGATTCCTTCTGATGCTGCTGGACTTCTACGGCCTGCAGCATCATCATCTTGGCTCCCACTCCTTCTTGCTAATGGCGAATTTCATCCACTTTTGCGAGATGCGAATGGGGTGTGCCTCCCTGCATCAATCTCTTCTGAACCTTGTTCACGATCCATGCAACTAGGAAGAGCAACAAGTACCTTGGCTTCTACTACTTCGTGAAGTGCAAGAACTCACTTCTCAATTACCTGAAGACTTTTCCTTTTGGGAAGTGGACAGCTGGAAGAACGACTGGGTGGCCATCACAGTGGATGGCCATGATACGCTTCAGCTGCGTGACAGCCTTTCGGCAGTCAACACCTGTGTTTGAGAGGTGGCTTCGACCCTATCAGAGGAGTACAACCCGATCTTGACAAGGATCCGGGAGTGCGTTGAAGGAGGAGTGACTCCTCTAATGGTCATCGCCAACATCCTGACTAACCGTGGGCTCCACTGAGGATGAGGAGGTTTCCCGCCTGGGCGTTTGGTGGAGAGCACGATCACAAACGATTGAGACGGGCTTCAGGTCCAATCTGAATAAACGAGCTTTGAAGCTTCATCTCCAAAATTTGCAACACAGAGTTATTCGACCTGATGATCTGACACCTCCAATATATTTTCTACCCATAAACATGGTGCCAGAGATCAGGAGAGAGTTGCGGAAGAAGATGCCAGCTCTTGATGACTTGGGCCTGTTGGACAAGCGTTGAAGCGTTCCTCCGGTCGGTATTGCTATCCCTAGAGCTCATTGTCCCATGAAAGCTCCAGACCTGCGCCAGTCATTGGCAAAGGCAAAGGTCCCGCGGCTTCCCCTCCAAAGAAGTCTACATCCGGCCGAGGCAAGGAGAAGGCTCCCGTTGAAGTTCCGAGTCGCAAGCGGAAGCTGTTGAGGAGAGATGGGAGTAGAGTGAGGGAAACTCCAACAGAAGTGACCCCTCCCTCTCGGCTTAGGTTCGTGGTGGTCGTGCCTCCAGCTTCGGCTTGTTCTTCGGCTCCAGTGCTCACAGAGGGCGCTGGCTCTGGCAAGTCAACCACGGCCCCAATGCCAGCAAGTGGCTCTAGGTCCGGATTGCAACCTCTGACGATGGAGGTCCCAGAGGTGGCAGCACTTGTGGCTGCCTCAACTGCAGGTTTGGGTCCTGAAGCATTCGCCACACCAGCGATGGCGGGCTCTAGCTCCCAACGCCTGAGGAAAAAGATTTGCGCCAATTGGAGCAGCAACACTCCAAGTTAAGAATCGGCTCTTTAACTGTTGTTTTGATTTTTTTCTTTGCTTTGTCTTGAATTTCCTAATTTCTGTTTCCAGAATGTCGACAACAAGCACAATGGCTCCAATGCCTACTACGACTCCGGTGGCTTCATCGGTTGAAGCTCCTACACAGGCTTCTGTCTCTCCCCAAGTGGAAGTGGCGAATGACACGACAGCTCCGGCGCCGGCTATTGTGGAGACAAGTCCAGAGCCGTCAACTAAAGCTCTCGTGGTAGCGTTGGACCACGTGGAGGAAGAGTTTGTTGAAGCTCCGTCAGTTCCGGAGCCTGTTGTAGAAGCTCCAGCAACAGTACCGTAAGTGGGTGAAGCTCTGACCAATGGTTCAGTGTCAGCCCCGGAAGTGGCAGCTCTGGAGGTGGTTATGTCTAAGACGATGCAACCCGAAGATCCGGCTGCGGGTCCTTCATATTTGGAGCAAATGATTAAAGATCCGGCTGAGGAACCCTCTTCATCAGCTCTGCAGGTTGAAGCTCGTATGGTGGAACCTTCTTCTGTAGCAGTGGATATTGATGATCTCCCGGAGGTTGGCCCGGGCGATGTGGAGCTGCTGGATAATATGCTCGCACCGATCCGATAGTGATTTTGGAAGACCCACTGGAGCCCGCTGAGGTACTTTAGGGTGGCCCAAAGCTGATCCCCCTGGTGTTGTCTATCGACAACGCTTGCTCAATTCTCCACAAGGTCCAGCTCGCCTTCGACCACAATGGCAAGACTCTCGAAGAAGAGCGCAACACCTTAAGGCATTGGCACAATATACTTCATTTCAAGGTGAAGCTGACGCAGTCCCTGCTGGCTGACCAGAAGGAGTGGGTGGCCAAGGAGAAGGCCCGACCGGCGTTGTTGGACCGCACGCTAAATGAAAGAGAGGCCACGATTAAGGCCCTCGATGATAAGACCCAGGAGATATTTGAGCATGCTAAGGAGGTCAATGAGGCGGCCGACGATCGTTCGGACAACCTCGATGAGCTGACTGAGCATCTACTCAAGCACCGGGAAGCCCTCGATCAAAAGGAGGATAAGCTCCTAGAGAAAGAGGAAGACCTCATGAAGAGGGAGGAGGAGCCCACCCAGAGGCTGTCGTTGGAAGAGCGGAGCTTGCCTGATCATGCCAAACAGTTTGGTCTGTGGTGCGTTGAAGAGAAGGATACCAGGGAAAGAGCTCAGCGACCAAGAAAAGCGGATGTTATAAAGTATTTAGCAGCATGCTGAGGAAGTCGAGCACTTCTCCAAGGAAGGTTCTGTGGAACTTTTGGCTGCCAGGAAGTCACAGGAGGAACTATGGAGCTTGAGAGCAACTGAGTCGCAAGTCTGGGATTTCAATCGGCATGCCAACGAAGCTTTGGTGTAGTTTGGTTTCAGCCCAGTATGTCCGACTGACCAGGAGCAAGAGATGGACGGCATTGACCTCCGCCGTCAAGAAGCTTGAAGCTGTGGGCGACGAGGTCATTGATGAACTGAGTCGGACGGAACGACCCTGGCTAAGAATGTTGCCGAATATGTGTTGGCATGTTTCAAAAGATGGGACCCCCAGATGTCCATAGCTCTGGTGTTCGAAGGACCCGTTGTCGAGGAGGAAGAAGCCGACAGGGCCAGCGTTCAAGAAGTTGCCCAAACAGTTGCCTCATTTTCCATAGGAACTCCAATAATTAGGACTTTTATTTTTTTGCCTTCATCTTGTAATCTTCATTTTGAATGAACGAAAATATGAAATACTTCCGAATTCCATTTTTCGTGTGTTCAATGCATTGCCTTTTATATTGTTGCCCCCCTGGTAGATGTGTTTAATGAATTGAAGGCACCTACCATGAGGATTTAGACAATGTCTTGAAAACTCGATAGCTCTAGATTTGTAGCCAATATGGTAGCTCCGAGTTCTGAGTCTTGCCTCTAATATATCCAAGGACCCTTTGCTACGTCGACGGCGGGCCCCCTGGGAGATGTCGGAGCTTAGTAGCTTTGACGGCGCCCACTGTCAACGCGTAAAATGAAGATGGCACGCCCCCTAGGGGTTGACGGAGCTTGGTAGCTTCGATAGCGCCCACTGTCAATGTGTAAAACATGTATGGGGGCCCTCTGGGGGTTGTCGGAGCTTGGTTCTTCGATGGCGCCCACTGTAAACGCGTTAAACATCAATGGCGGGCCCCCTAGTGGATGTCGGAGCTTGTAGCTTCGACGGCGCCCACTATCAACACGTAAAACGTCGACGACAGGCCCCTTGGGGTTGTTGGAGCCTGGTAGCTTCGTCGACGCCGACTATCAACGTGTAGAACGTCGATGGCGGGCCCCCTGGGGGTTGTCGGAGCTTGGTAGCTTCGACGGCGCCCACTATCAACGTGTAGAACACCGACGGCGGGCACATCAACCATCACCGAGCCTATTGCTATTGAATGTATTTTATCTTGCGCATAAAAAAATAAGAAAAATAGTAAAATTTGTCCCCTTGTGTATAACTTATCTGCGGCTTATTATCCTTCTTTGAATTTTAGATCTTAAAGAATTTAACATGACAACACAGGTGTATTGATTGAACCTCTTTTGGTCCGAATGCCTTTCAGACTCGCCCTATCAAGACCTGCCAGGATATAGTTAGAGTGATGTATTTAGGGTGCCTGACCAATCTATGTCGATAGCACACTCCAGACCTGTCATTGGCTTTGTTTTCAGGCGAGTAGACCATGCGGCAATGCTAAAACCTAAAAGAAGTTTACCAATACAACTCATATATCACATAAATACCCTAAACTAAATTTCAAAGTGATTGCAAAACATTATTATAGACAAGAAGGTAAAAAGAAACGAGCATGTACAAATGAAATGCACGTAGAGTCTGCCCGTATAAAATGTTTCTCATTAAGGTTCGAATTGCAGGGGAAGACAAGGACACACTTAAAGTACAATGACCAAGTTAAGTGTGCTACTCGTCTTGATCTATCCCAGGGAGCGTAAAAACACACCTAAAGTATAGGACCAAGTTAAGTGTGCTAGGACCCTTCCCGATTCTGTCCATGGACTACAAGAGATTCACTTTATACAAACAGACTCACCTCCGTGTATTTAAGCGCAAAACTTACAGAGGTGCTCGATGTTCCATGGATTGGGAAGTGCAGACCCATCCTCTGTCGCCAAGCGAACGGATCCAGAGCGGGATGCATTGATAACTCGAGGGGACCTTCCCAGCATGGAGATAATTTGTTCATCCCCGAAAGTCGCCTAGAGGGTGGGTGAATAGGCAATAATGACTGAAATCACTTAATCAAACAAGATTAAATTTCAGTGGCCAGACTAGTCTGCACAGGGCCGGACTAGTCTGCTTAGCACAGGGTGGAAACCCTAAAACTAGATTTCCACAAGTTATTTGCGGAATTAAAGTTCACAAAAGATATGAGAAATGTGTAGTAAACTTGTGAAGCTCATATTGTGGAGTTTAAACACTTAGATTGCAAGTTCACAATTATGATAAAAGTGTATGTCAATAAAAGCAAAGTGAACCCTAATAGCAATACTAGTGATCACAAGAAGCGAAAGACAAGTGAAACGAGATTTATCTCGTGGTTCAGGTCCACGAAGAAGCCTACCTCCTCGTTGAGGAGTCCACACAAGGACCGGGTCTCACTTGACCCTTCTCTCACCAAGCCATCATGATGGCCAGCCTGGTTTCCGCTATATCAATGGGTAATCACCAAGTTTGATGGGGCTGCTCACAACTTGAGGCTCCCACAAATCAATACAAGAGGAGCACATGAAGCTCAACTCACACAAGCCACACAACATAACACAATGTGCAAGAGATCAAACCGAGAGCCAAAGCGCGATGATCTTCCTTTACTCTCCTCTCCAAACCCTAATCTCTTCATGATTTGCTCTTAGGGGGTTAGTAGGATGAGTAGAAGGCTTTGGAATGCTCTAGGATGCTTGTGGCGGCCCTAGGGTTCAAGACTTGTTCAAATGAGCCCGGGGGTCCCCTTTTTATAGAGGTCCCGAGCCCTTTTTGCTTACATCAGCAAAGGGGCAGACTAGTCCGGCCTCAGACCCCAGGCTAGTCCAGCCCAATGGGACCACTGACCCCTGGTCAGTTCCCGACAACTGCCACACTGAGAAACGATCGTCACGCTACCCGTCAAATTTTCAAATTAAAACGGTCCCTAGACAACGGACTAGTCCGGTCGACAACGGACTAGTCTGAAGTGGAACAGAACCACTTGGTCCATTTCAAAACGGACTTTTTTGGGTTGTCCCAGAGTAGTCCGGCCAAAGGTGCGGACTAGTCCGGCCCCCTAGGGTTTCTCTCGGTCTGTCACACTAAGTCTTAAACGGACAAGTCCATACCCAAACGGACAAGTCTGAACTACTCCAGAGAGCTTTGGTCCGTCCAAAAATGGACAAGTCTGGACTTCTCGGACTTAGCTCCAAATTCACTCAGGTTCACTCTTGAGATGTTTGGTCCGTCTCAAAACGGACTTGTCTGCTATGGCCGGACTAGTCCGGCCCTGAGGCCCGGACTAGTCCGGCCTCCTAGGGTTTTCTCATTTTAGGCTTCTCACTTGGGTTTTTCTCTAAACCATCACTTTGATCCCCTTGGTATGATCTCAATGCACATGATACAACCACCCTCTCAGATGATACATCTCATATAAGCTCAATACCATAGAAACCCTAATTTATACGCTTGACTCTATGACGCCTGTATTCTCCTTTTCCTTTTTGAGGGTTTTCATCTCATTTCAATCCTTGTACCTGTGCTTAAGATCAACTAAATTCATTAGCCTCTTAATTGTCGTCATCAATCATCCAAAACCCACGGGGATGCCTAGATGCACTTTCAATCTCCCCCTTTTTGGTGAATATATGACAACACATTAAGACTTCAACAATAAGGTTAATAATTTGTTTTCATAACATGTATTTGTATGAGTGACTCCCCCTCAATGTATGCATCATGAGTAAGAGAGATTGAGAGAGGTCTCATACATATACATGTTATGGTGGGGTGCCTAAGTGATGTGTTCATAAAGTGTGATAAGACAATGATTATGCAAAATAGACATTTAAATTAGGAAACACATCACAAATTAAGGAAAGATACATGAATACATAGATTAAGTCTTACAATACAACTGGGAATGAGTTTTGAGACATGAGTCCATCATAGATCAATAATCTCATACATCATTCTATCTTATCTCTTCCTCTTCATCTCACTCCCTATATTTCTCCCCCTAGATCTAGGAGCCCATCCAAGCTATCTCCAAGCAATCTCACCCCCTTTGGCATCAAAACACAAAAAAAAAAGAAAAAGAAGGGAGGAAAGGACCCTTAGACCTACTCATAGTCGGACTCGGAGTCATCATCGCCGCCTTGGCGCTCGCTGTCGCTTTCCGTGGCCTCCGGGTCAAGATGTGCCTCATCATCGTCGGTCGGGGCCGCGGTGGAAGTCACATCTTCTCCAAATTTAGCAAGCTCCTCGGCAGTGAACTCGGGAAAGGAAGTGAGCTCACCATCGCTCTCCTCGATTGGGGACATTGGAATGTCCAGCTTGTCGCACATCGCCTTGAGATACATCTCATTGCGACGCTCCATGCGATGTTGCCGAATTTCCGTCTTCCAGCAGGAGGAGAAGAGAGCTTTGAAGCATTTGAAGAAGCCACTCCCGCATTGTGTCGAAGGCGGAGGCGGTGGAGGAGATGGAACGAAGCGAGAGGAAGAAGCGGGAGGATCCGCATTCTTCGTCCTAGGAGCAGCTGGCTCCGGAGGTGGGAGTTGTGGTCGAAGCCTCTGGTGAATGATATCTTTTTCGAATGTGAGCCCAGAGATCTTCTCGATCATGTACATAATGTACGGAGAGTATCCACATGATCGGTTGGGGGGTGTGAGAGATGTTGAAGATGTCATCAAAGATACAGTCCACCACATTGAAGCAGACATCTCCATCAATGGGGACCATTAAGTGCCTCAAATTGCCTTGGATTATCGCCGCATCTCCATCCTTGTGGGCATTGGTCTTTCTAAGGACCCGGTTGAAGAACCTATAGAATGGCTTGATGTTTCTGATGTGCCCGGCCTCATACTGTGCATGACATGGATACATATACTCCAAGGTGTCCCGATCAACTGGCTTCAGATTTGAAATGATTATCTCATTATCTAGTTGATCCTCCAAGTCAAGCAACTGAGCAAACTCCCAATAAGTGGTGGAGTACTGCTCTCTGTGGGTCATCTAGGTAATACTCCTGTTCCCATTGGTGTGGAAGTACAAGGTCGAGTAAAATTGAGTGATGACCTCCACATTCCAGTCGTACTGGAAGGCCATGAACTTCTTCAGGCCATGCCTCTCGACGTCCTCAATTACAACATTGAAGGCTTGATGATCTTTCCGGGCCATGTAGTCCCATTCGATCCATTGAGCATCTATGACATGAGTCTGCTTGGTCATATAGACCGTCCTGTAGTAGTCACAGTTGAAGTCACACCAGAACTGGGGATCCACAGCGCTCTTGTCACGCTGATAAACATTGATCTTTCTCAACTTGTGTGCCTTCTCAGCCCCCTTGCCCTTGAAGATGTCGGTGTCAAAGGCAGCTGCACGGTTTGGGTTCTGTGCAGGAGAGGACATCCTCAAGGGTCCAATGGGTTGTGGGGCACCCTTCTTTACTTTGCTTGCATCCTTCTTGGCCACAATCACCCTATTCTTGGGTGCAGCATCAACAGTGGCCTTGCCCTTATCTTTGGAGGTCCTTGCCCGCTGAGACTTGGCTCGCTCACCCAAGGTCACAAGCCTCTTTCTTTTTGGGGCAGCCTCGGTAGCAGCAGAGTTGTGCTCCTCATGCTGCGTCTTCTTTGCCCTCTGAGAGTCAAATTACGCAACAGCCATCTCTTAATCCTCTCTTTGCTTTCGGCGAAAGAGAGCCCGCTTCTCCGCTTCGGTGTCGGAGTCGGAAGGAGGAAACGTGTTCATTGTCCGACATGATTGCTGACAAGAGAAACAAGGGAATTTGTATAAGTCCATGGAGTAAAGATAAATTGGTACAATTCACTAAATCAACCAAGGTTAGGGTTTCCACTGTGTAACCCGGACTTGTCCACCCAGGGGCTGGACTAGTACGCACTAGGTCAGACTTGTCCGCCCTGTGGTCGGACTAGTCTAGTTCACATAGCAAGAACCCTAATCAAGGGAAATTTTGCAAAAACTACAGATCCTACCACAAAAATAGAGCTACATGATCACATTGTTGTGTACAACAATGTTTGTCAATAAGTTTCTATCAATGGACCCAAAAGGATTGAATTTCAAGGACTTTGAAGTTAGGTCAAGAATACCTCTTCAAATCTTCGATTCGATGAAATGTGAGTGAGGAATCGGTCTCTGATGCTTGGGGAAAGGTTCCTAAGCACCTTGGGGCTTCAATCGACCGATTGAAATCGAGATTTTGTGGATGGAATAAAAAATTGCCATTTGGGAGACGGTTTTCGAGCGCTTTGGAGAGAGGGTGTTTGAATGGAAGTGGAGAGGTCGAGGGCACCCTGGGGAGGTTAACTCCCCAAGGGTCGGACTAGTCCGGTCAGAGACCCGGACTTGTCTGGACTCCGGACTGGGTCCGAACAACCTGAGACACTGGACTAGTCCGGTTCAATGGTGCGGACTAGTCCGGTCCTAAGACTCAAAACTCCTATATATTAAGTTTTTTGTTGAGATTTGATCCTTTTGGACTATATTTAACAAAAGATCTTTGTAAATATGGTCAGTAAGCAACCAATCATCAAACTATGACCATGATTCACAAGGATTCAATAATTTCAAAAATAATTCGTGGAAAATTGAGGAGGATGATTTTTTCGCAAGCATGTGTGAATTTTGAATATTACAATCAGATGTGCAAGACTTAAGCCACATTTCGAGAATCTAAGATATTTAGCTCACTCCTAAGTTCACAAAACATTTTCTCATCTAGGGGCTTGGTAAAGATATCGGCCAATTTTTTATCGGTTATCACACAGGAAATTGCAATGTCTCCTTTTATGGAGTGATCTCTCAAGATATGGTGGCGAATATCGATGTGCTTGGTCCTTGAGTGTTCAACTGGATTGTGGGCTATTTTGATGGCACTCTCATTGTGACATAGGAGAGGGATATGGCGCAAGTTTATGCCATAGTCCCTAAGAGTTTGTCGCATCCAAAGAAGTTGTGCACAACAACTTCCGGCGGCAACATACTCCGCTTTGGCCGTGGAAAGTGCAATGGAGTTTTGTTTCTTTGAGGACCAAGACACTAAAGATCTACCAAGGAATTGGAAAGTTCCTGATGTAATATTTCTCTCAACATTGCACCTCGCATAGTCCGCATCGGAATATACAATGAGGTTAAACTTAGAGCCTTTGGGGTACCAAAGTCCTAGGCTTGGTGTGTGAACCAAATATCTATGAATTCTCTTAACGGCGGTCAAATGACGCTCCTTAGGAGCAGCTTGAAATCTAGCACACATACACACACTAAGCATGATATCGGGCCTAGATGCACATAAGTATAGCATTGAGCCTATCGTGGAACGATATACCTTTTGGTCCACACTTGGACCATCTTCATTAAGATCGAGATGCACGTTGGTTGCCATAGGAGTCTTTATGGGTTTGGCCTTGTCCATGTCAAACTTCTTGACTATATCTTGTGTGTACTTGGTTTGACTAATGAACGTGCCTTCCTTGAGATGCTTCACAAGAAAACCTAGAAAGAACTTCAACTCCCCCATCATGGACATCTCAAATCTTTCCATCATTATCTTGGAAAACTCATCACAAAAAGCTTTGTTCGTAGAACCAAATATAATGTCATCGACATATATTTGGCAAACAAACAAATCATCATTAAAGTGCTTAGTGAATAGAGTATAGTCCGCCTTCCCAATTTTGAAACCATTGTGAGTTAGGAAGTCTCTAAGGCTCTCATACCAAGCTCTAGGAGCTTGTTTGAGTGCATAGAGAGCCTTACGCAATTTGTACACATGGTTTGGGAATTCTTCATCTTCAAATCCGGGGGGTTGCTCCACATACACTTCTTCCTTGATTGTACCATTGAGGAATGCGCTCTTTACGTCCATTTGATATAGCTTAAAATCATGGTGAGTAGCAAAGGAAAGTAATATACGAATTGATTCAAGCCTAGCTACGGGAGCAAAGGTTTCTTTGAAATCCAAACCTTTGACTTGTGAGTACCCTTTAGCCACAAGTCATCCCTTGTTCCTTGTAACCACCCCGTGTTCATCTTGTTTGTTGCGGAACACCCATTTGGTGCCTACAACATTCGCATTAGGCCTCTTCACAAGCTCCCGTACTTGATTTCTCTCGAAGTTTATGAGCTATTCTTGCATGGCCATCAACCAATCCGGATCTCGTAGTGCTTCTTCAACCTTGTGGGGTTCCATGGAAGAAACAAAAGAGTAATGTTCAAAAAAGTTTGCAACATGAGATCGAGTAGTTACCCCCTTGGAGATGTCTCCAAGTATATTGTCAACGGGATGGTCCCGTTGGACGTTTTGATGAACCCTTGGGTATGGCGCTTGAGGTGTTGATTCATCATCTTGGTATTCCTCATCCTCATTGTCTCCCCCTTGATTGATGCCTCCATTTTCATCTTCTTGGAGTGCATCTTGGGGAATTTGATCTTCATCATTTGAGGAAGAGCTTGCTTGATGTGCAGGATGGTCACCTGCATCTTGAGGTTGTTCTTATGGTCGTATGTCTCCAAGTGCCATCCTTCCTATCACCACTTGTGGAGCTTCTTCTTGATCCAGCACATGATGATCAGCTTTCTCCACTTGGGAGCCATTTGTCTCATCAAACACTACGTCACGTGCGGTTAGGAGCTCATATGACGTCTTCTTAAGTATGCTGTGAAGATACAACCAGTTTATGGCATGGCAAGCAGTGTTGACCGCTTCTGCCCAAAACCAATCCGACGTCTAGTACTCATCAAGCATGGTTCTTGACATCTCAATTAGAGTCCCATTCTTCCTCCCGGCCACCGCATTTTGTTGAGGGGAGTAGGGGGCCAAGAACTCATGTTTGATGCCTTCTTCATCCAAAAAATCTTCAACTTGAGTATTCTTGAATTCGGTGCATTGTCACTCCTTATGGTCTTGATACTCAAGGAGAACTCATTTTGAGCTCTCTTCAAGTATCTCTTGAGAACACCTTGAGTCTCAGTCTTGTCATGCAAAAACAATACCCAAGTGAAACGTGAAAATTCATCAGAATAACAAGACCATATTTGTTACCACCAATACTAATGTAGGCGATTGGACCGAAGAGGTCCATGTGTAGAAGCTCCAATGGTCTTGAGGTTGTCATAATGTTAATGGATGGATGTGGTGCTCCAACTTGCTTTCTGGCTTGGCATGCGCTACATGGCCTATCCTTTTCAAACACAACATTCTTTAAACCACGGATGTGCTCGCCCTTAAGGAGTTTTTGCAAATTCTCATCCCAACATGGGCTAGCCTTCTATCCCAAAGCCATCCCATGTTAGTCTTTGCAATTAAGCATGTATCAAGCTGGGCTTTATCCGCAGAGAAATCCACAAGATAGAGCTGTCCCTTGAGAACACCCTTAAAAGCAATTAAGCCATTGCTTCTCCTTGTGACGGTCACACCCTCACTAGTGAATAAACAATTATAACCTTTGTCACATAGTTGTGATATAGACAAGAGGTTAAAATCAAGTGAATCAACATGTAAAACATTTGAAAGAGTATGATTAGGGGATATAACAATTTTACTGGTGCCAAGGATTTTTCCTTGGCTATTGTCCCCAAATAGATTCCTTCACTTGGATCTTCATTTAGCTCATACTCCACAAACATCTTCCACTCTCCGGTCATATGATTTGTGCATCCACTATCAAGGACCCACTTGGTTCCACCAGAGGAGTATGCCTACAAGAAAGAGTTAAGCCTTGGCTTTAGGTACCCAAGCGTCCTTTGATGTTAGTCAAGAGGCACTTGGGCACCCACACACAAGGTTTGGGACTTTTGCGGTGTGGCCCAACATACCTAGCATATGCTTTTCCAAACTTGTTTCTCAATATAACATATGAAGAATCAAAATCATGGAACAATGGATGAGGTTCTTTCTTAGGCATTTTAGGTGAAGTAGTAATGTTCTTCCCTTTGTTGTTGTATGAGCCTCCTTTGACAAAAACAATCAAGTCTTTGCCATTCTTTGGATTTTTTGTGTTTTGCCTCATCCCCCTAAAATAACCAAGACCATCCTTGACAAGGGGATGTCTTGTGTTGGTATATGCACTACGTGCATATGCCACCTTCTCCTCGTCAAAAATGCCACCCTTGGGTGCTTAATTGGTTTGTGCCAACTTTAGCTCATCTTTAAGCTTTATAATTAAGTTTTTGCATTTACAAGGTTGAGATGCATCAGATTTAATATTTTTGGAAGGTGAGCTTGTAGAGGACGAAGGTGCATTGACCTTGAGAGACTTCATTTGTGTCTCAAGGATCTTGTTAGCTTGTGTCAAACTAACAAGTTCATCCTTGAGAACAATTGTAGTGTTCTCAAGGTTTGAGCAAGTTTCCTTGCTCAAAGCGAGTTCACGCTCAAGTGCCTTGCTTCTTTATCTTTTAAGCTCCAAGAGCTCCTCAACCTCTTGACATCTCTCATTTTGTTGGATGAGCATGTCCTCTTGACGATTGATGAGTTCTTCCTTCTCAAATATCTCTTCTGTTAACAATACCAATCTCTTCAAGGTGCTTTTGCTCATGTCTCTAAGCATATGTTCATTTTCACTACTACTATCAAAGTCATCATGAGAATAAATTGAAGAGGAGGATTTAGATTTAACCTTCTTTCTTCCCTCCTTGGCCATGAGACATGTTGCCCTTGAAATCTCCAAGTTGGGGAAGAGCTTGTTCTCCGTTGTTGTCTTCTTCATATCAATAGTTTCTACCTTCTCATCTTCATCGGAGGAGGATTCCTCATTTGAATCCCACTCCTTTCTAAGGTGGGCGTATCCGGATTGCTTCTTCTTCTTGAAGTACTTCCTCTCTTTGGACTTGCCCTCCTTCTTCTTCTTGTTTTCTTCATGTGGACAATCCACAATGAAGTGGCCATATTCTCCGCAATTGTAGCAAGCCCTTTTTGATCTTGTCTTGGGCTTGTCGTTGCTTCTTCTCTCGTTTATGTAGCTCCCCATCCTCCTTCTAAACATCCTCTTAAAGTTGTTGATGAAGAGAGCTTCTTCCTCATTGGTGTCGGGACTCTCTTCATCACTCTATTCCTTTTCTCGATATTTTGAGGACGTTGCTTTGAGTGCAACATCCCATTTCTTGGAGGAGGAAAGCTTCTGTATATCGTTGTAAAACATCGCTTCTTGCTCCATCATCTCATGGTTGATGATTCTCCCAAGCACTTCTTCGGGAGTCATCTTGTGGAAGCCCATACTTTCACGAATTAGTGAGCAAAGAGTTATGTTTCGTGGCATGAATGCTCGAATCATCCCCTTTACTACCTCACAGTCGGTCCACCGGGTGCTTCCATATGACCGACTCTTGTTGATGACAGTCTTGAGGTGGTCATACATATCTTGCGAAGATTCGGCCTCCATGATGCCGAATCTCCCAAGCTCTCCTTTGATCATCTCGATCTTTGCTTCCATAATGACACGGTTGCCTTCGTGTGCCGTATTGAGGGTATTCCAAATCTCCTTGGCAACCTCCAACCCTTCAATGCGGTTGAACTCCTCACGAGTCGATGAGGAGGTAATCACTCAAATGACTTGAGCATTGCGATGTAGAAGGACGGCTTGTTCCGGAGTGATGTCTTCCTCATTCTTTGGAAGGTGAACACCTGTCATCACAATTTGCCACAAGCTAGGGTTTAAGGAAATGAGGTGCATCTTCATATTATGCTTCCACATAGAATAATCATTTCCATCAAATTGAGGAGGTTTGCCAATGGGAATAGACAAGTAATGGTTGCTAGTGGTAAGTTGCTCATAATTATAAGGATACTGGGAGTAGTCTTTGAAATACTCCCGTTTTTGATGTTGACCAAAGCAATGGCTTGATCTCCTTCTTCGGCACATTGAGCTTCTCACGAAGCCGTGCCTTGAGCATCCGAACTTCTTCATCGTCATTCGGATCATCTTGAAGAACATCGACATTCTTCGTCTTGGTGTCATCGACGACCACCAGAACCTCGCTGTTACCTCCTCCGGCCATTACTTCTTTAAGTTGTTAGACTCCTGGGGAGAAGCCTGTTCTGATACCAATTGAAAGTCGCCTAGAGGAGGGGTGAATAGGCAATAATGATTGAAATCACTTAATCAAACAATATTAAATTCCAGTGGCCGGGCTAGTGTGCACAGGGCCGGACTAGTCTACTCAGCACAATGTGGAAACCCTAAAACTTGATTTCTACAAGTTATTTGCAGAATTAAAGTTCACAAAAGATATGAGAAATGCGTAGTAAACTTGTGAACCTCAGATTGTGAAGTTTAAACACTTAGATTGCAAGTTCACAATTATGATCAAAGTGTAAGTCAATAAAAGCAAAGTGAACCCTAATAGCAATACTAGTGATCACAGGAAGCGAAAGACAATTGAAACGAGATTTATCCCGTGGTTCAGCTCCATGAAGAAGCCTACGTCCACGTTGAGAAGTCCACACAAGGACTGGGTCTCACTTGACCCTTCTCTCACAAAGCCACCACGATGGCCGGCTTGGTTTCCACGATATCAATGGGTAATCACCAAGTTTGATGGGGCTGCTTACAACTTGAGGCTCCCATAGATCAATACAAGAGGAGCACACGAAGCTCAACTCACACAAGCCACACAACACAACACAATGTGCAAGAGATCAAACCGAGAGCCAAAGCACGATGATCTTCCTTTACTCTCCTCCCGAAGCCCTAATCTCTTTAGGATTTACTCTTAGGGGGTTAGTAGGATGAGTAGAAGTCTTTGGAAGGCTCTAGGATTCTTGTGGCGGCGCTAGGGTTCAAGACTTGTTCAAATGAGCCCATCGGTCCCTTTTTTATGGAGGACCTGAGCCCCTTTTGCTTACATCAGCAAAGGGGCGGACTAGTCCGGCCTCAGACCCCAGACTAGTCTGGCCCTATGGGACCACTTACCCCTGGTTAGTTCCCGACAACTGCCACAATGAGCAACGATCGTCACGCTACCCGCAAAATTTCCAAATTCAAATGGTCACTAGACAATAGACTAGTCCAGTCGACAACGGACTAGTTCGAAGTGGAACAGAACCACTTGGTCTGTTTCCCAATGGACTTTTCTGGGTTGGCCCAGACTAGTCCGGCCATAGGGGCGGACTAGTCCGGCCCCCTAGGGTTTCTCTAGGTCAGTCACACTAAGTCTCAAATGGACATGTCCGTACCCAAACAGACAAGTCCGAACTACTCCAGAGAGCTTTGGTCCATCCAAAAACAGACAAGTCCGGACTTCTCGGACTTAGCTCAAAATTCACCCAGGTTCACTCCAGAGACGTTTGGTCCGTCTCAAAATGGACTTGTCTACCATGGCCGGACTAGTCCGGCCCCGAGGCCCGGACTAGTCTGACCTCCTAGGGTTTTTCTCATTTTAGGCTTCACACATGGATTTTTCTATAAACCATCACTTTGAGCCCCTTGGTATGATCTCAATGCACATAATACAACCACCCTCTCACATTATACAGCTCATATAAGCTCAATACCATAGGAACCCTAATTTCTACGCTTGAGTCTATGACGCCCGTTTTCTCCTTTTCCTTTTTGAGGGTTTTCATCTGATTTTAATCCTTGTACTTGTGCTTAAGATTAACTAACCTCATTAGCCTCTTAATTGTCATCATCAATCATCCAAAACCGACGGGGATGCCTAGATGCACTTTCATCACGAGTCAGTATTCTCCGCAACACCAGATCGCCTTCTTGTAGCTGTCGGTTGCGCACGAACCTTTTTTGATAGTGCCAGAGCGCCTGGCGGTACCATTTGTTCAGAACAGCCGCTTGGCACCTTTCCTGGTCTATGAGGTCCAAGTCTTCACGCTCGAGCTTGTCCTGCGTGGCTTCGTCGAAGGTCTGAATTCGATGAGAAACCATGGTGACCTTCGGCGGAAGGACTACTTCAGCTTTGTACACCAAGAAGAAAGGTGTCTCTCCGGTTGCTCGTGTAGGTGTTGTCCTGCTTGCCCATAGTGCAGACGGAAGCTCCTCTATCCAGTTGGCGCCATGTTTTTCGAGGCGCTCATATGTGCACATCTTGATTCCCTTGAGTATTTCTGCATTTGCTCTCCCAGCTTGGCCATTACTTGCAGGGTGAGGTACTGATGCGTAGCTGACTTGTATGCCGAGATCTTCGTAGTACTCTTGGAATGCTACACTTGTAAACTGGGTTCTATTGTAAGTAATGACTTTGTTCGTAACTCAAAATCTACAGACTATGGACTTCAAGAACTTGATAGTTGATTGTTTGCTGATTGTGACAACTGTAGTAGCTTTGGGCCACTTGGTGAACTTGTCTATGGCGACGTACAGGAACCTGTAACCTTTGACGGCTTTTGGGAAAGGTCACAAAATGTCCATCCCCCACACAGTAAAAGGCCATGTAGGGGGTATCATTTGTAGTGACTGAGCCAGTGTGTTAATCTTCTTCGCATGGAACTCGCATGCTTTGCACTTCTTTACCAACTCAACTACATTCTGCAGTGTTGTAGGCCAGTACAAGCCATGCTAGAAGGCTTTACCGACAAACGTGTGGGAAGAAACGTGTTTTCCACACTCGCCTTCATTGATCTCCATATGAACCTCGCAGCCTTCTTCCCGAGAAATGTACCACATTAGAACGCTATTGGCACCATGCCAGTAGAGATCCCCTTCTACCAGCATGTATATTTTAGCCAATCTAATAGTTCGTTCAGCGGAAGCACCATTTTCAGGAAGGATATTGTCCTTAAGTAGCTCTGGATCTCCGAGATCCATGCATCGGAGCTAACTTGAGCTTTTGAATCTTGCATGCTGGGTTGCTCGGAGCTTCCTACAACTCCTACGATCCTTGGTGGGCGCCATGGGAACAGGGCCATCGGTACTGCCAGCTTCGAGGTGCTGGTCTCGCCCCCATCACTTATTTCGGCGGGCTGAGCAGCAGGTCCTGACAACCTTGTGACAAAAACTCCGTCTAGAGCTTGAGCTCATGTTGAAGCCTTCGTCGAGGGATCATCAGATTCAGCATTGTTGAGACGCTGGACATGGCAGAGATCCAAGACATGGAAGTCCTTCAATAGCTTCTGGACTTCAAGTAAATAATCAATTGGGGGTTGTTGCAACTGCATTCACCTTTGACTTGCTTTATGATGAGTTTCTAGTCACCCTTCACCAGCAGCTGCCTGATGCCATAAGATAGCGCTACCTTGAGTCCATAAATGAGAGCTTCATACTCCGCCATGTTGTTGGTTGCCTTGAAGTCAAGGTGTACCATGTACTTGACCTTCTCCCCAGTTGGAGCGAGGAGAAGGATTCTAGCTTTGGCCCTCTGCTTTTGCACGGCGCCATCATAGTAGATTGTCCAATAAGGCTCAGTGAAGACAGGGATCACCGTGGCCCTCTGGAGTTGATGAAGAAGGAGTCCATTCCGCCACAAAGTCAGCCAGTGCCTGACTCTTAATAGCATGTTGAGTCAATAATTCGAGGTCAAAATCTGCCAGCTCCGTAGCCAACTTATCAATATTTCTAGTAGAATTTGGATTATGTAATATGGCACGTAGTGGGAAGCATGTTTCCGCTGATATCTTATGGCCCTGGAAGTAGTGACATAACTTTATTAAGGCAATAAGGACTGCATATAGCAGCTTATGCACCTCAATGTATCGAGTCTTGGCATCATGAAGCACTTCAATGATGAAGTAAACTAGCCGCTGGATGGTCCAAACCTTCCCCTAGGGGTCCGAAGCTTCTTCTCCACCAACTCGGGTCCTCTCGAAAGGGTCCAGATCTTCTTCTTGAGGAACCCGAACCCTCTCGGGGGGGGGGGGGTCCGAATTTTGTTCTTGGTCACTCCGGACCTCCTCGGAGGGGTCCAGACCTTTGTCTTGAACTACAGGAACTCGATTGAGAGAGGTTAATCCTCAAGCCTCTTGCCTTTAGGATTTGTGCCTCAGGACAGGGACCCAGACTCGACTTCAGGTAGCTTCGGACCCTCTTGGAGGGGTCTATGCTCCTGAGCTGAGCATGGCTCCGATCTCTCTATGACTAGGACCATGCTAACAACCTCCATAGTTGTCAGAATGTAAAGCGAAAGGGGCTCACCAGGCTCCAGAGCTACCAAAACTGGTAGTGCCGTGAGGAACTGCTTAAGTTCTCGGAACGCCTTCTCTACTTCATCAGACCAATGAAATGGCTTGGACTTCCTCAATAGTTTGAAGAAGGGAAGTGCCCGCTCTGCCAGTCTTGAAATGAACTGGCTGAGCGCAGCTTGACACCCAGTTAGCTTCTGGATATCCCTAACACAGGCTGGGGGCTGCATCTCTTCAATTGTCTTGATTTTGGCCGAATTTTCTTCAATTCCTCGCTGAGTCACCAAGAAACAAAGGAGCTTTTCGGAGTTAACACCAAAGATGAACTTGTTTGGGTTGAGCTTCGTTTGTGTCAAGTGCAGCTTGTCGAAGACAGCTTGCAGATTGTCAAGGAGTTATTCCTTGTTCTTCACCTTGTTGACGATGTCATCGACATAGACCTCCACAAAGTCCCTGATGAGATCTCCAAATGTTTTGTGCATGGCTCGCACAAAAGTTGAAGGAGCATTTTTGAGACCGAAAGGCATGACAGTATAACAATATAACCCATCTACTGTAATGAAGGCGGTGTGCTCTTCATCTTCCATAGACATTTGAATCTGATGATATCCAGAATATACATCTACGAAACACAGTAACTCACCCGGAGGTAGAATCCACTATCTAATCTATTCTAGGAAGTGTAAATGGGTCTTTTGGGCATGCCTTGTTCAAGGTGGTGTAGTCGATGCACATCTGAAGCTTCCTGCCAGCCTTTGGTACAACGACTGGGTTTTCCAGCCACCGCGAATGGTGAACCTCCCAGATGAAACCAGCGTTGAGCAGCTTCTTGATTTCCTACCTGATGAATTTTTGCCAGTCGACTGATTGCTTTCGTGACTTTTTATGTACTGGTCGTGCATCGGGGTATATCTTCAGGTTGTGCTCAATCACCTCACTAGGGATCCCAAACATCTGTGATGGTTTCCATGCAGACGTGTCGATATTCGCTCGGAGGAATGTGACGAGTGTGAGTTCCTATTTGTCGTCCATACCTCCCGATATACGAGTGGTCTGGGCGGCATCAGAACCGATTTGGACGACTTTTACGGGGATGTCGGTGTCACCGCTTGGTTGCACACAAGGTGCATAAGTTGAGCCACGCTGAAGTGAGCTCGAGGGTTGTTGAGCTGGTTGCTCCTTACCAGATTCTTCTTCCTGCGCTGTTGCGAGCGCATGAAGTTCATCCAGTGCAGTGACCCCAACAATGCAATTCCCATGGATCCGAAAGACGCCTGAAGGATTTGACATCTTCAACACAAGGTAGCCATAATGAGCTACAACCATGAACCTATACAGGGTGGCCCGCCTAGGATGGCGTTGAAGCGAAGGCTGATGTGTGCCACATCAAACACTATCTTCTCGGACCTATAGATGTCCCTGGACCCGAAGGCCACCGGAAGTGTAATAGATCCGAGAGGAGTGATGGCTCCTAGATCTACTCCGGAGACTGGATGTGAAGGCCTAAGGTCCGAAAGGCTGAGCTGCAACTTCGTGAAAGCCATGAGCTGAGGAGATAGAGTGTCGCACCTCCATCCACTAGGACATGATAGAGCTTGATGTTTTTGACGGTAGGAGAGATCATCATTGGCATATGACCAACTCTAGTAATGTTCTTCAGACAACCCGAAGAATCGAAGGTGATGGCAGTATCTATCCACTTTTAATGAGGTTCTGCCTTGGTGGTGGGAGTTGTGCTAGCCATCTCCCGATGCATGTTCTTAAGGATACGTTGGGAGGTAATATCCCAGGACCCTCCATAGATCATATGGAGAGTCTTCCGACGTTCATTGTCAAAAATGATAGAGTCGTCGTCCACCGTGATGTAGACGGCCTTCAGAGACTTCTTGGCATCATTGAAGCCAAGCTCATGTTCTGACGGATCTTCTATAACTTTTTGTTTCCCCTCTTGTCGGCGGTATGGGGCTTCTTCTTGCCGGGTGTTGTTGCATTCAACAAGCCGCTGGACCTCTTGACAGTCTTCAAGGTTGTGGGTGTTCGATTTGTAGATCGGACACCACATCTTTTCACCGTCGCCATCCTCGGTTGAAAGTCGTGGCCGTTTTTTGGGGCGTGGCCCCCAGCCACCCGGAGCTGCAGCAGCAGCAGTAGGTGTACTAGCCAATGAATTTTTTTGTCGTTGTACTTCTTCTTCTTCTTCTTTCTGATGCCAAAGGCAGCAGCTTCTGAATGTAGCCTAGAGGGGGGTGAATAGGCCTTTTTTTGAATTTTTTGTCGGAACCTGAAACACTTAGAAACCTTATCAAATACAGAGAAATTGGACTAGTCCAATAGGGTGCGGATTAGTCCGGTGTGTGCAGACTAGATTGATCAAGTTTGATCAATGATTTTGAACCAGGTACTTTATGCAGCGGAAATTGAGTTGTAAATTGAATGTATTGCTTCAATGAAACTATATGTTGCACAAGTTAACTTTAGATTCAAAGTTTTAACAAGAATTGAACTAGATTAAGCAAACCCTAGATCATTGTGAATAGAGAGAACAGAAGAACAAAACAAAGGACACAATTATTTTTATCCAGTGATTCGATTCCACAGAGGAAATCTACATCCACGTTGAGGAGCCCACGAAAGGACCGGGTCTTCACCAACCCTACCGTCATCGAATCGCCATGGAGGCCGATTCTCCTCCACTAATCACAAAGGGGGTGAAATAACCGTGTTCAAGGGGCATTCTCACAATTTGAGGGCTCCCCAAGATTTACAATTGAAAAACACCACCCAACACACTCAAAAAGTATGCAATGAAACAGCGAGAGTGTGTGAGAGAATCAAACCCAAGAGCTCAAGTTGTGAAGAACGTGTCTCTCTTTTGATCTATGGTTAATCCTCAAGGATTTGATCTTTCTTTTGTTGGATTGTGTGGAGAGACGTGTTTTCTAGGCTCTTGGAAGGTGTGACGGCACAGGGAGTCGAGAGGGATCATAGTTGGGCTCTGCACCTCGATTTTTACTAGGGTTTTCAAATATTACCGTTAGGGTTTGCGATGTCCAGACTAGTCCGTGGTGGACTCCGGACTAGTCCGGTGTGCGACGTGTGGGAAACCCTATGTGTCCTGAATTATTGGACTTGTCCGGCCAATGTCGGACTAGTCTGTTTTTGTCTCTGGAGATGTTCGGACTAGTCCGGCACATATCGAACTAGTCCGATCAAGGTGAATCCGTTAGTGAATTGAGGAAAAGTCCGCACTTTGAGGACTTGTCCGATTTTAGTCAAAGAGGTTATCGGACTAGTCCGGATAAGATTGGACTAGTCCGGTGTCATGGAATTTTGAGGGACTAAGGACAAGTCTATGGAATATCGGACTTGACCAATTTTGATCAGAAGGATTATTGGACTAGTCTGGACTTTATCGGACTAGTCCGGTGCATACAAGTCCGCACTGGGAGGACTTGTCCGATCCTGGACAGAGGGGTTATCAGACTAGTCCGATGAACATCGGACTAGTCAGACCTGTGTAAACTTGTGTAGTGAGACCGATTTCTTTTGCTTGAGCTCCTGGGGTGTGTTTCTCCAACACACTCCAAACAAAAATATTATTCTATCCATCTTCTTGAGCTCTTTTCCACTAGATTCTTCACTCTCATTTCTTTTTGCACTTACTTCATAATTTCATTGAAACCTGCGCTCATCTCAACAATTTGGTTAAGATCTCATTTGTTTGTCATAAATAAACCAAAATCCACACGGGATGCCTAGATGCACTTTCAATCTCCTCCGTTTTGGTGATTGATGACAACCAATTGAGATTTTACAAGTAAGATTAAAAATCTAGATTTTCATAAAGTGTGCACATATGAGCTTGGAACAAATTAGACAATGAAAACATAAGACATATGTGCACTCTTTATTGTGGGGTGCGAGACTAAGTGTGTGTAAACAATAATCGTGATGAAAATGAGATAATTGACATGATCAAATCAACATCAAGCATATATGTCAATTTCAAAGAAAAGACATTGATTGCACCACATAATCATCACAAACATCATAAACATGAATTAGAACCATAATAAGAGCGTAATAGCAGCTTTACAACCTAGAAGCATAATAGAGATCAGTTTTACAACCCAAAAGCATGATAGAAACCAAAAGATACAAATGAAGCTCTCATCTCTCAAACTACAGCTGGTCCTAGTGACTCCCCCTGAATCTCCCCCCCCCCCTCTGGCATCAAGGAACCGAAAAAGAAGGAGAGGAGGGATCTAGAGGTCGCCGTCGACTCACTCCTCACTGTCGGTCCGCTCATCGTCTTCATCTTCCGGTTGCAGAGCAGGAGGAGGATGAGAACCACTTGTAGTGCCCCCAATGCCAAAATAGGCAAGTTCAGAAGGTTAAAGGGGTAGAATCTCCAAGAAGTCAGAGGGAGAGTCCTCGGAGATGACAGGAGATCCATTGGGCTCAATCTCCAGCTTCTGGCAGATTTGCTTGCCATTTTGCTTTATGTATCTCATATCCTCCTTCCTTGCCTTGTTCAACTTGTGGACTTTCACCTCAGCCTTCTTGCAGGAGCCAAAGATGGTGGCCAAGTACATCAAAATTCCACTTGGGGACCCCTTATTGGAAGTAGTATGATAGGAAAAGATGAGTCCCAATCTTCCGAAAGGTAATGGATAGGTCGATTGATATGGAGATCTCGACGTTGATGATCCGAGGCTCTCGAGTAGAACACGAACAGCCCCTGCAATCACTACACCACCGCTCCGTTGGTTATCAACCGTGCTTCACACGATTGACCTCACCAAGAAGGCTAATCCCTGCAAGTGCAACCGAGAACACAAGCAAGAACGTAGAAGACACGATCTGAAATTGCAAAGTTGGGGTTTCACAAACTGTAGAACAGCGATATTATTAATCTAAGCAAAACCCAATTGTTCATGGCGGCTACTAAGGAGTATATATAGGTGGGAGGACGTCCAAGGGGGTGTTGGGGTCGTGACCTAACCCTAACACACGAAAATAATGGACTTGGACTTGATACAAGGCCCAATGGCCCAATACGGTGGCGCAGCACCCTGACAGATTCTGTACTTGATTTTGTTTCGACGATTCCCGACGACTCCGAAAGAATTTTGCCATGGGACCGGTGCCATTGGAAAGTTTATCCTCTCCCCTTTCCGTGCATATGTAGAACGTCCAAAACGGAGTTCGTATGCGTCCTGGGCGTCCATTTTAGTGCGTACTGCTCGTGGACTGCGAGTTGGATACGATTTGGAGTTTGGTTCGGTTTCCATCTTCTTTGAACGAATTCTCTGGTCTTCCACGTCCCTAATACTCCCTCCAAGTACTCCTTGAACCTATCCATGGATCCTAATCACAAATAAATCATTATGTAGCAATCTATGCTCAAAACATATAAGGAAATATATAAGAACGAGTTCACCTCTGAAATTAATTGTTGTGTATGAACTCTATTGATTGCATCTTGTATATTCAGTAGAGTGTTGTTTATATCCATATAAGTGATGTCATCATCATCCTCCCCTCCTTGAATTGGAGTCGTCCTCGACTCAAGTTCGTCTCCTCTCATGTGTTGGTCCAAATGTGCAACGCCATCAAATCTTCATGTATGCATGAATGGAGGAGGCCAAGGTGGTGGACGACATAGTGCGCCATCTTGATCTTGTCCATCAAATAATAGTGCACATTCACTTGAGCTAGGATCCCAAACAAATAAATATTGTGTAATGTTTGTAGGTGCAATAATAATGTGCATGATCTCATCATTCTCCCCTTCTTTATGACAAGCCGTCCTCGGCTTGCTCGTATGTCCAGCAAAGAGGCTTGCATTGGAGGTAGAGTAAGTGTTGTCCATAATGCACAACCACAGTGAATAATGCTTTTGTTGTCCCTGCTGCAAGGAAAACATACTAGAAAAACTTGACAAGACATTATTAGCGTTAGTACATTCATTTACTTGACCATGTTGTTGCAGTACAAAAGGAGCTTCCTCATTTGAACATATGTAAACTTTATGCACCATAAACATACCACTATGTTCATATTTGCCTATAGCATGAAAAATATTTCTACTTAACAAAGGCAATTCAGATTGAGAAAATATTATCTTCTCTATGATATCTAGATCACAAAGAGTTTCAAATTCAATATAGCCCAAAGTATTTAGAGAAGATAACAATTTCAGCTCATCCCTTTCACATGTAGTTGGGATCAAATGCTTAATTTCAGCACAAGTGAGTAATAAAGTATCAAATTCATTTGGTTGTTCTAGCATAGGTATAATATAATTATCAGCACACAACTCATTTTTGTTATAAGAATTAGTAGGAAATTCGACTAATGGTAAAGGTGTATTATGAAAAGGTTCATCTTGTTGCTGCTCATCGATAGTATGATTGGTGGCAAAATTCAGAACATCCAAAAACTTCTCACCTTCAACAAGTGTGTTGTGATATTCGTTACCTTTATTCTCATTTTCAGCAGTAATTGTGGGTGAAATATGAATTGATAGATCTGAATTTTCACAGGAGTTGTTGAACACCTCATTCGGTTTTGGATTTTCTACGATTATAGGTTCTTGTTCCTGCAAAAGGTTAGGCATAGGAGGAGGTACAACAAGAAAATTCTTCTCAAGCTCATGTATTTCATTTTTGCAATTGGATACACTAGTAAATGTTTCTCGCATAAGATTTTTCATATCTTTCCATGTTCGAGGTTTTTCTAAATCATTTAAATTGTTCCACCAAGTTAATGCACAACCTACTAATGCACTTGCAATATTTCTAATCTTCCTCCTCTCACACATATGACATTTTCCAAAAATTTTATCCAACTCTATTTCCCAAGCAATATATTCATCATAACCAAGACCATCATAAGAAGGAAGAGATGGGAGAATGTAATTACTTCTTGTGGAAGGTGTTATAAAGGTGGTCTGAATGTCATGTGAATCCTTGGTTGATGTTTGATTTTTAGTGAGCGACTCCATCGCAGTCTTCATCATGTCCATCATCTCAGCATATAATGCATGATTCTTGCTTTTACCTGACATTGTTAGTAGCAAACAGAAGACAACACAAAAAATATGTTATCCCTATCAACTACAAAGGATAATGGAAAAGTGGAAGTGGAATCACACATTCTCAAGTGTCTTACCACGCTCTTACAAGTGTTCTTACCGACACTGCAGGTGGCAAACAGTGGACGGTATGAAGAAACCAATGAAGCGTGGGATGATTGCAAAGGTGTATCGATTCTGCTCAAGAGTAAGGTGTAGCGTGGATGGCACTTTCTATGTAGCAAGGATTAGCAACAATGAAATCAGATAGTAAAGTTGAATAAGTGTCCAAAGTATTTGTCAAAGTTGTTGGCCTAAATGTGTTCCTAGTAGTTCAAGCTAGCAAGACATGAGACAAAACTAGATGACACAAAGAATGCAAGCACTTCTGTTTTTTTTTGTTGTTTTTTTCTCCTTTTTTGTGCGGCTTTTGTATCTTCTTTTGCACTTGCCTTTTTCTTTTTTCTTCCTTTTTTTTCAGAATGTGCTGCAAAAGAAGAACACAATGCAAACACTCAAAGATATCTCGTATGTCTGTTACATATTTTCTGCTCAATGTTCTAAGGACAATTAAGCACCTTTATAGTCCCCAAATTTAAAAACTTTGAACAGAAATATTATAGATCTATCTCTCCTCTTTAATTTCAGTATATGGAAGATCTATTTTGGATAAGAACAATGGGAGATATTGCCCCCGAAATACAGACTGTTCAGAATTTCTAGATCAATAACAGATTCAGATCTAATGCAATTTCAACATCAATAACTATATTTTCTGGGAGAGTGATGAATAAGAAATTTATAGAAAACTTCTTAAGCTTTCCAGAAAGTACAAGAACTCTAAAATCCGAGTTCGTATGAGCGAGATATGATGAAAATACAGAACTGGACAGAGGTGAATCTAATCTGGACGTGATGACGTGATTCAAAAGGATGAATCAACACAATGCAAAACTCAAACTAAGACCAAAAACACTTTCTAAACCAGCAATATGACTCAACCACAGACACAAACTCAACAAAACCAAACTGAATAACAAAGTTGCAAAGGCTCAAAGTGGTTTGGACAAAGTAATGAACAGATCTACTAAACTGCAAGTTTTTTTGTGGCTTTTTTTGTGGACTCTAGGTATGAAAAAAAAAACTAATGTAATAGATAGATGAATTACCTAACGGGCAACCTGGAAATCTGATACCAATTGATAGGAAATTGATGATGTCCCGATCTTCCGAAAGGTAATGGATAGGTCGATTGATGTGGAGATCTCGACGTTGATGATCCGAGGCTCTCGAGTAGAACACGAACAGCCCCTGCAATCACTACACCACCGCTCCGTTGGTAATCAACCGTGCTTCACACGATTGACCTCACCAAGAAGGCTAATCCCTGCAAGTGCAACCGAGAACACAAGCAAGAACGTAGAAGACACGATCTGAAATCGCGAAGTTGGGGTTTCACAAACTGTAGAACAGCGATATTATTAATCTAAGCAAAACCCAATTGTTCATGGCGGCTACTAAGGAGTATATATAGGTGGGAGGACGTCCAAGGGGGTGTTGGGGTCGTGACCTAACCCTAACACACGAAAATAATGGACTTAGACTTGATACAAGGCCCAATGGCCCAATACGGTGGCGCAGCACCCTGACAGATTCTGTACTTGATTTTGTTTCGACGATTCCCGACGACTCCGAAAGAATTTTGCCATGGGACCGGTGCCATTGGAAAGTTTATCCTCTCCCCTTTCCGTGCATATGTAGAACGTCCAAAACGGAGTTCGTATGCGTCCTGGGCGTCCATTTTAGTGCGTACTGCTCCTGGACTGCGAGTTGGATACGATTTGGAGTTTGGTTCGGTTTCCATCTTCTTTGAACGAATTCTCTGGTCTTCCACGTCCCTAATACTCCCTCCAAGTACTCCTTGAACCTATACATGGATACTAATCACAAATAAATCATTATGTAGCAATCTATGCTCAAAAACATATAAGGAAATATATAAGAACGAGTTCACCTCTGAAATTAATTGTTGTGTATGAACTCTATTGATTGCATCTTGTATATTCAGTAGAGTGTTGTTTATATCCATATAAGTGATGTCATCATCATAGTAGCTCTTGAGATTGATGGGGGTCTTGCTTCAGCTTGGGCCCTCCTGGTAGTCTCCTCACTAGATAAAGGGGATGCAACAGCTGGGAGAGAATCTTGGGAAGGCCTCTGAGGCCTCAGGAGATTGTGCAAAACATCCTTCACAAACTCGATTCCTGTGACTTTCTTAATCATAAACATGAGGTAGGGCGCATGGCCACAGGAATGGTTTGGAATGCAGGAGATATTCACCATTTCGTTCCAGATGTAGTCGAAGACATCAAACTTTCTGTTTTTGCTTATCACCTCCATTAGTGTCCTCAGGTAGCCTTGGACACTTCATCTCCATCTTTTGGAGCTATTGTCTTCCTCAACACCCCGTTGAGAACCATGAAGAATGGCTTCATGTTCTTGGTGGAAGGGGGATTGAATTTCAAGCGGGTGTCATATAGGAACTCCATCTTGTTCTTCTCCAGGATGCCAATGTTATTGATGATGAGCTCATTGCTCCCAGTGTCCTCAAGATGCAGCAGTCTTGCAAACTCATAATAAGTAATAGTGTACATGGATCCGTGAGTCATCCATGTCACCCTCTCATCTTCGTCACTAGGAAAATAGCAGGTTGCATAGAATTGGGCTATGACTTCAACATTCCAGTTACACCTGAAAGCAAACAAGTTTTTGAGCCCATGCCTCTCTACAGCTTGTATCACTTCATCAAAGGCTGGGCAGCTCTTCCTCTCAAAGTGTGTCCAGTCAATCCATTGGCTTCGGACCACCGGAGTCTTCATCATGAGATACATGGAACTGTAGTATTCCGCGTAGAAGTTACTCCATAATCTTGCATCAACTACCTTTCTGGACCTGCCGTAACAGTCAATTTGTCAGCGCTTTTGAAGCGACATTGCTTCATTTGCCTTTGAAATTTTCTTCATTGGGGTCTATGTTTCCCTGCTTCGGAGCACTCATCCGGAGAGGGCCAATGGGACCGGTGGCGACCCCTTTTCCTTTACCCTTAGCTTGGCGAGGAGCTGCCAAGTTGGGGTCAGCTGCATCCTTTCCTTTGGATGCGGGCTTCTTGGCCATGACTTTTCGTCGCACTTGAGGCGGAGTTGGCGACGGGTTAGCGGTAGGGTGTTGCCTATTCTTGCTTTGGCCCGTCGAGGACCGAAGCAAAGACTCATGGTCCAACTCGGCCTCAAAATCGGAGATCTCATCATTGGAGCTCGACATTGTCTTGACAAGAGGATTATACGGTGCAATGGATGAAAATTGATGGCAAGGAGATGCATTGAATAGTGGAATTTAAGGTTGAGTTCAGTTAACAATCGGACTTGTCCAGTGTTCAAGTGTGAACTAGTCCGGAGGACCGGACTGGTCCGTATCGAGACCGGACTAGTACGGTGTTCTACAACTCAAACCCTAACTATCAGATGAATGGTGGTTCTCCATGCGAAAATAGCTTAATGTAGATGTAGTACAACAAGGCGTCATGTACTAACAAGTAGAGCTAAGCTATTTGGTCCACAACACAAGAATCGAAGGTTATAGGGTTTTGGAGAAAGTTTACCAAAATCCTTCGATTCTTGAAGTTGGAGGCGTTGTTAGTGCGGACAAGTCCGTGGTCCTCGATCCCCTTGCGATGAAGATCATTTTCCACGGAGATTTGAAGAGATTTGGTGGAGAAATCGCCAAATGACCTTTGGGGCGCTCGATTTAAGAGAGAGAGAGAGAGTATGATGGAAGTGTGAGGATGAAGGAGATTAGGGTTTAGTGACCCTAGGGTTATGGAGTCAAAAAATCGGACTAGTCCGTTGTCAACCGGACTAGTCCGGACTACCGGACCTCTTCGAACAAGTCTGTAGTGTGTGAACTAGTCTGAGCAACCATGGAGTAGTCCGTGGTCACCAGAACATAATAATTTAGCCCATTCGTATATATTCAAAGGTACTTACAAAGAAAATAGGGGGCAAAAGACACAAATAATCTTGATGAATATGATCAATAAACATACAACAATCACGCTATGGCCATAATTCACCAAAATCAAGCAATTCAAATAGTTTTCGTAGAAAATAGAGAGAGATGATTTTTCATAACACAATCAATGGATTTTGAATGAGCCATACAGGTAAGCAAGTCTTCAAGCCACATTTCGAGCATCAAGGATATTTAGTTCATTTCGGTGCTCACAAAAACGTTTTTCATCAAGTGGCTTGGTAAATACGTCAGCTAGTTGTTTCTCGGTGTTGACATGGGAAATGGTTATGTAGCCTTTCATTGAGTGGTCTCTCAAAAAGTGATGTCGGATGTCTATGTGTTTGGTCCTAGAGTGCCAACGGGGTTATGGGCAATTTTAATGGCACTCTCATTATCACAAAAGAGTGGAATATGGCTCATATTGTAACCGTAATCCCTTAGATTTTGTCTCATCCAAAGGAGTTGTGCACCACAACTCCCGGTTGCAACATACTCCACTTCGGCCGTGGATAGGCCAATGGGTTTTTGTTTCTTGGAGGACCAATAAACAAGGGATCTACCTAGGAATTGACACGTATCGAAGGTACTTTTTCTATCTACTTTGCATCCGTCATAATCTGCATCGGAGTATCAAATGAGATTGAATTTGGAAACTTTAGGATACCAAAGGCCTAGGTTGGGTGTATGAATTAAATATCACAAGATTCTTTTTACGGCTGTCAAATGACACTCCTTAGGTTAACCTTGCACACAAACATACACTGAACATAATATCAGGCCTAGATGCACATAAGTAAAGTAGGGATCCAATCATGGAGTGATATACCTTTTGATCCACGCTTGGTCCATCTTTATTGAGATCCAAGTGTCCATTTGTTGCCATGGGAGTCTTTATAGGCTTTGCCTTGTCCATTCCAAACTTCTTGAGTATGTCTTGAGTGTACTTGGTTTTGCTTATGAAGGTCCCTTCCCTTTGTTGTCTCACTTGGAATCCCAAGAAGTAACTCAACTCTCCCATCATAGACATCTCGAATCTATCTGTCATAATCTTACTAAAGTCTTCACAAAATGATTTGTTAGTTGAACCAAATATAATATCATCAACATAAATTTGGCAGATAAATAAATCATTGTCAAAGTGCTTGGTGAACAATGTGTAATCAGCTTTGCCAATCTTAAATCCATTTTCAATTAAAAAAACTCTAAGGCATTCATACCAAGCTCTAGGAGCTTGTTTAAGGCCGTAGAGAGCCTTACGCAGTTTGAACACGTGGTCGGGGAACTCTTGATCTTCGAATCCGGGGGGTTGCTCCACGTACACATACTCCTTGATTGGTCTGTTTAGGAAGGCGCTTTTACATCCATTTGATAGAGCTTGAAATCAAGGTGACAAGCATATGCAAGTAATATTCTAATCGATTCAAGTCTAGCTATGGGAGCAAAAGTTTCATCAAAATCCAAACCTTCGACTCGTGAATACCCTTCGCCCTCAAGTCATGCCTTGATTCTTGTCACCGCCCCGTGTTCGTCTTGTTTGTTGCGGAAGACCCATTTAGTGCCGACAACGTTGAACTCGGGCCTTTCGACAAGTTCCCACACCTCGTACCGTTTGAATTTGTTCAATTCTTCTTGCATTGCCACCACCCAATACGGATCTTTCAATGCATCTTCAACCCTGTGTGGTTCCAAAAAGGATACAAACGAGTAATGTTCACAAAAATTTTCAATTCGAGATCTAGTTGTTACTCCCTTTTGGATGTCACTGATTATGTTATCAACGGGATGATCTCTTTGGATGCAATGGTGGACTCTTGGATGTGGCACTTGTGGTCTTGAATCTTCATGGTCAACTTCTTCTCCCCATAGATGGTTGCCCTGATAGATTTGTTGGTCACCTTGATCTTCATGAGGTTGATCTTATGTACAAGCCCCCCTTGATCAATTACCTCCACTTGCGGTTCATCGTCTTCATTTGCATTCAGAGGTGACCCTTGTGGTCCAACATCGCCCAACGCCATTCTTCTCAACGCTTGACATGGAGCTTCTTCTCTATCTAGCACACATTGATCGACTTGCTGTTCTTGACAGCCATTAGTTTAATCGAACACTACGTCACATGCTACTTCAACAAGGCCTCCCGACTTCAAAGTGAACTTTGAAGTCCTAGGCTTCTTGTTCAAGATATAATATTTAGAACCGAAAACTCAAAATTAGGAAATATTAGGCTTGTTACTGGTGAGTACTTCATATGATGTTTTCTTGAGTAGACGATGAAGATATTGTCGATTCATGGCGTGACAAACGGTGTGAACCACTTCAGCCCAAAATCGATCGGAAGTCTTGTACTCATCAAACATTGTCCTCGCCATCTCTATTAGGGTTCGGTTTTTCCTTTCGGCTACTCCGTTTTGTTGAGGGGAGTATAGTGCTGAAAATTCATGTTTGTGAAGACCTGAATCCCGACATCCAAGGATCTCATTGGGTGGTGTCATGCGATGCGACACCCAATAGTATACAAGAAAGGAACGACAATAAAATACAATACCAAGTCTTTATGTATAAACACAGCGGAATTTTTACAATACTAATTGAAAAGGAAAGAAAACTATAAATCATAGCTACGCTCTCGACACTAGTTATGCAAAAGCAAAGTCATCCATGCCCTGGATGCTTCGCACTAGAAATACCCAACTTATGGCGGCGTGCAGGGTTCCCACTCGGCTGAAAACCATGGAGAGGGTGCAACCTCGTCACCGAACACGTCATAAGTTGTATAATCTATAAAAACTTGTTAACTGCAAACGTGAGCTTAAGGCTCAGCAAGACTAACCCATCTCACTAGGCATATGCAGGGGTGAATACTAAGCATAGGTAAGGAATATCCTAAAGGACTCGCCTAGAACTGGATCCTTACAGTCATGTTTTAAGTAGCACATGACATTCTTCACGCATGGCACATCATAGACTCCATAATCAAACAATAAACGCTTTGTCGATGATATGACATGCTCAAAGCACATAATACTATTACAGGTATAGTATGGGGAAGCTATAAACTTTTAATTGTGCTATCTCTAAGCCATACAAGATTGCAAAAGAATTATAATTCAATACATCATATTCTTCTTGCTTCTCAAGTATTTACTATGTCACAACACAGTGAACAAGTGGTACTCTATTGCCGTGAGGGATGGTGATTGCAAACCAGGACACACCCAGACAACACGACATGTACACACTTTCGGAAGCGCCAGCGAGTACATACAGCAGTACCTACATAACACTTCAGTCCTAGTCGTATATGGCCACCTTTCACCCAACACTCGAATGTCGAACAAGTTGATCCGCCACGAGCAGGAGGTCAGTGCGTGGGGCGTACTATGACGTGCCCACCGGCTGATTTACACCTTGCTGCCCTCAACCCACGCCTATAAAACGGAACGGAATGCCTCGACAAACCAGTATCAAGCTACGTCAGTTTACTAGAGCCCATTTCTCCATGTCACCAGTACAATTAAAGCTTGTCTATTAGGCCGCACACGGCACGGGCCTTAATCGACACAGTCAGAGCTATGCGACCAAGACCACCTCTTGTCGTTTCCTACCGTCTCTGACCAATCTCAATTTCATATTGATAAAACATTTCTTGATCCAATTCACCCCGTGTGATAAAATCCTATCTCGGGAATAGATTCCAACTACTCGACTTCTATCAGATCCCTATGAATATAAGCATGGCAGTTACTACACGAGTCTGTGAGCTATTCTAACCACTCCTTGGTTTATTTGGTCATGCAAGTGGATGTCAAACACCTTAAACGTAATGCACAAACATCTGAAGATGTAAGGTGAATGAAAACTGCAAAGACACTGTAAGGAACTTAAATGCCAACTGGGGCTTGCCTGAATGCGAGTCCAAGTCTATGTTAGTCTCTGGCAGCTGGACTTCCAAAGCTTCCGGCTGCTCCTCGACTTCAGTTACTACATGTTATGCATATACTATATATGAATGACTTTGAAAATAATTAATAAGTTTAACGTCACAAGCTAATATATTGTGAATCAAATAAGATTATGATCTTAAATGGCTTTGGAACTTTTATGGTAGATACGAGGGCTATAATGGAGACTCTTGCAAAGAACAGAAGTTGATCAAGGAAGTTTGTTGTCCCTAAAATTCCTACATGTATAAACCTTCTACGAGTTTTGGTTGTAATTCTAGAGGTCTATCATGGCTACCTGTGGTTGTACCATACAGAGGGGTCTCACTGGTTCTAGGAATATTTTTTTTCAAAATTTTCTAAGCACACTACTGTGATAATTTGAATTTAGAAGTTTGGACAATTTTCTGTACAAATTCTAAATGAAATTGGCTATTTTTATGTTCATAGAGAATACACAGGTGATCAGACCATGTAAATAAATACTAAAGACCCTGAATTTTTTTTTGAAGTTCAAGGATATTCAAATGAAGGTTATGCAAAAATTTGGTAATTTTCCAACCAGCAGAACTATAATAATTAATCTATAAGAATTTTGTTTATTTGAATATGGAGCAATTCCTATAGAATTTCATACAAATCCAAGTTCACCACGGGAAAAGTATTCTTGATGGTGGTTCTAACAAAATTTATTTGGTAATTTTTGGACAATTCTACTAGGAAATATGGATTTTCAAAGTTACAGCAATTTCTGGAATAAAAATCCAATGGGAAATTTTGAATAACGAAGGGGGCCCACGGGTTTAAAATGCATCGATCGAGATTAAGAAACACCGGGCCACATGGTTCAGGGAGGTAGACACATGGTATCCTCATCCGCACCAGATACGGGCATGAGCTGGTTAGACTGACGACAGGGGCCCACCCCGAGTCATCTTGAAGCTCGTGCCGACAGCGCTCGGGCAGCGCCCGACGGCGGCCCCTCGCCGCAGCCCGCTCTAGGGCACGGAGACATTCCTCCCTCGCTGTCCCCACCTAAAATCAGACGATGAACACGATGGTGAAGCTCCCCACAATGATGGATGGCCGGATAAATGGTCTCGACGGCGGCGGGCGGAGCTAGGGTTCTGGCGAACACGAAATCGCCTCGGCAAGGGCTAAAACCACTCAGTAAATGATCCGAGATATTCCTGGCATTATGGAGATGATCATGATGGATCGTAAACGGATTGAAATGGGTCGCAACTGGAAGATCGATGGTGACGTGGGGGTCTGACCGTGGCGGGTAGGAAAATTCCTATCCCATCATGTTCAATCGATGAAAATCAATGGGGTTTCCTCGAGGGTGTGCGCCAAGTAGTCTAGAACAACACTTTCCATGGACAGGAGCTATGATCGAACGTGGAAAACAAATTATGGCCGAGACCGACGCAGTTGATACATGAAGTTCGTCGGGGAAATAACTAATACTCGAGCTACAAGCTATGACATGAGCTGAAAATTTGCGAGCAAGAAATAGACATGATTGTGAACCTTTTTCCTTAAAGGATCAAAGCTTGCTAATGGCCGTAGCTGCAGTTCCACGGAGCAGCAGAGGCAACAAAACAGAGGAGTTCGCCGGCGGCCCGAAAATCTTCAAGTCCGTCGATGGGGAGCCTCAAACTGTGAAGGATAATGATCAAGGAGCTGCGCAAGAGGTTAGGGAATAACCCAGAGAGAAGAAACTAGAGCCATACAGACACTGTTGCTCCTTGGTGGATTTTGAGGGGGAGGGGAAGAACTCGCCGGGAGTGAAGTTCTTGAGCCAGGGGTGAAACAAGTAGGAAAGGCTCGACTTGGGGGCTGAAGAGGTGATAAGGAGGAGCCTCGGGATGAGCTGTCGGCAGCTAGAGTCAATGCAAGGAGGCAAGCAGCTCTGTGGCAGTTGCATGGGAAGAACAGGGGCAAAATTGTCTCCGTGACCAATGGGTCCCACCTCTCCCTTCAAGCTTATCTTCTCTGTACACTGAATTCTCCCACCAAACTTGATCTAAAAATCCTAGAAATTAGTGGAGAAGACAAAAAAAATGTGTAGAGTCAGATTCTGAAATTAGATTTCAAATTTGGATAAGTTTCAATTGAAATTCAAATTCAAATTTGAATTTGAATGAAATTCAATGGATTCACTGAATTAAATAGCAAATGATCTTCAAAAATTATGAAACTTCGTGGATAAGTCAAGAAAGTCATGCTGATCATGATGGTGTGTTCAAATTTTATGTTCAAATAAGTTTGAACAGAATTCAAAATTTGAACTTAAATATTGCTTGAATTTGCTAAGCGTCTCAAATAAAATAGAAAATGGAATTCACAAATCTTGAAACATGGCAGGAAAGATATTTGGAATATTATGAGGCCATGGAAAAATGTATAGCCTCAGATTTGAATATTTTGACAGGGCCTAAATGTACAGTGCTATATTCAAAATAATTTGAATATATTTAGTATTGCATAGTGTTTTGCCCTAGAAAGATCCATTGAATAAAATCCAAAATTTGCAAGAAGGTCACTTGAATTATCCTAGTGTCATTGGTGAAGTCGATCCCTTATGTTAATAAAATTTTAAGTATGAGGGAAAGAAATATTCTTGATGATATCAAGTTCATGTGTACAACCACAATTGATCTTTACTATGGTTGAAAACAAACTGGTAACTGAACTTCATATTATGGAAAAGCTGGAATTTTACATTCCTCCCCCCCTTAAAAGAATATTGTCCCGAGATTACAATAGGAAGGATAAAAGAAAAAGATCTAATGAACATATGCTGCTAACAATTTCGGATAGTTTGTTCTGAGGTATTACTCGCTTTCCCACGTTGCTTCTTCAGCCGTGTGGTTTCCCCATAAGACCTTGTAGAAATGCAAGGTGCGACTTCTTGTTGTGCGAGTCTTCTCATCGATTATCTGGGTTGGATGCTCAGAGTAAGTAAGATCTGGTTGGAGAGCTTCCAAATCCTCCATACGGACGTCAGCTGGGGCCTTAAGACATTTCCGCAACTGCGAAATGTGAAACACATTATGGACCCATGAACGCGGCGCTGGCAGTTCTAGCCGATAGGCCAAAGGTCCGCATTGTTCTTTTACTGCGATTGGACCAATGAAGCGTGGAGCTAGCTTCCCTTATACTCCGAAGCGATGAATCCCTTTCATTGGGGATACACGAAGATAAATGTGATCCCCGACATAGAAGTAAAAAGATCGACGTTGTTTGTCCGCATAGCATTTCTGACGAGATTGAGCAGCCTTGAGGTTGGATTGAAGAACTCGTACTCATTCCTCGGTTTCATTTACCAAGTCGATACCATATATCAATCGTTCACCGGATTCACACCAGTTCAAAGGTGTGGGGCACTTCCGGCCATAAAGAGCTTCATATGGTGCCATCTGGATGCTATCCTGATAACCATTGTTGTAAGAAAACTCTGCCAATGGTAGATGATCATCCCAATCCTTAACATGGTGTATGGCACAGGCGCGGAGCATATCCTGTAGCACTTGGTTTACTCGCTCTGTTTGACCATCAGTCTGAGGATGTTAAGTTGAGCTTCGAATCAACTTGGTACCTAGAGATGGGTGGAGCTGCTCCCAAGACCAAGCAACAAATAAGGTTCCACGATCTGATATGAAAGTGCGGGTACTCCGTGTAGGCACAACATCCTGGCAATATACAATTCTGCATATTGCCGTGCCACATATTTGACATTGACTGGAATAAAGTGAGCCGACTTGGTGAGTCGGTCGACTATCATAGAAATCGAGTCATGCTTGTGAAAGGTGAGAGGTAATCCAAAAATGAAATCCATGCTGATGTCTTCCCATTTCCAGGCCGGCATGCTTAAAGGTTGTAGCTGTCCGGCTGTCCATAAATGACCGGCTTTCACTTGCCGACGTGTATCACATTATGATATATACTTCGCTATTTCACGCTTCATCCGGGACCACTAGAATTTCTTCTTCAAGTACTGGTACATTTGGTTACTTCCCGGATGAATAGAATACTTGGACAAATGAGCTTCCTCCAAAATCTTCTTCCGAAGTTCCATATTACGGGGCACCATGATGCGGCCTTTGAACCAGATGGTACCGTCATCGTCACATCGCAAACACTTCATCTTCCCCTTCTTCATTCTTCGGCGAATGTGCAACATGCGCTTGTCTTCCCTCTAAGCCTTTAAAATATCTTCCTTTATGGTAGGAATGAGAGCTAGATTGTAGAGCACTCCATATGGAACCAAGTAGAGACTTGACCCTTATTCTTCCATCGAGGTGATGGAAAGATAATTAAATGGGACATGCGACTCAGTGCATCTGCAACTACATTTGCTTTGCGAGGATGGTAGTGGATCTCAATATCATAGTATTTGATCAATTCCAACCATCTTCGCTGCCGCATATTCATGTCCTTCTGGGTGAAGATGTACTTCGAGCTTTTGTATCGGTGTAGAGATGCACTAGGTTGCCCAATAGATAATGTCTCCACATCTTCAATGCAAGTACCACGGCAGCGAGCTCAAGATCATGAGTCGGACAATGCTGCTCATGATTCCGATGCTGTCGTGATCCATAAGCGATCACCCTTCCGTCTTGCATCAACACACAACCCAACCCAATCCCAAATGCATCACAATAAACACCAAATGACTTGGTTGTGTCTGGTTGGGGTATTACCGTTGCTGTTGTGAGGTGTTTCACTGATTCTTGAAAACCTTCCTCACATTCCTTCGTACAGACATACTTTTTCCCTTTCTTCAGAAGTTCTATCATTGGTTTAGCTATCTTGGAGAAACTTGGAACGAACCTCCGGTAATACCCTGCTAAACCCTGGAAGCTTTGTACATTATGTACAGACTTTGAAGACTTCAATTTGAGTACTTGCTTAATCTTGCTTGGATCAACTGCAATCCCCTCAGCAGAGATGATGTGCCCTAGAAATGGCACTTGGCCGATCCAGAACTCACATTTGCTGAACTTAGCATACAGCTTGTGGTCTCGCAATCGTTGAAGCACGATGTGAAAATGTTGAGCATGTTCTTCTTAGGATTTCGAATACACACGGATGTTGTCAATGAAGACCACAAAAAACTTGTCCAACTCCGCCATGAACACCGAATTCTTGAGATACATGAAATGAGCTGGTGCATTGGTCAATCCAAAAGACATGACAAGGTACTCATACAATCCATACCTCATCAAGAATGTCGTCTTAGGCATATCCTCTGGTCGAACCCTAATCTAATGATACCCAGAACGAAGATCCATCTTCGACAATACCTTAGCACCCACCAATTGATCGAAAAGGATATCGATGCGTGGTAGTGGATACTTATTCTTGATCGTGACAACATTGAGTGGACGATAGTCCACACATAGTCTTAGTGTCTTATCCTTCTTCTCATACAATGTAGAACAGTCCAAAGGTGATGAGCTTGGACGAATGAAACCCTTGTCCATAAGTTCCTTCAGTTGATCCTTCAGTTCCTCAAGTTCCTTAGGTGCCATCTTATATAGCTTCCTTGAGATCGGCACTGTTCCCGGTACATGTTCAATGTTCAACTCGACATCTCTTTCTGGTGGCATACCAGGAAGATCATCGGGAAATACATCCGGATACTCACATACCACCGAAATATCCTCAAGTTTAATGGCCTCGGTGTTGTGAGTAGTTGGAGCCACTCGAATAATACTCTCAAGAGTGAGAGCTTGGGGAGGGTGGAGTGGAGAATTAAGATATATCCTCTGGGAAACAATGTCAAGAGTAGCAAAGTTGTATTGCAACCATGCCATCCCTAAGATGACATCTAACTTCTGATACTCTAGTATAATGAGAGAGATAGGGTATATGTTCCCACCCAGATCAAGAGGTACCGTATGGACCATCTCATTTGCTACTACTTTCCCACCCAGAGAACAAATCATATATGGGGTTTTTGTGGGAACGATAGGCAACTGATATTGAATGATGTAAGACTTGCTAATAATGTTGTGGGAAGCACCGGAGTCAAGGAGGATGACTACGGAATGACCCAGGAGAGAGAACGTACCCGTGAGTACGGGTTCGCCTTCCGGAACGTCCTCGATGGAGAGGTGGTGGACATTGCCGGTTCTGGTGGCTGGCTTCTTGGGCTGGTTGCAGGGCTGGTTTGCCCCCTGGTATGATGACTGTCCTCCGCTCTGCAGGTAGTCCTTGGCGACGTGCCGCGTACGACCACACGTGAAACACGTGTACGGGGTTTGACCGGCATGGAAGGGAGGACGAAATCCCAGTGCACGCGGTGGAGGAGAAGGTGCACGCGGAATCATCCCTGCTGCTGCTGCTGCGGATGGAAGCCGGCATTGTTGAACTGGCAAACACGAAACATCGGTGGTCGCGATGGTGGCTGCCACCTCTGGCCGGATGGTAACCGATACACCATTCGGTACTTCTGAGGAGTGCTACCTCCGCTGCTCTACGGAGCACTCCTTTTCTTCTTGTCAGGGAATAGCTCCCTAGTAGCGTCCTCCAGTACGATTGCGGCATTGACAATGTTGTTGAAGCTGCCGCTGTTGAACAAGGCAAGCTTGTCCTTTATCTTGGTGTTCAAACCCCGGTAGAAGCACTCACGCTTCCTATCTTCAGTACTCACTTGGTCCTCAGCATACTGGGCCAAGTGATTGAAGATCTTGGAGTACTCGTAAGCACTTCTTCCTCCTTTCTTCAGCTCCAAGAACTCTTAAAGCTTCTTCCTCATGATCCCGAATGGTATATGAAAGGCGCATAACGCCTCCCAGAATTTTTCCTAGCTCACGACATAGTCTGCGGGTCGTGTGGCAAGGTAATTCGCCCACCACGCTCCAGCAGATCCCTGCAACTGTTGTGCCGCAAAAAGGGTTTTTTGTTGTTTGGTCATTCGCAGCAAACCGAACTTTCCTTCGATGGAGCGGAGCTAGTTGTCCGCCTCCAACGTTTCATCGGCCTCCATGAAGACCAGTGGGTGCATTGACATGAAGTCTGAGTATGAACACAGAGAGGGCTGTCGTGGACCCACATCTGGTCACCCCCTTGACGAGACGAATGTTGAACCAAGGTCCGCAACAACTCGGTTTGCTCGTCGCGCGAGCCGAGCACTACGGTGAGAACCTCTGCTAGACTCCTTGGAAGTTCAGGAGGTGGTGGTGGTAGAACTTGTTGCTGCGGTGTCCCAGCTTGCTCTTGGGTCAGAGATTCTTCCTGACAACCTCGACTTGAACCTCCCATTTCAGGCGTCGAACGCGTACGCACCATTCTGCATCAATATGATTTTAAAATAGCACATGTTTGCTATTCCTTCATCCATTTCATATTACAGTAGTGCGAATATTGATAAGGGAATAAGTGCATAACATTAACATATATTGATAAAGTACAAACTTTATACAAGATACATTATCTCATGACCCAGTTTACGGTAAAGAACTCCAAAATGATGGACTCCCACTACGGAAGTGCATCTCTGCCATACTTGGTCCTTGTGAAATGTAATACACACCTTGTCATCTTATACAAACACACTACTTTTTATAATATGACACAAGCATGGCCACAAAATAAACACGGGCAACTACTAAACTATATGTTGCCCCGTGATGGCAGGAGTGCTGCCCCATCCTACTCCGATACGTCCTATTCGACATACTCGCGTATCTCAGGATCTTCCTCATCCTCCTCCTCAGAAATTGGTGCCACAGGTGCGGGTGCTAGAGAAAGAGTTGCTTCCTCACCCACCACCAATGATGTTGCGGCATCTAATGATTGCACATCAGCCTGTAGAAGAAACATCATATATTCTTCCAGTTCCTTTTGTGCATTCTTGCAACTGGCTTTCCAATCCTGAGTTTCCTCCTTGGATTGATCCCGTTCTTGAGTCACCGTACTCAACTGATCATCCAGCAGATGTACCTCAAGTTGACTCGCCTCCAATGCGCTTTCTACGCAGTGCATTTCCTGGCGACCTTCTGATAGATCTTGAACAGCTCGGTGCCACTGATTCTCCCTAACGTTTAGAAGTCTATTGAGAGGAGAAATAATGGCTCTAAGTGAGTCATTGGCCCACTCAAAATGATCTCCTCGAATCATAGCTTGCTTCAGATCACCCAACAACCCTTCAATGCTAAGATGTTGTGTAACGCTCAATTGACACGATGATGCTGCATATAATGCCAAGATTATCTTGGGTACCTCTCTGTGAAGGCCATAATCTGCACTCATTCGACTCGCCCACGCCTAACTAGCTATACAATCAACTGGAAAGAGCGCGAACGGGGTGCCCACCAAATGACGAAAATGAAGCTTGCAAAATCTTGTAATAGCAACACTCGTGGCAAAACACCACGTGTCTTCCAACTGATTCACATTCACCTGGATGGAGAAATGAGCCCATCCAATATATGACGGACCGGGGGCACATCGACATAGATGGTGCATCCTGTCACACCTCCGTCATCGAAGTCCCTGCCCCAATAACTCGGTATGTCGCGATACCCAAACCGTTGAAGCAGCGCTAACAACTCCGGAAAACCTTTTCGATGAACACACGTCACGAACACCAATCCATTTGATAAGTGTACCATCAAGTCCGACATCTGTGGAAAAGATACCTCAACAAAAAGGTTTCCAACTTCCAATAGTTCAAGAAAACTCAAAACTGGAGTAGTAATCATAGTCTGTTCCAGATGACCTTCCTGTGTAAATTAAAAATTTTCATACAGGAAATGTCAGAACCAGAAGTTGGGTTGCATACAAAAGTTGCATTACACTTTACAACCTTTCCAGATTGTAATCATACAGCTCTAGGTGAGCTAGGAAGTAAAATCTATACAGGTTTAAAGTTGACCTAAATTTTCTGGAAATTTTGACAGAACCTGACCTGTATTTGTGGTTATTTCCACAATTTATACAGGTATATCAAAACAATATATTGAGGTAATGACAAAAGAAAGATTGTATAACATCAAGTTAAGAATCAAGAATTAAAATATTTCAGCCATGAAACATTTGTTATACAGGTATAACGCGCAAATTCGAAACTATGTGCAAACTGTTTCCAGTTCTGGTCTGCCAGAACCAAGTTTGAGACAATAGGAATTAAACACAGTTACACCAAGGTTCAGGTCATAAGTACAAAATAAAGTTCATAGAGGAAGAGGACTTCCCAGGCTTTCCATAAATGTATAAATGTGACCATGTCACTATTCTGGACTGAGAGATATTACTATCCAAACTTAACAGAGGAACTGACTGGTTTTCACCAGCAGTCCTGCAGTTCACTGTTTTGAACTAAAAATTTGATTTCACTCAAATTTGAATCAGGAAAAACATTGTATAGAAAAACTGTAGATCGCCTTCTACCCTTTCCAGATATGTATCACAATAAGGCAGAAGACTTTTTTACAGTGAGTTATTGCAAAAATATAGAGACTGGTACAATGGTAGGGTCATCTGGAGCAGTTTTAATATACCCCAAATTTCAACAAATTATCAAGCTTTTCTGCCTTGATGGTCAACAGAAAAGTTGTAGAGGGCTTCAAGATATTCCATCCATATAGTGTACCCCTATGTTAAATAACAACTAACCAGGAACATAATCCAGCGAATTTGAGCATACTTCAGCCAGAAATTTAGAATCCTGGTTCTACCCCTTTGTCGATCCGAAACCAAAAACACAAATCCAAACATACCAGTAACTGAAAGTAGGACTTCAAACACAATGCATCCATTCTGTCGTGGAGGATGGTCAAGTATCAAATGTGGTACTGCCGCTACTACGTGCCTCACCAAAGAAAATTCTAACCGGCATATCCGGATACGTTTATAGGTGGCCCTAGTATCGTTTAATCGCAAACGTGTTCTACACAGGTCGCTACCATAGTCAGTGAAGCTGCAAAATACGAAAAATCCCCTGTCATACCTGCACACCACAAGGGCGGTTCGGGGAAACACGACAGGCAGTCACAATACACAAATATATATTTGAAAGTAAATGCATACGACTCTGGTGTGAGTCGCCCTCGAGCGAGGTCATGTCTCGAGATACATGGTTGTACTACGTCTGTACAGCAAATACTCCCACACAAACCGGCTTATACACACTCGGGCATACGTGTTTCGCATGCTCCCATAGAACATGAATAGTTCTAGAGACGCATACTATCAGGTTATTCACCACCCGACGGAGGCTCCCGGTAATTTTGAAGCACGCTGGGGTACCGCGTGTCATAGGTTCTCAGAACAATGGAAAGTTTTAGAGACTCCTATTAACATTTCCGTGCTAAGCCATGGAAATAATCACATGCTACCTCTCGCATGGTGAGCCTTCCGCAATTGATCCATTTGCGTTGGCATACCTTATCTCTTACCTGACGTCAGAGCGTCGTTACAGAATATAATAACACATAAGTTAGTTACCTTTAAATCTTATACTAATAATACTCCTTATATGGGCATATAGCTAATTCCTCACTCAATAATCCTATGTTTTGAAAATATAATCTTTTCAAGCACACTGTTCCCAATGATCTCTGATACCATGTTGTGGGGACCGGAATCCCGACATCCAAGGATCTCATTGGATGGTGATGTGCGATGCGACACCCAACAGTATACAAGAAAGGAAAGAGAATATACAATACCAAGTCTTTATGTATAAACATGGCGGAAGTTTTACAATACTAAGTGAAAAGGAAAGAAAACTATACATCATTGCTACGCTCTCGGCACTAGCTATGCAAAAGCAAAGTGATCCATGCCCTGGATGCTTCACACTAGCAACACCCAACTTACAGCGTCGTGCAGGGTTCCCACTTGGCTGTAAACCCTAGAGGGGGTGCAGCCTCGTCATTGAACCCGTCATGAGTCATATAATCTGCAAAAACTTGTTAACTGCAAACGTGAGCTTAAGGCTCAGCAAGAGTAACCCATCTCACTAGACATATGCAGGGGTGAATACTAAGCATAGGTAAGGAATAGCCTAAAGGACTCGCCTACAAGTGGATCCTTATAGTCATGTTTTAAGTAGCACATGACATTCTTCAGGCACGGTACATCATAGACTCAACAATCAAACAATAAACGCTTTGCCGATGATATGACATGCCCAAAGCACATAATGCTATTACAGGTAAAGTATGGGGAAACTTTAAACTTTTAATTGTGATGTCTCTAATCCATACAAGGTTGCAAAACAATTATAATTCAATACATCATATTCTTTTGGCTTCTGAAGTATTTACTACGTCACAGCGCAGTGAACAAGTGGTACTCTATTACCGACGGTGATTGCAATCAGGACACACCCGGACAACACAACACATACACACTTTCAGAAGCGCCAACGAGTACATACGACAGTACCTACATAACACTTCGGTACTAGTCGTATATGGCCACCTTTCACCCAACCCACGAATGCCGAACCAGTCGATTCGTCACGAGCAGGTGGTCACTACGTGGGGTGTACTCTGACGTGCCCACCAGCTAATTTACACCTTGCTGCCCTCAACCCACGCCTATAAAACGGAAAGGAATTCCTCGACAAACTAGTATCAATCTACGTCGGTTTACTGGAGCACATTTCTCCAGTATGCCGCTGGTACAATTCAAGCTTGTCCAGCAGGGCCGCACAAGGCACGACCCTTAATAGACACAGTCAGAGCTTTGCGACCAAGACCACCTCTTGTCGCTTCCTACTCATCTCTGACTGGTCTCAATTTCATATTTTTAAAACATTTCTTGATCCAATTCATCCCGTGTGATAAAATCCTATCTCGCGAGTAGAATCCAACTACTCGACTTCTACCGGATCCCTATGAATATAAGCATGGCAGGTACTACACGAGTCTGTGAGCTATTCTAACCACTCCCTGGGTTATTTGGTCATGCAAGTGGATGCCAAACACCTTAAACATAATGCACAAATATCTGAAGACGTAAGGTGAATGAAAACCGCGAAGACACTTTGAGGGACTTAAATGCCAACCAGGACATGCCAGAATGCGAGTCCGAGTCTATGTTAGTCTCCAACAGCTGGACTTCTAAAGCTTCCGGCTGCTCCTCGACTTCAGTTACTACACGTTATGAATATACTATATATTAATGACTTTGAAAATAATTAATAAGTTTAAGGTCACAATCTAATATCTTGTGAATCAAATAAGATTATGATCTTAAATGGCTTCGGAACTTTTATGGTAGATACTAGGGACTATAATGGATACTCTTACAAAGAACAGGAGATAATCAAGGAATTTTGCTATCCCTAAAATTCCTACAAGTATAAACATTCTCTGAATTTTGGTTGTAATTATGGAGGTCTATCATGGCTACCAGTGGTTTTACCATATAGAGGGGGTCTCACTGGTTCTATGAAAATTTGTTTCACAATTTTTTAAGCATTCTACTGTGAGATATTGAGTTTAGAAGTTTGGACAATTTTCTATACAAATTCTAAATGAATTTTGTTATTTTTATGTGCATAGAGAATACACAGGTGATCAGACCATATAAATGAAGACTAATGACCCTGAAATTATTACTGGAGTTCAAGGATACACAAATGAAGGTAATGGAAAAATTTGGTTATTTTCCAAAGAGCAAAACTTTTAGGAATTAATTCTATAAAAATTTTGATTATTTGAATTATGGAGCAATTCCTATAGACTTTCATACAAATCCAAGTGCGCCACTGGAAATTATTCTCCATGCTGGTTCTAACAAAATTTATTTAAGAATTTTTGGACAATTCTAATAGTAAATATGGATTTCCAAAGCTGGAGTAATTTCTGGAATAAAAATCCAATGGGAAAATTTGAATAACGAAGGGGGCCCACTGGTTTAAAATACACCAATCGGTATTAAGCAACACCGGGCCACAAGGTTCAGGGATGTAGCCACACGGGATCCTCGTCCGAACCAGATCCGGGCGCGAGCTGGTTAAATTGATGACTGGGGCCCACCCTGAGTCATCTTCAACCTCGCGCCGATGGCGCTCGGGCGGTGCCCACGGTGGCCCCTCGCCGCAGCCCGCTCCAGGGCACGGTGACACTCCACCCTCGCCACCCCCACCTAAAATCAGATGAGGAACATGATGGTGAAGATCCCAACGGCGATGGATGGCCGGAAAAATGGTCTCGACGGCGGCGGGCGGAGCTAGGGTTCCGGCGAACACGAAATCACCTCGGCCAGGGGTAAAACCACTCAGTAAATGATCTGAGAGCTTTCTGTGAGTATGGAGATGATCGCGATGGATAGTAAACAGATTGAAATGGGTTGCAACTTGAAGATCGACGGTGATGTGGGGGTCCGACCGTGGCGGGTAGGAAAAATCCTGTTCCGCCGTGTTCAATCGATGAAAATCAATGGGGTTTCCTCGAGGGTGTGCACCAGGTAGTCTAGAACAACACTTTTCATGGACAGGAGCTAAGATCGAATGTGGAAAACAAATTATGGCCGAGACCGACGCAGTTCATACACGAAGTTCGTCGGGGAAATTACTAATACTCGAGCTACAAGCTATGACAAGAGCTGAAAATTTGCGAGCAGGAACTAAACTTGATTGCGGACCTTTTTCCTTAAAGGATTGAAGCTTGTTAATGGCCTTAGCTGGGGTTCCACGGAGCAGCAGAGGCGACAAAACAGAGGAGTTCGCGGCCCGAAAATCATCAAGCCAGTCGATGGGGAGCCTCAAACTGTGAAGGAGAATGATCAAGGAGCTGCGCAAGAGGTTGGGGAATAATCCAAGGAAGAAACTGGAGCCATACTGATACTGTTGCTCCTTGGTGGATTTCGAGGGGGAGGGGAAGAACTCGCCGGGAGTGAAGTTCTTGAGCCAGGGGTGAAACAAGGAGGAAAGGCTCGACTTGGGGGCTGAGGAGGTGATAAGGAGGAGCCTGGGGATGAGCTATAGGCAGCTGGAGTCGAAGCAAGGAGGCAAGCAGCTATGTGGAAGTTGCATGCCAGGAGGTGGCGCCATGGGAAGAACAGGGGCAAAATTGTCCCCGTGACCAATGGGTCCCACCTCTCCCTTCAAGCTTATCTTCTCCGTACACTGAATTATCCCACCAAACTTGATCCAACAATCCTAGATCTTTGTGGAGAAGCCAAATCAAATGTGTAGAGTAAGATTCTGAAATTAGATTTAAAATTTAGACAAGTTTCAATTGGAATTCAAATTCAAATTGGAATTTGAATGAAATTCAATGGAGTCACTGAATTAAATAGCAAATGAGCTTCAAAAATTATGAAACTTCGTGGATAAGTCAAACAAGTCATTCTGATCATGATGCCATGTTCAAATTTTATGTTCAAATAAGTTTGAACAGAATTCAGAATTTGAATTAAATATCGTTCGAATTTGCTAAGCGTCTCAGATAAAATAGCAAATGGAATTCACAAATCTTGAAACTTGGCAGGAAGGCTATTTGGAATATTATGAGGCCATGGAAAAATGTATAGCCTCATATTTGAATATTTTGAAAGGGCCTAAATGTACAGTGCTATATTCAATTTAATTTGAATATATTTAGTACTGCATAGTGTTTTGCCCTAGCAAAATCAATTCAATAAAATCCAAAATTTGCAGGAAGGTCACTTGAATTATCCTAGGGTCATTGGTGAAGTCCATCCCTTATGTTAATAAAATTTTAAGTATGAGGGAATGAAATATTCTTGATGATATCAAGTTCATGTGTACAACCACAATTGATCTTTACTATGGTTGAAAACAAACTGGTAAATGAACTTCATATTAAGGAAATGTTGGGATTTTACAATGTTTTATGCATTCCTTGTCTAGGTACTCCTCAACTTGGGTGTTCTTGAACTTCGTGCCATTGTCACTTCGAATGTTCTTGATCTTCAATGAGAACTCATTTTGGGCACACTTGAGAAACTTCTTGAGGGTTCCTTGAGTTTCTGTCTTATCATGTAAAAAGAAAACCCACGTGAAGCGCGAAAAATCATCAACAATTACTAAACCGTATTTGTTACCGCCGATGCTTATGCAAGCTATTGGACCAAATAGATCCATGTATAGTAGCTCAGCGCTCTTGTCAGTGTCATGATGTTCTTCGCGGGATGAGGTGCTCCTACTTGCTTATCGGCTTGGCACGCGCTACAAGGTCTGTCTTTCTCAAAAACAGCATCCTTCAAATCTCGGATATGATCGCCCTTAAGGAGTTTTTGAAGATTCCTCATACCACCATGTGCTAGCCATCTATGCCACAGCCACCCCATGTTGGTCTTTGCAATCAAGCATGTGTCAAGTTCGGCTTTATCTTTGTTGAAGTCAACAAGATAAAGCTTTCTCTTTAACACACCCTTGAATGAAACTGAGTCATCACTCCTTCTAGAGACGGTCACACCTTCATTAGTGAACAAGCAATTATAACCCTTGTCACATAATTGAGATATGGACAATAGGTTATAATCTAAGGAATCGACATGTAAACCATGAGAAAGAGTGTGTTGAGATGATATGGAAATTTTACCGGTACCGAGCACCCTTCCTAGACTGTTGTCTCCAAAATAGATGCCTTCTCTTGGATATTCATTTACTTCATACTCAACGAACACCCTTCTCACTCCAGTCATGTGATTGGTGCATCCATTGTCTACCACTCATTTTGCTCCACCGGAGGAGTAGGCCTGCAAAAACAAATTACAACTTGGTTTTAGGTACCCAAGCTTGCTTGGGTCCTTTGAGGTTAGTTACAAGTGATTTGGGCACCCACACGTTAGACTTGGTGTTCCCATGGTGTGGCCCAGCATATTTAGCATAAACTCTACCAATATTAGTTTCATGACAACATATGATGCGTCAAAAGTTCTAAACAATAGTTGTTGTTCATATGTGTTAACATTTTTGGACTTATTGACATCAATAGGCTTTCTAGATTGAGAGGAGTTTCCCTTGACAAAAGAATTGTGTTCCTTGTTATTCTTGTGGCTTCTAGCATTTTGTTTTTAACCATAAGAATACCCGATGCAATATTTGACATTAGGAGGTCTTGTGGCCACGTATGCAATGTGTGCATACTAGATCTTCTCCTTGTCAAAGATGCCACTACGGGGAGGATGCTTGTCCTTTTTCAAGTTCGACTTATCCTTCAAATTAGTGTCAACTTTATCACACGCACAAGTAATAGTAGTTTCAGATTTTAGGTGTTGAGAAGGTGATCTTGAAGAGGATGAAGGGTCACGTTGTTTGAGTGACTCAACTTGTACCTCAAGGATCTTGTTAATTTTGGTAATGTTAGCAAGTTCATCCTTGATGATAACATTTGATTCGCTTAACTTCAAGCAAGCTTCCTTGCTTGAAGCTAACTCAAGCTCTAGTGACTTGCTTTGCTCCTTTTCAAGTTCAAGGAGCTTTTTGATCTTAAGATACTCCTCCCTTTGAAGGATGATCATATCTTCTTCGCGATCAACAAAATCCTCCTTATCAATATTTTTGCAGCAGTTTTCTTATCTAAGACAACAAGCATATCTTCATTATCACTATAAGCATCACTATCGCTGGAGTAAGAATGCGAGGAGGAAGATTTAGTTGTTACCTTTCTTTTACCTTCCTTCTCCATTAGACATGTGTTGTTGTCCTTCCTTGCGCCAATAGTTGGGAAGAGGGTGGATTTCTTGTTTGTCTTTTTGATGGCTATGCTAGCCACCTCCTATTCCTCTTCGAATGAGGACTCATCATTTGAGTCCCACTCCTTTCCTAGTTGTGCCTGTCCAATTTGCCTTTTCTTCATGAACATCTTCTTGGGTTGAGGCTTTGTATCCTTGGTCTTCTTCTTGTTTTCTTTATAAGTACAATCAACTATAAAGTGGTCCTATTCACCACAATTATAGCAAGCACACCTCAACTTAGGTCTTGACTTGTCTTTGTGTCTTCCTTCATTTGGCTTACCACCTTGTCATTTTTTCATCATCTTTTTGAATTTCTTCATAAAGAGGATCATGTCCTCTTCATCTATATCGTTGCTTTCTTCGTCGCTGTCCTCTTCTTATTGAGCTTCTCGAGCTTTTTTTGACATGGGCTGGCAAGTGGACTTCAACGTGACTCCTTTCTTCTTTGCCGAGGTGAAGTCGGCAATCTCTTTGACATGTTTTGCTTGTTTTCCCATCATCTCAAAGTAGATGATGTTTCCAAGCAATTCGTCTAAGGGTCATTTTCTTGTACCTTGGGCTTTCTCTTATCATCGAACATAGAGTCACATTTCGAGGCATGAAGGCTCTAAGGATTAGCTTCACCACCTCGTGATCATTTCAGCTTTTGCTTCCACATGCTCGAAATGTATTAAAGAGAGTCCTCAACAGATTGTACATGTCTTGTGGTGACTCATCTTCCTCTATGGCAAATCTCCCCAATTCACCTTCGATCATTTCAATTTTGGCTTTTTGCACATGATGATCGTCTTCATGTGCAGTTTTTAATGTGTCCCATATCTCCTTGGCAATTTTGAGTCCATCCACCTTGTTGAACATGTATCGGCTCAATGATGAAGTTATGATAGCTGCAGCTTGAGCGTTCTGATAAATAGCTTGCTCTTGAATTGGGGTGAGCTCTTCATCGTCATCAGGGATATCTATCCCTGTACACACTATATGCCACAAGCTGGCATTAAGCGATATTAAATGCATCTTCATATTTTGCCTCCACATTGAGTAATCATTACCATCAAAGTTTGGGGCTTTTCCTAGAGGAATAGACAAGTAATGATTGTTTTTGGATTTCAAACGATCATAGTTAAAAGTATATTGGGAGTAGTCGATGTGACTACTCTCCTTCTTCTTCTTCTTCTTCTTCTCATCCTCGATTTTTATCTTTCCTTTGGAGAGGGCATTCTTCCTTAGGAGCTCCTTGAGTTCAAGAGTCTCCTCATCGTCATCCTCGAAGTCTTGAATGGCGTCGAGGAGCTTCACTAACTTTTGAGTCTTTTCATCTTCAACCTTCTCTTGGTTGATGTTCTTGTGCGCATCCTTGTTGTCTGACATTTTCTCTTCGAGCAATTAGTCTCCTTTTGAAGAGTCCTTCTCTGATACCAATTGAATGTAGCCTAGAGGGGGGGGGGGGGGGGTAAATAGGCTTTTTTGAAGTTTTTCTCGAAACCTGAAACACTTAGCAAACTGATCAAATAAAGAGAAATCGGACTAGTCCGGTAGGGTGCGGACTGGTCCGGTGTGTGCGGACTAGATTGATCAAGTTTGATTAATGATTTCGAACCCGGTACTTTATGCAGCGGAAATGGAGTTGTAAATTGAATGTATTGCTTCAAAGAAACTAGATGTGGCACAAGTTAACTTTAGATTCAAAGTTTTAACACAAATTTAACAAGATTAAGCAAACCCTAGATCACTATGAATAGGTAGAACTAAATAACGGACACAATTATTTTTATCCCGTGGTTCGATTCCACAGAGGAAATATACATCCATGTTGAGGAGCACACGAAATGACTGGGTCTTCACCAACCCTACCCTCGCCAAATCGCCACGGAGGCCGATTCTCTTCCACTAATCACAAAGGGGATAAAATAACCGTGTTCAAGGGGCCTTCTCACAAGTTGAGGGTTCCCCGAGATTTACAACTGAAAAACACCACCAAACACACTCGAAAAGTATGCAATGAAAAGGGTGTCAAAGAATCAAACCCGAGAGCTCAAGTCGTGAAGAACGTGTCTCTCCTTTGATCTATGGTTATTCCTTGAGGATTTGATCTTTCTTCCGTTGTATTGTGTGGAGAGACATGTTTTCTAGGCTCTTGGAAGGTGTGACGGTGCAGGGAGTCGAGAAGGATCATAGTTGGGCCATGCACCTCTATCTATACTAGGCTTTTCAAAGGTTACCGTTAGGGTTTGTGATGTCTAGACTAGTCCGTGGTGGAGCTCTCGAAATTGGCAGTGAACTGGAGGCAAAGTTCCCTCCAAACTATAAATGGAGTTAGGAGGTAGACTCATGAACCAGGACTTTGTTGTCCCAGTTAGATCCATGGGAAAGTAGTTGGCCATCACAGCATCATTGCCTCCAGGCGCGAGGTTGGCGGTGGAGTAGATCTGAAGAAACTCGATGGGGTTGACTATTCCATCGTACTTCTCTGCCAGATGAGGCCAGAACTTATGTGGCCAATTGGCCATGTGGAGATGCATGGCAAGGGTCGAGCATCCACCCCCACTCCCAAGGGAGAAGGGTTTTCTCGAGCTTCTTGCCTCTCGCGAGCTTGCTCAATGTGGATGCGGTCGTCCTGTCTCATGTAACGGCGGTCAAGCTCCAACCGGAGATCATGCATTGAAGGCCTTGATGCTGTATGAGTACGTCGTGCTCCAGAGAGCAATGACATCACTTGCTGGGAGGGCGCATGTCTCATGTGCTCTGATGTCTGAGGACCAAGTCTTCCAGACAAGGTCCTGTTCCTTGAAGGTGCCTGCCCAGCAGGGGGTAGACCTTTATTGCTGATAGCATCGGCTGCGGCTGCAACCAAACTCCACATCAGCGCGCCACTGTTCCATCGCGTCCTGAGGAGCTCTGGGCGCTGGTGGACGCTGAAGAAGAGTCCGCGCTGCGTTTAGCGCATTCTTAGGATTGTTCGTCGATTCAGTGACTGACGCGAAGGCATCATCTGGTTGAGATGGTGGAGGTGGTGGTGGAACGACACCCGCTGGGACAATGGTGTTGGCTGGCTGCTGCATGTTGGAGGAATTTCCTCTGACAGGCTGCTCAACCAAGTAGTTGGATGGGGCGGCGGCGGATTCAGATCTTAGCACCCCTACCTGGCGCGCCAAATTACGAAGTTTTGCAACGACACAACCCCCGGTACTACTAAAATGTAGTCCTCGAAGGTTTGTATTCGAATGGGGCACATAAGATCAGGAACAAGATGATGACACATTGTTTTTACATGGTTTTGGCCGCCTGAGCGTAATACCCTACTCCACGGTGGTTATTAATTGAGTATGTGTGTATACAGCGAGTGTCTGAGGATGCTAGCATGCCTGTGAGCTTGGTCCCTTCTATCGTGCGACACAACCCTTTTATATCCCAAGGACTGGCCGTTACAAAGCTTGACTTCCACGACAGGTGGCCCCGACTGTCATTTACCACCTATATACGATGTACATGCATAATTTGTGATTAACAGTGTGATAACACACCTTAATAGTGGCGCTACCTGTCTTGATGGTCCTCCGATCGCATGTCATTAATACTCAATTAATGACACATTAATCATGTCTTGTAATGGAAGTTTAATAGGTTGTCCGCGCTCTGGGGGATCCCGTAGTCTTCCCATTGCAGGATTAGGTCCGGAGGTCCAACATGTGGCAGCTCGGCAGATTCCCGCTGCGGGGAGGCAGTTCCGGAGCTACTTGACACATATCGGTATCGAAGCTTCTTTTTACTGGGGGTTAGGTTCGTGGTTGCTAGACACATGGCGGTACCAGAGCTTCCCATTGAAGAAAGATAGGTCCGGTCCCGCAGGACATGTAGTGACACCAGAGCTACCCATATGAGGGATGCGGGCCCAGTGTCGTGTTTTGTCTTCGGAAGACATCAACTCGAACATAGGAACTCCTTTGTTTTAAGTGCAGTATCCGGGGGTACCTAGTATCTAGGGTACCGACAATGGTGGTTAATGTTTTTGCTATGGTTTGCAACATGCTTATATGAGGTGCCCACGTAAGGTGTTTTGGTTTCAGAACTAACGTGAGTCAGGTTGAGGACTTGTGGTCGAATGTATTGGTTGTTTATTCATGTGCGGGCGTTGCTTGAGTTCAATACATTGCTGGTGACGGGATCCATTGAACTAGTCTTAGGGAGAAGATGAGGTTCAACAACCAAGTTACGGAGGAATTGTGGTTGAGGTTATTGGAAGGTGTTTGCATGTGTACAAAGAGTGCATGGACGTGGATACATGGTTCCAAGATGTGATGAAGATATGTGGATGTAAAGAATTGGTCGGAAAGGACCAACTGACTTGGTTATGGACTCAGGTTGTTGAGTCGTGTTTGACTCAGATATGGAAAGATTTGAATTGGTTATGATAGGTTTTCATGTGAGTCACGAAGTTGAGTTGTTTTTAGGAATGTGGGATACGTTCCTAAGGTGTTTGGAAGTCTTAATAACTTTTATCCGCATATAAAACTGTCTTGATCAATTGTGGAATGTTTTGGTGGAAACTGAGTAGGATACGAGTCCTAGTTTGGTTTGGGTTGGCCTCATGGCTGGTTATATAAGCAAGGGAGGCCAGAGCTCATGGAGCACGAAGTTTGGGCTGTTCCTCTTGTGTTATGTTGAATAAATATTGTAGTTTTAAGGAACTTTTGTGCCTTGTTCGTTCGACTCGTTTCAGACAAGTTTTTCTCATCGAGTTTCTGCACAGCATTACCTTGCTTCAATGGTTTTATCATAACTCGAGTTTTACAGATCAAATTGACGTGATTATTTTTGGGTTGTCTTCCCTACATGATTATATATCATCTCTGAAAATTTCACGGTCATTGGATTTGTGGTTTCTGATCTACACGAGTTTCTTTGCAGTGTTGTAGATCCATTTTTACTCGGGTAGAACAGATTGACCTTTGTTCGATCTTTCGACCATAACTTGAGTTTTTCTTGACGGATTTCAGTGATTCTTGTTGTAACATATTCTTGACATGATTCTCCACAATTTATACTGGTTTTTTTTTCACAATTGATCACGTTTATATTAGTCGCACACATGATTTATTTAACATGTCAATTTTTTGCTATGGGGTTTTCGCTGCTTCTGCTGAAAAAGTTGTAATGCACCATTCACACCCCCTCTAGTATCTTTTCATGTGCTCTTCCATCCTACAATCATTTCATCTATGTGAATTCCAAATCATTCGTACCGCACATCTTTTATTTTATTTTGAAAGCAAATCTACTCTACTTGTTTTTATGTTATTTTTATATGCAACGTGGATGATGGGTGAATGGAAATAAATATCCAAGGGGTTTGATACAAGTTACCTCAAGTGGAGGTCTTCCCCCAAGCTTTTTCTTATTCAATGTCCGTGATAGGGGTCGAAACCGACAGATGTAGGCTGTGAGGTTGGCCTAACCTTGTTGCAGCATGGCTTTGGCATTGGAGGGCTGCGTGTCCATGTTAGATTGCCTTCCATGGGTTTCATGAGTGTGGTCGAGAAGATTGTCATCGATGACGCTCATCCACACTTTAAGGATTCCATAGTTTGGATGTACCTTGTTATTCCTCGGGTAAGGTAGTGATAACCCTTAGCACAAAGTCATGACGTGCAGTCAACATGTGTTGAGTGTGTTCCGTCATTCTTTGGCTAAGGTGTATCATACCTTCTTACCATAAAGGAATAACTTGTACCCCTCATGCATTGGTTATGATCTGTGATTCCTTGGCTAAGATAATGATACCCATTAGCCACAAAGGAGTGACATGTACCCAACACGTGTTGAGTACAATCCGTTATTCCTTCGCTAAAGTACAACATACCTATAACCACAAAGGGATGACATGCACTCAACATGGGTTGGGTGTGATCTGTTGTTCCTTGGCTAATGTATACATTCTAGCCACATAGGAACAACTTGCACCCAATATACATTGTATGTGATCTTTGTCATTCCTTGGTTAAGGTGCATCATACCTTTTAGCCACAAAGGAATAACTTACACGTAATGATGGTGGCAATTCCCTTGAGCTTGAATGAGTGCTTCGAATAGTTTAGAGCATAATGCTCTCACACGTTCGTAGCAGCCCATTGGTTGCTCACAGAGGGTTTTCATGTCAAATCTCCGGCCTCATATAGTTATGGTTGACCTTTGGCCTTAATTTCCAATGGGTAGCAACCATCCTAATTTACTCCTTAGCCAAGAGATATTGAAATTCAATCCTCTTAGGGTTTCAAACAATCGGATCTTTGAATGCTTGCATACTTATTTTACTCCTGCAACTTCCTCTCTATGATAGACGTGGATGGTTAGCTCTCGTTACTTCTACAAATAAACTTTCGGGTTAGGTAACCGAATCTTCATTTGTACGCACAGGGAAGATCAAATATGCATTGGGTCCAATTTCTAGTTTATCCATGAACAGTGTATGAATCATTGCTAGGTGTGGGGCTTTATGGATAAATCAAGTTGAACATTTTCTAAAGATCCTACTCATAGCAATGCAAGTGATATATATACACTATATGGATCCTTAATCTTGTAACATTTCTAACCATCATAGTTTTATACAAGAGAAAATATTTATCATTTGATCCTCCTGAACATTTTTATTATCTTGCATAGGAATTTCAAATTTAGTGACCCATGTATGAATTAGTTTTAAATCAGAATTATGGGCATCACTATTCCTAGGTTGCTACATACCAATAACACCATTAAGTAATTTCATAAGAATTACCTAGGCAGAAAATGTCTAAGTCAATTTTAGCAATGCTTATGAAATTCTAGGTACTTGTTTAAATTTATTCCTAAGTAAGGTGGCATTCCTTTTTGAATAATCAAATATAGTAATATCAAAACTTACTCTCGTGACGATACATAAGAATTGAATGATGAGAAGTTGTAAACCTTCCTGACTAGTGTAGGAAAAATCATTCAATCCTAATGCAATTGAAACGACGGAAAATTTTAACTTGTACCTCAATTGAAGAGTAGTCTTTGTTGAAGGTCGTCCATGATAAATGAGAATAGGACTCCTTCAGCTCCAGCACAAAGGTGGTAATGGATTGATGGACCAACCCATGACATGAATGTTGGATGAGGAAACAACTATCCACCCTATGGTGGGGGCAAACAAAAAAGAACTCTCGAGCCTCCCCCAAGCTTGGAGATGGATCACTTTGGCTCCTCCTGTAACCTGAAATTCTTCCGCGAAAGGCAATGGTGTTGCCTAGCGGAAATTTGTTGAGGTACGCCTTGAATCATCTTGCAGTTGAGCACTGGCGTCCTCGTTGGCCATCCCATAAAATGGGTTAGCCAACACTACCCTGTTTTCACACAAAAGGTGAAAACAAGCAAGGGTAATCCAGTCTAATAACTATTAGTACCTATAGCTTAATCATAAGTGATTGCTATCCTTCACTTCCTTTGCCTTCCCTGGCAACGATGACAAAAATGTTCGTCAACATTTCTTAACATCACAGATCATCTTTCAAAAGAGATGATATCCGCAAGCGCACGGAAACTTTCGTGTAGAATTTCACCCAAGAGTATTCCCAAGGGTATCATATTTATTCCAAAGGAAGGCAATGGAGTAAAGTAAACACTACTCTTATGATCAAGCTATGGGATACTAATCAACTATCAAGACAGGGACAAGTCAATAATATATGGGTAGTGTGACACTATCCTAAGAAATATATTCTAATGTGTAGATGTAGGATCGAAGAGCATGTGTAAAGCTATCAGAGGGGGGGTGAATGGTAGATTAAAACTTTTCAGCAGAAGCAACAAAACACCCCTCGGCAGAAAACCGATCTGTTAGAGAAACTGCGTGTGCGACTAATCTAAATGTATTCAACTGTGAAAAAACTAGTATAGATTGTAGATAATCAAGTCACGAAGTCATAACAACAAGAATCATGAAAATCCGTCAAGAGAAACACAAGTAAAGATCAAAAGATCGCACAAAGGTCAATCTGTCCTACCCGAGAAAAACAGTTTTGGGACACAGCATAGAACCTCGTGTAGATCAGAAACCACAAATCCAATGACCGTGAAATTTTCACAGATGGTATAAATCAAGTTGTGAAGACAACCCAACAAGAATCATGTCAATCAGATCTGTAAAACTCGATTCATGATAAAACAACTGAAGAAAGGTAATGTTGTGCAGAAACGCGACGAGAAAGTCTTAACGAAAAAAAGTCGGACGAACAAGGCACAAAAGTTCCTTCAAAATACGAATTTTATTGATCAAAACACAGTAGAAACAGCCCCAAATTTTTCTACCACGAGCTCTGGCCTCCCTTGCTTATATAACCTACCCGAAGGCCAACTCAACTCAAACTAGGACTCTAATCCCACTCAATTCACGAATCAAAACTTTCCATAACTGCTCAAGACTCTTCTATTCACAGATAGAAGCAATATTAAGACTTCCAGACACCTTAGGAACGTATGCCAAATTCTTAAAACAACTCATATTCGTGACCCACACGAAATCCTATCATAACAACTTAAAACTTTCCATATTTGAGTGAAACGCGACTTAGCAGCAGCATGAGTCCATAACCTAGTCGGTTGGACCTTTCCGACCAATTCTTTAGGTCCGCATCTCTTCATCACGCCTCGGAACCATGTAGCTACGTCCATGCACTCCTTGCACATGTGCAAACATCTTCACGACATCCATGGTACCTTCATATGCATTGTTCTTGACTCAGACATGTTGTGCTACCTCCCGATCAACTCAACCACAATTCCTCCCGAACTTGGTTGTTGAACCTCATCTTATCCCTAAGACTAGTTCAATTGATCTGTCACCAGCAATGTCTTGAACTCAAGCAACACCTGCATATGAATAAACATCCAATACTTCCGAGCACAATTCCTCGACTTGACTCTCATTAGTTCTGATAACCACAACACCTTACATGAGCACCTCACATAAGTATGTTGCAAACCATAGCAAAAAGATATCAACCACAACCACCAAAACACACCGAAAACTTCGTAAAATAAAACTAAGCAAACTTTCAATAGATTTAAAACAAGTTCAAAATATTTCAAATTAAAAGCTGAACAACTGCGATCAAGCTCCCAACCTTGCCAAAGATCATTGGACCTTGAACCGTAGCTCACCAAAGCTAACAGAATCTAGCGCCGAAACGTACCAAAGATAGCAGGACCTAGCGCCGGAGCTAACCAAAGCTTGTCGAACCTAGTGCTAGAGCTTACCAAAGCTAGTCGGACCTAGCACCAGAGCTTACCAAAGCTAGTCAGACCTAGACAAAGAAGTCGAACCTAGCCAAAGCAAGTCGGACCTTACGTCGGACCTTGCCGGAGCTACCAAAAACAAGCTGGACCTATCATCGGACCTTGCTGGAGCTCGGACCTAGAGTCGGACCTTGATGATAAAGGTGTTTTGGTAGTATTCAAAAATTTTGTCACCATAGCCAATTTATTTAGCACACATAGGTCTCACAGTAGATGGGTCCTAATCGAGATTAGACTAAGAGTTGGGGAGTTACTCCTAAAATGCTTTTAATATACATATACATAGCCTAGGTTAGATACTAATGAGTGTGTCAACAGTGAATACTTATGCTAAGTTGTTCAACATATCTGGCACGGGTTTACCCCTAGCAATATTAGGACGACCCCCACCAAGAGCCTGTGACTTAGCCGAAAGTGGAGGATTACCAAGGACAGATAGGGTTGTGACCACCTATTGCCTACATCTTCAATCGGTTGATCTACAAGATATCCAAAGTTACTTAACTATCCCAGTACCATGCTGGCATATTAAGTAAATACCTTAAGAGTCATGATGCAAGCCATCTGAAGGCAATGACTAACCTAAACATCATTGAACCAATGTTGAGACATAGCATATGTTATTCATATAAACATGATCATATCATAACTAATTATACTATAGTGGGGGTTTGTAGTATTTATGGTGATAGATTAAGGTTAAAGGAATTCCATGAGATAATAGGAACAATAAAACTTTAGCATATGTTGGCTCTCTTGTGGATGAGACTATTGATATTGATGATGAAGTTATGGAAACTAGTGAGTGGGTTAGAATTAAGATTGCCTATAGAGATGTTACCAAAGTTTCTGCATGTGTAGATGGGGCAATTGATCCATACTTCTATGATTTTTGGTTCCAAAGAGAAGTTGAAGAATTGGACAGAGGCAAAGATAACAAAATGTCAATCAAAGTTTCTGATTATGCTCCTCCTGAAATGCGAGTGAAAAGAGCAAGTTTGGGTGGAAAACAGACTAATAAGTAGATCAATCTGAGAAGGATGGGAATGCTAGTAAATCAATGCAAGGTACTTCAAAGGAGAATCCTAAGGAATCAAAAGGTTAAAAAGATATGACTGTTGTACAAAAAAGAGGTACTAAAAGAAAGGAACAAGTGCTGGATTGTGGGAGGGAGAGTCAGGATATGCATGGAGCTGTTCGATTGGAAAAGGAGATAGGGGATAATAAGTTTATACAAGGAAATAGTAAGATTCACTCTAAGAGGAGGAAGGATCCCAATACTTTTAAGGTGATAGTGGAAAAAGGATCTATGAGGAAGGATTATGTGGCAGACTATGGGATGGAAGATTGGAATGCAGATGAAGATGATTTATTTGGGGAAGAAGAAGCTGAAACGGCCTCCAAGATGATCATTCCTTACTACCCTGATATCCCATCCAAGATCCTGAGGTGTGAATTTTCAGAATCTGCTCTCAAACAGAAGGCTGGAGAGGTGTGCTTCATAGCTAAGAACATATTAAAGGAAGGGTAAAATATATCCAATGACCAAGTGTTACCAGTCACAAAGCAAAGTGAAAGGCTACAAAAGAAGCTTATGGACAAGATAAAAGAGATTGACAACATTGTTCTTCCTTCTGCTGTAAGAAAAGGTAAACAAAAGAATCATCTCTCTTTTACTGCATTATCTTTTGAGAATATTGCTTCTCTAGGAAAGGACATGGGTATTGTTATTTCTAAAAAGGACTTTGAAATTATTGACATTATGAAAAATTAGAATATGCCAGAGAGGCACATGCAACTAAAAGCAAAGATAATAAAAAAAGTGTTGAGTCCTCAAATAATATAGAGATACAAATTAGTGAGCAATCTGATAATTGTCAATTATTACTAGAATGGGTTAATGATATGCAAGTCGAGGAAGAAGGCTTCCAACCTGTTAAAAAAAGTAAAAAGACTAAAAATAACTATGGATTGGGGGAGGTGGCTCCAAGAAGAAGTAACAGGAGAGCTCCTTCAGTTTACAGGAAAAAAGGAAATCAGACTATTTCTGATTTCAAAATGAGAAAACATAAAAAATAAAAATGGATGGTCTTTTCTGGAATTGTAGAGGGGTGAGGAAGAGAGGGAAGGTTTCTTGTATTAGAGATTTTATTAGAGAGAAGTATTTTGATTTCATCTGCCTCCAGGAAACCAAAATCAAGGAGTTGAAAGAAAGTTTCTTGAGGAAGATTGATATTAGTAAAAAATATAGGTTGATGGATATTCCCTCCAAAGGAAATTCTGGAGGTATTCTGTCTGGAATTAAACTTGATAGATTTGATGTGGTAGGGGAGAATTATGGAGATTTTATTTTGCTGACTATGTTGTGGTACAAGAAAATAAATATTAGATGGTGTGTGAACAACATTTATGGGGCTCCCCAGGATGCTGGGAGGGAGAACGTTTTAATTGAGCTTGCTGCTTTCTGTGATAGGATGGATACACCCTACCTGTTAGGGGGGATTTTATTGTCCTTAGAGGGACATGTGATAAAAATAAGCCCTTTATTCCTAATAGATTTTCTAATCCATTCAATGCCATTATTGATTTCTATGAGCTTAGAGAGATTGATTTATCTGGTGGTTGTTATACATGGTCTAATAACCGCCAGGATCCAGTTTTGGAAAAGCTTCATAGAGTCATAATGTCTAATGATTGGGAGGATCTTTTCCCTAGAATTACTCTCCATAAAAAACCTAGGGACTTCTCTGACCATAACCCTCTTTTGCCTCATGATCCTCGTGTGGAACAGAGGAGAGATATCTCTTTTCACTTTGAGCTCTTTTGGCTTAAAAATAAATATTTTTGAATATTGTAGAGAGGTTATGGAATGAGCACACTAGAGACATAGATCCAATGGGTGGAGTTCTTTTTAAACTTAAGAAGATCAAAAAGTACCTTAAAGGCTGCAACTACCATGAGTCTGGAAAAATTAAGTACGGGAAGAAAGATTTAAAACATAGCGTTAAGATGATTGAGGACAAAGAAGAAAATGAGGGGATAACCAGAGAAGAAGTTAAATATAAATGTCATGCTCAAACTGAATTATTTCAAATTTATGGGTGGAGGAATTATATTGGTTGAATAGAAGAAAACAAAATTGGCTTCTTAAAGGAGATTCGAGTACAGATTACTTCCATAGAATTGCTAATGGAAATAATAGGAAGAACACAATTTTTTCTTTCAATTATGAAGGAAATATTATACAGGGGACGGATAATACGTTAAAACATGCAACTGAATACTATAAAGTCCTTTTTGGGAAGGTCAGAGGTAATGCTTTGGATTTATGTAGAGATTTTTGGAGTTATGGTGATTTTGTTTCTGAGGAGGAAAACAAGCATCTCATCATAGAGTTTCAGGAGGATGAGATTAAGCAAGCCCTCTTTAGTATGGAAAAAAATAAAGATCCTGGTCCTGACCTCATTCCTATTGAATCTACCGAGCAAAATGGAGTGTCTTTAAAAAAGACATTATTGAGTTATTTGATAAATTCCATAAAGGGGAGTTGGACATTTACAGATGTAACATTGGAATCATTACCTTGTTGCCTAAAATAAAAAATGCATAGTAGATTAGACGGTATAGACCTATTTGTTTGTTAAATAGCTTATATAAATGGTTCACTAAGGTGTTGACTGCTAGATTAGAAAAGGTGGCTGCCAGAATTATTCATAGAGACCAAACTGCCTTTATCCCAGGGAGAGACATTATGAATGGTGTTTTAGCTCTTTATGAGACTTTGCAAGAGACCAAGATCCATAAGGACGAAAATGGCATCATCTTGAAATTAGACTCTGAAAAAGCCTATGATAAGGTTAACTGGGACTTTATGAAAAAATGTTTGCAGTCCAGAGGCTTTAATGAATAGTGGTGCATGCGGGTCTCTAAGATCCTAGAGAATGGAACACTAAGTGTTAAATTGAACAACTCAATTGGTCCTCACATTCAGAGTTTTAAGGGGTTATGGCAGGGTGACCCTCTCTCCCCCTTGCTGTTTAACTTTGTAGCAGATTGCTTATCCAAGATGGTCCATACTGCTCAGAATAATGGGCTTATTAAGGGTCTTGCCAGTAATCTTTTGGATAAGGGTGTAGCTATTATGCAATATGCAGATGGCACCATAATTTGTTTGAGAGAGAATATAGAGGAAGCTTATAATATGAAATTACTTTTGGCTATTTTTGAACAAATGTCTGGGTTGAAAATCAATTTTGATAAGAGTGAAGTTTTTTTGGTTGATGATATTATGGACAAGGTTGTTCAATATGCAGATATCTTTAACTGTCAAATAGGGGTTTCCCCAATCAAATATTTGAGTGTCCCTGTTTCAGCTAATAGAATACACAACAATGACTGGCAGGCTATGGAAAATAAGGTGACCAAAAAAATTGAGTTATGGAAAGGAAATAGCCTTTCTAAAGCAGGCAGAGTGGTATTAATAAATTCTATATTATCTAATATCCCAATATATCATATGTATATGTTTCTTTTACCAAAAACAGTAGTGAATAGATTGGATACAGCTCGGAGGAAATTCTTTTGGCAAGGTGGATGCAAGAAAAAGAAGTATCACCTTGTCAGATGGCAAAAGATTTTGCTTGAGAAAGAAGAAAGGTGGACTAAGTATTAAATATCTTAGAAAAATGAATGTGGACTAAGTATTAAAGATCTTAGAAAAATGAATGTCAGCCTATTGACTAAATGGTGGTGGAAATTGGAAGTGGATAAAAGTTTATGGAGTGATTTTTTTAGCTAGATATGTTAAAGGTAGACCTATTGGGCAGACTCTCCCATATGGTCAGACCTATTAAAAATGAGGGATCTTTATATCTCTGGTAGGAGATTCATTTCGGGGAAATGGAAAAATGTCAAGTTCTGGCTAGATGCTTGGATCACCAATAAACCTTTGTGTGTTTCTTCACCTCTACTTTTTCACTTTTCTAGTGATAAAAACTTAACTGTTTCCAATTGTGTTGCTAATAATTGGACTATCCATTTTTCTCCTTATCTACCTACTGTATTACATGGTCAGTTGTATTCCCTGGTGCAAAAGCTGAATTCTCAGATTATTCGGGACTGTGATGATAAGGTAACTTGGATTTATTCATCTTTAAGTGCTCATCTCCCAATTATAATCGTATCTGGAAAGCCAGTTACCCCCGAAAATTAGGCTGTTGTTGTGGCGAATAGATAATCAAGCTATCCCAACAAAGGATGTTATGGCTAGAAGAAACTGGTCTGGTGACATTTGTTGTTGCTTCTGTACTGAAGCAGAAACCATGGATCATATGTTTTTTCATGGCCTTCTGCAAAGTTGGTTTGGTCTGTTATTGCGAAGTTACTGAATGTTAATAATAGACCAAGGAATATCAGATAATACTGGACTTGGATTAAAACTATTGTGCCCAGTTTAAAAAAATGTATCCCTTGGGCATTGCCACTGTTTCTTGGGCGATTTGGACCCTGAGAAGCAGATCTTTTTTTGATGGTAGGAACATTAACCATCCGTGTGAGATCCTTATTCTAACTTGAATCCTTCAGGCGCATGGCGGGATCCTTATGCTTCCTGGTCAGGATGACCTTGCTCCGGATCGCTGATCTTCTGTACTGTCAGGGTGGAGGGCGCAGGAGAACTAAATCCATGCATCTCTATGTTCTGACTTTCTGCAATTTCGTGTGGTTGACGGGTTGTAGTGCTCATGGAGCAAGACTATAGTTGTGTCCTTATTTTGGTGGTCTTGGTGACCTAATCTGTAAGACTGTAATCCGCATGGGGATCGTACTTCCAGTTTTCCTTCCATTCGGTAGTTCAAGTGATAAGGTATAGAGCTAGGAATGGGAGAAAATTGTTCTGTATATGGACCTCTGTTTCGTATGAAATGGAGCTGGTTGATCCGAGTTAAAAAAATAACGACTACTCCTACCACATACATGGACTCCACATTCAAACAAGAAACGCTTTATCCAAGTATATGAATAGAAGAAGACTAATAATAATATCTTTATTATGCATAAATTCACAAATATAAGAAAAGATACATGAGCCATACCTTTCCCAAATTGGACTTGGGACTAGAGACTCTCCTCCCTATAGCCTAACTCCACTAAGGATTAAGAGAACTAGTGTACACAATAGAATGATGCTCAAGTGGTGTGTTGAAGTGAGATTTGAGGGGTCCTATTTTAAGGTGGAGAAGGGTCGGCTCCCGCCACCAAAAGTTAGCGACTCAGTCACCACTAACTTCTTCAAGCCAGGAGTAGCCAACACATGGATGTTGACCAAGTTTGGCGCCAGAAGCACTTCAGCCGAACCACCACTTCGACCGAATATAAAAGTGAACTGATTCCACTGTGTTTTCTTGGGGTGACTTCCAGGTGGGTCCTATTGACTTCTATAGGGTGTACACCGTTGGATAGTGTCAGATACCTCTGTTCGTGGGCCATTTGATCCATGTGGTGCCACATGTAGACCCTTGATTGGATGGGATGGTATTTTATAGGATCCATCCCCTTAATTAACCTCAATTTTGTATAAAATACCTACATGCACTATTTCCTACAAGGACAAGTGGAAATAGGTTAAATAGAAAGGTGATGTGTGCAAGAAATGGTATTTCCTACACATAATTGAGCTATATTGATGGGTGAAATTGGTATATAACAGCCATCAACAATTACTAAGAAAATAACAAGCACCTGAAGTACTTTTCCTATCAATCCTACAACCCCCAAAATCAGCATCCAAAAAAGCTTTCAAAGTAATGATTTATGTGGAAGGAAGAAAAATGTCAAATTCTTGAGTTCCATGCAAGTATCAGAGAATTCTTTTGACGGCTTGACATTGTGAAGCACGTGGGGAAACTTTAAATCGTGCACAAAGACATACGCTGAATTGTTTGTCCGGTCTTGATTCTGTGAGGTACAAAAGTGATCCAATCATGCTTCTATATTCTTTTTGATCCATGGTTCACCATCTTCATCAAGTTCAGGTGTTGTTGCTGTTCCCATCGGTAACCGAAGAGGCTTGCTTTTGTCCATGTTGAAGCACTTAAGGAGGTCTTTTGTATACTTTATTTGATGCACAAAAGTACCCTTCTTGGTTTGCTTGATTTGCAGCCCAAAAAGTTACGTGAGTTCTCCCATCATACTCATCTTGAGTTTTCTACTCATCATAGCTGAAAACATGGACACAAGATCATGAGAAGCACAACCAAAGATAATATCATCCACATACACTTGAACGAATAATGAGTCATTGCGATGCTTAAGAAAAAAATAGTTTTGTCAGCCATGCCCATGGTAAAACCCTTTTCAAGTAAGAATGTTTTTAACCTATCATACCATGCTCTAGGGGCTTGTTTTAGACTGTACAAGGATTTGGACAGTCTGTAAACATTATTAGGAAAATCTGGATTTTCAAAACCCGGTGGTTGCTTGACATAAACCTCCTCATCTATGTAGCCATTATGAAAAGCACTTTCAACGTCCATTTGATATAACTTGAAAACTTTAGATGTAGCAAATGCTAAAAATTAATATGGCTTATAATCTAGCAACGGGAGCTGAAGTTTCATCAATATCTAGACCTTCAATTTGAGTGAAAACCCTTTGCATATAACCTAGCTTCTTTATTCCTAATCACAACCCCATCCTCACTTTTTTGTTTTTAAACACACATTTAGTTCCAATTAATGTGTGACCTTGAGGAGGAGGTACAAGTTTCCAAACATTATTTCTTTCAATATTTTCTAACTCTTCTTGCACTACAATAATCCAAGATTCATTAGTGACTGCGTGTGATATATCTTTAGGTTCAAAAGAAGCAACAAAAGCAGAATGAGCATGAGGGTTCAGATCACAGAACCTGGACCGTGTGACTCGTTCATGCATGCAAGCTTCCAATGATTAGTTGTGGAGGATGACTTTTAATGACACGGAGTGTAGTAGACACTTCACAAGCCCCTTCTTCATGTTCATCACAACTCGAAGAACTTGTGGCTCGAGGAAGATCTGAACTAGCAGTAGTGGTCGTTGGTGCTGGTTATTGAGAGGGATCAAGAGCTAGAATTTCATTGTTTATTTCTGAAATTTCTGCAGCAGCTCACTCCTTCATCCTTAATGAAAATAGTCTTCCCCTGCGGATATGGATCTTGACCTGCAATATTAGAGCTAGTACCTTGGTTAGCTTCATAATAAGAAATCTCATAATGTCTCCACAATTTTGTTAGTGTCAAGAAAAAGCACATGGTATCCTCTAGTATGAGATGGACAACCAAGAAACATGCCATCAATAGATCTAGATTCAAATTTATCAAGATTACCATGTTTCTTAACAAAGCATTTGCAACCAAAGACCCTAAAGTTTGTACCACTAGGCCTATGTCCAAACCGAAGCTCAAATGGAGTTTTCTTAGCTTAGCACGCAATAAAACAAGATTTGAGACATAACAAGCGCATCAGCCCAAAATTTCCTAGTGACATTCACAAAGCATAGTCCTAGCCATCTGAACTATGATTCTGTTCTTTCTTTCTACGACACTATTTTGCTGAGGTACATTGGGTGAAGAAAGTTGATGATCTATTCTGTTTCCAGCACAAAAGTGATCAAATGATTGGTCTTTAAAATCAGTTCCATTAATTTCTTTTAAAGATCTTGGGTGATCGAGTGAAATTCCAAGAACTAAACTTCTATATTGACTAAAACTTAATTCTTAAATGTCATAAAGTAAACCCAAGAGTATCTAAGAAAGTCATCAACAATTACAAGCACATACGACTTACCTCCAAAACATTGAACATGAGAAGGACCTATTATGTCAAGGTTCAAATGTTGTCCCGGTTCAGTTGCCATGGTCATTGTGAGCGGTGAATGTGAACCTTTAACCATTTCAACATGTCTACAAGAAGAGCACACAATATCTTTGTCCCCTTTAAGCTTAGGTAGTCCACGTATGCAATCAAGAGCACTAACACCCGTGAGATGATCAAAACCTACGTGACCAAGTCTTTTGAATCATTATCAACTAGACACCTATGCTTAGAGGATGAAATATCAAAATCAGCTTTAAAAACTCTTCCAAATGGAGACATGTTAAACATAAGCTCACCATTCTACAACATTGCAACAATTTTTAGTGAAAAGAATTTCCAGATTTACACCTAGCAATTGTGAAACAAAAAGCAACTTGTATTTCAAGTTTTTGACAAGTGCTACATATTTCAAAGTGTAGTGACTACTTACTCTAACTGAACCCCTAGCAATTATATGAGTTCAAGAATTATCGGCAAAAGTAACATTCTCTACACGTGAAACAAAAGAGAGGGGGGCAAACCATTCTTTGTTAGCGGTCATGTAGCTTGAAAAACCTGAATCCACAAGCCAAATGTTCTCCTTCATCAAGCGTTCAATCCGTATAGAAGCACAATACGCTGACAACTCAATACTCGGGCTAGTCAAAAGACATTTAGGAATCCAGTACTGAGTCACACGACGTCTAGCAGGAATAAAACATGAAAGCTGAGATAAAACAGCGGGTTTATGAGACAAAGTATGAGGATTTTTGTACCCAACTACTGACCTACGAGGTGTTACATGTTTTGCATGAAAAAACAGTAGGTTTGGGAGCAAAATTTTCATGTTTTCAACTCATTGAAGCAGGTTGCTAGTTCCAAACATTCAGTTCGTCATGAGATCTAGCTTTCATTCTTTCCTTTTTATGTTTTTATCTAGTCTACAACCAAAATCTATGACATGGCTATCTCTACCACAGTAGGTACAATGAAATCTAACTTTGTGCTCATGTCTAGATGAGCAAGAACATGTCTGTTACCAACCGAATGAGACAACACTCCTGCTTACTTAAAGACACATCTTTTTGTTTAGGAACAGTCTGAATCAAACCACTTCCTAGTGGCTTATTGACCTTTGGTGGATGTGCCATAGAATGAGCATGGAAATCAAAACCTAAACCAGTTTTATCATTGCAAGACATGGAGGATTTCATCATCATGTATAGGTTCTTATTTGCATTACAAAACCGCTCTAGTGTCCTATGCATGTCATCATGTTTATTCGACAGATCAAGGCAAGTTTCACATGAAGTTTTTCCTTTTATTTTGCAATTAGAACAACAATTGACTTCATGAGAACGTAAAACATTGTTCAAAATAGAGATTTCAGACATAGCATCATGCAAATTCTTATTAAGATCATCACAGTTAGAACAATGCAAATCAACTGTTGAACGGCTAGCATCTTTCAAGTTTTTATCATTAAGTGCAGCAAGCTCTATATTCTTTTCGATTTCAAGCCTAAGTTTATCAAGAGGACAATTTTTCATATATGAGCTCATATGAGGAACAAGAATCATCACCAGGAAACAAAGATTTTAGCCGAATAATTTTATATTCTAATGATTAAATTTTAACAGCACTGTCCCTAAGTTTTTTATCCTTTTTCTTAAATATAACAGTGGCACGAGAAATAGCATCACACATTTCTTCGCAAGTGGGACATAGCTCTTCATCGTCGCTATTGTGTTCTGCCTTCTCCATACTTGATCTTGAGTTGCTCGCCAGGAAGCAAATGTTTGCCAAATTCTCTTCAATTTCGTCACTTTCAATGTCCACATCGCTCGAGCCAAGTTCTTGAAGGCGGAGACAAAACTGTTTACCAATTGGCGACCTGTAAAACACTTCTTCTTCTTCTTCTTGTTGTTTGCAGAGGAGGACTTGAACTTTGTTTGCTTCTCATCACGAGGAGTAGTAATAAGGTGAAACCTGGGGGTGGCCCGATCTTCATGGCAGTAGGCATGGCAAAGGGTAAATGGAAAGATCGAACAGCTCGAACTATTGCTTTGAGCAGTTCGAACGGTCTGATGCATCTCTGAGCAGTGGTACAAACAAAGGTAACTAGCTGAAAACAGCACGATAACTAGCTTTATACCTGCCAAGGTTGGATGCGACCAGGTGATGGGGAGAGTGGCACCAAAGTCTTTGAAAACTTCAACTCGATCTCCGAATGACCACAGAACCACAATCTGAGATAACTAGCTTTATACCTGCCAAGGTTGGTTGTGACCATGCGACGCGAAGAGAGGCACCAAAACCTTGAGGATTTCGACTCGATCTCCGAATGACATCAGAACCACAATCCAGAAACTAATCCACACAAAAAGGCCAAAAGCCTAGAGCATGAATTAGGGGACCCCTGAGGGATCACTTCACAAGTCCATGAAGAACGCGGAAGAACAATGGTGTGCAAGACACTATGAAGTTATCTTTTTTATCAAATGATAAAATGTTGTTTTCCAGGAGATCAAGGGTGTTATCTATATTAGAAACAACCCTACTAGCTAGGTGTGAACTAAAGTCACCACGTTTTGATGTGGATGGCCAGCTAGTGAACTATTCACGATGTAGTCTTTGGTCCTCACGCGTCTTCTCGCCTTATACGTAGTCTTTAGTAATTTGGCCACATCTCCACCTTGGAAACTTCAAATGATGAACCGTTTTTTGCCTTGGAAAGTAGACTTGATAAGATTTCACACCATGCATATTATGCCCCTGGAACGTGACAGATTGGTACCAAATTACACGTGAAGTTGAGGTTCCTGCAGTGTACTCATTTTCAGTTCAGGAAATGCGAACTATCGTGCAACCGAAAGTTCAAATGGTGCGAACTAACTTGGTTATTTTTCGTGGCAGCCAATAATGCTCCTTCATGTGTAAACCTGAGTAACAATTAATGATACGAAATAGGTAGCATATCTTCTCATCAATATTAAAATGTAATGTAGATTTGAAAGCATTCACCTCGTGTTTGAGTTTCTGAACACGAATGTGCATAGCAAGTCCTTCATAAGCTCGTGTACCTGTATATGATGCTGGGATGTCCACATCATCCTCTCCCTCTTGAAAATGAGTCATCCTCGACTCTTGTAATCCACAGTTGGGAGATAGATTGGCAACAAAGACACATGCATGTGATGTTGGGATGTCCATACCATCCCCCCCCTATTGAAAAGGAGTCGTCCTCGACTCTTGTAATCCGCAATAGAGAGATAGATCGACAACATCAAAAGTTGTACTCACACCATATATCCTTGCAAAAGACGTAACGATCATCCATCCTTTCTTGAAAATGTGTCGAACTAGACACTTCAATATCTTCTTGTTTGTCTTTTCTTGACGATGTGGTTTATTGAAAATTTCAGCACCCTTGCTTGTTTCAACATTTTTGCATTTCCTTGCGCCCGATGTTTGTGGATGGCATGTTGTGGAAAATGGCAGCCGTTTCCCACTGCAGAATGTCCTCCAAAAGTAGGTAAGAAATTTGGCATTATGATCTGAAAGAATAGTCTGTGGTTCACAATGAAGTCGTATGATTTCCCTAAACAATAAGTCAATAGTATGTGACACATTATCATTCTCACGATAAGAAATAAAATGAGCCATTTTGTTGAAGTGATTAATCACAACAAATATTGAATTGCTCTCCCTCTTTGTTCGATGTAAACAAAGAGAAAAGTCCATAGAATCATCTTACCATAGAAAACAAACAAAAGGTAGAGGAATGTATAGACAAAGAGGATTCAAGAGTGACTTAGCTTTGTGGCAGGTGACACACAATAGAACATGTATTTCCTTGTCTCTTGTCATGTTGGACCAAAAACAACTGTCGACCAACACACGCTCTGTTTTCTTGGCTCCATAGTGACCAATCAATCCCCCAAAATGAGTGTTCGGCACAGGCATTAGATAATCAAAGCCATCTGGAATGCAAACTTTGTTATATCATAACAAAAACCCATTATGCATGTGAATTTTTTTCCATTTCTTGTCATTACAACATCTGAAAAATAGTTCAAAAAATATGGATCAGTTGTATGTAAATTTTCATATTTTCTAGATCACGAATTTCAGCATCAAGTTGAGACCACAAAAGACGTCATGTTGATAAAGCATTGGCAACAGCATTGTCCTTTTCTTTTTTGTACAAGACAATGTAAGAAAAAGTCTCAATGAGTTCACTCCATTTAACATGTCTTTTGTACAACTTTAATTGAAACTTGAGATGTTTCAAATATTCATGATCTGCATGTATCACAAAAGTATTTGGACAAAAGATAGAATTGCAAAGTTTCCAAATATCTCACAAGATCATACAATTGTTCATCATAGGAAAAATAATTTGGAGTTGGACCACTTAGCTGTTCATTGAAGTATGCAATTTGATAATCTTCTTGCATAAGCACTCTTCGATCCCTAACTCGCTTGCATCACAAAAAGTCTCACAAAAATCTGAAAATGCAAGGACTGGGGCTGTTGTCAACTTAATTTTCAGCTCTTCAAGTGTTTTTTTCTTTTTGTTCTCCTAAACAAGAATTCACATCCTTCTTTATCAACTCATATTTTGGGACACAACACATGAAGTTTGGGACAACAACAAACACTCACAAACAACTGCAGTTTTTCCATCATCCACCTCCATGCCTTGATATGAATCAACAAAGCAAAGAAAGCCTGTCTTGTCTGTGCAAAAGGTGGACTTGGCAAGGTTAGCATAATAGCATTTCTTTCTCAAAACAGCAAGCATACATTTTATAAATTCAAAATGCTTGTCAAGATATTTGTTGTAAATCGGGACAGCATCAAAGTAAACCACAACAATTTTTTCAATAAAGGCTCTAGGAATATGATTCATCAATCTCATAAAGGTACTAGGAGCATTTGACCATCCAAAAGTCACTATCAATCAGTCATTTAAATGATCCTTTGTTTTAAACGTTGTTTCCCACTTATCTCGTTCTCTCATTTGCATTTTCTGATAGCCACTTCTCACGTAAACATTTGTGAAAATGATAGCACCACTAAGGTCATCAACCATGTCATCAAGCAAAAGTCTAGTATGGTTATACCTTATTGTAACATTATTTATTGTACCTTTATCAATGAGCTCTTGTTCTTGGTACTGAATTTCTTTTCTTTCCCCTGGCTGGTGTTGTATGGTGCGTGATGTTGAAGTGAAGCAATAGGAACAAACTTGATTTGATGTTCAAGTCCTCTGTTTGGTAGCAGCCCCGGTGTTTATTCCTTTGGAGACACATCTTTGAATTCCTGTAACACATCAAAATATGCACTTGAAAAAGTAGAGTGTAAGAAGTTAGGAAAAATAAAGTGTCCTTGTACAGGAGTACAAAGAACATGACATTGGGTTCACTCAATCCTTTTAAATCCCTTTTTGTAGCTATCATTACTAAACCTTTTTTCTCTTTGGCTCGGTCCTTTGTGGCTATAGGGTTTTATTTGGCTTTGGAACCACTTTCTCACTTATTTTGTGGGTCACTCGCAAGTGGTTCTCGCTCTCTCACTGTTTTGTTTTCAATTTATTCGTCACAACTTCTTCCGGTGTCACAAGATGTAAAGTGAGATGCTCTTTGTTGTCTTCTTTTGCAGCAGTAGCACTATGAAGTTGATGAGAAATGATGCAATTAGTATAATCATTATCATGTTGGATCATATTTTCATCAATTGTAACTTCCTCATAGAAGATTGGTGCATCTAGTGGTTCATTTTCAAATTCACCGGGTTAGATCACAGTCTCATCATTTCCAATTTCTTCATCAAATATTGATGCATTTCCTTGTTCACTTTCAGATTGATCTTGCTTGTTCACCATTATGGTCCTTCGAGTAGGACATTCAAAAGAAACATGTCCACGACCGTGGCACTTGTGACAAATAATGCTTCGGCTATGTGAAGAGGATGAAACAACCGACGCAATAAAGGGGGCTGCTGCGCTTGCAACGTGACATTGTTGTTCTTGCCTAATTATAGGTGATGTAGCTGTAGGGACCAATGTCTTTGCTGCACCAATGGATGGAGAATGATTAGCTTCACCACCTTGAGATTTACCCCAAACAATAGAGGTATAGGGCTGCTGTCGGTGAAATGACACTGAGATAGATTGATGACCATCGGATCCATGATGTTCTCCAACAGGACCAGCACCCATTTGATGATCGTGGTGCTGATCAAAGTGCTCATGATCCATAGTTCTTCGAAGCAGATAGTTGAGACCAGCACGTCTATTATCATCATGGCCACCACAATCATTACCGAAACAGTTACAAAAATCATTCCAAAAATATGATTTTTTTGCACCAAATTATCCATATTGATGTAGTGGAGTCCATTTACCCGCTGGAGAAAGGTGTTTATCGAACATCCACTCCATAGCCTCAAAAACGAGCTTCCAATTTGTGTAGCTCAGCTCGTGAAACTTGAGATCCCTTTCTGGAATTACCACCACGAATGCTTAAATCACATCCTCCCATGTTAGAACAGTAGAGTGGAAATGGAATAGGAAATTTTTTGTGGAATCACACAATCTCACCTCTTTCTTACCAAAGTTCTTACACATTCTCAAGGACTGTGAGTGTGCAAAATATGGGAGTATCCCTGCTGTGATTAAGCAGATGAAAGGATTACGAGTCGAGAGATCCGGTTACGGTATTTTTGTGGAGCTAGGATGGCTGAACAAGGAAGGCTTGTAGCACCTAAAATCGAAAGTCAAATCAAGTCAAAAGATAAGTAAACTTTGTTGCCCAATCCAAAAATTTAAAGAAATATTATAACATTTTAGCCCTTTGATCTTTCTTTCTCACTCTTCTTTTTTTATCACACTTTTTTTCACTTGCCTCTTTTTTTCTCCTTTTTTTATGCGAACAAGATGCGGGCTGACCATCAAAATGTAGATGGACATGGCAACAAAAAAAATGATGCAAACGACACAAGACCAGCGGTACTACACAAAGGTTCAGTTACATTTTGTGGTGGTTTAATGGATTATAGGTATGACACAAAAACACGAGACAGATAACAGAAAAAAGTGGTCGTAAACAAATGGATGTTATGAGGATCGTACCTACTGTGGAAACCAAAAATCTGATACCAAATGATATGGTGAAACCTGGGGGTGGCCCGATCTTCACGGAAGTAGGTACAACAAAGGGTAAATGAAAAGATCGGACAGCCCGAACTATTGCTTTGAGCACTTCGGGAAAGTCTGATTTGTCTTTGAATAGTGGTACTATCGAAGTGTTGCAACGACACTTCTCTCGGTACTAATAAAATGTAGTCCGCGGAGGTTCGTATTCGGATTGGGCGCGTAAGATCAGAAACAAGATGATTACACAGAGTTTTTACGTGGTTCAGGCCGCCTGAGCGTAATACCCTACTCCACGATGTGGTTGTTAATTGAGTATGTGTGTATACAGCGAGTGTCTGAGGATGCTAGTGTGCCTGTGAGCTTGGTCCTTTCTACCGTGCGACAAAGCCCTTTTATATGCTAGGGACTGGCTGTTACAGAGCTTGCCTCGCTTGACAGGTGGCCCTAGCTGTAATTAACCACCTATACACGATCTACATGCATAATCTGTGATTAACAGTGTGATAACATGCCTTAATAGTGTGTTACCTATCGTGATGGTCTTCTGATCTCGTGTCATTAATACTGAATTAATGAGACGTTAATTAGGTCTTGTAATGGCAGTCTAATAGCCTCTTGAATGTCCGTGCTGTTTGGGATTCCGTAGTCTTCCCGTTGCAAGCTTAGGTCTGGAGGTCCAACACGTGGCAGCTCTGGAGCTTCCCTCTCCAGTGATGCAGTTCCAGAGCTACTTGACACGTGGCGGTACCGGAGCTTCCTTCTACTGGGGGCTAGGTACCAGAGCTTCCCATTGAAGGTAGGTAGGTCCGGTCCCGCAGGACACGTAGTAATACCGGAGCTACCCAAATGAGGGATGCGGGCCCAGTGTTGTGTGTTGCCTTCGAAAGTCATCAACTCGGATTTAGGAACTCCTTGGTTTAAAGTGCGGTATCAGAGGAGTACCTGGTATTCAGGATACCAACAGTGGCCCTTGGGCCCACCTCTGGGAGAAACCCTCTGGGTGAAGTTATTCTACCAGAGGTGGAGCCATCTTCGATTCTAGCGCTGCGGCTTCAAAGTCTTTTTTCTCGTCGTTTGAGGCAACAACAAAGAGTTATGCCGCTGCCATGTGGCCCTTTTTGACACGGCACGTGGGATCCTAGCGTGCGGATCTCATGCAATTGAAGGACACTGTTCCCAATGCAATATTCATATCGGTTCCCCACATATTCTTTGTAGCCCTGTCAGGCGACCGTCCTCGAGCTTCCAACTTCTCATCATGACAACGGTTCGCCTGGTGTAACTTTTTAAGGAAAGAAGACCCGGGCCACCTTGTCATTGACCAGGTCAATCGTTATTCGTGTCTGGAGGTAGTTTCCATCCAAGCGTTGCGGAGGCTTACTAAAGGGGGAAGTCTTTAGAAGGAGAGAACTCATTATGCCTTCGTCTAACATTACACTTATAGCTCTCCGCCCTTCCACCTTTTCTTCCTCCTCAGCTCCACTTTGCGACAATGGAGTTGGGACTTCCACAGAGTCGGATCGTGAAAATGAAGACTTGTCGAAGGTCTGCAGCTACATGGGGTGGTCAAGTGACTCCTTCAACAATCTGATCCGCGTCAGCAAGTTCCCCTTCAAGAAAGAGATCCCTGGTGAGATCATCCACTTTCTATCGTATGCCATGGTGCAGCTCATCCCACCATTCTCAAGCTTCCTTCTGATGCTGTTGGACTTCTATGGCCTGCAGCTTCATCGCCTCGCTCGCCACTTCTTCTTGCTAGTGGCGACTTTCGTCCACTTTTGTGAGGTGTGTCTTGGTGTGCCGCCCTGCATCAAGCTCTTTCGGACCTTCTTCATGATCCATGCAACTAGGAAGAGCAACAAGTACCTTGGCTTCTACTACTTTGCGAAGAGCAAGAATTCACCGCTCAAGTACCTGAAGACTTTACCTTCCAGGAAGTGGGATAGCTGGAAGAAACACTAGGTGGCCATCATGGTGGATCGCCATGATATGCTTGAGCTTCCTGATGGCCTTCCTGCTGTCGACACCGATGTTTGGGAGGTGGCTCCGACACTATCATAGGAGTATAACTGATCTTAAAAAGGATCCAGGAGTGCGTATAAGGAGGATTGACTTCTCTAATGGTCATCACCAACTTCGAGACAAACCAGTGGAATCTGCTAAAGACGATGGAGTGGCCCGCCTAGGCGTTTGGTGGAGAGCATGATCACAATCGGACTGAGATGGGCTTGGGGTACAATCTGAATGAAGGAGCTTTGAAGCTTCATCTCCAAAAGTTGCAGCACAGAGTTATTCACCCTGATAATCTGACTCCAGCAGATTTTCTATCCATAAACATGGTGCCAGAGATCAGGAGGGAGCTACGGAAGAAGATGCCAGCTCTGGATGACTTGGTCCTGTTGGACAAGCGTCGAAGTGCTCCTCTGACCGGGATTCCTATTCCTGGAGCTCCTTGCTCCCATGAAAGATTCAGACCCGCGCCAGTTAGTGGCAAAGGCAAAGGTCCCACAGCTTCCCCTCCAAAGAAGTCTACATCCAGCCGAGGCAAGGAGAAGGCTCCCGTCAATGATTCGAGTCACAAGCAAAAGCTGACGTGGAGCGATGGGAGTAGAGTGAGGGAAGATCCGACAGAAGAGACCCCTCCCTCTCGTCTTGGGTCCATTGTGATCGTTCCTCCAGCTCCGACTGGTTCTTCAGCTCTAGGGCCCGCAGAGGGCGCTGGCTCAGACAAGTCGACTACGTCCCCAATACCAGCTGGTGGCTCTGGGTCCGGAATGCAACCTCCGACGATGGAGGTCCCAGAGGTGGCAGCGCTTGTGGCCGCCTCTACTCCAGGTTGGGGTCCTGAAGCATCCGCCACACTGGCGATGGCGGGTTCTAGCTTCTAGCACTCGAGGAAAAAGATTTGCGCCAATTGGAGCGGAAGCACTCCATGGTAAGAATCGGCTCTTTAACTTTTGTTCTTATTTTGTTCTTTGATTTGTATTGAATTCCCTACTTTTTGTTTCCAGAATGTCGAGAACAAGCACAACGGCTCCGGTGCCTACTGCGGCTCCGGAGGCTGCATCGGTTGAAGCTCCCGCACCGTCTCCTGCCTCTCCCCTAGTGGAAGTGGCAGATGACACGACAGCTCTGGCGCCGGCTGTCATGGAGACAAGTCCAAAGCCGGCAACCGAAGCTCCCGTAGTAGTGCCGAACCACGCGGAGGAAGAGTTTGTTGAAAATCCGGTAGTTCCAGAGCCTGTTGTTGAAGCTCCAGCACCTGTACCAGAAGTGGGTGAAGCTCTGACCAATTCTTCAGTGTCAGCTTTGGAAGCGACAGCTCCGGAGGTGGTTATGTTTGAGATGGCGCAACCCAAAGATCCGTCTGCGGGTCCTTCATATTCGGAGCCAATGATTGATGATCCGGCTGAGGGACCCTCTTCATCAGTTCCGGAGGTTGAAGCTTCAGCGGCAGAACCTTCTTCTACCGCGGTGGATATTGATGAGCTCCCGGAGGTTGGCCCCGGCGATGTGGGGCTGCTGGATATCATGCTCGCGTCGTGGGATCCAATAGTGATTTTGGAAGCCCGACTGGAGCCTGTTGAGCCACTCCAAGCAGGCCTGGAGCCAATCCCGCTTGCGTTTTCTATCTACAATGCTTGCTTAAGTCTCTGCTAGGTCTAGCTCGCCATCGACCACGAAAGCAAGACTCTCGAAGAAGTGCGCAACACCTTAAGCCGTTGATGCAACAGACTTCATTTCGAGAGAAAGCTGACGCAGTCCTAGCTGGCTGACCAGAAGGAGTGGGTCGCAAAGGAGAAGGCCCGGCTGGCGCTGTTGGACCGCGTGCTAAATGAAAGAAAGGACATGATTAAGGCCCTCGATGACAAGACCGGGAGATATTTGATCATGCTAAGGAGGTCAATGAGGCGGCCGACAACCGTTCGGACAACCTCAATGAGCTGAATGAGCATCTACTCATGCACTGGGAAGCCCTCGATTAAAAGGAGGATAAGCTCCTAGAGAAAGAGGAAGACCTCCTGTAGAAGGTGGAGGAGCTCACCCAGAGGCTGTCGCTGGGAGAGCAGAGCTTGGCTAATCGCACTAAACAGTTTGATCTGTGGTGCATTCAAGAGAAGGATAGCATTTGGCAGGTGGAGGTAAACGTCTCCCAAACAGAGACTGATATCTCCACCTGGGAGGATAAGGTGAAGGCCAAGGAGAAAGACATAGCAGAGCAAAGCGAATGGCTGAAAGTATTCAATAACACATAAAGGAAGTCCAGCGCTTCTCCAAGGAAGGTTTTGTGGAACTTTCGGCTGCTAGGAAGTCATTGGAGGAACTATGGATCTTGAGAGCAACTGAGTCCCAGCAAGTTTGGGATTTCTTATGGCATGCCAACAAAGCACTGGTGCCATTCGGTTTCAGCCTAATAAGTCTGGCACTCCAGACCTATCGTTGTCTTTGATTTTCAAGCGAGTAGACCATGCGGCAATGCTGAAACCTAAAAGAAGTTTACAAATACGACTTATGTATATCACATAAATACACTGGACTAAATTTCAAAGGGATTGCACAACATTATTATAGACAAGAAGGTAAAAAATAAATGAGCTTGTACAAATGAAATGCACGTAGAGCTTGTCCATATAAAATGTTTCTCATTAAGGTCTAAACTAAAGGGGAAGACAAGGACGCACTTAAAGTACAATGACCAAGATAAGTGTGCTATTCATCTTGATCTATCCTAGTGAGGGTAAAAACACACCCAAAGTACACGACCATGTTAAGTGTGCAAGGACCCTTCCTGACTTTGTCCACAGACTACAAGAGACGCACTTTATACAAATAGACTCACCTCTATGTAATTAAGTGTAAAACTTACAGAGGTGCTCGATGTTCCATGGATTGGGAAGCGGAGTCCCACCCTCTGTCGCCAAGCAAACACATCCAGGGCGGGATACTTTGATAACTCGGAAGGGACCTTCGTGGCTAGGTGATAGTTTTTTCATCCCTTCACGAGTCAGTATTCTCCGTAGCACCAGATCGCCTTCTCGTAGCTGTCGGTTGCACACGAACCTTTCTTGATAGTGCCTGGCGGTATTGTGCATTCTGAACAGTCGCTTGCCACCTTACCTCGTCTACGAGGTACAAGTCTTCAAGCCGGAGTTTGTCCTGTGTGGCTTCGTCAATGGTCCGGACTCGCAGAGAACCCATGGTAATCTTCAGAGGAAGGACTGCTTTAGCTCCGTACACCAAGAAGAAAGGTGTCTCTCAGGTTGCCTAGCTAGGTGTTGTCATGCTTGCCCACAGTGCCAACAGAAGCTCCTCTATCTAGTTGGCACCATGTTTTTTGAGGCGCTCATATGTGCGCGTCTTGAGTCCCTTGAGTATTTTTGCATGTGTTCTCTCAGCTTGGCCATTGCTTGCCGCTGAGCTACTGATGCGTAGCTGAATTTTATGTTGAGATGTTCACTCTTGGAATGCTGCACATGTAAATTGGGTTCTGTTGTCAGTAATGACTTTGTTGGGAACTCCAAATCTGCAGACTATAGACTTCAAGAACTTTATAGCTGATTGTTTGTTGATTGTGAGAACTGAAGTAGCTTCGAGCCACTTGGTGAACTGGTTGATGGTGACGTACAAGAACCTTTAACCTGTGATTGCTTTTGGGAAAGGTCCCGAAATGTCAATCCCCCACACCGCAAAAGGCAACAAGGGAGGTATCATTTGCAGTGAATGAGTCAGTGTGTGAATCTGCTTCACGTGGAACTGGCATGCTTCACACTTCTTTACAAACTCAACTTCATCCTAGAGTGTTGTAGGCTAGTAAGAGCTAGTCTGGAAGGTTTTACCGACCAAACGCGCGAGAAGACGCGTGGTTTCCACACTCTCCTCCATCGATCTCCTTGAGAAGCTCACAACCTTCTTCCCAGGAAATGCACCGCATTAGAACGCCGTTGGCACAGCACCCGTAGAGATCCCCTTCCAACAGCATGTATCTTTTAGCCAATCTAACAGTTCGATCAGCGGAAGTACCATTTTCAAGAAGGATATTGTCCTTCAAGTAGCTTCGGATCTCCGAGATCGATGCATTAGGGCTAACTTGAGCTTCTGGATCTTGTGCGCTGGGCTGCTCGAAGCTTCCTACAATGCCTACAATCTTTGGTGGGTGCCGTGGTAACAGGGCCACTGGAACCGCCAGCTTCAAGGTGCTTGTCTCGCACCCATCACTCAGTTTGGCGGGCTGAGCGGCAGGTCCTGACAACCTTGTGACAAAAAATTCGTCTGCAGCCTGAGATACTATTGAAGCCTTCGTCGATTCAAGATGTTGAGACGCTGGACATGGCAAACATCCAAGATGTGGAAGTCCTTCTGCAGCTTCTGGACTTCAAGTAAACAAGAAGCAAGTTGGGGGTTGTGCAACTGAATTCACCTTTGACATGCTTGATGATGAGATGTGAATCACCCTTCACTAGCAGCTCCTTGGCGCCACATGATAGCTCTGCCTTGGGTCCATAAATGATAGCTTCGTACTCTACCATGTTTTTTCGTCGCCTTGGAGTCATGGTGTACCATGTAATTGAACTTCTCCGTGGTCAGAGTGAGGAGACGGATTCCAGCTCTGGTCCCCTCCTTTTGAACGGAGCCGCCGAAGTAGAGTGTCCAGTGAGGCTCAGTGAATACAGGGACATTAGGTCCGGCTTCTGATAACTGCGGCCCCATGGAGTTGATGAAGAAGGAGTCCATTTCGCCAAAAAGTCGGCCAGTGCTTGACTCTTAATAGCATGTTGACGAATAAATACAAGGTCGAACTCTGCTAGCTCTGCAGCCCACTTGGCAATATTTCCAGTAGAATTTGGATTATGTAATATGTCGCGCAGTGGGAAGAATGTTACCACTGATATCTTGTGGGCCTGGATGTAGTTATGTAACTTTTTTGAGGCAATAAGGACTGCATATAGAAGCTTAATAACCTCAATGTAACGAATCTTGGCTCATGTAGCACTTCACTGATGAAGTACACTGGCCGTTGGATGGTCCGTATCTTCTTGAAGGGGTCCGGAGCTTCTTCTTCGTCAACCCTGGCCCTCCCGGAGGTGTCCGGATCTTCTTCCTAAGCAACCTGGACCCTCTTGGGGGGGGGGGGTACAGATTTTGTTCTTGGTCGGTCCGGACCTCCTCGGAGAGATCCATACCTTTGTCTTGGACTGCAGGAACTCCCTCGATTGAGAGAGGTTGATCCTAAGGCTTCTTGTCTTTAGGATCCGTGCGTAGGGGCTGGGACCCAGACTGACCTTCAGGTAGCTTCGGACTCTGCTAGAGTGGTCTAGGTTCCTGAGCTGAAGTTGGCTCTGGTCTCTCCATGACCAGGACCATGTTGACAACCTCCATAGTTAACGAAATATAAAGTAGTAAAGGCTCACTAGGTTCCGGAGCTACCAGAACTGGTATTGTGGTGAGGAGTTGTTTGAGCTTGTGGAAAGCCTTCTTTGCTTCTTCGAACCAATGAAATGGTCTGGACTTCCTCAATAGCTTGAAGAAGGGAAGTGCCCGCTCCACCATTCTTAAAATGAACCGACTGAGCGCAGCTAGACACCCAATTAGCTTCTGAATGTTCTTGATGCGAACTGGGGGCCGCATCTCCTCGGTTCTTTATTTTTGCCGAATTTGCCTCAATTCCTCGGTGAGTCACCAAGAAACCAAGGAGTTAACCCCAAAGACGCACTTGTCCAGGTTTAAGCTTCGTTCGCGTCAAGCGCAGCTTGTCGAAGATGGCTTGCAGATTGTCAAGGAGTGATTCCTTGTTCTTCACCTTGACAACGATGTCATCGACATAGACCTCCACCAAGTCCCTGGTTAGCTCTCCAATTTTTTGTGCATGGCTCGCACAAAAGTTGAAGCAGCATTTTTGAGACCAAAAGGCATGGAAGTATAACAATATAACCCATCCACTGTAATGAAGGCAGTACACTCTTCATCTTCCATATACATTTGAACCTTATGATATCTAGTATATGCATCTAGGAAAGACAGAAACTCACACCTGAAGGTAGAATCCACTATCTGATCTATTCTAAGAAGTGGAAATGGGTCTTTTGGGCACGCCTTATTCAAGGTGGTGTAGTCAATGCACATCCGAAGCTTCCCACCGGCCTTTGGTAAAACAAATGGGTTTGCCAGCCACCGCGGATGGTGAACCCGCCGGATGAAACCAGCGTCGAGCAACTTCTTGATTTCTTGTCTAATGAAGTTTTGCTGCTCGACTGATTGCTTCCGAGGCTTCTAGTGTACTGGTCGTGCATCGGGGTATATCTTCAGACCGTGCTTGATCACCTCCTTAGGGATCCCAGGCATCTAAACACGTCAATATTTGCTCGAAGGAAAGTGATGAGCGCGAGTTCCTGCTTGTCGTCCAGACCTCCCGTTATAGGAGTGGTCTGGGCGGCATCAGGACCGATTTGTACGATTTTGACGGGGATGACATGTCACCTCTTGGTTCCACACGAGGTACAGAAGTTGAGCCACGCTGACGTGAGCTCGAGGGTTGTTGAGCTGGTCGCTCCTTGCTTGATACTTCATCCTGCGCTATTGCAAGCGCATGAAGTTCTTCCAGCGCAGTGACCCTAGTAGTGCGATCCCCACAGATCCAGAGGACGCCTAATGGAGTTGGTATCTTCAACGCCAGGTAGCCGTAATGTGCTACGGCCATGAACCTATACAGGGCTAGCCTGCCTAGGATGGCATTGAAGGGAAGGCTGATATGTGCCACATCAAACCCCATCTTCTCGGACCTATAGTTGTCCTAGGTCCCAAAGGTCACTGGAAGTGTAATAGATCTGAGAGGAGTGATGGCTCCCGAACCTACTCCTTAGAGAGGACGTGAAGGCCTAAGGTCCAATAGGCTCAGCTGCAGCTTCATGAAAGCCTCTAAGCTGAGGAGATTAAGTGTCGCGCATCCATCCACCGTGACATGATAGAGATGGATGTTTTTTATTGTAGGAGAGACCATCAACGGCAGCTGACCAGCTCCGATCATGTTCTTCGGACAATTTGAATCATCGAAGGTGATGGCAGTATCAATCCATTTTCGATGAGGTTCTGCTTTGGCGGTGGGAGCTGCGGTAGCCATCTCTCGACGCATGGTCTTGAGGATACACCGGTAGGTAATACCCCAGGACCCTCCATATATCATATAGAGAGTCTTCCGACGTTCATTATCGGAAATGTTGGAGTCATCGTCCACCATGTTGTAGATGACCTTCAGAGACTTCTTGGCATCCTGGAAGCCAAGCTCTTATTCTGACAGATCTTCTCGGACTTTTTGATTACCCCCCCCCCCTCCCCCGGTTGGTGGTATGGGGCTTCTTCTTGCCGCTTGTTGTTGCGTTCAACCAGCCGTTGGACCTCGCGACAGTCTTCAAGGTTGTGGGTGTTCCATTTGTGGATCGGACACCACATCTTTTCATCGTCGCCGTCCTCGTTGAAGGTCGTGGGCATTTTTTAGGGCATGGCCCCAAGCCACCAGGAGCTGCAGCAGCAGCAGTAGGTGTGCCGACCACCAACTTTTTCTTGTCGTTGGACTTCTTCTTCTTCTTTCCACTACTAGAGGCAACAACTTCAGACTTGGAGGTAGATTTACTAGCCTCCACAGCTAGTTTCGAGTGCATCTCTCGGCCCTCCGCAGCTCTAGCACATTTGTTGGCAAGGCTGAAGAGCTATGTGACGTTGTTGACATCTTTGGTTGCCAGCTTCTCCAACATCTTCTTATCTTGTACTCCCTATCGGAATGCAACAACGATGGAAGCATTTGAGATAGAAAGAATTTAATAGCTGTAAGAAGAATCCTAAGGTACCTTGTGCACACACCCAACTTGGGCCATTGGTATCCTAGAGGATCAAATTTAACATGATAGGTTATTCCGATGCTAACTATGCGGGATGCAAAGTCGACAAAAAAAGCACATCAGGGACCTATCAATTTCTTGGTAGATCCCTAGTTTCATGGTCATCTAAAAAGCAAAACTCCATTGGTATTTCCACAGCTGAAGCGGAGTATGTTGCAGCCGGTAGTTGTTGTGCACAACTACTTTGGATGCGACAAACTCTAAGGGACTATGGTTACAATCTAAACCATATTCCACTCCTATGTGATAGTGAGAGTGGTATAAAAATTGCACACAACCCAGTAGAGCACTCAAGGACTAAGCACATAGATATTCGTCACCATTTCCTAAGAGACCATTCATTAGAAGGTGATATTGAAATTTCACATGTTAGGACTGAAAAACAACTTGCAGGTGTTTTCACCAAGCCACTAGATGAAAAGAGGATTTGTGAGCTAAGAAACGAGCTAAACATACTTGACCCTAGAAATATGGCTTGAACATTGCATACCTGATTGTGATCTCAAATGCTTTCTCATTTTTGCAAAAACTGCCCCTTACCTCGATTTTCTCTATAAAACTATTTAAATGATTAAATCTTGGTGAATTATGGCCATTGTATGATTGTTGAGTGCTTACTGGTCATGATTATCAAGATTATTTGTGAAATAATGTCTTTCAGATCACTATTAGATCAAACAACAAAAATCCAGTTGTTTCAGATCAGTTCTATCCTTCTAACACCGAACTTGTCCGGGGTCCGCACCGGACAAGTTCGTTGGTGTAGACTAGCCCGGCCTTAGTCCGACGCACCAGACTAGTCCAGATTTATTGGGGTTAACCCTAATCCACCGGCAAAAGCTCATCTTCCACCTTGCATAATGTCCTTTGCATTCTCTCTCATCCCCTCGAGCCCCAAGGGCGATTTCAACATATAGCCACCAAAACGCAGATCTTTCTAAGGGAAATCTCCTCCTCGACGTGGAGCTTGTCCACTCCAGACAAATCCGGCCTCAAGTCCAGTCCTTCAACGTGAATCTTTGACTTTTTGGTAAAATTCTACTGAAACCTTAGCTCTTAACTTTTTTTGATTCTAGCTTGTTTCCCTTGATCCCTAGGGTATACATTCGTTCTCTAGATGTTCTCCTACTGTTTCTTAGTCCTTACGCATCAATCCGAACTAGATTTGGTTCAAATAGGAAAGTTAGCGTTCTTTTGCCAGACCGGACTAGTCCAGTGTTCATGTGCGGACAAGTCCGCACTCTGAAACGGACAAGTCCGACATCTGACAGTTGAGCTTCTAAATTTCTATTTGCACGAAGTCTTTAATTCATTCTTATCTAAACCTGGAACCTCCCAGTCAGGCACGATGTCTTCAAGTTCCGAGGACAGTTCATTTCACTATCATGAAGTGGTACAATGTGCTCGAGAGCAGAGAGCCAAGGAGAGGGTAAAGAAGAAAAGACATGACGTCAATGTCCACTCTCCTCCTTCCGATGACTCTCTTCCTAAGAGAAGGAGAATGGTAGTGAAAAAGGCTCAAGGCAAGCATGCTACTGAGAGATCTTTGGGGCCCAAGAGAACACTGAATAAGGACAAAGGACTTGCTAGTGGCCCCATTGGCCCCTTGAAGATGAATGCTCTCACTCATCGCAACAGGCAGCCCTATAGTGCTGATTTCACTGGCAAAGTTTGTGAGCTCGCCAACAAATTCAAGAAGGTTGAAGCCTATGGTCAAGCAAAACAGTCAGCTGATCCCAGATTCTGGAGCAATTTCCATGCTGAATACTATGAACATGTGTATCTGAAGATGAATACCCCAGTTATTGAAAGCCAATGGGTAGACATCACTCACCTTCAGTCCAAGATATGTCAAGCCTATCAAGAGGTTCTGGAAGCCTTGGAGCTGCATGGGCTGAGGGATCTAGACTCTTTTCAGTGGGTCTGGAACATTGAGGCCGTCACTCAATTCTACTCTACTCTCTATTTTGCACTTGATGACAGTGATGGGATGATTTGGATGACCCATGGAGCAATGTATAGTGTCACCTATGAGGAGTATGCAAGAATTCTTCACTTGGAAGATTCTTTGGAGAATGACATCATTATCCACAATCTAAAGCCTCTGGAGAAAGATCAGCTTGACTTGTTCTATGATACAAAGATGCCATTCAAACCTCCAACTACGAAGTACCTAAAGCCTTTCTTTGCTGTTCTCAATAGGAATATGAGGAAGACCATTGCTTCCAAAGAGGGAGTTGCAGCGACCATTCATGGCACCCTCATGACATTGATGAAGGTTATAAGCAAGAAAAAGACCTTCAATGTCTTTGAGTACATATACAATGACATTTTCAATATCTCCATCACTCCTAACAGGTCCTCTGGCTATGCACCTTACATTATGTAGATGATTGAGAAAGTGACAGGACTGGAATTTCTGAAGGATGTGCCACGTACCATACTTAGGCACAGAAGCCTACCATCTACACTATTCCTTCTATCCCCAGCTCACACGGAGAGGAACAAAGATCCAAGAAGGCTCAAGAGGGAACAAGAATTGAGGCTACTGCTCGTGCTCCTCCACCTCCTAGAGAGTCATCCAGTGGAGTGCTGAAGATGCTATCATCCATCTTTGCCTCGTGTCGCAAAGTGGAGATCAAGCGGCACAAGGAAAGTATGACCAGGAAGAAGCATCAAAGATATGTAAAGGCCAATATCAAAGCTATCTGTGACGAGGTAGAGATGGAACCAGCGGGGTCACTTGAGATTTAAGAGGACTCAGAAGAAGATTTTACTGAAATGCCTCCTCTAACTGACCAAGAGTTGGCCTCATTTGGACTGACTGGTACCTTCTCATCCTCCTCCTCCTCAATCACCTGAATATGAAGAAGAAGATGAAGAGAGGACTGAGAGTGAGAGAGGAAGTGACAATGAGTGATTGCACTCAATTTCCCCTTTGTGGTGCCTTGATGCTAAAAGGGGAGAGATTGATACTAGTTATCTAGGATAAGCCTTCAAGGACCCGTGATTCCACTCAAATTTTCCCTTTTTGGTGCCTTGATGCCAAAGGGGGAGGGATTGAGACTAGTTATCTAGGATAAGTCATTAAGGACATGTGATCAAGGACATGTACTCATTTTCAAATTATTGTAATTTATTTTGAATGTAATAAATTTAATCAATGTGTGATGCTTAGTTGATGTTAATGTGATTATTATTGCAATGACTGTCAAATGCTTATCTACTGCCCATCACATCTGTGACCACACACACATGTTAGGCACCCCACTATAAATAGTGCATATATGTGAGAAGCTTTTTGTTATCCATTCGTTACTCTCATATATGCAGACTTTACGAGAATCGAATTTTTACTCTTAATTGTGAAATCTCAATTGGTTGTCATAAATCATCAAAAAGGGGGAGATTGAAAGTGCATCTAGGCAATCCCTTGTGGGTTTTGGACGATTGATGACAAGCAAATGAGATACTAATGAATTTATTGAGATGACTGAAGGATAAGCAAAATGAGATAGTTTGGTGCACTCAAAAAGGGTGAAAAATGAGGTGGTGTACAAAAGAGAAAAGCCCAACTATCAATTGAAGCACAAAGTAGATTTAAATGTATAGGATGTGTGTGAGAGACACATCCCAAGAGCTCAAGCCTTTGCGTATGGGTAAGGGCTTAAAAACACCTAAAAACTCACTGAGCACCAGACAAGTCCGTTCATGAACCGGACTAGTCCATTTAACTCTCTGTTGTCTAAATGCACTGTGCACCGGACTAGTCTTTCTATGTACCGGACTAGTCCGTTAATCTCTCTGGAAACCAATAACACAGTGCACCAGACTAGTCCGATCATGAACTGGACTAGTCTGTTCTAGTTTCTGTAAATCGTGTTCAGTTGAACTCTCTGGAGTCCAATTACACATAGCACCGGACAAGTTCGTTGTAGGATCGGACTAGTCCTTTCAACAGTCTAGAGTTGAATTACACTAGCACCGGACATGTCTCGACTTTCAACGGATTAGTCCAGTATACCTCACACAATTGGGGTTTCTAGTGAGCTGCATTCTACGCCGACTTTTACACAACACAACGGACAAGTTTGGTACCCAGTACGGACTAGTCCGGTCCTCGGGATTTCCAAAGGTAACTTTTCGGAAACCCTATAAATAGGAGATCCATGGCCCCACAAATACAACTTTTGATTCCTATTGTCAAAATCAAAAACCCTAGTGCCACCATATGTTCCAGGAGCCCAAAAATGCATCTCCCCATGCATATAAAGTCCAAAAATGTGAAAATCAATTGAACACTTAGATTTGGGATTGGGAGAACATCGTATACACGTTGGGAGCTCTTGGGGTTTTATATCTTGACACTCGTACTCTCTCTTGTAATCCTTTCGCGTGTATTTGATCATCTTTTCGTTGTAATTTTCGTGGGAGCCCTCAACCTGTGAGTTTGCCCCATAAACTCGGTGAATGCCTGTGATAGTGGATTCAAGTCGGCCTCGTGTGGTGACTTGAAGAGGAAAAGGGTTTGAAGAGACCCAAGTCTTTGTGGGATTCCTCAACGAGGAGTAGATCTTTTTGGTGAGATCAAACCTCTTTGAAAATCGGTGTCTCGTGTGCTATTTTACTTTCACATCTTGATTAGGGGACTTAGTTGATCAACATCATAATCTGAAATGCTAATTGTTTTTCATGTGCAACTTCACGACATGAATTGCAAATTCAAGTAATCTTATATCTAGTTTACATTTCCACTGCTTAGAAGAATTTATATCTTGTATAGATACTTAATCAAATCGACACACACCAGGCACACTGGACTAGTCCGCCCACCCAACCGGACAAGTTCGGTCAATCAAGTTTTTGACTGTTTGATTAAGTGTGCAGGAAATTTTCAAAGCATATTCACCCCGCTCTAGGCCACATTCAGTCCGCCATATGCCCAGTTACATTTGCCAGTCTCGTCCTACTCGGAGTTATGCTATCCTGCTAAAGGTGGGTCTGCATGAGGTACCTGCAATGTGTTTCGGTCTAATGGTCATTTTCTTGCTTGCGGTCTATGATGCTGAATGGTTCTCACCCCTAAAATGCTAACGCAGAGCTGGAGGTCCAAGGTGTGCAGCCTGCTTGGCCTTGTTCTATACCCTAAGCTTGCGAACCTTGCCTCCCTGTGCTAACATTTGAGTACAGGGGGCCGGATGGCTCATGCCCTGAGCAAGGCAACAATCATACCCTGCATGCTATCGCACTAAATTACCCATTTCTTAGCTAAGGATCATAAGCCATAACAAAACTAAAGAGCAGAGAAGTCGTCACCGGTGAACGAAATTACTTTTGTGTACCGAGTGTGCAGGACAAACAAAGAGCCTGCCGTCGATGTTCTACACGTATGTGGTAGGCGCCATCGATGTTTCTCCATGCTCTGACACCCACCAAGGTGGACGCCGGCATCACTGCTCTGAGCTTCGGCGCCCCCCGAGGGGGCTGCCGACATCACTTCTTTGAGCTCCGGCAGCCCTCCAGGGGGCTGCTGGCCTCACTTCGTCGAGCATCGGCGTAGCCCCCCCCCCCCAAGGGGGCCATTGGCGTAACTTTTCTGACCTCTGACGCCCCCAAGGGGGCTGACATAACTTCTTCGAGCTCCGGCGCCCCCAGGGGACTCGCTGGCATCACTTTTACATGACAAGATGAAGGCCCCACCTGCGGGATCGTCACCTCTCCTGAGTTTGGCTCGGGGCCACTATTGGTACCCTTAAGACCGGGTACCCCCGCATACAAGAAGAAGCTCCTGATTCGGCCTCCCCGTCGAGGAGGGCTTCGGGGCTACCATGTGTCCTCCGGCTCCGGGCCCTTGCTCCCACTAAGGAGGGCTCCGGAGCGGCTATGAGCCCTCCAACATCGGGCCCTCACTCCCAATCAGGAGGGCTCTAGAGTTGGAGTGTGTCTCACGACCTGCAATAAGATGTGGGCCCCGAAGAGTAAAGGGCGGTGCATCAGGTCCAGGTGCGCATCAAAGGCACGCGCCTTCCCTAGGCGCACGGTGCAGCACATGCCCCCTGTTAGATACCACTGCATGCAATCACATCGCAGTGAAGGCGCCGCGGGCCTACCCCGCTCTGTCGAATGGGTATCTTACGGTGACAAGACAAATGGACGACTCATTCCTTGCCATCGTCAATGACTATGCCTAGCCGCTGGACCTGCGCGACAAGATAGCAAGTCTTCAAGGCGCGGTCAGAGGTAGTGTACACAAGAAGCCTTAGATCTTGTATAGGATAAGATCATCCCAGGGCCACCTGTCGGGCCCTAAACCCTACTTGTAAGCTGTCAGGCCTTGGACTATAAAAGGATCGGGCAGCCACTGACTTAGATACATGCTTTTTAGTCCGCTCGTACAAGGAGGATCCCCCAATCTAACGCATACACACACTACACACATTCACACCAGCAATACAAACCTCACCGTGGAGTAGTGTATTATGCTCCCGCGGCCCGAACCACATAAAAACCATAGTTCCACCATCTCTCATACGCGCAATCTCTCTTGAGGACTAAGCCCTGCCGATCAAGAACCTTCGCGGGCTACTCACAAAGCAGGTTGGGGGGAAGTGTCACAAGAACACTTCGACGGATTTTTTTTTATTTTTCAAAAGGAATGTCTCCATACTTGGAGTAAATTTAAACAAGTATCTAAAACTTCATAAGAATTGTTTAATTGACTTAGTCTTTAAAAAACAAATCTTATGGAATAACTTAATGGTTTAATTGGCATGTAGCAACCTAGGAATAGTGATGTCCATGATTTTTATTTAAAGCTCATGCATACATGGATCACTAGATTTCAAAGTACTAGGCAAATAAATGTTCAGGAGGATAAAATTGAGAATCGTGTTTGCCATGATAAAAACTAAAAAAATTTGCTCTTGTAAAAAGTCATGATGGTTAGAAAATTTCAAGATGAAGGAATCCACACAGTGTACAACCATCACTTGCATTGTTATTAGTAGGAGCTTAATAAAATGTGGAAATTAATTCATTTATAAGGCTCCACCCTTATATCAATTAAAAGTACATTGTTTATGGATGCACTCTAAATTGGAACCGGTGTAGCTTTGTTGTTTTTTTCCGGATGTACAAATGAAACTCGGTCATCTAACCGGAAGTTTTATTTGTACAAGTGACGGGAGCTAACCATCCTTATCTATACAAGAGAGGAAGCTTGCATGACTAATGTTTCTATATAGGCATACAAGAAGTCTATTGTTGAAGGATGATTTGAAAGTACCATTTCAACATCTCTTGGCCAATGAGTAATTGAGCATTGTTGAATCCTATCTGGATTTAATCCCGAGGGCCAATCATAGTTTTACGAGGCCACAAGTTTGACATGTAAACCTTCCATGAGCAACCCATGGGCTGCCATGAATAAGTGGGATCTCTATGCTCCCAACTATTCTAAACACCCATTCAAGCTCAAGGGGGCTGTCATCATCGTTGGGTGCACGTTGTTCCTTTATGGCAAAAGGTTATTTTAACTTAGCCAAGGAATGATTGATCACACCCAACACATGTTGGGTTCACATTGTTCCTTTCTGGCTAGAGGATATAATGACCATATCCAAGGAACGATGGATCACACCGGACACATGGGAGATCTTAAGACATGGAAAAGCAACAACGACAACACACTCCTCGACCTCACTCACAGCACCCATGGGAGGCAACACGACATTGACATTCAACCCTCCAATGTCAAAGCCATGCTGAAGTGAGGGTAGGCCTACCTCTATCGTTAGGGTTTCAATGCCTATCATAGACTTGGACCAAGAACAAGCTTGGGGGAGGATCCTCACTTATGGTAACTTTTATCAATCCCACCTTTCATTTCATTTCCCTTTTTCCATATCATTGCATTTACAAAACAAAAAAACACTTAGGATAGAATTTAATAAAATAAAATATACGTGGTAAGAATGTTTGATTCCTTCATGAGTTGAAATGATGAATAGTTGCTCTGTTTTAATCTTCCTTAGTACAAAGTTACAATTTAATATTCTCCTACTATTGCATTTATTGGCTTTAAATACTTCACCTAGAACTTAGAAATTGTGGGTAGCATAAGCATAATCCAATTCTAGGATGTTGTGAGATATGACATAGAACATAAGGCTGCTAGTTTGTTGATCAAAGTGAAACTTGATCTCCGGAAAAATTTCCAAATTGATTTATAATGGAGTTCCTCATATGATTTGAATTTCCTACCAAAGCCATATGATATTTTAAATTGATAAACAACATGCATATGCTATTTGTTTTCACATTGAGTTTAGTCAAATTAGTATAGACCAATGTGAAAATCTTTTCATACCTCCATGATCAAGAATACACACGTGCACGTGCTAAACTTCTACACTGGAGGTTAGCAAATTTTCCATCATTCCATTTTTCACCTTCAAAAAGATACTCCATATATTCAAGCCAAAAACACTCTTCGATTTTATTTGAATAGAATGGGAGTAGAAGCCATGGCTATGAAAAAATCAAGAAAAAGAATAAAGCACGCTCTCATGGAATGAGCATGAGAAAAAAGAAAGAAAAAAAGTAGCAATGCCTCATTCCTGCAATAAAGAGATTTCATAAAAGAAGTCATCTTCCACCAACAAAAATATTCCATCACACTTGCACAATCTTGATCTTGAGGTATGATTTGTTTTCTCCCTGAGGCTTACCCTTATTACTTAGAAATATATGCGTTGGAAATATGCCTATTCTTGATCCCTACCAAGATACACAAAAAGCTTTATTTTGATATAGGACAAGAATGGCATTTTCTTGGTGAAGAAAACTCCACTTACACAAAGGAGTTATTGAGAGTATCATTTGAGAAACTTAAATTTAATTTTGAAAATCATTTGAAACTCTTTGGTATTTGAGTGGAACTCAGACATTAGGAATAATGCATTCTTTGTGAACTGTTCTATCTTTCAACAACCCAGAGAGAGGAGAAGGCAAAAGCTCCATGTCGAATAATGTAAAGGGTAGGTACAATTGTCAAATTATTCAGTACAAGGTAGAATGTTTGGTTGTGCATTGGTACTATTGAAGCATAGGGCATAGTAGCAACTCCTGATCAACAACCTAAGTCTTCAACTTTGCTTCGGGACAAGCAAAGGATAAGCTATGGGGAGTTTATGACGGTCGTTAAGTACCTATTTTGACCATCATTACATCTCAATTATGTGATGGAGTAGGAGTTTCTTACACGCAATGCTTTTAGAAATAACCTTTTTACTTGTACTTGTGGAAAATGGTGCATGCAGGTACTTTATACAAAATTGAAGTGAAACCAAGGGAGGAATCACAAAGAATACCTTCCCGATCAATCGGACGCTAGCATGTGGTAGCACATGAATCAAATGGTCAGAGGACCCACCTGTTAGCAACCTAGAGTAAGCACACCACGATTGGTGCCTTGACCATACCTGCAGACCTAGTGGCTCGACCGACCTCTTCCTGGTGACATACGTGGTCAACTTCCACCTGTCGACCTCCTGCGGTGAGCTGATGCTGATGGTGACTGATTCACGCACTTTTGGTAGCACAAACCGCCTCTACTCTGTGTATAAATAGGGGGAGAGGCCTCAATTCAATTCACACACCACTCAAGCATTCTCTATTGTATACACTAGTTTTCTCCTAGTTCCTTAGTGGAGGTTAGGTTGTAGAGAGGAGCCTCTAGTCCCAAGTCTAAATTGGAAAAGGTATGGCTCATGTATCTTTTCTTTATTTTGTGAATTTATGCTTTATAATAATAATATTATTATCTTTGTTGATTCATATACTTGGACAATGCTTTACTTGTTTGATTATGGAGTACATCCATGTGCTAGGTGTAGATGTTATTATGATCTAATCATAATGCTCGCATCTTGTTATAATAAACATCATACACCAACACTATAGTCCAATTAGGTAATATTACGATTATGTTAATATAAATATGTTAGTGCTTGGATCCAACGTTGGTTCAACGATGTTTTGGTTAGTCATTGCCTTAGGATGGTGCTTGGACCTAGGCTCTTGAGGTATTTACTTAACATGTAAGTGTGGTGCTTAGATAGTTAAGTAGCATTGGATGTCTCTTAGACCCACGGGTTGTAGGGGTAGACGACAGGTGATGATAGCCTTGTCCGTCCTTCGTAATCCCCCACGTTCAGTTATGCCACAGGCTCGAGGCGATAATCGTCCTCATGCTGTTAGGGGTAAACCCGTGCCTGATATGTTGGGCCACTAAGCCCTAGTATTTATCATTAGCATATTAATGTGTACACTAATAGGCTATGTGTATGTGTAATTAGAGAACAGTGGGAGTAGCTTCATCCCTAAATTGACCTTCAGTAGGACATCTTTACCCTTAGATTATTGCTTAGGTGTGTGTCATGCTACACCTATTATAATCTTACCCTTGTTCTGATAATTAATTAGTACCCTATGTCTTGATCCTATGAATGTTGTTTACTTTACTTCATTGCCTTTCTTTGGGATAAATATGATACCCTTGGGAATACTCTTGGGTGAAATGCTACAACTGTATCTTCCGTGCGCTTGCAGATCTTATCTTTCACCGGAGATGACCTGTGGTGTTAAGAAATACCAACACTCATCTGGAATATGATGGTTGAACCTTATCTTCTCCCCAAGCAAGGATCAACATCGCAGCCATGTTTTGACCTCAAGCAACACCTGCACATAAACAAATAACAACTTTCTCCGAGCCCAAGTCCCCGACTTGACTCACTTTATTTCGATAACAACAACACCTTACATGAGCACCTCACACAAGCATGTTATACAACTTAACAAAATATTGTCCACCATATCCACTAGAACACATCAAAACCCAGTATAAAAGTACTAAACTAACTTTCGCATAAGTCAAAAGCAAGTCTAAAAACATTATAAGTTGAAAACAGAGTCGTTGTACAAAACCGCACGTTTATTAAGGCAAGCACTCAGGACAGTTCAAACCGCGCTCTGCTGTACAAATCGACCAGTTCGGACAGTCCGAACTATTCGCTGAGATCAAAAAAAAATTTACATGTAAACCTTCTCTTTTAACTTAATTGTCAACAGCACACTACATTCTCACAAATTTATTTGGTATGAACAACTTTATAATTTTATAGATAAGTCATTCATTCATAAATTCGAGGAAAAAATTTCTAGACTACTTACTCATGATAAAATTATGAAACTTGGCCAGAACCTTCCTATTATTACCTATGAGCTTCAGCTTCAGCTATGTGATTAAGTTAGCTTAATTAAAGACCTTGCCACAAGTTAATAGAAATTCATTAAAATAACATAAACTTTTCCAGAAGTCTTTTAGAAAGCTCAGAGAAATATGAAACAGACATTTTTGGACTCCTTAATACCAGCCCTTCATGATAAACCTATTGGTCAGTATGACAAAGTCCCAATTTTCTATGTAAATTGATAATTGGAGAAAGCCTTAGTGAACTGTTTTGATCAAATCACTCCATATAAAAATCTGAAATTTTAATGATAAATCACTTGTCACCTCAGAAAGCTACTGTAAAAATTTAAGCTTCTTTAGGAATTGTATTTCTACATAATTAAATCACTTGTAGCTACCTTTAAATGAATATGTATAATTAAGCTAATATAACCTTTTTCTTAAATCATATAGACTAAGTCTGAAACCTTTCTATTGGCTCTAACGAACCCAACAGAAAATATTTTGAGTTCCTGCAATGGATTTGAGCATTAGGAATCTATTAGTATCCGTATGTCCAATATATGGCATAGTGCCTTTATACCTAAACCTATTGGGTTGCGTCTAATCCTTCCTGAGTTTCTGTAAAAGCAGGGACTTCTATTGGCCCTAGTCAGCACTTGAACATCCTCTGGGTTATTAGAAATCTGATAAATTAAATTTCTAAGTTGCATTTTTATTATGTGTGCATATTCATATTGGTAGATCACGTGTCAGAGATCAACGAGGAGATTAACTCGGGGGAGAGGACAAAAACATAAACCCACTGCGAGCGAAGTGGCTTTAGAGCTGCAGCAGGCAAGAGATGAACGGAATCGACAAGAAGATCCACTTGGAGGATCAAGCTACTAATATGTAGACATTTACCTAGTCGTGACCGAAGGCAGGCCCCGGTATGCATTTAAGTTGTTTTATAAAGTTTAATTTTATATATCACATTGTCTATTAGAAATGTTTTGCGCATTATGTCTAGTTTGGATGACACTCCACATGCATGACCAAATGAACACAGGAGTGTATGGGTAGATTATGATTTCATCATTTTGTTAATGTCATGTTATGATCTACACATAGGTGGATTGGTAGAAGTCGAGTACTTGCAATCTACATGCAAATGGTCACATTTTATCGACCACAAGTCAGTAGTCAAATCTACTTGTGAAAGAAATCGAGTAGAGAAATCTACTAACGGGATGTCACAATTAAGTTCACTCTTAATAATGAGATGTAGGCGGTGATCTTTTTAGGTTGGGACACACGAGGTTGTTCTCCGTCTGTTGGGTGAGACATTGCTTGTGACCACATCGTGCTTGGGACTGTAATGGTGAGTCAAATGTTGGAGGTTGGACTCGTAGCCCCGTCCGTTTTTACAAGGACCATGCCATGTGTAGCACCACATAAACCAGGAAGGTATACAGGATATATGGGACCCAGGAATCTGATGTACTCATTAACATCATTGTCAAGACATACCCCACCGTCATTTTAATGTTGGTTGTGGGCAGCAAGCTGTAAATCCGCTAGAGGGCAACATCTACAATGGGTGCTCCATGTAGGGACATCCTGACAGGGACAATAGGATTGGTTCGGCGTTTGCATTCTTGTGAAAGGTTGCCACATATGACGTATTGAAGAGCACCACACGCTTATTCCAAACAGACATTTGTGTCATGCAATCTGGGTGATTATTGATTCGAATCATCATCCCTCGCAGTTTAGGAATTTTTTACAGCTTGTTCACTGCGTCTAGACGTAGTAGTAAGTAAAATTTCCAGTAAATTGACGTAGTCTTGAAATCACTAACTATATTTCCTAGTGATGGTATTAAGGAAGAGCTCACTAAATTTTCCATTTCCTAAATTTTAACTAGTTGCTAAAAGTGCAAAGTAAGGACTCACATTTTGGCGATGTCTTTTATGCAAATTCAGCTTCCATTCTTAAATTTTTCTGCATGCAGAGTTTATATGAATAGGTGAGACGTGTAAGACTTGCTGAGTTTCTTGCTCACTATTGCGTATACATTATTTTTTACAGGAAATTATTACTATGACGGGATTTCTAGGAAGGCATTACCCCATTTGGCATCTAACCGAATTAAAGCCCGACACACTGTTGCTTTCTTCTACGTTGCAAGTGTGGAGTATCCGCAAGCTAGATATGACCACTTGTGCACTAGTTTTGGTTCGGGAGTGCTTTTATGAAAACTTCCGCTGTTGTTATTATTTTGGTATAAAATAAGAAAATGATGCAACATGATCACTTATGTTCTATTTGTGTTTCTTTTCAAGTTGGCTATTTTGTGTCGCATCATGTGGCACCACCCAATGTTATTCATGGAATGTCAGGACCCCGATCCTTACAAACTGGTATCAAAGCTTCATTAGGAATAGCACGCATGAACAAAGCATATTTTCAAAAACTTATGTGAGACCTATGTGCTGAATACATTGGCAATTATGTTAAATGTGTAGGTTTACATGCAAAGTTTGAATATACGAGAAACACACTCCGAACTGTCCGAACTTTTGTTGCACGTGAGCTGCACATTTTTTGGATACTAGAATATCTGAATTTTTCTTGTATAATGCATAGCGGCTGTTTTGGACTGTCCGAACTTTCTATGTGCTGAAATAATCGTGTGGTTGCTATGTTTCCCATTTGCAATGTTTCAAACTTGCTTTACACTTATGGGAATATTTGCTTAGTACATTTGGACTAGGACTAAGTTTTCGGTGTTTCTGCTGATCATGGTGGACATTATCTTGCTATGTTTGCAAAATGCTTATGAGAGGTGCTCACGTAAGGTGTTGTGGCTTTCAAACTAACGAGAGTCAAGTCGAGGATTTGTGCTTGGAAGAATTGGTTGTTTGATCATGTGTAGCTGTTGCCTGAGGTCAATACATGGCTGGTTACGGGATCTATTGAACTTGTTTTAGGAATAAGATGATTTTCAACAACCAAGTTTTTGAGGAATTATGGTTGAGTTGATCGGGAGGTCACGCAACATGTTTGGCTCAAAAACAATGCATATGAAGGCATCGTGGACGTTGTTGGAAGGTGTTTGCACGTGTGCAAGGAGTGCATGGATGTGACAAAATGGTTTCAAGGCGTGATGAAGAGAAGTGGATGTAAGGAATTGGTCGGAAAGGTCCAACCGGCTGGATTATGCCTCAGGCTGTGGTTGAGGTGGTTGTGGTTTGTTTATGGAAAGTTTCGAGTTTGTTTTGGTTAGATTTCGTGTGGGTCACGATGTTGAATTATTTTATAAATGTTTAGGACGTACCTAAGGTGTTTGAAAGTCTTACGATTGCTTATATCTGCTTATGGAAGAGTCTTGAGCAGTTATGGAAAGTTTCGGTTGAAACTGAGTAGGATTATAGTCCTACTGTGGGTTGGGTTGGACTTAGGGTGGGTTATATAAGCAAGGGAGGCCAGAGCTCGTGGACAGATGACTTTGGGCTGTTCCTCTTGTGTTCTCATCAAAAAAATTCATAGTTTAGAGGAGATTTTGTTCTTTGTTCGTTCGACTTGTCTCAAACAAGTTTTTCTCGTCGAGTTTCTGCAGAGCACTACATTGAGTTGGTTTTTTATAATAACTCTAGTTTTGCAAATCCAATTGATTTGATTCTTTTTGGGTTGTCTTAAAAACTTGAGTATATTTCATCTATGAAAATTTCAAGATCATTGGATTTTTTGCTTGTGATCTACGTGAGTTTTCTTACAGTTGTGCCAATATGGTTTTTTACCCCGGTAGAACAGATTGACCCTTTTTTTCGATATTTCGGTCATAACCTGAGTTTCTCTTGACGGTTTTTCATGATTCTGGTTGTGACATCTTCGAGATTTAATTATTCACAATCTATAATGTTTTTTTACGATTGATCACGTTTATATTAGTCGCACACATTGTTTCTTTAACAAGTCAATTATCTACCGAGGGGTTTTCGTTGCTTCCACCGAAAAAGTTTAAATCTACCATTCACCCCCTCTGGTAGATTTTCACATGCTCTTCGACCCTACAATTGGTATCAGAGCCATGATGCTTTAATCTTTTTTATATGCACGTTTTGGACTAATCATATTGGAGAAATACCGCGCAAAACCTTGTGTGTTTAGTGGCATTGATTTCAGGTTTGGAAGGCATGTATGGAGGCTTTCATTCAGGCGCAAGGCTTTGCAATAAGGGAAAAAGTGTACAAGCCTTACGATGTGCCGCCAAACGATCATGTCACGGATACGAACATGAGAGATGTCGAGAACAAAAACAAAGCGCAGAACTTGATCATACAAGGATTGACTCTGAGTGATTTCAATCGTGTTGCACACCTTCGATTTGCGTGCGATGTTTGGAAAGCTCTTTGTGATTATCATAAAGAATCCAACACTATCAATGGGTAAGACAAGACATGTTCCTAAAAGAATACATGTGCTTCAAGATGCAACCCGGTGAGTCAATTGATGACCTCTTTGCTGGCTTTAACAAAATTCTAAGCAACTTGCGTAGTGTCAACGTTAATTTTTTAGATGCTGAGAATGCTAGGAAATTACTAAGTGCATTAGACATGTCAATTTGGGAGATGAAAGTTACATCTATTAATGAATCCAATGTCATGAGTACACTTACTTTACATGTGCTATATTCTAAGTTAAAAACTCGTGAAATTGACATAATTTCATGTAAGAATCCCAACAAGTCCCTTGCATTTGTTTCACAACAAAACACACCTAGCTCTAGCCAATCTTCATCAAGTGGTACACTTGCTTTGCTGTCCTCTCTAACCCTTGAACTGAGTGAAGAGTTTCCAGAGGGGGAACTTGCACTCATCTCGACTCGATTCTCCAAAGCATTGCAAAATGTGTGGACTAGAAGGGGAGAAAGTGTCGGTTCTCACGATGCTTCGAATGTGGTAAGAAAGAACGTTTTTGTACAGATCGCCTAACCTTTCAGGTCCTACTTCTCGTGAAGAATAGAAAAAAAGGAAGAAGCACTTCTTTGCAAACGTTAAGAAGACGAAGAAGGGTTTTACAGGTTGCCATTCGATAAACATTTTTATCTACGCACTTCAAGAACTTGGCTAGAGTGATGTAGACATCGAAAGTGACGAAGATGAAGAGAATTTGGCGAATCTATGCTTCATGGTGGCTGTCGGTACCCAGCGTGTCGGGTACCCCACCATACCGCAAGAAAAGCTACAGAGTTTTACCTATCCGAGTTGAAGACCTCCGAAGGCTCCACGTGTCCTGCAGCACTAGGCCCGCATCCCTAGTCTGGGTAGCTCTGGCACCGCCACGTGTAACACAAGATCAGACCTAACTCCCTATATAGTGAAGCTCCGGTCGTGCCACATGTTCAGGGGCCCCGGGGCTAACCACCAGCAGAGGGAAGCTCCAGTGCAGCCATAAGTACAGCAGCTTCGGAGCTTCCTCCCCACAGAGGGAAGCTCCAAAACTGCCACGTGTCGAGCCTCCAGACCTAAACCTGCAACGGGAAGATGATTGCATTTCCAACGGCATGGACATTTAAGAGGCAGTTAAAGCCGCCGTTACAAGACCTGATTATGTGTCATAATGCCATGATAATGACACACGATCAGAGGACCTTTAGTACTGATAACGCTGCTATTAAGGTGTGTTATCTTACTATTAATCTTGCTTAATACATACAGATCGTGTATTTGGTAATTAAAACCGCCGAGGCCACATGTCGGGCCAGACTGACAATGTAACGGCAGTCCTTGGACTATAAAAGGGTTGTGTCACACGGTACAGGGGACAAGCTACTTGAACCTCAAGCAACACACAAAACATACATACAACAACCACCCATGGAGTAGGATATTACGCTCATACAGCCCGAACCACATACAAATCCTCGTGTCACTGTCTTGTTCATAATCTCACGTGCACCCCAAACAATTACGAACCTTTACAGACTATGATCTAGTAGTGTCGGGGAAGGTGTCGATCACACACCTCGACATTTGGCACGCAAGTTTGGGGGTGCCTGATATTTCAAGATGGTGAACTCCGCCGCTGGATAATCCAATGACCACGCTGAGCAACCTACTGGAGGAAATCTCTCCAACGTGCAACAGCCAGCTAGTGCTATTGTCCCGGCGGGCGTTATTCCACCAGCACCACAAACCTCATGCAAACAACACCGGACAATAGGATGGTGTCCTCACGTCGGTCACTACATCGATGCATAACAACCCTGAGAACGCGATCAATGTGGCGCATACTATTCTGCAGCATCCACCGGCACCCAGAGCACCTCATGGTGCAATGGAGCAGTGGCGCGCTGATGTGGAGCATCTGGTTGCAGCAGCAGCCGATGCCATCAGCAACCAAGGTCCACGCCCTTCGGGGCATGCACCTTCCCAGTGAAGGGCCTTGTCAGGCAGACTTGGTCCTCAGACGTCATAGCACCGGAGGCGTGCACCCTCCCAGTAAGTGACATACCTGGCCACTAGGGCACACCGTACTCACACGGCTTCAAGGCTCTGGACCCATGATCTGCTATCGGAGCTTGATTGCTGTTACAGGCAGCAGAACAGCCGCGTCCACATCGAGCATGCTCGCGAAAGGCGAGAAGCTCGAGGAAACCCTTTTCCTCATGGTCGATGCAGCATCGCATGGTCCGATGCCGCAGAAGTTCCGGCCTCATCTGCCTGAGAAGTACGATGGGACTGTCAACCCTATCGAATTCCTCCAAATATACTTCACCACCATCCTCACGGCGGGAGGCAATGAGGCCGTGATGGCCAACTACTTTCCTGTGGCTCTGACTGGGACAGCAAGGTCTTGGTTCATGAGTCTTCCACCTGACTCCATCAACAAGTGGGCGGAGCTATGCCACCAGTTCACCGCCAACATCGGGAGCTCCAACACCCGACATGGCACAATGCTAGATCTGTTTGTCGTACAGCAGAAATCGGGAGAGTTGCTATGATCATTTATCCATCGGTTTTCTCCTGTACGGAACACCATTCCTTCCATCTCCAATGCATCTGTCATTGTGGCATTTCGACAGGCCGTTAGAGACAATAAGATGCTGGAAAAGCTAGCGACAAACGAAGTCACCAGTGTCACAGAACTCTTCAGCCTAGCCAATAAGTGTGCTAGGGCTGTGGAGGGCTGCAAAATGCACTCCAAGCCGGATCCGAATGCTGATAAAAAGTCCTCCAAGGCTGAAGCCACTACCTCTGGCAGTGGAAAGAAGAAGAAAAAGTCCAACGGCGAGAGGAAGTCATCGGCTAGCACGCCTGCTGCTGCTGCGGTAGCTCTTGGTGGCTGGAGGCCACTCCCCGAGAAACATCCTCGACCATCGCCAGAAGACGGCGATAGTAAAAAATGTGGTGTCCGATCCCTAAAACGGATACTCACAATCATGAGGATTGCCGCGAGGTCCAAATACACGTCGAGCACTTCAACAAGCGCTGAGAAGAAGCTCCTTTTCGCCAGCAGGAAGGAAAGCAGAAAGTCGACGAAGCTTTGGCTGATCCGGAGCTAGGCTTCCAGGACCCCAAGAAGGTCCTGAAGGTTGTATACAACACAGTCGACGACGATTCTGATATCTCCGACAATGAGCGTCGGAAGACCCTCAATTCCATATATGGAGGGTCATGGGATATCACCTCCCACCGCGTCCTCAAGACTATGTGTCGGGAGATGGCTCCCATAGCTCCTACCGGCAAGGCAGAACCCCAATCGGAAGTGGATGGACACTCCCATCACTTTTGATGCTTCATACTGCCCAAGAAACATGATCGGAGCTAGACAAATGTTGTTGATGGTGTCTCCTACCATCAATAATGGCCATCTCTACCATGTCTTGGTGGATGGAGGGTCGGCACTTAACCTCCTCAACTATGAAGCATTCGTCAAGATCCAGATGAAACTCTCGGACCTTCACCGCTCACGTCCTTTCTCCGAGGTAGGTCCAGGGGCCATCAGTCCCCTCGGCTCAATCATACTCCCGGTGACCTTCGGGACTCGGGGGAATTACAGGATCGAGAAGCTGGTCTTTGATGTGGCGCATATAAACTTACCCTTCAATGCCATCCTAGGCAGGCCTGCCCTATATAGGTTCATGGTTGCAGCCCAATATGGCTACCTGGTGTTGAAGATGCCAGAACCTTCAGGCATCCTCTGGATCCACGTATATCGTACTGCAGGAGTCACTGCGCTGGAATAACTCCACATGCTTAGAACAGCATAGGAGGAAGCATCTGGCATGGAGCTAGCTGCTCAACCTCCTAGCAATTTTTACCAAGGCTCAACCTCTGCACCACGCGTGCATCCAAGTGGCAACACCGACATTCCCGTCAAAGTAGTACAAATTTGTTCTGATGCTGCCCAGACCACCCGATAGGTCTGGACAACAAATAGGAAGTCACGCTCATCGCTTTCCTCCGGCCGAATGTTGACGTGTTTTCCTGGCAACTGTCACAAATGTCTGGGATCCATAGGGAGGTGATTGAGCACAGTCTGAAGATATACCACGACGCACGGCCAATAAACCAGAAGCCCCTGAAGCAATCAGTCGAGGGGCAGAACTTAATCGGTAAAGAAATCAAGAAGTTGCTCGAAGTTGGTTTCATCCGGGAGGTTCATCATCCATGATGCCTGGCAAACCCAGTCGCTGTACCCAAAGCCGGCGGGAAGCTTCGGATGTCTATCAACTACACCACCTTGAATAAGGCATGTCCAAAAGATCCATTTCCAATACCTAGAATAGACTAGATAGTGGACTCCACCACCAGGCGCGAGCTATTGTGTTTCCTAGATGCATATTCTCGATATCATCAGATCCAAATGTCTAGAGAGTATGAAGAGGATAGTGCCTTCATAACAGTAGATGGGTTGTATTGCTATATTGCCATGTCTTTTAGTCTCAAAAATGCTGCTTCAACTTTTGTGCGGGCCATGCACAAAACATTTAGAGATCTTATTAGGAAATTGGTGGAGGTCTATGTCGATGACATCATTGTGAAGGTGAAGAATAAGGAATCCCACCTTGACAATCTGATAGCCATCTTCAACAAGTTGCGCGTGATGCACACCAAGCTGAACCTAGAGCAATGTATTTTCAGGGTTAGCATCGGGAAGCTCCTCGGATTCTTGGTGATCACCGAGGTATTGAAGCAAACTCGGGGAAGATCGAGGCTATTGAAGACATGCGGCCCCCAGCCCACATCAAGGATGTCCAGAAGCTAACTGGATGTCTAGCTGTGCTCAGCTGGTTTATCTCAAGACTGGAGGAACGAGCGCTTCCCTTCTTCAACCTATTGAGGAAGTCTGGGCCATTCCATTGGACCGAAGAAGCAGAGAAGGCTTTTCAAGAGCTCAAGCAGCTCCTCACCACATTACCAATCTGGGTAGCTCTGAACCCTGGTGATCCTCTTTTGATTTACATTTCGGCAACTAAGGAGGTTGTCAGTATGGTTCAGGTTGAAGAAAGACCGGAGCCACCTACAGTTCAGGAGCCCAAACCCCTCCAGGAGGGTCTGGAGCTAGCTGAAGGCGAGTCTGGGTCCCAAACCCCAGGCACGGATCCTCAAGGAAAGCTGCCTGAGGATCAACCTCTCTCATCTGAGGGAGTTCACACTGTTAAAGAAGAAGATACGGACCCCTACAGGAGGGTCCCGGAAGCTCAAGAAGAAGGTTAGGACCCTTCCTCGAGGGTCTGGGTTGATGAAGAAGAAGCTCCGGGACCTTCAAGGAAGGTCTGGATTGTCCAGCGGCCAATACTCCATGATGCCAAGACTCGATACATTGAGGTCCATAAGCTGCTCTATGCAGTTCTCATCACCTCAAGGAAGCTACCAAGCTCCCATAGCCCACAGGAGGTCCGCCATTGACACTCTACGTGTTGACAGTGGGTGTCATCGGACCTACCAAGCTCCAACAACCCCCTGGGGGCCCGTCGTCGACGATCTATGTGTTGGCAGTGGACGCCGTCGGACCTACCAAGCTCCAACAACCCCCAGGGGGCCCCATCGACGATCTACATGTTGACAATGAGTGTCGTCGGACCTACCAAACTCCGACACCTCCCAGGGGGCCCACCGTAGATGCTCTACGTGTTGACAGTGAGTGTCGTCGGACCTACCAAGCTTTGACACCTCCCAGAGGGCCCATAGTCAACGCTCTACGTGTTGACAGTGCGTATCATCGGACCTACCAAGCTCCGACACCTCCCAGAGGGTCCGCCGTCGAGGCAACAAAGGCTCCTTGGAGATGTCAGAAGTAAACTTCAGACTTAAGAGGTAAGTGTTCTAGCTACAAGTTTGAAGCATTCAAGTCTTCAAGACATTGTCAGATCCTTTTGGTGCATGTTCGCAATCAAATTATGTACATCTACCAAGGGGCCAATACAATAAAGGACAATGCATTGAAGGCAAATATAAAATGAAATTCATTCATTACTGAAGATTGGATTTCATTTATTCAAAAGTTTGGATTACAAAATGAGCATTACAGTAAAAGGCAGAAGAAAAAGGTCGTAGCAACTGGAGGTCTGAAGGAAGTATGAAGCAAGTGTTTGGGCAGCCTCCTGAATGCTGGCCCTGGCGGCATCTTCCTCTTCGACAAGTCCTTCAAATACCGGATCTAGAGAAAGTTAGGTGTCTCGGCTTTTGAAACACGCCAACACATATTCAGCCACGTTCTTGGCCAGAGACTTCCCCCTAGTCTCCAGTTGCTCGATGATGATGTCACCCATCGCGTCGAGTTTGCTGGCAGCAAAGCTAAGCACCACCAACGGCTGGTCCAGCTCCGGCTCTGGGTTCTCCGAACGCACCGGACTGAAGCCAAGCGGTACTTAAGCTTCAATGGCTCGCCCCAGGAAATCCTATACTCGCTGAGACTCAGTTTCCCTCGAGCTCCGTAGTTCCTCCAATGATCTCTTGGCAGCTTCAAGCTCCGAACCTTCCCCGGCGATGCGTTCGACCTCTTTGGCATGCTGCTGAATACTCTGAGCCACATGCTTTTCGTGGTCTGCAAGCTTTGGCTCCCGGAGGTGGATGCGGATCCAGCGGTTCGCCAGGTCCTTATCCCTGCCTTTCACTTTCTCCTCCTTGGTGGCGACATCAGCTTCTCTCTTGGAGAGCTCCTGTCCCATCTTCCAATTCTTCTCCTCCTCTTGCTTACACTGCTGTTCAAACTTTTTTGCGCGGTTTGCCAAGCTCTGCTCTCCCAGATTCAGCCTCTATGCGAGCCCCTCCTTCCTATTCGGGATATCCTCCTACTTCTCTAGGAGTTTCTCCTCCCTCTCATCGAGGTTTCCTCGGTGCTTAAGGAGTATTTCATTCAGCTTGTTGAGGTTGTCTTGATGATCGTCTGTAGCCTCATTGCTCTTCCTAGTATCCTTGAGAATCTCCCGAGACTTCGCATCGAGGGCCCTAATGGAAGCCACCCGCTCATCTAGCAAGCGACCCCAATACATCAGTCGGGCTTTCTCCTTATCAATCCACTACCGAAAGTTTGCCATCCTTGTTTGCGTCAGCTTGGTCTCGAACTAAAGTCTGCTACGCCAACGCCTCAAGTGTTGTGCTCTTCTTCAAGGACCTTGTTATCATGCTCAAAGGCGAGCTAGACTTGGCAAAGACTAATCAAGCATTGTCTATAGACAACGCCAAAGGAATTTGCTCCGGACCTGCTTGAAGTGCTTCTGCTGGCTCCAGGGGTCCTTCCATAACAAAAATCGGATCCCACGGCACAAGCATGGTCCCCTGCGACTCTATGGTGCTAGGGTCACCCTCCGGGAGCTCTACTGCCTCCGTCGTGGCTGAGGAAGGTCCCACCATGGGAACTTTCACCTCCATAGCTGACGAAGAAGTTTCCCCCTCCATATCTTCAATCGACGGCTCTGTGGGTGGGTGTCCTGCCGCTGACTCTTCTGGGCACTTCAGCTTCAACATGAACACCTCTGGAGTAACCACCTCCAGGGTTGTCATTGGAGCTTCGCTCAGATACCCCACCACCATTGGCTCAGGCGCTCGTACTTTGGCTGCATCCGGCTCAGGTGCCGGAGCTTCAACGACCTCCGACATGGATGCCGGGAATTCAATCACTTCTCGCTCAATTGCTAGATCTTTAACAACATCCGGCACAGGTGCCGGACCTTTGGTTACCTCTAGCTCAAATGTCGGAACTTCCATCATCTTCATCTCCTGCGCCAGAGCTTCAGCTGCAAGCTCTACAGCAATTGGCGCTTCTTCACAAACATCTCCCCCGTAATTCGACGCTACCACGGGAGCTTCTGGCGTCATCCCTGGATCTAGAGCCACAACAGCTGGCGCCGGAGCTATTGTGACACCAGCCACCACTTGGGGAGGAATAGGGGTGTGAGCTGGAGCTTCTGCCTGTACAACCTCAGTTGCTGTAACAGGTGTCGGAGCCTCGATTTTCTTTTTCGACACCCTAGAAACAAAATATCGAGAAAATTCAAGACATGGTAAAGACAAAATTAGCACCTCAAGGTGAGAAGACAATGCTTACCTTGGGATACTACCACTCCAGTCAGCGCAGAACCTCTTCATCAGGCGACCAAAGCCAGAACCCACCGTCAACGATGTGGTGGAGGCCTCGGACTGCTACCCGGAACTTGCCGTAGTTGTCGGCGTCACCTCAGCCGGGAACTCCCTGGGAAGAATCTTTGGATCTAGAGCCCATGGCTGGCACTGGGGCCGAAGTTGATTTACTGGAGCTTCCGCCCCTCGTGGACGTAGGCACCGAAGAAGGCTTGGCCACCGAAGCTCGGGTTGGCTAGGGGGGAAGAAGCTGATAGAGACGGAGCCGACCTAATGGAGCTCCCATTGGCGTGCCTCAATTTCCTCTTCCGTCTAGAAGATTCGGCCTGCTCCTTGCCTTTGCCCTTTCCCTTACTGGCGTTGTCAACCTTCGAGCTTGGAGTGGTGGTGACCATCTGATTAGGATGATGAGTCCCTATCATCCGAAATATAATGGATAAGTCGATTGATGGAGATCTTAACGTTCATGATTCGAGGCTCTCGAGTAGAACACGAAAAACCCCTACAATCACTACACCACCGCTCCATTGGTTATCAACCGTGCTGCACACGATTGACCTCGCCAGGAAGGCTAATCCCTACAAGTGCAACTGAGAACATAAGCAAGAACGTAGAAGACACGATCTGAAATCGCTAAGTTGGTGTTTCACAAACCGTAGAACGGTGATATTATTGATCTAAGAAAAACCCAATTATTTATGGCGGATACTATGGTTTATATATAGGTGGGAGGACGTCCAAGGGGGTGTTGAAGTCATGAGCTAACTCTAAGACACGAAAATAATGGACTTAGACATGATACAAGGCCCAATGGCCCAATACGGTGATGCAGCACCCTGACATATTGTGAACTCGACTTTGTTTCAACGATTCTCATCGCATCTGAAGAAATTTTGACATGGCACCGGCGCCATTGGAAATTTTTTCCTCTCCCCTTTCCGTGCATATGTAGAACGTCCAAAACGGTGTACGTATATGTCCTCGGCGTCCAATTTAGTGCAAATTGCTCCTGGACTCCGAGTTGGACACGATTTTGAGTTGGGGTCGGTTTCCATCTTCTTTGAACGTATTCTATGGTCCTCCACGCCCCTAAACCTTCCTCCAATCACTCCTTGAATCACTCCATGTATCCTAATCACAATTAAGTTAATAGGTAGCAATCTATTCTCAAAAATATATAAAGAAACATATAAGAATGAGCTCACCTCTGGAATTAATTGTTGTGTGTTAACTCTATTGATTACATCTTGTATGTTCAATGGTGTGTTGTTTGTACCCATAGAATTGATGTCCTCATCATCCTCACCTTCTTCAATTGAAGTCGTCTTTGACTCAAGTTCAACTTCTTTCATGTACGGTCCTAATGTGCAACGCCATCAAATCCTCTTGTATGTATGAAAGGAGGAGGCCAAGGTGGCGGACAACATAGTGCACCATCTCAATGTTCTCCATCGTATAAGCATGAGCATTCACTTGAGCCAGGATCCCAGACAAATAAACGTTGTGCCATGCTTGTATGTGCAATGACAATGTGCTTGATCTCATCATTCTCCCCTTCTTGATGACAGGCCGTCCTCGGCATGCTCGTATGTCCAGCAAAAAGGCTTGCTTTGGAGGTAGAATGAGCGCTGTCCATATTGCACAACCGCAGCAAACAATGCTCCTCAATTATATGTTGTCCCTGCTGCAAGAAAAAATACTAGACAAATTGGACAAGACATTATTAGCGTTAGTACGTTCATTTACTTGACCATGTTGTTGCAGCAAAAAGAAGCTTCCTCATTTGAACATATGTAATCTTTATGCACCATAAAGATACCACTCTGTCCATATTTGCCTATAGCATGAAAAATATTTCTACTTAACAAAGGCAATTCAAATTGAGAAAATGTTATCTTCTCTATGATATCTAGATCACAAAGAAGTGTCAAATTCAATATAACCCAAAGCATTTACAGAGGACAACAATTTCAGCTCATCTCTTTCACATGTAGTTGGAATCAAATGCTTAATTTCAGCACAAGTGAGTGATAAATTATCAAATTCATTTGTTTGTTCTAGCATAAATACAATATAATTATCAGCACACAACTCATTTTTGTAAGAATCAGTAGGAAAATCAACCAGTGGTAAAGGTGTATTATGAAAAGGTTCATCTTGTTGCTGCTCATCGATAGCATGATTGGTAGAAAAATTCAGCACATCTGAAAATGTCATACCTTGGTTAACTGTAGAGCATTGTCCATTAACACTACTCTTATTTTCAGCAAGAAATTCAAATGCATTATGAGTTGATTCATCAAAAAATTCAGAAGAGTTGTTCAACACCTCACTCTCATTTGGATCCACATTTATTTGTTCATGTTCCTGCAAAAGGTTAGGCAAAGGAGGAGGTACAACAAGTAAATTTTTCTCAAGTTCATGTATTTCATCTTTGCAATTAGATACATTATCAAAGTTTCTCGCATAAGAATTTTCATATCTTTCCATGTTCGAGGTTTTTCTATATCGCTTAAGTTGTCCCACCAAGTTAGTGCACAATCAACTAACACACTAGCAATATCTCTAATCTTTCTCCTCTCACACATGTGCCATTGTCCAAAAATTTGATCCAACTCTATTTCGCAAGCAATATATTTATCATAATCAAAACCATCATAAGAAGAAAGAGATGGGAGAATGTAATTACTTCTTGTAGAAGGTGTTGTAAAGATGGCACGAATGTCATGTGAAACCTTGGTTGATGTTTGATTTTTAGTGAGCAACTCCATTGCCGTTTTCATCATGTCAATCATCTCAGCATATAATGCATGATTCTTGCTTTTACGTGACATTGTTCGTAGAAAACAGAAGACCACAAAAAATATGTTATCCCTATCAACTACAATGGATAATGGAAAAGTGGAAGTGGAATCACACACTCTCAAGTGTCTTACCATGCTCTTACAAGTGTTCTTACCGACACTGTAGGTGGCAAACGGTGGACGGTATGAAGAAACCAATAAAGCGTGGGATGATTGCAAAGGTGTCTCGATTCTGCTCAAGAGTAAGGTGTAGCTTGGATGACACCTTATATGTAGCAAGGATTAGCAACAATGAAAATCAGATAGTAAAGTTGAATAAGTGTCCAATGTACTTGTCAAAAATGCTGGTCTAAATATGTTTCTAGTAGATTAAGCTAGCAAGACATGCATCAAAGCGCTAATGACACAAAAGTTGTAAGCACTTCTGATTTTTTTCTTTTGTTTTTTTTTTTTCTTGTGCGGCTTTTGTATCTTTTTTTTTTTGCACTTGCTTCCTTCTTTTGTCTCTTTTTCAGAATATGCTACAGAAGAAGAAAACATTGCAAAGCAATCAAAGATATCTCATAGGTCTGTTACAGATTTTCTTCTCAATCTTTTAAGGACAATTAGGTACACCTAGAGGCTCCAAATCTAATAACGTTCCACAGAAAGATTATATATCTATCTCTTCTCTTTAGTTTATGTGACACCCGGTTCTGAAAATAGAACCAAGTGCAGTGTATGTGTGCCCAGGATGTTCATCACACATACAAAAATGCACCACAACGGAAATCAGAAATAACCATGTCACAAATAGTAAATATACCTTGATTCTATTGCAGCGGAAAATAATCTAGCATAGGCAACTCCATCTCCACAGGCAATCGACGGTAGTACGCACGCCTTACTCCATAATATCCTCAGGATACTCCCAAACATCTCATGTAGCTGTTGGGGGGGGGGGGGGGTTGCAAGGGTGAGTACATGTCGTACTCAGCAAGTGTGGGAAGTATGACATGTAGCTAAAAACAAGGATGATAATAAATAGTGGCTATTTGCAAAAAAGTACATTGTAAAAAATATAAAAAAGCTTCCTACAATGCCTATGTGAATTTAATCCCGTCATAACCAAAGTAATTATCATAACTTGTATCCAACATTTTCATTTACCATCATACCTCATCCATCAATTCAATAATCATCCATATACAAATTTCTCACTTTCATAACCAACCATATCCATTTATTATAATATTATAACCCAAACCATAACCCAACCAATATCAATCCATCCCAAATCCAAAGTTCCACTCTAATCATGGAAGTTGTCCAGGTGCTCGTGATCGGGAGCACGACTATTATGATAGTTTTAAACACTCTGCAGAGGTTGTACCACTTTGCCCACATGTTCGTGATTTCATCACCTTTCAGTGACTAAGAACCTCTATTATTCCTTATCACACTTCCGTAGATGTGCGCCAAGAGATCACAAAATAGCCTTTCAGAAGGGACTACTAGTATGTACATGCCCACTAAGGTTTTACTGGCAGGCTTGAATCTCAATTCTCCCACCCACGGTCCCCCTCGTGTGCCATGCGGATCCTAGTGTAGCCCTCCTTGACTCCCATTCCTCGCGCCATCCAATGGTCCATACAATACTAGTAGCGCTCCTAATTATTTAGCTACACCGCACCCATACTTGGCCTTGTGGTGGCACTGTTGCCCTGGCATATTCTCACATGAACAGATCCTTGGATCTAAGGCAAGCAAAACACCGTCTCATCCAACCCATCCACAAAACCATGCTTGCTTAGATCACCCAAGTCCCATATCACAAATGATTTATCATTATTCCATCTTCCTTAATCCACATGATTAGAGATGTTAAGCAAGTTTATATTGTTTCTCATAACCCCGTATAGCGATGCGACTCAAAAGAGAAACACCCATGTCCGACTCATCATGTACCCGGCGACAAGGGATGGCATACAATACTAGTAAACTCCTACCATGGGTTTCCCATCAAGTTGACACAAGCATGCAGTTTCGCAAACAAAACATTTAAAAATAGGATCAAAATGATGAAGGAAACTTGCCTTAATATTCTGCAATTCGATAGTCAAGCAACTCAAAGTCTTGTACACGAAGATCCTCGCATATTCGCTTCTCGATCGCAACCACTTTAGTGCATCCGTCTACTCGCAATCGAGCACATACACACACAAACATACACAATAAATGCATTGCAAATACTAATCAATATTCAAAATATGGATTCATGCATAGAATAATTTTGTATTAATGCTAAATAAATTTCTATGGCTTTTTAGTAATTTTTGATAATGATTTCCTATTTATTTGGGCAAGTTTGGAATTAATTACGATTAAATCAGAGGTAGAATAATTATTTCAGAATATTAAATATTCTGAAAATATTATTAATGACTTACTAGGATTTATTCTAAATTTTTAGGAATTTTTCTGGATTTTATTTGACAATTTATGTATTAACTAGACTTTAATCTTGTTTATTAAATCTGAAAAAAAAGATTAAATAATACTGAAAATATAAATTTTTTGTTAAATCTATGATAATAGATTGATCTTGTATGATTTAATCTAATATGTAAGTTTCAAGTGGTTTGATTAATGGTCGTACAAGTAAAACACGTGCTACACGTGATTTAATTCAAGTATTAGAACTAAAATAGTTGTCTAGATCTAAACCGTAATACCTACCGTAGATGTGATGACCTCAAAGATCGTGGGACAAAGGCGTAGCGTAGACGAAGTAGACGGCACAGCGGTCCTCCGGCGGCACGAAGAACTCTGGCAGACGGTGACTCCTTCCTTCTCTTCCTCTTCTTCTCATTTTTTTTCTCCTCCTATTTTCTCTGGCCACAGGCTCTGCTTTCTATTGGCGCTAGATTTTTTCTGGCGGCGGAACCGCTTGGTCGACGAAACTACGAAGCCTTGCGGTGGCTTTATAGGCGCGTTGGCACGCGGTCCAGAGACCGGCTCGGTCTCGGCCCATTGGCGCGCTGGCGCGCAGCACGCGCTCGGACGCGCTGGACGCCCGGCGGCTTGATCACGCGGCGTGCAGCTTGGGCACGTGAGCACTGTTGGCACGTGCGCGGTTCTCCTGGCCGCAGGACAGGCCGAGGTTAATTTCTTTTTTTGCGCAGTGGCTTGGCGTCGATGGAGACTCCCAATAGGACTAGTTCTCTGGTGACCGGAGCATGGCATCCATTTTTTGTCTTATTTTTTTAATTCTTTTTGATTTTTGGCTGACGGTAGTTTTCATTTTTTTTCCTTTCTTGTTTTTGGTTGTGCGGCAGGACATTGGCCATGCTGGCTTTCTTTTATTTTTTCTTTTGTTTTTATATCATTTGTTTATTATTTATTTATCTATTCATTTTTCTTTCCTTTATTAATTCCACGCCAAGCACTATAAGACGTCGTCAAACTGGCCAAGAAGTGCAAGGCGTGCCAGTTCCACGCCAAGCAAATTCACACTCTGGCGCAGTCACTCTAGGTGATCCCGCCCTCCTGGCCTTTCGTGATTTGGGGGCTGGATATCGTGGGACCCTTCCCCAGGGCAGTTGGAGGGTATAGCTCCTTCTACATCGCCATAGATAAGTGCACCAAGTGGCCGGAGGCAGCCTAAGTTATCAACATCAACAAGGAGTACGCATTCAAGTTCATCAAATAAAATGTCTGCAGGTTTGGGGTCCCGAACAGGATCATCACCGACAACAGGACCCAGTTCACCGGTGCAGCTTTCCAGGACTACTGTGAAGACTTCGGCGTCCATGTTATTTATGCATCTGTTGCTCATCCAAAGAGCAACAGACAAGTCAAAAGAGCCAACGCTGATATCCTCGGGGGCCTCAAGACACGAACATATGACAGATCGGATAAGCATGGTGCCAAGTGCATCGACGAACTCCCCTTTGCACTGTGGGCAAGACGGAGGTCACCCAATCGCGCCACGGGAGAAACACCTTTCTTTTTGGTGTATGGGGCCAATGCCCCCCCCCCCAAAGATTGTTGTGGGCTCGTTCAGAGTTCGAGAGTTCGATGAAGCCTCACAGGACCAGCTCTGACGAGAAGATGTCACCCTCATCGACGAAGCAAGGTGGCACGCTACCATCCGAAACGCACGTTACCCAGGCACTGAGGCGCTACCAAGAGCGATTCGTGCGGAGTAGAGAGCTCAAGACAGGTGAGCTGGTGCTGCAGCGCATACTCTCTCAAGAAGGGTCGCACAAACTTTCACTCAGCTGGGAAGGACCCTTTTGAGTGATTCAAGTATCCTGCCCACAGGTGTGTCCGCCTCGCCATGGAAGAAGGAGAGCCCCTTCTCAACCCTTGGAACATAGAGCGCCTCCGTAAGTTCTACCCTTAAGCATAAATTGTAGGACAGTGTAGGGTGTCATGGTGCCACGGAACGACACTTAAGACAACCAAACTCTGGGGGGGGGGGAAGGTCCAAAGTGTACAACTGTTTAGCTTGGTTCCCTACCCTAAGCATGAACACTCTGCCTCCCTAGCCAACTGGAGTGGGTCGTTGCCTTATTGTAAAGCCAATCCACTCCTGAAACCACCAATGAGAAGAATTCACTGTCTTACCATGTGCTTTCTCTTACGTTCACTTAAAATTACCTGTCAATTTTGTGATCAATCAAGCTAGTCTCATCTTTCATATATTGTCTTCATATACTTGGTGAAATTTGTTTTATGTCACCCCTAGTAGAGTCATGCAACCCTGCTGCAAGCGAATGTATTTTAGGTAACTGCAAGGTGTATTGGAACCTCACAGCTACCCTCTTACCACTACAGGAAACGCGAGCACGTACGTCGGCGAACTTAACTTATGTCATCCAGCCGACGAAAGTAAACTAACTTACGTCGGCCAGAATAAACTTACATAAGTAAACTAACATACGTCGGTGGCCGATGTAAGTTAGTAGACTGACAGCAATAAATGTAAAGTTACGTCCGCTCGGACAATTAGCCGACTTGAATAAAGTGGCCTACGTAAGTTAGGATTAAGTTACATCGGCCGAGAGGACAGCCGACGTAAGTTACATCGGCCGACGTCATTTTATTATTTAGCTGATGTAAGTTACGTATTTTAACCTACCCCGCGCGTGCCTTCTTTTCCTTACCCGCCGCGCGCCGATTTTCTTTTTCCTCGCCGCCGCGGCCGACACCATCGCCTCAACCGATGTCGTGCCACCGACGCCGCCGCGCTCGCTGCCGTCCGACGCCAGCGCCAGGTACTACCTCGCCTCCTCTCCCCTCCCTGACCGCCGGCCCGTCCCCCCCGCCCCCCTCACCGAGTGCTGCCCCCCCATGGCCGACCACCGCCGGACCGGCCCTTCCCGAGAGCCGCCCCCCCCCACCCTCCACTCCACTCCACGAGCCCCCCTCCCCTCCGCCCCTCCTAGCCCCCCCCCCCCCTCCACGGCCCCCCTCCCCCTCCCTTCTCCGGCCGAGCGCCGCCCCCCCCCCCCCCTCACCCTCCCTACAGAGGTCCCCCCACCCTCCCCCTCCATTCCACGAGCCCCACCCCTCCACTCCACAGACCCCCACCCCCCCCACCCACGCCCTGAATTTCAAATTTGAAATTCAATTTAATTGCATTGTTCAAATTTGAATTGAATTGAATTATTCAAATTTGAATTGAATTGTTTAAATTATGCTTAAATTGCTTATTTGTTTATTTAATTATGCTTAATTAGTTAATTTTCTTAATTTGCTTACTTTGGATTATGTTTATTTAATTATGCTTAAGTGGTTAAGTTGCTTAATTTTGCTTAATTGGCTTATTGTAGATTATGCTTAATTAGTGTAGTGTAGATTATGCTTAATTGGTTTCTGTCGAGGGTGGCGTCGGTGGCGGCCGGCTGTCGGGGAACATAGGTTCTGTCATGGCTATAGATGGCCAATGGACTATGCCGAGCTGGCCCGGCCCGAGCCCGACCGGTCTCGTGCATGAAAACATTAGGCCTGGTACGACCCGCAAATTTGTTGTGCTGGCGGGGCCGGCACGATGGGCCATAAGCCAAGGCCAAGCATGACGGATCCCATTTTCTCCTGTCGGGCCATTCCAGGTCCATTCGCGGGCCGAGCGTGTCGTGCCAACCCGAAGCCTAGCCAAGCCGTGGTATATATATCGCGTATAAAGAGGCCATCGGGCCCAACCCTAGAGTATATAAGCAGTGTGGGTCACAATCGTGACCCGTGACTGGTGACACGAGGTGGATCGTTAGGGTTAGGTGTATATGGGCCGAGCGGCCCATTACTAACCCTAAAAGTCTGTAACAAGGTATCTCTCCACTGCAAGACCCCAAGTTCACGTCGCGCGTGTTTGTGAGTATGTATATGACGATGAAACCTCCGAAAACGTAGGTTGCGAGTATTGTCCTTGACTCAGAACATCCATAAGGCAACAGGTTTCCCAGCTAACCCGTTGCCCCCCTTTGTACTTTTAGAACTGCATCCGATAGGGGGATGTAGTGTTAAATATGCGGTGTTATGCTGCCGAAATTTTGTGATTTGTGAGACGTAACCTATCACGTATACCGTTTGTGGGCTGAGCGTGCTGTGCCGGCCCGAAGCCCGGCCGAGCTCTGGTCACCTCCTCGCGCCTTGTCGCCTCCTCCGCAGCTTCTTTGCCAACAGTTTTGTCAGCTCGCCGTAGACCTACTGGGGTCCTCGCCTCGCCTCGCCTCCTCTAGCAAGAGTCTAGGAGTTGTCGCTCGTCGGGCTCGCGTCGCATCCTCATAGATTCGGGTAAGAATCGGGCTGGGCATCACAGATGGCGGGCAGCGGCCGGTGACTCAATACGAGGCAAGGGAGCTAAGGGCGGCCGAGCATGGTCTGAGGTCAAGCCCGAGCATGGCCCGTGATGGGCTTCGTGCTGACCCAGACCCAGTTCACTGTCTCTCTCGTTATTTTCTCTATCGTGCATAAATTAATGAGAAACTAATGGTAATTTGTCCGACTATTAATTGCAGAGGCAAACATTGGATGTACACTGGTTGGAAGAGCAAAACTGGTGGTCACTCAAATGAGTGGTACGCCAAGACAGAAGCTTTTATGGAACGAGCTTTTTCGTTGTCAAATAGCGATAAGGCGCGGTGCCCATGTACGAAATGCCGAAACGGAACATTTTTGGACAAAGTTGAACTTACAATGCACTTGTGTCAAAACGGTTACGTGTCACATTATGAGTTGTGGAACTTCCACAGCGAGACAACTTCTCAAGTTGTACAAGAAGTGGATGCGGAGAATGATGAGGCCACAGAGGATGACATGATAGATGAGATGCTGGAAGCTATACGACCAGAGCTTACAGAGGATCCTCAAACAGCCGAGATTAAAAAGTTCTTCAAACATCTCAAAGATTCAGAACAGTCGTTGCATGGACACACTAAAATGACAATCCTTAATTTTGTGACTAGACTTATGGCAGTTAAGTCAAATTCTTCTTCTCTAATAGCTGTTACAATGAGCTCATCAATTTTTTCAACAATGCCCTTCCACGTCCCAACAAAGTGCCTAAAGATATGTATAAGTCAAAGAAAATTCTTTTCGGTCTCGGTATGAAGTACAAGAAGATTGATGTGTGTCCGGAGAACTATATGCTTTTCTGGAGGGAGCATGCCAGTGAGAACAAATGTTTGAAATATGGTCAACCGAGGTTTGTTGAAGTTGTTAATAACGATGGTGATATTGTGACAACGGAAGACGCACGTAAGCAACTTCGTTACTTACCCGTGACACCGAAATTGAAGCGATTGTTCCTTTCAAAAAAATGGCTAGACACATGAGATTACACAAAGAAGGAGAGCGTCGGAGCAATGAAGTCATGACGCACCCGTCCGATGGTGAGGCATGGAAGGCGCTGGACCAGTTTGTAACACCTCATTTTCATGCATCATGCCTTGCATACATTCATATACATGTTAAAAATTGGTCCACATAAAGAGGAATGAGTTTAAAATTGATTCGGAGCATTTAAAATTTATTTGGAACAAAACCGCACTTAAAACACAAGAAAGTGCGGAGTAGTCCGATTTTACTGTGGACTAGTCCGATTTTTCTCTGACTAAAAATAGAATTGTCCGTTTTTCTGCGGACTAGTCCGATTTTTGGCACTGGAAACTTTCGGACTTGTTCGATTTTGTGTGGACTAGTCTGATATTCCAAGAATCCTTGAAAATTTGCTAAGTCCTTGGACTTTTCCGGACTAGTCCGGTGTTCGAGCGGACATGTCCGGTTTCCTCTCTGTTTAAAGTCGAACTTATACGATGTTTGGCCAGACTTGTCCGATTTTCTCTCTGGACGACTTCGGACTAGTCCGGTCCTTGTCGGACTTGTCCGATATTTCATGACTCCGAGTTGATCATTTGTTTTACAACTTGTTTCTTGGGTTTCACCTTAAGTGGGCCTAGGGACGTCGTGCCTAACTCTTTTAGAGCCCATTTGGGACTCTAAACCGGCCTCTACTCATCCCAAACTCGAAATCCATCTAACCCTAGCCTCCACCTCTATATAAACAGCCCCATCGCTTGGATTGACATCTATTTGTCACTTTTCCACCCACCCAAACCCTAGTTCGTGGGGAGCCACCATCAAGGAGGGAGGAGAAGATCCCAAGCAAGAAGAAGAAGAGGAGGAAACGAAAGAGGATCAAGATCACCACCAAGTTTCGTTCTTCACCACCAATTCATCTCCAAGTTCATCACCAACCCTAGATCATCAAGATCCAAGTGTTACCTCTAAGTTTCTTGATTCATTGGAGTCCTAAACACCTGGTATACCTTCTATTCTCTTTTCCTTACGTGAATTCAACCCCAAATCTCCAAATTCACGTCGATCTAGAAAACCCTAATATGCTGATCTCGCAGAGTGCGGACTTGTCTGGTCCCTAGCAGACTAGTCCGGTCTTCCTGGTTAAAATTGCATCGAATTGATTCTAAAGTTTGATCCAATCAACTCCAAACCTGCATAAACTTGTTAAAATCTATTAGAACTAGTTAGTGATCATTAAAATCAATCCAATAACAAGTTCTACCTTGCATTTGCACCAATCATGCATGTAATGTCATATTGAGTAATATTTGTGCACTCTTTGATTGTGTTTCTTGTCTTGTATGTTTATTGTGTGGATTAGACGGATTTGCGATAGAATGTGCCACGGAGGATCTTCAGCAGCAAGAGTTTGAAGGCTTTGACCCTAATCAACAGCAAGAGCAAGGCAAGTGTCCTTGAAGCATATTGATCCTGTTTTAAAATAAACATTTTGCTTGCAAACTGCATGCTTGTGTCAATTTGATGGGAATCCTATAGTAGGAAGTTTACTAGTTTTGTTAAACCACCCTTGTCACCTGGAATATATGATAGAGAGTCGGGAAGGGATTTTTACCTTTTTGCTTCGCTTAATCAACTGGGATGGGAAACAACTATACCACTCAATTTAATTATGCATTAATGATGTTTTGGTTAATATGAACTGGTCAATATGGTATGGTAATGGTTGATCTAAGCAAGCCTGGTATGTGGATGTATTGGATGTCATGGTGGTTTGCTTGCTTTAGATCTAAGGACCGGTTCATGCGAGAATAAGCCAGGACTACAGTGCCACCACGAGGCCAAGTATGGGTGCGGCGTAGCTGATTAATTAGGGCTTTGCTAGTGCTGTTTGGACCATTGTGGATGCTCAGGGAAGGGGTAGTCGGATTTGCGTTTGTTGATGATTGGTGGGACTACCCTGGGATCCGAATGGCTCAAGAGGGGGCCCTTGGTTGAAGATGTTCTCAGTTGGAGACATCACCACCGGTGAAACCTTAGTGGGGTCTAAATAGGCTAGTAATACCTTTGTAAAGGCTATTTTGTGATCTCTTGGCCACACACAGATGGAAGTGTGAGACAGCATAATAGAGGTTCTAGTCATCGAAAGGTGATGAAATCACGAACATGTGGGTAAAGAGGTACAAACTCTGCAGAGTTCAATAAAACTATCATGATAGTCGTGCTCCCGGTTATGAGCACCTGGACAACTTCCATGTTAGAGGGAAATTGGAATTTGGGATAGTTATGGTTTGGTAATGGTTATGGTTTGATAATGGTTATGGATGGTTGTGGATTTATTTCTTGTATTGAATATGGTTATTGGCAAATGGTGAAATCTGGAATTATTGATAAGGATGGTGAATTATGGACTGATATTATGGTATTACTTATGATTATGATGAGTTTACTTCACATGCATATAATATATTGCTTTTCAAACATTTTAATGTACTTTTCAGCACTTCGCCATTATTATTGTCGACATTTGGATCAGCCACATGTCATACTTTCCACATTTGCTGAGTACGATATGTACTCACTCTTCCAATTCCCCCCCCCCAACAGTTGCAGGTCAGGATTGTGAGTTTAATGGCGATAATGCGGAGTTCTAGGCCGTGTCTACCGTCAGCTTGCATGTGGTGTTATTGGAGCTGCGCTATACCCTATCCCTTTTGCTTAGTTTGCTTAATTAGTTTATTTCCGCTGCATTAGTTGAACTTGTCATAAATATTCATTAGAGCTTGTATTCGTGGAAAATCTGGTCTGTGTAATAAAATTTGGTTAATTAATCTTGTTCTGTGGTAATTATCTGTATATTGTTTTTGATTGCAATCGTGTATGTGTGTTGAACATCCTGGGCACACATATGCGTTAGCTTGGTTCATTTTTTGGAACTGTGCGTTACACGGTTCGACCCAGAATTTGGTCGTGAAGCATGAAATGTTTGCATCGGGTTGACGACAGATGGGTTCACACCGTTCAGCACAAACGCCACACCATACTCTTGTTGGCCCGTCTTTGTCATTCCGTACAATCTTCCACCGACTTTTTGCATGAAGAATGAGTTCATGTTTCTTAGCCTCATTGTACCTGGGCCGAATCATCCTGGGTCACATCTCAACGTGCTGTTGAAACCATTGATATAAGAGTTGAAAATGTTGTGGACAGGAGTCGAAGCGTACGACTATTACAAGAAGCAGACATTCACCCTTCGAGCTGCTTATTTATGGTCTATCCATGATTTTCCCGTATACGGCATGTTTTCTGGATGGAGCACTCATGGTAGGTTGACGTGTCCGATATGTGCCTCGGATACCGATTCTTTTGACTTACCCATGGAGGCAAGATATCATACTTCGATTGTCATAGACGTTGGCTGCCTCCGAATCACTTGTTTAGACAACAGAGAAATGTCTTTAGAAAGAACATTGTTGTCACTAAAGGACCACCGAAACGTCTTAACGACTCAGAAATATTTGATATGTTGGACAAATTGGTGTTAGATGAAGGTCGTCCTAGATATTGTGACGCCCGATTCCGAAAATGAACCAAGCTAACGCATATGTGTGCCCAGGATGTTCAGCACACATACACGAGTGATTCACAAATGATAAACAGATAATTACCACAACTCAAATTATTAAATAAGTACTCTTATTACATAATTCATTATATCTTTGAATACAAGCTCTAATGAATATTAATGACAAGTTCAACTCATGCAGCGGAAATAAACTAATTAAGCAACTAAGCAAACTAAGCATAAGGGATAGCGCAGCTCCAATCAACACCACATGCAAAGCTGACGGTAGACACAGCCTAGAACTCTGCATTATCGCCATTAAACTCACAATTCTGACCTGCAACTGTTGGGGGGATTGCAAGAGTGAGTACATGTCGTACTCAGCAAGTGTGGAAAGTATGACATGTGGCTGATTCAAATGATGACAATAATAATGGCAAAGTGCTGAAAAGTACAGTAAAACATTTGAAAAGCAATGTATCATATTATGTGAAGTAAACCCATCATAAACCACGTAACCATAATAATACCAGTCCATAATTCACCATTACCAATAACCATAATCAATGTCATAAACTATGATTCCATCCATAACCATAACCATAATCATAATATCAACCATAACCATTATCAGATCCCAATTTCCCTCTAATCATGGAAGTTGTCCAGGTGCTCATAACCGGGAGCACAGATATCATGATAGTTTTAGTTAACTCTGCAGAGTTTGTACCACTTTACCCACGTGTTTGTGATTTCATCACCCGTCGGCGACTAAAGAACCTCCCTTATGCCAACTACACTTCCTTTGGTGTATGGCCAAGAGATCACAAAATAGCCTTTACAAAGGGATTACTAGCCTATTTAGACCCCACTGAGGTTTCACCGGTGGCGATGCCTCCAACTGAGCAAATCTTCAACCAAGGGCCCCCTCTTGAGCCATTCGGATCCCAGGGTAGTCCCACCAATCACCAACAAACCCAATCCGACTACCCCTTCCCCGAGCATCCACAATGGTTCAAACAGCACTAGCAAAGCCCTAATTAATCAGCTATGCCGCACCCATACTTGGCCTCGTGGTGGCACTGTAGTCCTGGCTTATTCTCGCATGAACCGGTCCTTAGATCTAAAGCAAGCAAACCACCATAACATCCAACCCATCCACATACTAGGCTTGCCTAGATCACCCATTACCATATCGTATTGACCAGTTCACATTAACCAGAATATCATTAATACATAATTAAATGTGTAGTGTTGGTTTTTCCATCCCAATTAATTAAGCGAAGCAAAAAGGTAAAAACCCTTCCCGACTCTCTACCATAAATTCCAGGTGACAAGGGTGGTCAAACAAAACTAGTAAACTTCCTACAATAGGATTCCCATCAAATTGACACAAGCATGCAGTTTGCAAACAAAACATTTATTTTAAAAACAGGATCAATATGCTTCAAGGACACTTGCCTTGCTCCGGCGGATAGGGTTGCACGAGCGCTTCAAAGTCTTGATTCTGAAAATCCTCGTACACGATCTCTTGAGCACTTCCCTCTACTAGTGATCACACATACAAGAATATACATACAAATCAACATGATGCACACACATTAATCAACATGCGATGATATGCATGCATGCAAGGTACAATAATTAATTAACTACGATTGTCTATTAATTAGATGCAACTAGTTCATACGTGTTCATACGATTTTATGGGGGTTTTAGAGTGGATTAATGCTGCTGAAAATAAAATTATGGTGCAACTAAAATCAACTTACGTTTATTAGATTCAATATTATCGCTAAAATTCGCATCGGGACCGAATCTTACCGTAGATCTGACAGCTTGACGGTCGCGGAACAAATGCGACGCGTAGACGAAGTGGATGGCGCAGCAGTCCCTTGGCGGCACGACGACGGCGACGATCTCCGGTGGACGGTGGCACCCTCCTCTTTTTCTTCCTCTTCTTCCCCTCTTTTTTTTCTTCCTTTTCTTCCCCTGGCGGCGCAGCCTCTGGTGCTCCCTTTTTTCTGTACCGGCGGCTAGGGCTTCTCTGGAAGGCGGCGGCGTTTGCTTCTGGCGCTGGGAATTACGAGGCGCTACGGTGCTTTTATAAGCGACGGGATCGGTAAAAATCGGTACCGACTTGTACCGGGATTCGGGGCGTGGGAGCGGGATCGAGCGGGAGTCGCGGGATTCCGCGTTTCGGTGCGGGGGCCAAGGCGCGTACGGGCGAGCGGGCGCTCGGCGGGGCAGCGCGGGAAACGGGATTCGGTGCAGGGCTGGCGGGAGCTGGGAGCGTGGGACCCAGGGGGCGGCGGGGCCAGGGTCGGGGCGGGTGTCGCGTGCGCGCTGGACTCGGCGCGAGCGGGAATCGGGCGCGGGGCGGCGGCGGGAATCGCTCGCGGTAGGCGCGTGAGTGGGAGGCGGGATTCGCAGGCGACATCGGGGGGGGGGGGGGGGTGCAGGCTGCGGGTGATGGCGCTGCGGGGCGCGCGGGAGGGCGCGTACTGCGCTGGGGGTGGGGTCCGTGCCGGGCGGCGTCAGGGCGAGTGCGCCCTGGTGCGGTCGGGTGAGCGGCGGGCCAGGCGCCTCGGGCGGCGGGGCCGGGAGCAGGCGGCGGGCGGGGCCGGCTCCGCGCGTGGGCGCGCGTGCCGCGTGGGGCGAGCGTGCGGGTGCTGGTCGGCTCGGCCGCTGGCCAGCAGGCGGTTTTTTCTTTTTTTTTTCTTTTCTTCTTCTCTTTTTTTTAAATATATTACTATTTATTAATTTTATATTTTTTTCATTATATTATTATTATTATATTTTATTATTTATATTTTATTATTTATATTTTATTTATTTTATTTATCTTATTTATTTATTATTTTATATATGTATATATTTATTATTATATAATTTATTTATATATTTTTTTATATATTATTATTATTATTATTTTATATTTATTCTCTAATACAAGATTTAGGCTATAATTATTTTTTTTCTTCATTTTGCTACACCATATATGTATGTTTTATCTTTTCTTTTATTCTATTAATATTTAATGCATGATCATGTATGCAATGAATGATGCGAAAATTGAGGGTGTTACAAACCTACCCCCCTTAAAGTGAATCTCGCCCTCGAGATTCGATAGCGTGGAGAAAAGGTGAGAGAATTCTGCCTTCAGGTCTTCTTCATGTTCCCATGTAGCTTCGGCTTCCGTATGGTGTTTCCATTGCACTTTGCACCAACGGATCATCTTATTTCTCGTGACCCTTTCTTTTATGTCCAAAATTTTGATAGGTTGCTCGACATAGGACAAATCCTCCTGAAGTTCTAACTCGTCCATCGGCACTTGTTCTTCCGGTACCCTGAGACACTTTTTGAGTTGGAAAACATGAAACACATCATGTACGTCTGAAAGATGAGCTGGCATCTCCAACTTATATGCTACTTCTCCTCTTCTGTCCAAAATCTTGAATGGTCCAATATAACGAGGTGCGAGTTTGCCTCTTATGTTAAACCGCTTATGACCTCTCATAGGTGACACCTTGAGGTAAACAAAATCTCCTATTTCAAAGGCTAATTTCCTTCTCCTATTGTCCGCATAGCCTTTTTGTCTTGATTGGGCAGCCCTCAAGTTTTCACGAATTATCTGGACTTGCTTTTCGGCTTCTTGCAACACATCCGGACCAAATACTTGAGTTTCTCCTGCCTCATTCCAGAATAAAGGTGTCCTACACTTCCTCCCATAAAGTGCTTCATATGGTGACATTTTCAAGCTTGCTTGGTAACTATTGTTGTATGAAAATTCTGCGTATGGCAAGCTTTTATCCCAACTTTTCCCATGCTTTAATGCACAAGCTCTTAACATGTCCTCCAAAATCTGATTGGTCCTCTCGGTTTGTCCATCCGTTTGAGGATGATATGTGGAACTAAAATTCAACCTCGTTCCCAAAGCTTCATGCAATTTTTGCCAAAATCTGGAGGTAAATTGAGAACCTCTATCCGAGACTATCTTCTTAGGGACTCCATGTCGACACACAATATGCTCCATGTATATTTCGGCCAATCGTGCAGCTGTATACTTGGTCTTCACAGGGACAAAATGAGCTGACTTGGTTAAGCGATCCACAATTACCCAAATTGAGTCATACCCGGACTGAGTACGTGGTAACCCAACTATGAAATCCATTCCAATTTCTTCCCACTTCCATTCTGGAATCTTCAACGGTTGCAATAATCCAGCTGGTCTTTGATGTTCTGCCTTGACTCATTGGCACACATCACATAGTGCTACATATTCAGCTATGTCCTTCTTCATGCTATCCCACCAATAGCAAGTCTTCAAGTCTTTGTACATCTTCGTAGAACCGGGGTGAATTGAGTAAGGCGAGTCATGTGCCTCCTTTAATATTGTCTCCAGAATATGTTTTACATTAGGCACAATGATCCTCTTTCCAAGCCATAAGGTACCATGTTTGTCTTCATCAAATCTGAATTCTCTCCCTTCTTCGATTCTTTCCTTGATTTCCTTGATCTCCTTATCTGTGGTTTGTGCCTCTCGAATTTCTTGCTCCAAGGTCGAATTTAACTCCATCATCTCCGTCTCATTTACAAACCCGAGGTTCAACCGTTCAAAATCCTTACATAACTCGGACGGTAACTCTCGAACTGTAAGTTGATGGCTTACTCCCTTTCTACTCAAAGCATCGACCACTACATTGGCTTTTCCCGGATGATAGTTGATTCCCACATCATAATCCTTGATGAGCTCCAACCATCTTCGTTGCCTCAAATTCAGATCTGTCTGTGTGAAAATATACTTCAAACTCTTATGATCCGTATAAATTTCACACCTATGTCCAAGAATATAGTGTCTCCAAATCTTCAATGCATGTACCATGGCTGCTAGTTCAAGATCATGTGTGGGGTAATTCTTCTCATGTTTCTTCAATTGTCTTGACGCATAGGCGACCACTTGACCTTCTTGCATCAATGCACATCCAAGTCCTTGTCTTGATGCATCACAATAGATGTCGAAACTCTTGCTTACGTCCGGTAATACTAACACCGACGCGGTTGTCAACCTTTTCTTTAACTCCTCAAAGCTATCCTGACAAGCTTGAGTCCATCGGAATGCCCTCCCTTTCATGAGTAATTCGGTCATAGGCTTGGCTATTTTGGAGAAATCCTTGATGAATCGGCGGTAATATCCAGTCATTCCAAGGAAACTCCGAATTTCCTTGACATTCTGTGGCGGTTCCCACTTCAACACGTCTCTCACTTTTCCGGAGTCAATTGATACTCCTCCTCCTGAGATTATATGACCCAAAAATGGCACCTCTTTCAACCAAAACTGGCACTTGCTGAACTTGGCATACAGTTGATGCTCCCTCAATTTATGTAACGTAAGCCTCAAGTGTTCCTCATGTTCCTTCTCATCCTTCGAGTAGATCATAATGTCATCAATAAACACCACAACGAACTTGCCCAAGTACTCCATGAAGACTTTATTCATGAGGTACATAAAGTAGGCAGGCGCATTTGTCAATCCAAATGACATCATGGTGTACTCATAAGATCCATACCGTGTCCTGAAAGCTGTCTTGGGTATGTCCGATGGTCTAATCTTCATTTGAAAGTATCCCGACCTCAAATCAATCTTGGAAAACACATAGGCACCTTTCATCTGATCAAACAAATCCTCTATACGGGGCAAGGTGTACTTGTTCTTGATGGTCACCTCGTTGAGAGCTCGGTAATCCACACACATCCTTTGGGATCCATCTTTCTTGTCCACAAATAGAACGGGCGCTCCCCAAGGTGAAGAGCTAGGGCGAATAAAACCTTTCTCTAGTTGTTCTTGAATCTGCTTCTTGAGTTCCTCTAATTCCATAGGAGGCATCCTATACGGCCTCTTAGCTATAGGTGCAGTTCCAGGTATTAAATCAATAACAAACTCAATGTCTCGATCAGGCGGCATACCTGGCAACTCATCCGGAAACACATCCAAAAATTCACACACTACCAGAATCTCCTCAATTGCGGCACCGTCCACATGATTCAGCTTCAATTGCTTCGATGCGGTTTGAGATGCTTCAAATTCTACGGTGATCCCTTCCTCATTAGTCAACTTCACCGACTTTGTGGCACACTCAATAACTCCATTGTGCTTCCTCAACCAGTCCATACCAAGTATAATGTCCAATCCTTCAGAATCCAAGACAATGAGGTTGGCGGAGAAGTCTACCCCCCTTATTCTAGGGCTTACTTTTGGACATACTATATTTGTCCTCATCTCTCCTCCAGGAGACTTAACCAACAGAGTAAACTTCATATGGGAGATAGGCAAACTATACTTGGCCACATACTTTGATGCAATGAATGAATGCGATGCTCCAGAATCAAATAACATAGTCGCGGGGTTGGAGTTAGCGAGAAACATACCAATGACCACGTCATCCGCTTGTTGAGCATCCTCCATAGAGACATGGTTCACGTTGCCACGAGCAAAATTCTGCTGTCCACGGCTTCCTTGTGGCGCTCCTCCATTGGGTCTTGGGTTTCGCCTCAGTGCATTGCTCCCTTGACCAAGGCCTGACTTAGGACATTGATGCGCAAAGTGTCCAGCTTCTCCACAAGTATAACACTTCTTAACCCCACCAGAATTGTTGGGACGAGCTTGGTTTTGAACATTGGCTCCAGGAAAATCAGCACGAGGTGCATAAGGCATTGCTTGCATGACTGGGCGCTGCTGCGCAAACTGAGTTGGACGCGGTGCATAACTAGGGCACTGAGCAGGAATAGAGGAGTTGTAATAAGGCGCATTGGGCGGCGCAAAGCGAGGGCGCACGTTACTTCCTTGTTGCTGTCCCTGGTGTGGCGCCTTCCTCTTGTTGTCTTGTTCCATCTCACGGATCTTGGTCTCAACCACAATTGCTTTGTCCACAAGCTTCTGGAAATTGACATAATCACAATTGAGCAATTGCACTTGGATTTCATTGTTGAGGCCTCTCACGAACAAATATTGCTTCCGGCTGTCTCGACTAACATCCTCGGGCGCATACCTTGAGAGTTGAGTGAACTTGTTGAGATATTCACTCACGCTTGATCTTCCTTGCCTTAAGTTCTCGAATTCTTGCCTCTTCAAGATCATCACACCTTCCCGCACATAATGAGAACAAAAATTCTCCTTGAATTCGGCCCAAGTGATCCTCTCTTGATCCTCATGAGTGTTGCATAGTGAATCCCACCAATCGGCGGCTGCTCCAACGAGTTGATGAGAAGCAAATAGGACCTTCTCCCGGGCACTGCATTGGACAATAGCAAGTTTCTTCTCCACGGACTTGAGCCAATCATCAGCATCCATAGGGTTTGCGGCTTGAGCAAAGGTTGGCGGCCTAGTCCTCATAAACTCTCCCAATCGGTTATGTGGAGGCGGGGGTGGCGGTGGAGGCATGTGGGGTTGAATGTTGATGTTACTGCCAGCCTACAGCTGTCCCATTGTTTGTATCATGGTCTGCATGAGCTGGTTTTGCATAACCAAAAGCTGCTCAATGTTGATAGCTCCATGAGCAGGTCCTTGCCCATTGTTGTTCTGAGGTACTCCATTGTTCTCCTCCTCATCATTGCCATCCCTCTGGTTGCGAGTCCTCACCATCTGAAGAAAAGCAATAGGTAAGAATTAGAAAACGTCCCCAACTATATGCATCGAGGGATATGAAACTAAACAACTAGCTACGCTAGCCTAGGTGGACATGACAATGCTAAAGCATCCCAAAATCCTCTATTAAGCACACAAGAAAACAATATATATATATATATAGCAAACAACACACCAAGCAAAAACACATCGATCCTGAGTGCTCCTATGTGCTCTAAAGTGTCCATTCTATCTAGGCTACGTCCTACGGTCAACCTGGCTCTGATACCAATCTGTGACGCCCAGTTCCGAAAATGAACCAAGCTAACGCATATGTGTGCCCAGGATGTTCAGCACACATACACGAGTGATTCACAAATGATAAACAGATAATTACCACAGCTCAAATTATTAAATAAGTACTCTTATTACATAATTCATTATATCTTTGAATACAAGCTCTAATGAATATTAATGACAAGTTCAACTAATGCAGCAGAAATAAACTAATTAAGCAACTAAGCAAACTAAGCATAAGGGATAGCGCAGCTCCAATCAACACCACAGGCAAAGCTGACGGTAGACACGGCCTAGAACTCTGTATTATCGCCATTAAACTCACAATTCTGACCTGCAACTGTTGGGGGGATTGCAAGAGTGAGTACATGTCATACTCAGCAAGTGTGGAAATTATGACATGTGGCTGATTCAAATGACGACAATAATAATGGCAAAGTGCTGAAAAGTACAGTAAAACATTTGAAAAGCAATGTATCATATTATGTGAAGTAAACCCATCATAAACTACGTAACCGTAATAATACCTGTCCATAATTCACCATTACCAATAACCATAATCAATGTCGTAAACTATGATTCCATCCATAACCATAACCATAATCATAATATCAACCATAACCATTATCAGATCCCAATTTCCCTCTAATCATGGAAGTTGTCCAGGTGCTCATAACCGGGAGCACGGCTATCATGATAGTTTTAGTTAACTCTGCAGAGTTTGTACCACTTTACCCACGTGTTTGTGATTTCATCACCCGTCGGCGACAAAAGAACCTCCCTTATGCCAAATACACTTCCTTTGGTGTATGGCCAAGAGATCACAAAATAGCCTTTACAAACGGATTACTAGCATATTTAGACCCCACTGAGGTTTCACCGGTGGCGATGCCTCCAACTGAGCACATCTTCAACCAAGGGCCCCCTCTTGAGCCATTCGGATCCTAGGGTAGTCCCACCAATCACCAACAAACCCAATCCGACTACCCCTTCCCCGAGCATCCACAATGGTCCAAACAGCACTAGCAAAGCCCTAATTAATCAGCTACGCCACACCCATACTTGGCCTCGTGGTGGCACTGTAGTCCTGGCTTATTCTCGCATGAACCGGTCCTTAGATCTAAAGCAAGCAAACCACCATAACATCCAACCCATCCACATACCAGGCTTGCCTAGATCACCCATTACCATATCGTATTGACCAGTTCACATTAACAAGAATATCATTAATACATAATTAAATGTGTAGTGTTGGTTTTTCCATCCCAATTAATTAAGCGAAGCAAAAAGGTAAAAACCCTTCCCCACTCTCTACCATAAATTCCAGGTGACAAGGGTGGTCAAACAAAACTAGTAAACTTCCTACCATAGGATTCCCATCAAATTGACACAAGCATGCAGTTTGCAAACAAAACATTTATTTTAAAAACAGGATCAATATGCTTCAAGGACACTTGCCTTGCTCCGGCGGATAGGGTTACACGAGGGCTTCAAAGTATTGATTCTGAAAATCCTCGTACACGATCTCTTGAGCACTTCCCTCTACTAGTGATCACACATACAAGAATATACATACAAATCAACATGATGCACACACATTAATCAACATGCGATGATATGCATGCATGCAAGGTACAATAATTAATTAACTACAGTTGTCTATTAATTAGATGCAACTAGTTCATACGTGTTCATACGAGTTTATGTGGGTTTTAGAGTGGATTAATGCTGCTGAAAATAAAATTATGGTGCAACTAAAATCAACTTACGTTTATTAGATTCAATATGATCGCTAAAATTCGCATCGGGAACGAATCCTACCGTAGATCTGACGGCTTGACGGTCGCGGAACAAATGCGACGCGTATACGAAGTGGATGGCGCAGCAGTCCCTTGGCGGCACGACGACGGCGACGATCTCCGGTGGACGGTGGCAGCCTCCTCTTTTTCTTCCTCTTCTTCCCCTCTTTTTTTTTCATCCTTTTCTTCCCCTGGCGGTGCAGCCTCTGGTGCTCCCTTTTTTTCTGTACTGGCGGCTAGGGCTTCTCTGGAAGGCGGCGGTGTTTGCTTCTGGCGCTGGGAATTACGAGGCGCTACGGTGCTTTTATAAGCGACGGGATCGGTAAAAATCGGTACCGATTTGTACCGGGATTCGGGGCGTGGGAGCGGGATCGAGCGGGAGTCGCGGGATTCCGCATTTCGGCGCGGGGGCTAAGGCGCGTACGGGCGAGCGGGCGCTCGGCGGGGCAGCGCGGGAAACGGGATTCAGTGCGGGGCTGGCGGGAGCCGGGAGCTTGGGACCCAGGGGGCGGCGGGGCCAGGGTCGGGGCGGCGGTCGCGTGCGCGCTGGACTCGACGCGAGCGGGAATCGGGCGCCGGGCGGCGGCGGGAATCGTTCGCGGTTGGTCCGCGAGTGGGAGGCGGGGCCCAGGCGGGGCGCGATGCGGGAGCGAGGCGCGGTGCGGGTGGGGATGCGTGGAGGCGGGGCCCGGGAGGCGAGATTCGCAGGCGACATCGGGGGGGGGGGGCGATCGAGGAGGGGGGGGGGGGGCCCATGCGGCGGGTGATGGCGCTGCGGGGCGCGTGGGAGGGAGCGTACGGCGCTGGGGGGTGGGGTCCGTGCCGGGCGGCGTCAGGGCGAGTGCGCCCTGGTGCGGTCGCGTGAGCGGCGGGCCAGGCGCCTCGGGCGGCGGGGCCGGGAGCAGGCGGCGGGCGGGGCCGGCTCCGCGCGTGGGCGCGCGTGCCGCATGGGGCGAGCGGGCGGGCGCTGGTCGGCTCGGCCGCTGGCCAGCAGGCGGTTTTTTTTCTTTTTTTTCTTTTCTTCTTCTCTTTTTTTTTTTAAATATATTACTATTTATTAATTTTATATTTTTTCATTATATTATAATTATTATATTTTATTATTTATATTTTATTTATTTTATTTATCTTATTTATTTATTATTTTATATATATATATATTTATTATTATATAATTTATTTATATATTTCTTTTTATATATTATTATTATTATTTTATATTTATTCTCTAATACAAGATTTAGGCTATAATTATTATTTTTTCTTCATTTTGCTACACCATATATGTATGTTTTATATTTTCTTTTATTCTATTAATATTTAGTGCATGATCATGTATGCAATGCATGATGCGAAAATTGAGGGTGTTACAGATATTTTGAAGGTTTCAGAGACAAACATAATTGGACTCACATATGTGGACTTTTGGAGCTACCGTATGTGAACTCGTTGATTCTAAGGCACAACATTGATTTCATGCATCAAGAGCGTAATATGGCCAAATGTATCATAAGCACATGCATGGACTTGACGGGCAAAACAAAATACAACTTAAGGGCTCGAAAGGATCTCGCTGAGCTTTGTAACCGTCAAACTCTTGAGCTCTCTGAAAATGTTGGTAAACCACGCGCTCCTCTCTGTCTTCGACCTAAAGAAAAAAAAGAAGTTCTCGAATGGTTGCGAAGTTTGAAATTCATAGATGGTTATGCAGCTAGTCTGAGACGAGCCGTGAATGTGAAAACAGGACAGCTCATTGCGTTTAAGAGTCATGATTATCACATAATCATTGAAAGACTTCTGCCTGTTATGTTTCGAGGCTACATTGACGATGCGGTGTGGAAGGTGTTAGCCGAGCTTAACCACTTCTATAGGCAACTCTGTGCTAAAGAAATCACGCCAGAGATGATGACTTAGTTGGAGAAGGAGATTCCGGTACTTTTGTGTAAGATGGAAAAAAAATTTCCTCCAGGATTTTTCAATCCAGTGCAATATCTCTTAATTCATATTCAATTTGAAGCAAAAATGGGCGGTCCCGTGCAATATAGGTGGATGTATCATATTGAAAGATCACTCAGATATCTGAATCCAATGGTTGGTAACAGGGCAAGGGTTGAAGGTTGCATCGCCAAAGCTTTTACTCTTAAGGAAGTAGGATACTTCTCAAGTGTTTACTTTGCAGGGGAACACAATGTTAGTACTTCGGTAATGCGGTACAATATGGATGAGCAACCACCTTGTAGCAATGTCTCCATTTTTGCAAGAGCAAGCACTACTGTTGGTAGTAACACTTCCTACGACGTTAGAGAAAAAGAAAGGCGTGCTGCTTTCTTGTACATATACGCTAATATGGAAGAAACGAATGAATATTTCAAGGAAGTGTTTCTCCTACACTTATGCTTTTTCACCATCTTTTCCAAGACATGTATTCTAAAAGGTTCTCTTTTCGTGTAGTATGTTCGACAAGCAAAATTGGAGACATAGACATCAACCCACGAGCGAGCAAATACAACAGATTCGACGGGAAGGAATAAACGGGGGGATCTAATTTTCTTTCCTGGTTTCGAGATCATGTAACGTTTTCTCATTAACTTATCAATGTTAACAGCATTTTCTTATAACATAGGAATGCTTATGTTTTCTAATAACTTCATATCTTGGACAGTGCAAAAAAGATGCCAATGTCCATGATGATTTGCGACAACTATCATGAGGAGTGGTTAATGTTAGAAGCTATGGTCGATATGACGTCAACGGCTTTCGATTCCGTACAACTCAATTTGAATCTCTTCGTCCTCTCACGGCAACATGTAATACCAGAGTTCTGATGAGGGCAATGGATTCGCAAGAAAATGAAACTCAGTACTACGGAATTATTAAAAAAAATCCTTGAATTCACTTTTGTCGGAAACAAGACAATTCGAGCAGTATTCCTTGACTGGGAATGATTTGATTCCATTCATGGAATTTGAGTACACGAATTCGGCATGGTCGAAGTAAAACACAAGGAACGATTGAAAGGATTCAATTCATTAGTTCTTGCACACCAAGTAGAGCAAGGGTACTATCTACCTTATCCATGCAATAAATTCAAAGCTTGGTGGGTGGTACATAAGGTGAATCCTCGTGAGCGGTTATACGCTCCAGGAGATAATGATTATCATGAGGAAGCTGAGGCTGATGTGGTCTACCAAGAGGAAGAGTTGCCAGACTCCTTCTCAGTCGAGCCCCATGTATGACTCGATGACTTAGTTGGAGACGCTCAAGATATCGAGGCTGGCACAGAAGCGGAAACAGAATCAGAATTGGAAACCGAAGATATTGATGACTTAGTCGAACCTGCTGATCTGCGCAAACAAAAACGATATGCAGAAGAAGAAGATCGATGGGCTAGTTTAAGGAGTAGGGTGCATGACCGTGATGTTGATGAATTTTGAAGTAACGTTTTACCTTTTTGCTTAAGGAGTAACGAATATATGGTCGAGAGTCGGGAAGGGCTTTTTACCTTTTTGCTTCGCTTAATCAACTGGGATGGGAAACAACTATACCACTCAATTTAATTATGCATTAATGATGTTCTGGTTTATATGAACTAGTCAATATGGTATGGTAATGGGTGATCTAAGCAAGCCTGGTATGTGGATGGATTGGATGTCATGGTGGTTTGCTTGCTTTAGGTCTAAGGACCGGTTCATGCGAGAATAAGACAGGACTACAGTGCCACCACAAGGCCAAGTATGGGTGCGGCGTAGCTGATTAATTAGGGCTTTGCTAGTGCTGTTTGGACCATTGTGGATGCTCGGGTAAGGGGTAGTCGGATTTGGGTTTGTTGATGATTGGTGCGACTACCCTGGTATCCAAATGTCTCAAGAGGGGGCCCTTGGTTGAAGATGTGCTCAGTTGGAGACATCGCCACCGGTGAAACCTCAGTGGGGTCTAAATAGGCTAGTAATCCCTTTGTAAAGGCTATTTCGTGATCTCTTGGCCACACACCAATGGAAGTGTGAGACGGCATAATAGAGGTTCTAGTCATCGAAAGGTGATGAAATCATGAACACGTGGGTAAAGAGGTACAAACTCTGCAGAGTTCAATAAAACTATCATGATAGCCGTGCTCCTGGTTATGAGCACCTGGACAACTTCCATGATTAGAGGGAAATTGGAAATTGGGATGGTTATGGTTTGGTAATGGTTATGGATGGTTATGGTTTGGTAATGGTTATGGTTTGGTAATGGTTATGGATGGTTGTGGATTTATTTCTGGTATTGAATATGGTTATTGGCAAATGGTGAAATCTGGAATTATTGATAAGGATCGTGAATTATGGACTGGTATTATGGTATTACTTATGATTATGATGAGTTTACTTCACATACATATAATATATTGCTTTTCAAATGTTTTAATGTACTTTTCAGCACTTTGCCATTATTATTGTCGACATTTGGATCAGCCACATGTCATACTTTCCACACTTGCTGAGTACGACATGTACTCACTCTTGCAATTCCCCCCCACCCCGCCCCAATAGTTGCAGGTCAGGATTGTGAGTTTAATGGCGATAATGCGGAGTTCTAGGCCGTGTCTACCGTTAGCTTGCATGTGGTGTTACTGGAGCTGCGCTATACCCTATCCCTTATGCTTAGTTTGCATAGTTTGCTTAATTAGTTTATTTCCGTTGCATTAGTTGAACTTGTCATAAATATTCATTAGAGCTTGTATTCGAGGATAATCTGGTCCGTGTAATAAAATTTGGTTAATTAATCTTGTTCTGTGGTAATTATCTGTATATCATTTGTGATTGCACTCCTGTATGTGTGTTGAACATCCTGGGCACACATATGCGTTAGATTGGTTCATTTTTCGGAACCGAGCATTACAGATTGGTATTAGAGCCACAGGTTGACCGTAGGATGCAACCTAGATAGAATGGACACTTTAGAGCACATAGGAGCACTCAGGAATCGATGTGTTTTTGCTTGGAGTGCTGTTTGTTGTATATATTGATTGCTTGTGTGCTTAATAGAGGATTTTGGGATGCTTTAGCATTGCCATGTCCATGTAGGCTAGCTAGTTGTTCAGTTTCATATCCCTTGATGCATATAGTTGGGGACGTTCTCTAATTCGTACCTATTGCTATTCTTCAGATGGTGAGGACTCGCAACCAGAGAGATGGCAATGATGAGGAGGAGAACAATGGAGTGCCTGAGAACAACATCTGACAAGGATCTACTCAGGGAGCTATCAACATTGAGCAGCTATTGGCTATGCAAAACCAGCTCATGCAGACCATGATACAAACAATGGGACAGCTGCAGGCTGGCAATATCAACAATCAGCCCCACATGCCTCCACCGCCACCCCCGCCTCCTCATAACCGATTGGTAGAGTTTATGAGGACTAGGCCGCCATCCTTTGCTCAAGTCGCTGACCCTATGGATGCGGATGATTGGCTCAAGTCCGTGGAGAAGAAGCTAGCTATTGTCCAATGCAGTGACCGGGAGAAGGTCTTGTTTGCTTCTCATCAACTAGTTGGAGCAGCTGCGGATTGGTGGGGTTCTTATTGCAATGCTCATGAGAACAAAGAGAGAATTACTTGAGCCGAATTCAAGGAGAATTTCCGTTCTCATTATGTGCCGGAGGGAGTTATGATCTTGAAGAGGAAAGAATTTGAGAATTTAAGGCAAGGAAGATCAAGCGTGAGTGAATATCTCAACAAGTTCACTCAACTCTCAAGGTATGCGCCTGAGGATGTTAGTCGGGACAGTCGGAAGCAATACTTGTTCATGAGAGGCCTCAACAATGAAATTCAAGTGCAATTGCTCAATTGGTACTACGCAAATTTCCACAAGCTTGTGGACAAAGCAATTGTGGTTGAGAAAAAGATCCGTGAGATGGAGCAAGAAATCAAGAGGAAGGCGCCATATCAAGGACAGCAACACGGAAGTAATGTGCGCCCTCGCCTTGCACCGCCCAATGCGCCCTATTACAGCTCCTCTATTCCTGCTCAGCGCCCTGGTTATGCACCACGCCCAACTCAGTTTGTGCAGCAACGCCCTGTTATACAAGCACCTAGGCCTCCAATGTCTTATGCACCTCGTGCTAATTTTTCTGCTGCAAATGTTCAAAACCAAGCTCGTCCCAATAATTTCGGTGGAGTTAAGAAGTGTTATACTTGTGGAGAAGCTGGTCACTTTGCGCATCAATGTCCTAAGACAGGCCTTGGTCAAGGGAGCCATGCGCCGAGGCAAAACCCAAGACCCAATGGAGGACAATCACAAGGGAACCTCGGACAGCAGAATTTTGCTCGTGGCAACGTGAACCATATCTCTACGGAGGATGCTCAACAAGCGGATGACGTGGTCATTGGTATGTTTCTCGCCAACTCCAACCCCGCGACTATGTTATTTGATTCTGGAGCATCGCATTCATTCATTGCATCAAAGTATGTTGCCAAGTATAGTTTGCCTATCTCTCATATGAAGTTTACTCTATTGGTTAAGTCACCTGGAGGAGAGATGAGGACAAATATAGTATGTCCAAAAGTAAGCCTTAGAATAAGGGGGGGTAGACTTCTCCGCCAACCTCATTGTTTTGGATTCTCAAAGGTTGTATATTATACTTGATATGGACTGGTTGAGGAAGCACAATGGAATTATTGAGTGTGCCACGAAGACGGTGAAGTTGACCAACGAAGAAGGGATCACCGTAGAATTTGAAGCATCTCAAACCGCACCGAAGCAATTGAAGTTGAATCATATGGACAGTGCCACCATTGAGGAGATTTCGGTGGTGTGTGAATTTTTGGATGTTTTTCCGGACGAGTTGCCATGTATGTCACCTGATCGAGACCTTGAGTTGGTTATTGATTTAATACATGGAACTGCACCTATAGCTAAGAGGCCGTATAGGATGCCTCCTTTGGAATTAGCGGAGCTCAAGAAGCAAATTCAAGAGCAATTAGAGATGGGTTTTATTCGCCCTAGCTCTTCACCTTGGGGAGCACCCGTGCTGTTTGTGGACAAGAAGGATGGATCCCAAAGGATGTGCGTGGATTACCGAGCTCTCAACGAGGTAACAATCAAGAACAAGTACACCTTGCCACGTATAGAGGACTTGTTTGATGAGATGAAGGGTGGTTGTGTCTTATCTAAGATTGATTTGAGGTCGGGATACATTCAAATGAAGATTAGACCATCGGACATAACCAAGACAACTTTTAGTACACGGTATGGATCTTATGAGTACACTGTGATGTCATATGGATTGACAAACGCGCCTGCCTACTTTATGTACCTCATGAATAAGGTCTTCATGGAGTACTTGGATATGTTCGTTGTGGTGTTTATTGATGACATTATGATCTACTCAAAGGACAAGAAGGAACATGAGGAACACTTGAGGCTTACGCTACAGAAATTGAGGGAGCATCAATTGTATTCCAAGTTCAACAAGTGTCAGTTTTGGTTGAAAGTGGTGCCATTTTTGGGTCATATAATCTCAGGAGGAGGAGCATCGGTTGACCCCGGAAAAGTGAGAGACGTGTTCAAATGGGAACCGCCGCAAAATGTAAAGGAAATAAGGAGTTTTCTTGGAATGGCTGAATATTACCGTAGATTCATCAAGGACTTTTCCAAGATAGCCAATCCTATGACGGAGTTGCTAATGAAGGGAAAGGCTTTCCAATGGACTCAAGCTTGTCAAAATAGTTTTGAGGAGTTGAAGAAGAGGTTGACAACAGCCCCAGTTTTGGTATTGCCGGACGTGAGCAAGAGTTTTGATATTTATTGCGATGCATCGAGACAAGGACTTGGATGTGCATTGATGCAAGAAGGTCGAGTGGTCGCCTATGCATCAAGACAATTGAAGAAACATGAGCATAATTACCCAACGCATGATTTGGAACTTGCAGCCATGGTACATGCATTGAAAATTTGGAGACCCCACATCCTTGGACATAGGTGTGAAATTTATATGGATCATAAGAGTTTGAAGTATATATTCACACAAACAGATCTGAACTTGAGGCAACGAAGATGGTTGGAGCTCATCAAAGATTATGATTTGGGGGTCAACTATCATCCAGGAAAAGCCAATGTAGTGGCCGATGCATTGAGTAGGAATGGAGTAAGTCACAAACTCACAGTTCGAGAGTTACCATCCGAGTTATGCAAGGAGTTTGAACGGTTGAACCTCGGGTTTGTAAATGAGATGGAGATGATGGAGTTAAACCCAACCTTGGAGCAAGAAATTCGAGAGGCCCAAACCGTAGATGAAGAGATCAAGGAAATCAAGGACAGGACCGAAGAAGGGAGAGAATTCAAATTTGACGAGGATGAACATGGTACCTTATGGCTTGGAAAGAGGATCGTTGTGCCTAATGTAAAGCACATCCGGGAGACAATACTAAAGGAGGCACATGACTCACCTTACTCGATTCATCCTGGTTGTACGAAGATGTACAAAGACTTGAAGACTTGCTATTGGTGGGATAGCATGAAAAAGGACATATCTGAATACGTAGCATTGTTTGATGTGTGCCAACGAGTCAAGGCGGAACATCAAAGGCCAGCCGAATTATTGCAACCATTGAAGATCCCAGAATGGAAGTGGGAAGAAATCGCTATGGACTTCATAGTTGGGTTACCATGTACTCAGTCCGGGTATGACTCAATTTGGGTAATTGTGGATCGCTTAACCAAGTCATCTCATTTCGTCCCTGTGAAGACCAAATATACAGCTGCACGATTGGCCGAAATATAAATGGAGCATATTGTGTGTCGACACGGGGTACCGAAGAAGATAGTCTCATATAGAGGTTCTCAATTTACCTCCAGATTTTGGCAAAAATTGCATGAAGCCTTGGGAATGAGGTTGAATTTTAGTTCAGTGTATCACCCACAAACAGATGGGCAAACCAAGAGGACCAATCAGATTTTGGAGGACATGTTAAGAGCTTGTGCTTTAAAGCATGGGAAAAGTTGGGACAAGAGCTTGCCATACGCAGAATTTTCATACAATAACAGTTACCAAGCAAGCTTGAAAATGTCACCATATGAAGCGCTTTATGGGAGGAAGTGTAGGACACCTTTATTCTGGAATGAGGCAGGAGAAACTCAAGTATTTGGTCTGGATGTGTTGCAAGAAGCTGAAAAGCAAGTCCGAATAATTCGTGAAAACTTGAGGGTTGCCCAATCAAGACAAAAAGGCTACACGGAAAATAGAAGAAGGAAACTGGCCTTTGAAGTGGGAGATTTTGTTTACCTCAAGGTGTCACCAATGAGGGGTCATAAGAGGTTTAACATAAGAGGAAAGCTAGCACCTCGTTACATTGGACCATTCAAGATTTTGGACAAAAGAGGAGATGTAGCATATAAGATGGAGATGCTAGCTCATCTTTCAGACGTACATGATGTGTTTCATGTTTCCCAGCTCAAGAAGTGCTCGAGAGTACCGCAAGAACAAGTGCCAATGGAAGGATTGGAATTAGAGGAAGATTTGACTTATGCCGAGCAACTGATCAAAATCTTGGAAACTAAGGAGAGAGTCACAAGGAACAAGGTTATTAGATGGTGTAAGGTTCAATGGAAACACCACACAGAAAAAGAAGCGACGTGGGAATTGGAACATGATATCAAGAAGGACTTTCCCTATCTCTTCTCTTTCGCGTCGAATCTCGAGGGCGAGATTCATTTTAAGGGGGGTAGGTTTGTAACACCCTCATTTTCATGCATCATGCCTTGCATACATTCATATACATGTTAAACATTGATCCACATAAAGAGGAATGAGTTTAAAATTGATTCGGAGCATTTAAAATTGATTTGGAACAAAACCGCACTTAAAACGCAGGAAAGTGCGGACTAGTCCGATTTTACTGAGGACTAGTCCGATTTCTCTCTGACTAAAAACTGACTTGTCCGTTTTGCTACGGACTAGTCCGATTTTTGGCACTGGAAACTTTCGGACTTGTCCGATTTTGTGCGGACTAATCCGATATTCCAAGAATCCTTGAAAATTTTCTAAGTCCTTGGACTTTTCCGGACTAGTCCGGTGTTCGAGCGGACTTGTCCGATTTCCTCTCTGTTTAAAGTCAACTTGTCCGATGTTTGGCCAGACTTGTCCGATTTCCTCTCTGGACAACTTTGGACTAGTCCGGTCCTTTTCGGACTTGTCCGATATTTCGTGACTCCGAGTTGATCTTTTGTTTTACGACTTGTTTCTTGGGTTTCACGTTAAGTGAGCCTAGGGACGTCGTTCCTAACTCTTTTAGAGCCCATGTGGGACTCTAAACCGGCCTCTACTCATCCCAAACTCGAAATCCATCTAACCCTAGCCTCCACCTCTATATAAACAGCCCCATCGCTTGAATTGACATCTATTTTTCACTTTTCCACCCACCCCAACCCTAGTTCATGGGGAGCCACCATCAAGGAGGGAGGAGAAGATCCCAAGCAAGAAGAAGAGGAGGAAACGAAAGAGGATCAAGATCTCCACCAAGTTTCGTTCTTCACCACCAATTCATCTCCATGTTCATCACCAACCATAGATCATCAAGATCCATGTGTTACCTTCAAGTTTCTTGATTCATTGGAGTCCTAAACACCTGGTATACCTTCTATTCTCTTTTCCTTACGTGAATTCAACCCAAAATCTCCAAATTCACGTTGATCTAGAAAACCCTAATCTGCTGATCTCGCAGAGTGCAGACTTGTCCGGTCCCTAGCGGACTAGTCCGGTCTTCCTGGTTAAAATTGCATCGAATTGATTCTAAAGTTTGATCCAATCAACTCCAAACCTGCATAAACTTGTTAAAATCTATTAGAACTAGTTAGTGATCATTAAAAGCAATCTAGTAACAAGTTCTACCTTGCATTTGCATCAATCATGCATGTCATGTCATATTGAGTAATATTTGTGCACTCTTTGATTGTGTTTCTTGTCTTGTATGTTTATTGTGTGGATTAGACGGATTTGCGCTAGAAAGTGCCGCGGAGGATCTTCAGCACCAAGAGTTTGAACGCTTTGACCCTAATCAACAGCAAGAGCAAGGCAAGTGTCCTTGAAGCATATTGATCCTGTTTTAAAATAAATGTTTTGCTTGCAAACTGCATGCTTGTGTCAATTTGATGGGAATCCTATAGTAGGAAGTTTACTAGTTTTTTTAAACCACCCTTTTCACCTGGAATATATGGTAGAGAGTCGGGAAGGGCTTTTTACCTTTTTTCTTCCCTTAATCAACTAGTATGGGAAACAACTATACCACTCAATTTAATTATGCATTAATGATGTTCTGGTTAATATGAACTGGTCAATATGGTATGGTAATGGGTGATCTAAGCAAGCCTGGTATGTGGATGGATTAGATGTCATGGTGGTTTGCTTGCTTTAGATCTAAGGACCGGTTCATGCGAGAATAAGCCAGGACTACAGTGCGACCACGAGGCCAAGTATGGGTGCAGCGTAGCTGATTAATTAGGGCTTTGCTAGTGCTGTTTGGACCATTGTGTATGCTCGGGGAAGGGGTAGTCAGATTTGGGTTTGTTGATGATTGGTGGGACTACCCTGGGATCTGAATGGCTCAAGAGGGGGCCCATGGTTGAAGATGTGCTCAGTTGGAGACATCGCCACCAGTGAAACCTCAGTGTGGTCTAAATAGGCTAGTAATCCCTTTGTAAAGGCTATTTTGTGCTCTCTTGGCCACAAACCGATGGAAGTGTGAGACTGCATAATAGAGTTTCTAGTCATCGAAAGGTGATGAAATCACGAACACGTGGGTAAAGAGGTACAAACTCTACAGAGTTCAATAAAACTATCATGATAGCCGTCCTCCCGGTTATGAGCACCTGGACAACTTCCATGATTAGAGGGAAATTGGAATTTGGGATGGTTATGGTTTGGTAGTGGTTATGGATGGTTATGGTTTGGTAATGGTTATGGATGGTTGTGGATTTATTTCTGGTATTTAATATGGTTATTGGCAAATGGTGAAATCTGGAATTATTGATAAGGATGGTGAATTATGGACTGGTATTATGGTATTACTTATGATTATGATGAGTTTACTTCACATACATATAATATATTTCTTTTCAAACGTTTTAATGTACTTTTCAGCACTTTGCCATTATTATTGTCGACATTTGGATTAGCCACATGCCATACTTTCCACACTTGCTGAGTACGACATGTACTCACTCTTGCAATTTCCCCCCCCCCCAACAGTTGCAGGTCAGGATTGTGAGTTTAATGGCGATAATGCGGAGTTCTAGGTCGTGTCTACCGTCAGCTTGCCTGTGGTGTTATTGGAGTTGCGCTATACCCTATCCCTTTTGCTTAGTTTGCTTAGTTTGCTTAATTAGTTTATTTCCGCTGCATTAGTTGAACTTGTCATAAATATTCATTAGAGCTTGTATTCGAGGATAATATGGTCTGTGTAATAAAATTTGGTTAACTAGTCTTGTTCTATGGTAATTATCTGTATATCGTTTTTGATTATACTCGTGTATGTGTGTTGAACATCCTGGGCACACATATGCGTTAGCTTGGTCCATTTTTTGGAACCGGGCATTACACGGTTCACCCAGAATTTGGTCGTGAAGCATGAAATGTTTGCATCGGGTTGACGACAGATGGGTTCACACCGTTCAGCACAAACGCCACACCATACTCTTGTTGGCCCGTCTTTGTCATTCCGTACAATCTTCCACCGACTTTTTGCATGAAGAATGAGTTCAAGTTTCTTAGCCTCATTGTACCTGGGCCGGATCATCCTGGGTCACGTTTCAACGTGATGTTGAAACCATTGATATAAGAGTTGAAAATGTTGTGGATAGGAGTCGAAGCGTACGACTGTTACAAGAAGCAGAAATTCAACCTTCGAACTCCTTTTTTATGGTCCATCCATGATTTTCCGGCATACGGCTTGTTTTCTAGATGGAGCACTCATGGTAGGTTGACGTGTCCGATATGTGCCTTGGATACCGGTTGCTTTCGACTTACCCATGGAGGCAAGATATCTTACTTCGATTGTCATAGGCGTTGGCTACCTCCGAATCACTTGTTTAGACAACAGAGAAATGTATTTAGAAAGAACATTGTTGTCACTAAAGGACCACCGAAACGTATTAACGGCTCAGAAATATTTGATATGTTGGACAAATTGGTGTTAGATGAAGATCGTCCTAGATATTTTAAAGGTTTCAGAGACAAACATAATTGGACTCACATATGTGGACTTTGGGAGCTACCGTATGTGAAGTCATTGATTCTAAGGCACAACATTGATTTCATGCACCAAGAGCGTAAGATGGCCAAATGTATCATAAGCACATGCATGGACATGACCGGCAAAACAAAAGACAATTTAAAGGCTCGAATGGATCTTGCCGAGCTTTATAACCGTCAAACTCTTGAGCTCTCCGAAAATGTTGGTAAACCACGCGCTCCTTTCTGTCTTCGACCTAAAGAAAAGAAAGAAGTTATCGAATGGTTGCAAAGTTTGAAATTCACAGATGGTTATGCAGCTAGTCTGAGACGAGCCGTGAATGTGAAAACAGGACAGCTCATTGCGTTGAAGAGTCATGATTATCACATAATCATGGAAAGACTTATGTCTGTTATGTTTCGAGGCTACTTTGACGATGCGTTGTGGAAGGTGTTAGCCGAGCTTAACCACTTCTATAGGCAACTCCGTGCTAAAGAAATCACGCCAGAGATGATGACTCAGTTGGCGAAGGATATTCTGGTACTTTTGTGTATGATGGAAAAAAAATTTCCTCCAGGATTTTTCAATCCAATGCAACATCTCTTAATTCATCTTCCATTTGAAGAGAAAATGGGCGGTCCCGTGCAATATAGGTGGATGTATCATATTGAAAGAGCACTCAAATATCTGAATCCAATGGTTGGTAACAGGGCAAGGGTTGAAGGTTGCATCGCCGAAGCTTTTACTCTTAAGGAACTAGGATACTTCTCAAGTGTTTACTTTGCAAGGGAACACAATGTTAGGACTTCGGTAATGCGGTACAATATGGACGAGCAACCACCTTGTAGCGATGTCTCCATTTTTGCAACAGCAAGCACTACTGTTGGTAGTTACACTTCCTACGACGTTAGCAAAAAAGAAAGGCATGCTGCTTTCTTGTACATATACGCTAATATGGAAGAAACAAATGAATATATCAAGGAAGTGTTTCTTCTACACTTATGCTTTTTCACCATCTTTTCCAAGAAATGTATTCTAAAAGGTTCTCTTTTCGTGTAGTATGTTCGACAAGCAACATTGGAGACATAGACATCAACCCACGAGCGAGCAAATATAACAGATTCGACGGGAAGGAATAAACGGGGGATCTAATTTTCTTTCCTGGTTTTGAGATCATGTAACGTTTTCTCGTTAACTTATCAATGTTAACAAAATTTTCTTATAACATAAGAATGCTTACGTTTTCTAATAACTTCATATCTTGGACAGTGCAAAAAAAATGCCAACGTCCATGAAGATTTGCGACAACTATCATGAGGAGTGGTTAATGTTAGAAGCTATGGTCGATATGACGTCAACGTTTTTCGATTCCGTACAACTCAATTTGAATCTCTTCGTCCTCTCGCGGCAACATGTAATACCGGAGTTGTGATGAGGGCAATTGACTGGCAAGAAAATGAAACTCAGTACTACGGAATTATTAAAAAAATCCTTGAATTCCCTTTTGTCGGAAACAAGACAATTCGAGCTGTATTCCTTGACTGGGAATGATTTGATTCAATTCATGAAATTTGAGTAAACGAATTTGGCATGGTCGAAGTAAAACACAAGGAACGGTTGAAAGGATTCAATTCATTAGTTCTTGCACACCAAGTAGAGCAAGTGTACTATCTACTTTATCCATGCAATAAATTCAAAGCTTGGTGGGTGGTACATAAGGTGAATCCTCGTGAGCAGTTATACGATCTAGAAGATGATGATGATCATGAGGAAGCTGAGGCTGATGTTGTCTACAAAGAGGAAGAGTTGCCAGACTCCTTCTCAGTCGAGCCCCGTGTAGAACTCGATGACTTAGTTGGAGACGCTCAAGATATCGAGGCTGGCACAGAAGCGGAAACAGAATCAGAATTGGAAATCGAAGATATTGATGACTTAGTCGAACCTGCTGATCTGCGCAAACGAAAACGATATGTAGAAGAAGAAGATCGATGGGCTGGTTTAAGGAGTAGGGTGCATGACCGTGATGTTGATGAATTTTGAAGTAACGTTTTATTCACTGACTTAATATTAATTTTATATATTATATTTGCATATTAATCATTTATTCATTGCAACGGGATGTCATCGTCAAAGGGGGAGGTGAAGGGGAAGGAGAAGCCAGTGAGAGGGTTTGAGCCGCCACGAGACCCTTGCTCAGGGTCCTCGTTACCTTCGAGCCGACGTTCCCTCTTTCTGGCGCACGTTCCACCCTCAGTTCACATGTGCTTTCGGCGGACGAAGGTAAATTTTAGTTTACAATAAATTTATTTTTTAAATTGTAGTTGTTAATAATTATTTATTGTCAATCTTTTTCTATTGTACAGTCTGACTCAGTCTTTTGAGTCCGAGTCAGAGGCTTGGGGGCAGCCCGAGTCAGAGGCGGGGCCACTACAGTAGCCCTCTAGCGCTAGCCTCCCTTCGGAGCTGGCTAGCGATAGCCTTCCTCTGCAGCCGGCTATCGCTAGCCTTCCTTTGGACTCCAGTGGTTCTGCAGAGCCTTCAGGGTCACAGGACGCGACGGCATCGCAGTAGAGGCAACGAACGAAGAGGACCCACTTTGTGGCTCCTCCTTCGGTTACTTCTCAGTGGAACACGATCCGTCCTATCATTGACAGGTAAAAACTGTATATAGTATATTGAATATTAGATGTTGTTTTCCTTTACTTAATGATTTAATATATTTTGCAGGTGTTGGTACGACTTTTTGTTCACGGGGGCCGAGAAACACCACAGGCAGGTTAAAGGTGTCCTGGGTGCTATCGTGAAGTTGCACTACCCCGTTGTCATTGACGATTTCCCTGCCATGTCGTGGGACGACTACGCTCGCATCTCTCACCCGGTCCACGGCACGGCTCAGGGAGCCATGTGGCACGATTTTATGTTAATTTTAACTATTTTATTTTTTCAACTCGTTTGAATTGTTGATGCATATCACTTAAATGTTTGTTTGATTAAAGCTGGGGTACCAAGTAGAGGAACCGGGCATGGAGGACCACGCGAGACGCATGTTCCGTTACGACGCTCGGAGCCCAAAACGGAGGAGTTGTCGAACGCCCAGATTCAGGCCGTCAACGCGTACTACAAGCGGCACCCCAGGGAGCAGGAGCAGGAGGAGGAGCAGCAAAGGAGTCCATTTAGGAAGGACTCTGTCGACTGTTGGAGTCGGCAGATCTCCTGACACTACTAAAGTGTTGAAGGAGTTTGTAGTTCGGTGTGGGCGCGCGGAGACTCAAGAAGGTGAATCACGATTGGACACTAGAGACACAGTGGTTTACGTGGTTCGGGCCGCCTGAGCGTAATACCCTACTCCACGGGTGTGTGTGTGTTGTATTAGCTTGTGTGCCTGAGAGCGTTCGAGAGCCCTTCGTGTATCGTCGGTTTGTCCTTTTATAGTACAAGGACAAACCGTTACAAGTTAGCCTGGCCCGACATGTGGCCCCGGCGGTTACTAGTATTGATACATGATTAATTGTTGTTAATAACCCTGTAACGGGCTCCGACAATGTCGTTACAGGTGTTAAGATTGTCCGATTAAGTGTCATTAACATGGAATTAATGACAATTAATCGGGTCTTGAAGTCCGCGGCTATCCTTTGAAGATCCGGAGTCGTTACAATGTCTTCCGGAGGTTTGAGGATGCCAGCTCCGACGTTTGGACACGTGGCAACTCCGGAGCTTGCTTGTGGGAAGCGGGAAGCTCCGGGGTGGCCTGGCACGTGTCAGGTCCGGAGCTTCTCTCGGTCAGGGGTTAAGTCCGGAGGTGCCGTTTCGGTACCTAGCCCGGAGCTTCACCCTTGTGGGTAGTAGCTCCGGTCTGGCAGTACACGTGGCAACCTAGGAGTTAACCATATTGGAGAAGCAGATCCGGTTATGTCTGACAAGTGGGCCTCAGAGGGTCTTCAATTTGAGTAGACGTCCTTCCCTTGAGATCTTTGTAACCTCAGGGGGTGTATGGTTTTTAGGGTACCGACAGACTCCGATGCGTACTTGACAGAGGAGCAATACACGGAGGTAATTTTTTAATATTGTTAAGTATTTACAATATATGTGTATGTTAATTGCATTGATGAAAAATGAAATATGTCCAGGTTACTATTTCCTGGTTATAGGGTAAAACCGAGGCATACTTAGCTCCCTGTTGGTACTGGGCTAGGGACACTTTCATCAATAAGTCCACAAAGGCTAGACAGTGCCACATGGGGTCCGACAACAAGCACAACTATGGCGGCGACGGCTACTTGTGTTTGGTTAAACGCATAATAAGTAATTTTTCAATTTATTTATGTGTTACAAATATATTTATCTCACTAACACGGCTAAACAGGAGCGAGAGATGGGTCATGAGCCGACCCCGACCCAGGTTTGGAAGAGAGGTCACAAGGGAAGTGACCCTTCTCAGCCAGGGCAGTGTAGTCAGGTCACAGCCGACCGACTGGTAAGTTTTCGAAATTCATCAATTTCATTATAACTAATACTATTATTGACATGCTTACAAGATTTATTTGTTTTGAAGGCAAAGTAGGCGCAGGAGGTCACGAAGATACAGGATGCGGATTACGATTGGGAAAGCGCGCCGATCGATCCCCAAGCCGCGTACGCAAGCGGAGGCGGGAAGGCCCATGGACGGTGAGTTGTTCTTGTGTTTCATTTCTTTTTCAACTTATCTTCTTCTACATAGTGTTTTCATTCTTTTGCAGGTTTGCCATTTTTGATGGAGTTGTCGCCTCGAGGTCGACGCGACCTTTGAGAGGCGCTTCATAATCGCAGGCCTCGTCTATTGGGACCACCAGTGGTCGTCTCTCGCCACCCAGCTGGAGCTCCTCGCCTTGAAGGAGACGCTGACGCAGACCCAGGCAGAGCTGGAGATGTCAAGAGTGGAGGCAAGGGAGGAGCAGCAGAGGACGGCCTTAATGATGGCCCAGACGCAAGCAGCGGTGGCGGTAAGTTATTTAAAGTACCGTAGTTAAATTTCATAGCATTTCAATAATATATATCTTCTAATATTTTGCAATGGTAGGCTCTTGCTCGACATAGAGGTCAAGATATCGAGATTCCTACGCTTCCGCCGCAGCAGACACCAGAGCATGTGATAAACTCTTTAATATCAGTTCAGCCTCCCTTTAGTTTCAGTTTCAGTTTATTAGCAATCTGGTCGGCCTCCCTTTATTAGCAATCTGGTCTAACCAATTCAAATCACTGCCTAACTGTTTTAGTTTCAGTTTGGGCATTCTAATTAAAGTCCAGTTCAATTTGGGCACTATAAGTTTCATATTCACATCTAGGGCAGATTCTGACTTTAAAATCATGAAAAATGACATAAGAACATAAATTGTTCTACTATCAAATCATTCATTCTTTCATGGTGAAATGGTATTTTATTTTTGCTCTAATCTCAATCTGTTCATATACTTTACCTCCATGCTTTAGGATTGGGAGGTAATCTTTAGGATCGGGAGATGGAGAAGTGAATGAATGTATTGTACATGGTTGGAAATATATGGAAGTGCTCTAAAACTAAACTTTTGTATGTATTGTTTCTTCTGCAAGGTTCGGGAACGCGCCGAGAGGATCCCGGTGGTAGTGGAGGGGCTAGCGTGTAGCGCGATACTGAAATTGTGTTTTTCTCGATGTTTGAATACAATTTTGAAAATGTGTGCTGTATATGTCTATATGTGTGTATATGTTTGCCTATTCTGTGTTATTGCCATCGTGCGAGGTAGCCACTTTCTGTTTTAAAAAAAAAATTCAAAAACTTAACTTACGTCGGCTATGGTAATGCCGACGTAAGTTAGCCCAGTTTAACTTACGTCGATCAGGCCGTACCGACGTAAGTAAAGCCACTTATCTTACATCAATTTGCCCCAACCAACGTAAGTTATACCACTGAACTTACGCCGGCCGGCTGCTGCCGACGTAATCACTCTGGCCCAGCCCGCGGCACATCTCGGTACATAACTTACGTCGGTTGCCAGAGACAAACGTAATTAAGTAACTTACGTCGGCAGCCGACGTAAGTTACCTTAATTACGTCCAAACTACTTCGTCGGCCGGCAGCCGACGTAATTAAGGGAAAACTAACATAATTAAGTAACATAGGTCGATTTAGGCCTTAATTACATCAGCCCTGGCCGACGTAATTGCTCGGGATTCTTGTAGTGTACTTGGAGTCCTAGGGTGCCAAATGGTTCCCCGCGAAAGGCCAACGTTGAGCTGGAGGTCCAGAGCGCGCACGATGCTTAGCTTGGTCCTGTACCCTAAGCGTGTGCGCTTTGCCTCCCAGTGCTGCGGCTAAGTATCGGGGGCTAGGACGCTCACACCTCGGATAATAAGGAAACCGGACCCTGAGCGCCAATGCATAGAATTACCCAAATCCCATGTACTAGCCCAAGACTGTAAGACATGAAAATACATAAGAATAGGAAAAGATCACCAGCAAGAAAAATAATATGCACCTCTGTTATGTGTGCTGGACATACAAAGCACGTTACACCGGAGCATCCAGCTCCGGCACCTCACAAGGGGCCTGCCGTCGACGTCCCAGAACATCAACGTCAGCACCAAGCGCGGATAAGTGAGTAAACTCTCCTGCCCCGCACTTGTTGCTAACAGGGTTCTCTCGCGATAGCCTATACACAAGAGGCCTACCGTTGACGACTCTACGACGATGGTGGATGACTCCAGAGCATCCAGCTCTAACATCCCTAAGGGGTCTGCCGTCGACGTCTTAACAACGATGGTGGATTGCGCCAGAGCATCCAGCTCCGGCACCTCCCAAGGGTCCTGTCATCGATGTTTTTACGAAGATGGTGGGCGACACTGGAGCATACAGCTCTAGCACCACCCAAGGGGCCTGCCGTCGACATTTCCACGAAGATGGTGGGTGATGCCGGATCATCCAGCTCTGGCACCTCGCATGAGGCCTGCCGTCGATGTCTCAATGATGATGGTGGACGATGCTAGAGCATCCAGCTTCGGCACCTCCCAAGGGGTCTGCTGTCAATGTTTCCACGAAGATGGTGGGCGACACTGGAGCATCCAGCTCCGGCACCTCACAAGGGGCCTACCGTCAATGTCATAGAACATCAATGTCAGCACCAAGCGCGGATAAGTGACTAAACTCTCCTGCCCCGCAATTACTGCTAATAGGGTTCTCTCTTGATAGCAAGTACACCAGGGGCCTGCCGTTGACTACTCTACAACGATGGTGGACGACGACGGAGCAACCAGCTCCGGCACCCCCAAGGGTCCTGCCGTCGACGTCTCAACGGCGATGGTGGACATTGCTGGAGCATCCAGCTCTGGCACCTTCCAAGGGGCCTGCCGTCGACGTTTTTACGAAGATGGTTAGCGAAACCAGAGCATCCACCTCCGGAACCTCCCAAGGGGTCTGCCGTCAATGTTTCCACGAAGATGGTGGGCGACGCCGGAGCATCCAGCTCAGGCACCTTGCAAGGGGCGTGCCGTCGACGTCCCAGAACATTAACGCCAGCATAAAGCGTGAATAAGTGAGTAAACTCTCCTGCCCCACACTTGTTGCTAACAAGGTTCTCTCGCGATAGAATTTACACCAGGGTCCTGCCGTCGATGTCTCAACGACGATGGTGTACAGCGCCAGAGCATCAAGCTCCGGCACCTCCCAAGGGGCTTGTCATCGATATTTCTACAAAAATGGTGGGCGACGCCGGAGCAACCAGCTCCGGCAACTCCCAAGAGGCCTCCTGTTGACGTTTTTACAGAGATGGTGGGTGACGTCGGAGCATACAACTCCAGCACCTCCCAGGGGGCCTGCTATCGACGTCCCGTTACGTCAGCGACAACGACAAGAGCGGACAAGTGAGTGTACTCTCCTAACCTGCTTCTGCTGCTAACAAAGTTCGCTTGTGGTATCCTGTGCACCAGGCGCCCGCATCCCACGACTACATGATGTTGGTAGGCAACACCGGAGCACCATGCTCTGGCACCTCCCAAGGGGCCTGTCGTCGACGACTTCACAGCGATGGAGGGCAGAGCCGGAGCATCCAGCTCTGGATGTCGTAAACGACAACACTCATACTCCCTCACTTCGATGGGGGCAAGTCGAAGACATCCTGCGCTAAAGTGGCAGGCGTACCCAACAATTTGGCCATGCCTAACAGTGGGCCTCTAAGTGGGATTTCATAGGCAAGACGTCATCTAGCAACAAACTTGTCGTGCTCACGGTACACACATTGGTCCCTGAAAGACTAACATCAACAAAGGCTCTTCAAGACCTTACACAGAGAGGAGTTGGGGCAGCAATCGAAAGCACATGACAAGCCAATAAGCAAAACAATATGAATCCAAATTCATTTATACAAGGGGTCATCCCCAGATACAAAAACATTGCACCTAGCCGCCCTCAACTCCGCTGGAACAAAGAAGCCACCTCCTTGGCAAGGTCTTGGACTTCGGCCCTAGCCTCATCCTCCCGCTCATCAAGCGGACCTTTCTCCACTAGCTCCAGCGGGATCTTCGGGTACCAGCTTCGAAAGCACACCAGGACGTGGCATGCCACCAACTCAGCCAGCACGTTTCCTTCGGCCTCCAGCCGCCTTGCAAGGACGGTGTTCACCAAACCCAACTACGAATAGAGGCAGTCCAAGGCAGGAAGGATCAGGGCCACCCGTGAGATAGCTCCCCGCGCGGCACGGGACCAAGGCCGAGGGGTTCCAGCATCGCCCCAGCACGGGCCAAGATGTCCCGAACCCCTTGGGCCTCGGCCGTACGGGAGGCCTGCAGGCTCTCCGTCTCCCTCCGAGCAATATCCTCCCGGTCGGAGATCTCTCGAGCACGATGCTCCAGGTCATCCTCTCGGTGCTGAATGGCCAGCTCCAAGTCCTGCAATGCCCAACGTTTCTCCAACAGGCTCCGGGAGACCTCCTCCTCTTTCGCCGCGAAGCCCGGATCCGCATCAGCAACGGCAACTTTACGGCGGACCAACTCCAGCCCCTGATCCTCCCAGAGCCTCAGGTGGGCATCGACAGCAACATGGGTCTTCAAGGCCTCCACCACTAGCTGCTTATTCTTGGCATCAGCCAGCTCCACCAAATGTTGTTCCCCGGCAAGTTGATCCCATTCCTGGGCGACGGCAGCCTGCGTCTTGTGCAAGATGGACTGCGCCGCGGCAACAGCATCGGCAAGAGGAATCGGCGTAACTATCACTACAGATGACTGCCCCTCCACCCCTTCTGCTGATGCCGCAGCAAACAGCACCACCTGGGGACCAGTTAGTGCTCCGATGAGAGCCCTAGGTAATGGCGCGCCACTACCCGACGCTGAAGCCCCCTACTCCGCTACAAGGGCATCATCGGTCGCCGGTGGCAAGTCAAGGTCTTGAGCAACAATAACATCAGGCACCGGCACTATTTCAGCAATGGGCTGGTCAGCCTCACCAAGGGGAGCAGCCTCGACCATTGTAGCGACCTCCACGCCGGGCACCTCCTCGCCTGACACCTCCTCGCTGGCACATTCACATCAGGCACCTCCTCGCCTAGCACACCCATGTTGGGCAAATCCTCTTCGGGCGCCACCTCGCCTTGCAATCCCACACCTCGTGCCACTTCAGCCCCACATATCTCGACGAACAGGGTTGCGACGTCATAGACGGCACCTAAGGCTGATGTACACTCGGGCGTAGGACGCAACATGACAGACCCCGGTCTAGCTCCAGAAAGGGCAGAGCCTATCAAGCCCACCCCTGGAAGCACCAAGGGAACCAAGTCGGCCGACGAGGCCCTGAGAAGCCTGGATAAAACTCCATCAGAGCGTGCCTAGGAAAAGAAGGGAAAACAAAGAAGAAGAAGATGTGCCTTACCGGCGGGTCAGACTGCTCGAGTGACCCTGGCCCTCAACCCTGAGCGATAGATCAAGGTCACCGGGACCTGCCCTCAAGACTGGCGCCGCTAACTCTAGCTCTGGCTCTTGATTGGCACGCGCTGGTGCAATCTCCTGCACAGACCCGTCTACGTTCCCATCGGAAGCAGAGCTGCTGCTGGAATCGGAAACCAAGATTATGACTGGAGCTTCGGCCGTTCCAGTCCCATCACAATGACAAGTTGGGGTGTTGTCCCCCCGCGTCAACTTCCGTTTCTTTGAGGCAAGAGTAGCCAATTTAATCTCCGATGGCGGGAACGCCTTCCTGGCGACAGAACTGGGGCAGGCTGGCTGCCCTCCAGCCCGACGGAAGATGCTGGGGACCCTAACTGTGCCTTCTCCGATGAACGGGGGGGATTCTACCTTTGCTGCAACATGAAGCGGCACTGCGCCAGAACCGCTGAAACCCCTGATGTATCCTCGGAGTTCAGGCGGGCAACACCGAACACATTGACCACTGGCACCGATCTCAGAAGTTTGTCCCTCACATCAGGGGTTATGAAGAGCGGCTGGCAGTCGATTGGGATGGAGACGTGCTCGTCGTCAATCGTATCGCAGGTCACCGCTTTCAGAAAACCCTCCAACTCCTTCGTGGTAAGGTCGTCCGGAGCCAACCGACACTAATCATCAGTACTAGTGTATTACTAGGCCTGGTACCGGCGATCCTGTAGAGGGGCGGTACGGCGGCACAATAAGTCGGTCAGCACCATCAGGGTGGTAAACCTTTACCCGCCAAGAATTAGACCCTTCTCAATATCAGCGTATACTCCTTTGGCAGCCCATGGAATGCTTCCGAGGTAGTGGTATCAGCAATAGAACCTACAGTAGGCACCTTCATCACAGGATGGGCCTCAACCCGCACGTCGTCCAATCTTCCATCCAGGCCTTCAACTTGCCCCCTTTGAGCGAAGGGATATAGTGTCGGGAAGATTTGTCCTGGTGCTGAAAGTAGTAGGGACCCACCTGGGTAGTCTCGCTTTTTCCGATGGTCTTCATCACGAGAAGAGCCGAAACATCTGCACCGTCGGCTTACAGCCCACAAACGCCTCACAGAGGTGGATGAACACCACTATCACGGCGATGGAGTTCGCTGATAGGTGGTGGAGTTGCAGCCCTTACTCCTCCAGCACTGCAAAAAAGAATCAAGACAGCGGAAGCCCAAGCCCTGCAGACATGCAGACGGAGAAGTGGACGGTCTCGTCTTCGCGCAAGTCTTCAAGAGCGGGAGATCCATAGCGGATCATCCTCGAACACTCCCGTCTCCGACCAGCCAAGCAGTCGCCACATCAACAATAGGCTGTCGGCCGACCGAAGGCGAGAAGGAGGCAATGGGGAAGCCATTGGAGTAAGTGAAGGTGGGAGCTTTGACTAAAGTAAGAAAGCACGAGTGCTCGAGGAAGAAGGCGAAAGCTTAGGATGCGGGGTGTGAACAGTGAAAGAAACAATTCCTCTAAAGGTTTTCTTTTGAATCACCCCCACAACGCCTGAGTACCTCGAACAAAAGATCAACCCACACCACTCAGAATGCGGCGCCCATGGCAATAGGCCCTATGCCCCCCGGTTCGAGTGCTGGCCCAGGCGGTCAGCCACCTGAAAAAATAGCCGAGGCGGCTCCCATAAAGGCAGAGCTTACGAAAGTGTTGTAACTGCATTGGGAACCGTAACGATTAAAGGCGCCGCTAAAGGTATAGAAGCGACAGCAGGCAAAGATCCCATCACCACAACCTCTCAACTTTAGAAAGACGCGTGGCGACGATTGGCAGAAGCACCCACCGCTTCGACTGTCCAAGACAGAATTTAAAGCAGAGTGTAGGAAGACAGGAAAGGGCTCCACGTTTTGGCTCTTCACCACGCCCCAATGTGAACCCAGGGGGCACTGTCGGTACCCTACAAACGGGGTAACCTCACACACCGGATGAAGACACCGAGGCACGTCTGAAGGCACCACGTGTCCTAAAGGCGCCAAGGCCTTTGCCTCCCTCAAGATCGAGCTGTAGCGCTGCCATGTAACCATGAAGATGGCACTTGTCCCCTCCGGTGTGACGGTGAAAGTGCATCTAGGACTCCCTTGTGGGTTTTGGATGATTCATGACAAGCAATTGGGATCCTAATCCTTTTGTTGAGATGAATGCAGGAAAATGATGAAAAATGAGCAAAATGCCAAAAAAAGGGAAATTAAGAAGGAGAAGGAATTTGAGCTCAAGAAGAAGAAATTAGTTGTTTAGTATGTATGGAGTGTGTTAAGGAAACACACCCAAGAGCTCAATCTCACTTAATCACACACACACAATGCACAAAACTATACAGGACCGGACTAGTCCGATATCAACCGGACTAGTCCGATATCACATTCTGCACAAGATCGGACAAGTCCGGTCTCCACCGGACTAGTCCGATATCTTTCTGTTCCACTTCGGACTAGTCCTCCCCAGTGCGGACTAGTCCTCAACACAATGCACAAGTCACTAGATCGGACAAGTCCGGTCACCACCGGACTAGTCCGATACCCTTTCTGATCCACTTCGGACAAGTCCGGTGACTACACGGACTAGTCCGATATACACTCTGATCTAAATCGGACAAGTCCTCCAAGTGCGGACTTGTCGTTCTAAACACTTAGGGTTTCACAGGTCCGGACAAGTCCGATGGCAACCGGACAAGTCCGAAGATTTCCAGCAGCGAAATCGGACAAGTCCGTTTTTCAATCGGACTAGTCCGATATTCCTGGACACTTAGGGTTTGCTTCACACAGCACACCGGACTAGTCCGGTCTCCACCACGGACTAGTCCGATCTTTCTGAACCCTAACGGTAATTTCTAGAAACCCCATATAAATAGAGGTGCACGGCCCACTTTTAAACTCTCTCGAACCCTAGCGCCGTCACACCTCCCAAGAGACTCAAAAACCATCTCTCTCCACGAAATTAAGTGCAAAATCGATCAATCCTTTGAAGATCACTTGTAAATCATTGGAGAGGCACTTTGCACACGATTGTGCTCTTGGTTTGAATCTCTAACACACTCTTGCATCTCAATTTGTATATTTCGAAGTGTGTTATTGGTGGTTTTGAAACTTGTAATCAAGGGAGCTCTCAACTTGTGAGATCGCCCCTTCAACTTGGTGATTTACCCCTGTGTGATTAGTGGAAGAGGATTGGCCTTCGTGGCGATCCGACGAGGGAAGGGTTGGTGAAGACCCGGTCCTTTTGTGGGCTCCTCAACGTGGACGTAGGCTGCCTTCGTGGTAACCGAACCACGGGATAAATCTTGTGTCTTGTTCGTTTGTGTTCATCATTCTAGTTGATCAACATTATCTAGGGTTTGATTCATTTTGTTGAATTGAAGTTAAATAGTTGAACAAGAATCATACTTGCAATAAAACTCAACATACAACTATTGAACTGTCATTAAAGTTTATATTTCCGCTGCAAACGACAACGAAACAATCAAATTGACCTAACTTGATCAACCTAGCCCGTGAAATCCGGACTAGTCCGCACTTTACCGGACTAGTCCGATATATCTGGATTTGACCTTTTTGTTGAAGTCCTACAGGAACTAAGAAAATTCAAGAAGGCCTATTCACCCCCCCCTCTAGGCCTACATTCAATTGGTATCAGAGCCGGTTCTTCAAGAAAGAGTGCAACCACTCGAAGAGATCATGTCGGACATGAAGGAAGTCCAGAAAATCAACAACCAGGAAGAGATGAACAATGACAAGCACCAAAAGCTTGAAAAGTATCTCGAAGCCATTCAAGACTTCGATGATGATGATGATGAGACATTGGAGCTGAAAGCACTGCTCCGAAAGAAAGCACTTTCCAAAGGGAAAGCTAAAGTTGAAGAAAAGAAGAAGGGGAGTAGTCACACCGACTACTCCCGATATCCTTTTAATTATGACCGTTTAAATTCTAACAGCAGTCATTATCTATCTATTCCTCTCGGAAAAGCCCCACACTTCGATGGGAGTGATTACTCCATGTGGAGGCAAAACATGAAGATGCACTTGATTTCCCTTAACCCAAGTTTATGGCATATTGTGTGCACAAGAATAAACATCCCTGATGACGATGAAGAACTCACGCCAAGTCAAGAGCAAGCCATCCACAGGAATGCCCAAGCCGCAGCCGTTATCACCTCATCTCTAAGTAGAGATGAATTCACAAAGGTGGACGGATTGGAAATTGCCAAAGAAATCTGGGACACACTACAGACAGCACATGAAGGTGACCGGCATGTGCGGGAGGCAAAGATTGAAATGATTGAAGGCGAACTAGGAAGGTTCGCGATTGAGGAAGATGAATCTCCCCAGGACATGTACAACAGACTAAAGACTCTTGTGAACAAGGTTCGATCGTATGGTAGCAAAAAGTGGAATGACCACGAGGTTGTAAAGCTCATCCTTAGAGCCTTTATGCCTCGCAACGTCACACTCTGTTCTATGATCCGAGAAAGTCCCGGGTACAAGAAAATGACTCCGGATGAACTGCTTGGCAAAATCATCAACTTTGAGATGATGGAGAAACAAGCCAAGCACGTCAAAGAAATAGCTGACCTCACATCGGCCAAGAAGAAGGGAGTTGCCTTAAAATCCACACTCAAACCTCTATCCAAAGAAGCAAGAGAAGCTCAGTTTGAGGAGGACAGCGATGATGAAAGCAGCGAGCTGGACGAAGAAGATATGATTCTGTTCATGAAGAAATTCAAAAGAATTATGAAGAAAAGACAAGGAGCAAAATCGAGTGAAGGAAAATACAAGGAGAAGACAAAGCCGAAGATGAGGCGGGCATGCTATAATTGTGGTGAGTACAATCACTTCATAGTTGATTGCCCATATGAGGACAGCAAGAAGAAGAGTAAAGAATCCAAGCCTCAACCGAAAAAGTTCTTCAAGAAGAAGAAACAAGCTGAACAAGCACACATCGGAAAGGAGTGGGACTCAAACGATGAGTCCTCATCGTCCGATGAAGAAGAAATGGCTAGCATAGCCATTGAAAGCATGCCCAAGAAACTCACACTCTTCCCCACGCTCGGTGCAAAGAAGGCAAATGGAACTTGCCTCATGGCTAAGGAAGGTAAACGCAAGGTAAACATCAAAACTCCTTCCTCGCATTCTTACTCAAGTGATGATGATCTAGATAGTGGTGATGAAGATATGCTAATTGGTTTAGATAGAAAAACTGCTGCAAAAATGAAATTCTTGCTTAACCAACTTATTGAGAAGGAAGAGCTAATTGATCGTCAAGAAGACATGATTATCTCCCAAAAGGAGAAGCATGTCGAACTTGACAATCTTCTAGTTCTTGAAAAGGAGAAAAATCACTCACTAGAGCTTGAGCTAGCTTCAAGCAAGAAAACTTGCTTGGAGCTAACCAACTCAAATGTTGCAATCAAGAATCAGCTTGATGACCAAATCAAGGTCAACAAGATCCTTGAAGTGCAGGTTGAGTCACTCAAGCTTAGTGAACCTTCCTCCTCTTCAACCCCACCTTCTCAACCCACTTTAACTAATATCGCTCATGTTTGCAAATGTGATAAAACTAACACCAGGTTGAAGGAAAATCCTACCTCCACGAAGGACAAAAATCCTACCCAATGTGTAATATTTGACAAGGAGAGGATCAACTATGCACGTAGTGCATATTTGGTCCAAAGACCTCCAAATGTCAAGTATGGCATTGGTTACTCTTGTGATGGAAAGCAAAGAGCTGGAAATCATAAGAATAATAAGGGAAGGATCACCTTTGTGAAGGGAGGACCCTCACAACCTGGTAACTCGAAAACTAAAAATCTGAACTCTCATGAAAATCGGACTAGTCCGGTTGTGGTCCGGACAAGTCCGGTCTTCCGGACAAGTCCGGTCACACAGACTAGTCCGACCCATAATCAACAGCAACTTCTGTTTAAAACATTTGATGCCTCCTATGTTTTAATGAAAAATAATGTTGGTAAAGTGTATGCTTATTATGCTGGGCCACGCCATGGGAACACAAAATCCCATGTGTGGGTGCCCAAATGTATTGTAACTAACCTCAAGGGCGATCACATCCGAGGTTTGAAAGATGTTGTGTTTGAGAAAGACAGGCCTTGTAGCGCGTGCCAAGCAGGAAAGCAAGTTGGAGCACAACATCCCGCAAAGAACATCATGACCACGACAAGACCGCTCGAACTACTTCATATGGACCTCTTCGGTCCAATTGCTTACATAAGCATAGGCGGTAACAAATACGGTTTAGTCATTATTGATGATTTTTCCCGCTTCACTTGGGTGTTCTTTTTGCATGACAAGTCAGAAACACAAGGAACACTCAAGAAATTCTTCAAGCGAGCGCAAAATGAGTTCTCACTATCAATCAAGAGTATTCGGAGCGACAATGGCACGGAGTTCAAGAACATACAAGTGGAGGAGTACCTTGATGAGGAAGGAATCAAGCACGAATTCTCAGCGCCATACTCTCCACAACAAAACGGAGTTGCCGAAAGGAAGAACCGAACGCTCATAGAGATGGCAAGAACAATGCTCGATGAATACAAGACTTCGGATCGATTTTGGGTGGAAGCAATCAACACCGCCTGCCATGCCACAAATCGACTCTATCTTCATCGACTACTAAAGAAGACCCCCTATGAGCTACTCACCGGTAACAAACCGAACATTTCATATTTTCGAGTTTTCGGTTCTCCTTGCTATATTTTGAACAAGAAGCCCAGGACTTCAAAGTTTGCTTCGAAGTCCGATGAAGGTTTCTTGCTTGGTTATGATACGAACACTTACGCCTATCGTGTTTTCAACAAGGCCTCCGGACTTGTTGAAGTGGCACGTGACGTAGTGTTCGATGAAACTAATGGCTCCCAAAAGGAGCAAGTTGATCAATGTGAATTAGGTAAAGAGGAAGCCCCCTATCAAGCAATAAAGAGGATGGCTCTAGGCGAAGTACGACCACAAGAGTCATCGGCACAAATACAAGAGGAAAGTGAACCACAAGAGGAGATCAACAATCAAGGGGGAGCCTCGATACAAGATCAATCACAAGAATATGAACATGATCAACAAATCAACGAGGACAACAACTCAGGGGGAGAAGAAGATGAACACCAACATACGACCCCCCAAGTGCCACACCCAAGAGTACACCAATGCATTCAAAGGGATCATCCAATCGACAACATCATCGGCGACATCCAAAAAGGAGTAACCACTAGATCTCGTATAGCAAATTTTTGTGAACATTACTCGTTTGTCTCCTTTTTGGAACCCCGCAGGACAGAGGATGCATTAAAGGATCCTGACTGGGTGGTGGCAATGCAAGAAGAGTTGAACAATTTCAAGAGAAACGAGGTTTGGGAACTTGTGGAAAGACCCAATGCAAATATTGTGGGCACCAAGTGGGTCTTCCGCAACAAGCAAGACGAACACGGAGTGGTGACAAGAAACAAGGCACGACTTGTGGCCAAAGGTTACTCACAAGTCGAAGGTTTGGATTTCGATGAAACTTTTGCCCCAGTAGCTAGGCTGGAATCAATCAGAATATTACTTGCATATGCTACTCACCATGATTTCAAGCTGTACCAAATGGACGTAAAAAGCGCCTTCCTCAACGGACCGATCAAGGAAGAGGTGTACGTGGAGCAACCACCCGGATTTGAAGACGAAGGGTTCCCCGACCACGTGTATAAACTGCGTAAGGCTCTCTATGGCCTCAAACAAGCTCCCAGAGCTTGGTATGAGTGTCTTAGAGATTTTTTAATTGATAATGGCTTTCAAATCGGCAAAGTAGATTATACACTATTCACGAAAAATCTGGATAATGATCTTTTCATTTGCCAAATCTATGTTGATGATATAATTTTTGGATCAACTAACCAATCTTTCTGTGAATAGTTTAGTAAAATTATGACAGACAGATTTGAAATGTCAATGATGGGAGAATTGAAGTACTTCTTGGGATTCCAAGTGCGGCAACAAAGGGAAGGAACATTCATAAGCCAAACCAAGTACACACAGGACATCCTCAAGAAGTTTGGCATGGACAAGGCAAAGCCCATAAAGACTCCCATGGCAACGAATGGTCACTTGGATCTCAATGAAGATGGACCGAGCGTCGACCAAAAGGTATATCGCTCCATGATTGGATCTTTACTTTACTTATGTGCATCTAGGCCAGATATTATGTTGAGTGTATGTTTGTGTGCAAGATTTCAAGCCAACCCTAAGGAATGTCATTTGACAGCCGTAAAGAGAATCCTAAGATATTTAGTTCATACACCCAACCTTGGTCTTTGGTACCCAAAAGGCTCAATCATACAGGCTCAAAATTCAATCTCATTGGGTATTCCGATGCAGATTATGCCGGGTGCAAAGTTGATAGAAAAAGCACTTCTGGCACTTGCCAATTCCTAGGAAGATCCATAGTTTCTTGGTCATCCAAGAAACAGAATTCCATTGCATTATCCACAGCCGAAGCGGAGTATGTTGCAGCCGGGAGTTGTTGTGCACAACTCCTTTGGATGCGACAAACACTAAGGGATTACGGTTACAATATGAACCGTATTCCTCTTCTTTGTGACAATGAGAGTGCCATTAAAATAGCCCACAATCCAGTTGAGCACTCTAGAACTAAACACATTGACATAAGACACCATTTCTTGAGAGACCATTCCATGAAAGGAGACATATCCATCTCTCATGTCAACACCCAAAAACAATTGGCCGACATATTCACCAAGCCACTTGATGAAAAACGTTTTTGCGAACTCCGAAATGAGCTAAACATCCTTGATTCTCGGAGTGTGGCTTGAAAAGTTGCATACCTGTATGATTGCTTCAAAATATTGATTGAATTGTGAAAATTATTCCTCCCCACTTTTCTCTCGAAAAACTATGTCAATTATTAGATCTTGATGAATTTTTGATCATAGTATGATTGTTGTTTGCTTACTGATCAAATTCATCAGGATTATTTGAATTGTTTTGCCTCTCTACCCTCAATTATTGGACCTTCAAATATATATGAATGGGCTATGCATTTCTCTCCTGGTGACCACGGACAAGTCCGTGGTTACCCGGACTAGTCCGCCATTGCAGACTAGTCCGCAGTGTGCCGGTTAGGCCGGACTAGTCCGACAGACCACGGACTAGTCCGAATTAGGTCTCTGGAGGACTTCGGACTAGTCCGGTCCTGTCCGGACTTGTCCGATTTTTCGTGTCCATAACCCTAGCCGCCACCAAACCCTAATCCCTTCACCCCACACTCTCCCCCAAGCTTTCTCTCTCTTGCGCTCGAGCTCCCAAGGCGAATCCTTGATTCCTCCGTCGAAAAGCCTCAATCTTGGGTGGAGATCAAGCTTGAAGACTCGGGGATTGAAGTTAGCGGACAAGTCCGGCCTCCAACCCCCACATTTTCAAGCTTCCTTGGATTTCTTGGTAAATTTTCCTCAAAACCCTAAGAAATCACAAATTTCTTCATTGCTTATCGTTTGGCCTAGCATTCTTCACTAGTTGCATGTCCAGTTGATGTACTATGTGTATGCTAGACTAGTTATTTCATTAGGGATCAATTTTTATCCAGTTTGTTATGTTTTTGCAGATGAACACCGGACTAGTCCGGTCCAGGTACGGACAAGTCCGGTCCCCCGGACTAGTCCGTGCCTGAGCACCGGACAAATCCGTTGTTTCTGAACCAAAACCTAATTCTTTAATTCCCTACTGCCTTCCATTGCCATCTTACCTCACCAATACCTTGTATAACTTGTCTTTTCTCTTGATCACTCATTCTCAGATCATGTCGAGCTCCGACAATGAAATCTCCGATTTCGAGGCCGAGTTGGACCACGAGGTGGCACCTCGGTCCTCGACGGGTCTTGGCAAGAAACGCCAAGAGAGACCCTCCGAGCCTGCTCCCTCACCTCCCCAGGTTCGGAGGAAGGTGTGTGTCAAGAAGGCCGCCTCGAAGGCTGCTCCTCCGTCAAGTGGCCCTCGCCAAGCTAAAGGGAAGGGCAAGGGGGTTGCCACAGGGCCTGTTGGGCCCCTAAAGCTGCATACTCCCAGAGAAGGGGTCCGGGACCCCAATGAGGAAAGATTCAATGGCAAGGGCAGCGATGTGGCCATGAAGCTGAGAAGTGTGGACTACTATGCAAGGCCCAAGCAAGCAGCTGATGGCAGATTCTGGTCAAATTTCCATGCTGACTTCTACAAGCTGGTCTACTTGCCGATGAAGACCCCGGTGGTGCGCAGTCAGTGGATTGACTGGGCCCACCTTGAGAAGAGGAAATGTGCAGCTTTTGATGAAGTGATACAAGCTGCAGAAAGACATGGGCTGAAGGATTTGTTTGCCTTCAGATATAATTGGAATGATGAAGTGATTGCACAATTCTATGCAACGTGCCACTTCTCAAGTGAAGACGAAGAAAGTGTGACTTGGATGACTCATGGATCCAAGTATTCCATCACTCAAGAAGAGTTTGCCCGCCTGCTGCATCTTGACTCTGAGGGAGATGACCACCTCATTATCCACAACATTGGGGTCATTGAGAGGGATGGAATGAAGTTCATGTATGAGCCCACCTCCAAGTATGTCCCTCCCTCCACAAAGAACATGAAGCCTTTCTTTGTGGTCCTCAACAGAGTCCTCAGGAAGACGATTGCTCCCAAGGATGGGGATGCAGGGAGTGTGCAAGGCTACCTCCGAACCCTGATGAAGGTCATCAGCAAGAAAAGGCAATTCGATGTTGCAGACTATATCTGGAATGATATGGTCAATATCTCAAGTACCCCCAACCGATCCTGTGGCTATGCCCCTTACTTGATGTTCATGATTGAGAAGGTCACAGGGATCGAGTTTGTGAAGGATGTGGAGCACACTCCACTGAGGCCTCAGAAGCCTCAGTCCGTGAGTGTCCAGGCTGCTTCATCGCCGGCCTCAAGCCCCGAGGCGCCGGCAAGGCAAGAAGAAGCTGCTAGGGCTACTCCTCCCTCCAGGGAAGCCCCTCAGAAAGGATCCGCCAGTGGGATCCTCAAGTACTTGGCTGCAATCTTCTCCTCCTGCAAGAAAACTGAAGTGAAGCTTCACAAGCTAAATCAGAAGAGGAAGGAGGACATGAGATACATAAAAGCCAATGTGAAGCAGCTGAGTGAGAAGCTGGAGATCAATCCAATTGGATCTCCAGTACTTTCTGAAGATTCTGATCCAAACATCACCGAGCTCGGCCCCTTGACTCCTTCCGAGCTTGCCTATTTTGGCATTGGGGGCTCGAGCAGCTCCGCTCCTCCTCCTACCTCTCAACCTCGTCAAGCCGAAAGCGATGAAGATGATGAAGACGACGAGAGGACTGACAGCGAAGAGTGAAGCCCTAGGATCTTCCTCTCTCTCTCTTTTTGGTGTCTTGATGCCAAAGGGGGAGAGATTGAGGGGGAGTCTCTAGTCTAAGCTTTAGCTGAATAGGATGCGAGGAGAGAGCTCTCTATGTTTTTTAATTGTGATTGTATTTGCTTAACTCTCTTCTCATATCATGTTTGGTCCTGTGATGAATTGCTCAATTAATTTGCAAGTGTGTGATGAAATCTGAGTTTTTGCTCCTGAAGTGCCATATTCACTTGATATTAGTTGGTAAATGAAAATTCTGTCATTCTTAATGCATTCATGCTCTTAGTATGCATCCCACCATAAAGAATGCACATATGAATAATTATCTTGTTGCCTGATGCATTTTTGAGTCATATGTGCATACTTTATGAAAATCTCATTTTATACCTCATTTTGTGAAATCTCAATTGGTTGTCATCAATCACCAAAAAGGGGGAGATTGAAAGTGCATCTAGGACTCCCTTGTGGGTTTTGGATGATTCATGACAAGCAATTGGGATCCTAATCCTTTTGTTGAGATGAATGCAGGAAAATGATGAAAAATGAGCAAAATGCCAAAAAAAAGGGAAATTAAGAAGGAGAAGGAATTTGAGCTCAAGAAGAAGAAATTAGTTGTTTAGTATGTATGGAGTGTGTTAAGGAAACACACCCAAGAGCTCAATCTCACTTAATCACACACACACAATGCACAAAACTATACAGGACCGGACTAGTCCGATATCAACCGGACTAGTCCGATATCACATTCTGCACAAGATCGGACAAGTCCGGTCTCCACCGGACTAGTCCGATATCTTTCTGTTCCACTTCGGACTAGTCCTCCCCAGTGCGGACTAGTCCTCAACACAATGCACAAGTCACTAGATCGGACAAGTCCGGTCACCACCGGACTAGTCCGATACCCTTTCTGATCCACTTCGGACAAGTCCGGTGACTACACGGACTAGTCCGATATACACTCTGATCTAAATCGGACAAGTCCTCCAAGTGCGGACTTGTCGTTCTAAACACTTAGGGTTTCACAGGTCCGGACAAGTCCGATGGCAACCGGACAAGTCCGAAGATTTCCAGCAGCGAAATCGGACAAGTCCGTTTTTCAATCGGACTAGTCCGATTCCTGGACACTTAGGGTTTGCTTCACACAGCACACCGGACTAGTCCGGTCTCCACCACGGACTAGTCCGATCTTTCTGAACCCTAATGGTAATTTCTAGAAACCCCATATAAATAGAGGTGCACGGCCCACTTTTAAACTCTCTCGAACCCTAGCGCCGTCACACCTCCCAAGAGACTCATAAACCATCTCTCTCCACGAAATTAAGTGCAAAATCGATCAATCCTTTGAAGATCACTTGTAAATCATTGGAGAGGCACTTTGCACACGATTGAGCTCTTGGTTTGAATCTCTAACACACTCTTGCATCTCAATTTGTATATTTCGAAGTGTGTTATTGGTGGTTTTGAAACTTGTAATCAAGGGAGCTCTCAACTTGTGAGATCGCCCCTTCAACTTGGTGATTTACCCCTGTGTGATTAGTGGAAGAGGATTGGCCTTCGTGGCGATCCGACGAGGGAAGGGTTGGTGAAGACCCGGTCCTTTTGTGGGCTCCTCAACATGGACGTAGGCTGCCTTCGTGGTAACCGAACCACGGGATAAATCTTGTGTCTTGTTCGTTTGTGTTCATCATTCTAGTTGATCAACATTATCTAGGGTTTGATTCATTTTGTTGAATTGAAGTTAAATAGTTGAACAAGAATCATACTTGCAATAAAACTCAACATACAACTATTGAACTGTCATTAAAGTTTATATTTCCGCTGCAAACGACAACGAAACAATCAAATTGACCTAACTTGATCAACCTAGCCCGTGAAATCCGGACTAGTCCGCACTTTACCGGACTAGTCCGATATATCTGGATTTGACCTTTTTGTTGAAGTCCTACAGGAACTAAGAAAATTCAAGAAGGCCTATTCACCCCCCCTCTAGGCCTACATTCAGACGGGCTCCTGAGATTCCACGAGTAGGGACGGGACCTCACCCATCCTTGGGGTAGCACCACCAGAACAGCCATGTGGCACGGAGCGCAAGGACCAGCACCCCCAAAGGAAAAAGCACGGTGCTGCCACGTACCCTGAGTAGCCCTGGAGCCGCCACGCATCACGAAGGACCGGGGCTAGCCTTCCCACCGAGGACCTGCCCTGACGCTGCCATGTGTCCTGCAGCTCGCCCCAGACGGTATGGTGTGGGTGTTAAAAGGTGGTGTGCTCTACTCCAGTAAAGCATTGAAGAATCGCAACCACCCCTGCTGCACGACGCGGGGCACGCCAACGTCAGAGGATGCTATGACCAATCGCATCACAGTGAAGGCGCTGCAGGATTCTCCCACTCAGCCAAGTGGGTAGCTTGCGGCAACAAGACAAGCTAACGGGACACCTTCTGCCACCGTCAGCAATTGCGCGTGGGCTACTGACAAGGGAGGCGGCAAGATGGTGAGTCTCCACTGCCACCCTCAGAGGAAGCGTATGTGAGAAGCCTTAGATCTTTAGGATGAGACCGCCACGGGACCACCTATCAGCCCCCGAGACCCCACTTGTAAGCCATCTGGTCTTGGTTATAAAAGGCCCAGACTTCATCGCTACAAGGACCAGACTCAGAATCCTGGTTACACACACACACACGCATACACACTCACCAAGCAATACAATCAACCGTGGAGTAGGGTGTTATGCTACTTGCGGCTCGAACCACGTAAAAACCACTGTCTCATACTCTTCCACTAGAACACTAGTCTGAGGCCTAAGCCCCGCCTTACAAGAACCTCCGCGGGCTGCTCCTTGGCAGATCCGGTGGAAATGTCGCATTAACACTTCAAAACCACCCTTTCTGAAGATCCGGGAATGGAAATCTCGGTGGTCCTATGCCTCTCCACCACGCCGAGGTCGTCCAGCTCCGGCATTCTACTCCGGAGCTCCCTACTAACCTTTGGAAATTTTTTTAAGAGGGAGGAAGGCAACCGGCTTGGTCAAGGCATCGCGGGAGATAGCTCCATTCTAAAACTTCTAGAGATGGAGCTTCAAAGCTTCATCATCCAAGTTGGTACTAAAATCGGCTTCAATCAAGTTTTGATCAATCTCACTGTTGAAAGCCCATGCGGGCCACTCATTTTTCTTCAACGTAGTCCTCCTGTTTACCAGGAAATTGCCGAAGACCATATGAGGGGTTGCTCCACCCTCTATGCATTCCTGGATACTTGCCAAGATGGGCTTGTATGCTTCGGACAGCTCCGTAACTGCATTCCAAGCGTCGGTGTCGACATTGGGGAGGCTCTTGGGCAACTCCAACCTCTCGTGCTCATCTACTGCGATGATCACCCAATCTTTCTTCCATTTGTCCCACTTTCCGGAGGGGAAGGTCTTCAAGTACTTGAAGGGGCAGTTCTTGCTCTTCCCGAAGTAGTAGAAGCCAATCAACTCTGTCCCCTTTCCGGTAGTGTGGACCGTGAAGAAGGTCCGGAAGAGCTCAATGCATAGCGACACACCCACCAACATCTCGCAGAAGTGGACAAAGGTTTCCACTAGCAAGAAGGAGTGGGGGTCGAGGTGATGAAGCTGGAGTCCGTAGAAATCTAGCAGCATCAGCGAAAAGCTTGAAAAACGTAAAATCCCACATGTTTCCAATGTGAATAGCAGTTGAGGATTAAATGCAAGTAAAGAAAGATAGAATTATATTCAGATACAATGATGAATATGTTATAATGTGGTGACCTTATAAATCTTTTTCTACCTCATGTTCAGACTTTGTAAACATGACAATTGGACTTCACCAATGGTCTTAGAATAATTAAAATAGCACCTATGCAAAGTTTGAAAATTTTTTGAACCAAATTTTCTAGGAATTCTAACCTGTACAGTAGCTATTTTTTCCAAATAGTTAAAACCAGGATTTAGCAACTGTTGCAAATAGACCCTGCTAAAATTACTCAAAGTATAGGCTCAAAATTTTTCTTATGTCTTCTAATATTCTAACTAGACTCTGTTCAATGTTTCAAGAGTTTTTAAAGCAAGTTTCCATTGACTTAGACACGCACTTAAAGTTTAATTCCACGTTGACTTGAAAAGTTGACGTGTATTTAACTTTATCCAGATCAACTCCAATTTTTTACAGAGGTCTCTTTTGGTTAAAAATAATTAACTTCAAAGTTCGAAAATTTTTGAACTTCATATCCTATTTTATTTGAGACGCATAGCAAATTCAAGCCATATTTAAATTCAAATTTTGAATTCTGTTCAAACATATTTGAACATAAGATTTGAACACACCATCATGATAAGCATGACTTGCTTGACTTATCCACGAAGTTTCCCAATTTTTAGAGCTCATTTACTATTTTAAATTGAATTTCATGTGAGCTGTACATTGAGGTGCCTGGTGGAATCCACTGGTCGGTTTCTACTCATGCGCAGCCGCAAAAACAGAGCCCACTGCTCGCGGCAGCGCGAGCGCTGCATGCTCCAATGCATCAGTGTGCGAGCTGCCCTCTCCAGCTCACCAGCTCGACTTCAAGGCGTCGTGATCCATCTACTACACTCCTTGACCTTTTTCCAACCGTGAGGAATGACCTACGGCCCTCTCGCTCTTGTTTCTCTCTCCTGCACGCAGTAGCACCGCCCTCTCTGTTCTTCGATTTTGCCGACGATTGAGCCCGTTTTGCGCCGAGGTGCAAACATAGAAAAGTGGCACAACCTTTCTCTCTATCTTATCCATCGATTGGTTCATTGTTTCATGCCCTGTGTTTGTTGTATTTCGAGGTTTTCTCGCCGCCGACAGGAAGGCCGCCGAGTGATCCTCTGCTGCTCCATGGAACCGCAGCTGCAGCCATTATCAAGCTTAGATCCTTTAAGTAAAAAGGTTCAAAATCATGTCTACTTCCTGCTAGCAAATTTTCAGCTCTTGTCATAGCTTGTAGCTTGGGTATTCCGCGATGAACTTATGCATAGTTCTTTTGCACGCCTCGGTTTTTCATCCAAATTCGGTTTGCACGTACAATATTTCATCGAATTGATTAACAAGTAGCTTCTACACATTCTAGCGCACATACTTGCCATAAATCTCCAAAAGTTATCGACCACACACATAGAAATTTGAGTTCTTCTGCCACCGGCTGAAAAGCCCCGCGTCGCCGTCAAACTGGTATACGCCCATTTCCACCTCAATAGGAGTTCATTCTGGTCATCCTCATGATTCCAGGATGCTCTCGTTTATTTACTGAGTGATTTTAGACCTTGCCGAGGCGAATTCGTGTTCATCCGAACCCTAACTTCTGCCACCGCCGTCGCCGGACCATTTCCAGCCATCCATCGCCGTCGGGAGGCTCTCCATCCTGTTCTATGACAAATTTTAGGTGGGGGCGGCAAGTACCGAGGGTTGCAGAGCCCTGGAGCTTGTTGCCGGCGAGCCACCGCCGTTGGGTGCTACCTCGCTCGCCACCCGCGCCGCCAGCCCGGAGGTAGAAGAAGGGGAGCGGTGGGGCCCGCTTGACAGATAGGGAAAAGGCCCGGTGGATCTGTTTGTGGCAGGGGATCCGGTGTGGCCATTCGGTTAATTCTGTGGCCCACGGTGCTGCTGTGCTCTGATTGGCCGATTCAAATTGAATTCTGCCGCCACGGATTTTTATACAAAAATAATTCCAGATTTAGTTCCCACTTCAAAAATCCATATCTCCATGTAGAATTGTCCAAAAATTCCAAAATAAATTTTGTTGGAACCTTCATGAAGAATACTTTCCAGTGGTGCCCTTGTAGTTGTATGAAAGTCCATAGGAATTTCTCCATAATTCAAATAAGCAAAATGCTTATAGAATTAAAACCTATAGTTTTGCTCTTTTGAAAATTACCAAATTTTTCCAGAACCTTATTTGATTATCCTTTAACTCCAATAAAATTTCAGGATCATTAGACTTCATTTACATGGTCTGATCACCTGTGTATCCTCTATGCACATAAAAATAGCCAAATTCATTTAGAATTTGTACAGAAACTTGTGCAAGCTTCTAAATTGAATATCTCCCAGTAGAAAGCTTCAAAAATTGTCAAACTAACTTTGTTGGTTTTCTATTTATCTACACTAACTATAAATACAACCCAATAGTCATGAAAATCTCTAGATTTTCCTGTAGAGCCCTTTAATGCAAAATCATAATTGATTTTTATCTTATAATTTGCTTCTTAGAAAATCTGACATTTTGCCAAAATGTTTTCTAGTAAGTTTGTGAATAGATTTAAAAATTTCAGCTTCATTGGACTTTATTAATTAATTTCAATATGGCTATTTTCCTAACTGGTCATAGAATGCCCAAAAACAACAGAAACTTTTCAGCATTTTCTAGCACCTTGTAAAAATATATCTCCCAGTATAAATATTATAAAATTGTGAATTAAATTATAATATACTCTACATGAACATCCCTATCCAGAAAACAAAGTTTCACTCATGACAAACTCTTTGTTTGATCATGAAAATTCAGGTAGCCATTTTTGTTGTGGGAATTTTGTAGGCTATAATATTTAATTGTTATAGCTGAGACTTTTATGGTTGATTCTATATCGCCGTAGGAACCCACTGTAAAAGTTTAGAGGTCATTGGAACTGTTTGTCAGATATAATTCAGTTTCATATCGCTAAATCAAAACTACGTCAATATCACTTCATAGGTTCACAACTTCAATCTTGGTCCTCTTTGTTGCTGTACACTCCAGCAACCAAAACTTTATCTCCAGCTAGTTTCGTTCCTGTATAAGTTAGGAACAATATTGCATCGTCATTTGCTAAAACTGCATTCATGTTCTATGCATATTCATGTCAATAGGATACGTGACGACGAACATCGACGAGGAACATCATTAGGTGGAGAAGGCAAGAAATTCCATCGTGAAGTTTTCATGGAAGAATCTCCAGGGGAAGGCCAAGCCTAACCTTGACATTTCTCCAGTCAAAACCAAACGCAAGCCCCGGTTTGTATTTAAGTGCTATTACAAAATTTTGATTTGTGTCACCTATGTCTAGGGTGAGTTATGTTCATTAGGGCAAAGGTGATTGAAAATCCACTTGCATGATCAGATCACCCTATGGAGTATTTGGATAGTTGTTAAGTCATTGTGTAGACTATGTTATGCCAAATGTTGTATAGAATTTGGTAGAAGTCGAGTAGCTGGAATCTACTCGCATGGCTAGGACTTTTTCACACGGGATTGATTCAAAGAAATGGAGTAGTAATCTGAATATGAGACCGGGCAGGGGCATAGGATGCAGCAAGACGTGGTCTTGGGTGCGTAGCCCTGCCTGTTTCGGTTAAGGACCGATCCATATGCCGCCCTGATGAGCAAGTTTGAACTGTACCGGAGTCATACTGTATATATGGGGTCTAGGAAAGCGATGTACCTTGGGAAGCCTTTGTTGAAACTTTTTCGATCGCCTCAGGCTTTCGGCCGCAGCACAGTAGACGGAAACTCGCTCACAACATCTTCACAGCAGAAAGGTGCACCATGAGTGGGAATATTGTCCTAGACGATTGAATCGATTCAACTTGGGTGGAAGAAAGGTGGCTGCATACGACGTCTGTGGAGTGCACCTATATGACTTCCTGTACGGGCGTACGTGTTGTGTATTCCGGGTATCTTTGATTCGAATCACCGTCCCTCGCGGATATGAGTACCACTTGTTCACTGAGTTGTGACGTAGTTAATACTTGCACTTCAGATGAAAGTTAAGTACTGCTGTTATGAACATTATGTTATCATTGTATGGCTATGGTGTATGTATTAGTATAGTGCTCACTAAATTTATATTTCCACCTTGGGCATGCAGCATCGTGATGAAGCGTTTCTTGTTTGAATGTGGAGTTACGATGTTGCCCGGCACGAGGTTTAAGCTGCTGCTATAAATCTGAAAATAAGGACCCACATTTAAGCAAGTCTGTTATGCAAATCTGCCATCCTATGTTTATGTCTTTACCCTCATGTAGAGTTTCATGTTTAGGTGAGACGGTTAAGTCTTGCTGAGCCTTCGTGCTCACGGTTGCTATATAAGTTGTTTTGTAGGTACTAACCACTGTGCTTATGATTATGGTTATCCGATGAGACTCGGGACTCTCTGAGTGATATACTCATGTGAGAACCATGCCGCTGCTGTTTGGTCTTCGTGGCTAGTGAGGAGAGTCTGTGGGCTGGACGGCTTTTCTTTTGCTTATTAGACTTGAGTACGAGAGTTGTAATCTTATCTGCCGCTGTTGTTTATTTTTGTATCAACTATTTGTAAACTGAACATCTTTGTAAATTTCAGCAAATGATTTATGTAATACGTGTTCATTTACATGTGTGTTGTTGGGTGCCGCATCGCACGACACCACCCAATGCGATTCCTAGAAAGTGTGGACTCCGGTCCCCATAAAAAAGGAGAGGTCAGACCCACCATGGTGTACACTGAGAAATAGACCATCTATACGGTACGCTCCTTCTTGAAGGGAAGCTTGCTGAAGCGAATTTCGTTGTTGAAGGAGTCGCTGGACCACACCATGTAGGTCCCATACAGATCTTTGTTACTCTTGATCTTGCTGCGGGGAAGACCCGATTCAATTGAGGCAAAGTGGAGCGAATGTTGGAAGGGCTATGCAAAGTTTTGGAGGCTCTGAGCGCAAATTCGAATGAAAGCGTAAAGAGTCCTAAAACAGTGTGGGCTTTCCTTCTTAAGTAAGCATTCGCAATGCTTGGATGGAAACTAGTCGAGATCCTGATTTCATTTCAAAAATCTAACCTGTCAATGAAAAATGGGCCAGAGTCCACTTTGATGGAAAAGTCGAAGTTATTACCCCAGGTGAACCATCGTCATGATGGGAAGTTGGAAGCCCGAGGCCGGCGGCCTGACAGGGCGCGTAGAACTGATATTGTTTTCGTTTTGGGAACCAGAAACCTTCAACTGCATGAGATCCGCACGCCAGGATCTCACCTGCCGCATCGATAAGAGCCACGCGGCGATGGTTTATCTACGAACCATCGCCCCAACGGTACAAGAAAAGACTTTGAAGCCGCAACGCGGGAATCAAGATGGCCCCACCTCCAGTAAAACAACTTCATTCAAAGATTTCTCCCAGAGGTGGGCACGAGGGCCACTGTCTGTACCCTGCGTACCGGGTTCCCCACGATACCTCAAGAAAAGCTACAGAATTCACCCATCCGAGTTGAAGAACTCTAAAGGCTCCATGTGTCCTGCAACACTGGTCCCGCCTCCGTAGTCTGGGTAGCTCCAGCACCACCACGTGTAACACAAGGCCAGACCTAACTCCCTGCATAGGGAAGCTCCGGTCATGCCATGGGTCCAGAGGCCCCAGACCAAACCCCCAGAAGAGGGAAGCTACAGTGCAACCACGTGTATAGCAGTGCCAGAGCTTCCTCTCCACGGAGGAAAGCTCCGGAGCTGCCACGTGTCGAGCCTCTGGACCTAAACCTGCAATGGGAAGATGACAGAATCTCAACCGACACGGACATTCAAGAGGTAGTTAAAGCAGCCGGTACAAGACCTGATTACGTATCATTAATGCCTTGTTAATGACCCACGATCAGAGGACCTTTAGTACCGGTAATGGTGCTATTAAGGCGCCTTATCACAATAATAATCATGCTTAATACATAGAAATCGTGTATTAGGTAATTAAAACCGTCAGGGCCACATGTCGGTTCAAGCTGACAGTATAACAGCCAGTCCTTTGATCTATAAAAGGGTTGTGTCGCACGGTACAAGGGACAATCTCTCCGAACCTCGAGCAACACACAACTCATACATACAACAACAACCTGTGGAGTAGGGTATTACGCTCAGGCAGCCCGAACCACGTAAAAATCCTCGTGTCACAGTCTTGTACATAATCTCACGCGTGCCCCAACCAATTATGAACCTCCGCGGACTACGATCTAGTAGTGCTGGGGAAACTGTCAATCGCGCACTTCGACGGCGGCAACTCAAGATCAAGTATGGAGGATGCAAAACACAACATTGATGATCAAAAGGTATGTCCCACTTGCGAAGAAATGTGTGATGCCATTTCTTGTGCCACTGTTATACTTAAGAAAAAGGACAAAAAAACTTAGGGACAATTATGTTAAAATTGAATTACTAGAATCTAAAATAAATTGTTTAAAATTTTTGATTCCTAGTGATGATTCTTGTTCCTCATATGAGCTTATATATGAACAATTGTCCACTTTAAGAAGTGCGCAAACCTCCACACTTGATAAACTTGAACCTAAAATTGAAAAGAACAAAAAGCTTGCTGAACTTAATGATAAAAACATAAAAGATCCTAGTTGTTCTAAAATTTGATTTGCATTGTTCTACTTGTGATTATCTTGGTAAGAAACTACATGGTGCCATGGATGATATTTCTGTTTCGAACAATGTTTTATGTTCTCATGAAGTTAAATATTGTTCTTATTGCAAATTAAAAGGAAAAACTTCATGTGAAAACTGGCTAGACTTGTCTAATAAACTTGATGACATGCATAGGACACTATATCGGTTTTGTAATGCAAATAAGAACCTAAACTTGCCGCTGAATTCTTCGAAGTCTTGCAATGATAAAACCGGTTTAGGTTTTGATTCTCATGCTCATGCTAAGGCACATCCACCTTAAATTATAAAGTCATTTGGAAGTTGTTTGATTCAAATAGTTCCTAAACATAATGAAGTGGTTTTCTAATCTACAGGAGTGCTGTCTCATTCGGTTTCTAATAAAAATGTTGTTGGCTCATCTAGACATGAACACAAAGTTAATTTGATTGTACCTACTGTGTTAAAGATGGTCATGTCATAGACTTTTGTTATAGACTAGCTAAAAAGCAGAGAAAGAAAAGAATGCAAGCTAGATCTCATAACTCTCATGCAAAATTTTCTACGCATGCTAATCCGAATGTCAGGAACATCCAACCTGCTGTTATGAGTAAAAAACATGCAAAGTTTACTCCCAAGTCTACCGTTTTTAGTGCTACAAATGTAACACCCCGTGGGTCAGCAGTTGGGTACAAAAATCCTCAAACTTTGGCTCATAAACCTGTTGTTTTATCTCAGCTTTCCCATGTTATTCCTGATGGACATCATGTGACTCAGTACTGGATTCCTAAATATCTTTTGAGTAACCCCAATATTGAGTCATCGACATATTGTGCTTCTATGTAGGTTACCGCTTAAGGAAGGAGAACATTTGGATTGTGGATTCAAGCTGCTCACGCCACATGACCGGTAATAAGGAATGGTTCTCCTCCTTCTCTTTTGCGTCACGTGTAGAGAATGTTACTTCTGTCGATAATTCTTCAACTCCTATAATTGTTAAGGGTTTGGTTAGAGTAAATAATCACTACACTTTGAAGGATGTGGCACTTGTTAAAAAATTGAAATACAACTTGCTTTCTGTTTCACAATTTCTAGATGAAAATTTGGAAATTACTTTCACTAAAAATTGTTGCAAGGTTGTAGATTCAAATAGTGAGCTCATTTGTAACATGTCTCGGTCTGGAAGAGTTATTAAAGCTGATTTTGTTATGTCATCCTATAAGAGTAGTTGTTTAGTTGCTAATGTTATGAAAGACTTATATTTTTGCCATCGTAGACTTGGTCATGTGGGATTTGATCATCTCACTCGTGTTAGTACTTTTGATCGCATAAATGGGCTGCCTAAGCTTAAAGGGGACAAAAAACTTGTGTTCTCTTCTTGTAGACATGCTAAGATGGTAGCAGGTTCACACGCTCCTCTCACAATGACCATGACAACTGAATCGGGATAACTTTTGCACCTCGACACCGTGGGTCCTTCACGTGTTCAATCTTTTGGAGGTAAATGGTACGTTCTTGTGATTGTTGATGATTATTATAGATACTCTTGTGTCTACTTTATGACATATAAGAATGAAGCTTTTAGTCACATAGAACTTTATTTCTTAGATTATCAATTGATCACCCAGGACCTTTAAGAGCAGTTAGAAGTTATAATGGAACTGAATTTGAAAATCAATTGTTTGATCACTTTTGTGCCGAAAATGAAATGGATCATCAATTTTCTTCACGCATGTAACTCAACTCATAGGCCCCGAAGTAGCATCGAGCATTGCTGTAGTTGCTCATTTTATACAGAATGGTGTCGAAGAGAGAAAAAACAGAACCTTAGTTAGTATGGCTAGGACTATGCTTGATGAATATCAAACTCTTAGGACATTTTGGGCTGATGCAATTGCAATCACTTGTCATGTCTCAAATCATGTTTTGTCGCGTGCCAAGCTTGGAAAACACCATATGAACTTTGGTTTGGATATAATACTAACACACTTTTGGGTCTTTGGTTGCAAATGTTTTGTTAAGAAACATGGTAATCTTGATAAATTTGAACCTAGATCTGTTGATGGCATGTTTCTTGGTTATCCATATCATACTAGAGGCTACCTTGTGCTTTTACTTGACACTAACTAAATTGTCGAGACTTGTGAGGTTTCTTTTAATGAAGCTAGCTCTAGTACTAGCTCTAATATTGCAGGTCCACATCCATAACTGCAGGGGGGAGTAATTTCATCGATGAAGACGAAGAAGTGGTGTTGTGGCCCGAAAATTTAGAAGCAAATGACGTTGATCACGCTGCTGATTTTGCACCACTGTCAGCACCAACAACTACTGCAGCTGGTGCAGATCGTTCTCAAGCCACAAGTTCTTCAATCTGTGACACATGAAGAAGAAGGAGCTTGTGAAGTGTCTACTCCCCTCCGCTTTCTCAAAAGTCATCCTCCAGAACAAATCATTGGAAGCTTGCATGAACGAGTTACACGGTCCAGGTTTTGCAGTCCAAACTCCCACGCTCATTCTTCTTTTGTTGCTTCTGTTGAACCCAAAGATATATCACACACACTCATTAATGAATCTTAGATTACTGCCATGCAAGAAGAGTTAGAAAATTTTGAAAGAAATAATGTTTGTAAACTTGTACCTCCATGTGACACCCGGTTTCCAAAAAAAAAATGAACCAAGTGTAGTATATGTGTGCCCAAGATGCCTGACACAAGGTTTAAGCTGCTGCTATAAATCTGAAAATAAGGACCCACATTTAGGCAAGTCTGTTATGCAAATCTGCCATCCTATGTTTATGTCTTTACCCACATGTAGAGTTTTATGTTTAGGTGAGACGGTTAAATCTTGCTGAAACTTCATGCTCACGGTTGCTATATAAGTTGTATTACAGGTACTAACCTCTGTGCTTATGATTATGGTTGTCCAAAATGACTCGGGACTCTCCGAATGATATACTCATGTGGGAACCATGCCGCTGCTGTTTGATCTTCGTGGCTAGTGAGGAGCCTCCTTGGGCTGGATGGCTTCTCTTTTGCTTATTAGACTTGAGTACGAGAGTTGTAATCTTATCTTCTGCTATAGTTTATTTTTGTATAAACTATTTGTAAACTAAACATCTTTGAATATTTCAGCAAATGATTTATGTAATATGTGTTCCTTTACATGTGTGCTGTTGGGTGCCTCATCGCACAGCACCACCCAATGCGATTCATGGAAAGTGTGGACTCCGGTCCCCACAGCCTGGTATCAAAGAACCATTGGGAATAGCACACTAAATAAGGATTGTATTACAATAAAAACATAGGATACGGTGATGATATTGTACTAGGCCCACATAAGGACTATATTAGCATGAGTTATTAAGGTGGCAAAGCTAACTTATGTGTTATTATATTTTTTAACGACGCTCCGACGTCAGGTAAGAGGTATGGTACGCCACCGCAAGTGGATCAATTGCGGTAAGCTCACCATGCGAGAGGTAGAATGTGATTGTTTTTGTGGCTTGGCACGGAAATGTCAATATGAGTCTCTGAAACTTTCCCATGTTCATGAGAACATATGACACACGGTACCCTAGCGTGCATCAAAATTAGTGGGAGCCCCCGTCGGGTGGGACATAACCCGATGCGCTTCCACCTGGTGCAGCACTATGCAAAGACGTGGGATCCTGTCGGGTGGTAGAAAACCTGGTCATGTACCTCGAGAGGTGGCTTAACTCGGGGCAGCCCATATGGAATGATTCGGGACGAATGTTTTTACTTTCATATATATTATTGTGAAATGTTCGCCCGTGCAGGCTGTGCCGTACTACACCATATGATTGATCTATAATTTGTGTGTAGTTACAGGTACACTGACCACGTGATCATATTGTGTTTAGAAATCGTTTGCGAGTGAAAGTCATTAAGTGCCACCGCTGAGACGTATGCAGGAATACTGGCTTAGATTTTTTACTTTGTGATGCACGTAGTACCGACATATACTTCATTGATGCATTAACTACTTTTCTGTAAAATGGAACTTAGAAGATGTAAAACTACTTATATTGGCTATCGAGCTCTGAGTTTGAACTAAATTTCCATATTTGGAATAGGTTTTGAAGTCTCCAATTAAAAAACAGAGAGTTCTGTTCTGCCAGAAATTGACCTCATTTGAGACACCATATCCCCCAGTAGAAAACTCCAATGAAGGTTTATCATACATGGATGAAAAGTTTAGGAAGTCTTTTAAAACTGTTATGTTCAACTCCAGAACTGAATTCCCCTCTAACATGTTCAAATTTTCAAAATACAAAAATGTGCCAAATTGGACAGAAAATGGAACCCTCTCTGGACATCTGATTGTTTTCACCATACCTCACTCTAGAAAATTCGAACCGGGTCATGCAAGACATTTCTGGAATCCTTTTAATATTTATTACAAATTTTTAAATTGGGGCTTTTGTAAATTCCGCTGTTTTATATCTGGAAATTGTGGCCCAAAATCAGCATAAACAAAGGAGATGCTGTCAAAATTTCCAGAAAAACTATCGGGTTTACAATGCCATATATTCTCAACCAGAAACTATCTGGAGGCAAACCAATACTTTTTGGAAAGTTCTTGAAGTGTACTTCAACGTTGTAGTGCACCTCAAGATCTGATTCTTCCATTTCCTGGGTTAAATTCAGGTCTGAGTACAAGCTGGTCAGGTTTCAATAGAAACTTCATCAGTTAAATATAATTTGGTCTTGTTATGAATCTGGTCCTTCACTCCGAGAAGTGTCGTACTGGACCAGTTGTCGTACTCAACCATTTACCATTAGATCTGAGAGTTCGACCCACTCAAACCTCTTTTCTTTTATGACCATGTTTGTCTCATATTGAAGATAAAAGTGTGTAGTCACACGATAACGCGCATAACGTCTCGTCGGGATCAATGATAGCCAAAATATGATCAGCAGCGTACCATTTCTTGGGCATATTATTTATGAGGAAGGTATCGGGGTTGACACAAGCAAAATTACACAAGTGCTGAAATGGAAATATCCTAAATCTATCCATGAAGTTCATAGTTTCCTCGGTTTAGCGGGATATTATCGGAGGTTCATCCCGAGTTTCTAGAAAATTGCTAAACCGATAACAAAACTGTTGAAGAAGAGTATGAAGTATACTTGGACTGCTCCATGTGAGGAAGCATTACAGGTGTTGAAGAATCATCTCACAGCAGCCCCGGTGTTAGACCAACCGGATACGACCAAACCGTTCGACGTTTATTGTGATGCGTCGGGTATTCGTCTTGGCTGCGTGCTTATGCAAGACAGACGTGTGATCGCATATGGGTCCCGACAGCTCCGTAATCATGAGCAAAATTATCCCGCTCACGATCTCGAGCTCGCTGCCGTAGTGCTTGCTCTCAAAATGTGGAGGCAATATTTACTAGGAAATCCAGTACACCTCTACACCGATCATAAGAGTCTCAAATACATTTTCACTAAGAAGGAGCAGAACATGAGGCAAATGAGGTGGTTAGGGCTGATAAAGGATTATGAAATTGAGATCAATTATCATCCAGGCAAAGCCAACATAGTGGCCAATGCGCTTAGCCGCAAGTCACACGTAAATACTCTCATCATTACTCCAATATAAGAAGAAGGATCAAGTTTATATGTGCTGCCATAGAGAGATTTACATAATCTTGCTCTCGTTCCTACTGTTTGAGATGAGATTGTTGAGGCTCAAAAGAAAGATAAAGGTATGGCACATATTCGATGAAGATTGGACAGCGGTGACATCAAATGTTTTTGAAAGGATGATCACGGTACGATATGGTTTAGAAACCGTATCGTCGAGCCCCGTGACATGGATCTTCGGAAGAAAATTCTTGATGAGTCTCACATGTCAAAATACTCCATTCATCCGGGCAGCATCAAAATGTACCAAGATTTGAAAACAAAGTTTTGGTGGACGCGGATGCAGCGAGAAATTGAGAAGTACGTATACGAATGTGATACGTCTCAGCGGGTCAAAGCTGAACACATGAGGAAAGCAGGGATGCTGCAGCCATTAAAAATCCCAGCATGGAAATGGGAAGATATTAGTATGGACTTCATTGTCAGCTTGCCTCTCACATTCCACAAGCATGACTCAATTTGGGTGATCGTCGACCCACTCACAAAATCGGCGCACTTCATTCCTGTCCATACTAAGTTTATTGCAAAGAAAAATGCGGAGCTATTCATCGCTCGCATTATATGCTTGCGCAGAGTGCCCCATACTATTTTGAGGGCAGCTGCACGCATCCTTGGAGACTAAGCCGGTCCGAAGTTCAGCTTATCATCCACAAATAGATGGACAAACCGAGCGGGTCAATCAAATCTTGGAGGACATTTACCGTTGGCATAATTCTCGTACAACAATGGTTATCAAGAGAGTATCAATATGGCACCGTACGAAGCTCTCTATGTTCGGAAATGTCGCACACCGTTAAATTGGTGTGAATCCGGTGAAAGAGTAACCATTGGGATTGACCTTGCCAACAACGCCGAAGAACGAGTGCGGGTAATTCAAGCCAACCTCAAGGTCGCCCAATCTCGTAAGAAGAATTATGTGAACAAACAACATCATTCTCTCTACTTCAACATCGGAGACCACGTGTATCTACATGACTCTCCAATGAAAGGTGTTCACCAATTCGGGGTGAAAGGGAAGTTAGCTTCCCGGTTTATTGGACCATTCGAGGTTACTGAAAGATGCGGACCTATGGCATATCGTTTGGCATTGCCAGCATCCCTTGCTGGTGTGCACGATGTGTTCCACGTATCCCAGCTGCGAAAATGTCTCAATCACACAGCAGAGGTATGTGTCGAAGATATCGGCGAACTACAACCGGATCTCACTTACACCGAGCATCCGATTGCAATTATCGACAAGAAGAATCGAACCACACGAAGTCGCTCGCTGTGGTTTTATAAAGTGTTGTGGAGTAACCATACCACCGAGAAAGTGACATGGGAGAGCGAAGAATTTCTCTGCTCACATTTTCCGGTTTTCTTATCGTCTCACGTCCGGTAATTCCTTCACCGTTTCTCTCCATCTTTTAAATCTCGGAATGAGATTCTTTTAAGGTGGGGGGGATGTAAAATCCCACATGTTTCCAATGTGAATAGCAGTTGAGGATTAAATGCATGTAAAGAAAGATAGAATTATATTCACATGCAATGATGAACATGTTATAATGAGGTAAACATAAAAATCTTTTTCTACCTCATGCTCAGACTTTTTTAACATGACAATTGGACTTAGAATAATTAAAATAGCATCTCTGCAAAGTTTGAAATTTTTTTGAACCAAATTTGCTAGGACTTCTAACCTGTACAGTAGCTATTTTTCAAAATAGCTAAAACTAGGATTTAGCTACTGTTGCAAATAGACCCTGCCAAAATTATTCAAAGTATAGGCTCAAAATTTACTGTGGTCTTCTAATATTCTAACTAGACTTTGTTCAAAGTTTCAAGAATTTTTAAAGCAAGTTTCCATTGACTTAGACACACACTTAAAGTTTAATTCCACGTCGACTTGAAAAGTTGACGTGTACTTAACTTTGTCCAAGTAAATTCCAAATGTTTACAGAGGTCTCTTTTGGTTCAAAATAATTAACTTCAATGTTCCAAGATTTTTGAACTTCATTTGCTATTTTATTTTAGACACATAGAAAATTCGAGCCATATTTAAATTATAATTTTGAATTCTGTTCAAACTTATTTGAACAAAAGATTTGAACACAACATCATGATCAGCATGACTTGCTTGACTTATCCACGGAGTTTCACAAGTTGTAGGGCTCATTTACTAGTTTAAATTTAATTTACAAGTGAGCTGTACATTGACGTGGCTGGTGGGACCCACTGGTCAGTTTCTACCCACGCGCAGCCGCAAAACAGAGCCCGCTGCTCGCGCCAGCGCGAGCGCTGCATGCTCCAGTGCGACAGCGCGCGAGCTGAATTCTCCAGCTCCCCAGCTCAACTTCAAGGTGTCCTGATCCATCTACTACACTCCTTGATCTTTTTCCAACAGTGAGGAACGACGTACGGCTCTCTCGCTTTTGTTTCTCTCTCCTGCGCACAAGAGCACCGCCCTCTATGTTCTTCGATTTTTCCGGCGATTGAGCCCGTGTTGCGCTGAGGTGCAAACATAGAAAAGTGGCACAACCTTCCTCTCTATCTTATGTATCAATTGGTTCATTGTTTTATGCCTTGGGTTGGTTGTATTTCGAGGTTTTCTTGATGCCGACGCGAAGGCTGCCGAGAGATCCTCTCCTGCTCTGTGGAACCGCAGCTACGGCCATTATCAAGCTTCGATCCTTTGAGGAAAAAGGTCCAAAATCATGCCTACTTCCTGCTCGCAAATTTTCAGCTCTTGTCATAGCTTGTAGCACGGGTATTCCGCTAAGAACCGATGCATAGTTCTTTTGCACGCCTCGGTTTTCCATCCAAATTCGGTTTGCACGTGCAATCTTTCTTCGACTTGATTAACAAGTAGCTTCTACACATTCTAGCACGCATCCTTGCCAAAAATCTCTAATAGTTATCGACCACATGCATACAAATTTGAGTTCTTGCTGCCGCCGGTTGAAAAGCTGCAGGTCGCCGTCGAACTTGTATTTGCGGCTATTTCCACCTCAATAGGAGTTCATTTTGGTCATCCTCATGATTCCAGGATGCTATTGATCATTTGAGTGGTTTTATCCCTTGCCGAGGCAATTCGTGTTGGTCGGAACCCTAACTTCCGCCTCCGCCGTCGCCGGACCATTTCCAGCCATCAATCGCCATCGGGAGGCTCTCCATCGTGTTCTACGGCCGATTTTAGGTTGGGGCGGCGAGTACCGAGGGTTGCAGAACCCTTGATCTTGTCGCCGGCGACCCACCACCGTCAGGCGCCGCCGCGCTCGCCACCCGCGCCGCCAGCCCGGAGGAAGAAGAAGGGTAGCGGTGGGACCCGCTTGCCAGAGAGGGAAAAGGCCCGGAGGATCTGTTTGTGGCAGGGTATCTGGTGTGGCAACACGATTAATTCCGTGGCCCACGGTGCTGCTGCGCTCTGATTGGCCGATTCAAATATAATTCTGGCGCTACAAATTTTATACAAAAATAATTCCAGATTTAGTTCCCACTTCAAAAATCCATATCTCCTAGTATAATTGTACAAAATTCCCAAAAAAAAATTTATTAGAACCAGCATGAAGAATACTATCCAGTTGTGCACTTGGAGTTGTATGAAAGTCCATAGGAATTTCTCCAAAATTCAAATAAGAAAAATGGTTATATAATTAATTCCTATAGTTCTGCTCTTTGGAAAATTACCAAATTTTTCCAGAACCTTAATTTTATTATCCTCGAACTCCATTAAGAATTTCAGTGTCATTAGACTTAATTTACATGGTCTGATCACCTGTGTATCCTCCATGTACATAAAAATAGCCAGATTCATTTAGAATTAGTACAGAAACATGTGCAAGCTTCTAAATTGAATTTCTCTCAGTAGAAAGCTTCAAAAATTGTCAAACTATTTTTGTTGGTTTTATCTTTACCTACAATAACCATAACCACAGCCCAATCTTCATGAAAATCCATAGATTTTCCTGTACAGCCCTTCAAAGCAAAATCATGTTTGATTTTTATCTTATTATTCGCTTCTTAGAAAAATATGAAAGTTTTCCAAAATATTCTTTGGTAAGTTTCTGAATACCTGTAAGAATTTCAGATTCATTGGACTTAATTAACTTAGTTCAATCTTGAGATTTTCCTAACTGGTCATAGAATGTCCAAAAACAACAGAAACTTTTCAGCATTTTCTAGCAACTTGTAAAAATAATATCTCCCTGTATAAAGCTTATAAAATTGTGAACTAAATTTTTATAGACTCTACATGAGCTCCCCTATCCAAAAAACAAAGTTTCACTCATGACAAATTCTCTGTTTGATAATGAAAATTCAGATAGTCAGTTTTTTGTGGGAATTTTGTTGGCTATAATATTTAATTGTTATAGCTGAAACTTATATAGTTGATTCTATATCGCCATAGGAACCGTCTGTAAAAGTTTCCAGGTCATTGGAACTGTTTGTCAGAGATAATTCAGTTTCATATCTCTAAATCAAAACTACGCCGATATCACTTCATAGGTTCACGACTTCAATCTTGGTCCTGTTTGTTGCAGTACACTCCAGCAACCAAAACATTATCTCCAGCTAGTTTCGTTCCTCTATAGGTCAGGAACAATATTGCATCGTCATTTGCTAAAACTGCATTCATGTTCTATGCATATTCATGTCAATAGGATACGCAAAGTCTTCATGGAGGAATCTCCAGGGAAAGGCCAAGCTGTACCTTAACATTTATGAGTCAAAACCAAAGGCAAGCCCCGGTTTGTTTTTAAGCACTATTACAAAATTTTGATTTGTATCACCTATGTCTAGGGTGAGTTATGTGCATTAGGGCTATGGTGATTGAAAATCCACTTCCGCTGTAGTTTATTTTTGTATAAACTATTTGTAAACTGAACATCTTTGTAAATTTCAGCAAATGATTTATGTAATACGTGTTCCTTTACATGTGTGCTGTTGGGTGCCGCTGTTTTATATCTGGAAATTGTGGCCCAAAATCAGCATAAACAAAGGAGATGCTGTCAAAATTTCCAGAAAAACTATCAGGTTTACAATGCCATATATTCTCAACCAGAAACTATCTGGAGGCAAACCAATACTTTTTGGAAAGTTCTTGAAGTGTACTTCAACGTTGTAGTGCACCTCAAGATCTGATTCTTCCATTTCCTGGGTTAAATTCAGGTCTGAGTACAAGCTGGTCAGGTTTCAATAGAAACTTCATCAGTTAAATATAATTTGGTCTTGTTATGAATCTGGTCCTTCACTTCGAGAAGTGTCGTACTGGACCAGTTGTCGATACTCAACCATTTACCATTAGATATGAGAGTTCGACCCACTCAAACCTCTTTTCTTTTATGACCATGTTTGTCTCATATTGAAGATAAAAGTGTGTAGTCACACGATAACGCGCATAACGTCTCGTCGGGATCAATGATAGCCAAAATATGATCAGCAGCGTACCATTTCTTGGGCATATTATTTATGAGGAAGGTATCGGGGTTGACACAAGCAAAATTACACAAGTGCTGAAATGGAAATATCCTAAATCTATCCATGAAGTTCATAGTTTCCTTGGTTTAGCGGGATATTATCGGAGGTTCATCCCGAGTTTCTAGAAAATTGCTAAACCGATAACAAAACTGTTGAAGAAGAGTATGAAGTATACTTGGACTGCTCCATGTGAGGAAGCATTACAGGTGTTGAAGAATCATCTCACAGCAGCCCCGGTGTTAGACCAACCGGATACGACCAAACCGTTCGACGTTTATTGTGATGCGTCGGGTATTCGTCTTGGCTGCGTGCTTATGCAAGACAGACGTGTGATCGCATATGGGTCCCGACAGCTCCGTAATCATGAGCAAAATTATCCCGCTCACGATCTCGAGCTCGCTGCCGTAGTGCTTGCTCTCAAAATGTGGAGGCAATATTTACTAGGAAATCCAGTACACCTCTACACCGGTCATAAGAGTCTCAAATACATTTTCACTAAGAAGGAGCAGAACATGAGGCAAATGAGGTGGTTAGGGCTGATAAAGGATTATGAAATTGAGATCAATTATCATCCAGGCAAAGCAAACATAGTGGCCAATGCGCTTAGCCGCAAGTCACACGTAAATACTCTCATCATTACTTCAATATAAGAAGAAGGATCAAGTTTATATGTGCTGCCATAGAGAGATTTACATAATCTTGCTCTCGTTCCTACTGTTTGAGATGAGATTGTTGAGGCTCAAAAGAAAGATAAAGGTATGGCACATATTCGATGAAGATTGGACAGCGGTGACATCAAATGTTTTTGAAAGGATGATCACGGTACGATATGGTTTAGAAACCGTATCGTCGAGCCCCGTGACATGGATCTTCGGAAGAAAATTCTTGATGAGTCTCACATGTCAAAATACTCCATTCATCCGGGCAGCATCAAAATGTACCAAGATTTGAAAACAAAGTTTTGGTGGACGCGGATGCAGCGAGAAATTGAGAAGTACGTATACGAATGTGATACGTCTCAGCGGGTCAAAGCTGAACACATGAGGAAAGCAGGGATGCTGCAGCCATTAAAAATCCCAGCATGGAAATGGGAAGATATGAGTATGGACTTCATTGTCGGCTTGCCTCTCACATTCCACAAGCATGACTCAATTTGGGTGATCGTCGACCCACTCACAAAATCGGCGCACTTCATTCCTGTCCATACTAAGTTTATTGCAAAGAAAAATGCGGAGCTATTCATCGCTCGCATTATATGCTTGCACAGAGTGCCCCATACTATTATTTCGGACTGCGGTGCACTGTTCATCTCTCGATTTTGAGGGCAGCTGCACGCATCCTTGGAGACTAAGCCGGTCCGAAGTTCAGCTTATCATCCACAAATAGATGGACAAACCGAGCGGGTCAATCAAATCTTGGAGGACATTTACCGTTGGCATAATTCTCGTACAACAATGGTTATCAAGAGAGTATCAATATGGCACTGTACGAAGCTCTCTATGTTCGGAAATGTCGCACACCGTTAAATTGGTGTGAATCCGGTGAAAGAGTAACCATTGGGATTGACCTTGCCAACAACGCCGAAGAACGAGTGCGGGTAATTCAAGCCAACCTCAAGGCCGCCCAATCTCGTAAGAAGAATTATGTGAACAAACGACATCATTCTCTCTACTTCAACATCGGAGACCACGTGTATCTACATGACTCTCCAATGAAAGGTGTTCACCAATTCGGGGTGAAAGGGAAGTTAGCTTCCCGGTTTATTGGACCATTCGAGGTTACTGAAAGATGCGGACCTATGGCATATCGTTTGGCATTGCCAGCATCCCTTGCTGGTGTGCACGATGTGTTCCACGTATCCCAGCTGCGAAAATGTCTCAATCACACAGCAGAGGTATGTGTCGAAGATATCGGCGAACTACAACCGGATCTCACTTACACCGAGCATCCGATTGCAATTATCGACAAGAAGAATCGAACCACACGAAGTCGCTCGCTGTGGTTTTATAAAGTGTTGTGGAGTAACCATACCACCGAGAAAGTGACATGGGAGAGCGAAGAATTTCTCTGCTCATGTTTTCTGGTTTTCTTATCGTCTCACGTCCGGTAATTCCTTCACCGTTTCTCTCCATCTTTTAAATCTCGGAATGAGATTCTTTTAAGGTGGGGGGGGGATGTAAAATCCCACATGTTTCCAATGTGAATAGCAGTTGATGATTAAATGCATGTAAAGAAAGATAGAATTATATTCACATGCAATGATGAACATGTTATAATGAGGTAAACTTAAAAATCTTTTTCTACCTCATGCTCAGACTTTGTTAACATGACAATTGGACTTAGAATAATTAAAATAGCATCTCTGCAAAGTTTGAAATTTTTTTGAACCAAATTTGCTAGGACTTCTAACCTGTACAGTAGCTATTTTTCAAAATAGCTAAAACTAGGATTTAGCTACTTTTGCAAATAGACCCTGCCAAATTTATTCAAAGTATAGGCTCAAAATTTACTGTGGTCTTCTAATATTCTAACTAGACTTTGTTAAAAGTTTCAAGAATTTTTAAAGCAAGTTTCCATTGACTTAGACACACACTTAAAGTTTAATTCCACGTCGACTTGAAAAGTTGACGTGTACTTAACTTTGTCCAAATAAATTCCAAATGTTTACAGAGGTCTCTTTTGGTTCAAAATAATTAACTTCAATGTTCCAATATTTTTGAACTTCATTTGCTATTTTATTTTAGACACATAGAAAATTCGAGCCATATTTAAATTATAATTTTGAATTCTGTTCAAACTTATTTGAACAAAAGATTTGAACACACCATCATGATCAGCATGACTTGCTTGACTTATCCACGAAGTTTCACAAGTTGTAGAGCTCATTTACTAGTTTAAATTTAATTTACAAGTGAGCTGTACATTGACGTGGCTGGTGGGACCCACTGGTCAGTTTCTACCCACGCGCAGCCGCAAAACAGAGCCCGCTGCTCGCGCCAGCACGAGCGCTGCATGCTCCAGTGCGACAGCGCGCGAGCTGAATTCTCCAGCTCCCCAGCTCAACTTCAAGGTGTCCTGATCCATCTACTACACTCCTTGATCTTTTTCCAACCGTGAGGAACGACGTACGGCTCTCTCGCTTTTGTTTCTCTCTCCTGCGCACAAGAGCACCGCCCTCTATGTTCTTCGATTTTTCCGGCGATTGAGCCCGTGTTGCGCTGAGGTGCAAACATAGAAAAGTGGCACAACCTTCCTCTCTATCTTATCTATCAATTGGTTCATTGTTTTATGCCTTGGGTTGGTTGTATTTCGAGGTTTTCTCGATGCCGACGCGAAGGCCGCCGAGAGATCCTCTCCTGCTCTGTGGAACCGCAGCTACGGCCATTATCAAGCTTCGATCCTTTGAGGAAAAAGGTCCAAAATCATGCCTAATTCCTGCTCGCAAATTTTCAGCTCTTCTCATAGCTTGTAGCACGGGTATTCCGCTAAGAACCGATGCATAGTTCTTTTGCACGCCTCGGTTTTCCATCCAAATTCGGTTTGCACGTGCAATCTTTCTTCGACTTGATTAACAAGTAGCTTCTACACATTCTAGCACGCATCCTTGCCAAAAATCTCTAATAGTTATCGACCACATGCATACAAATTTGAGTTCTTGCTGCCGCCGGTTGAAAAGCCGCGGGTCGCGGTCGAACTTGTATTTGCGGCCATTTCCACTTCAATAGGAGTTCATTTTGGTCATCCTCATGATTCCAGGATGCTATTGATCATTTGAGTGGTTTTATCCCTTGCCAAGGCAATTCGTGTTGGTCGGAACCCTAACTTCCGCCTCCGCCGTCGCCAGACCATTTCCAGCCATCAATCGCCATCGGGAGGCTCTCCATCGTGTTCTACGGCCGATTTTAGGTTGGGGCGGCGAGTACCGAGGGTTGCAGAACCCTTGATCTTGTCGCCGGCGACCCACCACCGTCAGGCGCCGCCGCGCTCGCCACCCGCGCCGCCAGCCCGGAGGAAGAAGAAGGGTAGCGGTGGGACCCGCTTGCCAGAGAGGGAAAAGGCCCGGAGGATCTGTTTGTGGCAGGGTATCTGGTGTGGCAACACGGTTAATTCCGTGGGCCACGGTGCTGCTGCGCTCTGATTGGCCGATTCAAATATAATTCTGGCGCCACAAATTTTATACAAAAATAATTCCAGATTTAGTTCCCACTTCAAAAATCCATATCTCCTAGTATAATTGTACAAAATTCCCAAAAAAAAATTTTTAGAACCAGCATGAAGAATACTATCCAGTTGTGCACTTGGAGTTGTATGAAAGTCCATAGGAATTTCTCCAAAATTCAAATAAGAAAAATGGTTATATAATTAATTCCTATAGTTCTGCTCTTTGGAAAATTACCAAATTTTTCCAGAACCTTAATTTTATTATCCTTGAACTCCATTAAGAATTTCAGTGTCATTAGACTTAATTTACATGGTCTGATCACCTGTGTATCCTCCATGTACATAAAAATAGCCAGATTCATTTAGAATTAGTACAGAAACATGTGCAAGCTTCTAAATTGAATATCTCTCAGTAGAAAGCTTCAAAAATTGTCAAACTATTTTGGTTGGTTTTATCTTTACCTACAATAACCATAACCACAGCCCAATCTTCATGAAAATCCATCGATTTTCCTGTACAGCCCTTCAAAGCAAAATCATGTTTGATTTTTATCTGATTATTCGCTTCTTAGAAAAATATGAAAGTTTTCCAAAATATTCTTTGGTAAGTTTCTGAATACCTGTAAGAATTTCAGATTCATTGGACTTAATTAACTTAGTTCAATCTTGAGATTTTCCTAACTGGTCATAGAATGTCCAAAAACAACAGAAACTTTTCAGCATTTTCTGGCAACTTGTAAAAATAATATCTCCCTGTATAAAGCTTATAAAATTGTGAACTAAATTTTTATAGACTCTACATGAGCTCCCATATCCAAAAAACAAAGTTTCACTCATGACAAATTCTCTGTTTGATAATGAAAATTCAGATAGTCAGTTTTTTGTGGGAATTTTGTTGGCTATAATATTTAATTGTTATAGCTGAAACTTATATAGTTGATTCTATATCGCCATAGGAACCCTCTGTAAAAGTTTCCAGGTCATTGGAACTGTTTGTCAGAGATAATTCAGTTTCATATCTCTAAATCAAAACTACGCCGATATCACTTCATAGGTTCACGACTTCAATCTTGGTCCTGTTTGTTGCAGTACACTCCAGCAACCAAAACATTATCTCCAGCTAGTTTCGTTTCTCTATAGGTCAGGAACAATATAGCATCGTCATTTGCTAAAACTGCATTCATGTTCTATGCATATTCATGTCAATAGGATACGCGAAGTCTTCATGGAGGAATCTCCAGGGAAAGGCCAAGCTGTACCTTAACATTTATGGAGTCAAAACCAAAGGCAAGCCCCGGTTTGTTTTTAAGCACTATTACAAAATTTTGATTTGTATCACCTATGTCTAGGGTGAGTTATGTGCATTAGGGCTAAGGTGATTGAAAATCCACTTCCGCTGTAGTTTATTTTTGTATAAACTATTTGTAAACTGAACATCTTTGTAAATTTCAGCAAATGATTTATGTAATACGTGTTCCTTTACATGTGTGCTGTTGGGTGCCGCTGTTTTATATCTGGAAATTGTGGCCCAAAATCAGCATAAACAAAGGAGATGCTGTCAAAATTTCCAGAAAAACTATCAGGTTTACAATGCCATATATTCTCAACCAGAAACTATCTGGAGGCAAACCAATACTTTTTGGAAAGTTCTTGAAGTGTACTTCAACGTTGTATGCACCTCAAGATCTGATTCTTCCATTTCCTGGGTTAAATTCAGCTCTGAGTACAAGCTGGTCAGGTTTCAATAGAAACTTCATCAGTTAAATATAATTTGGTCTTGTTATGAATCTGGTCCTTCACTTCGAGAAGTGTCGTACTGGACCAGTTGTCGATACTCGACCATTTACCATTAGATCTGAGAGTTCGACCCACTGAAACCTCTTTTCTTTTATGACCATGTTTGTCTCATATTGAAGATAAAAGTGTGTAGTCACACGATAACGCGCATAACGTCTCGTCGGGATCAATGATAGCCAAAATATGATCAGCAGCGTACCATTTCTTGGGCATATTATTTATGAGGAAGGTATCGGGGTTGACACAAGCAAAATTACACAAGTGCTGAAATGGAAATATCCTAAATCTATCCATGAAGTTCATAGTTTCCTCGGTTTAGCGGGATATTATCGGAGGTTCATCCCGAGTTTCTAGAAAATTGCTAAACCGATAACAAAACTGTTGAAGAAGAGTATGAAGTATACTTGGACTGCTCCATGTGAGGAAGCATTACAGGTGTTGAAGAATCATCTCACAGCAGCCCCGGTGTTAGACCAACCGGATACGACCAAACCGTTCGACGTTTATTGTGATGCGTCGGGTATTCGTCTTGGCTGCGTGCTTATGCAAGACAGACGTGTGATCGCATATGGGTCCCGACAGCTCCGTAATCATGAGCAAAATTACCCCGCTCACGATCTCGAGCTCGCTGCCGTAGTGCTTGCTCTCAAAATGTGGAGGCAATATTTACTAGGAAATCCAGTACACCTCTACACCGATCATAAGAGTCTCAAATACATTTTCACTAAGAAGGAGCAGAACATGAGGCAAATGAGGTGGTTAGGGCTGATAAAGGATTATGAAATTGAGATCAATTATCATCCAGGCAAAGCAAACATAGTGGCCAATGCGCTTAGCCGCAAGTCACACGTAAATACTCTCATCATTACTCCAATATAAGAAGAAGGATCAAGTTTATATGTGCTGCCATAGAGAGATTTACATAATCTTGCTCTCGTTCCTACTGTTTGAGATGAGATTGTTGAGGCTCAAAAGAAAGATAAAGGTATGGCACATATTCGATGAAGATTGGACAGCGGTGACATCAAATGTTTTTGAAAGGATGATCACGGTACGATATGGTTTAGAAACCGTATCGTCGAGCCCCGTGACATGGATCTTCGGAAGAAAATTCTTGATGAGTCTCACATGTCAAAATACTCCATTCATCCGGGCAGCATCAAAATGTACCAAGATTTGAAAACAAAGTTTTGGTGGACGCGGATGCAGCGAGAAATTGAGAAGTACGTATACGAATGTGATACGTCTCAGCGGGTCAAAGCTGAACACATGAGGAAAGCAGGGATGCTGCAGCCATTAAAAATCCCAGCATGGAAATGGGAAGATATTAGTATGGACTTCATTGTCGGCTTGCCTCTCACATTCCACAAGCATGACTCAATTTGGGTGATCGTCGACCCACTCACAAAATCGGCGCACTTCATTCCTGTCCATACTAAGTTTATTGCAAAGAAAAATGCGGAGCTATTCATCGCTCGCATTATATGCTTGCACAGAGTGCCCCATACTATTATTTCGGACTGCGGTGCACTGTTCATCTCTCGATTTTGAGGGCAGCTGCACGCATCCTTGGAGACTAAGCCGGTTCGAAGTTCAGCTTATCATCCACAAATAGATGGACAAACCGAGCGGGTCAATCAAATCTTGGAGGACATTTACCGTTGGCATAATTCTCGTACAACAATGGTTATCAAGAGAGTATCAATATGGCACTGTACGAAGCTCTCTATGTTCGGAAATGTCGCACACCGTTAAATTGGTGTGAATCCGGTGAAAGAGTAACCATTGGGATTGACCTTGCCAACAACGCCGAAGAACGAGTGCGGGTAATTCAAGCCAACCTCAAGGCCGCCCAATCTCATAAGAAGAATTATGTGAACAAACGACATCATTCTCTCTACTTCAACATCGGAGACCACGTGTATCTACATGACTCTCCAATGAAAGGTGTTCACCAATTCGGGGTGAAAGGGAAGTTAGCTTCCCGGTTTATTGGACCATTCGAGGTTACTGAAAGATGCGGACCTATGGCATATCGTTTGGCATTGCCAGCATCCCTTGCTGGTGTGCACGATGTGTTCCACGTATCCCAGCTGCGAAAATGTCTCAATCACATAGCAGAGGTATGTGTCGAAGATATCGGCGAACTACAACCGGATCTCACTTACACCGAGCATCCGATTGCAATTATCGACAAGAAGAATCGAACCACACGAAGTCGCTCGCTGTGGTTTTATAAAGTGTTGTGGAGTAACCATACCACCGAGAAAGTGACATGGGAGAGCGAAGAATTTCTCTGCTCACATTTTCCGGTTTTCTTATCGTCTCACGTCCGGTAATTCCTTCACCGTTTCTCTCCATCTTTTAAATCTCGGAATGAGATTCTTTTAAGGTGGGGGGGATGTAAAATCCCACATGTTTCCAATGTGAATAGCAGTTGAGGATTAAATGCACGTAAAGAAAGATAGAATTATATTCACATGCAATGATGAACATGTTATAATGAGGTAAACTTAAAAATCTTTTTCTACCTCATGCTCAGACTTTGTTAACATGACAATTGGACTTAGAATAATTAAAATAGCATCTCTGCAAAGTTTGAAATTTTTTTGAACCAAATTTGCTAGGACTTCTAACCTGTACAGTAGCTATTTTTCAAAATAGCTAAAACTAGGATTTAGCTACTGTTGCAAATAGACCCTGCCAAAATTATTCAAAGTATAGGCTCAAAATTTACTGTGGTCTTCTAATATTCTAACTAGACTTTGTTAAAAGTTTCAAGAATTTTTAAAGAAAGTTTCCATTGACTTAGACACACACTTAAAGTTTAATTCCACGTCGACTTGAAAAGTTGACGTGTACTTAACTTTGTCCAAATAAATTCCAAATGTTTACAGAGGTCTCTTTTGGTTCAAAATAATTAACTTCAATGGTCCAATATTTTTGAACTTCATTTGCTATTTTATTTTAGACACATAGAAAATTCGAGCCTTATTTAAATTATAATTTTGAATTCTGTTCAAACTTATTTGAACAAAAGATTTGAACACACCATCATGATCAGCATGACTTGCTTGACTTATCCACGAAGTTTCACAAGTTGTAGAGCTCATTTACTAGTTTAAATTTAATTTACAAGTGAGCTGTACATTGACGTGGCTGGTGGGACCCACTGGTCAGTTTCTACCCACGCGCAGCCGCAAAACAGAGCCCGCTGCTCGCGCCAGCGCGAGCGCTGCATGCTCCAGTGCGACAGCGCGCGAGCTGAATTCTCCAGCTCCCCAGCTCAACTTCAAGGTGTCCTGATCCATCTACTACACTCCTTGATCCTTTTCCAACCGTGAGGAACGACGTACGGCTCTCTCGCTTTTGTTTCTCTCTCCTGCGCACAAGAGCACCGCCCTCTATGTTCTTCGATTTTTCCGGCGATTGAGCCCGTGTTGCGCTGAGGTGCAAACATAGAAAAGTGGCACAACCTTCCTCTCTATCTTATCTATCAATTGGTTCATTGTTTTATGCCTTGGGTTGGTTGTATTTCGAGGTTTTCTCGATGCCGACGCGAAGGCCGCCGAGAGATCCTCTCCTGCTCTGTGGAACCGCAGCTACGGCCATTATCAAGCTTCGATCCTTTGAGGAAAAAGGTCCAAAATCATGCCTAATTCCTGCTCGCAAATTTTCAGCTCTTGTCATAGCTTGTAGCACGGGTATTCCGCTAAGAACCGATGCATAGTTCTTTTGCACGCCTCGGTTTTCCATCCAAATTCGGTTTGCACGTGCAATCTTTCTTCGACTTGATTAACAAGTAGCTTCTACACATTCTAGCACGCATCCTTGCCAAAAATCTCTAATAGTTATCGACCACATGCATACAAATTTGAGTTCTTGCTGCCGCCGGTTGAAAAGCCGCGGGTCGCGGTCGAACTTGTATTTGCGGCCATTTCCACTTCAATAGGAGTTCATTTTGGTCATCCTCATGATTCCAGGATGCTATTGATCATTTGAGTGGTTTTATCCCTTGCCAAGGCAATTCGTGTTGGTCGGAACCCTAACTTCCGCCTCCGCCGTCGCCAGACCATTTCCAGCCATCAATCGCCATCGGGAGGCTCTCCATCGTGTTCTACGGCCGATTTTAGGTTGGGGTGGCGAGTACCGAGGGTTGCAGAACCCTTGATCTTGTCACCGGCGACCCACCACCGTCAGGCGCCGCCGCGCTCGCCACCCGCGCCGCCAGCCCGGAGGAAGAAGAAGGGTAGCGGTGGGACCCGCTTGCCAGAGAGGGAAAAGGCCCGGAGGATCTGTTTGTGGCAGGGTATCTGGTGTGGCAACACGGTTAATTCCGTGGGCCACGGTGCTGCTGCGCTCTGATTGGCCGATTCAAATATAATTCTGGCGCCACAAATTTTATACAAAAATAATTCCAGATTTAGTTCCCACTTCAAAAATCCATATCTCCTAGTATAATTGTACAAAATTCCCAAAAAAAAAAATTTTAGAACCAGCATGAAGAATACTATCCAGTTGTGCACTTGGAGTTGTATGAAAGTCCATAGGAATTTCTCCAAAATTCAAATAAGAAAAATGGTTATATAATTAATTCCTATAGTTCTGCTCTTTGGAAAATTACCAAATTTTTCCAGAACCTTAATTTTATTATCCTTGAACTCCATTAAGAATTTCAGTGTCATTAGACTTAATTTACATGGTCTGATCACCTGTGTATCCTCCATGTACATAAAAATAGCCAGATTCATTTAGAATTAGTACAGAAACATGTGCAAGCTTCTAAATTGAATATCTCTCAGTAGAAAGCTTCAAAAATTGTCAAACTATTTTTGTTGGTTTTATCTTTACCTACAATAACCATAACCACAGCCCAATCTTCATGAAAATCCATAGATTTTCCTGTACAGCCCTTCAAAGCAAAATCATGTTTGATTTTTATCTGATTATTCGCTTCTTAGAAAAATATGAAAGTTTTCCAAAATATTCTTTGGTAAGTTTCTGAATACCTGTAAGAATTTCAGATTCATTGGACTTAATTAACTTAGTTCAATCTTGAGATTTTCCTAACTGGTCATAGAATGTCCAAAAACAACAGAAACTTTTCAGCATTTTCTAGCAACTTGTAAAAATAATATCTCCCTGTATAAAGCTTATAAAATTGTGAACTAAATTTTTATAGACTCTACATGAGCTCCCCTATCCAAAAAACAAAGTTTCACTCATGACAAATTCTCTGTTTGATAATGAAAATTCAGATAGTCAGTTTTTTGTGGGAATTTTGTTGGCTATAATATTTAATTGTTATAGCTGAAACTTATATAGTTGATTCTATATCGCCATAGGAACCCTCTGTAAAAGTTTCCAGGTCATTGGAACTGTTTGTCAGATATAATTCAGTTTCATATCTCTAAATCAAAACTACGCCGATATCACTTCATAGGTTCACGACTTCAATCTTGGTCCTGTTTGTTGCAGTACACTCCAGCAACCAAAACATTATCTCCAGCTAGTTTCGTTTCTCTATAGGTCAGGAACAATATAGCATCGTCATTTGCTAAAACTGCATTCATGTTCTATGCATATTCATGTCAATAGGATACGCGAACTCTTCATGGAGGAATCTCCAGGGAAAGGCCAAGCTGTACCTTAACATTTATGGAGTCAAAACCAAAGGCAAGCCCCGGTTTGTTTTTAAGCACAATTACAAAATTTTGATTTGTATCACCTATGTCTAGGGTGAGTTATGTGCATTAGGGCTAAGGTGATTGAAAATCCACTTCCGCTGTAGTTTATTTTTGTATAAACTATTTGTAAACTGAACATCTTTGTAAATTTCAGCAAATGATTTATGTAATACGTGTTCCTTTACATGTGTGCTGTTGGGTGCCGCTGTTTTATATCTGGAAATTGTGGCCCAAAATCAGCATAAACAAAGGAGATGCTGTCAAAATTTCCAGAAAAACTATCAGGTTTACAATGCCATATATTCTCAACCAGAAACTATCTGGAGGCAAACCAATACTTTTTGGAAAGTTCTTGAAGTGTACTTCAACGTTGTATGCACCTCAAGATCTGATTCTTCCATTTCCTGGGTTAAATTCAGCTCTGAGTACAAGCTGGTCAGGTTTCAATAGAAACTTCATCAGTTAAATATAATTTGGTCTTGTTATGAATCTGGTCCTTCACTTCGAGAAGTGTCGTACTGGACCAGTTGTCGATACTCGACCATTTACCATTAGATCTGAGAGTTCGACCCACTGAAACCTCTTTTCTTTTATGACCATGTTTGTCTCATATTGAAGATAAAAGTGTGTAGTCACACGATAACGCGCATAACGTCTCGTCGGGATCAATGATAGCCAAAATATGATCAGCAGCGTACCATTTCTTGGGCATATTATTTATGAGGAAGGTATCGGGGTTGACACAAGCAAAATTACACAAGTGCTGAAATGGAAATATCCTAAATCTATCCATGAAGTTCATAGTTTCCTCGGTTTAGCGGGATATTATCGGAGGTTCATCCCGAGTTTCTAGAAAATTGCTAAACCGATAACAAAACTGTTGAAGAAGAGTATGAAGTATACTTGGACTGCTCCATGTGAGGAAGCATTACAGGTGTTGAAGAATCATCTCACAGCAGCCCCGGTGTTAGACCAACCGGATACGACCAAACCGTTCGACGTTTATTGTGATGCGTCGGGTATTCGTCTTGGCTGCGTGCTTATGCAAGACAGACGTGTGATCGCATATGGGTCCCGACAGCTCCGTAATCATGAGCAAAATTACCCCGCTCACGATCTCGAGCTCGCTGCCGTAGTGCTTGCTCTCAAAATGTGGAGGCAATATTTACTAGGAAATCCAGTACACCTCTACACCGATCATAAGAGTCTCAAATACATTTTCACTAAGAAGGAGCAGAACATGAGGCAAATGAGGTGGTTAGGGCTGATAAAGGATTATGAAATTGAGATCAATTATCATCCAGGCAAAGCAAACATAGTGGCCAATGCGCTTAGCCGCAAGTCACACGTAAATACTCTCATCATTACTCCAATATAAGAAGAAGGATCAAGTTTATATGTGCTGCCATAGAGAGATTTACATAATCTTGCTCTCGTTCCTACTGTTTGAGATGAGATTGTTGAGGCTCAAAAGAAAGATAAAGGTATGGCACATATTCGATGAAGATTGGACAGCGGTGACATCAAATGTTTTTGAAAGGATGATCACAGTACGATATGGTTTAGAAACCGTATCGTCGAGCCCCGTGACATGGATCTTCGGAAGAAAATTCTTGATGAGTCTCACATGTCAAAATACTCCATTCATCCGGGCAGCATCAAAATGTACCAAGATTTGAAAACAAAGTTTTGGTGGACGCGGATGCAGCGAGAAATTGAGAAGTACGTATACGAATGTGATACGTCTCAGCGGGTCAAAGCTGAACACATGAGGAAAGCAGGGATGCTGCAGCCATTAAAAATCCCAGCATGGAAATGGGAAGATATTAGTATGGACTTCATTGTCGGCTTGCCTCTCACATTCCACAAGCATGACTCAATTTGGGTGATCGTCGACCCACTCACAAAATCGGCGCACTTCATTCCTGTCCATACTAAGTTTATTGCAAAGAAAAATGCGGAGCTATTCATCGCTCGCATTATATGCTTGCACAGAGTGCCCCATACTATTATTTCGGACTGCGGTGCACTGTTCATCTCTCCATTTTGAGGGCAGCTGCACGCATCCTTGGAGACTAAGCCGGTTCGAAGTTCAGCTTATCATCCACAAATAGATGGACAAACTGAGCGGGTCAATCAAATCTTGGAGGACATTTACCGTTGGCATAATTCTCGTACAACAATGGTTATCAAGAGAGTATCAATATGGCACTGTACGAAGCTCTCTATGTTCGGAAATGTCGCACACCGTTAAATTGGTGTGAATCCGGTGAAAGAGTAACCATTGGGATTGACCTTGCCAACAACGCCGAAGAACGAGTGCGGGTAATTCAAGCCAACCTCAAGGCCGCCCAATCTCGTAAGAAGAATTATGTGAACAAACGACATCATTCTCTCTACTTCAACATCGGAGACCACGTGTATCTACATGACTCTCCAATGAAAGGTGTTCACCGATTCGGGGTGAAAGGGAAGTTAGCTTCCCGGTTTATTGGACCATTCGAGGTTACTGAAAGATGCGGACCTATGGCATATCGTTTGGCATTGCCAGCATCCCTTGCTGGTGTGCACGATGTGTTCCACGTATCCCAGCTGCGAAAATGTCTCAATCACACAGCAGAGGTATGTGTCGAAGATATCGGCGAACTACAACCGGATCTCACTTACACCGAGCATCCGATTGCAATTATCGACAAGAAGAATCGAACCACATGAAGTCGCTCGCTGTGGTTTTATAAAGTGTTGTGGAGTAACCATACCACCGAGAAAGTGACATGGGAGAGCGAAGAATTTCTCTGCTCACATTTTCCGGTTTTCTTATCGTCTCACGTCCGGTAATTCCTTCACCGTTTCTCTCCATCTTTTAAATCTCGGAATGAGATTCTTTTAAGGTGGGGGGGATGTAAAATCCCACATGTTTCCAATGTGAATAGCAGTTGAGGATTAAATGCACGTAAAGAAAGATAGAATTATATTCACATGCAATGATGAACATGTTATAATGAGGTAAACTTAAAAATCTTTTTCTACCTCATGCTCAGACTTTGTTAACATGACAATTGGACTTAGAATAATTAAAATAGCATCTCTGCAAAGTTTGAAATTTTTTTGAACCAAATTTGCTAGGACTTCTAACCTGTACAGTAGCTATTTTTCAAAATAGCTAAAACTAGGATTTAGCTACTGTTGCAAATAGACCCTGCCAAAATTATTCAAAGTATAGGCTCAAAATTTACTGTGGTCTTCTAATATTCTAACTAGACTTTGTTCAAAGTTTCAAGAATTTTTAAAGCAAGTTTCCATTGACTTAGACACACACTTAAAGTTTAATTCCACGTCGACTTGAAAAGTTGACGTGTACTTAACTTTGTCCAAATAAATTCCAAATGTTTACAGAGGTCTCTTTTGGTTCAAAATAATTAACTTCAATGTTCCAAGATTTTTGAACTTCATTTGCTATTTTATTTTAGACACATAGAAAATTCGAGCCATATTTAAATTATAATTTTGAATTCTGTTCAAACTTATTTGAACAAAAGATTTGAACACACCATCATGATCATCATGACTTGCTTGACTTATCCACGAAGTTTCACAAGTTGTAGAGCTCATTTACTAGTTTAAATTTAATTTACAAGTGAGCTGTACATTGACGTGGCTGGTGGGACCCACTGGTCAGTTTCTACCCACGCGCAGCCGCAAAACAGAGCCCGCTGCTCGCGCCAGCGCGAGCGCTGCATGCTCCAGTGCGACAGCGCGCGAGCTGAATTCTCCAGCTCCCCAGCTCAACTTCAAGGTGTCCTGATCCATCTACTACACTCCTTGATCTTTTTCCAACCGTGAGGAACGACGTACGGCTCTCTCGCTTTTGTTTCTCTCTCCTGCGCACAAGAGCACCGCCCTCTATGTTCTTCGATTTTTCCGGCGATTGAGCCCGTGTTGCGCTGAGGTGCAAACATAGAAAAGTGGCACAACCTTCCTCTCTATCTTATCTATCAATTGGTTCATTGTTTTATGCCTTGGGTTGGTTGTATTTCGAGGTTTTCTCGATGCCGACGCGAAGGCCGCCGAGAGATCCTCTCCTGCTCTGTGGAACCGCAGCTACGGCCATTATCAAGCTTCGATCCTTTGAGGAAAAAGGTCCAAAATCATGCCTACTTCCTGCTCGCAAATTTTCAGCTCTTGTCATAGCTTGTAGCACGGGTATTCCGCTAAGAACCGATGCATAGTTCTTTTGCACGCCTCGGTTTTCCATCCAAATTCGGTTTGCACGTGCAATCTTTCTTTGACTTGATTAACAAGTAGCTTCTACACATTCTAGCACGCATCCTTGCCAAAAATCTCTAATAGTTATCGACCACATGCATACAAATTTGAGTTCTTGCTGCCGCCGGTTGAAAAGCCGCGGGTCGCGGTCGAACTTGTATTTGCGGCCATTTCCACTTCAATAGGAGTTCATTTTGGTCATCCTCATGATTCCAGGATGCTATTGATCATTTGAGTGGTTTTATCCCTTGCCAAGGCAATTCGTGTTGGTCGGAACCCTAACTTCCGCCTCCGCCGTCGCCAGACCATTTCCAGCCATCAATCGCCATCGGGAGGCTCTCCATCGTGTTCTACGGCCGATTTTAGGTTGGGGCGGCGAGTACCGAGGGTTGCAGAACCCTTGATCTTGTCGCCGGCGACCCACCACCGTCAGGCGCCGCCGCGCTCGCCACCCGCGCCGCCAGCCCGGAGGAAGAAGAAGGGTAGCGGTGGGACCCGCTTGCCAGAGAGGGAAAAGGCCCGGAGGATCTGTTTGTGGCAGGGTATCTGGTGTGTCAACACGGTTAATTCCGTGGCCCACGGTGCTGCTGCGCTCTGATTGGCCGATTCAAATATAATTCTGGCGCCACAAATTTTATACAAAAATAATTCCAGATTTAGTTCCCACTTCAAAAATCCATATCTCCTAGTATAATTGTACAAAATTCCCAAAAAAAATTTTTAGAACCAGCATGAAGAATACTATCCAGTTGTGCACTTGGAGTTGTATGAAAGTCCATAGGAATTTCTCCAAAATTCAAATAAGAAAAATGGTTATATAATTAATTCCTATAGTTCTGCTCTTTGGAAAATTACCAAATTTTTCCAGAACCTTAATTTTATTATCCTTGAACTGCATTAAGAATTTCAGTGTCATTAGACTTAATTTACATGGTCTGATCACCTGTGTATCCTCCATGTACATAAAAATAGCCAGATTCATTTAGAATTAGTACAGAAACATGTGCAAGCTTCTAAATTGAATATCTCTCAGTAGAAAGCTTCAAAAATTGTCAAACTATTTTTGTTGGTTTTATCTTTACCTACATTAACCATAACCACAGCCCAATCTTCATGAAAATCCATAGATTTTCCTGTACAGCCCTTCAAAGCAAAATCATGTTTGATTTTTATCTGATTATTGGCTTCTTAGAAAAATATGAAAGTTTTCCAAAATATTCTTTGGTAAGTTTCTGAATACCTGTAAGAATTTCAGATTCATTGGACTTAATTAACTTAGTTCAATCTTGAGATTTTCCTAACTGGTCATAGAATGTCCAAAAACAACAGAAACTTTTCAGCATTTTCTAGCAACTTGTAAAAATAATATCTCCCTGTATAAAGATTATAAAATTGTGAACTAAATTTTTATAGACTCTACATGAGCTTCCCTATCCAAAAAACAAAGTTTCACTCATGACAAATTCTCTGTTTGATAATGAAAATTCAGATAGTCAGTTTTTTGTGGGAATTTTGTTGGCTATAATATTTAATTGTTATAGCTGAAACTTATATAGTTGATTCTATATCGCCATAGGAACCCTCTGTAAAAGTTTCCAGGTCATTGGAACTGTTTGTCAGAGATAATTCAGTTTCATATCTCTAAATCAAAACTACGCCGATATCACTTCATAGGTTCACGACTTCAATCTTGGTCCTGTTTGTTGCAGTACACTCCAGCAACCAAAACATTATCTCCAGCTAGTTTCGTTCCTCTATAGGTCAGGAACAATATTGCATCGTCATTTGCTAAAACTGCATTCATGTTCTATGCATATTCATGTCAATAGGATACGCGAAGTCTTCATGGAGGAATCTCCAGGGAAAGGCCAAGCTGTACCTTAACATTTATGGAGTCAAAACCAAAGGCAAGCCCCGGTTTGTTTTTAAGCACTATTACAAAATTTTGATTTGTATCACCTATGTCTAGGGTGAGTTATGTGCATTAGGGCTAAGGTGATTGAAAATCCACTTCCGCTGTAGTTTATTTTTGTATAAACTATTTGTAAACTGAACATCTTTGTAAATTTCAGCAAATGATTTATGTAATACGTGTTCCTTTACATGTGTGCTGTTGGGTGCCGCATCGCACGGCACCACCCAATGCGATTCCTGGAAAGTTGTGACTCCGGTCCCCACAAAAAAGGCGGGATCAGACCCACCATTGCGTACACCGAGAAATAGACCATCTCTCCGGTGCGCTCCTTCTTGAAGGTAAGCTTGCCGAAGCAGATGTCGTTGTTGAAGGAGTCACTGGACCACCCCATGTAGGTCCCATACAGATCTTCATTTATCTTGATCATGCTGCGGGGAAGACCCAATTCCATCGCGGCAAAGTGGAGCAAAAGTTGGAAGGGCTATGCAAAGGTTTGGAGGCTCTGAGCGCAAGTTCGAATGAAAGCGTAAAGAGTCCTCAAACAGTGTGGGCTTTCCTTCTTAAGTAAGCCTCCACAACGCTTGGATGGAAACCACGTCGAGATCGAGATTTAATTTAAAAAATCTACCCCGTCAATGACAAATGGGCTCGAGTCCATTTCGATGAAAAATTCGAAGTTATTGCCCCTGGTGAACCGTTGTCATGATGGGAAATTGGAAGCCCGAGGGCGGTGGCCTGACAGGGCGCGTGGAACTGATACGACTTTCGTATTGGCAACCGAAAACCTTCAATTGCGTGAGATCCGCACGCCAGGATCTCACTTGCCACATCGATAAGAGCCAAGCGGTGATGGTTTTTCTACGGACCATCGCCCCAACGGCACAAGGGAGGACTTTGAAGCCGCAACGCGGGAATCGAAGATGGCCCCACCTCCGGTAAAATAACTTCATCCAAAGGGTTTCTCCTAGAGGTGGGCCTTGGGGCCACTGTCGGTACCCTGCATACCGGGTTCCCCACGATACCGCAAGAAAAGCTACAGAGTTTCACGTGTCTGAGTTCAAGGCCTCTGAAGACTCCATGTGTCCTGCAGCACTGGGCCCGCCTCCCTAGACTGGGTAGCTCCGGCACCACCACGTGTAACAGAAGCCTGGACCTAACTCTCTGTATTGGGAAGCTCTGGTCGTGCCACATGTCGAGAGGCCCCGGAACAAAACCCCAGTAGAGGGAAGCTCCGGTGCAGCCACGTGTATAGCAGCTCCGGAGTTTCCTCCCCACGGAGGGAAGCTCCGAAGCTGCCACGTGGCGAGCCTCCGTACCTAAACCTGCAACGAGAAGATGATCGGATCTCCAATGGCACGGAAATTCATGAGGCAGTTAAAGCAGCCATTACAAGACCTGATTACGTGTCATTAATTCCATGTTAATGACCCACGATCAGAGGACCTTTAGTACCGGTAACGCTGCTATTAAGGCACCTTATCACACTATTAGTCATGCTTAATATATACAGATCATGTATTAGGTAATTAAAACCGCCGGGGCCACATGTCGGGCCAGGCTAACAATACAACGACCAGTCCTTGAACTATAAAAGGGTTGCGACACACAGTACAAGGGACAAGCTCTCTGAACCTCAAGCAACACACAACTCATACATACAACGACCACCCGTGGAGTAGGGTATTACGCTCAGGTGGCCCGAACCATATAAAAATCCTCGTGTCACTGTCTTGTACATAGTATCACGTGTGGTCCAACCAATTTTGAACCTCCGCGGACTACAATCTAGTAGTGCTTGGGGAAGTTTCAATCGCACACTTCGACAACGGCAACTCAAGATCAAGTATGGAGGAAGCAAAACAAAACAAAAAACTTAGGGACAATGCTGTTAAAATTGAATCACTAGAATCCAAAATTAATTGTTTAAAAATTTTGATTCCTAGTGATGATTCTTGTTCCTCGTATGAGCTTATACATGAACAATTGTCCACTTTAAGATGTGCGGACACCTCCACACTTGATAAACTTGAACATGAAATTGAAATGAACAAAAAGCTTGCTGCACTTAATGATAAATACATAAAAGATGCTAGTTGCTCTAAAATTGATTTGCATTGTTCTACTTGTGATGATCTTGGTACGAAACTACATGGTGCTATGGATGATATTTCTGCTTTGAACAATGCTTTACATTCTTATGAAGTTAAATATTGTTCTAATTGCAAATTAAAAGGAAAAACTTCATGTGAAAACAGGCTAGGCTTGTCTAATAATCTTGATGACATGCATAGGACACTTGATCAGTTTTGTAAAGCAAATAAGAACCTAAACTTGCCAATGAATTCTTTGAAGTCTTGCAATGATAAAACTGGTTTAGGTTTTGATTCTCATGCTCATGCTAAGGCACATCCACCTTAAATTATAAAGTTATTAGGAAGTGGTTTGATTTAAATAGTTTCTAAACATAAAGTAGTGGTTTTCAAATCTACGGGGGTGTTGTCTCATTCGGTTTCTAATAAAAATGGTGTTGGCTCATCTAGACATGAACAAAAAGTAATATTTGATTGTACCTATTGTGGTAAAGATGATCATGTCATAGTTTTTTGTTATAGACTAGGTAAACAGCAGAAAAAGGAAAGAATGCAAGCTAGATCTCATAACTCTCATGCAAAATTTGCTACACATGCTAAACCGAATGTCAGGAACAAGCAACCTGCTGTTATGAGTCAAAAACATGCAAAGTTTGCTCCCAAGTCTAATGTTTTTGAATGTACATCTAGGCTTGCCTTGTGGGTTTTGGTTGATTTATGACAAACAAATGAGATTCTAATCAAATTGTTGAGATGAGCGCATGTTTCAATAAAATTACGAAGAAAGCGCAAAAAGAAAGGAGAGTGAAGAATCAAGTTGAAAAGAGCTCAAGAAGATAAATAGAATACTTTTTGTGTATGGAGTGTGTTGGAGAAACACACCCCAATAGCTCAAGCAAAAGAAATCACTCTCACTACACAAGTTTACACAGGTCCAGACTAGTCCGATGTTCACCGAACTAGTCCAATAACCTCTTTGTCCACGATCGGGCAAGTCCTCCCAGTGCAGACTTGTCCGCACCGGACTAGTCCGATAACTTCTGGACTAGTCCGATAATCCTTCTGATCAATATCGGACAAGTCCGATATTCCACAGACTAGTCCAAAATCCCCACTGGCCGTCGGACAAGTCCTTAGCCCCTCAAAATTCCACGACAATGGACTAGTCCGATCTTATCCGGACTAGTCCAATATCCTCTCTGACCAAAATCAGAAATGTCCTCCAAGTGTTGACTTGTCCTAAATTCACAATGGGTTTTATCACGACCAGACTAGTCCGATATGTGTCGGACTAGTCCGTTCATTGCCGGACAGGTCCGATAATTCAGGACACTTAGGGTTTCCCACACGCGGCACATCGGACTAGTCCCGAGTCCACCACGGACTAGTCCGGACATCGCAAACCCTAACAGTAACCTTTGAAAACCCTAGTATAAATAGAGGTGCACGGCCCAACTATGATCTCTCTCGACTCCCTGCGCCATCACACCTTCCAAGAGCCTAGAAAACACGTCTCTCCAGCCAATCCAACGAAAGAAAGATCAAATTCTTGAGGATTAACCATAGATCAAAGGAGAGACACATTCTTCACGACTTGAGCTCTTGGGCTTGATTCTCTCACACACTCTCGTTGTTTCATTGCATACTTTTGGAGTGTGTTTGGTGGTGTTTTTTAGTTGTAAATCTAGGGAAGACCTCAACCTGTGAGAAGGCCCCTTGAACACGGTTATTTTACCGCCTTCGTGATTTGGAAGAGAATAGGCCTCCATGGCGATTTGACGAGAGTAGGGTTTGTGAAGATCTGGTCCTTTCGTGGACTCCTCAATATGGATGTAGATTTCCCCTGTGGAATCGGACCACGAGATAAAAATCATCGTGTCCTTTGTTTTGTTCTTTTGTTCTATCTATTCATAGTGATCTAGGGTTTGCTTAATTTAGTTCAATTTGTGTTAAAACATTGAATATAAAGTTAACTTGTGCCACATCTAGTTTCAGTGAAGCAATACATTCAATTTACAACTCAATTTCCGCTACATAACGTACCTGCTTCGAAATCATTGATCAAACATTATCAATCTAGTCCGCACACACCGGACTAGTCAGCACTCTACCGGACTAGTCCAATTTCTTTGTATTTGATCAGGTTGCTAAGTGTTTCAGGTTCCGATAAAAATTCAAAAAAAAGCCTATTCATCCCCCTCTAGGCTACATTCAATTGGTATCAGAGAAGGACTCTTCAAAAGGAGACTAGTCGCTCAAAGAGAAAATGTCGGACATCAAGGATGCGCACAAGAACTTCAACCAAGAGAAGGTTGAAGATGAAAAGACTCAAAAGTTAGAGAAGGTCCTCGACACCATTCAAGACTTCGAGGATGATGATGAGGAGACACTTGAACTCAAGGCGCTCCTAAAAAAGAAGGCCCTCACACAGACTACTCCCAATATCCTTTTAATTATGATCGTTTGAATTCCAACAACAATCATTACTTGTCTATTCCTCTAGGAAAATCCCCACACTTTGATGGCAATAATTACTCAATGTGGAGGCAAAATTTGAAGATGCATTTAACATCGTTTAACCCAAACTTGTGGCATAAAGTGTGTACAGGGATAGATATCCCGGATGACGATGAAGAGCTCACACCAAGTCAAGAGCAAGCTATTCATTAGAACGCTCAAGTTGCGGCTGTCATAACATCATGATTGTGTCGAGACGAGTTCACCAAGGTGGATGGACTCGAAATTGCCAAGGAGATATGGGACACATTACAAACTGCACATGAAGGCGATCGTGATGTGCGAGAAGCCAAAATTGAAATGATCGAAGGCGAATTGGGCAGATTCGCCATAGAGGAATATGAGTCACGGCAAGACATGTACAATCGGTTGAAGACTCTCATTAATAATGTTCGAGCATATGGAAGCAAAAAGTGGAATGATCACGAGGTGGTGAAGCTAATCTTTAGAGCATTCATGCCTCGCAATGTGACTCTATGTTCGACGGTAAGAGAAAGCCCCAGTACAAGAAAATGATCCCGGACGAATTGCTTGAAAAGATCATAAACTTTGAGATGATAGAAAAACAAGCAAATTATGTCAAAGAGATTGCCGAACTCACCTCGGCAAAGAAGAAAGGAGTCGCGTTGAAGTCCACTTGCAAGCCCATGTCAAAAGAAGATCGAGAAGCTCAACAAGAAGAGGACAGTGATGATGAAAGCAGCTATATAGATGAAGAGGACATGATCCTATTTATGAAGAAATTCAAAAAGATGATGAAAAGAAGACAAGGTGGTAAACAAAATGAAGGAAGACACAAAGAGAAGTCAAAACCTAAGTTGAGGCGTGCTTGCTATAACTGTGGTGAATACAACTGTAAATCCCACTTTTCCTTTCATGTGAAGTTCAGCTACAAGTTGTTTATCAAACATAATGGAGGTCAATATTGTTGTGCACATGAACTTGACCACACTAAAAAGTTTTCTTTCTACTCATATTTAATCTTATTAACATGAGGACTGGACTTCACTCTAATCCTAGAACATTTTAATTAAACCTTTCTACAAAGTTGGGAATTTAATTGATTGAAATTGCTAGGGCAAAGTATATTGCAACAATATTAAAATCAAAACAAATGCAATTTGATTATGTTGCTATGCATATTTGGCCCTGCAAAAAAGATTCAAATCCAAGGCTCCAAAATTTTCTTTGGCCTCTTAAATATCTTAAATAGCTTCTCGGAAAATTTTCAAGATTTTTGAAGTACGTCTTCCACTTATTTTGACACGTACAAAGGATTCATTTCGCGTCAATCTCAAATTTAGCTTTGCACTGAACCTTGTCCAAATCAACCCACAATTTTTCCTAAGACCTTTTATTGTTCAGTGAGCTTTGTTTAAAAGTTTGGAGATTTATGGACCTCAACTACTATTTATTTCAATGAGGTTTATACACATATTTGAATTCAGATTTGATTTTGAATTTGAAACGAACTATGTCCAAATTGAAATCTGATTGCAGATTTGGGTTCCTCATATTTTTCTTAGCCTGTCTGTAAATTTTGGGAATTTTCGGACAACTTTTGAGGTGGAATTTAGAGGAACAGATAAGGGAGAGCGGTGGGGCCTACATGTCAGCCGGGGAGACCGTTTAACCGCCCCTGTTTCTTTCTCCGCGCGACACCGCGACGGCTGTATGCCACCAGCGCGCAGATCGGCCGTCGGTCACCTCCAGCTGCCCCCGGCCTCCTTATCTACTGCGGTAAAGTCTATAAATTCACCCACCGTCGACCGAAGTCCCTCCCCGATTCACTTCTCATCGCGCCGTGCCATTTCTTGCCGCCGCGACCACCTCAGTGCCGTCTGATACCACTCAGCCTCGTCGCCGATACAAGCCTCCCCGTCCTCTGCAGTCTATAGAAAAAAGGTGCACAACGATCTCGTGGAGCTTCTGGTTTAATTTGAACTAATGTCGTGCATCCTAGCGTCTGTATTCCGTGAATTACCAAAGCACTTTTATAGCTTCAAAGCTAGTTCATCAGTTTAATTCCGATTGTATGCACAATATTTCTTTGATCCAGTTAGACGACATGATCTACGTATCCTAGTGCACCTACCCTCCAAAAATCAGAAAGCACCATCAACTAATTAACGAGCTATCCTATTTTTCCCCTTCCGCCATTGATGGAGCTCAGTTCACCGTCAACCTTGGTGTTGTCGGCTATGGCACGAGCTCTAGACCCTCCTAAACTCTTTCCCATTCTTCCAAGATGCTTCCCGAGCTTTCAAACGATAGTTTTACCTAGGCGATCGATGGTCTCGACATAACCGAAACCCTAGCACCCGCCGCCGCAGTCGGGAGTGGTTTTACGGTCACCCATCGCCACCGGGAGTTAGTCCAGCGTGTTGCCCGCGCGAAAATAGGATGGGGCGGCGAGTACCGAGACCTCCCGTGGGCCGGAAGCCACAGCCGGCGAAAGCGCCGCCGCGCGCCGGCGAGAGCGCCGCCGCCCGAGCCGTGGCCAGAGGTTGAAGAAGGCAGGGACGCGGGTCCCACCTGCCAGCGAGTGCAAAGAAGCCTGGTTCAGTCTGTGGCCAGGGATCTAGTGTGGCCACATAGAAGTATTTGTGGCCTCCGGTGTGGCTAGCTCCTGGTTGGCTGGTTTTAAATCCGGTGGGCCCAAGCGCCAAATTTAAAAGCTGCAATTTCCAAATATATGCAGAACCATTTCCAAAGTTGAAAAATCAATACCTCTCTTTAGACCGCTCTAAAAATATTCAAACAAATTTTGTTTGAAGGCCCTTGAGCTCTAGTTTCTGTTAGTACCAATTAGGTTCTGTGAAACTTACATTTAAAGTCTGTAGAAAACAATATTTCCAAATGCAAATACAATTTTTCCAGGTGAACTTGCCACTAGAAAAATCCCTAAAAATCACATAAAATGCACTGTCTACTTCTTAATTACCAGAAAAAGTTTGGGAGCAATTGCTCCTGTATAACCCTCTGTATCGTTCGATTACCTTTTTAAGTTGTTGAATTTTTACAGATGTTCAATTGCTTTATTATGTCCCAACTTTGGACAGAAACTTCCTTTAGTCATACCCTAGCTCCTGTAAAAATCTTGGATTTAATTGACCTAATCTCCTAGCCCTAATTCAGTTGCAAACTGAATATTAATTGAAAAACTAAAAGTTCAATTATAAAATAATTCCAGCAATTCTTGCCAACATTGAAATTCAATAATTCCTTCACCAAGTCTTAGACATTCATGAAACCAATTTTGCTGAAACCAGGACAACCTCCTCTATCATGATAATCAACTGGAAGCTATGTTCAAGCTACATTTTCTTCACTAAAACTCTTGGGAGTTTATTGCTTGCCATAATTTTGGAGGCAACAAACTACTTTGATCATCTCCTGTTCTTTGCAAGAGCTTCTATCAAATTCCCTAGTATCTACCATCAAAGTTCCAAAGCCAATTAGGTCATTATCATATAATGATCACCATAGATTAAATTATGGTCTTGGTAGTAATTATTTTTCAAAGTCATTCATATACATATTATATGCATATCATGTAGTGACCGAAGTCGAGGAGGAACCTGAGGCCTTGGAAGTACATCTGCCGGATACTAACCCAGACTCGGACCTGCAACCAAGCAAGCCCCGATTTGCATTTAAGACGTTTATAAAGTTTTACTTTATCACTATGATGATTAGCATATGAATTGTGCATTATGTTTAGGATGCTTGAATACTCCAGATGCATGACCCACAATCCCATTGGTTAATTGGGTAAGTTGATAACTCGACGTGTAGAATTGCTATGCTAATGTTGTAGGTAAACCAGTAGAAGTCGAGTAGTTGGAATCTACTCGCGAGATAGAAAATTACACTCATCTATACTGGGATAACATTTATAGAAAACAACTGTTAAATCTAAACTTGAGAACGGTCAGAGATGGATAGGAAGCGGCAAGACGTGGTCTTGCACTACAGGAATCCCGATGATTTGCGACGGCCGAAGCCGTCGCAAATAAGCCAGATGCCGTCGCAAATAAGCTATTTGCGACGGCTTTCTTTATTTGCGACGGCCTCCGGCCGTCGCAAATATGTCGTCGCAAATAAGCTTATTTGCGACGGCCACCGTCGCAAATAAACTTATTTGCGACGGCTAGGGGAGGCCGTCGCAAGTTGTTGCTGCGGGCTGGTGGGACCCGCGGCCTTATTTGCGACGGCCGTGCCGTCGCAATTAAAGCTTATTTGCGACGGCCGGGCCGTCGCAATTAATATCTGCTATTTGCGACGGCTAGGCCGTCGCAAATAAGTTTAGAGGGCAGGGTCCACGTGTCCTCTTCCGGGCCCACGACTTTATTTGCGACGGCCTGGCCGTCGCAATTAAAGCTTACTTGCGACGGCCAGGCCGTCGCAAATAGCAGTGGCTTAATTGCGACGGCTAGGTACCTTATTTGCGACGGTACTGTATAAAAAGCCGTCGCAAATAAGGTTTTTTATTTTTTTTTAAAAACAGAAAACTCTAACCGGCTCGATGGCCAGATTCACAACACAATATACACAGCATACACAGCATACACAATATATACACAAAGATCATCACAATCACAAACTCAAATTCCGATACATCTCACATCGTCATCAACAAAGTAAATAAAAGGGCTCACTCGCCCATCTAACCTCCGAAGCCACCTCCGAAGTCGAAGTCGTCGTCGTCGCGCCTCAATCCAGGCGGCGGTAGCGAAGGCGACGGCGTTTGTGCAGCCGTCGCGGATCCCTGCAATTAATAAAACTTAGAGTTAGAATATATGCATCAACATCTCTCTCCCTCCCTCTCCCTCTATCTTCATCTAGATCACCCTCTCTTCCTCTCTCTTTTCATTTCTCTATTTGTCTCTCACTCTATCTTTCTTGCTCACTCTATCTCTCTATTGCTATCCTTTTCCCTCTATCTTCCTCCCTCTATCTCCATCTACATCTCCCTCCCTCTATCTTCCCCTCTCTCTATCTCCATCTACATCTTACTCTCTCTTCATTCCCATCCTACTCTATCTATCTTTCACTCTTTCTTCTGTCTCCCTTTCTTCTATCTCTTTCTTTCTTCTATCTCAATCATTTTCTTCTATCTAACTATCTCTCTCTTTCATCTATCTCAATCTTATTACGCTGGAGAAGAAGGATTACATAGAGACTTACCTGACCCGCTGAAGAAGGATCGCCTGGGAGGACCGGTGGTAGTACCGGTAGCTGGATTCCCAGACCCTGCGCCCGAGCGATGGCCTGTCATTGCAAACATTAAATGCTACCTATTAGTAAGTCATTTAAGCTGAATTAATAAGAATTTTAATTTTTAGATTGTTACCTCCATTGCTTCCCGCATCTGCGCCAACGCTGCTGCCTGGGTTTGGATCGTGGCCTCCATCGCCCTCCTTTCCTCCTCATGTCGCCTTTCATTTTCTTCTACAGTTTCTCGGAGGGACTGCATCTCAATGTCCCTCTGCGAGCGGCGACCTCCCGTACCCGAAGCCTGCGTGGAGCTGCCTCTCGCAGGTCTACCCGCCCTCGAGTCGACAACTCCGTCGAATATGGCGAGCCTATAAAAAAAGAGAGTCAGTAATATGACATTAAAATATCTTGAATACTTTGAATTGAAAACGATAAAATGACTTGCAAACTCACCTTCCGTGTGCTTTTCCACCACCGGTTGCATACGCGGCTTGAGGATCGATCGGTTGACGTTCCCAATCGAAATCCTGGCCGTGTATCTTCCTAGCCTCCTCCCCGTACTTAGCCTGCAAAACAATAAAATCGTGTAAGTTCAACAATCTATATAGTTATATGTAATATGAATGGTTTCTAAACTTACCAACCGCTCGGCTGCAGCCTGACTGCACCCCGTCGGCTGAGAAGGGTCCCTGTGACCTCTCTTCCAAACCTCAGCAGGGGTGGGCGGCACCCCCGTCTCGCGCTCCTGTCAATACATGTTAGTACGAACAATATATTATTAATATATAAACATAAGTTACACACACTTACCATGCGTTTAGCTAAACGCAAGTGGTTATCTTGCCCGTGTCTGCTCTTCCCCTCCACCCCTCTGCAGTCTCGAGCCTTCCCGGACTTAGCTTTAAACTCGTCGCTAGCCCAGTAGCGACAAAGGGCCCGAAATGCATCGTTCCGACCCTGCAACCAGCTCACGTGGCCCTGCACATAGTTGAAAGTCGTTAAAAGTACCATCGAGGACATTATCAGAAAAAAATACTTACTAAACTCCACGTACCTGCGCGTACTCCTCCTCCGTCAGGTGCCTCTCGCTCTCCTGCCGGAAGTGTAACACGTGCTGCTGGTTCGCCTTCAAGTGCTCATTAATAATTTGAACACGGGCGTTCGACAAAGCTTGTCGAAGCGCCTTGGCAGCGTTGAAGTGAAACACTCGCCTCGCATCCTCAAACATGCGATGGTCGTCCGGGTCCTCTAAAATATATCTTGCCTGCGATAAAGAATATATTGAAGAGATGTGCACTAAAAGAGTTTAATAGTTGTAACTTAGAAACTTTTTTACATACTTACCATAAGGTCCGTTAAGGTCCGTCTGTATGCAGCCCCTTCGAACAAGCTTGACTTGTACCAGCGACATACTGGACATATAGACTCCTGTAAACTGACGTAACTCGATAACTGGGATGTCGAGGCCCATTAACTGACCATCGATAGGGGTGGGTTGAGGACAGTAAGGTGTAAATCGGTCGGCGGACACAAGAGGTGTTGCATGCGGAGACCTTCTGTTCGCGAAGGTGAGACGAGTTCGGCGTTCGGGTTTCTTGTGAAAGTTGGCCATATACGACTAGTACTAAAGTGTTATGTAGGTACTGGTGTACTCGCTGACACTTCTGAACGTGCGTATGTGTCGTGTTGTCCGGGTGTGTCCTGATTGCAATCACCGTCCCTCGTGGTAATAGAGTACCACTTGTTCACTGAGATGTGATGTAGTAAATACTAAAGAAGCCAGAAAAATATATTTTATTGAATTATAATTGCTTTGCAACCTTGTGTGACTTAGATATAGCAAAATTAAAGTTTACAGTTTCCCCATACTTTAGCTGTAATAGCATTATGTGCTCTGGGCATGTCATATCATCGGCAAAGCGTTTCTTGTTTGATTGTGTAGTCTATGATGTGCCGTGCTTAGGGAATGTCATTTGCTACTTAAAACATGATTATAAGGATCCAATTGTAGGCGAGTCATTTATGCTTCACCTTACCTATGCTTAGTATCCACCCTTGCATATGTCTATCGAGACGGGTTAGTCTTGCTGAGCCTTATGCTCATGTTTGCAGTTAACGAGTTTTTGCAGGTTATAAGATTGATGAAGGGTTTGATGATGAGGCTGCACCCCCTCCAGGGTGTACAGCCGAGTGGGAACCCTGCACGCCGCCACAATTTTGGTGTTGCTAGTGCGAAGTATCCAGTGCATGGATAACTTTGCTTTTGCATAGCTAGAGCTGAGAGCGTAGCTATGATATATGTGTTTCTTTCCTCCCGGTAGCATTGCTAAACTTCCGCTGTATGATAACTAAAAGACTTTGTCTTGTATTTTATTCTAGTTCTATTCTTGTATACTATTGGGTGTCGCATCGCACGACACCAAACAATGAGATCCTCGGATGTCGGGATTCCGGTCCCCACAACGACCACTTTATAGTTGATTGTCCTTATGAAGAAAAGAATAAGACCAAGGATACAAAGCCTCAACCCGAGAAGATTCTCAAGAAGAAAAGGCAAATTGGACAGGAGCACCTAGGAAAGGAGTGGGACTCGAATGATGAGTCCTCATCCAAAGAGGAAGAGGAGATGGCTAGCATAGCCATCAAGAAGACACATAAAAAATCCACCCTCTTCCCAACTATTGGCACAAGGAAGGACAACGACACATGTCTAATGGCGAAGGAAGGTAAAAGAAAGGTAACAACTAAATTTTCCTCCTCGCATTCTTACTCTAGCGATAGTAGCTTATAGTGATAATGAAGATATGCTTGTTGGCTTAGATAGGAAAACTACTGCAAAAATGAAATTCTTGATGGATAAACTTATTGTAAGGAGGAGCTTGTTGATTGGCAAGAAGTTATGATCGTCCTTCAAAAGGAGGAGTATCTTAAGATCAAAAAGCTCCTTGAACTTGAAAAGGAGTGAAGCAAGTCACTAGAGCTTAAGTTAGCTTCATGCAAGGAAGCTTGCTTGAAGTTAAGCGACTCAAATGTTGTCATCAAGGATGAACATGCTAACTTCAACAAAGTTAACAACATCCTTGAGGTACAAGTTGAGTCACTCAAACAAAGTGACCCTTCATCCTCTTCATGCTAACCTTCTCAACACCTAAGATCTGAAACTACTATTACTTGTGCATGTGATAAAGTTGACACTAATTTGAAGGATAAGTCGAACTTGACAAAGGACAAGCATCCTTCCCGTAGTGGCATATTTGGCAAGGAGAAAATGAAGTATGCACACAGTGCATACTTGGCCACAAGACCTCCTAATGTCAAATATGGCATTTGGTACTCTTATGGTGTAAAGCAAAATGCTAGAAGCCAAAGGAACAACAAGGAATGCATTGCTTTTGTCAAGGGAAACTCCTCTCAAGCTAGAAGCCTATTAATGTCGATAAGTCCAAAAATGTTAACACATATAAACAACAACTATTGTTTAGAACTTTTGACGCATCATATGTTCTCATGAAAAGTAATTTTGGTAGAGTTTATGCTAAATATGTTGGGCCACGCCATGGGAACACCAAGTCTCATGTGTGGGTGCCCAACTCACTTGTAACTAACCTCAAAGGACCGAAGCAAGCTTGGGTACCTAAAACCAAGGCATAATTTGTTTTTGTAGGCCTACTGCTCTGGTGGAGCAAAGTGGATTCACCAATCACATGACCGGAGAGAGAAGGATGTTCGTTGAGTATGAAATAAATGAAGGTCCAAGCGAAGGCATCTATTTTGTAGACAACAGTCAAGAAAGGGTGCTCGGCCGATAAAATTGCCATATCATCTCAACACACTCTTTCTCATGTTTTACATGTCGATTCCTTGGATTATAACCTATTGTCCATATCTCAATTATGTGACAAGGGTATAACTGCTTGGTCACTAATGAGGGTGTGACAATCTCTAGAAGGAGTGATGACTCGGTTGCATTCGAGGGTGTGTTAAAGGGAAAGATTTATCTTGTTGACTTCCACAAAGATAAAGCCGAACTTGACACATGCTTGATTGCAAAGACCAACATGGGTTGGTTGTGACATAGACGGCTAGCACATCTTAGTATGAGGAATCTTCAAAAACTCTTTAAGGGTGATCACATTCGATGTTTAAAGGATGTTGTTTTTTAGAAAGACGGGACTTGTAGCACGTGCCAAGCCGGGAAGCAAGTAGGAGCACCTAATCTCGCGAAGAACGTCATGACAATGACAAGACCGCTCGAGCTACTTCACATGGATCTATTTGGTCCAATTTCTTACATAAGCACCGACGATAACAAATACGGCTTAGTAATTGTTTATGATTTTTTGAGCTTCACGTGGGTTTTCTTTTTGCATGATAAGACAAAAACTCAAGGAACCCTCATGAAGTTTCTCAAGCGTGCCCAAAATGAGTTTTCATTGAAGATCAAGAACATACAAAGTGACAATGGCACAGAGTTCAAGAACACCCAAGTTGAGGAGTACCTAGACGAAGAAGGCATAAAACATGAATTTTTAGCACCGTACTCCCATCATTAAAACGGAGTAGTCAAAAAGAAGAACCAAACCCTCATAGAGATGGTGAGGACAATGCTTGACGAGTAGAAGACTTCAGATCGATTTTGGGCTAAAGCGGTCAACACCGCTTTTCATGCCATAAATCGACTCTAGTTTCATCGTCTACTCAAGAAAACATCATATGAACTACTCACCGGTAACAAGCCTAATATTTCCTATTTTCGAGTTTTTGGTGTAAATGTTATATCTTGAACAAGAAGCCTAGGACTTCAAAGTTTGCTTCGAAGTCCAGTGAAGGTTTCTTGCTTGGCTATGATTCGAACTCTTATGCCTATGGTGTCTTCAACAAGGTCTCTGGACTTTTTGAAGTAGCACGTGATGTAGTGTTCAATGAAATTAATGGCTCTAAAGAAGAGCAAGTTGATCAATGTGTGCTAGATAGAGAAGAAGCTCCATGTCAAGCATTGAGAAGAATGGCATTTGGGATGTTCGACCACAAGCGCCACCTCCAAATGAAAATGAAGAAGATGAACCACGAGTGGAGGTAATGGATCAAGAAGGAGCTTCTACACAAGATCAACCTCATGAAGATCAAGGTGACCAACTGTCGGAGTGTGATTCCGGCAATTCTCCCGGCACTACCGTTGGCAGCCCACAGAGTTTGTAGTTCGGTTGTGGGCGCGTAGAGATTCAGAACACGATGGCAAGTTGACACGGGGATTTACGTGGTTCGGGACACCTGAGCGTAATACCCTACTCCACGGGTGTGTGTTGTTGTTGTATTGAGCATCTGAGCGCTTGTGGGTGTGTGTAGCCATCGAGTGTGTAAGTCCCCTCTGTGTATCGCTCGACCAGTCCTTTTATAGTACAAGGACTGGTCGTTACATCATTAGCCTGGCCCGACATGTGGCCCTGGCGGTTATTGATGTTTAATACACAATTAATGAGCTTAATTACCCTTAATAGCATGGTAACGTGCCTTGACAGTGGCGTTACTGGTATTAAGGGCCCTCTGATCGTGTGCCATTAAGATAGCATTAATGGCACTTGATCGGGTCTTGATGCTTTAATTGTTCCTTGAAGGTTCGAACCGTTTATGGTCCTCCAATCCGACTGTTGAGGCTGATGGTGCGGCAGTTGGACGCGTGGCAGCTCTGGAGCTTACTGTCTTGGACGAGTAGGTCCGATGCTGTGTACACATGTCGGTACCGTAGCTTCCCTCTGTCGGGGGTTAGGTCCGAGGGTGCTACACAGGTATATAGTCCGAAGCTCTCCCATGAGTGGGATGTAGCTCCGGTTTAACGATGCACGTGGCGGCACTGGGACTAACCGTAGAAGGGACGCAGGTCCGGTTCCGTATGACACGTGGGGCCTTCTGAGGTCTTCAACTCAGACAGGTAAAGTTCCTTTGAGCTCTTTGCAGTTCCAAAGGGTATCCGGTACGCAGGGTACCGATAGTGGCCCCCTGGGCCCACCTCTGGGATAGACTTTTTGGATTAAGTCCTTCTGCCGAAGGTGGGTCCATCCTTTGATTTTTTGCCGTGTCTTCAAGGGTCTTTGCATGTGCCGTTGAGGTGGTGGTTCGCAGTTAAACCATCGTCGCTTGGCGCCTTTAGGATGCGGCAGGTGAGATCTGCGCGAGCGGATCTCACGTAATTAAAGGTCGTCGGTTCCTAATACGAAAACCATATCGGTTCTGCGTGCCCTATCAGGCTACCGCCCTTGGGTTTCCCGCCTCTCATGATGACATCTGTTCGCCTTGGGTAAGGACCTCGACATGATCGTCAAGGTGGCCCCAGGCCCCCTTATCATTGGCAGGGTGAAGTTTTTGAACTGTATCATCAGCTCCTCCGCGGTTTACATCCAAGCGTTGCGGGGGCTTACTTAAGAAGGAAAGCGCGCTCCGTTTGAGGATTCTTTACGCCTTCATTTGAACTTGCGCTTGAATCCTCCAAACTTTTGCTTGCTTTTCATCTCTCGCCCCGCTGTGCCGCGATGAAGTTGGGACTCCCCAAGAGCCACATTGGCAGCCAGAAGGAGTTGTCTAGGGTCCGGTCCTACATGGGCTGGTCCAGTGACTCCTTTGACAACGACATTCGCTGCGGCAAGCTTCCCTTTGAGAAGCAGCGAGCCGGAGATATGGTGTACTTCCTTGGGTACGCCATGGCGGGTTTCATGCCGCCTTTCTCCACTTTCTTTTCGATGCTGCTAGATTTCTATGGTCTGCAGCTCCACCATCTCGGCCCCCACTCAATCTTGCTGGTGGCGACTTTCGTCCACTTTTGCGAGATGTGGGTGGGAGTGCCCCCTTGCATGGAGTTGTTCCAGACTTTCTTCACTGTCCACCCCACCGGGAAGAGTGATAAGTTCATCGGCTTCTACTACTTCGTGAAGCGGAAAAACTCCCCCCTCAAGTACTTGAGGTCCTTTCCTTCCGGTAAGTGGGACGACTGGAAGAAAGACTGGGTGGTCATCACCGTCGAGGGACACGAGAGGCTGGAACTACCTGAAGGCTTCCCCCACATCAACACCGACATTTGGAGTGACGTGCCAGAGCTGTCGAGGCAGTATAGGCCCATTCAGGACATAATCCAGGAGTGCGTCGAAGGTGGGGTGACCCCCCAGATGTTCTTCGGCAACTTCTTGACGAACAAGTGGGCCCCGCTGAGGGCTAGGGGGCGTCCTGCCTGGGTCTTCAGTTGTGAGATGGATACCAACCGCATTGAGGTTGGTTTGGGCACCAACTTGTACGGTGAAGCCTTGAAGACCCATCTCAAGAAGTTCCAGCCTGGGAACATCGTCCCTGGCAACGTGTCTCCACCGGCGGCCTTCCTTCCTCTGAATATGATACCAGAGGAGTGCAGAGAGCTCTGGAGGAAGATGCCGCTGTTGGACGACTTGGGCCTGATGGAGAGGCGATCAACCTCCGGGGTGGTGATCCCCGAAGCTTCAGAAGGTGGCTCCGCTCCCGCACCGAAGCCAAGAGCTGAAGTTGTAGGCAAGGGCAAGGAGTTGGCCGAGCCCTCGATCCGCAAGAGGAAGTTGAAGCATTCTGACAGGAGGTCTGTCAGACCTACTCCTTCCACGACAGCTCCTTCTCCCCGACAGAGGAGGTCTTCTACGGCGGCAACCACTCCAGCATCGGCGTCTCCCCCGGATGCCAGCTCCGGCCATGTGACTCCAGTACCAGAGCCCGCTAAGGACTCTAGGTCCTAGGGTCCTTCTCAGTCGAGGAAGGTCTCGACCAGACGACGCCGATAGTGACAGCAAGCTCTGGGGAGCCTTCCGGAGCTACTACGCCAGTGGCGACAGGATCCGGTCCTGAGCGCCCGGTGAAGAGGTTCCGCACAAGCTGGAGCGGAATCCTTCCAAGGTAAATTTGAATTTTTTACCTCAGTTGATTGTCTTTGTTGTAATCATGTTTTGAGTTTCTTTCTCCTTCATCCACAGGGTACCCAAGAAATGGGTTGAAGCTCCGGTTTCTGCAACAACAACTGATGTTGCGCAGACGGAGGCTCCGACTCCATTTCCAGCGCCGCCCCAAGAGGTGGCTGAGGCTGCGGCAGCTCCGTTGCCAGCTGTCATGGTCCTTGACCTCGAGTCATCCCCTAAAGCTCCTGTGGTAGCGCCGGACCATGGGAATGAAGATGTATCAGCGGCACCAGCTCCGGAGGTTGAAGCTCTGGTTTTGGATGCTAAGATGATGGACGCTCTGGCCTTAGAGCCGAAGGTAGCTGCAGTTCTGGCCCTAGAGCCAGATGTTGTTGAAGCCCCGACAGTGATTCCAGGTGTTGATGAAGTTCTGGCACCTGAGCCGGTTGTCACAGAAGTGTCGGCGCCCGAGCCGCTGGAGGTCGAAGCGCCGGCGCCTGAACCGGCGGCGCAGGAGGCACCAACACCAGAGCCAGAAGTGGCCTCAGCTCTGGCCGAATCTTCAACGCCGGCCCCGGAGGTGACAGCTCCGGAGGTACCCGCACCTGAGCCAAGGTGCCAAGACAATGCGATCGTTCCTCCGTCTGAGGGAGCGGTTGCTGATGACATGGCAGCAGGACCTTCGGAGCCAACTCCGGAGGTAGGAACTTCTATTGCAGGACCTTCCTCGGCGGTGGCCAAGGCTATCCCGGAGGGCGGCCCTAGTGTCGTGGAAGCTCAAGGCACTGCTCTTGTAGAGTGGGACCCGATTTTTGTTACGGAGAACCCGCTGGAGCCAGCAGAGAAGACCCCGGCAGGTCCGGAGCCAATCCCTTTGTCGCTGTCTATCGACAACGCCTGCTCCAGCCTTCATCAGGTCCAGCTAGCCTTTTACCACGACAGCAAGGCCCTCGAGGAAGAGCACCAAACCCTTAGGAGGTGGCACAACCGGCTCCAATTCAAGATCAAGCTGGCACAGACGAGGCTGGCCGACGACAAGGAGTGGGTGAAAAGGGAGAAGGTCTGGTTGGAGTACTGGGGTCAACTGCTGGATGAGAGGGAAAGCATGACGCGATCCCTCGACAACTAGTCCCGAAACATCCACGAATAGGTTGTGGCTGCTAATGAAGCAGCGAATGACCGCCAAGAGAAGCTCAGCGCCATCCACGACAGCCTCGTCAAGCGCTGGGAGGTTCTTGAGGAGCGGGAGAAAAAGATCATAGATGAAGAGCAAAAACTCCTGGAGCTGCGTGATGACCTCGTGAAGAGGGAGGAGGAGCTTACTTAGAGGCTGACTCTGGGTGACAAGAGCCTCGTGGAGCGCACCAAAAAGCTGGAGGAGCACTGCAAGAAAGAGGAGAAGAAGGCCTGGCAGCGGGGACAAGACCTCACCAAGAGGGAGAATGAAATTGCTGCCAGGGAGAAGAAAGTGTGGGGTCGGGAGAAAGACCTGGTTGACCGCCGGAACAAGATCCACCTCCGCGAAGAGGAGCTTGGTAAACTCAAAAGGTAGGTTGCTAAAAAGATTCAACAGAACGCCAAAGAGGTCGAGCACCATGCCCGAGAGGATTCGGAGCTTGCGGTGACCAAATGGTCCTTGGAAGACGTACGAGGCTCAAGAGTTGCGGAGTCCCAACAAGTATGGGACTTTTGGGTCAAAGACAATGATGCGCTGACGCCACTGGGCTTCAGTCCGGTGCGCCCGGATGATCCGGAACCGGAGCTGGACCAGACATTGCATGCGTTGAGCTCGGTGGGCAACAAGCTCAACAAGATGGGCGATGTCATCGTGGACCAGTTGGAAACTGAAGGACAATCTCTGGTGAAGAACGTCGCAGAGTACATGCTAATGTGCTACATAAGCCGGGATCCTCATTTCCCACTAGACCCAGTGCTCGTAGGTCCCATCAATGGAGAGGGAGATGCCGCCAAGGCCAGCGTGTCGGAGATTGCCCAGAAGGTTGCCTCATTCTTCCGTAGGATCTAGGACTTTCTCCTTGTACCTCCTGCTTGTATCTTCTCTTCTTTTCTCTAATTTTGTAATCTCTTGTCTCCAGATTAATGAAATCCAAGAATTTTATGAATATCATTTTTTGTCTTCAACACCTTTGTCCCACTTGGCCCCCTGGTAGATGTACACAATTTGATTATAAACATGTACCAAGAGGATGTAGCATTTTGTTGAAGACATGCGTGCTTCGAACTTGTAGTTTGTAGGTCCGAAGTCGTCGATAGTAGGGGCTCCCTGATGTTGTTGGAGCTTAGTAGCTTCGGCAGTGACCCTTGTCAACACGTAGAGCGTCGACAGTTAGTCCTCTGGGGTTGTCGGAGCTTGGTAGCTCCGGCAGTGACCACTGTCAACACGCGGTGCATCGACAGCTGACCCCACTGGGGAGTCTTCCCACCATCTTTTCTTCACGTTGACGATTTGCCCCTGGATTTGCCAGAACTTAGTAGCTCCGACGACGCCTACTATCAATGTTTGAAACATCGACAGCGGGCCACCTTAGGAGGTGTCGTAGCATTGATAGCTCCGGCTTAATCCACCATCATCATGAGATGTTTATTTTTCCTACACAATGAAGTCAAGAAAAACAGTAAAATCCATTTCATATCTATAACTCATTTGCGGGTTACTATTCTGAAAAGAAACTCTTAGGTCGACAACAATTCTTTATACAATCAAGTGCATTGGCTTGTTTTCTCCAGGTCCGATCGTTTCCTGGACTCGCCTTACTTCGGCCTGCCGGGGTTTAGGTAGAGTGCCGTACTTAGGGTGCTGGACCAGGCTAAGTCGATGGCACACTCCGGACCTAGATTGGCTTGGCGGCATTCAGGCGAGTAGGCCATTCAACAATGTTAAGACCCGAAAGAATTACCAATGCAACTTGAATTATACATGAATTGTTCGAGCTAAAGATTCTTTAGGATTGCACAACTTTGTTATAGACAAGAAAGAGAAAAATAAAAAATATTGAGCCTGTACAAAATAAATGCACGTGGAGTCTGTTTTCACATAATGGTGTCTTTCATTTTAGGTCTGAGGTACAGGGGAAACAAGTACACTCTTATGGTACGTAACCAGGCTAAGTGTGTTGTGTTTCTCGTTTAACCCAAGGTAGCTAGGTACACTTTTAGCTCTGAGGCTGTGATGAGTGTTGCCTAAACTTTGCGGACCTTCCGAGAAAGGTCCGACTGTTCTATCGGAGGAGCTACCCGACTCTGTACAATGACGCTATAACATACATCATATGTAATTACAGACTCACCTCCGTGATATTAAGCATAGAACTTACGAAGGTGCTCAATGTTCCAAGGATTGGGGAGCGGTGTCCCATCCTCGGTTGCCAAGCGAACGCATCCGGGACGGGATACTTTGATCACTCGGAAGGGTCCTTCCCAGCTGGGGAAAGTTTTTTAACCCTTCTCGAGTTTGTATTCTCCGTAGCACCAGATCGCCTTCCTCGAGTTGTTGGCTGTGAACATTCCTTTAGTGATAGCGACGAAGAGCTTGGCGGTATCGGGCATTTCGAACAGCTGCTCGGCACGTATACTCTTCAACGAGGTCATGGTCTTCACGCCGGAGCTGGTCCTCCGTGGCATCATCGAAGGTTCGGACCGGAGCAACCCCAAGGTGATTTCTTGAGGAAGGACTCCTTCAGCTCCGTACACCAAGAAGAAGGGTGTCTCTCCAATTGATCGGTTTGGACTTGTCCTGTTTGCCCACAAGGTGGGCAGAAGCTCTTCGATCCAGTTGGCTCCATGTTTTTTCAGGCACTCATATGTGCGAGTCTTGAGTCCATTTAGGATTTATGCATTTGCTCTCTCAGCTTGGCCATTGCTTGCCGGGTGAGCTACGGAAGCGTAGGTGACCTGAATGCCGAGGTCTTCGCAATATCCTTGAAATGCAGAGCTTGTGGATTGGGTCCCATTGTTAGTTATGATCTTGTTTGGGACTCCAAATCTGCATACTATGGACTGCAAGAAGTTGATAGTTGATTGCTTGTTTATTGTCACAACTGGAGTTGCTTCCGGCCACTTGGTGAACTTGGCGACGGCAACGTACAGGAACTTGTAACCTCCGACGGCTCTTGGGAAAGGTCCCAAGATATCCATCCCCCACAAAATGAATTGCCATGTAGGAGGTATAATTTGTAAGGGTTGAGCTGGTGTGTGAATTTGCTTTGCATGGAACTGGCATGCTTCGCATTTCTTCACCAGACCGATTGCATCCTGTAGTGCTGTAGGCCAGTAAAAACCATGCCGGAAGGCTTTACCGACCAACGTGCGGGAAGACGCGTGGTTCCCACACTCTCCTCCATGGATTTCCGCGAGGAGCTCACGGCCTTCTTCCCTTGTAATGCACCACATTAGGACGCCATTGGCACCACGCCGGTAGAGATCCCCTTCTACCAGTGTGTATCTTTTAGCCAATCTGACTATTCGGTCAGCGGATACATTACCTTCAGGAAGAAGTTGTCTTTCAAGTAGCTTCGGATCTCCGAGATCAATGCATTGGAGCTAACTTGAGCATTTGAGTCTTGCGTGCTGGGTTGCTCGGAGCTTCCTGCGGCACCTACGGCCCTTGATGGATGCCATGGTAACAAGGCCATCGGGACTGCCAGCTTCGAGGTGCTGGTCTCGCCCCCTTCGCTCAGTTTGGCAGGCTGAGATGTTGGTCTTGACAATCTCTGGACGAAGGTTCCGTCAGGAACCAGAGCTCCAGTTGAAGCTTTCGTCGAGAGTTCGTCAGCTTCAGCATTTTTGAAATGTTGTACATGGCAAAGATCCAAGACGTCGAAGTTCTTTTGAAGCTTCTGGACTTCAAGTAGGTATGCAGCAAGTTGTGGGTTGTTGCAGCAGCATTCACCTTTGACTTGTTTTATGACGAGATGCGAATCACCCTTTACCAATAGCTGCTTGACACCATATGATAGTGCCACCTTGAGCCCATAGTTTAGTGCTTCATACTCTGCCATGATGTTGGTCGCCTTGAAGTCAAGGTGAACCATGTATTTGACCTTCTACCCAGTCGGAGCGAGGAGAAAGACTCCAGCTCCGGCCCCCTACTTCTGCACGGAGCCGTCGAAGTAGAGAGTGCAATGAGGCTCGATGAAGACCGAAACCTTAGGTTCCCCATATGCTCACTGGGGCCCCAGGATTTGATGGAGAGGGGGTCCATTCCGCCACGAAGTCCACCAGTGCTTGACTATTGATTGCTTGTCTTGGGACGAATTCAAGATCGAACTCGGCCAGTTCCGCTGCCCACTTTGCAATGTTCCCAGTAGAATTGGGGTTATGCAAGATTGCGCGCAGTGGATAAGAGGTTACCACTGAATTCTTGTGAGCTTGGATTTAGTGATGAAGCTTCCTAGAGGCAATGAGAACTGCGTACAGCAGCTTATGCACCTCCAAGTATCGAGTCTTGGCATCATGGATTACTTCACTGATGAAATACACTTGGCGTTGGACTGTCTGGACCCTCCCGGAGGGGCCCGGAGCTTCCTCCTCATCAACCCGGGCCCTCCTGGAGGGGTCCAGACCTTCTTCGGGGACCTCCAGGTTATTGCTTGAAGAACCCGGAGCTTCTTCTGAAGTGACCCGGACCTTCCCGAAGGGGTCTGAATATTATTGTTCAGCAACAGTAACTCCTTCATTTGAAGGAGGTTGATCCTCTGGTGTCTCTCCTTGAGGATCCGGGTCTGGGAGCTGGGACCTAGACTCGCCTTCAGGTAGCTCCGGACCCTCCCGAAGGGGTCTATATTCGTGAACTGGAGATAGTTCTGGTCTTTTTGCAACCAGAACCATGCTGACAACTTCGTCAGTTGCCGAAATGTAAAGCAGAAGTGGCTCACAAGGATTCAGAGCTACTAAAGTTGGTAGAGTGGTGAGGAGCTGCTTTAGCTCTTGGAAAGCCTTTTCTGCTTCTTTAGACCATTGGAATGGTCCGGACTTCCTCATTAATCTGAAGAAGGGTAGCGCCCGTTCCGCTAGTCTTGAGATGAACCGGCTGAGAGCAACTAGACATCCAGTCACCATCTGGTCGTCCTTTATGCGGGCTAGTGGCCGCATGTCTTCAATAGCTTTAATCTTCACCGGCTTTGCTTTTATTCCTCGGTGGTTCACCAAGAAGCCAAGAAACTTTCCGGAGCTAACCCCGAAGACACACTTGTCTGGGTTTAGCTTCGTGTGTTTGACTCGCAACTTGTCGAAGATAGCTTACAAGGTGTCAACGAATAACTCCTTGTTCTTGATCTTGACGACGATGTCATCGACGTACACTTCCACTACATCTCTGATAAGCTTTCCAAAAGTTTTGTACATAGCTCGTACCAACGTTGAAGCAACATTTTTGAGACCGAATGGCATGGCCGTGTAACAGTATAATCCATCTACTCTGATGAAAGAAGTATGCTCTTCATCTTGCCTAGACATTCTGATTTGGTGATACCCAGAATATGTGTCTAGGAAGCACGGTAATTCACACCGGAAGGTGGAATCCACTATCTTATCTATTCTAGGTAGTGGGAATGGATCCTTAGGACATGCCTTATTCAGTGTAGTGTAGTCGATACACATCCGAAGCTTCCCGCCGGCCTTAGGTACAACGACTGGGTTTTCCAGCCATTTTGGGTGTAAGACTTCTCGGATGAATCCAACTTCGAGCAATTTTTTCACTTCTTGACGTATGAAGTTTTATCGCTCAACTGATTACTTCCGAGGCTTATGATGTATAGTCTGAGCGTCGGGATAAATCTTCTGATTGTGCTCAATCACTTCCCTATGGATCCAACACATTTGTGATGGTTGCCAGGCAAACACATCAACATTAGCCCGGAGGAAAGTGATGAGCGCGAGTTCCTATTTGTCATTCAGACCTCCCGATATACGGGTGGTCTGAGCGGCATCGGAACCAATTTGGATGACTTTGATGGGGATGTCGGTGTCGCCGCTTTGTTGCACGCGAGGTGCGGAGGTTGAGCCTCGATGACGAATGCTCGAAGGCTTCGGAGCTTGCTCCTTTCTGGATTCTTCCTACTGTGCTATAGCAAGCGCATGGAGTTCTTCTAGAGCAGTAACTCCAGCGGTGCGATCTCTGCGGATTCGGAGAACACCCGCTGGTGTTGGCATCTTCAACACCAAGTAGCCATAATGAGCAATATCCATGATTTTGTACAAGGCTGGCCTACCCAAGAGGCGTTGAATGGCAAGTTGATCTGCGCCATGTCGAAGACCAACTTCTCGGTCCTGTAATTTTTCTGGGCCCCAAAGGTCACCGAGAGATTTATGGCACTGACTGGAGTGATGGCCTCCGGACCTACTCAGAGAAAGGTCGGGAGGGGCGAAGATCCGAAGGTCGGGGCTGAAGCTTGACGAAGGCCTCGAAGCTTATGAGGTTCATCCCTGAACCTGCGTCCACCATTACATGGTGGAGCTGGATGTTGTTGATGGTCGGAGATACCATCAATGAAAGTTGACCAGCTCAGAACATGTTTCGAGGGCAGTCCGAAGCATCGAAGGTGATGGCAGTGTCCATACACTTTCGTGGTGGCTCTGCCCTGGTGGTGGGAGCTACAGAGGCCATGTCCCGCCGCATTGTCTTGAGGACACGGCGGGAGGTGATGTCCCATGAACCACCAAAGATGGTGTTCATGGTCTTCCGACGCTCATTGTCGGAGACGTCAGATTCATTGTCAGCTGAGGTGTAGACAGCCTTCAAGACCTTCTTGGGGTCCTGAAAGCCTAACTCCTCTTCAGCCGGAGCTTCGTCGACTTTTTGTTTTCCTTCCCTTTGATGGAAAGGAACTTCTTCCCGGCGCTTGTTGTAGCACTCGGCGAGGTTTTGGACATCTTGGTAGCCTTCCAGGTTGTGGTTGTTCGTCTTGTGTATAGGACACCACATCTTGGAGCTTCCACCATCTTCAGATGATGGCTGAGGTCGTTTCTCGAGGCGTGGCCCCGGCTACCCGGAGTTGCGGCAGCAGCGGCGGTGGGTGTGTAGGCCGATGGCTTCTTCTTGCCGTTGGACTTTTTCTTCTACTTGCCACTCCGGAGGTAGCGGCTTCACCCTTGGAGGACTTTTTGTTGTCTTCCAGAGGTGGTTGGGAGTGCATTTCATGGCCCTCCGCAGCTTTGGCACATTTGTCTGCCAAGCTGAAGAGCTCCGTGATGCTGGTGAATTCCTTGGTCGCCAGCTTCTTCAGCATCGTCTTGTCTCGAACGCCCTATCCGAATGCCACAATAACAGAGGCGCTTGAGATAGAAGGAATGGTGTTTCGTACCTCGGAGAACCTCTGGATGAAGGATCGTAGGGACTCTCCCCCCCCTTATGCTTCACAGAAAAAAAGGCCCAGTTCGGTGCCTGGTCGGGTGTATGAACATTGACAATGAACTGTTGGTATAGTTCCACCCAACTGTTGATGGAGTTGGGCGGAAGTCTCATGATCCAGGACCTGGCGGTCCTAGTTAAAGCCACGGGGAAATAATTGGCCATCACACCTCGTTGCCTCCAGCTGCGAGGATTGCGGTGGAGTAGATTTTGAGAAATTCAGCGGGATTGACAATCCTGTCAAATATCTCCGGCAGGTGAGGCCGGAACTTCTGCGGCCATCTGACCATGCGTTGGTGCATGGCCAGGACAGAACAACCTCTTCCTACTCACTCGGGAGCAGGACTGTCCTGAGCCTCTCGCCTCTCGCGAGCACCCTGGATGTGGAAGCGGTCGTCCTGTTGATGGTAACGGTGATCGAGCTCTGCCCAGAGGTCATGAGTTGAAAGCCTGGTTACCGTGTGAGTACGTCGCGCCCTAGAAGGAAGCGACGTTGCCTGCTGAGATGCAACACGCCTCCTGTGTTGTGAAGCGTGTGGACCAAGTCTACCCGACAAGGTCCGATGTTGCGATTGGGCCCGCCCCGAGGGGGAGGACCTTGATAGCTGATGCCATCGGCTGCTGCCTCAACCAGATGTTCCACATCAGCTCTCCACTGTTCCATCGCACCCTGGGGTGCTCCTTGAGGTTGTGGACGTTGGTGAAGAGCACGCGCGACATTAATCGCGTGTTCAGGGTTGTTGTTTGCCGATGCAGTGACTGACACAGTTGCCCCATCTCGACATCCAGCTTGATTTGAAGGAGCAGATGGTGGCGCCGGTGGCATGACTCCTGCTGGAGCCACGACACCTGCTTGCTGCTACATGTTGGAGGGGTTACCTCCAGCAGGTTGCACAGCGTGGTTGCCGTTGGATGATCCAGCAGCAGAGTTCACCATCTTCCAATCTCGGGTGCCCCTTCCTGGCGCGCCAACTATTGGAGTGTGATTCCGGCAATTCTCCCGATACTACTGTTGGCAGCCCACGGAGTTTGTAGTTCGGTTGTGGACGTGCAGAGATTCAGAACACGATGGCAAGTTGACACAAGGATTTACGTAATTTGGGCCGCTTGAGCGTAATACCCTACTCCATGGGTGTGTGTTGTTGTTGTATTTAGCGGTTGAGCGCTTGTGGGCGTGTGTAGCCATTGAGTGTGTAAGTCCCCTCTTTGTATCGCTCGATTAGTCCTTTTATAGTACAAGGACTGGTCGTTACATCGTTAGCCTGGCCCGACATGTGGCCCTGGTGGTTACTGACGTTTAATACAAAATTAATGAGCTTAATTACCCTTAATAGCGTGGTAACGCGCCTTGACAGTGGCGTTACTAGTATTAAGGGCCCTTCGATCGTGTGCCATTAAGATAGCATTAATGGCACTTGATCGGGTCTTGAGGCTTTAATTGTTCCATGAAGGTCCGAGACATTGAAGGTCCTCCACTCTGCTTGTTGAGGCTGAAGGTCCGGCAGTTGGACGCGTGGCAGCTTCGGAGCTTACTGTCTTTGACGAGTAGGTCTGGTGCTGTGTACACGTGTCGGTACCGGAGCTTCCCTCTGTCGGGGGTTTGGTCCGGGGGTGCTACATCGATATCTAGTCTAGAGCTCTCCCATGAGTGTGATGTAGCTCTGGTTTAAAAATACACGTGGCGGCACTAGGACTAACCATAGAAGGGAGGCAAGTCCGGATCCGTATGACACGTGGGACCTTCAGAGGTCTTCAACTCAGACAGGTGAAGTTCCGTTGAGCTCTTTGCAGTCCCAAAGGTTATCCGATACGCAGGGTACCGACACCAACAAATCAATGAGGGTAACCATCTAGGGGGAGAAAAAGATGAGCATGAAGATTCAAGGCAACAAGTGCCACATAGAAGAGTACAACAATGCATCCAAGAGATCACCCCGTCGACATCATAATCGGTGACATCCAAAAGGCAGTAACAACTAGATCTCGAATTGCTAATTTTTGTGAACATTACTCGTTTGTATTGCCTTTGGAAACTCACAGGGTTGAAGATGCATTGAAAGATCTGGATTGGGTGGTGGCAATGCAAGAATAATTTAACAACTTCAAACAGAACGAGTTGTGGGAACTTATCGAAAGGCCCGAGTTCAACGTCGTCGGCACTAAATATGTCTTCCGCAACAAACAAGACAAACATAGGGTGGTGCAAAGAAACAAGGCACGACTTGTGGCCGAAGGGTATTCACAAGTCGAAGGTTTGGATTTTGACGACACTATTGCTTCCGTAGCTAGGCTTGAATTGATTAGAATATTACTTGCATATGCTACTCACCATGATTTCAAGCTCTATCAAATGGATGTGAAAAGTTCCTTCCTTAACGGACCAATCAAGGAGGAGGCATACGTGGAGCAACCCACGGGCTTCGAAGATCAAGAGTTCACCGACCATGTGTTCAAACTGCGTAAGGCTCTCTACGGCCTCAAACTAGCTCCTAGAGTTTGGTATGAATGCCTTATAGATTTTTTAATTGAAAATAGATTTAAGAGTGGCAAAGCTGATTACACATTGTTCACCAAGCACTTTGCCAATGATTTATTTATATGTCAAATTTATGTTGATGATATTATATTTGGTTCAACTAACAAATTCCTTTGTGAAGAATTTAGTAAGATTATGATAGATAGATTCGAGATGTCTATGATGGGAGAACTGGCATACTTCTTTGGATTCCAGGTGAGACATCAAAGGGAAGGAATGTTCATAAGCCAAACCAAGTACACTCAAGACATACTCAAGAAGTTTGGAATGGACAAGGCGAATCCTATAAAGACTCCCATGGCAACAAATGGACACTTCGATCTGAATTAAGATAGACCAAGCGTGGATCAAAAGGTATATCGCTCCATGATTGGATCCCTACTTTCTTATGTGCATCTAGGCCTGATATTATGTTGAGTGTATGTTTGTGTGCAAGATTTCAAGCCAATTCTAAGGAGTGTCATTTGACAGCCAAAAATAGAATCTTGCGATATTTAGTTCATACACCCAACCTAGGCCTTTGGTATCCTAAAGGTTCCAAATTCAATCTCATTCGATACTCTGATGCAGATTATGTCGGATGCAAAGTAGATAGAAAAAGTACCTCTGGTACATGTCAATTCATAGGTAGATCCCTAGTTTCTTGGTCCTCCAAGAAACAAAACTCCATTGCCCTATCCACGGCCGAAGCGGAGTACATTGCAGCCGGAAGTTGTTGTGCACAACTCCTTTGGATGCGACAAACTCTAAGGGTTTACGATTACAATATGAGTTGAATTCCACTCCTTTGTGATAATGAGAGTGGCATTAAAATTGTCCATAACCCCGTTGAGCACTCTAGGACCAAACACATAGACATCCGACATCACTTTCTATAAGACCACTCAAATGAAAGGCGACATAACCATTTCCCATGTCAACACTGAAAAACAACTAGCTGACATATTTACCAAGCCACTTGATGAAAAACATTTTTGCGAGCTCTGAAATGAACTAAATATACTTGATGCTCGGAACGTGGCTTGAAAACTTGGATACCTTTATGGCTTATTTATAATCCATTGATTGTGTTATGAAAATCATCTCTCTCTATTTTCTATGAAAAAAATATTTCAATTACTTGATCTTGGTGAATTATGGTCATAGCTTGATTGTTGTATGTTTACTGATCATATTCATCAAGATTATTTGTGTGTTTTGCCCCCCTATTTTCTTTGTAAGTACCTTTGAATATATACAAATGGTCTAAATGATTTTGTTCTGGTGACCACAGACTAGTCTGTGGTTGTCCGGACTAGTCCGCACACTGTCGACTAGTCCGGAGAGGTCCGGTAGTCTGGACTAGTCCGGTTGACCTCGGACTAGTCCAATTTTTCGACTCCAGAACCCTAAGGTCACTAAACCCTAATCTTCTTCATCCTCACAACTTCCCTCATACTCTCTCTCTCTCTTCACTCGTGCGCCCCTAAGGTAATTTGGCGATTTCTCCACCAAATCTCTTCAAATCTCCGTGGAAAATGATCTTCATCGCAAGGGGATCGAGGACCACGGACTTGTCCGCACCAAAAACGCCTTCAACCTCAAGAATTGAAGGATTTTGGTAAACTTTCTCCAAAACCCTAGAACCATAAATTTCTTGTGTTGTGGACCAAATAGCTTAGCTCTAATTGTTAGTACATGATTCCCTGTTGTACTACATCTACATTAAGCTATTTTCGCATTGAGAACCACCATTGATCTGATAGTTAGGGTTTGAGCTATTGAACACCAGACTAGTCCGGTCTCGGTACGGACAAGTCCGGTCCTCCGGACTAGTCTGCACTTGAGCACCAGACAAGTCTGATTTTAACTGAACTTAACATTATATTCCAACTACTCAATGCATCTCCTTGCCATCAATTATCGTCCATTGCATTGTGTAATCCTATTGTCAGGACAATGTCGAGCTCCAATGATGAGATCTCCGATTTTGAGGCCTAGTTGGACCAAGAGTCTTTGCTTCAGTCCTCGACGGGCCAAAGCAAGAAGAGGCAACACCGTGCCGCTGACCCGTCGCCCACTCCACCTCAGGTGCGGCGAAAGGTCATGGCCAAGAAGCCTACATTTAAAGGAATGGAAGCAGCTAGCCCTAGCTTGGCAGCTCCTCGCCAAACTAAGGGCAAAGGGAAAGGGATCGCCACCGGTCCCATGGGTCCTCTCCAGATGAGTGCTCCAAGGCAGGGAAACAGAGACCCCAATGTAGAAAAGTTCAATGGCAAAGGAAGCGATGTCGCTTCAAAGCTCATGCAAATTGACTGTTACAGCAGATCCAAAAAGGTAGTTGATGCAAGATTTTGGAGCAACATCCACACCGACTATTATAGTTCTGTGTATCTTACGATGAAGACTCCGGTGGTACGAAGCCATTGGATCGACTGGATCCACTTTGAGAGGGAGAGTTGCGCAGCCTTTGATGAAGTGATACAAGCTGTAGAGGGGCATGGGCTTAAAGAATTGTTTGCTTTCAGGCGCAACTGGAATGATGAATTCATAGCCCAATTTTATGCAACCTGCTATTTTCTAGTGATGAAGAGGAGAGGGTGACTTGGATGACTCACTGATCCAAGTGCACTATTACTTATGATGAGTTTGCAAGACAACTGCATCTTGAGGACACTAGCAGCAATGAACTCATCATTCACAACATTGGTGTTCAAGAGAAGGATAAAATGGACTTCCTTTATGACACTCGCCTGAAGTACAACCCTCCATCAACCAAGAACATGAAGCCTTTCTTCATGGTTCTCAATAGGGTACTAAGGAAGACCATAGCTCCAAAAGATGGAGATGCAGGAAGTGTCCAAGGCTACCTAAGGACACTGATGAAGGTGATAATAAAAAACAGGAAGTTTGATGTCTTTGACTATATCTGGAACGACATGGTGAATATCTCCTGCACCCCTAACCGTTCCTGTGGCTATGTGCCCTATATCATGTTCATGACATAAAAAGACACAGGAATCGAGTTTGTGAAGATTTTTGAGCACACTCCTCTGAGGCCACAGAAGCCTTCCCAAGCCACTCTCCCAGCTGCTCTATCTCCTGTATCTAGTGCGAAAGCTCCCAGGAGGGCCCAGGCTAAAGCAAGACCCCCATCAAGTACAGGAGCTGCTACTTCAAAGAAGGGGTCCCCTAGTGGCATCTTGAAGTACTTGGCTGCCATCTTTGGCTCCTGAAAGAAGGCTGAAGTGAAAATCCATAAGTTGAACAAGGCAAGGAAGGACGATATGAGATACATAAAGCAAAATGTCAACCAAATCTGCCAGAAGTTGGAGATCGAGCCTATTGGATCTCCCATTATCTCCGGTGATTCAGCTTTAGACTTCTCAGAGCTGCCACCTCTCTCTCCCTCTGAGCTCACCTATTTTGGTGTTGGGGGCACTTCGAGTGGATCCGCTCCTCCGCCTCCTCCGCAGCCTGGAGATGAAGACAATGAGAGGACCGACAGCGAGGAGTGAGTTGACAGCGACCTCTAGATCCCTCCCCTCCTTCCTTTTGGTGCCTTGATGCTAAAGGGGGAGAGATTGAGGGGGAGTCACTAGGACTAGCTGTAGATTGAGAGACAAGAGATTCATTTGCATCTTTTGGTTCCTATCATGCTTTTGGGTTGTAAAACTGATCTCTATTATGCTTTTGGGTTGTAAAACTGCTATTATGCTTTTATTATGTTTCTAATCATGGTTATGAAGTGTGTGATTGTGCTTGGATATAATCTACGGTTGTGCTTTGAAATGGACATATATGCTTAATGTTGATTTGATTATGTCAATTATCTCATTTTCATCACGATTATTGCTTACACACACTTAGTTTTGCACCCCACCATAAAGAGTGCACATATGTCTTATGTTTTCATTGCTTAACTTGTTCCAAGCTCATATGTGCACACTTTATGAAAATCTGAATTTTTTATCATATTTGTGAAATCTCAATTGGTTGTCATCAATCACCAAAAAGGGGGAGATTAAAAGTGCATCTAGGCATCCCTTGTGGGTTTTTGTTGATTTATGACAAACAAATGGGATCCTAATCAAATTGTTGAGATGAGCGCAGGTTTCAATAAAATTATGAAGAAAGCGCAAAAGGAAAGGAGAGTGAATAATCAAGTTGAAAAGAGCTCAAGAAGATGAATAGAATACTTTTTGTGTATGGAGTGTGTTGGAGAAACACACCCCAAGAGCTCAAGCAAAATACACCACTGTCACTGCACAAGTTTACACAGGTCCGAAGTAGTCCGATGTTCACTGGACTAGTCCGATAACCTCTCTGTCCAAGATCAGACAAGACCTCCCAGTGCAGACTTGTCCGTACCGGGCTAGTCCGATAACTTACGGACCTGACCGATAATCCTTCTGATCAATATCGGACAAGTCTGATATTCCACAGACTAGTTCGAAATATCGAACAATTCCTTAGCCCCTCAAAATTCCACAACACCAGACTAGTCTGATATACTCTCTGACCAAAATCGAACAAGTCCTCCAAGTGCGGACTTGTCCTAAATTCACTAAGGGTTTCACAACGACCGAACTAGACCGATTTGTGTCAGACTAGTCCGAACAACTCCAGAGACAAAGTCGGACTAGTCCGCCCATTGCCGGACAAGTCCGATAATTCATGACACTTACGGTTTCCCACATGCCGCACACCAGACTAGTCCGGAGTCCAGCACGGACTAGTCCGGACATCGCAAACACTAACGGTAACCTTTGGAAACACTAGTATAAATAGAGGTGCACGACCCAACTATGATCTCTCTCGACTCCCTGCGCCGTCACACCCTCCAAGAGCCTAGAAAACATGTCTCTCCACACAATCCAACGAAAGAAAGATCAAATCCTTGAGGATTAATCATAGATCAAAGGAGAGACACATTCTTCATGACTTGAGCTCTTGGGTTTGATTCTCTCACACACTCTCGCTGTTTCATTGCATACTTTTCGAGTGTGTTTGGTGGTGTTTTTTAGTTGTAAATGTTGGGGAGCCCTCAACTTGTGATAAGGCCCGTTGAACACGGTTATTTTACCCCCTTCGTGATTATTGGAAGAGAATCGACCTCCGTGGTGACTCGACGAGGGTAGGGTTGGTGACGACACGATCCTTTCGTGGGCTCCTCAACATGGTGTAGATTTCCACTGAGGTGTCGAACCACTGGATAAAAATCATTGTCTCCTTTGTTTTGTTCTTTTGTTCTATCTATATATAGTGATCTAGGGTTTGCTTAATCTAGTTAAATTTGTGTTAAAACTTTGAATCTAAAGTTAACTTGTGCCACATCTAGTATCATTGATGAAATACATTCAATTTACAACTTAATTTCCGCTGCATAAAGTTTCTGGTTCAAAATCATTGATCAAACTTGATCAATCTAGTCCGCACACACCGGACTAGTCAGCACACACCGGACTAGTCCGCACCCTATCGGACTAGTCCAATTTCTTTGTATTTGATCAGGCTGCTAAGTGTTTTAGGTTCCGACAAAAAATTCAAAAGAAATCCTATTCACGCCCCCTCTAGGCTACATTCAGTTTTTAGTGCTACACATGTAACACCTCGTAGGTCAGTAGTTGGGTACAGAAATCCTCAATTGGATCATAAACTTGTTGTTTTATCTCAGCTTTCTCGTGTTATTCCTGCTGGACATCGTGTGACTCAGTACTGGATTCCTAAATATCTTTTGACTAACCCAGTATTGAGTCATCGACGTATTGTGCTTCTATGTAGCTTACACGCTTAAGGAAGGAGAACATTTGGATTGTGAATTCAGGCTGCTCACGCCACATGACTGGTAACAAAGAATGGTTCTCCTCCCTCTCTTTTGTGTCACATGTAGAGAATGTTACTTTTGCCGATAATTCTTCAACTCCTATAATTATTAAGGGATCGGCTAGAGTAAATAATCACTACACTTCGAAGGATGTGGCACTTGTTAAAAAATTGAAATACAACTTGCTTTCTGTTTCACAATTGCTAGATGAAAATCTAGAAATTACTTTCACTAAAAATTGCTGCAAGGTTGTAGATTCATATAGTGAGCTCATTTTTAACATGTCTCAGTCTGGAAGAGTTATTAAAGCTGATTTTGATATGTCATCCTCTAAGCATAGGTGTATAGTTGCTAATGTTATGAAATACTTATATTTATGGCATCGTAGACTTGGTCATGTAGGCTTTGATCATCTCACTCGTGTTAGTACTTTTGATCGCATACGTGGGCTGCCTAAGCTTAAAGGGGATAAAAAACTTGTGTTCTCTTCTTGTACACATGCTAAGATGGTTGCAGGTTCACACGCTCCTCTCACAATGACCATGACAACTGAATCGGGGCAACTTTTGCACCTTGACACCATAGGTCCTTCATGTGTTCAATCTTTTTGAGGTAAATGGTGCGTTCTTGTGAGTGTTGATGATTATTCTAGATACTCTTGGGTCCACTTTATGACATATAAGAATGAAGCTTTTAGTCACTTAGAACTTTATTTCTTAGATTATCAATTGATCACCCAGGATCTTTAAAAGCCATTAGAAGTTAAAATGGACCGAATTTAAAAATCAATCGTTTGATCACTTTTGTGCTGAAAATGGAATAGATCATCAATTTTCTTCACTCTATGTACCTCAACTCATAGGCCTCAAAATAGCATCGAGCATTGCCGTAGTTGCTCATTTTATACAGAATGGTGTCGAAGAGAGAAAAAACAGAACCTTAGTTGGTATGGCTAGGACGATGCTTGATGAATATCAATCTCCTAGGAAATTTTGGGCTGATGCAATTGCAACCGCTTGTTATGTCTCAAAACGTGTTTTCTGCGTCCTAAGCTAGGAAAGCACCATATGAACTTTGGTTTGGACATAGGCCTAGTTTCACACACTTTTGGGTCTTTGGTTGCAAATGCTTTGTTAAGAAACATGGTAATCTTGATAAATTTGAACCTAGATCTGTTGATGGCGTGTTTCTTGGTTATCCATCTCATACTAGAGGCTACCGTGTGCTTTTACTTGACACTACCTAAATTGTGGAGACTTGTGAGGTTTCTTTTTATGAAGCTAGCTCTGCTACTAGCTCTAATATTGCAGGTCCATATCCACATCTACAGGGGGAGTATTTTCATAGAAGAAGACGAAGAAGTGATGTTGCTGCCTGAAAATTTAGAAGCAAATGACGTTGATCACGCTGCTGATTTTGCACCACTGCCAACACCAACAACTACTGCAGCTTGTGCAGATCGTCCTCAAGCCACATGTTCTTCAATATTTGACACATGAAGAAGAAGGGGCTTGTGAAATGTCTACTCCCATCCGCTTCCTCAAAAGTCATCCTACAGAACAAATCATTGGAAGCTTGCACAAACGAGTTACACGGTCCAGGTTTTGCAGTCCAAAATCTCACGCTCATTCTGCTTTTGTTGCTTCTTTTGAACCCAAAGATATATCACACACACATTAATGAATCTTAGATTATTGCCATGCAAGAAGAGTTAGAAAAATTTGAAAGAAATAATGCTTGGAAACTTGTACCTCCATGTGACACCCAGTTCCAAAAAAAAGAACCAAGTGCAGTATATGTGTCCCCAAGATGTTTAACCCACATACACAAGTGCATCACAAACAATATACAGGAAATTACCACATCAAAAATTAATTAAGAAGGTACTTTTATTACAATCTTCAAATAATCCCCAAATTACAAACTCTAATGACATAATCAATAAGTTTGGAACTAATGCAACAGAAATAATCTAATTAAGCAACTAAGCACACTAAGCAACTGAGCATAGGGAAGTAGCGCGGCTCGAAGCAACACCACAGGCAAGTCGACGGCAGCACACGGCGTAGTACTCCGCATTATCCTCAGAATACTTCCAAACATCACCTGAAACTATTGGTGGGGGAATTGCAAGGGTGAGCACATGTCGTACTCAACAGGCGTGGGAAAATAATGACAAGAATCTTAAACAAGGAGTCGATAGTAAGTAATGGATAAATGCTGAAAAGTACATTTAAAATATGTAAAGAAAGCATCCTACGATGTCTATGTGAATTAATCCCATTATATCCCAAATAGTAACCAATATCGAGTCCATTACCATCAATTACCATTATATCACATCCATCCATAATTATCCATCCAATTACCAAATTCATACCATTATCATTAACCATTACCATTTATCACCGTTCGTAGCTATAACCAAACTCAAATCATAATCCAACCATAACCATCCTAAATCCCAAGTTCCCCTCTAATCATGTAGGTCATCCAGGTGCTCTTAACTGGGAGCACAACTATTATGATACTTTTAGACACTCTGCAGAGGTTGTACCACTTTACCCACAAGTTCGTGATTTCATCACCCGTCGGCGACTAAAGAAACATCCCTTATGCCAACTACACTTCCTTAGGTGCAAGGCCAAGAGATCACAAAATAGCCTTTACAAAGGGACTATCAGCATATTCATACCCACTGAGGTTTTACCGGTGGTGATGCCTCCAACTGAGCACATCCAACGAATGGCCTCCTCTTGTGCCGTTCGGATCCCAAGGCAGTCCTGCCACAATCCCGGGGCCAATCCCAATTAATTAGAGCGAAGGAAAAAGGTAAAATTTCATTCACTCTCTACAATACGTTCCAAGCGAGAAGGATGGTCAAACAAGACTAGTAAACACATATCACGAGTTTCCCATCAATTTGACACAAGCATGCAGTTTTGCAAACAAAACATTTAAAAACAGGATCAAAATGATCAAGGTTTCGAAAACACATCTGGAGGTCCTCGACAACACCCTCTAGAGCAACACTTTCTATTATGCGCAAAAGGCATACAAAACAAACATTACAATAAATAAATGCTCATATATTACTCAATATGCCATGACATGCATGAATAATGCAATTATTTGGTGAAACTTGTTAATTAGTTACTATTAATATTTACTAACTAGTTACAATGGCTTCTAACAAGTTTGTATAGGTTTCCAATTGATTTGAACCAAATTGGAATTAATTCATCATCTTCAGTTTCAGGTGGCCGGACAAGTCCGTGCTGGGGTGCGGACTAGTCCGCCTTGGACCAGAAAGTCGATCGGACTAGTCCGCACATGGCCAGACAAGTCCGGTGGCGAGGGTTTTTGGCGAAATTCTAATTGGAGTATAGTTTGAGTGTAATTATGGGACCAAGATTGAAGTAGAAATATGATCTAAGGTAATTATTGTGAATTCAACAACTCAAGGGACGAGAAATCGACAAAACTCGAGATCTTGAGCCTAGATCCAAGGAAGATGCAGAATTGGTAGATAATTGATGACAACATCAATGGGTTAAAGAAGATCGATCTTGCTTGATCCCTCTCTTTCCTCCTTCCCTTCTCTTGGATGTGGTGATTTCCTATTGACGGCGGCTCTCATGAATTACGGTTTGGAGTTCTTCAATCATGACAAAAGGATGAAAAGATGGGATGGTGGGGTGTTTATACAAGGGTGGAGAGGTAGGGTTTGATAGATTTCGAGTTCAAGGTGGTGGAGGCCGTGTAGGGGTCCCACATGGGCTCCACATGGGTTGGACATGATGTTCTTGGGCCCAATTAAGCTAAATACTCAATAACATATCATGGAAGAAAAGATTGAATCTGAGTCGGGCATACCGAACAAGTCCACTAGGGGCTGGACTAGTCCAATTGGGAACAAATACTTGAACGGACAAGTCCAGTTGAGCACCGGCCAAGTCCGATCTTTTCCAGAAAGCAAACGGACAAGTCCGGAGGTCTTCTCAGATTTACAACAACCGGACCAAAGCGAAGAATCAACGGACAACTCCGAAGATTTTCAGTAGTTAGGAACGGACTAGTCCGTCTCAATTAATGGACAAGTCCGGACAATCAACAAAAACTCAATCGGAATAATCTGCGGTAAAAGCATACATGTCCGAGGAGTCAACAGAGAGCAAATCCGGACTAGTCCGAGGTCCAAACCGGACAAGTCCGCAACTATACAAGTTTTTAATTGTTGCTTTGCTTCTAATTTATTTTAAATTTATTCCTTTTTATGTTGCTTAATGTTAAACATGTACAAGAATGTATGCGATGCATGATGGATGAAAATGAGGATTTTAAAAACCTACCACCCTTAATATGAATTTCGCCCTCGAGATTCGACGTAGAAAGAAAGAAATAGGGAAATTCTTTCTCGATCTCATCTTCCAGCTCCCAAGTTGTTTCTGATTCTGTATGATGCTTCCATTGTACTTTGCACCATCGTATCACCTTATTCCTTGTTATTCTCTCATTGGGTTCCAAAATTTTGACCAGTTGCTCGGCGTAAGTCAAATATGCCTCTAATTCCAATTCTTCCAATGGCACTTGTTCTTCCGGTACCCTTAAGCATTTCTTGAGCTAAGAAATGTGAAACACATCATGAACATCAGAAATATGTGCTGGCATCTCCAACTTATATGCCACTTCTCCACATTTGTCCAAAATCTTGAATGGGCTAATATAGCGAGGTGCCAACTTACCTCTAACATTAAACCGCTTATGACCTTGCATAGGTGATACTTTGAGGTATAAGAAGTCTCCCACTTCAAAGTTGAAGCTTCTTCGCATATTATACGCATAGCCTTTTTTATTTTGATTGAGCAGCCCTAAACTTCTCGCGGATTATCTAAACATGCTTTTCAGCTTCCTGCAACACATCATGTCCAAATACTTGGTTCTCTCCTGTCTCATTCCAAAACAAGGGTGTCCTACACTTCCTTCCATATAGTGCTTCATATGGCGACATTTTCAAGCTTGCTTGGTAACTATCGTTGTAAGAAAATTAAGCATACGACAGACTTTTGTCCCAACTGCACCCATGCTTCAAGGCAGAAGCTCTAAACATATCTTCCAATACTTGATTTGTCCTCTCGGTATGTCCCTCGGATTGCGAGTGATATGCTGACCCGAAATTTAACCTTGTACCCGTAGCTTCATGCAGTTTCTGCCAGAACCTAGAGGTGAATTGAGAACCTCAGTCCGAAACTATTTTCTTTGAAACTCCATGTTGGCACACAATATGCTCCATATACAGTTATGCTATCTTTGCCCTGGTATATGTGGTCTTCACGGGTATGAAATGAGCTGATTTCGTCAACCGATCCACAATAACCCAAATTGACTCATACCCGAACTGGGTTTGAGGTAATCCAATAATGAAGTCCATTCCGATTTCTTCCAACTTCCTTTCCGGAATCTTCAATGTCTGTAATAATCCAGCTGGCCTATGAAGCTTAGCTTTGACTCATTGGCACACATCACACAAAGCTGCATATTCAGCTATGTCCTTTTTCATACTAGCCCACCAATAATATGTTTTCAAGTCCTTGTACATCTTCGTACAGCCGGGATGAATTTAGTAAGGAGATCCATGTGCCTCCTTTAATATTGTTTCCCGAATATGCTTTACATTAGGCGCAACAATCTGTTTCCCGTGCCATAGAGTACCTTGGCCATCCTCATCAAATCTGAATTCTCTCCCTTCTTGGGTCCTTTCTTTGACTTCCTGAATTTCCTCATCCTTGGTCCGACCTTCCTGAATTTCATGCTCCAAGGTTGGATTTAACACCATTATCCTCATCTCATTCACAAATCCAAGATTCAACCATTCCAACTCCTTGCATAGCTCGAATGGCAATTCTCGGACCGTGAGTTGTTGGCTTACTCCTTCCTGACTCAAAGCACCGCCCACTACATTAGCCTTCCCTGAGTGATAGTCGACTCCCACATCATTATCCTTGATGAGCTCCAACCATCTTCGTTGTCTCAAATTCAGATCCGTATGTGCGAATATGTACTTGAGACTCTTTTGATCAATGTAAATCCCACACTGTGACCAAGAATGTAGTGCCTCATATCTTAAACGCGTGCAGTACGGCTGCAAGCTCGAGATCATGCATAGGATAGTTATGCTCGTGTTTCTTCAACTATCTCGATGCATAACCTACCACTTGTCCTTCTTTCATGAGCACACATCCAAGTCCCTGCCTTGAGGCATCACAATAGATATCAAAACTTTTGCTCACATATGGCAAAACTAAGACAGGTGTTGTTGTTAACCTCTTCTTCAGCTTCTCAAAGCTATTTTTGCAAGCTTTAGTCCATTGGAATTCTTTTCCTTTCCTTAATAACTCAGTCATAGGCTTGGCTATTCTGTAAAAGTCTTCGATGAACCGATGGTAATATACAGCCATTCCAAGAAAACTCTAGATTTCCTTTACATTCAGTGGTGGCTCCCATCTCAGCACATCCCTCACATTTCCTGGATCAAGCGATACTCCTCCTCTAGAGATAATATGGCCCATAAACGACACCTCCCTTAACCAAAATTGGCACTTGCTGAATTTGGCATATAATTGGTGTTCCCTCAATTTCTGCAATGTGAGCCTCAAATGCTCCTCATGCTCCTCTTCACTCCTCGAGTAGATCATAATGTCATCAATGAACACCACAACAATTTTATCCAGGTACTCCATGAAAACCTTATTAATGAGGTACATAAAGTATGCAGGTGCATTCGTCAATCCAAAGGACATAACGGTGTAGTCATCAAATCCATATTGTGTCTAAAAAGCTGTTTTGGATATGTCCGACGGTCTAATCTTCATTTGGAAGTAACCTGACCTCAAATCAATCTTGGAGAAAACACAGGCACCCTTCATTTGGTCAAGAAAATCCTCTATACGAGCCAACGTGTACTTGTTCTTGAACGTTACCTCATTAAGAGTGTAGTAATCTACACATCCTTTGGGATCCATCGTTCTCATCCACGAAAAGCACTGGTGCTCCCTAAGGTGAAGAGCTGGGGCGAATGAAACCCATCTCTAGCTACTCTTGAATTTGCTTCTTGAGCTCCGCTGACACCATGGGAGGCATCCTATATGGCCTTTCAGCTATCAGTGCAATTCCAGGTATTAAGTCAATAACAACATCATTTTCACGATCAGGTGGCATACCTGGCAACTCATCCGAAAACACATCCAAATACTCGCACACCATCGGAATCTCCTCAACTGCTGCACTGTCCATTAGATTCAGCTCCACTTTCTTTTGGTGGGTGTTCAGATGCTTCAATCTCTATGTTGACCCCTTCTTCATTTGTCAACTTCACTGTCTTCGTGGCACATTGAATTTTACCAATGTGCTTCCTTAACTGGTCCATACCAAGTATTATGTCAAGTCCCTGAGAATCCAAAACAATAAGGTTGGCAAAGAAATCTACCCCCTTATTCTAAGGCTTATTTTTGGACATACTATATTCGTCCTCATCTCGCCCCCAGGAGACTTAACGAACAAGGTATACTTCATATGAGATATGGGCAATTTATACTTGGCAACATACTTTGATGCAATGAATGAATGCGATGCTCCCGAACCAAATAACATAGTCGTTGGGTTGGAGTTTGCAAGAAACATACCAATCACCATGTCATTCGCTTGTTGTGCTTCCTCCGTAGAGACATGGTTCACCTTGCCACGAACGAAATTATGCAGTCCAGGATTGCCTTGTGGTGCTCCTCCGTTTGATCTTGGGTTCTGGCTTGGAGTATTGTTCTCTTGTCCAAGGCCTGACTTAGAACATTAGGATGCAAAGTGTCCTACCTTAGCACAAGTACAGCATGACCATGATGCACCAGAATTGTTAGGGCAAGCTTGGTTTTGGTCATTAGTAGGAAAATTTGCGCGAGGTGCATGAGGCATTGTATGGCGAGGCACTTGCATAGCGGGGCGTTGCTGTATAGGATGAGCTGGACACGGTGGAATAGCAGCACGATACGCATGAGCAGGGGGGTTGTATTATGGTGCATTTTGTGGCGCAAAGCGGGGGCGAACATTGCTTCCTTATGGCTGTCCTTGACATGGCGCCTTCCTCTTATTTTCTTGCTCCATCTCATGAAGATTGTTTCCAACCACAATGGCCTTGTCCACAAGCTTCTGGAAATTTGCATAGTCACAATTGAGCAATTGTACTTGAATTTCATTATTTAGGACCCTCATAAACATGTATTACTTGCAACCGTCCCAGTTGACATCCTCTAGAGCATACTTTGAGAGTTGAGGGAATTTATTATGATACTCACTCACACTTGACTATCCTTGCCGTAGGTTCTCAAATTTCTGCCTCTTCATGATCATAACACGTTCAGGCACATAATGAAAACGGAAGCTCTCCTTAAATTCAGCAAAAGTGATCCTCTATTGATTTTCATGAGCATTGCAAAGTGATTACCACAAATACGCAGCTGCTCAAACTAGCTGATGGGAAGCAAAAAGAACCTTCTCCCTATCACTGCGTTGCACAATAGTGAGCTTCTTCTCCATGGATTTCAGCCAATCATTATCTTCCATAAGTTCTGTGGCTTGAGCAAAAGTATGTAGCCTAGTCCTCATATACTCTTGCAACCTGTTATGAAGCGGTGGTGGTGGTGGTGGTGAAAGCATATGGGGCTGATTCTGATTATTGGCCTACAGCTGTCTCAAATTCTGCATCACTGTCCGCACAAGTTTATCATGCATAGCAAACAACTGCTGAAGGTTGATAGCCTCAGGTCCAGGTCCAGTGTTGTTGTTTTGAGGTGCCCCATTGTTCTCCTCATTCTCATTGGCATCCCTCTGGTTGCGGGTCCTCAACATCTGAAGAACGAGCAAGGGATAGAAGAATTTAGAAAACGTTCCCAACTATATGCATCAAGGGATATGAAACATAGTAACTACCTATACTAGCCTATATAGATGTGGCAAACGCTAAAGCATCCCACAATCGTCTACTAAGCACACAAACACAAAAGCAACCATTATATAGCAATCAGCACGCCACACAACCTTAACTATTCCTCAGTGTTCCTATGTGCTCTATAGTGTCCATTCTATCTAGGCTGCATCCTAAGGTCAACTTATGGCTCTGATACAAATTTGTGACATCCGGTTCCAAAAAAATGAACCAAGTGCAGTATATGTGTGTCCAGGATGTTTAACCCACATACATAAGTGCATCACATACGATATACAAAAATGACCACAACACAAATTAATTAAGAATGTACTTTTATTACAATCTTCAAATAATCTTCAAAACTACAAACTCTAATGATCATTACTAATAAGTCTGGAACTAATGCAGCGGAAATAATCTAATTAAGCAACTAAGCACACTAAGCAACTGAGCATAGGGAAATAGTGCGGCTCGAAGCAACACCAAAGGCAAGTCGACGGCAGCACACAACATAGTACTCCGCATTATCCTCAGGATACTCCCAAACATCACCTGAAACTTTTGGTGGGGGAATTGCAAGGGTAAGCACACATCATACTCAGCAAGTGTGGGAAAATAATGATATGTAGCTTAAACAAGGAATCGATAGTAAGTAATGGCTAAATGTTGAAAAGTACATTTAAAATATGTAAAGAAAGCTTCCTACAATGTCTATGTGAATTAATCCCATCATATCCCCAAATAGTAACGAATATCGAGTCCATTATCATCAATTACCATTATATCACATCCATCCATAATTATCCATCCAATTACCAAATTCTTACCATCATCATTAACCATGACCATTTATCACCGTTCATAGCCATAACAGATTACAAACCATAACCCAACCATAACCATCCCAAATCCTAAGTTCCCCTCTAATCATGTAGGTCATCCATGTGCTCTTAACCGGGAGCACAACTATCATGATAGTTTTAAACACTTTGCGAAGGTTGTACCAGTTTACCCACAATTTCGTGATTTCGTCATCTGTCGGCGACTGAAGAAACCTCCCTTATGCCAATTACACTTCCTTAGGTGCATGGCCAAGAGATCACAAAATTGCCTTTACAAAGGGATTACTAGCATATTCAGACCCACTGAGGTTTCACCGGTGGTGATGCCTCCAACTGAGCACATCCAACAAAGGTCCCCCTCTTGTGCCGTTCAGATGCCAGGGCAGTCCCGCCACAATTGCAAACTCAACCGACTCTCTGTGACACCCGGTTTCAAAAATGAACCAAGTGCAATATATGTGTGCCCAGGATGTTGAATACACAAGTGCGTGACAAACGATATATAGACAATTACCACGACTCAGATTATTAAATAAGTACATTTACTAAACAATTCATACTATCCTCAAATACAAGCTCTAATGAATATTAATGACAAGTTCAACTAATGCAGCGGAAATAGACTAATAAGCAACTAAGCAAACGGGATAGCGCAACTCCAACACTCCATAGGCAAAGCTGACGGTAGACACGGCCTAGAACTCTACATTATCATCGTTAAACTCCCAATCCTGACCTGCAATTGTTTGGGAAGGATTTGCAAGAGTGAGCACATGTCGTACTCAGCAAGTGTGGTATGTATGACATGTAGCTGATACAAACAACGAATATAATAACGTCTAAAAAGCAATATAATATATGTATGTGAAAAGTACATTAAACATTTGAAAAGCAATATATTATATGTTTGTGAAATAAACTCATCATAAACCATGTAATCATCATAATACCAGTCCATAATTCATTACCATCATCCATATTCTAGATTTCTCATTACCAATAACCATAATCAATATCAGAACTTAACTAATGACAAACCAATACAATAACCATATTGCCAAACCTTCACCAAAAGCCATCCCAATACCAAGTTCCCTCTAATCATGTATGTCATCCAGGCGCTCAAGCACGGCTATCATGATAGTTTTAATACTCTACAGAGTTTGTACCACTTTACCCACGTGTTTGTGATTTCATCACCTTTCAATGACTAGAACCTCTATTATGCCGTCTCACACTTCCATTGGTGTGTGGCCAAGAGATCACAAAATAACCTTTTACAAAGGGATTCCTAGCCTATTTAGACCCCACTGAGGTTTCACCGGTAGCGATGTCTCCTACAGAGCACATCTTCAACAAAGGGCCCCCTCTTGAGCCATTCGGATCCCAGGGTAGTCCCAGCAATCATCAACAAACCCAATCTGACTACCCCTTCCCTGAGCATCCTTAATGGTCCAAATAGCACTGGCAAACCCTAATTAATCAGCTATGCCGCACCCATACTTGGCCTCGAGGTGGCACTGTAGTCCTGGCTTATTCTCGCATGAACCGGTCCTTAGATCTAAAGAAAGCAAACCACTGTAGCATCCAACCCATCCATGCACCATGCTTGCTTAGATCACCCATTACCACATCATATTAACATGTTGATGTTAATCATAATATTATAAATACGTAATTAAGTTGAGCGGTATAGTTGTCTTCCCATCCCAATTAATTAAGCGAAGCAAAAAGGTAAAAAGCCCTTCCTGACTCTCTACCATGAATTCCATGTGACAAGGGTGGTCAAACAAATCTAGTAAACTTCCTATCATAGGATTCCCATCAAAATTGACACAAACATGCAATTTTGCAAACAAAACATTTACTTTAAAACATGATCAATATGCTTCAAGGACACTTGCCTTGCTCTTGGGATTGATTAGGATCAAAGACCTCAAACTCTGGGTGCTATAGATCCTCCGCGACACTCTCTAGTGCAAATCCGTCTAATTCGCACAATAATCATACAAACAAGAAACATAATCAAAAAGGGCACAAATATTACTCAATATGACATGACATGCATGATTAAAGCAAATGCAAGGTGGAACTCGTTAATAAGTTGTTTTTAATGATCACAAGCTAGTCTTAATAGCTTTTAACAAGTTTATACATGTTTGGATTTCATTCGATCAAATTATAGAATTAATTCAAAAGAAATGATCCAGGAAAATCGGACGAGTCCGCTAGGGACCGGACAAGTCTGCACTGCGCGAGATCAGTAGAATAGGGTTTTCTAGATCAATGTGAATTTGGAGATTTGGGGTTTAATTCATGTAAGGAAAAGAGAATAGAAGGTATACCAGATGTTTATAACTCCAAAGAACCAAAGATCTTGGAGGCAACACTTGGATCTTTAACGATCTAGGGTTGGTGAAGAACATGATGGTGTATTGTTGATGAAGAACGCAAAGTTGATGGAGATCTTGATCCTCTTTCATTTCCTCCTCTTCTTCTTCTTGCTCTAGATCTCCTTCTCCCTCCTTAGTGGCGGGTATCCATGGTCTAGGGTTCGGGTAAGGTGGAAAAGTGGCAAATAGATATCATGCCAAGGGGTGGGGTTGTTTATATAGAGGTGGGTGCTAGGGTTAGATTGATTTTGAGATTGCGATGAGTAGAGTCCGGTTTAGAGTCCCACATGGGCTCTAAAAGAGTTAGGCACGACGTCCCTAGGACCACTCAATGTAAAACCAAAGGAACAAGTCATGAGACAAAAGATCAACTTGGAGTCGCGATTTATCGAATATGTCCGAAAAGGATCGGGCTAGTCCGAAGTTGTCCAGAGAAAAATCGGACAAGTCCGGACTGGACATCGGACAAGTTTGAACTTATCTAGAGGGGAAAAACATACAAGTCTGGCATCAAATCGGACAAGTTCGACTTCAGTCAGAGAGAAAATGGACAAGTCCGCTGGAATACCGGACTAGTGCGGACAAGTCCAGGGACTTAGCAAATTTTACAAGGGTTTTGGAACACCGGACTAGTCCGCACAGGATAAAACAAGTCCGAAAGTGTCCAGAGGAAAAAATAGACTCGTTCGTAGAAAAACGGACAAGTCCAATCGAGATCAGAGAGAAATCGGACTAGTCCGCACCAAAATCGGACTAGTCCGCACTTTCCAGAATTCTGAAATGTGGTTTTGTTCCAAATCAATTTTAAACTTGTTCCTTTTTATGTTGATTAATGTTAGGCATGTATATGAATGTATGCAGGGCATGACACGTGAAAATGAGGGTGTTACAAACCTACCCCCCTTAAAGTGAATCTCGCCCTCGAGATTGTGGGGACCGGAATCCCGACCTCCAAGGATCTCATTGGGTGGTGTCGTGAGATGCGACACCCAATAATATAAAGGAATAGAACGAGAACAAATTTACAATACCAAGTATTTACAAGCACAGCGGAAGTTTAAAAGTACTAACGGAAGGAAAGATTACTATACATCATAGCTATGCTCTCAGCACTAGCTATGCAAATGCAAAGTCATCCATGCCCTGGATACTTTGCACTAGCAACACCGTGCAGGGTTCCCACATGGCTGTAAACCCTGGAGGGGGTGCAACCTCGTCATTAAACCCGTCATCAGTCGTATAATCTGCAAAAACTCTTTAACTGCAAATGTGAGCATAAGGCTCAGCAAGACTAACCCGTCTCACTAGACATATGCAAGGATGAATACTAGGCATAGGTAAGAAATAGCATAAAGGACCCGCCTACAAGTGGATCCTTATAGTCATGTTTTAATTAGCACATGACATTCCTCAGGAACGGCACATCATAGACTCCACAATCAAACAAGAAACGCTTTGCTGATGATATGACGTGCACAAAGCACATAATGCAATTGCAAGTAAAGTATGGGGAAACTGTAAACTTTTAATTGTACTATTTCTAAGCCAAACAAGGTTGTCCATGCAATTTATAAACCAATATATCATATTCTCCTGACTTCTTTAGTATTTACTACGTCACGGTGCAATGAACAAGTGGTACTCTATTACTGCGAGGGACGGTGATTGCAATCAGGACATACTCGGAACAACACGACACATACACACTATCAGAAACGCCAGCGAGTACTTTCAGCAGTACCTACATACCAATTCAGTACAAGTCGTATATGGCCACCTTTCACTAAACACTCGAATGTCGAACCGGTCAATCCGTCACGAGCAGGAGGTCACTGTGTGGGGCGTACTCTGACGTGCCCACCAGCTGATTTACACCTTGTTGCCCTCAACCCACGCTTATAAAACGGAACGGAATGCCTCGACAAACCAGTATCAAGCTACGTCAGTTTACTGGAGCCCATTACTCTAGTATGTCACCGGTACAATTCAAGCTTGTCCAGCACGACCGCACACGAAACGGTCCTCAATCGACACAAGCAGGGCTACGCACGTGAGACCACGTCTCACTGCATCTTATCCACTACTCGGTCTCATTTTCATATTCATAAATCATTTTCTTATTCCAAAATCTCCCGTGTGATAAAATTCCTATCTCACGAGTAGATTCCAACTACTCGACTTCTACAGAATTCTTATGAGCATAAGCATAGCAGTGTCTACTCAACGGGTCGTAGACCTACCCAAGACTCCATAGGATTTGTGGGACATGCATGTGGATGTCAAACACCTTAAACATAATGCACAATCATCTAAAGACATAAGGTGAAATAAAGCTGCAAAACACTGTAAGGAACTTAAATGCAAACCGGGGCTTGCCTGAATGCGAGTTTGAGTCTATGATAGTTTCTGGCAGCTGGACCTCCAAGGCTTCCAGCTGCTCCTCGACTTCAGCTACTACACGATATGCATATACTAGGTATAAATGATTTTGTGAATAATTAATATGCTTAAGGTGGGGTTAGTATATTAAGGTAAAATAAGATAATTATCTTAATTGACTTTTGGATTTTTATGCTGGATACTAGGGATTATAGAGAAGACTCTTGCAAAGAACAAAAGATGATAAAGTATGTTTCTTATTCTTTACAATTATGCTAAGCAATAATCTTCTCTAAATTTTGGTTGTATTATGGCTACCAATGGTTGTATCATGTAGACGGGGTCTCACTGGTTCTAGGAAAATTTGTTTCACAATTTTCTGAGCTTCCTACAGGGAGAAATTTATTTTGCAAGTTTGGGTAAATGTCTGGAAATTGATTTTCCATTTTCTCAATTTATAACTACATAGAGGTTTGAAACATTGATCAACCCAGTATTTTAAGTCCAAAGAGCTTGAAACTTTTACTGGTGATCATGGGTATTAACAGTAGTGTTCTGACCAAAATTGGAAATTTACCAATTAACAGAATTGCGGGAATGAATTCTTTAATCAATTTTATTAACTGAATTTTGGAGAAATTTCTATGGATTTTCATAAAAATACAAGTGCACAACTGGACTTTATTCTTCATGATGGTTCTAACAAAATTTATTTGGGAATTTTTGGATAATTCTACTGGAAGTTATGGATTTTCTAAGTTTTGACTGAATCTGGATTTATTTTTCTATTGGAAATTTCAAATAAAAGGGGCCGGTCCCACTTCATTTGAATGGGCCAATCGCATCTGGGCCACACAGGGGACCACGGGGTTCAACCGTGCAGCCACACCGGATCCAGTGCCGCAGCTGATCTCGGGCGTTCGCATAGGCGCTGACGAGTGGAGCCCATAGGCCTTCATCTACCTCGCGACGCGACGGCGCTCCTCGCCAGAACCGCTCTGGTTCTTTGCCGGACTTAGGTACGTCGACCTCCGTTCGCCCTCGCCATGATCGCTCAACCCTAAAATTGACCGCGCAAGCCAATGGTGGTGTCCAATCACACCGACGATGGCCAGAGACAGCAGCACGACGGTGACGGCGGAGCTAGGGTTTCGGCCTTCGTCGGAAATGCTCGGGATTGGCTTAATAGGATCCCGAAAAACTCGGGAAGGTTCCTGGAAGCACCAAGAGTATGATTCGGTGGTCAGATTGGGGTGAAATCGCCGGCAAGGTTGAGTTCGACGGCGAAGTGCCGTTTTTCAACCGGCGGCCTCAAAAACTTGAAATCTAAGATGCTCGGTTGATAACTTTTAGGGTTTTTGGGCATGGAGCTTTCTTAGGACACATAGAAACTATCTGTTAACCAGATTTAAGGATGATTGCAAGAATGAAATGAATTTAAGTGCGAAGCTTTGCTGTTCTATTGAGAAACCGTTCGGTTCTCGAACAAGAACTCAATTTACAGTTCATGTCATAAGCTTAGATTCTATGAGCATGAACTATAAAGGATTGCGAACCTTTTAGCTTAAAGGATCGAGGCTGGAGATGGTCTGGAACGGGTGTTCAACAGCGAGACAGTGAATGTTCTCGGCGGCTTCCTCGACAGCGACTGGGAAACTTCAAAATATGCCCAGCAGAAGCTATGTCACGATCAATGACCAAATGGAATACGCAGAGGAGTTTGTGACACGCCTTTTATCTACTTACAACTCGGGAAGAAACGGCTGCAATCGTTGGCGCGAGCTCGGTCAAATAGGGGCGGCGAAAATGGCGTGAACCGGGATGGTGTCCAACGGCGACGACCAAGGGGTATTTATAGGGACTGAGGGGAGAGGGGAGCGCGCCACAGCGTCAAGCAGGCAAGCAGCTCGGTGGATGCATGCGCGTTGAGGTGTTGTGCGCTGCCGGCGTCGAACGGCGGGGCGAGCTAGAGACAGGGCACCGCCCGTGGGTTTCAGTCTAGTGCTTTGGCTGACAGTGGGCCCCACCTCCTCTTATCTACTTCCCTTCTTTGTAACTTCAATTCTCCTACCAAATTTTGTCCAAAAATTCTAGATTTTTGTGGGGAGGCTCAAATAAATATCTAGAATTTGATTCTGCAATAGGATTTTGATTTGGAGCAAGTTTCAATTGAATTTCAATTTCAAAATTGAATTTGGAGGAAATTCAATGGTGTCACTAATTTAAATAGCAATTGTGTTCCAAAAATTGTGAAACTATGAGGATAAGTCAAGCAAGTTATGCTGACCATGAGTGTGTGTTCAAATCTTGATGTTCAATCTAGTTGAACATAATTCAAAATTTGAATTCAAAACAGGGTTTTAATTTGCTACGCATCTCAATTAAAATAGCAAATGGAGTTCAAAATTTATGAAACTTTGCAGGAAGTCTATTTGGAATATCAGAAAACCATAGAAAAAAGTATGGCCTCTGAATTGAATAATTTTGATAGGGCCAAATATACAGTAGTATATATTCAATTTATATTAATTTGAATATCTATTTGGTACTGCATATTAAATTGGCCTAGCAATCTTTCTTCAAACAATTCCAAACTTTGAAGAGAGGTCAAAAGAATTAATCTAAGTTTATTGGTGAAGTACATTCCTCATGTTAATAAATTTAAACATGAGTAGAAGAAAAGATTTGATTAGATCATGTTTATAAGCATGGCTATAATTGGTCTCCATTAGGGTTAACAACCAATTTACAACTGAACCTCATATGAAGGAAAATGTGGGATTTTACATTCCTCCCCCCCTTAAAAGAATCTCGTCCCGAGATTACAAGAGGAAGGATAAAAAGAAAAGACCTAATGAACATATGATGTTAACAAGTCCAGATAATTGGTTTTAAGATATTCCTCGCTTTCCCACGTTGCTTCATCAGCGGTGTGGTTTCCCCACAGGACCTTGTAGAACTGCAAGGTGCGGTTTCTTGTGGTACGAGTCTTCTCATCAATTATCTGGGTTGGATGTTCGGAGTAAGTAAGATCTGGTTGAGAGCTTCCAAATCCTCCATACGGACTTCCGTTGGGGACTTGAGATATTTTCTCAATTGTGAAATGTGGAACACATTGTGGACCCCTGAAAGCGATGCTGGCAGCTCTAGCCGGTAGGTTACAGGTCCGCATTGCTCACTTATTGCGAATGGTCCATTGAAACGCGGAGCTAGCTTCCCTTTTACTCCGAAACGTTGAATCCCTTCCATTGGAGATACACAAAGATAAACGTGATCCCTGATATCAAAATGAAGCAGTCGACGTCGTTTATCTGCATAGCTTTTCTCGCGAGAATGAGCAGCCTTGAGGTTGGCTTGAATAACTCGTACTCGATCTTCTGCTTCATTTACCAAGTCTATACCATATGTTACTCGTTCATCGGATTCACACCAGTTCAACAGTCTGCGGATCTTCCGGCCATAAAGAGCTTCATATGTGCCATTTGAATGCTAGTCTGATAACCATTGTTGTATGAAAACTCCACCAATGGTAGATGATCATCCCAATTCTTGCCATGGTGAATGGCACAGGCGCGGAGCATATCCTCTAGTACATGGTTTACTCGTTTCGTTTGACCATCAGTCTGTGGATGGTACGTCGAGATTTGAATCAATTTGGTACCCAGAGATGCGTGGAGCTGCTCCCAAAATCGAGCAACAAACAAGGTCCCACGATCTAATATGATAGTGCGGGGTACTCCGTGTAGGCATAGGATTCTGGCAATATACAACTCTCCATACTGTGGTGCCACATACTTGACATCGACTGGAATAAAGTGAGCCGACTTGGTGAGTCAGTCGACTATCACCCAAATCGAGTCATGTTTGCGAAAAGTGAGAGGTAACCCAACAATGAAATCCATGCTGATGTCCTCCCATTTCTAGGCAGGTATGCTTAACGGTTGTAATTGTTCGGATGCTTTCAGATGGTCGGATCTCACTCGTTGACATGTATCACATTCGAATACATACTTTGATATTTCCCTCTTCATCCGAGTCCACCAAAATTTCTTCTTTAAGTCTTGGTACAATTTGTTACTCCCCGGATGAATAGAATATTTGGACAAATGAGCCTCGTCCAAAATTTTCTTCCAAAGTTCCACATTGTGGGGTACCACGATGCGGTCTTTGAACCAGATGGTACCATCATCGTCACCTCGGAAACACTTCATTTCCCCCATTTTTTCATTCGTTGATGAATATGGGATATGCCCCTGTCCTCCTTCTGAGCCTCCATAATTTCCTCCCATATGATAGGAATGAGGGCTAGGTTGTAGAGCGCCCCATATGGAACCAAGTAGAGACTCAGTTCTTCTTCCTCTATCAAGGTGATAGAAAGGTTATTGATATGGGACTTGCGACTTAGTGCATATGTGACTACATTTTCCTTTTTGGGATGGTAGTGGTTCTCAATCTCATAGTATTTGATTAACTCCAACCATCTCCGTTGTCGCATATTCAATTCCTTCTGGGTGAAGATATACTTCAATCTTTTGTGATCGGTGTAGAGATGTACTAGGTTGCCCCATAGATAGTGTATCCACATCTTTAAAGCTAGTACCACGGTAGCGAGTTCAAGATCATGAGTCGGATAATGCTGCTCATGGTTTCGAAGCTGCCGGGATCCATAAGCGATCACCCTTCTGTCTTGCATTAATACGCAACCCAGACCAATTCCTGATGCATCACAATAAACATCAAAGGATCTTGTTGTGTCTGGTTGGGCTAATACTGGTTCTGTTGTGAGGTGTTTTACCAATGCTTGAAAACCCTCCTCACATTCCTTTGTTCAGGTATATCTCTTTTCTTTCTTAAGAAGTTTTGTCATTGGTTTAGCTATCTTGGAAAAGCTTGGGATGAACCTCCGGTGATATACAGATAAACCCAGGAAACTTCAAACTTCATGCACAGACATGGGAGACTCCCATTTGAGTACTTGCTTAATCTTGCTTGGATCAACTACAATCCCTTCGACGGAGATGATGTGCCCCAGAAATGGCACTTGGTTGATCCAGAACTCACATTTGCTGAACCTAGCGTACAACTTGTGGTCCCGCAATCGCTGAAGCACGATGTGCAAATGTTGTGCATGTTCTTCTTCGGACTTTGAGTATACAAGGATGTCGTCGATGAAGACCACGGCAAACTTGTCAAATCCGGCATGAATACCGAATTCATGAGATACATGAAATGGGCCGGTGTGTTGGTTAATCCGAAGGACATGACAAGGTACTCATATAATCCATACCTCATCGAGAATGCTGTCTTAGGTATATCCTCTGGTCAAATCCTGATCTAATGATAACCAGAGCCAAGATCCATCTTCGAAAATACCCAAGCACCTACAAACTGATCGAAAAGAATATCAATACGGGGTAGTGGATACTCGTTCTTGATTGGGACAGCATTGAGTGGACGATAGTCCACACATAGTCTCAATGTTTTATCCTTCTTGTCCACGAAAAATGCAGAACAGCCCCAAGGTGACGAACTTGGACGAATGAAACCCTTGTCCAACAGTTCATTCAGCTGCTCTTTCAGTTCTGCAAGTTCTTTAGGTGCCATCTTATACGGCCTTCTGGAGATTGGCACTGTTCCCGATACAAGTTCAATCTTAAACTCGACATCTCTTTCTGGTGGCATACCAGGAAAATCTTTGGGAAAAACGTCCGGATACTCACATACTACTGGAATATCTTCAAGTTTACAGGCTTCGGTGTTATCAGCAGTTGGAGGCACGTGGATATTACTCTCAAAAGTGAGAATTTGGGGAGAGTGGACCGGATGATTTAGATATATTCTCCGAGGAATGATGTCAATAATACCACCGTTGTATTGCTTCCCATTCCTAAGATGACATCTAATTTCTGATGCTCCAATATAATGAGAGAGATAGGGTATATGTTCCCACCCAGATTAAGAGGTACCCTATGGACCATCTTATTTGCTATTACTTTGCCTCCCGGAGAACAAATCATGTATGGGGTTTTTGTGGAAATGATATGCAATTGGTATTGATTGACATAAGACTTGCTAATAAAATAATGGGAAGCATCGGAGTCAAAAAGGATGACTATGGGATGACCATTGAGAGAGAACGTACCCGTGAGTATGGGTGCGCCTTCCGGAACGTCCTCGATGGCGAGGTGGTGAACGTTGCCGGTTCTGGAGGCTGGCCTCTTGGGCTCGTTGTGAGGCTGGTTCAACCCCTGGTACGATGACTGTCCTCTGCTCTACGGGCAGTCCTTGGCGAAGTGTCCCGTATGTCCACTTGTATATCACGTGTACGGGGTCTGACCGGCACGGAGTGGAGGACGGAATCCCGGTGCACGCAGTGGAGGTAGAGGAGCACGCGGAATCATCCCCTGTTGCTGTTGTAGGCGGAAGCCGGCGTTATTGAATGGGTGACCATGAAACATCGGTGGTCGCGATGGCGGCTGCCACCTCTGGCCGGATGGTGATCGATACACCATGTGGTATTTCTGAGAAGTACCTCCTCCGCTGCCCTGCGGAGCACTCCTTTTCTTCGTGTCAGAGAACAGCTCCCTAGTAGCGTCCTCCTGTACGATGGCGGCATTGACCATGTTGTTGAAGCTGCAGCAGTTGAACAAGGAAAGCTTGTCCTTCATCTTGGGGTTCAAACCCCGATAGAGTCATTACCGCTTCCGATCTACAATATTCACTTGGTCCTGAGCATATTAGGCCTAGTAGTTGAATATATTGGAGTACTCGTAAGCACTCCTTCCTCCTTGTTTCAGCTCTAAGAACTCTTGAAGCTTCCTTCTCATCGCACCGGAAGGTATCTGATAGGCGCGAAACGCCTCCTGGAATTCCTCCCAGTTCGCGGCATAGCCGACTGGTCGTGCAGCAAGGTAATTTGCCCACCACGCACCAGCGGACCCTTGTAGTTGTTGGACCGCGAACAGGGTCTCCTGATGTTCAGTTACTCGTAGCAAACCGAACTTCCCTTCAATGGAGCGGAGCCAGTTGTTCGCCTCCAATGGTTCATCAGCCTCCATGAAGACCGGCGGGTGCGTTGACATGAAATCCGAGTACGAACTCGGAGAAGGTTGTCATGGACCTGCATCTTGTCGCCCTCCTTGACGGACGAATGCTGGACCGGAGTCCGTAGTAACTCCATTTGCTCGTCGCGCAAGCCAAGCACTGCGGTGAGAACCTCCGCTAGACTCCTTGGAAGTTCCGGAGGTGGTGGTGGAGGAACTTGTTGCTGCGGCATTGCAGCTGTCTCCTGGGTCAGAGATTCGTCCTCACGACCACGACTGGATCCTCCCATTTCTAGCGTCGAGCGCGTACGCACCATTCTGCATCCAAATGATTTAAAATCAGCACATGTTTTCTTTTCCCTTATCCACATCATTGTGCAGTAGCATGACTATTGACAAGAGAATAAGTGCACAACGTTCATATATATTGATAAAGTACAAACTTTATACAAGATATATTATCTCATGACCAAGTTTATAGTAGTAAGCTCCAAAATGATTGACTCCCACTATGGAAATACATCTCTACCATACATTGTTCCCATGAGATGTCATACACGTCTTATCAACTTAGACATACCCACTACTATTCTTAATATGACACAAACATAGCCACAAAAAAAAACACGAGCAACTATTAAACTATATATGTTGCCCCGTGACGACAGAAGTGCTGCCACATCCCACTCCAATACGTCCTACTCGACGTACTCTAGTTCCTCGAGATCCTCTTCTTCTTCTTCTTCGACATTCAAAGTTGGTGCCATAGGTGCGGTTGCGGGAGCAAGAGTTGCTACCCCACCCACCATTGATGACGTCGCGGCAACTAAAGATTTCACATCAGCCTGCAGAAGAAACATCCTCAAGTCTTCCAGTTCCTTATTTTCATTTTTGCAACTGCCCTTCCAATCCTGAGTTTCCCCACTGGATTGATTCCTTTCTTGAGTCACCTCACTCAGCTATTCATCCAACAGTTGCACCTCGAGTTGACTTGCTTCCAACGCGCTTTCTCTGTGTTGTGCTTTCATGCGAGCCTCTGATCGACCTTGAACTGCCCGGTGCCACTACTTCTCCCTTAAGTTTAAACGGCGATTTAGGGGAGCAACCTTGGCCCTAAGTGAGTCATTGTCACTTTCAAAGTGATCCACTCGAATCAAGGCCTGCTTCAGGTCACTCATCATTTTTCCCAGGCTAACATGCAGATCAAGGCTCTCCTGACACGCTGATGTCTCATATGATGCTAAAATCATCTTGGGTACATCTTCAGTATGCCCATATGCTGCAACCATCCGACTTGCCCACTCATCACTGGCTCTACCGACGACCGGAAAGAGCTCGAATGGAGTACCAGCCATAGCATGGTAATGAAGTTTCCAAAACCTCATGATGGCCACAGTTGCGGCATAACACCACATGTCTTTCAATTGAATCCCTTGCACTTGGATGGAAAAAGGGGCCCATCCAATATTCAATGAAGCAGCAGGCACATCGGCATAAATGGTGCACCTCGTTACCCCTCCATCATCGATCTCCTTGCCCCAATAGTCCGTTGTTTCATGATACCCGAACCGTTGAAGCATTGTGATCAACAAATCCGGAAAACCCTTCAGAAGCATACATTTCGTGAACACCCATCTGTTTGGTAAGTATACTATAGAATCAGCTATCTGTGAAAATGATACTGCAACAATGAGAAGGTTTCCAACTCTCAATAGTCTAACAAAATTTAAAACTGGAGTTGTAATCACAGTCTGTTTCGGCTGACCTTCCTGTATAAATTCAAAATTTCATACCGGAAACGTCCGAACCAGATGTTGGTTTGAATACAAAAGTTGTAGTACACTTTCCAAACTTTCGAGATTGTACTCATACCCCTCCAGGCGAGCTTGTAAATAAAATCTATACAGGTTTTAATTTGACCCATATTTTCTGGAAATTTTGACAGAACCTCTCCTGTATATGTGGTGATTTCCACAATTTATACAGGTATATCATGACAATATATTGAGGTAATGACAAAATAAACATTGTGTAACATCAAGTTAACAATCCAGAGGTAAAATATTTTGGCAATAAACATTTGTTATTTAGGTATGGTGTGTTAATTTTAAACTATGTGATTCAAGTTCTGATCTGCGAGAACCAAGTTTGCAACCATAGTAATTTAACACGGCTATACCAAGTTTTAGGCCACGAGTACAACACGAAGTTGATAGAGGACTTGCTAAGATTTCCAGAAAGTTATATATATGACCATGTCACTATTCTGGATCAAAAGCTAAAGCTACCTAAATTTGACAGATGAACTGATGGTTGTTCAATAGCAGCCCTGCAGTTCACTGTTTCGAGCTTGAAATTTGAATAGCTTCCAATTTGAATCAAGAGGAACTTTAAATAACAAAACGGTAGAGCTGCTTCTCCTCTTTTCAGATATATATCACAATAAGGTAGAAGATTTTGCTACCGTGAGTTATAGCAAAATTACCGAGACAGGTACAGTGGTAGGGTTATCTAGAGTAGTTTAAGCATACTCCAATTTCAATAGATTATCAAGCTTTTCTGCCTTGATGGTCAACAGAAAAGTTGTAGAGGGCTTTGAGAAAATTTCATCCATATATCATAACCCTATGTTTTATTTAAACTAACCATGATTACAACCTGGCGAAGTTGAGAAAACTTTGGCCAGAAATCAAGAATCTTGGTGCTAACCCCATGTTGAATCGAATTTTTATCTTTGCGGAGTCCAAACCTACCAGCACCTGATAGTTGGACTTTCCAAAATATAATGTATCCAATTTTTGTCGTTGTTGAGGGTGGTCAAGTATCAAAGTTGATACCGACGGTACTACGTGCCTCACCAAAGAAAATTCTAACCGGTTATTTCCGGATACGTTTATAGGTGGTCCTAGTATCGTTCACTTGCAGACGTGTGCTACACGGGTTTCTACCGTAGTCAATGCTGCAAAAGACAAACAATCCCCTTTCACACCCTCACACCTCAAGGGCAGCACGAGGAAACACGACAGGCAGTCACAATAATACATATGAAAATAAATGCATACGACTCTGGTGTGAGTCACCCTCGAGCGAAGTCATGTCTCAAGGTACATGGTTGTAAATACGTTTGTACACCAAAGACTCCCGTACGAACTGGGTTATACACGCTCGGGCATACGTGTTTCGCATGCTCCCATAGAATATGAATGATTCTAGAGGCATACTATCGGGTTATAAACCACCCGACGAGGGCTCCCACTAACTTTGAAGCACGTTGGGTACCGCATGTCATAGGTTCTCAGAAACATAGAAAGCTTCAGAGACTCCTATTAAAATTTCCGTGCTAAGCCATGGAAAACTTCCATGCTACCTCTCCCATGGTGAGCTTACCGCAATTGATCCGCTTACGGTGGCATACCTTACCTCTTACATGACGTTGGAGCGTCGTTACAGAATTAATAACATATAAGTTAGTTTACCACCTTTATATCTTATACTAATAATACTCCTTATAAGGGCATATAGCTAATTCCTCACTCAAATCCTAATTTTTGAAAATATGTTCTTTTCAAGTACACTGTTCCCAATGATACTCTGATACCATGTCTGTGGGGACCGGAATCCCGACCTCCAAGGATCTCATTGGGTGTTGTTGTGCGATGCGACACCTAACAGTATACAAGAATACAACGAGAACAAATTTACAATACCAAGTCTTTATTGACAAGCACAGCGGAAGTTTAAAAGTACTAATGGAAGGAAAGAGTACTATACATCATAGCTATGCTCTCATCACTAGCTATGCAAAAGCAAAGTCATCCATGCCTTGGATACTTTGCAATAGCAACACACAATTAACGGCGGCGTGCAGGGTTCCCACTCGGCTGTAAACCCTGGAGGGGGTGCAGCCTCGTCATTAAACCTGTCATCAGTCATATAATCTGCAAAAACTCGTTAACTGCAAATGTGAGCATAAGGCTCAGCAAGACTAACCCGTATCATTAGTCATATGCAAGGATGAATACTAAGCATAGGTAAGAAATAGCATAAAGGACCCGCCTACAAGTCGATCCTTATAGTCATGTTTTAATTAGCACATGACATTCCTTAGGCACGACACATCATAGACTCCACAATCAATCAAGAAATGTTTTGCCGATTATATGACGTGCACAAAGCACATAATGCTATTACAGGTAAAGTATGGGGAAACTGTAAACTTTTAATTGTACTATCTCTAAGACAAACAAGGTTGTCCAAGCAATTTATAAACCAATATATCATATTCTCCAGACTTCTTTAGTATTTACTTCGTCACGACGCAGTGAACAATTGGTACTCTATTACCGCGAGGGACGGTGATTGCAATCAGGACATACCCGGAACAACACGACACATACGCACTTTCAGAAATGCCAGCGAGTACTTTCAGCAGTATCTACATAACAATTCAGTACTAGTCGTATATGGCCACCTTTCACTAAAAACTCGAATGTCGAACCGGTCGATCTGTCACGAGCAGGAGGTCACTACGTGGGGCGTACTCTGACGTGTGTAAGGATCGAATTCCCAAGAGGAGGGGGGTGAATTGGGCTTCTTTTTAAAAACTAAAGCAATAAAAACTCAACTACTAAAATCCCAATTCCCTATGCAAACAACCTATGCATTTAAGTGAATAATAAGTTTGCGGTATATGAAATGCATAAGTATAATGAGAAAGGAAGAGTATGCAAACTCCCGAGAAGACACAAAGACACGGTGATTTATCCCGTGGTTCGGCAAGATCATCAAGACCTTCCTACATCTACGTTGTGGCACCCACCAAGGGTGTAGCCACTCCAAGGTCACCAAGACCAGCGATCTCACTAAGAGTCTCCGTTCACCATATCCGGCAAGGAGGAGCTCAAGCCTTGTACAAGTTTGATCTACCGGGCTTCCACAACCGACTTGGCAAGCTTCGGAAGGATCTCTCTGATCACCGACTGATACACGGTGAATTCAATCACCAAGAGAAACTCACTTACAGCTCTCACTAGACTAGAGACTCCAATCACAAAGAATGGAAGCACACAAGCATCATCTCTAGTAAGTTCTATCCCATCTATTGTTGTACAAGTGGTGTAAATGATGTGGAAGTGGTTGTTCAACGTCTTGAATACTCGATAACATGTAGAGTAGCTCAGGGCATCAAAACTACTCTAAATGACTGGTTCAAAGGGTACAAATAGCCAGCTTCCACGAGATAGCCGTTGGAAAAGTAGGCTGACATCACTGTTCTGCAAACACCGGATGATCCGATGTCCTCCGTTCAGCTGTCATCGGTCGAATACAAATTTGTTGAGGTCACTGTGTTAGATATGACCGTTGATCGACCGATGTTGTATACACCTGTACATCGAATAATCCGGTGACACTTGGTCCAGGATGGCCCAAAAATAATGCTTACTGGAATTATCGATCGATGTGGCATATTTGTACATCGGATGGTCCGGTGTTACATGGTCCAGAGAAATTGCTTACTGGAATGATTGACCGATGTAACACATGCTTCAACATCGGGTGATCCGGTGTATACCCAAGACTGGGTCTTTTTCTGCTACAGAGCCAACTCGACGGATGTAATTTTTTCTTGATACATCAGATGATCCAGTGAGTTGATTTTGTCTACTTCGAGTTTTTCTAAGTGATTCTTTTGGAATTTCTCCGAGTGACCTCTTAGAAATTGGTTTGAAATGTTCTTCTGATGACGACTAAGTCTCGTATGCTATCAATTTTGATGGAATAATTTTGACATATATCTTTTTTCTTCCAGTCTTCATGAAAATCGATTGACCTCGTAAAATAGTTTGTTGAGGGGTCTCCAATTATATCCAATGAGCAGTAGATGATATAAATATAGATTCCATTAAGTGTGATGAGTTATATGAGAGGACATGCATCCACAAACTTATTAGTGATATCCAACGGTTGTCATTAATCACTGAAACCATACCTTATGGGGGCCTAGATGCTTTCAATCTCCTCTTTTTTGGTGATTGATGACAACACAACGAGTAAAGCATAACAGTAATGAAATTAAGAATACGTTACTCAAAAAGATATGTAACAAGTACAAGATCCAGCACACGAAGATCGAAGGCTCAAAACGATCAATAAAACATAAGAGAATTAAGTAGCACACGGATACTCAAGGATAGCAAAAGAATAGCAATGCTCCCAAATTACAAAAGCTCCCAAAAAAATACTCCCCCTACAACTAGGACCCCCCTAAGACTATGATATCCCTCCCCCTGACTCTGACTCTTCTCCCCCTTTGGCATCAAGACACCAAAAAGGGAAGCCGAGTGCCTAAGGATCCTGAGCACTTGGGGCGATGACGAACTGGTCGCTATCGGGGGTCCTGTCGTCGGTCCCATCTCCTGGAGAGATGAAGCTGTTGCCTACTGCTGCGGAGGCTGGAGTGGAGGAGACCGGGGCTGTGGGAGCCGCTGTCGATACTGAGGGTGCCTGCTGAGTCGGGACTGCCGATAGCGGGGCACTGACAACAGAAGTCGGAGTCTGCTGAAAGAGGGTCGTAGCCGGCAGAGGAGAGTGAATCGGTGCGCCTGGGGCAAGCAGTGGTGACATGCTGGTAGTCGGTATCGACTTGGTCGGCACTGGAGCCGAGACTGGTGCTAGGACAGGTGGACCTGGAGCTAGAACAGGAAGCTGTGTGGGCAGGGCAATCCCAATCTGAGTGTAGAGGTTGGTGATCAACCCCAGGATGCCCATCATGGCCTGCTGCATCTGCTGCTGCTGGTCAAGAGTACGCTGATGCATCTGCTCAATGAGTCCAGTGAGCCTGTCAGTGTCCTCTCGCCTCTCGCTGTCTATCTGACGCTGCATCTCCTGCTGCTGCTGCTGGAGCTCTATAAGACGTGCAGCCTACTCAGCTCTGGCCTGCTCAGCTACAAGCCGAACCTGTCGCTGCTACTCAACCATCTGCTGTAGTAGAGAAGTAGGCTCAGATGGCTGAGAGACCTATGCCTCGGACACCGGAGGTGGGGTAGGAGGTGGTGGTGCAGTCGAGCCTCCAGCCTCTGCGTCGTGTTGCCTGGATGAGGGAGGAGGTGGGAAGTACTCCTCGACACTTTCACTAGTGTCACTCTCTGACAAGATATGATGTAGATCCCCTCCCTGAGCCTCAGCCTGTGCTAGGATCCTGTCTTCCTTTGCTAAGTCTGCCCAGTCTTCTTCTATAAGTCGAGCTCGGACCTGACGGTCAACTGGGCGGCCAAGGCGGCGGTCTTCAGGAGCTTGAGCACGGTAGTGTCCGAACCGAGTGACGCTCTCATCAGTGAGACTGTCACGCACCGCGGATCCCTCTGAAGCTAACAGGTAGTGCAGGTGACTGATCCAGTGGCCAAACATGAGTTGTCTCATCATCCCAACTCCATGTATGATGACATCCTCCATCTCACAGATGAAGATATCCACGATGTCAAACTGCATCCCTTTCATGACATAGAACAGGAGGGTCTACTGCAAACTGGTAAAGCCCTCAAGGTATCCTAACCTAGGTAGTAGCATGCAGCACAAGGCAAGGTGAACAGTACGTGCAGCCAGAGTGAGTAGAGCAGGTACCCTAGGCTGGTCATGTGCGAAGGGCTGAGCAAAAAGTGACCGAATCTCCTCAAAAGGTGGTGCCACACCTCCATTGAGAGGCCTCCTCGGTGGGTCAGCCTGTCCATAGACTAACTCGTGTAGGCAGGTGTGAAGGATATCCACGCCTAGCAGCTGTCCCAAGGTCTGTGTAGTCAGATGGTGATGCTGGCCCATGAACATAAAGTCAATGGATCTGCGGCCCTCTGAAACATAGAGTGTGGCAAAGAAAACATGGACCCAGTCCTCCATGTAGGCACTCCGCCGGAAAGACATCAGCTCCACTAGCCCTCTGTACCTCTCAAAGAAAGGGTGAATCTCAGTATTGGGTGCAAGTGCGAGCTGATCCCAGTCAATTAAGTTGTGCTGGAAAAGTTTATGTCCTTGACATCTGTAAGTCTCATACAGTGACACCTGTGTCAGGGTCCAGAAGCATCTATCCACAAGTGGCACTCTGGGCTGCAGGAATCACAACTCAAGCAGAATGCTCCATCGAAGCTTCCTGAGGTTCCTTGCCTTCATTTTCCTGTAGTCAGTCAGACGGACACCCTCACCAACCCCTACATTGGTGTCCATCTCATAGACGACTCTCTCGGCCACTCTGTCCTCCCGAAGCTCAGCTGCAGATGGTCTCTCACTCGGGGCTGCAGCTGGATGACCTCCACGGGTCCTGACTGTGCGCCAGTGAACAAGCGGCTCCTCAAACTCCTCTGTCTCCTCTGTCTGCTGTGGCTGTAGCTGCCTCTGTCGGGACTCCCAGATCCTCAAGGATCCTCTTCGGCCACGCTCACGCTCCTCAGCGACGCGAGCGGCCATCTCAGCTTGTCTAGCTTTCTTCATCTCTTGCGACAACTTTTGCTTCTTAGCTGCCGGCTCCTCAATGGCCTTTCCCTTTCCTTTCTTATCACGGCCCATCTTGATGAGAAGAGTGATGACGGCGAAGATGAGATCGCGGGCTAGGGTTGACAACGGCGAATTCAGAGAATGTGCAACGGCAAACGGCGAGAAAGTGGCGTAGGTCACGGGGTCTCGCGGGGCGACGATGCCGGACGCACGAAGGGGCGATGCAAAGTTCGATGCGGCCGGGCGCGAGGAGCAACGGCTCGGAGTGTGATGCGGCCAGGAGAACCCTAGCGGCAAAGAGGAGTGGCGGCGGTCGGGCTAAGAGAAATGGCGCAGCGGCGCGGAGGGCGGCGGCGGACGGAGCGCGATGGCGGGCGGCGGCAAGGTGAGGGGCGCGGAGCGGCAGTGGCGGAGACAAGAGAGAAAAAAAGAAAGAAAAACGAAGAGGCACGCTAAATAGGTGCGACCCGATCCCTAGCTCGATTTTTAACATCGGATGATCCGACGTCAGTTGAGAGGGTGCATCGGTCGAGTGGTACATTAAGGTTATTCCAGAGGCACCTTCAGCATTGGATGATCCGACGTGGAAAAGTTTATCATCGGTTGAATGCGGCACAACTCCAGAAATGTGAGCATCGGATGCTCCGATGTTTCTCAGAATGAACTCATCGGTTGATTTAACTTTCTATCTGAGCTGACCCTTGTACTTAAGAACAAACTGATCCGATGATGCTTCTGCCCTAAGCGTCGGATAATCAGATGACTACAAAAGATCAGCAACAGCCCATATATGTACTTTGACTTAAACAAACAAAGAGAAACACAAGTATTAGGACTTTTTGGGCAACCCCTAACCCCTCAAAAAGACATTAACGCTAGTTGCCAATAACTTGGCTAAGTCCTAAAGCAAATAGAACACCAGAAAAACCAAGGAAAATCCAAATAAAATGTAAGGCCCATGCTTTGTGACCTAGAGGATGAAGACTTCTATCTCTTTAAAACATGTTCCTTTAGGCATTAACACAATTAACACTTTGTTCTTTCCACATCATATGAGTTGAGATATTGCATTTCAAACAAGTCACTTTCTCATGAAGTGGGTTCCCCTTTGTGACAATCTACCGTATCCAATGCCAAACAATTTTTAATGCAGGATATTAAACGTGAGTGCAAGTCTATATGGCAGGCATCATGTAAGACATAAATTAAATCTATCTTGCCAAGTTTGAACCCTTCAAAGGCTTCTTCAGGGAGAGCCATTCTGCAAGCCTTAGGGATACCAAAAAAAAACGCCATCCCAAGCTAACCCTTGCTCGCCCCTATCCTTTGAAAGTTAGACAAGACCTATATGTGATGCATTCTTACATGACCATGGCAACTTACATGACGTTCGATGCATCTAGCACATTTAATTCACTCCTTAGTCTAGAAAAGGTTTTCTCATCAAGTGGTTTAGTGAAGATATCCGCCAATTGTTCTTCGGACCTAACACCTTGCAAGGAGATGTCTCCCTTAGCTTCATGGTCCCGCAAGGAATGATGGCGAATATCAATGTGCTTAGTGCGGGAGTGTTGAACGGGGTTTTTAGCAATCTTAACCGCACTTTAATTGTCACAAAGGATAGGCACACAACCAAACTTAACACCAAAGTCCAAAAGGGTCGGCTTCATATATAGGATTTGGGCACAACATGCACCAGCCGCTATATACTACGCTTCCGCAGTGGACAAGGCAACGGAGTTTTGCTTCTTACTAGACCAAGATATAAGGAACGCCCAAGCAAGTGGCACCCTCTGGAGGTACTCTTGCGATCCAGATGGCATCCGGCAAAGTCTGAAGCCGAGTAACCCAAAAGATGGAATTTAGCACCTTTGGGGTACCACAGGCCTACACTTGGGGTATGCTTGAGATACCAAAGTATCCTGAAGACCGCCTTCTGATGAAATTCCTTACGCGTCGCTTGAAAGCGAGCACACAAGCATACACTAAACATGATATTGGGCCTAGATGCGGTAAGATAAAGCAATGAACCAATCATGGAACCGTAATTAGATTGGTCAAAAGGTTTAGCGTCCTTATCCGCGTCGAGATGAAGATTTGTTGCCATTGGAGTACTTCTTGAGCTACAATCTCCCATCTCAAATTTCTTCAAGAGGTCCTTGGTACATTTTTCTTGATAGATGAAAGTCCCCTCTCGATGTTGCTTGATTTGAAATCCAAGGAAGAAGTTAAGCTCTCCAATCATCGACATCTCGAATTCCCTAGACATCATTTTGCCAAACTCATGGCTAAGAACTTCGTTAGTTGAACCAAAAATAATATCATCGACATAAATTTGACAAACAAATAGTTCTCGATCGATGTCTTTGGTGAAGAGTATAGTGTCCACCCTCCCGATCTTGAATCCTTGCATGATCAAGAAATCCCGTAGTTGTTCATACCGCGCTCTAGGTCCTTGCTTGAGCCCGTAGAGCGCCTTGTGCAACATATAGACATGATTAGGATTCCTTAGATCTTCGAGCCCAGGAGGTTGTTCAACATAGACAAGATCGTTAATGTGACCAATAAGAAATGTACTTTTCACATCCATTTGGTAAAGATTTATATTACGATGTGAGGCAAAAGAAAGAAGTATACGAATGGCTTCTAGTCGAGCAGCCGGAGCAAATGTTTCTCCAAAGTCTAGTCCTTCAACTTGCGAGAAACCCTTGGCCACAAGTCTTGCCTTGTTTAGGATCACAACATCATTCTTGTCTTGTTTGTTGCGGTACACCCACTTTGTCCCGATGATGTTCTTGTCCTTGGATCGCTCCTCCAACACCCAAACATCATTGCGGATGAAGTTGTTGAGTTCTTCTTGCATGGCCATTCCCAATTTGGATCTTGGAGTGCTTCCTCAATGTGAGTGGGTTCTACACATTAAACAAACGAGTAGTGCTCACAAAACGTAGTGAAATGGCGAGAACATGTACGTACTCCCCTTGACGGACTACCGATAATTTGATCAATCGGATGCGCCTTGGAGAAGCGTCTATGCCTCATAAGTGGCTGTGAAGCACTTTGCGGTGGTGATGCGTGTTGCTCTTCTTGTGGTTGGACTTGATCATGGACTTTTTCTTCTTCTTGATGTTGTGTGGCTTGTGAATCTTGTGTCGGTAATGGATCATCTTTTTCTTCTTCGTCAACTTGAGGTGCCATAGATGTGTTGATGTTGGAACTTGAGGCTCCCCCTTGATCATGGCTCTCCTCAACTTTAGGTTTGATGTCTCCAATGGTCATGTTCTTCATAACATCTAATAGAGGCTCATCATCTATTTCATCATGACCAAAACTCTCCTCTTGGGAGCCATTAGTTTCATCAAACTCAACATCACAACTTCCCTCAACTACACCGGAGGTTTGGTTGAATACTCGATATGCTTTTGAGTTTGATGCATAACCAAGAAAGATACCAACATCACATCTTCTTTCAAACTTACCGAGTATTTTATTGCGGTAGATATAGCACTTGCACCTGAAGACTCGGAAATAGGAGATGTTGGGCTTTCTCCCAATGATGAGTTCATACGGTATCTTTTGAAGTAGTCGATGTAGATAGACCCAATTTGCGGCATGGCACGTTGTGTTGATTGCTGTGGCGCAAAACTTCTCGGATGTGCCATAGTCATCAAGCATTGCTCGTGCAAGAGTGATGAGAGTCTTGTTCTTCCTTTCAACGACACCAATTTGTTGAGGAGTGTATGTCGCTGAAAATTCATGTTTCATGCCTTCACGATCACACCACTCCCCAATGTTGTAGTTCTTGAATTCGGTGTCGTTGTCACTCCAGACCTTGATTATGTGAAGTTGAAATTCCCTTTGAGCACGTTGAGCGAAGGTCTTGAACACTTCCGTAGTTTCACTCTTGTCATCTAGAAACAACGTCCAAGCATACAGAGAGTAGCCATCGACTATAACAAGACAATAGATATTACCACCAAGACTTTGATATGTGGACGGTCCGAAGAGGTCCATGTCGAGCAACTCAAGTGGCTTGGAGGTTGACACCATTGTCTTCATTGGGTGGTGTGAAGCAACTTGTTTCCCGGCTTGACAAGCGCTATAGAGCTTGTTCTTCTCAAATATGACATCCTTCACGACAGTCACCATCCCGAGCTTGAATGACTTCTTGAGCTTGCTCATTCCAATGTGAGCGATGCGTCGATGCCATAGCCAACCCAAACTTGTCTTGGTGAAAAGACAAGTGGTCAAGCTAGCATCCTTGGCAGAGAAGTCTACTAGGTAGAGGTGTCCATGCCGAAACCTTTTGAAGATTAGTTCTTTGCTTGTTTCACTAGTCACAACAACATCATTCTTTCCAAAGGTGCACGTTAGTCCAAGATCACATAATTGTGCAATAGAAAGCAAATTGAAACTAAGTGACTTAACAAACAACACATTAGAAATAGATAAATAATGTGAAATTGCAATCTTACACAACCCAATTACCTTCCCCTTACAGTTGTCACCAAAGGTGACTTTTTCATGATTGCCGGGGTTCTCTACGGAGGTGAACATACCATCGTTGCCGGTCATGTGTTGAGTGCACCCGCTATCGAGTACCCAATGCTTTCCTCCGGCTTTGTAGTTCACCTTGGTGTTACCTTTTGCCATGAGGCACATGGGAGGTGGACGAAGAGATGAATCATCATTGTTGGCAATGGCAAGGCCGGCCAAGCTCTCTTCTTCAGCTTCACTCTCTTCATCACTAGATTCTTCATCAGTGATCCATTCATTTGCCTCACACATGAACACCTTTTGTGGACCTTTTCTCTTCTTTGGAAAGAGTTTTTCCTTTTTGCCTTTGTCATACTTCTTCTTCTCAAAGAATCTTGGCTTGGGCTTGACCTCTTCTTCATCATCCTCACTATCCTCAAGCTTGTGATGCTTTCCCTTGTGGTTCTCTCTTCTTTTGTCCGATTTTGGACAATCATAGGAGATGTGGCCTTGATCACCACAGTTATAGCAGGTCTTGTTATCATCTTTCCTTGGTAGAAATGCTTTCTTTTTGGGATCAAAGTTGTATCCCTTCTTGGGAATCTTGGAGTTCAAGCGAGAGAATTTTCTCATCATCAATGCAATCTCATCATCGTCATCTTCACTTGATGCTTGATGTTCTTCACATGAGCTAGGCTCGATCACTTTCTTTTTTTTGTGAGATTTGTTCTCTTGGTGGAAGCCTTTAGAGCAATTGTCTTTGAAGATGATTCCTCCATCATCCCAAGCACACTCATCTCAGGAGCGCGAAACTCTACAATAAGTTCAGAAACTTCAATGTGATCAAGAGATTCCTTTTGAAGCATGGAGTTGACGATGTTGTACTTTGGATTAGGAAGGAGCATAAGAATCTTGCAGTTGATGAGTCCCTTGCCAAGAAGAGCAATATCAAGAGCATTAATTTCCTCAATAAGAACATTCAAGCGAGAAAACATTTCATTGACATTCTCATGAGGTAGCATTTTGAACTCATCATATTTGGCCTTAAGCATGTGATACTTTAGTTCTTTAACGCGAGAGGAACCCTCATTAATTTCAATCTAGCAAGCCCAAATTTCACAAGCTTTTTCTTTGCTAGCAATCCTAGCAAACACATCTTGACTAATGCATTCGTAAATAGCATTTCTAGCCTTGGCATCCCACTTGATTTGATCACCTATGTAGTTATGCTCACCAAACCACGCATGGGTCGCTTCCCATACCTCGGGAGCAATATCCTCTAGATAAGCACACATACGTGCTTTCTAGTAGGCAAAGTTCTTGCCCTCGAAGATGGGAACCGAACCCCCAATCTTGACCATTTTGGCTCTCTAGCGATGAAGCTAGAATGATCCAATGAGCAACCTCGCTCTGATACCAATTGTTAGGATCGAATGCCCAAGAGGGGGGTGAATTGGGCTTCTTTTTAAAAAATAAAGCAATAAAAACTCAACTACTAAAAGCCCAATTCCCTATGAAAATAACCTATGCATTCAAGTGAATAATAAGTTTGCGGTATATGAAATGCGTAAGTATAACGGGAAAGGAAGAGTATGCAAACTCCCGAGAAGACACGAAGACAAGGTGATTTATCCCGTGGTTCGGCATGATCAGCAAGACCCTCCTACGTCCATGTTGTGGCACCCACCAAGGGTGTAGCCACTCCCAAGTCACCAAGACCAGGGATCTCACTAAGAGTCTCCTTTAACCATCTCCGGCAAGGTGGAGCTCAAGCCTTGTACAAGTTTGATCTTCCAGGCTTCCACAACCGACTTGGTAAGCTCCGGAAGGATCTCTCCGATCACCGACTTATACACGGTGAATGCAATCACCAAGAGACACTCACTTACAGCTCTCACTAGACTAGAGACTTGAATGTAGGCCTAGAGCGGGGGGTGAATAGGCCTTTTTGAAAATTGTCGGATCCTGCAACACTCAACAACTAGTTTAATACCAAAGATATCGGACTAGTCCGGTAAAGTGCGGACTAGTCTGGTGTTTACAGACTAAGTTGATTAAACATGATTGATTTGTTTGATTCTTTTATGTGTACAGCAGAAATATAGAATCAAACAATAGTTTAACAGTTATCTACTAAATTATATCACAATTAAGTCTTATGTTCAACAATTAAACATAAGATGAACAATGTGTATGAAACCCTAGATTAAGTTGATTAACTTGAATGATGAAAACTAAAACAAGACACAAGTGTTTATCCCATGGTTCGGCTACCACAAAAGGCCACCTACATCCACGTTGAGGAGTCCACAAAAGGACCGGGTCTTCTCCAACCCTACCCTCGTTGGATCGCCACAAAGGCCAATCCTCTTCCACTAATCACAAAGGGGTGAATAACCGAATTCAAGGGGCGATCTCACACTTTGAGAGCTCCCTTAGATTACAAAACACAATGCCACCAAAAACACACTCAAAAGATACAATTGAAACGCAGGAGTGTGTTAGAGAATCAAACCAAGAGCTCAATGTGATGTTGCAAGTGTCTCTCCAATGATCTAATGTGAATCCTCAAAGGATTGGACGATGTTGCACTTGATTTCGTGGAGAGAGGTCGTTTTTGACGCTCTTGAGAGGTGTGACGGCGCTAGGGTTCGAGAGGTTGTAAAAGTGGGCCGTGCACCTCTATTTATATATGACCGTTGATGTCCTCCCTTTAGCTGTCATCGGTCGAATACAAATTAGCTAAGGTCAGTGTGTTAGATATGACCGTTGATCGATCGATGTTGTATACACCTGTACATCGGATAATCCGGTGACACTTGGTCCAGGATGGTCCAGAAATAATGCTTACTGGAATTATCGACCGATGTGGCATATTTGTACATCGGATGGTCCGGTGGTACTTGGTCCAGGGAAATTGCTTACTGGAATGATCGACCGATGTAACACATGCTTCAACATCGGATGATCCGATGTACACCCAAGACTGAGGTGTTTTTCTGCTGCATAGCCAACTCGACCGATGTAGTTTTTTCTGGATACATCGGATGATCCGGTGAGTTGATTTTGTCTGCTTCGAGTTGTTCTAAGTGATTCTTTTGGAATTTGTCCGATTGACCTCTTAGACATTGGTTTGAAATGTTCTTCTGATGAAGGCTAAGTATCATGTGCTGTCAATTTTGATAGAATAATTCTGACATATATGTTTTTTCTTTCAGTCTTCATGAAAATCGATTGACCTCTTAAAATAGTTTGTTGAGGGGTCTCTAATTGTGTCCAACGAGCAGTAGATGATATAAATATAGATTCCATTTAGTGTGATGAGTTATATGAGAGGCCTTGCATTCACAAACTTATTAGTGATATCCAACAGTTGTCATTAATCACTGAAACCATACCTTATGGGGGCCTAGATGCTATCAACGTGCCCACCAGCTGATTTATACCTTGCTGCCCTCAACCCACGCCTATAAAACAGAACGGAATGCATCGACAAACAAGTATCAAGCTACGTCAGTTTACTAGAGCCCATTCCTCCAGTATGTCACTGGTACAATTCAAGCTTGTCCAGCAGGACCGCACATGAAATGGTCCTCAATCGACACAAGCAGGGCTACGCACGTGAGATCACATTTCACTGCATCCTATCTACTGCTCGGTCTCAATTTCATATTCATAAATCATTTTCTTATTCTAGAAACTCCTGTGTGATAAAATTCCTATCTCGCGAGTAGATTCCAACTACTCGACTTCTACCGAATTCCTATGAGCATAAGCATAGCAGTGTCTACTCAACAGGCCGTAGACATACCCAAGACTCCATAGGATTTGTGGGCCATGCAAGTGGATGTCAAACACCTTAAATGTAATGCACAATGATCTAAAGACGTAAGGTGAAATAAAACTGCAAAACACTGTAAGGAACTTAAATGCAAACCGGGGCTTGCCTGAATGCTAGTTTGAGTCTATTATAGTTTCTAGCAGCTGGACCTCCAAGGCTTCCGGTTGCTCCTCGACTTCAGCTACAACACGATATGCATATACTAGGTAGAAATGATTTTGTGAATAATTAATATTCTTAAGGTGGGGTGAGTATATTAAGATAAAATAAGATAATTATTCTCATTGACTTTGGGATTTTTATGGTGGATACTAGGGATTATAGAGAAGACTCTTGAAAAGAACAAGAGATGATAAACAATGTTTCTTATTCTTAACAATTATGGTAAACAATAATCTTCTCTAAATTTTGGTTGAAATTTTTGGAGATGTATTATGGCTACCAAGGGTTTTATCATGTAGAGGGGGTCTCACTGGTTCTAGGAAACAAAATTCACAATTTTCTGAGCTTCCTACAGGGAAAAATTTATTTTTCAAGTTTGGGTAAATTTCTGGAAATTGATTTTCTATTTTTCTCAATTTATAACTACATAGTGGTTTGAAACATTGATCAAGCCAGTATTTTAAGTCCAAAGATCTTGAAACTTTTACTGGAGATCAAGGGTATTAACAATATTGTTCTGACCAAATTGGAAATTTGCCAATTAACAGAATTGTGGGAATGAATTCTTTAAGCATTTTGCTTATCTGAATTATGGAGAAATTTATATGGCTTTTCATACAAATCCAGGTGCACCACTGGACAGTATTCTTCATGCTGGTTCTAACAAAATTTATTTGGGAATTTTTGGATATTTCTACTTGAAGTTATGGATTTTCTAAGTTTGGATTGAATCTGGATTTATTTTCTATTGGAAATTTCAAATAAAAGGGGCCGGTCCCACTTCATTTGAATGGTCCAATCGCATCCGGGCCACACTGGGGGGCCACGGGGTTCAACCGTGTAGCCGCACCGGATCTAGTGCCGCAACTGATCCCAGGCGTTCGAATAAGCGCTGACGAGTGGGGCCCATAGGCCTTCGTCTACCTCGCGACGCGACGGCGCTCCTCGCCGGAACCGCGGCGGTGCTTCGCCGGACTTAGGTGCGTTGACCTCCGTTCGGCCTTGTCGTGACCGCTCAACCCTAAAATCAACCGCGCAAGCCGATGGTGGTGTCCAATTAAGCCGGCGATGGCCGGAGACAGCGGCGCGACGGTGATGGCGGAGCTAGGGTTTCTGCCTTCGTCGGAAATGCTCAAGAATGGCTCAATAGGCTCGCGAAAAACTCTGGAAGGTTCCTGGAAGCACCAGGAGTATGATTTCGGGGTCATATTCGGGTGAAATCGCCGGCAAGGTTGAGTTCGACGGCGAATTGCGGTTTTTCAACCGGCGGCCTCGAAAACTTGAAATCTAAGATGCTCAGTTGATAACTTTCATGGTTTTTGGGCATGGATTTAAGGATGATTGCAAGAATGAAATGAATTTAAGTGCGAAGCTTTGCTATTCTATTGAGAAGCCGTTCGGTTCTCGAACAAGAACTCAAGTTACACTTCATGTCATAAGCTTAGATTTTGTGAGCATGAACTAGAAAGGATTGCGAACCTTTTTGCTAAAAGGATCGAGGCTGGAGATGGTCTGGAACAGGTGTTCGACAGCGAGACAGTGAAGGTTCTCGACAGCTTCCTCGACGGCGACTGGGAAACATCAAAATATGCCCAGCAGAAACTATGTCACGATCAATGACCAAATGGAATACATAGAGGATTTTGTGATACGCCTTTTATCTACTTACAGCTCGGGAATCGTCAGCGCAAGCTCGGTCGAACAGGGGCGGCGAAAATGGCTTGAACCGGGATGGTGTCCAACGGTGACGACCAAGGGGTATTTATAGGGACTGAGGGGAGAGGGGAGCGCGCCACGGCATCAAGCGGGCAAATAGCTCGGTGGATGCATGTGCGTAGCGGTGTCATGCGCTGCCGGCGTCGAACGGCGGGGCGAGCTGGAGACAGGGCACCCCCCGTGGGTTTCACTCGAGTGCTTTGGCTGACAATGTGCCCCACCTCCTCTTATCTACTTCCCTTCTCTCTAACTTCGATTATCCTACCAAATTTTGTCCAAAAATTCTAGATTTTTGTGGGGAGGCCCAAATAAATATCTAGAATTTGATTCGGCAATTGGATTTTGATTTGGATCAAGTTTCAATTGAATTTCAATTTCAAATTTGAATTTGAAGGAAATTCAATGGTGTCACTGATTTAAATAGCATATGAGTTCCAAAAATTGTGAAACTATGGGGATATGTCTAGCAAGTTATGCTGACCATGAGTGTGTGTTCAAATCTCGATGTTCAATCTAGTTGAACAGAATTTAAAACATGGTTTGAATTTGCTAAGCATCTCAATTAAAATAACAAATGAAGTTCAAAATTTATGAAACATTGCAAGATGTCTATTTGGAATATTAGAAAACCATAGAAAAATTTATGGCCCTTGAATTGAATAATTTTGACAGGGCCAAATATACAGTAGTATATATTCAATTTATATTAATTTGAATATCTATTTGGTACTGCATATTAAATTGGCCTAGCAATCTTTCTTCAAACAATTACAAACTTTGAAGAGAGGTCAACAAAATTAATCTATGTTTATTGGTGAAGTTCATTCCTCATGTTAATAAATTTAAACATGAGTAGAAGAAAAGATTTGATGAGATCAAGTTTATAAGCATGGCTATAATTGGTCTCCATTAGGGTTAACAACCAATTTAAAAATGAACCTCATATGAAGAAAAATGTGGGATTTTACAGAGATTCGACACGGAAGAGAAGAGATAGGGAAATTCCTTCTTGAGATCATCTTGTAGCTCCCATGTTGCTTCTTTTTTTCTTTATGATGCTTCCATTGAACTTTACACCACCCGATAACCTTGTTCCTTGTGACTCTCTCCTTTGCTTCCAAGATTTTGACCGATTGCTCGGCATAAGTCAAATTTGTCTCTAGTTCCAATTATTCCATTGGCACTTGTTCTTATGGTACCCTTGAACACTTCTTGAGCTGGGAAACATGAAACACATCATGAACATCCGATAGATGAGCTGGCATCTCACTCTTAAACGCTACGTCTCCTCTTTTGTCCAAAACATTGAATGGCCCAATGTATGGAAGTGCAAGCTTGCCTCTTATGTTAAACCTCCTGTGACCTCTCATTGGTTACACGTTGAGGTAAACGAAGTCTCCCACTTCAAAGGCTAGTTTCCTTCTCCTATTGTCTGCATATCCCTTTTGCCTCGATTGAGCGGCCTCAAGTTGTCACGGATTACCTGAACTTGCGTTTCAGCTTCTAGTAACACATCCGGACCAAATACTTGATTTTCTCCTGTCTCACACCAAAATAAAGGTGTCTTACACTTCCTTCCATATAGTGTTTCATAAGGTGACATCTTCAAGCTTGCTTGATAACTGTTGTTGTATGAGAACTGCATATGGCAAGCTGTTGTCCCAACTTTTCCCATACTTCAAAACACAAGCTCTTAACATGTCCTCTAATGTCTGATTGGTCCTCTCAGTTTGTCCATCCGTTTGAGGGTGATATGCTAACCTAAAATTCAACCTTGTTCCCAAAGCTTCATGCAATTTTTGCCAAAACCTGGAGGTAAATTGAGAACCTCTATCCGATACTATCTTCTTTAGCACCCCATGTCGGCATACAATGTGCTCCATGTATAGCTCTGCTAACTTCGCGGTGGTATAGGTGGTCTTGATCGAACAAGATGAGCTGACTTGGTCAATCGATCCACGATTACCCAAATTGAATCATAACCATACTGGGTACATGGCAATTCAACTATAAAGTCCATACCGATCTCTTCCGACTTCCACTCCGGAATCTTTAATGGCTGCAATAATCCGGTTGGCCTTTGATGTTCCGCCTTGACTTGTTGGCACACATCACACAATGCTACGTATTCAGCTATGTCCTTTTTCATGCTAGCCCACCAATAACAAGTCTTCAAGTCCTTGAACATCTCCGTACAACTGGGGTGAATTGAGTATTGCGAGTCATGTGCCTCCTTTAATATTGTCTCTCAAATATGCTTCACATTAGGCACGATAATCCTTTTTCCCAGCCATAAGGTACCATGTTCGTCCTCATCAAACCTGAATTCTCTCCCTTCCTGGGTACTTTCCTTGATCTGCTGGATTTCCTCATCCTTCGCTTGGCCCTCTCGAATTTCTTGCTCCAAGGTTGGATTTAACTCCATCATCCCCATCTCATTCAAAAATCTGAGATTCAACCATTCAAGCTCCTTGCATAACTCGGATGGTAACTCTCGAACCGTAAGTTGTTGACTTACTCCTTTCTGACTTAAAGCATCCACCACTACATTGGCCTTTCTTGGGTGATAATTGATTCCCAAATCATAATCCTTGATGAGCTCTAACCATCTTCGTTGCCACAAATTCATACCCGTTTGTGTGAAAATATACCTAAGACTCTCGTGATCCGTGTAAATTTCAAACCTATGTCCAAGGATGTAGTGTCTCCAAATTTTCAATGCGTGTACCACGACTGCAAGTTCCAAATCATGCGTCGGGTAATTCTGCTTGTGTTTCTTCAATTGCCTCGATGCATATGCAACCACTTGACCTTCTTGCATAAGGACACATTCTAGTCTTTGTCTTGATCCATCACAATAAATACCAAAACTCTTGCTCACATCCGACAAAACTAAAACTGAAGTTGTTGTTAACCTTTTCTTCAATTCCTCGAAACTTTCTTGACAAGCTTGAGTCTATCGAAACACTTTCCCCTTCATTAGCAATTCCGTCATTGGCTTGGCTATCTTGGAAAAGTCCTTGATGAATCTACGGTAATATCCAGCCATTCCAAGAAAACTCCTTATTTCCTTTACATTCTGCGGCGGTTCCCATTTCAACACGTCCCTCACATTTCCGGGGTAAACTGATACTCCTTCTCTTGAGATGATATGACCCAAAAACGATAGTTCCCTTAACCAAAACTGAAACTTGTTAAACTTAGCATACAATTCATGCTCCCTCAGTTTCTTCAATGTATGCCTCAAGTGTTCCTCGTGTTCCTTCTCATCCTTTGAGTAGATCATAATATCATCAATGAACATCACAACTGTGGGGACCGGAATCCCGACATCCAAGGATCTCATTGGGTGGTCTCGTGCGATGCGACACATAACAAAATACAAGAAAAGAACGAGAATAAAATACAATACCAAGTCTTTATTCATAAACATAGCGGAAGTTTTACAATACTAAGCGAAAAAAGAAAGAGAACTATACATAATAGCTATGCTCTCGGCACTAGCTATGCAAAAGCAAAGTCATCCTTGCCCTGGATACTTCGCACTAGCAACACCCAACTTACAGCGGCGTGCAGGGTTCCCACTCAGTTGTAAACCCTGGAGAGGGTGCATCCTCATCATCAAACCCGTCATCAGTCATATAATCTGCAAAAACTTGTTAACTGCAAATGTGAGCTTAAGGCTCAGCAACACTAACCCGTCTCACTAGACATATGCAGGGGTGAATACTAAGCATGGGTAAGGAATAGCATAAAGGACAAGCCTACAAGCGGATCCTTATAATCATGTTTTAAGTAGCACATGACATTCTTCAGGCACGACATATCATAGACTCCACAATCAAACAAGCAACGCTTTGCCGATGATATAACATGCCCAAAGCACAGTATGCTATTACAGGTAAAGTATGGGGAAACTGTAAACTTTTATTGTGCTATTTCTAAGCCATACAAGGTTGCAAAAAAATTGTAATTCAATAAATTATATTCATCTGGCTTCTTCAGTATTTACTACGTCATGACACGGTGAACAAGTGGTACTCTATTACCGCGTGGGATGATGATTGCAATCAGGACACACCCGGTCAAGACAACACATCTGCACTTTCGGAAGCGCCAGCGAGTACTCACAGCTGTACCTACATAGCACTTTAGTACTACTCGTATATGGCCACGTTTCACCTAACACTAGAATGTCCAACCGGTCGATCCATCACGAGCAGGAGCTCCCTGCGTGGGGCATACTCTGAAGTGCCCACAATCTGATTTACACCTTACTACACTCAACCTACGCCTATAAAACAGAACGGTATGCCTCAACAAACCGTTTAATAGAGCCCATTTCTCCAGTATGTTGCCGGTACAATTCAAGCTTGTCCAACTGGGCCGCACACGAATCGGTCCTCAATCGACACAAGGAGGGCTACGCACGTGAGACCACATCTGGCTGCATCCTACCTGCGGATCGGTCTCATTTTCTCATTCATAATCCATTTCTTGATCAAATACATACCGTGTGATAAAATCCTATCTCGCGAGTAGATTCCAACTACTCGACTTCTACCGGATCCAAATTTATATAAGCATGGCAGTTTCTACTCATCGGGCTGTAGACCTACCCAAACTCCATGGGATTAGTGGGACATGCAAGTGGATGTCAAACACCTTAAAAGTAATGCACAAACATCTGAAGACGTAAGGTGAATGAAAACTGCAAAGACACTGTAAGGAACTTAAATGCAAATCTGGGCTTGCCTGAATGCGAGTCCGAGTCTATGTTAGTCTTTGGCAGCTAGACTTCCAAAGCTTCCGGCTGCTCCGCGACTTCAGTTACTACACGTTATGCATATACTAGGTATGAATGACTTTGAAAATAAATAATATGCTTAAGGTCACAAGCCAATATCATGTGATCAAAATAATATAAGGATCCTATTTTTCTTTGGGACTTTTATGGTAGATATTAGGGACTATAGTGGAGAATCTTGCAAAGAACAGGAGATCATCAAGGAAATTTGTTGTCCCTAAAAATTATGGTAAGCAATAACCTTCTTTGAATTTTGGTTGAAATTCTGGATGTCTATCATCGTTACCAGTGGTTTTATCATGTAGAGGTGGTCTCACTAATTATAGCAAAATTTGTTTCACAATTTTTTAAGCTTCCTACAAGGAGAAACTAATTTTTCAAGTTTGGGGAAAAAGCTGAAATTGATTTTGTATTTTTCTCAATTTTCAACTAAATAGAGATTTGGAACATTAATCAACCCAGTAATTGAATTCCAATGAACTTGAAATTTTTACCGTAGATCAAGTGTATTAGCTCAAGTGTACTGTAGATCAAGTGTATTCTGACCAAAATTAGGAATTTTCCCATTAATAGAACATGAGTAATTAATTTCTCAAGCAGTTATTCTGGGAGTTTCATGTCCAATAAATTGCATCACTGCAACGTAGAGATTGCGATGAGTCTACCAGAATTTATTTGGAAATTGTTGAGCAAATCTACTAGGAGTAATGATATTTAGAAGTTTGGTTGAATTCTGGAATTATTTTTCAAAGGGAAACTTTTAAATAAAGCTGGCGGGACCACTGGTTTAAAATCAACCAATCGCAGCTGGACCGCACCGGGGGCCACGAGGTTAACCCGTGCAGCCGCACTAGATCCAGAGCCGCAGTTGATCCCGCGTGAGGGAATCGGCCTCTGACCTGTGGGACCATTGAGTCATCTGCTACCTCCCGATGCGCGACGCGGCCGCGGCGGCGCTGCACCGGCGAGCTCACCGCGATAGCTGCATCGACCTCCATTCAACTCGGCCCTCACCGCCTAGCCATTGAATCGACCGCACAACACTATGGTGAGGTCAAATCATTGCGGCGATGGTCGGAGATGGCAGCGCGATGACGACGGCGGAGCTAGGGTTTCGGCTATCATCGGAATCACTCATGAATGGCGCAAACGGCTTGGGAAAAGGTCGGGGAGGATTCTAGCATCATGAGGAAGATTCCTAGGTGGTGTAAACGACGTGGAACCGCCAGAAACACAAGTTTGTCGTTGAACAGGGGAGGTTTCAATGGCGGAGGGGGAAAACTTGAATATCTCAGACACTACTCGATGGAATCCACTGATTCTTGGTAGAGGGGTGCGCTAGGAGGTACAGAGTATAATCCTTACATGGATTGAAGAATCATTAAACGTAGAAATGGAATCAAACAAAGAAGTGAGCTAGTTCATGGGCTACGGCCGAAAGCAAAACCAGTATTATTTGCACGATACAGTATGAAATGAAGAACGGTTTGTACCGTGAGAAACATCGTGTCATGGCGATCCTAGTTGCTTTTGAGAGCAGCTCAAAAGAGGGGTTTTAGCGTCGGCATGACGGGGAGGCAGTAGCGTCCTCACGGCGGCTGGACGGCGAAGCTTGTAGAACTGCAAAAATGCCACCTTGTAGCCGACGAAACAAGGAACTAAAAGATTGAGAAGGTAGAGGGAAGGCTTAGGTACCACTTTTTTGTTGGGAGGACGACGGGATTCGGCAAGACTTCGAGCTGGTCAGGCGCACAGGGAGGCGGTGGTGGTTTGCGCTCGGGAGTGACGAAAGAGATGGTGCCTTTCCCTTCGGCCAGAGATGTGAAGATAAGGAGGAGGAGAGGGGAGGGGGAACACGCAACTGGGGTGCCACACAGCTGCTTGCCGACGGTGAGCTGTTTGCCGCACCGGGCATCGAACGGCGGGGAGTCAGAACAGAGCACTCATGGTAAACGTCTTTTTGACTAGTGGGTCCCACCGTTCTTATCCTCATCCCTTTTCTGCAACTTAAATTCTCTTACCAAACTTGATCCAACAATCCTATATCTTTGTGGAGAAGCCAAATCAAATGTGTAGAGTCAGATTCTGAAATTAGATTTCAAATTTGGACAAGTTTCAATTGGAATTCAAATTCAAATTTGAATTTGAATGAAATTCAATGGAGTCACTGAATTAAATAGCAAATGAGCATCACAAATTATGAAACTTCTTGGATAAGTCAAGCAAGTCATGCTGCTCATGATGGTGTGTTCAAATTTTATGTTCAAATAAGTTGGAACAGAATTCGAAATTTAAACTTGAATATGGCTTGAATTTGCTAAGCGTCTCAAATAAAATAGCAAATGGAATTCAAATCTTGAAACATGGAAGGAAGGCTATTTTGAATATTATGAGGCCATGGAAAGATATATAGCCTCAGATTTCAATATAATGACAGGGCCTAAATGTACAGTGCTATATTCAAATTAATTTGAATATATTTAGTACTACATAGTGTTTTGCCCTAGCAAAATCAATTCAAAAAAATGAAAATTTGTAGGAAGGTCACTTGAATTATCCTATGGTAATTGGTGAAGCCCATCCCTTATGAAAAAAAATTTAGATATGAGGTAAAGAAATATTCTTGATGATATCAAGTTCATGTGTACAACCATAATTGATCTTTACTATGGTTGAAAACCAACTCGTAACTGAACTTCATATTAAGGAAAATATGGGCTTTTACATTCCTCCCCCGCTTAAAGAATCTCGCCCCGAGATTAAAAAAGGAATGATAACTGAAAAGATCTAATTAACATATGCCGCTAACAAGTCCGGATAGTTCGTTCTATGGTATTCCTCTCTTTCCCACGTTGCTTCTTTAGCGACATGGTTTCCCCACAAGACCTTGTAGAAATGCAAGGTGCGGCTTCTTATAGTGCGATTCTTCTCATCGATTATCTGGGTTGGATGCTCAGAGTAAGTAAGATCTGGTTGGAGATCTTCCAAATCCTCCATACGGTGGTTAGCTGGGGCCTTGAGACATTTCTGCAACTGCGAAATGTGAAACACATTGTGAACCCCTGAAAGCGACGCTGGCAGTTCTAGCTGATAGGCCACAGGTCCGCATTATTCAATTATTGTGAACGGCCCAATGAAGTGCGAAGCTAGCTTCCCTTTTACTCTGAAGAGATGAATCCCTTTCATTGGGGATACATGAAGATAATAGCGATCCCCGACATTGAAGTGAAGGGGTCGAAGTCGTTTGTCCGCATAGCTTTTCTGACGAGACTGAGCAGCCTTGAGGTTGGCTTCATTAACTCGTACTCGGTTTTCAGCTTCATCCACCAAGTCGATACCATATATCACTTGTTCACCGGATTCACACCAGTTCAAAGGTGTGCGGCACTTCCGGCCATAAAGAGCTTCATATGGTGCCATTTGGATGCTAGCCTGATAACATTGTTGTATGAAAACTCCACCAATGGTAGGTGATCATCCCAATTCTTACCATGGTTGATGGCACAGGAGCGGTACATATCTTTTGGCACTTGGTTTACTCGTTTTGTTTGACCATCAGTTTGAGGATGGTAAGCTGAGCTTTGAATCAACTTAGTACCCAATGATGCATGGAGCTGCTCCCAAAATCTAGCAACGAATATGGCTCCACGATCTGAGATAATGGTGCGAGGTACTCCATGTAAGCGCATGATTCTAGCCATATACAACTCTGCGTACTTCAGTGCGTGGTAGTTGACATTGACGGGTATAAAATGAACTGAATTGGTCAATAGATCAACTATCATCCAAATGGAATCATGCTTACAGAATGTGAGAGGCAATCCAATGATGAAGTCCATGCTGATGTCCTCCCATTTCCTGGCCGGTATGCTTAAAGGTTGTAGCTGTCCGGCGGTCCTCTAATGATCGGCTTTCACTCGCCGACATGTATCACATTCTAATATATACTATGCTATTTAATGCTTCATCCGGGACCACCAGAATTTCTTCTTCATGTCCTGGTACATTTTGTTACTTCGCGAATGAATAGAATACTTCGACAAATGAGCTTCGTCCAATATCTTCTTCCAAAGTTCCATATTACGGGGCACCACGATGCGGTCTTTGAAACATATGGTACCGTCATCGTCACATCGAAAACACTTCATCTCCGCCTTCTTCATTCTTCGTTAAATATGTGATATGCCCTTGCCTTTCTCCTGAGCCTCTACGATATATTCCCTTATGGTAGGAAAGACAGCTAGATTGTAGAGCGCCCCATATGGAACCAAGTAGAGACTTGGCTCTTCTTCTTCTATCAAGGTGATGGAAAGATTATTGACCTGGGACTTCCGACTCAGTGCATCTGCAACTACATTCGCCTTGCCAGGATGGTAGTGGATCTCAATCTCATAGTCTTTGATCAATTCCAACCATCTTCACTGTCGCATATTCAAGTCCTTCTGGGTGAAGATGTACTTCAAGCTTTCATTATCGGTGAAGAGATGCACTAGGTTGCCCAATAAATGGTGTCTCCACATCTTCAATTCAGGTACCACTGATGCGAGCTAAAGATCCTGAGTCGGATAATGATGCTCATGGTTCCGAAGCTATCGTGATCCATAAGCAATCACCCTTCTGTCTTGCATTAAGACACAACCAAAACCGGTCCCAGATGCATCACAATAAACATCAAATGACTTGGTTCTGTCCAGTTGGGCTAATACCAGCGCTGTTGTGAGGTGTTTCACTAATGCTTGAAATCTTTCCTCACATTCCTTCGTCCATAAATACTTCTTCCCTTTCTCCAGAAGTTCTTTCATTGGTTTAGCTATTTTGGAAAAACTTGGAATGAACCTCCGGTAATAAACCCAGGAAGCTTCGAACTTCTTGTACAGACTTTGGAGACTCCCATTTGAGTACTTGCTTAATCTTGCTTGAATCAACTGCAATCCCCTTAGCAGAGATGATGTGCCCTAGATATGGCACTTGGCTGATCCGGAACTCACATTTGCTGAACTTGGCATACTGCTTGTGGTCTGGCAATCGTTGAAGCACGATGCGCAAATGTTGAGCATGTTCTTCTTCAGATTTCGAATACACAAGGATGTCGTCAATGAAGACCACGACAAACTTTTCTAATTCCGGCATGAACACCGAATTCATGAGATACATGAAATGAGCCGGCACATTGGTCAATCAGAAGGACATGACAAGGTACTCATACAATCTATACCTTGTCGAGAATGCCGTCTTAGGTATATCCTCCGGTCGAATCCAGATCTGATGATATCCAGAACGAAGATCCATGTTTGAAAATACCTTAGCACCCACCAATTGATCGAACAGAATATCGATGCATGGTAGTGGATACTTATTCTTCATTGTGACAGCATTGAGTGGATGATAGTCCACACATAGTCTCAATGTCTTATCCTTCTTCTCCACGAACAATGCATAACAACCACAAGGTGATGAACTTGGACGAATGAAACCCTTGTCCTAAGTTCCTTCAGCTGCTCTTTCAGTTCTGCAAGTTCCTTAGGTGCCATCTTATACGACTTTCTCGAGATCGACACTGTTTCCAATACAAGTTCAATCTTACACTTAACATATCTTTCTGGTGGCATACCAGGAAGATCATCGAGAAATACGTCCGGATGCTCACGTACCAACCAAATTTCCTCAAGTTTAAAGGCCTCGATGTTGTAACTAGTTGGAGTTACTTGGATGATACCCTCAAGAATGAGAGTTTGGGGAAGGTGGAGTGGAGAATTCAGATATACTTTTTGAGGAATGATGTCGATAATAGCACCATTGTGTTGCAACCATGCCATCCCTAAGATAACATCTAACTTCTGATGCTCCAGTAATATAAGAGAGGTAGGGTATATGTTCTCACCCAGATTAAGAGGTACCCTATGGACCATCTCTTCTGCACCTACTTCCCACCCGGAGAACAAATCATATATGGTGTTTTTGTGGAAACAACAGGCAACTGATATTGAATGACATAAGACTTGCTAATAAAGTTGTGGGGAGCACCGGAGTCAAAGAGGATGACTAGGGATGACCAATGAGGGAGAACGTACCTGTGAGTATGGGTGTGCATTCTGGAACATCCTCGATGGTGAGGTGGTGGACGTTGCCGATTTTGGTGGCTGGCTTCTTGGACTGGTTGCGGGGCTGGTTTTCCCCCTGGTATGAAGACTGTCCTCCGCTCTACGGGTAGTCCTTGGCGAAGTGCCCCGTACGACCACACGTGAAACACGTGTACGGGGTCTGACCGGCACGGAAGGAAGGACGGAATCCCGGTGCACGTGGTGGAGGTGGAAGTGCACGCGGAATCATCCCCTGCTGCTGCTGCAGACGGAAGCCGGTGTTGTTGAACTGGCGACCACGAAACATCAGTGGTCACGATGGCGGCTGCCACCTCTGGCTGGATAGTGATCGATACACCATTCAGTACTTCTGAGGAGCACCACTTCCACTGCTTTGTGGAGCACTCCTTTTCTTCTTGTTAGAGAACAACTCCATAGTAGCGTCCTCCTATACGATTGCGGCATTGACAATGTTGTTGAAGCTACCGCTGTTAAACAAGGCAAGCTTGTCCTTCATCTTGGGATTCAAACCCCAATAGAAGCATTCAAACTTTCGATCTTCAGTACTCACTTGGTCGTGAGCATACTGGGCCAAGTGGTTGAATGCCTTGGAGTACTCGTAAGCACTGCTCCCTCCTTGCTTCAGCTCCAAGAACTCTCGAAGTTTCCTCCTCATAATACCGGGTGTATGATAGGCGTGGAACGCCTCCCGGAATTCTCCCCAGCTTACGACATAGTATGCTGGTCGTGCGGTGAGATAATTCGCCATCATGCCCAAGCAGAATCCTGCAACTGTTGTGCCACGAATAGGGTCTTCTATTGTTCGGTCATCCGCAGCAAACCGAACTTTCCTTCGATGGAGTGGAGCTAGTTGTCCACCTCCAACGGTTTATCGGCCTCCATGAAGACCGGCGGGTGCGTTGACATGAAGTCTGAGTATGAACTCGAAGAAGGCTGTTGTGGTCCCGCATCTGGTCGCCCCCCTTGACAGGACAAATGTTGAACCAAAGTCCGCAGCAACTCAGTTTGCTCGTCGCGCGAGCCGAGCACAGCGGCGAGAAGCTCCGCTAGACTCCTCGGAAGTTCAGGAGGTAGTGGTGGTGGAACTTGTTGCTGCGGTGTCGCAGCTGGCTCTTGGGTCTGAGATTCGTCTTCACGACCATTACATGAACCTCCCATTTCATGCGTCGAACGGGTACGCACCATTCTGCATCCATATAATTTAAAATTAGCACATGTTCACTTCTCCTCCATTCATTTCATATTACAGTAGTGCGAATATTGACAAGGGAATAAGTGCATAACATTCACATATATTGATAAAGTACAAATATTATACAAGATATATTATCTCATGACTAAGTTTACAGTGGTGAACTCTAAAATGACGGACTCCCACTACAGAAGTGCATCTATACCATACTTGGTCACCATGAGATGTCATACACACCTTGTCATCTTATAGATACACACTACTTTTTATAATATGACACAAACGTGGCCACAAAATAAACACGAGCAATTACTAAACTAAACGGTGTCTCGTGATGGCAGGAGTGCTGCCCCATCCTATTCCGATACGTCCTATTCGACGTACTCGTGTTCCTCAGGATCTAATTCTTCCACTTTGTCCTCATAAATTGGAGCCACAGGTGCGGGTGCTAGAGCAGGAGTTGCTACCTCACCTGCCACCGATGATGTCGCGGCAACTAATGACTGCACATCATCTTGTAGAAGAAACATCTTATAGTCTTACAATTCCTTTCGTGCATGCTCGCAACTGGCTTTCTAATTCTGAGTCTCCTCCCTGGATTGATCCCATTCTTGAGTTACCATACCTAACTGATCATCCAGCAGCTGTACCTCAAGTTGACTCGCCTCCAATGCGCTTTCTGTGCATTGCGCTTCCTGACAAGCTTTCGATAGGTCCTGAACCGCTCGGTGCCACTGATTCTCCCTAACGTTTAAATGTCAGTTGAGAGGAGCAATCATGGCTCTAAGTGAGTCCTTGGCCCACTCAAAATGATCCCCTCTAATCAAAACTTGCTTCAGATCACCCAACAACCCTTCAATGGATTAGATTGGGTTGCGCTATATCTATTAAAGAGTATACAATAATGATGGATTTGGTGAATCAAATCTATGGATTAATAATGAACCATGTTAACTTACCATAACAACAACTCAATTCATATCGAATTCCTATAGTAGAATTCATTCCTATAGGATAGAATATACACAGGGTGTACGCATTATATATGAATGAAACATATTCATTAACTTAAGCATACACCCTTTTTATTAATCAGTTGATATTAATTGAGAAATATGGATAAAAGAAATAAGTATTTATCGGGGAAGACTCTGCAAGGATCCAATTTAGTTAAACCCATATTCTATCTATCATATGAATGAAACATAGTTTGAAAAAGAGGAATAAAATTGTTTGCTTAAGACTTATTTATTATTGAATTTCCCTTGCAGGAAAGAGGATTTTCGGGTTAGCTGTCCTCCGGAAACCTTCACAAGAATTTCCTGGCAGGTAATTCATGTTTCGGTTTGCCTTATACACACAAGCAATGGAGAGCATACAAAGGCTTTGGAATATTATTTCCGAGCGCTAGAACGAAACCCCTTTTTACCGCAAGCTTTTAATAATATGGCCGTGATCTGTCATTACGTGCCAATATGTTGTGTAACACTCACTTGGCACAATGATGCTGCCTATAATGCCAAGATTATCTTGAGTACCTCTCCGTGAATGCCATAATATCCACTCATTCGACTTGCCCACTCCTCACTAGCTCTACCATCGGCTGGAAAGAGCGCGAACGGGGTGCTCGCCAAATGACAAAAATGAAGCTTGCAAAACCTTGCTATAGCAACACTCGCGGTAAAACACCACGTGCCTTCCAATTGAGCCCCTTTCCCCCGGATGGAGAAAGGAGCTCATCCAATATATGACAGACCAGCGGGCACATCAACATAGATGGTGCATCTTGTCACACCTCCGTCATCGAATTCCCTGCCCCAATAGCTCGGTATGTCGCGATACCCGAAATGTTGAAACAGCGCTATGAACAACTCCGGAAAACCTTTTCGATGACCACACGTCATGAACACCCATCCGTTCTGTAAGTGTACCATCAAATCCGCAATCTGTGGAAAAAATACTTGAACAGGGAGAAGGTTTCCAACTTCCAACAGTTCAAGAAAAATTTTAAAACTGGAGTAGTAATCACAGTCTGTTCCAGCTGACCTTCCTGTATAAAATCAAAATTTTCATACAGAGAACGTGAGAACCAGATGTTGGGTGGATACAAAAGTTGTAGTACACTTTACAACCTTTCAGATTGTACTCATACAGCTCCAGGGGAGCTAGCAAGTAGAATCTATACAGGTCTAAAGTTGACCCATGTTTTCTGTAAATTTTGACAGAACCTCCCTGTATATGTGGTTAATTCCACAATTTATTCAGGTATATCAAAACAATAAATTGAGGTAATTACAAAATAAACATTGTATAGCATCAAGTTAAAAATCCATAAGTAAAAGATTTCAGCCATGAAACATTTGTTACACAGGTATAACGCGCAAATTCAAAACTATGTGTAAACTGTTTCAAGTTCTGGTCTGCCAGAACCAAGTTTGCGACAATAGGTATTAAACACCGTTACACCAAGATTCAGGTCATAAGTACAAAATAATGTTGATAGAGGACTTCCTAAGATTTCCATAAATGTATATATCTGAACATGTCACTATCCTGGATTAAAAGCTAGAGCTATCCCAGCTTAACAGATGAACTGTCTGTTTTTCAACAGCAGCCCTGCAGTTGACTGTTCTGAACTCGAAATTTGAATTGCCTCAAATTCGAATCAGGAAAAACACTGATTAAAAAATCTGTGGATCTCCTCCTACCCTTTCCAGATATGTATCGCAATAAGGCAGAAGCTTTTCCTACAGTGAGTTACGGCAAAAATACAGAGACCGGTACAATGGTAGGGTCATCTGGAGCAGTTTAAGCATACCCCAAAATACAACAGATTATCAAGCTTTTCTGCCTTGATGGTCAACAGAAAAGTTGTACAGGTCTTCAAGAGCTTTCCATCCATATAGCATACAACCTGACGAAGTTGAGCAAACTTCTGCCAGAAATCAAGAATCTTGGTTCTAACCCTTTGTCGAGTCGAAACTCATTTTGCGGGGTCCGAACCTACCAGCACCTGATAGTCAGACTTTCTAAAATGTAATCCAACCATTCTGTCATTGGGGATGGTCAAGTATCAAAGTCGATACTGACGGTACTACATGCCTCACCAAAGAATATTCTAACCGGTATATCCGGATACGTTTATATGTGGCCCTAGTATCGTTCACTCGCAAACGTGTTCTACATGGGTAGCTACCGTAGTTAGTGCTGCAGAAGACAAACAATCTCATATCACACCTGCACACCACAAGGGCGGTTCGGGGAAACACAACAGACAGTCACAATAATAATATATATGAAAGTAAATGCATACGACTCTGGTGTGAGTCGCCCTCGAGCGATGTCTCGAGGTACATGGCTCTACTACGTTTGTACAACAAAGACTCCCACACGAACCTTCTTATAGACGCTCGAGCATATGTGTTTTGCATGCTCCCATAGAACATGAATAGTTCTAGAGATGCATACAATCGGGTTATTCACCACCCGACGGGGGTTCCCACTAACTTTGAAGCACGCTGGGGTACCGCATGTCATAGGTTCTCAGAAACATGGAAAGTTTCAAAGACTCCTATTAACATTCTTGTGCCAAGCCACAGAAAGCATCCATGCTACCTCACGCATGGTGAGCTTACCGCAATTGACCCACTTGCAGTGGCGTACCTTACCTCTTACCTGACGTCGGAGCGTCGTTACAGAATATAATAACGCATAGTCAGTTTACCACCTTTATATCATATACTAATAATATTCCTTATATGGGCATATAGCTAATTCATCACTCATATAATCCTTAGTTTTTGAAAATATGCTCTTTTCAAGCACACTCTTACCAATGATGCTCTGATACCATGTTGTGGAGACCACAATCCCGACATCTAAGGATCTCATTGGGTGGTGCCGTGCGATGCGACACCCAACAGTATACAAGAAAAGAATAGGACTAAAATACAATACCAAGTCTTTATTCATAAACACAGCGGAAGTTTTACAATACTAAGCAAAAAGGAAAGAGAACTATACATCATAGCTACACTCTCGGCACTAGAAATGCAAAAGCAAAGTCATGCGTGTCCTGGATGCTTTGCACTAGCAACACCCAACTTATGGCGGCGTGTAGGGTTCCCACTCGGCTGTACCGTGGAGGGGGTGCATCCTCGTCATCAAACCCGTCATCAGCCGTATAATCTGCAAAAACATGTAAAATGCAAACTTGAGCTTAAGGCTCAGCAAGACTAACCCATCTCATTAGACATATGCAGGGGTGAATACTAAGCTTGGGTAAGGAACAGCATAAAGGACACGCCAACAAGTGGATCCTTATAATCATGTTTTAAGTAGCACATGACATTCTTCAGGCACGACACATCATAGACCCACAATCAAACAAGAAACGCTTTGCCAATGATATGACATTTCCAAAGCACATAATGCTATTACAGGTAAACTATGGGGAAACTATAAACATTTAATTGTGCTATATCTAAGCCATACAAGGTTGCAAAACAATTGTAATTCAATACATCATATTCTCCTGACTTCTTCAGTATTTACTACGTCACGACACGGTGAACAAGTGGTACTCTATTACCGCGATGGACGGTGATTGCAATTAGGAAACACCCGATCAACACGACACATACACACTTTCAGAAGTGCCAGCGAGTACTTACAGCTGTACCTACATAGCACTTCAGTACTAGTCGTATATGACCACCTTTCGCCCAACACTAGAATGTAAGCATGGCAGTTTCTACACATTGGGCCGTAGACCTACCAAAACTCCATGGGATTTGTGGGTCATGCATGTTGATGTCAAACACCTTAAACGTAATGCACAAACATCTGAAGACGTGAGGTGAATGAAAATTGCAAAGACACTGTAAGGAACATAAATGTAAACCGGGGCTTGCCTGAATGCGAGTCCGAGTCTATGTTAGTCTCTGGCAGCTGGACTTCCAAAGCTTCCGGCTGCTCCTCGACTTCAGTTATTACACGTTATGCATATACTAGATATGAATGACTTTGAAAATAAATAATATGCTTAAGGTCACAAGCTAATATCATGTGATCAAGATAAGATGAGGATCTTATTTGGCTTTGGGACTAATTTTATAAGTTTGGGGAAAAAGCTGAAATTGATTTTGTATTTTTCTAATTTTTCAACTACATAGAGATTTGGAACACTGATCAACCCAGTAATTGACGTCCAATGAACTTGAAGGTTTTACTGGAGATCAAATGCATTATCAAGAGTGTTCTGACCAAAATTGGGAATTTTCCAATTAACAGAATAGGAGTAATTAATTTCCCAAGTAGTTAGATCAATGGAATTAATTATATAAATGATGGGAGTTTCATGTCCACTAAATTGCATCACTGCAAAGTAGAGATTCAGATGAGTCTACCAGAATTTATTTGTAAATTTTTGAGCAAATATACTAGGAGTAATGATTTTTAGAAGTTTGGTTGAATTCTGGAATTATTTTCCAAAGGGAAACATTTAAATAAAGCAGCCGGGCCCACTGGTTTAAAATCAACCAATCGCAGCTGGGCCGCAATGGGGGCCACGAGGTTAACCCGCACAGCTGCACTGGATCCGGAGCCACAGCTGATCCCGCGCGAGGGAATCGGTCGCCGACCTGTGGGACCCTCGAGTCATCTCCTACCTCCTGACGCGCGATGCGGCCGCGGCGGCGCTGCGCCGGTGAGCTCACCGCAATCGCTGCATCGACCTCCATTCGACTCGGCCCTGACCTTGTAGCCATAGAATCGACTGCACAACACGATGGTGAGGTCCAATCGCAGCGGCGACGGCCAGAGATGGTGGTGCGACGACGGAGGCGGAGCTAGGATTTCGGCTATCGTCGGAATCGCTCATGAATGGCGCAAACGGCTCGGGAAAAGGTCAGGGAGGCTTCTGGGATCATTAGGAAGACTCCTATGTGGTGTAAACAGCGTGGAACCGCCGGGAAACACAAGTTTGTTGGTGAACAGGGGAGGTTTCAATGGCGGAGGGGGAAAACTTAAATATCTCAGACTCTACTCGATGGCGTCCAGTGATTCTTGGCAGAGGGGTGCGCTAGGAGGTACGGAGTATAATCCTTACTTGAATTGAAGAATCATTACACGTAGAAACGGAATCAAACTGAGAAGTGAGCTAGTTCATGGGCTACGGCCGAAAGCAAAACCCGTATTATTTGCATGATACGGAATGAAACAAAGAACGGTTTGTACCGTGAGAAACGTCATGTCTTGGCGATCCTAGTTGCTTCTGAGAGCAGCTCGAGAGAGGGGTTGTAGCTTCAGCGCGACGGGGAGACAGTAGCGTCCTCACGGCGGCTGGACAGCGGCGCCGGTAAAACTGCAAAAATGCCGCCTTGTAGCCGATGAAACAAGGAACTAAAGATTGAGAAGATAGATGGAAGGCTTAGGTACCACATTGCTCTTTGGAGGACGACAGGATTCGGCAAGACTTCGAGCTCGTCGGGCGCACAGGGATGCAGCGATGGTTTGCGCTCGGGAGTGATGAAAGAGCTGGTGCCTTTTCCTTCGGCCAGAGATGTGAAGATAAGGAGGAGGAGAGGGGAGGGGAACACACAACTGGGGTGCCACGCAACTGCTTGCCAACGGTGAGCTTTTTGCTGCACCGGGCGTCGAACGGCTGGGAGTCAGAACAGAGCACTCACGGTAAACGTCTCCCTGACTAGTGGGTCCCACCGTTCTTATCCTCATCCCTTCTCTGCAACATAAATTCTCTTACCAAACTTGATCCAAAAATCCTAGATCTTTGTGGAAAAGACAAATCAAATGTGTCGAGTCAGATTCTGAACATATATTCAAATTTGGACAAGTTTCAATTGGAATTCAAATTCAAATTCGAATTTAAATGAAATTCAATGGAGTCACTGAATTAAATAGCAAATGAGCTTCAAAAATTATGAAACTACTTGGATAAGTCTAGCAAGTCATGCTAATCATGATGGTGTGTTCAAATATTATGTTCAAATAAGTTTGAATATAATTCAATATTTGAACTTAAATATGGCTTGAATTTGCTAAGCGTCTCAAATAAAATAGCAAATGGAATTCACAAATCATGAAACTTGGCAGGAAGGCTATTTGGAATATTATGAGGCCATGGAAAAATGTATAGCCTCAGATTTGAATATTTTGACAGGGCCTAAATGTACAATGCTATATTCAAATTAATTTGAATATATTTAGTACTACATAGTGTTTTGCCCTAGCAAAATCCATTCAATAAAATCCAAAATTTGTAGGAAGGTCACTTGAATTATCCTAGGGTCATTGGTGAAGCCCATCCGTTATGAAAAAAAAAATTAGGTATAAGGAAAGAAATATTCTTGATGATATCAAGTTCATGTGTACAACTATAACTGATCTTTACTATGGTTGAAAACCAATTGGTAATTGAACATCATATTAAAGAAAAGCTGACCTTTTACGACGAAAAACTTATCCAAGTACTCCATGAAGACCTTATTCATGAGGTACATAAAATGCGCAGGTGCAATTGTCAATCCAAAGGACATAACGGTGTACTCATAAGATCCATATCGTGTCCTGAAAGCTGTCTTGGGTATGTCCGAAGGTCTAATCTTTATTTGAAAGTATCCCGACCTCAAATCAATCTTAGAGAAGACACAAGCACCCTTCATCTGATCAAACAAATCCTCTATACGGGGCAAGGTATACTTGTTCTTAATTGTTACCTCGTTGAGAGCTCGATAATCTACACACATCCTTTGCGATCCATCCTTCATGTCCACAAACAGCACGGGCGCTCCCCAAGGTGAAGAGCTGGGTCGAATAAAACCCTTCTCTAATTTCTCTTGAATTTGCTTCTTGAGCTCCACTAATTCCTTAGGAGGTATCCTATATGGCCTCTTAGCTATAGGTACAGTTCCAGTAATTAAATCAATAACAAAGTCAATGTCTCGATCAGGTGGCATACATGGCAACTCGTCCGGAAAAACATCCAAAAATTCACAGTCCACCAGAATCTCCTCAATCGCGGTACCGTCCATATGATTCAGCTCCAATTGCTTTGGGGCGGTTTGAGATGCTTCAAACTCTACGATGATCCCTTCCTCGTTGGTCAACTTCACTGTCTTCGTGGCACACTCAATAACTCTGTTGTGCTTCCTCAACAAATCCATACCATGTATAATGTACAATCCTTGAGAATCCAAGACAGCGAGGTTGGCAAAGAAGTCTACCCCCCATATTCTAAGGCTTACTTTTGGACATATTATATTTGTCCTCATCTCTCTTCCAGGAGACTTAACCAATTGAGTAAGCTTCATATGAGAGATAGGCAAACAATACTTGGCAACATATTTTGATGCAATGAATGAATGCGATGCTCCAGAATCAAATAATATTGTCACTGTGTTGGAGTTTGTGAAAAACATACCAATGACCACGTCATCCGCTTGTTGCGCATCATCCGTAGAGACATGGTTCACATTGCCACAAGCAATATTCTGCTGTCCATGGTTCCCTTGTGGCTGTCGTCCATATGGTCCTGGGTTTTGCCTCGGCGCATTGCTTCCTTGACCAAGGCCTGACTTAGGACATTGACGCGCAAAGTGTCCAGCTTCTCCAATGGTATAGCACTTTTTTACTCCCCCAGAATTATTTGGACAAGCTTGATTTTGAACATTTGCACCAGAAAAGTTGGCACGAGGTGCAAAAGGCATTGGAGCCCTAGGTGCTTGCACGACAAGGCGCTGCTGCACAAACTGAGTTGGGTGCGGTGCATATCCAGGGCGTTGCACAGAAGTGGAAGAGCTATATTAAGGTGCATTGGGTGGTGAAAAGCGAGGGCGCACATTATTTCCTTGTTGCTGTCCTTGATACGACGCCTTCCTCTTGTTGTCTTGCCCCATCTCACGGACCTTGTTCTCCACCACAATTGCTTTGTCCACGAGCTTCTGGAAGTTGGCATAGTCACAATTTAGCAATTGCACTTGGATCTCATTGTTCAAGCCTCTCATGAACAAGTATTGTTTCCGGTTGTCCCGACTCACATCCTAAGGCGCATATCTTGAAAGTTGAGTGAATTTATTGAGGTATTCACCCACTCTCAATCTTCCTTGCCTCAAGTTCTCAAATTCTTGCCTATTCAAAATCATAACTCCTTCCAACACATAATGAGAACGGAAGCTCTCCTGATTCTCATGAGCATTGCATAGTGAATCCAACCGATCAGTAGCTGCTCCAACTAGTTGATGAGAAACAAATAGAACCTTCTCCCGATCACTGCATTGGAAAATAGCAAGCTTCATCTCCATGGACTTGAGGAAATCATCAGCATCCATATGGTCAGCAGCTTGAGCAAAGGTCGGCGGCCTAGTCCTCATAAACTCTCCCAACCGGTTATGTGGAGGTGGGGGTGGCGGTGTAGGCATGTTGGGCTGATTGTTGATAATGCCAGCCTGTAGCTGTCCCATAGTTTGTATCATGGTCTGCATGAACTGATTATGCATCGCAAAAATCTACTCAATATTGTTATCTCCATGAGCAAGTCCTTGTCCATTGTTGTTCTGAGGTGCTCCATGGTTCTCCTCCTCATCATTGCCATCCCTCTGATTGTGTGTCCTCACCATCTGAAGAAAAACAAGGGATAAAAATTTAGAAGACGTCCCCAACTATGTGCATCAAGGGATATGAAACTAAACAACTAGCTATACTAGCCTAGTTGGACATGGCAATGCTAAAGCATCCCATAATCCTCTATTAAGCACACCAGCAAACAACATATAGCAACAGCTCACCAAACAAAAATACATCAATTCCTAAGTGCTCCTATGTGCTCTAAAGTGTCCATTCTATCTAGGCTGCATCACGGTCAACCTGTGGCTCTGATACTCTTTTGTAACACCCGGTTTCGAAAATGAACCAATTGCAGTATATGTGTGCCCAGGATGTTCAACACACATACACAAGTGCATCACAAACGATATACAAATAATTACCACGGCTCAAATTATTAAAAAAGTACTTTTTTATACAATTCATACTATACTCAAATACAAGCTCTAATGAATATTAATGACAAGTTCAACTAATGCAGCGGAAATAGACTAATAAGCAACTAAGCAAAAGGGATAGCGCAGCTTCAACACTCCACAGGCAAAGCTGACGGTAGACACAACCTAGAGTTGTGCATTATCATCGTTAAACTCTCAATCCTGACCTGCAACTGTTTGTGGGGGAATTGCAAGAGTGAGTACATGTCATACTCAGCAAGTGTGGAAAGTATGACTGTTTGTGGGGGAATTGCAAGAGTGAGTACATGTCATACTCAGCAAGTGTGGAAAGTATGACATGTAACTGATACAAATGACAAATATAATAATGGCAAAGTGTTGAAAAGTACATTAAAACATTTGAAAAGCAATATATTATATGTATGTGAAATAAACCCATCATAAACCATGTAATGATCATAATAGCAGTCCATAATTCATTACCATCATCCATATTCCAGATTTCTTATTACCAATAACCATAATCAATATCAGAAGTTAACTCATAACAAACCAACACCATAACCATATTGCCAAACCTTAACCAAAAGCCATCCCAATACCAAGTTCCCTCTAATCATGAAGGTCATCAGGGCATTCATAACCGGAAGCACGGCTATCATGATAGTTATAATACTCTGCAGAGTTTGTACCACTTTACCCACGTGTTTGTGATTTCATCACCTTTCCATGACTAGAACCTCTATTATGCCGTCTCACATTTCCATCGGTGTGTGGCCATGAGATCACAAAATAGCCTTTACAAAAGGTATTACTATCCTATTTAGACCCCACCTAGGTTTCACCGGTGGCGATGTCTCCTACATAGCACATCTTCAACCAAGGGCCCCCTCTTGAGCCATTCGGTTCCAGGGTAGTCCCACCAATCATCAACAAACCCAATCCGACTACCCCTTCCTCAAGCATAATTAATGGTCCAATGACAAAACCCTAATTAATCAGCTGCGCCGCACCCATACTTGGCCTCGTGGTGGCACTGTTGTCCTGGCTGATTCTCGCATGAACTGGTCCTTAGATCTAAAGCAAGCAAACCACTGTAGCATCCAACCCATCCACGCACCATGCTTGCTTAGATCACCCATTACAACATCGTATTAACAAGTTCATTTTAATTATAATCTCATAAATACATAATTAAGATGAGAGGTATAGTTGTCCTGCCATCCCAATTAATTAAGCGAAGCAAAAAAGTAAAAAGCCCTTCCCGACTCTCTACCATGAGTTCCAGGTGACAAGGGTTTTCAAACAAATCTAGTAAACTTCCTATCATAGGATTCCCATCAAAATTGACACAAGCATGTAATTTTGCAAACAAAACATTTATTTTAAAACATGATCAATATGCTTCAAGGACACTTGCCTGGCTCGTGGGATTCATTAGGATCAAAGACCTCGAACTCTTGGTGATGTAGATCCTACGTGGCACTCTCTAGTGCAAATCCGTCTAATCCGCACAATAATCATACAAACAAGAAACACAATCAAAAGGTGCACAAATATTACTCAGGGCCCCTTTGGCAAAGCTCCACAGAGCTGATTCTCATGCGGAATCAGGGAAGTTGTGCCAAACACTATTTTTAGAAGAAGTGATTCTTGGCTTATTCTGTGAAGTGATTCACTGAAATGAACTGAGGGGCTGGAAGCTAAAAAAAGTAGCTTCTCCTAATTCTGTGAAGTGATTCTCTGTCCTGATTCTTAGAGTTTATTCTGGGAAATCATAGAGAATCATTTTCAGCCATAGAATCACTTCACCAGAAAATCAGAAGTGAATCCAGAGAATCAGCATTGTGGAGCTGTGACAAAGGGGGCCTCAATATGACATGACATGCATGATTAATTCAAATGCAGGCTGGAAATTGTTAATAAGTTGTTTTTAATGTTCACTAGCTAGTCTTAATAGCTTTTAACAAGTTTGTACAGGTTTGGATTTGATTCGATCAAATTTTAGAATTTATTCAAAAGAAATTAACCAGGAAAATCGGACTAGTCCGCTAGGGACCGGACAAGTCCGCACTGCGTGAGATTAGTGGATCAGGGTTTTCTAGATCGACGTGAATCTGGACATTTGGGGTTGAATTCACGTAAGGAAAAGAGAATAGAAGGTATTCTAGGTGTTTAGAACTCCAATGAACCAAAGATCTTGGAGGCAACACTTGGATCTTGAACGATCTAGGGTTGGTGAAGAACTTGATGGTGGATTGTTCACGAAGAACGCGAAGTTGATAGAGATCTTGATCCTCTTTCGTTTCCTCCTCTTCTTCTTCTTGCTCTAGATCTCCTCCTCCCTCCTTGGTGGTGGCTATCCACGAGTTGGGGTTTGGGTGAGGTGGAAAAGTGGCAAATATATGTCAAGCCAAGGGGTGGGGTTGTTTATATAGAGGTGGAGGCCAGGTTTAGATGGATTTCGAGTTTGAAATGAGTAGAGGCCGATTTAGAGTCCCACATGGGCTCTAAAAGAGTTAGGCACGATGTCCTTAGGCCCACTTAACATAAAACACAAGGAACAAGTTGTGAGACAAAAGATCAACTCGGAGTCGTGATTTATTGGATAAGTTCGAAAAGGACCAGACTTGTCCGAAGTTGTCTAGAGAAAAATCGGACAAGTCTGGACTTGACATTAGAGAAGTCCGAATTTTTCCAGAGGGGAAAAACAGACAAGTCTGGCCTAAAATCAGACAAGTCCAACTATAGTCACAGAGACAACGGACAAGTCCGCTAGAATACCAGACTAGTCAGGACAAGTGCAGGGACTTAACGAATTTTCCAAGGGTTTTGGAACACCAGACTAGTCCGCACAGGACCGGACAAGTCCAAAAGTGTCCAGATGCAAAAACAGACTATTCTGCAGAAAAATGAACAGGTCCAATCGTGGTCAGAGAGAAATCGGACTAGTTCACACCAAAATCGAACTAGTCCGCACTTTCCAGAATTCTTAAGTGTGGTTTTGTTCCAAATCAATTTTAAACTTGTTCCTTTTTATGTTGATTAATGTTAGGCATGTATATGAATGTATGCAGGGCATGATGCATGAAAATGAGGGTGTTACACTCCCATTCCCCGCACCTCCAAATGATACAAACAATGCTGGAAATACACCTAATTAATCAGCTAAGCCGCACCCATACTTGGTCTTGTGGTGGCACTGTTGTCCTGGCTTATTATCGCATGAATTTGTCCTTAGGTCCAAGGCAAGCAAATCACCATATCATCCTACCCATTCCACAAACCATGCTTGCTTAGATCTCCCAAGTCCAATGTTACCAATTAACCATGTTCATCAATTCACATCATCGATAAGTTCAATAATTCATAATTGAGCCATTTAGTTGTTTTCTCATCCCAACTAATTAGAGCAAAGCAAAAAGGTAAAATGCCCTTCTCGACTCTTCACAATATGTTCCAAGCGACAAGGATGGTCAAACAAGACTAGTTAACACCTATCTCAGGTTTCCCATCAATTTGACACAAGCATGCAGTTTTGCAAACAAAACATTTAAAATATAGGATCAAAATGATCAAGGACAATTGCTTTGATCTTGAGATTGATTAGGGTCAAAAGATTCGAAGTATGTACTAGAGGTCCTCGATAGCACCCTCTAGAGTAACACCTTCAATTCCACGCAAAAGGCATACAACACAAACATTACAATAAATAAATGCTCACATATTACACAATATGCTATGCCATGCATGAATAATGCAATTATGTGGTGAAACATGTTAATGAGTTGCTATTAATGTTTACTAACTAGTTACATTGGCTTCTAACAAGTTTGAACAGGTTTCGAATTAATTTGAACCAAATTGGAATTAATTCAGCAACTTTAGTTTTAGGTGGCCGAACAAGTCCGTGCTAGGGGGCGGACTAGTCTGACCTGGACCTGAAAGTCGATCGGACTAAACTGCACTTGGCTGGACAAGTCTGCTGGTTAGGGTTTTGGCAAAATTCCAATTAGAGTATAGTTTGAGTTGAATTATGGGACAAAGATTAAAGTTGAAAGATGATCTAAGGTAATTACCATAAATTCAACAACTCAAGGGTCGAGAATTCGAACTCGAGATTTTCAGCCTAGATCCAAGGAAGATGGAGAATTGATGGAGAATTGATGATGGCATTAATGGGTTGATGAATATCAATCTTGCTTGAGCTCTCTCCTTCCTCCTTCCCTTCTCCTATATTTGGTGATCCCCTCTTGACGGTGGTGCTCACGAATTAGGGTTTGGAGACAAAAGGATGAAAAGTTGCGGTGGTGGGGTGTTTATATAGAGGTGGAGAGGTAGGGTTTGATAAATTTCGAGTTCAAGGTGGTGGAGACCGTGTAGGGGTCCCACACGGGCTCCACAGGGGTTGGACACGATGTTCTTGGGCCCAACTAGGTAAATACCCAATAACATATCATGAAGGAAAAGATTGAATCCCAGTCGGGCATACCGCACAAGTCCGCTAGGCGGCCAGACTAGTTCGATCAGGAACAGAGACTTGAATGGACAAGTCTGCTTGAGGACTGGACAAGTCCGATCTTGTCCAGAAAGCAAAACAGACAAGTCCGGTGAAGGCCAGAGAAGTCAGGGGGTCTTCTCAATTTTACAAGAATCGGACCAAAGCAAAGAATCACTGGACAACTCCGAAGAGTTCCAGTAGCTATGAATGGACTAGTCCGTAGCAATCAACAGACAAGTTCGGACAATCAACAAAAGCTCAATCAGACTAATCTGCGATAAAAGCGGACAAGTCCAGAGAGTCAACAGAGAGCAAAATCGGACTAGTTCGGAGTCCAAACTGGACAAGTCCGCAACTATACAGGTTTTAATTGTTTTTTGCTTCTAATTCATTTTAAACTTATTCTTTTTATGTTTCTTAATGTTAAGCATGTATAAAAAAGTATGCGATGCATGATGGATGAAAATGAGGGTGTTACACTGCACCTCGAGGTCACACTTCAATTGGAACTAAATGGGTTTTGAAAAATAAACAAAGTGAGGATGGGGATGTGGTTAGGAATAAGGCTAGGTTCATTGCTCAAGGTTTCACACAAGTTGAAGGTTTAGATTTTGATGAAACTTTTGCTCCTATCGCTAGATTAGTAGCCATAAGAATTTTATTAGCATTTGCTGCATCTAGAGGTTTAATGTTATATGAAATGGATGTTAAAATGCTTTTCTAAGTAGCTACATAGATGAGGAGGTTTATGTCAAGCAACCACCAGGTTTTGAAAATACAACTTTTCCAAATCATGTTTACAAACTATCCAAAGCATTGTACAGTCTCAAACAAACCCCTAGAGCATGCTATGATAGGATAAAAACATTCTTACTTGAAAACGAGTTTAGAATGGGCAAGGTTCACAAAACTCTTTTTGTCCTTAAGCATGGCAATGACTCATTATTCATTCAAGTGTACGTGGATGATATTATATTTGGTTGTGCTTCTCATGATCTTGTGTCCAAGTTTTCAGCTATGGTGAGTTCAAAATTTGAGATGAGAATGATGAGAGAACTAACGTACTTTTTGGGGCCTCAAATCAATAAATCCAAGGAGGATACTTTTGTGCATCAAACAAAGTATAAAAGAGACCTTTTTAAGTGCTTCAACATGGACAAAAGAAAGCCTCTTCGGACACCAATAGGTACAATAATGACACATGAACTTGATGAAGATGGTGAACCCGTAGATCATTAAGAATATAGAAGCATGATCGGGTCACTTTTGTACCTCACGGTATCAAGACCAGACATACAATTCAGCGTATGTCTTTGTGAACGGTTTCAAGCTTCCCCACGTGCTTCACATAGTCAAGTCGTCAAAAGAATCCTCCAGTACTTACATGGAACTCATGAATTTGGAATTTTTCTTCCAACTGTTACTTTGAAAGCCTTTTTATATGCTGATTCTGGAGGTTGTAGGATTGATAGGAAAAATATTTCGGGTTCTTTTCATTTTCTTGGTAATTCACTTGTTGCTTGGTCCTCTAGAAAACAAAATTTAGTTGCACAATCCACAGCCGAATCTGAATATGTAGCTGCTGCTAGCGCTTGCTCACAAATTCTTCGGTTTGTTCAAATACCTAAAGACTATGGGATTGATCTAGATAGTGTTCAACTGTTTTGTGATAACACTCCTACCATTTGCATTGCTAAAAACCCGTGCAACAATCAAGAACAAAGCACATTGACACTAGGTATCACTTTCTCCGTGATAATGTTTAAAAAAGGAAATATTGTGCTTCACCATGTAGATACCGAATAACAATTGGTTCACATTTTTACAAAACCTTTGGATTTCACTCGTTTTTTTTTTCATTTGTAGTGAAATAGGGGTTATGCATCCTCAGTGGTTAATTTGAGAGGGAGTTTTGAAAATTGGAAAATCTATGTGGAAAATCTGAAATTAAAATATTATGAGCATAGTATTTCATACATATATGACTTTGTGATTCCTTTTACATGCTAAAAGTTCTTACTACATTCCTCGTGTTATACATTTTGTAGTTTTTTTGCCATGACTAGTAATAGAAATAATTAATTACACTAAATCTGGTCATGATCGAACTTACTTGCTGTTTTGAACTTGTGGATGCTCACAAGTGCTTTTAATCATGAAAAATTGATCAAGTAATCAACTTACATGTTGAGTTTTTATGAAAAAATGGGAAAAGATCAAGAGAGTGTGCATGTGTCACACTTCTTCTTTTGAGATTGCTTATCGTTGCACTTGGATATGAACTTGGAAGGAGTTGTGTATGACTAAAACCATGTCCTTAAGCTTCTGATTATCAAATGACAAAGGCTTGGCTTGGCTGGTCAGAATAAGGCTGATGCGACATATAATCTCTTGCAAATGTAATATGGTTAGAATTTGTGCTTTGAAAAATGATAAAATACAACAACAATTGTCATGCTTTCAGATTATGAAATAGTTAAGTTTGTGAGATTATGACTTGCTTAAATTGAAAATTCACTTGATCTCCAGCATGGCTTACACTACTTTATGTATCTCATTGATGTGATAGTGTAAGTTACTTGATAGTATGACTTGGACGAGCTTTGTTTTATATGTATATGTTATAATATGCTCATAACTATTGAAATTTCTCTTTTGAACCTTGTTGAATACATTGTCAGAGGGGGAGAAATATGTAAAGGGGGAGAAATTTTTGTTTTTGAAATTACTTTCTCATTTGATTTTCGAAGGGGGAAGAAAATTGTTTTCAAAACTTTTCATATGAATAAGCAAATTTTCGGATTTTAACTAGTGTTGCCAATGCATTCATCATGGGGGAGATTGTGAGACCTATGTGATGAATACATTAGCAATTGTGTTAAACATGTAGGTTTACATGCAAAGTTTTGAATAAACATGAGAAACACACATCACACTGTCCGAACTTTTGCTGAACGTGAGCTGCATGCGTTTTGCGTTATGGAATATCCGAACTTTTCTTGTATAATGCATACCGGCTGTTTTGGACTGTCCGAACTTTCTATGTGCTGAAATAATCGTGTGGCTGCTACAATTTTTTGATTTGCAATGTCAAACTTGCTTTACACTTATGGGATGATTATATGTGTAATTTTGGACTAAGTTTTTGATGTGTTTTGGCTGATCATGGTGAACGTTATCTTGCTATGTTTGCAACATGCTTTTGTGAGTTGCTCACATAAGGTGTTGTGGTTTTCGAACTAACGAGAGTCAAGTGGAGGATTTGTGCTCGAATGAATTGGTTGTTTGTTCATGTGTAGGTTTTGCTTGAGGTGAAGACGTGGCTGGTGACGGGATCAGTTTATTTATGATGGCTAGAACTGATGGTCAAAAGGAGCAGTTTATTTATGACAGTTAACCTAGATAGTTGTCAATGGAATCTTATTTGCGACGACCCCTCTCCACAGCCGTAGTAATTAATGGGACCATTTTAAATTAGGCCCATATACCTGGCCCACAAGCCTCACGCGCCGCTCTATCTTAATCTCTCCCTCTCTCTCTCACACACACACACAATGCTTTGCGCCGCCACCTCCCTATCATGCCACCGCCGCCGTTGGAGGTTGTCCCCACGCCAGGTAACCCTACCTCCCGTCTTCCTGCCATGTAATGAATTAGTAGTTTAATTAGTATATTAATTATTAGTTTAATTATTAGTTATTGGATTGAATGTTTGACCGATTAATTAGTTGATTGAACATTGTATTAGTTAACTAATTTTTTAATTTGTTGATTAAATTTTAATTTTTTGATTAGTTGATTTAATATATTTAAGTCGATTAATCGTTTAATTGATTAATTATTTTATTAGTAATCTAATTGGTTGATTGTTTAATATATTTTTTAACTGCTTTTAAGGTATTTTAGAATAACCATGCTTCAGGCCGTCCCGACCCACAACAACACATATAAAAGAAGCCCGGATCGGGCCTAGCATGACTCAAATCATTTCCTGGCATGACCTAGTGTTACACACTTTTGGGTCTTTGGTTGCCAATGCTTTGTTAAGAAATATGGTAATCTTGATAAATTTGAACCTAGATCCATTGATGGCATGTTTCTTGGTTATCCATCTCATACTAGAGGCTACCGTGTGCTTTTACTTGACACTAACAAAATTGTAAAGACTAGTGAGGTGTCTTTTGATGAAGCTAGCGCAGGTACTAGCTCAAACATCGCAGGTACGGGTCCACATCCTCAGGTGGAGGGTATTTTCGAAGAAGAAGAGTCGGTGATATTGTCTGATAGTTCCGAAGCTGACACATTTCTAGCTCTAAAATTTGAACGAGCTCCGACAACCATCTCTGATGGTCTCGATCGTCCACAAGCCACAAGCTCATCAATCTACGATGAACCTGATGAAGAAGAAGCTTGTGTGTGATGCTCGATTCTGAAAATTAACCAAGTGAACGCATATGTGTGCCCAGGATGTTCAACACACATACACGAGTGCATCACAAGAAGAGTATACAGAAAATTACCATAGAACAATATTAATTAACCAAATTTTAATACACAAACCATATTATCCTCGAATACAAGCTCTAATGAATAATAATGACAAGTTCAACCAATGCAGCGGAAATAAACTAAATAAGCAAACTAAACAGCTAGGCAGCATAAGCGATATGGTAAAGCGCAGCTTCAATCAACACCACAGGGAAGCTGATGGTAGACACGGACTAGAACTCCACATTTTCGCCATTAAACTCCCAATCCTGACCTGCAACTGTTGGGGGGGGATTGCAAGAGTGAGTACATGTCGTACTCAGCAAGTGTGGAAAGTATGACATGTGGCTGATGCAAACGATGAATATAATAATGGTTAACTGCTGAAAAGTACATAAAAACATTTGAAAAGCAATATATTATATGTATGTGAAGCAAACCCATCATAAACCATATATTCATCTTAATACCAGTTCATAATTCACCATCCTCATCAATAATTCCAGATTTCACCATTTGCCAATAACCATATTCAATACCAGAAATTAATCCATAACCAGCCATAACCATTACCAAACCATAAACATTACAAATACCAAACCATCCCATAACCAAAACCCTTTTAATCATGGAAGATGTCCAGGTGCTCATAACCAGGAGCACGGCTATCATGATAGTTTATTAGACTCTGCAGAGTTTGTACCGCTTTACCCACGTGTTCGTGATTTCATCACCTTTCGGTGACTAAGAACCTCCCTTTTACCCATGACCCGTCGGTCACATTACACACTTCCATTGGTGTGTGGCCAAGAGATCACAAAATAGCCTTTACAAAGGGATTACTAGCGTATTTAGACCTGATTGAGGTTTCACCGGTGCCGATGCCTCCAACTGAGCACATCTTCAACCAAGGGCCCTCTCTTGAGCCATTCGGATCCCAGGGTAGTCCCGCCAATCATCAACAAACCAAATCCGACTACCCCTTCCCCGAGCATCCACGATGGTCCAAACAGCACTAGCAAAACCCTAATTAATCAGCTACGCCGCACCCACACTTGGCCTCGTGGTGGCACTGTAGTCCTGACTTATTCTCGCATGAACCGATCCTTAGATCTAAAGCAAGCAAACCACCATATCATCCAACCCATCCACATACCAGGCTTGCTTAGATCACCCATTACCATACCGTATTAACCAGTTCATGTTAACCATAATCTTATCCATGCATAATTAAGTTGAGTGGTATAGTTGTTTCCCCATCCCAGTTGATTAAGTGAAGCAAAAGGTAAAAAGCCCTTCCAGACTCTCTCTATCATAATTCCAGGTGACAAGGGTGGTTAAACAATTCTAGTAAACTTCCTACCATAGGATTTCCCATCAAATTGACACAACATGCAATTTTGCAAACAAAACATTTATTTTAAAACAGGATCAATATGCTTCAAGGTCACTTGCCTTGCTCTTGAGGTTGATTAGGGTCAAAGCCTTCAAACTGTTGGTGTTGTAGATCCTTCGTGGCACTCTCTAGCGCAAAACCGTCTAATTCGCACAATAAACATACAAACAAGAAACACAATCAAAGAGTGCATAAATATTACTCAATATGACATGACACGCATGATTGATGCAAATGCAAGGTAGAACTTGTTAATAGATTGCTTCTAATGATCACTAACTAGTTCTAATAGCTTTTAACAAGTTCATACAGGTTTGGATTTGATTAGATCCCATTTTACAATTAATTCAACACAATTTAGTCGGAAAATTTGGCCTAGTCTGCAGAAGGCCGGACTAGTTCGCACTTCGCAGAACTAGCGAACTAGGGTTTTCTAGATCGACATAAACTTGGAGATTAGGCATTGAATTCTTGTAAGGAAAAGGGTTGGGTTGTTTATATAGAGATGGAGGCTAGGGTTAGATGGATTTCGAGTTTTAGAGGAGTAGAGGCCGGTTTAGGGTCCTACATGGGCTCTAAAAGAGTTAGGCATGACATCCCTAGGCCCACATAACGTGAAAACCAAGAAACAATTCGTAAAACAAAAGATCAACTCGGAGTCGCGAAATATCGGACAAGTCCAAAAAGGACCGGACTAGTCCGAAGTTGTCCAGAGAGAAAATCGGACAAGTCTGGCCTAAAATCGGACAAGTCCGACTTTAGTCAGAGAAGAAATCGGACAAGTCCACTGGAACACCAGACTAGTCCGGAAAAGTCCAGGGACTTAGCAATTTTTCAAGGATTCTTGGAATATCGGACTAGTCCGCACAAAATTGGACAAGTCCGAAGGTTTCCAGAGGCAAAATCGTACTAGTACGCAGCAAAAAAGGACAAGTCCATTTTTAGTCAGAGAGAAATCGGACCAGTCCTCAGTAAAATTGGACTAGTCCGCACTTTTCTGCATTTTAAGCGCGGTTTTGTTCCAAATCAATTTTAAATGCTGCAAATCAATTTTAAAATCATTCCTCTTGTTGTGGGTTAATGTTAAACATGTATATGAGTGTATGTAGGGCATGATGCATGAAAATGAGGGTGTTACAAACCTACCCCCCTTAAAAAGAATCTCACCCTCGAGATTCGACACGAAAGAGAAGAGATAGGGAAATTCCTTCTTGAGTTCATCCTCCAATTCCCACGTTGCTTCTTTTTCTGTGTGGTGCTTCCATTGAACTTTACACCATCGACTCACCTTGTTCCTTGTGACTCTCTCCTTGGTTTCCAAGATCTTGACCGGTTGCTCGGCATAAGTCAAATCTTCCTCTAGTTCCAATTCTTCCATTGGCACTTGTTCTTCCAGTACTCTCAAGCATTTCATGAGTTGGGAAACATGAAAGACATCATGGACATCCGAAAGATGAGCTGGCATCTCCAACTTATACGCTTCTTCTCCTCTTTTGTCCAAAATCTGGAATGGTCCAATATAACGAGGTGCTAGCTTGCCTCTTATGTTAAACCTCTTATGACCTCTCATTGGTGACACCTTGAGGTAAACAAAATCTCCTATTTCAAAGGCTAATTTCCTTCTCCTATTGTCCGCATAGCCTTTTTTTCTTGATTGGGCAACCCTCAAGTTCTCACGAATTATGTGGACTTGCTTTTCGACTTCTTGCAACACATCCAGACCAAATACTTGAGTCTCTCCTGCCTCATTCCAGAATAAAGGTGTCCTACACTTCCTTCCATAAAGCGCTTCATATGGTGACATTTTCAAGCTTGCTTGGTAAATATTGTTGTATGAAAATTCTGCATATGGCAAGCTCTTGTCCCAACCTTTCCCATGCTTTAAATCACAAGCTCTTAACATGTCCTCCAAATTTTGATTGGTCCTCTCGGTTTGTCCATCCGTTTGAGGGTGTATGCCGAACTAAAATTCAACCTCGTTCCCAAAGCTTCATGTAGTTTTTGCCAAAATCTGGAAGTGAATTGAGAACCTCTATCCGAGACTATCTTCTTCGGTACTCCGTGTCGAAATACAATATGCTCCATGTATATTTTGGCCAATTGTGCAGCTGTATATTTGGTCTTCACAGGGACAAAATGAGCTTACTTGGTTAAACGATCCACAATTACCCAAATTGAGTCATACTCGGACTGAGTACGTGGTAACCCAACTATGATGTCCATTCCAATTTCTTCACACTTCAATTCTGGGACCTTCAATGGTTGCAATAATCCAGCTGGCCTTTGATGTTCCGCCTTGACTCGTTGACACACATCACACAATGCCACATATTCATCTATGTCCTTTTTCATGCTATCCAACCAATAGCAAGTCTTCAAGTCTTTGTACATTTTCGTGCAACCGGGGTGAATCGAGTATGGTGAGTCATGTGCCCCTTTAGTATTTTCTCCCGAATATGCTTCACATTGGGCACGACAATCCTTTTTCCAAGTCATAAGGTACCATGTTCGTCTTCATCAAATCTTAATTCTCTCTCTTCCTCGGTCCTTTCCTTGATTTCCTTTATCTCCTCATCTGTGGTTTGTGCTTCTCGAATTTATTGCTCCAAGGTTGGATTTGACTCCATTATTCCTATCTCATTCACAAATCCGAGATTCCACCGTTAAAACTCACTGCATAACTCGAATGTCAATTCTCGAACCGTGAGTTCATGACTTACTCCTTTCCTACTCAATGCATCGGCCACAACATTAGACTTTCCTTGATGACAATTGATTCCCATGTCACAATCCTTGATGAGCTCCAACCATCTCCGTTGCCTCAAATTCAGATCCGTTTGTGTGAAAATATACTTCAAACTCTTATGATCCGTATAAATTTCACACATATGTCCAAGAATATAGTGTCGCCAAATCTTCAATGCATGTACCACGGCTGCAAGTTCTAAATCATGGGTTGGGTAATTCTACTCATGTTTCTTCAATTGTCGTGATGCATATGCAACCACTTGACCTTCTTGCATAAGCACGCATCCAAGTCCTTGTCTTGATGCGTCGCAATATATGTCAAAACTCTTGCTTACATCCGGCAATACCAAAACTGGAGCTGTTATTAACCTCTTCTTGAACTCCTCAAAACTGTTTTGACAAGCTTGAGTCCATTGGAAAGCCTTTCCCTTCATTAGCAACTCCGACATTGGCTTGGCTATCTTGGAAAAGTCCTTGATGAATCGACGGTAATATCCATCCATTCCAAGAAAACTCCTTATTTCCTTTACATTTTGCGGTGGTTCCCAATTCAACACGTCTCTCACTTTTCCGTGGTCAACCAGTACTCCTCCTCCTAAAATTATATGACCCAAAAATGACACCTCCTTCAACCAAAACTGACACTTGTTGAACTTGGCATACAATTGATGCTCCCTCAATTTCTGCAACGTAAGCCTCAATTGGTCCTGATGTTCTTTCTCATCCTTCGAGTACATCATAATGTCATCAATAAACGCCACAACAAACTTATCCATGTACTCCATGAATACCATATTCATGAGGTACATAGAGTACGCAGGTGCATTGGTCAATCTAAAAGACATCACAGTGTACTCATAAGATCCATACCACGTCCTAAAAGCTGTCTTGGGTATGTCCAATAGTCTAATCATCATTTGAAAGTATCCCGACCTCAAATCAATCTTAGAGAAGACACAAGCACCCTTCATCTGATCAAACAAGTCTACTATGTGTGGCAAGGTGTACTTGTTCTTGATTGTTACCTCGTTGAGAGCTCGGTATTCTACGCACATCCTTTGGGATCCATCCTTCTTGTCCACAAATAGAATGGGCGCTCCCCAAGGCGAAGATCTTGGGCGAATAAAACCTTTCTCTAGTCGCTCTTGAAATTGTTTATTGAGCTTTGCTAATTCCATAGGAGGCATCCTATATGTCCTCTTAGCTATATGTGCAGTTCCAGGTATTAAATAAATAACAAACTCAATGTCTCAATCAGGTGGCATACCTGGCAACTCGTCTGGAAAAATATCCAGAAATTCACACATCACCAGAATTTCCTCAATTGTGGCACTGTCCATATGATTCAACTCAAACTGATTTGGTGCGGTTTTAGATGCTTCAAATTCTACGATGATCACTTCTTCATTGGTCAACTTCACCGTCTTCGTGGCACACTCAATAACTCCATTGTGCTTCCTCAACCAGTCCATACCAAGTATAATGTCCAATCCTTGAGAATCCAAAAAAATGAGGTTGGCGGAGAAGTCTACCCCCCTTATTCTAAGGCTTACTTTTGGACATTGTCGGTACCCTGCGTACAGTATACCTCTTGGGACTACAAAAAAACCAAAGGGACTTCACCTGTCTGAGTTGAAGATCTGCGAAGGCCCCACATGTCATACGGGACTGGACATGCCTCCCATCTATGGTTAGCTCCAGAACTGCCATGTGTACACTGCAACCGGAGCTATACCCCGCACATGGGATAGCTCCAGGTTAAACACTTGTGTGTCACCCTCGGACCTAACCTCCGACAGAGGGAAGCTCCAGTATCAACACATGTACATATACACCGGACCTACCCATCCCAAACGAATAGCTCCAAAGCTGCCACGTGTCCAAACTGCTGGACCTCCAAGGGACAATCAAAGACTTCAAGACCTGATTAAGTGTCATTAATACCATATTAATGACACACGATCAGTAGGCCCTTAATACTAGTAACGGCACTGTCAGGTACCGTTACCACACTATTAAGGGTAATTAATCTCATTAATTATGTATTAAACATTAGTAACTGCCGGGGCCACATGTTGGGCCAGGATAACAGTGTAATGACCAGTCCTTGAACTATAAAAGGATTGGTCGATGAAACAGAGAGGGAGGACACTCTCTGAGGCCTACACTATCTGAATCATACACACTCTCTAAGGCAGATACTCTCTCACACTCACAGACACTCAATACAACAGCTACACACCCCGTGGAGTAGGGTATTACGCTCAGGCGGACCGAACCACGTAAATCCTTGTGTCCATTTGCCCTGTTCTTCGAAATCTCTGCGCACCCAATACCGAACTATAAACTATGTGAGCTACGAATGGTAGTATCGGGAGAATTGCCGGAAAAATACTCCGACAGTTGGCGCGCTAGGTAGGGGCAAGTGCCCGAGATTTCAAGAATGGTGAACTCAGCTGCTGGATCGTCCAACGGCAACCCCGCTGCACAAGCTGCTGGAGGCAACCCCTCCAATATGCATCAACCAGCAAGTGCCGCGGCTCCAGCAGGAGTCATGCCTCCACCGCCACCGTCTGCACCAGCAAATCAAGATGGACAACAGGACGGGGCATCTGCGTCGGTCACAGCGTCGGCGAATAACAACAATCCTTAACACGCACTCGATGCAGCACGTGCTCTCCTCCGACGCCCACCACCTCCGGGTGCATCCCAGGGTGTAATGGAGGAGTGGAGGGCTGATGTGGAACATTTGGTTGCAGCAGCAGCCGATCACATCAGCAACCAAGGTCCTCCCCCCTCGGGACGGACCCCATCGCAGCATCGGACTTTGTCAGGCAGACTTGGTCCGCACGCTTCCCAAAATATGAGGCGTGTTGTGTCTCAACAAGTTACATCGCTGCCTGCCAGGGCGCGACGCACCCATACAGTAACTAGGCTTTCAATTCATGACCTCCAGGCGGAGCTTGATCACCGTTACTGTCAGCAGGATGGCCGCGTCCATATCGAGCGTGCTCGCGAAAAGCGAGAGGCTCGAGATAGTCCTGCTCCTGAGGGAGTAGTAGGAGGTTGTTCTGCCCTTGCCATGCACCTACGCATGGTCAGATGGACACAAAAGTTCCGGCCTCACCTGCTGGAGAAATTTGACGGGACTGTCAATCCCGCCGAGTTTCTCCAGATTTACTCCACTGCAATCCTAGTGGCTGGAGGTAACGAGGCCGTAATGGCCAACTATTTCCCAGTGAATTTAACTGGGACCGCTAGGTCCTAGTTCATGAGACTTCTGCCCAATTCCATCAACAGATGGGCAGAGCTGTGCCAACAGTTCACCGCAAATTTCGGGAGTTCATACACCCGACCAGGCACTGAACTGGACCTTTTTGCTGTAATGCAGAAAGGGGGAGAATCCTTGTGTTCCTTCATCCAGAGGTTCTCCCACGTAGGAAACACTATTCCTTCTATCTCTAGCGCCTCTGTTATTGTGGCATTTAGACAGGGCGTACAAGGCAAGAAGATGCTGCAGAAGCTGGCGATCAAGGAAATCACCAGTGTCACGGAGCTCTTCAGCTTGGCACACAAGTGCGCCAAAGCTGCGGAGGGCCGCGAAATGCACTCCAAATAACCTCCAGAGGATAATAAAAAATCCTCCAAGGGCAAAGCCACTACCTCCGGGAGTGGCAAAAAGAAGAAAAAGTCCAATGGTAAGAAAAAGCCGTCGGCCGGCACGTCTACTGCTGCAGCTGCCGCAGCTCCGGGTGGCCGGGGGCCACACCCCGAGAAACGACCTCGCCCGTCGTCAGAAGACGGCGGCAACTCCAAGATGTGGTTTCCTATACATAAGTCGAACAGCCATATCCTAGTAGACTGCCGAGAGGTCTAGAACCTTGCCGAGTGCTACAACAAGCGCCGGGAAGAAGTTCCTTTCTGACAAAGGGAAGGAAAACAGAAAATCGATGAAGCTCCGGCTGAAGAGGAGTTAGGCTTTCAGGACCCTAAAAAAGTCTTGAAGACTGTTTACACCTCCGTTTACGACGACTCCGACGTCTTTGACAATGAACGTCGGAAAATCATGGACACCATCTTTGGTGGTTCGTGGGACATCACCTCCTGCCGCGTCCTCAAGACCATGCGGCGGGACATGGCCTCAGTAGCTCCCACCGCCAGGGCAGAGCCACACCGAAAGTGGATGGACACGGCCATCATTTTCAATGCATCACACTGCCCTCGGAATATGATCGGAGCTGGACAACTCCCATTGATGGTATCTCCGACCATCAACAATATTCAACACCACCATGTAATGGAGGACGGAGGTTCGGGGATGAACCTCATAAGCTTCGAAGCTTTCATCAAGCTTTAGCTCCGACCTTCAGATCTTCGCCCCTCCCGACCTTTCTCAGGAGTAGGTCCTGGGGCCATAACCCCACTTGGTGCCATTACTCTCCCCATAACCTTTGGGACTTGGGAGAACTATCACAATGAGAAGTTGGTCTTTGATGTTGCTCGAATCAACTTACCCTTCAAGGCCATTCAAGGCAGGCCAGCCTTATACATGTTCATGGCCGCTGCTCATTATGGCTACTTGGTGTTGAAGATGCCAACACCAGCTGGTGTTCTCCGGATCTGTGGAGACCGCACTGCCGGAGTGACTGCTCTGGAAGAACTTCACGCGCTTGCTACAGAGCAAGAGGAAGAATCTAGGCAGGAACAAGCTCCGAAACCACCGAGCATTCGTCATCGAGGCTCAACCTCCGCACCTCGCGTGTAACCAAGTGGCGACACCGACATTCCCATTAAAGTTGTGTAAATCGGTTCCGACACTGCTCAGACCACCTGTATATCGAGAGGTCTGAATGATAAATAGGAACTCGCACTCATCACTTTCCTCTGGGCTAATGTCGATGTGTTTGCTTGGCAACCGTCATAAATGCCTGGGATCCATAGGGAAGTGATCGAGCATAATCTGAAGATCTACCCTGACGCTCGACCTGTACATCAGAAGCCTCAGCAGCAATCAGTAGAGCGACATAACTTCATACGACAAGAAGTGAAGAAGTTGCTTGAAGCTGGATTCATCCGAGAGGTCTTCCACCCAAAATGGTTGGCAAACCCAGTCATTGTACCCAAGGCCAGTTGGAAGCTTCGGATGTGTATCGACTACACAACACTGAATAAGGCATGTCCAAAAGATCCATTCCCACTACCTATAATAGATCAGATAGTGGATTCTACTTCCGGGTGTGAATTACTGATTTTCCTAGACGCATATTCTGGATACCATCAAATCAGAGTGTCTAGGGAAGATGAAGAGCATACTTCTTTCATCATAGTAGATGGATTGTATTGTTATACTGCCATGCCATTTGGTCTCAAGAATTGCGCTCAACCCAAAAAGTTCATACGAGAATAGTAAGTCGCAACTTAGTTATATATAGAAAATGAATTTTACTATATTTCTTGACTTGAATGTGCAGGAAAAATAAAGATCTCATGATGATGGTGAATTAAGCCGGAGCTATTAAAGCTCTGACATCCCCTAGATGGCTTGTAGTCGATGTTTTAAACATTGTTAGCTAGCATCGCTGGAGCTACTCAGCTCCGGTAAAGCCATAGGGTTAGCCATCAATGTGAACAAAAGATGGTGGGAAGACTTCAGGGGACTAACTGTCGATGCTCTACGTGTTGATGGAGACAACTATTGGAGCTACCAAGCTCCGATGATGGTCAAGGCCGAAGCCCTTAAGCTCCGACAACCTCAGGGAGCCTTCACTACCGAAGACTTCGGACCTACGCTCTACAAGTCTGAAGCACGCGAGTCTTCAACAACTGTTACATCCTCTTGGTACATGTTCACAATCAAATTATGTACATCTATCAGGGGGCCAAGTGGGACAAAGGTGTTGAAGAAAAAAATGAAATTCATAAAAAATTGGATTTCATTCATCTGTAGACAAGAGATTACAAAATTGGAGAAAAATAAGAGAGGATACAAGCGGGAGCTACAAAGAGATGGTCCTAGACCCTCTGGAAGAAAGGGGCAACCTTCTGGGCAACCTCAGAAATGCTGGCCTAGGAAGCTTCTCCCTCTCTGTCGATGGGGCCTTGGAGCACCGGGTCCAGGGGGAATTGAGGGTCCCGACTTGTGTAGCACGACAGAATAAATTTTGCGACGCTCTTGGCCAGGGATTGTCCCTCGGTTTCCAGCTGGTCCGCAATGACATCGCCTATCTTGGTGAGCTTGTTGCCTGCCGAACTCAGCGCCTGCAACATTTGGTCTAGCTTCGGTTCCGGATCATCTGGACACACAGGAATAAAACCCATTGAAATCAGCACGTCATGGGCTTTGCCAAGGAAGTCCCAAACATGTTGGGACTCTGCAACCCTGCCGCTTCGCATGTCATCCAAGGATCTTCTGGCTGCCGCAAGCTCTGAGTTCTCCCGAGCAAGACGCTCCACCTCTTTGGCGTTCTGCTAAATCTTTTCAACAACCTGCCTTTCGAGTTTACTGATCTCTTCCTCCAGGAGGTGGATCTCGTTCCGACGGTTAACCAGGTCCTTCACTCGGCCCCACACCTTCTTCTCCCTGGCAGCAACATCAGTTTCCCTCCTATGGAGTTCATATGCTCGCTGCCACGCCTTCTTCCCCTCTCTCTCGCAGTGCTCATCCAATTTCTTGGTGCGCTCCTCAAGACTCTCCTCACCCAGAGTTAGCCTCTGAGTAAGCTCTTGTTCCGTCTTCACGACGTCATCCCGCAGCTCTAGGAGTTTTTGCTCTTCATCCTAGATCTTTCTCTCCCGCACCTCAAGAGCCTCCCGGCGCTTGACGAGACTGGCGTGGATGGCGTCGAGCCTCTCTTGGCGATCATCTACTGCGCTATTAGTAGCTTTGGCCTGTTTGTAAATCGACCGGGACTTATTGTCAAGGGACCGCATCATGCTTTCTCTCTCATCCAGTAGCTTACCCCAGTACTCCAGGCGGATCTTCTCCTTCCTCACCCATTCCTTGTCATCAGTGAGCCTCGACTGCGCCAGCTTGGTCTTGAATTGGAGCCGGTTGCGCCACCTCCTAAGAGTTTGACGCTCCTCCTCGAGAGCCTTGCTGTCGTGGTAAAAAGCCAGCTGAACCTGGTGAAGACTGGAGCAGGCGTTGTCAATAGACAACGATAGAGGAATTGGGTTTGGACCTTCCGGGGTCATCTCCACCGGTTCCAGCGGGTTCTTCGTGATAAAAATTGGGTCCCACTCTACAAGAGCGGTTCCCTGAGCTTCCGCGGCACTAGGGCCGCCCTCCAGAATAGCCCTGACCACCGTCGAGGAAGGTCCTGCTACAGAAGTTTCAACCTTCGGAGTCAGCTTCGAAGGTCCCACCGCCAGGTCATCAACAACTGGTCCCTCAAGCCTGGCTCAGGCACGGGCACCTCGGGACCACCACCTCCGGGGCAGTTGTTGAAGGTTCGGTAGGAGCTGAAGCCACTTCCGACTCTGACGCTGGCGCCTTCTCCACCACCGGCCCAGGCGCTGACGCTTCGACCATCATGGGCTCGGGTGCTGGCACCTCTGCAGTGATTGGTTCAGGAGATGGAACCTCTCCGACGACCGACTCTACCGACGGAACTTCTGCAGCAACCAACTCTACTGCCTGAACTTCTTCGATAACCGGCTCAGGCGCCGGGGCATCATCAACCATCGGCTCCATCGCCGGGGCTTCAATAACATCTGGCTCTAGGATCGGAATCTCAGATGTCTACGGTTCTGGGGCCGAAGCGACCACCATTTCAGCGTCCAAACCTGGAGCTTCAACCTCCGGGACAGGTGCCGCTGGTGCCTCTTAATTCCCGTGGTCCGGTACTACAACGGGAGCTTCTGGGGATGAGTCAAGGTCCAAGACTACGACGGCCAGCGCCGGAGCTGTCGAAGCCTCAGCCACCTCTTGGGGCGGCACTGGAATTGGAGCTGGAGCTTCCGTTTCCACAACATCAGTTGCTGTCACGGGAGTCGGCGCTTCAGTCCTTCCCTTGGGAACACCGCAGATGAAGGACAAAGAAACTAAAAACACAGCTACAACACAAAACAACCAATTGAGGAAAAAACAAAATTTACCTTGGAAGGTTTCCGCACCAGTTAGTAAGGATCCTCTTCTCCAGACGCTCAGGACTAGACCCTGGCGCCACTGGCATGTCTGCTCCGGAAGGTTCCTTGGAGCTCGCTGCAACCATTGGTGCTGCTTTGGTCGAGGCCCCCCTCAATCGAGAAGAACTTCCAGACCCAGAGCCTTCAACTGGCCGTGGTACTGTAGCCACACGGCCGGAACTAGCACCCCAGGGAGATGCTGATGCCGGAGTGGATGCCGCCATTGAAGACCTCTGCCTCTGTGGAGAAGGAGCCACTGGGGAAGGAGCAGGGCTGACGAACCTTCCATCAAAATGTTTTAGCTTCCTTTTTCGGCTTGAGGGCTCAGCCAACTCTTTGCCCTTTCCCTCGACTTCAACTCTCTGTTCCGGGACGAAAGGGGGACTACCCTCGGAAGCTCCGGAGATCACCAACCCGGTGGTCGGACGCCTCTCAACGACACCAAGGTCATCAAGCACCTGCTTCTTCCACCGGAGCTCCCAGCTGAACTCTGCCTCCATGTTCAAAGGGAGGAAATCCGCCGGCGGAGATAAGTAGTCGCCCTCAACGTCGATGCTATGCTGGAACTTTTTGAGGTGAAGCTCCAAGGTTGCACCTTCCAAGTTGGACTTCAAACCTGTTTCGATCCGGTCATCGTCCATCACACTATTGAGGGCCCAAGAAAGCTTCTCCCTCTTCTTCAGCGGAGCCCACCTATTGGACAGGAAGTTGCAAAATACCGCCTGAGTGGTCACCCCTCCTTCCACGCATTGGCGGATCCTGGTCAGAGCAGGGTTGAAAGCGTCCGACAACACCGAAACTTTACTCCAAGCTTCAGTGTCAACGTTGGGGAGGCCTACGGGCAACTCCAGCCTCTCATGCTCCTCTGCCCTGATGATGATCCAATCCTTCTTCCAGTCGTCCCACTTGCCAGAAGGGAACTACCGCAAGTACTTGTGCGGGCACTTCTTGCGCTTCACAAAGTAATAGAAGCCAAGGTACTCGTCGCTATTGCCGGTGGTGTGGATGGTGAAGAAGGTGCGGAAGAGCTCGATGTAGGGAGGAATACCCACCCACATCTCACAGAAGTGGACAAAGATCGACACCAAAAGAATGGAGTGGGGCCAAGGTGGTACAGCTGCAGACCATAGAAGTCCAACAGCATCAAGAGAAAAGATGAAAAGGGTGGGATCAGTCCCACCATGGTGTACGCAGAGAAGTAAATTATGTCGCCGGTGTGCTCCTCCTCGAATGGAAGCTTGCCGGCGAGGACCTGGTTATTGAAGAAGTCACTAGACCACCCCATGAGCCCCCGGACCTTCTTCAAGTTGCCGTCAGTCTTAAGTCGGCTCTCTTGGAGGCCCAACTCCATCGTAGCACAAGCAAGGCTAGGGACGAAAAGCAAGCGAATGTTTGGAAGGTTTGAGCGCAAGATCGAATGAAGGCGTAAAGAACCCCCGAACGGTGCCTGCTTTCCTTCTTAAGTAAGCCCCCGCAACGCTTGGATGTAAACCGCAGAGGAGCCGACGTTACAAGTCAAAAACTTCACCTTGCCAATGACAAGGGGGCTCGGGGCCACCCCGACGATCAAGTCGAGGTCCTTACCCAAGCGAACGATTGTCATCATGAAAGGCGGGAAACCCGAAGGTGGCGACCTAACAAGGCGCGCGGAACCGATATGATTTTTGTATCGGGAACTGGCGACCTTCAATTGCGTGAGATCCACATGCTAAGATCTCACCTGCCGTATCCAGGATATGCCACGCGGCATTGGTTTAACTGCGAACTACGCAAACAGCACATCTGGAGATCCTTGAAGACGCGACACAAAAATAGAAGGATGGACCCACCTCTGGCAAAATGACTTCATACAAAAGGTCTCTCCCACAGGTGGGCCTAGGGGGCCACTGTCGGTACCCTGCGTACCGTATACCCCTTGGGACTACAAAAAGACCAAAGGGACTTCACCTGTCTGAGTTGAAGACCTACGAAGGCCCCACATGTCATACAGGACTGGACATGCCTCCCACCTATGGTTAGCTCCGAAACTGCCACGTGTACACTGCAACCAGAGCTATACTCCACACATTGGATAGCTCCGGGTTAAACACTTGTGTGGCACCCCCGGACCTAACCTCCAACAGATGGATGCTCCAGTATCGACACGTGTACATCTACACCGGACCTACCCGTCCCAAACGAATAGCTCCAAAGCTGCCACGTGTCCAAACCGCCGGACCTCCAAGGGACAATCAAAGACTTCAAGACCTGATTAAGTGTCATTAATACCATATTAATGACACATGATCAGTAGGCCCTTAATACTAGTAATGGCACTATCAGGTACCGTTACCACGCTATTCGGGGTAACTAATCTCATTAGTAATGTATTAAACATTAGTAACCATCGGGGCCACATGTCGGGCCAGGCTAACGGTGTAACAACCAGTCCTTGAATTATAAAAGGACTGGTCGACGAAACACAGCGGGAGGACACTCTCTGAGGCTTACACTCTCTGACTCATACACACTCTCTAAGGCTGAGACCCTCTCACACTCACCGACTCTCAATACAACAGCTACACACCTCGTGGAGTAGGGTATTGCGCTCAGGCGGCCCGAACCACGTAAATCCTTGTGTCCATTTGTCCTGTTCTTTGAAATCTCTGTGCACCCAATACAGAACTATAAACTCCGCGAGCTACCAACAGTAGTATCGGGAGACTTGCCAGAAAAACACTCTGAAAGACATACTATATTTGTCCTCATCTCTCCTCTAGGAGACTTAACCAATAGAGTAAACTTCATACGAGAGATAGTACTCGGCAAGTGTGACAAATGACGAATATAGTAATGGCTAAGTGCTGAAAAGTACATAAAATCATTTGAAAAGCAATATATTATATGTATGTGAAGTAAACCCACCATAAACCATATATTCATCATAATACCAGTCCATAATTCACCATCCTCATCAATAATTCCAGATTTCACCATTTGCCAATAACCATATTCAATACTAGAAATTAATCAATAACCAGCCATAACCATTACAAAACCATAAACATTACCAATACCAAACCATAAACATTACCATACCAAACCATCCCATAACCAAAACCCTTCTAATCATGAAAGTTGTTCATGTGCTCATAACCGGGAGCACGGCTATCATGATAGTTTATTAGACTCTACAGAGTTTGTACCGCTTTACCCATGTGTTCATGATTTCATCACCTTTCGGTGACTAAGAACCTCCCTTATGCCCATGACCCGTCGGTCACATTACACACTTCCATTGGTGTGTGGCCAAGAGATCACAAAATAGCCTTTACAATGGGATTACTAGCCTATTTAGACCCCACTGAGGTTTCACCGGTGGCGATGCCTCGAACTGAGCACATCTTCAACCAAGGGCCCCCTCTTGAGCCATTCGAATCCCAGGGTAGTCGCACCAATCATCAACAAATCCAATCCGACTACCCCTTCCCCGAGCATCCACAATGGTCCAAACAGCACTAGCAAAGCCCTAATTAATCAGCTACGCCGCACCCATATTTGGCCTCGTGGTGGCACTGTAGTCCTGGCTTATTCTCGCATGAACCAATCCTTAGATCTAAAGCAAGCAAACCACCATATCATCCAACCCATCCACATACCAGGCTTGCTTATATCACCCATTACCATACCGTATAAACATGTTCATGTTAACCATAATCTAATCCATGCATAATTAAGTTGAGTGGTATAGTTGTTTCCCCATCCCAGTTGATTAAGCGAAGTGAAAGGTAAAAAGCCCTTCTTGACTCTCTCTATCATAATTCCAGATGACAAGGGTGGTTAAACAATTCTAGTAAACTTCCTACCATAGGATTTCCCATCAAATTGACATAGCATGCAATTTTGCAAACAAAACATTTATTTTAAAACAGGATCAATATGCTTCAAGGTCACTTGCCTTGCTCTTGCGGTTGATTAGGGTCAAAGCCTTCAAACTCTTGGTGTTGTAGATCCTCCGTGGCACTCTCTAGCGCAAAACTGTCAAATCTTCACAATAAACATAAAAACAAGAAACACAATCAAAGAGTGCACTAATATTACTCAATATGACATGGCATGCATGATTGATGCAAATGCAAGGTAGAACTTGTTAATAGATTGCTTTTAATGATCACTAACTAGTTCTAATAGCTTTTAACAAGTTCATACAGGATTGGATTTGATTAGATCCCATTTTAGAATTAATTCAACACAATTTAGTCAGAAAAGTCGGACTAGTCTGCAGAAGGCCGGACTAGTCCGCACTTCGCAGAACTAGCGAACTAGGGTTTTCTAGATCACTGTAAACTTGGAGATTATGGGTTGGATTCTCATAAGGAAAAGAGAATAGAAGGTATACCAGGTGTTTAGGACTCCAATGAATCAAGAAACTTGGAGGTAACACTTGGATATTGATGATATAGGGTTGGGGATGAACTTGGAGATTAATTGGTGATGAAAAAATGAAAGCTTGGTGGAGATCTTGATCCTCTTTCGTTTCCTCCTCTTCTCCTTCTTGCTTGGGATATCCTCCTCCCTCCTTGGTGGTGGCTCTCCACGAACTAGGGTTTGGGTGGGGTGGAAAAGTGGCAAATAGATGTCAAGCCATGGGGTGGGGTTGTTTATATAGAGGTGGAGGCTAGGGTTAGATGGATTTCGAGTTTGAGAGGAGTAGAGGCCGGTTTAGGGTCCTACATGGGCTGTAAAAGAGTTAGGCACGACATCTCTAGGCCCACTTAATGTGAAACCCAAGAAACAAGTCGCAAAACAAAATATCAACTCGGAGTCACGAAATATCGGACAAGTCCGAAAAGGACCGGACTAGTCCGAAGTTGCCCAGAGAGAAAATCGGACAAGTCTGGCCTAAAATCGGACAAGTCCGACTTTAGTCAGAGAGGAAATCGGACAAGTCTGCTGGAACACCGGACTAGTCCAGAAAAGTCCAGGGACTTAGCAATTTTTCAAGGATTCTCGGAATATCGGACTAGTCCACACAAAATCGGACAAGTCCGAAGGTTTCCAGAGGCAAAATCGGACTAGTCCGCAGCAAAAACGGACAAGTCCATTTTTAGTCCGAGAGAAATCGGACTAGTCCTCAGTAAAATCGGACTAGTCCACACTTTCCTGCATTTTAAGTGCAGTTTTTTTCCAAATCAATTTTAAATGCTCCAAATCAGTTTTAAACTCATTCCTCTTGTTGTGGGTTAATGTTAAACATGTATATGATTGTATGTAGGGCATGATGCATGAAAATGAGGGTGTTACATTATGAGAAATTTGTTCTCCTACGTATTTAAAAGAATCATCCCCCGCAATAGATAATTGAAAGCTTGCACAAACGAGTCTTACGATCCAGGTTTTGAAATCCAAACTCTCACGCTCATTTTGGTTTTTTTGCTTTTTTTGAACCCAAAGATATATCACACGCACTCACTAATGAATCTTGGATTATTTCCATGCAAGAAGAGTTAGAAAAATTTGAAAGAAATAATGTCTGGAAACTTGTACCTCCACCTCATAACCACACCTTAATCGAAACTAAATGGGTGTTTAAAAACAAACAAAGTGAGGATGGTCTAGTAATTAGGAATAAATCTAGAGTGTTTGCTCAAGGTTTCAAACAAATTGAAGGCTTAGATTTCGAAGAAACTTTTGCTCCTGTTGCTAGACTAGAAGCCATAAGAATTTTATTAGACTTTGCCGCATCAAAAGGTTTCAAGTTATATCAAATGGATGTAAAAATGTGCTTTTCTTAATGGCTACATAGATGAGGAGGTTTATGTTAAGCAACCACCTTTTTTCTTAAATTCTGAATTTCCGACTCATGTTTTCAAACTAACTAAAGCCCTATATGATCTAAAACAAGCTCTTATAGTATGGTACGATAGGTTAAAGACTTTCTTAATTGAAAAAGGTTTTACCATGGGAAAGGTAGATAAAACTCTTTTTGTTCATAAGCATGGTAAGGACTCATTATTCATTCAGGTGTATGTGGATGATATTATCTTTGGTTGTGCTTCTCATGATCTTGTGTCCAAGTTTTCAGCAACGATGAGTTAAGAATTTGAAATGAGTATGATATGATAACTCATGTTCTTTTCGGGGTTGCAAATCAAGCAAACTAAGGAGGGAACCTTTGTGCATCAAACGAGGTATGCAAGAGACCTTCTTAAGCGCTTCAACATGGACAGAAGCAAGTCTCTTCGGACACCAATGGTAACAGCAACGACAATTGAACTTGATGAAGATGGTGAACCCGTGGATCAAAAAGAATAAAGAAGCACGATCAGATCACTTTTTATCTCACAGCATCAAGACAGGACATACAATTTAGCGTATGTCTTTGTGCATGGTTTCAAGCTTCCCCACGTGTTTCACATGCTTACGTGAGGTGCCCATGTAAGGTGTTGTGGTTATCAGAACTAATGAGAGTCAAGTCGAGGACTTGTGCTCGAAAATATTGGTTGTTTATTCATGTGCAGGTGCTGCTTGAGTTCAAGACATGGCTGGTGATGGGGTCCATTGAACTAGTCTTATGGAGAAGATGAGGTTCAACAACCAAGTTCGGGAGGAATTGTGGTTGAGTTGATCGGGAGGTTGTGCATCATGTTTGAATCAAGTACAATGCATATGATGGTATCGTGGACGTTGTTGTAAGGTGTTTGCATGTGTGCAAGGAGTACATGAACGTGGCTACATGGTTCTGAGGTGTGATGAAGTGATGTGGACGTAAAAAATTGGTCGGAAAGGTCCAACCGACTAGGTTATGGACTCAGGCTGCGGCTAAGTCGGGTTTGACTCAAATATTGAAGGATTTGAGTTGGTTATGACAGGATTTCCTGTGCGTCACAAAGTTGGGTTGTTTTAGGATTGTGGGATACGTTCCTTAGGTGTTTGGAAGTCTTAAGATTGCTTCTATTTGTGTCTGGTGGAGTCTTGAGCAGTTATGGATTGTTTCAGTTGAATCTGAGTAGGATTTGAGTCCTAGTTAGGATTGGGTTTGCCTAAGGGCTGGTTATATAAGCAAGAAAAGCCAGAGCTCGTGGTGCACGACTTTGGAGTTGTTCCACTTGTGTTTTGATAAATAAAATTCATAGTCTGAAGGAACTTTTGTGCCTTGTTCGTCCGACTTGTTCTCAGAAAAGTTTTTCTCGTCGAGTTTCTGCACAGCACTACCTTGCTTCGGTGGTTTTATCATAACACGAGTTTTACAAATATGATTGATGTTATTCTTTGTAGGTTATCTTCATAACTTAATTTTATATTATCTGTGAAAATTACACGGTCATTGGATATGAGGTTTCTGATCTACACGAGTTTCTTTGCAGTGTTCCAGAACTGTTTTTCTCGGGTAGGACAGATTGAGCTTTGTTCGATCTTTCGATCGTAACTTGAGTTTCTCACGATGGATTTTCGTGATTCTTGTTGTGACATCTTCGGGAATTCATTCTCCGAAATCTATACTGGTTTTTTTCACAATTCATCACTTTTATATTAGTCACACAGATTGTTTCTTTAACAGATCGGTTTTCTGCCGAGGGGTTTTTCGTTGCTTCCGCTGAAAAGTTTTAATCTACCATTCACCCCCCTCCTCTAGTAGATTTACACGTGCTCCTCGATCCTAAATTTGTAACTAACAATGTTGTTAACATGCTTAGACGATTTTTTTGTATTTTAGGTAAGGTATGGCATAAAGTGGCGAGGCTTCACGGCGAAGGGTACAATTTAGAAACGAGTGAATTGAGCCTTGTGTCGTGTATGTAAGCGGAGGCGAGAAGCCTCACGAACGGTGAGTTATATATCAAATTTTTGTCAACTAAAGATACAAAATATTAATCTTAATTTTCGTTCTTTTTATAGGTTTGCAATCTTTGATGGATTGGTCGACTCGAGAAAGGCACAACCTTCCTCGAGGGTCTCCTCATCCCAGTCATCTAAACCGAGTGTTCATCCCTCGCAGAGGTATCATGAGCTCCAAAGTTTCCAAGAGGAGCTTCAGAGGACAGGGTAGAGGCTCGACGCTGGAAACCCTTTCCCAGATGCAAGAAGCGGTAGCGAGGCCGAGAGAGGAGTTCATGGTACAGATTCAAGCGGTCATGCAAGTAAGTAATGTAAAATACTTAACATTTCTAGAAATTGTATCAGATACATGTGCTCATGCTTTGTAATCATAGGCCTTAGCCTTTAGGTAGCAGCAGGATGTCATTCCCACATGGTAGCCGCCGGTTTTGGAGCCACGAGTGCCGACTTTAGGAGTACATGTAAGTTTTTCTCTATTCTAGCTCATCATAAGTTTTGAAACTATGAACTTGTCTAATTACACTATACACCACAGGGATTAGCGATGGCTATAGCTATCGAAAACTGGATCGCCGCTCGACGACGATTACCTGGGCTCCGAAGGTAGCAGATGCGAGAGCGTGTGTTTAGAGACATTTTTTGTACCCTTGTGTTGTTTTTTAATGCCTATGATGATATATATCGGTCTATAACATTATTGTATCTACATGTAAGCTAGCCATCATGCCAAGTTAGACATTTTTTAGTTTTTTTAAAATAAAATATGTATTTACAAAGGCATGTTTACAGGCTTTCATAAATAAACCAATACTATGTATGACGGCCCGGTGGGCCTTTGTAAATAGCCCACTGCTATTTACAATGGCTTGCACGGCCACGTAAATAAGTTGTCGCTGGGCCTCATGTGGCGCGAGGCATTTACTTACGATGGCTAGCACTAGCCGTCGTAAATCAAGTTATTTATGATGGTAGCTATCATAAATAACTTAATTAATGACTAAATCTGGTTTCGGCCATAAACCAACGTAAAATAGGGATTTTCGTCGTAAGTAGCTTATTTACGATGGTTTCTGGTTGTTGTATTTTGCTCAGTTCAATTGTGGAAGAAATTAAAAGGTTAAATCTAGTGACCTAAAGCATTGCAAAGATTAAGGTTTCGTAGTGCTTTTGCCTACCATTCCTGGTCGACATCCTTAGCACAAATTCATTGAAATTGGTCAAGTCATGAAAGTGGCACTTCTTTATTAAAACCTTTTATGTCTAAGTTACTCGAGTGTTGCGCATCATGCTATATCCGATAATTGTGTTTGAATGATTCCTACTCATTCCTGCTCAAACCATAAAAGATGATGCAACGTACATATTGTAAAGCATTAAGAATCGCACAACTTATTGTGTGCAATACCTTGTATGCCTCATACATATGCATCATTGTGCACAATACCATATGCATCATTACCTCGAGGTTGCATTACATATGCATTGAACCATCCAACATGTGATGCATCATGGAGCATTATCACTAATGGAACTATAAAAACATGGTGCATGATTAATGCCAAAAATCTAAGCAAAAATATGTAACCCACTAATTCCTTATGTTGTGCCTAATGACCTTGATCCTTTGACAACCCCAGTGGTATATCCCAAGTTGCTTAACACATTTCATTGAGTAAGACAAGGGGAACCGATTACTCAACATCCCCTGTAGCTAAACAAAACTTGAACCTTCATCCTTGACATTTTAGTTTCGAGTACCTTGATTGTTGGAACTAAACTATTTTCTATTCACGAGAATTACCGGTTAATTGATAAACCTCACTAAAACCCCTTGATATTTTCTAGTCATGAAATTTCCATTGTATTGGTAAGCTCACGAACCTCCTTGACACAGACTGAATCCTTGTAGTAATGTATGGTGACTTTTACATTTCCAAAAACCTTGTAGTCATGGGTTATATGTATTTGTATTTTGATGACATAAGAGGAACCAAACGTTTAGTCCATTTATGCCATTGCAGGGAGTTCCAATATGTGGCTCATGTTGAGATACCAATTCGTTGTGAGTTTATTGATCCATCATTTAAATCTCGTAATACACCTTGCTTCATATTCATGTTATACTATCCTTAATCCTTAAGGAATCGACTGAATCAAGCAAGGAAACAAGAACCGTTGCATTGTTAGCTTGAAGTTATCAAGGTAACCAAAAGAGTTGAAGACCAAGTGTCGATTTTTCAAGTCAGGATTATGACAGTAAAAGACATCATATCAGTGTAAGAGGAATTTTTGCAAGACACTGACAGAAGATTGTTGAAATACATAGAAGCTTTACAACATGATCTAACCATGTCAAGCACTCTATTAAACATATCAATATAGAGACTCGAGTCATGAGAAATCGAATAAAAGGCTACAAGGCGTACACAAGTAATCACGGCATCGAAGATTCTACTTGGAGACATGAAGATTATTCCTATTCCGTTCATTCAAAGTTGTTAAAGTCATTTCTTGGTTAACGACTCTTTTACAAATGGTCCCCTAATTGACTCCTTTGTTCCGTTCACTAGAATGTTGGGACGAGAATCCTTTAAAAGTGGAAGATTGTAAAAGCCCACATTTTATGCATTCAAATCCAATTCCCATATTGAAACAAATAAAAATATACATTCGAATGCATTTCAAATCAAAGCTAAAAGCTTGAATTAAAATCCAAATTCATTTCACATATTGCAACATAGGAATAATCAAGTTTTTAAGCCATCATCCAATTCTACATATTTCATTTATTGCCCTTGCAAGTTTTTGCAAAATAGGGATGAAATAGAAATAAAATACATAAAGTGAATTCAAATTTAAGTTTAAGTTCTGAACTCAAGTTGGTCAAATCAAGATTTGAGTTCATCAGAATATTTCTCATATAGCATTTAGAACCTCTGCCATCTTTTACCATTTTTTTGAGCAGGCTAGCTATTTTTAATTGGAATTTTGAGAAGGGTGGCCCACCTGATAGCAGGTCCAAGATGTCAGGTTGGCGTACTCTGTTTCTTCTTTCGTCCTACAGACTCCACGCAGGCAGCAGCCTGCAACTGCAATGCGCTCGATTGCCACCCTTAGACCGCTCACACTCATGGAAACCTATATCTCACCGCAATATCTCATCTGTAAAAGATTCTTTCCTTTACAGTCTCTTTCCCACACTCGTTCACCTCTATATCACAAGTCTATATTAAGTATCATCTATTTTATAATACATCACCCTATTTTTCCTTAATTTTCTCTTCTCTTTTCTCCCTTTTCTCTCTCTTCTTTCCATCCTTCAACTGATAGCGGTGAAGCTAGATTTAGCAGCCTACTGTAGGCCTCGGTAAAATGGCACGGCGTTTGGCGCTGCCGCTGCGGCTACGCCCGCCGCTAAAATGGCGATAGCGGCGCTTTATAGCTCCCTGCTGCGGCCAGCCATATCAACTCCTGCTACTTCCTATTGGCAAGATGTTGTTTCCTTTTTTCCTCTACCTTCGCGTCTTGCCAAGCGCCACGCACTTCAGCGCTCAGGCCATCACCTTCGCCTTTGTTGTGTCCTGGCAGTCGCTCTTGGAGCTGCCACCAAGCTTGCCTCGCCACCACGACATGCCTAGGACCAAGACGAGGCCATCAAGGCATGCAGGCATGCGTGCTCTATGTTCCGGACGCACACAGACGTTGCTTCCTGCCTTCCATTGCATGAATCGACGTCTTCTTTGAGGTAACCTTACGCCTTCGGTTTGCTAGTGTAATTTGTCGTCCATGGTGAGCCTCACTCTGTTTTCTTACTTTTTCGGGTTTGCTAACTGCATTGCACAGATCCCTCCCTCATTTCCCGTTGTTTCTATTATTACCATGGAGGTATAAAAGGGAAGATACCGACGCCACCGCCCCTGTTTCAACCACCAAAGCCTTCGAGCATCAAAGTCGCCTGGTGGCTCTAAAGTCCTTTTCGCCAACTGAATTGGCAAAAAGGTGTGCACGACCATCCTCCTTATTTACCTAAATGTCGCTTTCAAGCTTTTCCCACATGTTTGAGTTTTTCCCTATCGATGTTGTAATGAGCTCAATTGCATTACCATCAAAATTCATCTTCAACTTTGTGTCCTACAACCTCTGGCGCACCATCCTGACCAATCGGATTGCATTTTGGCTGAGCCGTTAAGCCAGAAATTAGAATATGTCTGTCGCGGTCGTTAATTACCCCAACCAGCGGTGCACATCCCTCTCCGGCTATTCCCAAGCGAAGCATAGTTTATGCCTGTGAGACCTATGGGTTGATTACATTGGCAAATTATGTTACAAGTGAATGTTTACATGCAAATATTTGATTATGACTGAGAAGCCCACTTTTGATTTTCGGAACTTTCGGGAACTTGCTTTAAAGGTTTCAAAAATTTTCTTTTATAATGCACAACCGTCGTTTTGGACTGTCCGAACTTTTGATGTGCTGAAATATTCGCACGGCTATTATGTTTTTAATTTGCAATGTTTCAAACTTGCTTTACATTTATGGGAAGATCTTCTTAGTACTTTTTTACTAAGTTTTTGATGCGTTTTGGCTCATCATAATGGATATGATCTTGCTATGTTTACAACATGCTTATGTGAGGTGCTCACATAAGGTGTTGTAGTTTTTGGACTAACGTGAGTCAAGTTGAGTACTTGTGCTTGGAAGTTTGGTTGTTTATTCATGTGCAGGTGTTGCTTGAGTTCAAGACATGGCTGATGACGGGATCCATTGAACTAGTCTCAGGGACGAGATGAAGTTAACAACCATGTTTGGGAGGAATTGTGGTTGAATAGATCGGGAGGTCACGCAACATGTTTGGGTCAAGAACAATGCATACAAAGGTATCATGGACGTTGTTGGAAAGTGTTTGCGCATGTTCAAGGGGTGCATGGACATTGGGAACATGGTTCTAAAGTGTGATGAAGAGTTATGGACGTAATGAATTGGTCAGAACAAATCAACCAGCTAGATTATGCCTCATGATGCGGATGAGGTGGTTATTGTTCGTTTATGAAAAGTTTAGAGTTAGTTTTGGTTAGAATTCGTGTGGGTCACAGAGTTGAGTTGTTTTAGGAATTTTTAGAATGCTCCTAAGGAGTTTGGAAGTTATAAGATTGATTTTATCTGTGTATTGAAGAGTCTTGAGCAGTTATAGAAAGTTTCAGTTGAAAATGAGGAGGAATAGGAGTCCTAGTTAAGATTGGGCTGACCTAAGTGCTGGTTGTATAATCTACGGGTGCCAGAGCTCATGGTAGGCGACTTTGGGGCTGTTCCTCTCCTGTTTTTATCAATAAAATTCATAGTTTGGAATATCTTTTGTGCCTTGTTTGTCCGACTTGTTTTTGGCAAGTTTTTCTCGTGGAGTTTCTTGACAGCCAGATGTTGCATCGGTGTTTCAATCATAACTCGCATTTTACTTATCCAATTGACGTGAATATTGTTTTGTTGTCTTCACAACCTGATTTTGTATCATTTGTAAAAGTTTCACGGTCATTGGATTTTCTGTTTTTCAGTTACATACATTTCTTTGTAGCGTTGCAGATGTGAATTCAACTGAGGTAGGACAGATTGACCTTTGCTCAATCTTTTGATCATAACTTGCGTTTTTCTCAACGAATTTTCGTGATTCTTGTTGTTGTGTCTTCACGACTTGATTCGCTACAATCTATAATGGTTTTGTCATGATTGAACACATCTAGAATAGTCACACACACGGTTTCGTTATCAGATTGTTTTTCTGACTAGGGGTTTTTATAGCTTCCGCTAAAAAAGATTTAATCTACCATTAATTCCCCTCTGGTAGCTTTTCACGTGCTCTTTGATCCCACAATACCTTTGTTCTCCAACTTCCTCGGAAGCCGCAGAGCCATGCACCGAAGCTTTTTAATCATTCTTTCACCCGGTGTGCCGTTGCCGGAGTCTCCCCGCCGGCTGCTACAACCGCCAGCTTATTGAGGTTGCTTCCGACACCGTTGCAACCCCCTGGCAGGTTCTTCGATGCGTGGTGGTCCTCCTGAACCTAACCGCACCATTTTTTGCCGCTTGGTAGAGCCACCGGAATGCAGCGCTGTCGCCGGCCGCTGAAGCTTCCTCACTAGCGTGAGGAAGAAAGGGCCCCGTGGGGATCTTTTGCCGGCAAGATCCTGTGCGGCCACGTGCCACAACTACATGACCTTTTGTGTGGCCTTGAGCCTGTGGACTGTTTTGGCACACATGGGCCAGGCTGTCAGCCGCATAAAGATTTTCACCTAGAAGAAAATCCAATAAATCAATCAATCTTTGAGAAATCATAGCTAATTATAGAGAACCTTAAAAAATGGTCAAACAAATTTGTTATTTTCCTCTGGACCAATACTTTGCAATGGTCTAGTTTAATTAGTATGAAAACCCGCAAAATATATGTAGAATTCCTTTATTCTTAAACCTTGATAAAATAATAATAGGAGACCCAATTATTAGAAAATTACCAAACACGGCCAAAACCTTCCTTTGATGACCTCTATTCTCCAGTTAAATTTGTAGACCATGTTAAGAGGTTTCAGTTAGTCTAAATTTTGATTATTGCTCTAGGTTAAATAAGCTGCAAAAGAAGAAAATCATTATTCCAGCAAATTGTAAAACCTGTAAATTTCATATATAATTTTCGAAGCCTCTAGAAATGATGAAACCAATTTTGGTAGATTCAATATGACTATAATTTCACTTTAGACCAATTTTTATATGAATGACCATAGAATTTTATATAGAAATCCTTCATCCATAAAGTTGTGAAACTTGGCCAGCGCCTTCCTATTAAACCTATGAGCTTCAGAAAACATTTCATCTTCAGCTAAGGTTATTAAGTTAGCTTAATTAAGGATCTTTGTCATAGGTTAATAAAATTCCAGAAAACAACATAAATTTTACCAGAAATTATGAAAAACATGTAAAATTTATAAAGTCTTCTAGAAAGCTCGAAAAATGTGAAACCAATGTTTTTGGAGTCCTTCAGACCAGCCCTTCATGATAAACATATTGTTCAGTATGACAAAGCCCATATTTTCTGTGTAAAATTGGTAATTGGATAAACACATAGGAAACTATTGTAACCATATTACTCAATATAAAATTATGAAATTTTTACGATAAACTGCACATCACCTCGGAGAGTACTGTATAAATTTCAGCTTCTTTAGAAGCTGTCCTGCTTTATAACTAACTCACTTGTAGCTACTTTTAAAAGAATATGTATAACTAAGCCTATATAGAACCTTTTCTCTTAAAACATTTGGACTAAGTTTAAAACATTTCTATTGGCTCTAAGGAACCCAGCAGAGACTCTTTTGAGTTCCTACATAGGATTTTATAATTAAGAATCTATTAGTATCCATATTTCCGATATAAAGCATAGTGCCATTATACCTACAACTATGGGTTAAGTTTGATCTTTTCTTAGTTTCTGTAAACAGCAGGGACTTCTATTGGCCCTAGTAAGCATTTGAACATTCTCTGAGTTATAAGAACTTTCATAAATTAAATTGCTAAGTTTCCTTTTAATTATTTGTGCATATTCATATTGGTAGATCATGTGACGGGGATTGATGAGGAGCATAACTCGGAGGAAAGGAGACAGGCACGAACTCGCTAAGAGCGAAGTGGATCCGAAGAAGCAGCAAGGGCAAGAGATGATCGAAATCGACAAGAAGCACCACTCGGAGGATCAAGCTACTAATGTGTTGACATTTACGTAGTCGAGACCAAAGGCAAGTCTTGGTTTGCATTTAAGTTGTTTTATAAAGTTTTACTTTATATATTAAATTGTTCATTATAAATGTTTTGATAGTAAATATAGTTTGGTTGACACTCCCCATGCATGACCAAAGTAACCAGGGATGTATGGTTGATAAAGATTTCATTGTGTCATTAATGCCCTAATAATGATTTAGGCATAGGCGGATTGACAGAAGTCGAGTAGTTGCAATCTACTCGCAAAAGGTCACATTTTATGTAGTATCGAAGAGCACGTGAAAAGCTAATAGAGGGGGTGAATTGTAGATTTAAAATTTTTTAGCAGAAGCAACAAAAACCCCGTGCAGAAAATCAATCTATTAAGAAACCTTGTGTGCAACTGATCTAAACAAGTCAACCGTGACAAAAGTAGTAGATATTATAGAGAATCAAGTCACAAATACGCAAAAACAAGGATCACCAAAAACCGTCGAGAAAAACTCAAGTTATGATCGAAAGATCAACAAAGGTCAATCTGTTCTACCCAAGTAAAAAACCAGATACGCAACACTGCAAAGAAACTCGTGTAGATCAGAAACCACAAATCCAATGACCATGAAATTTTCAATGATGACAGATAATCAAGTTGATAGGACAAAAAAAAATCATTTCAATTGGATATGTAAAACTCGAGTTTTTATAAAAACACCGAACCAGCATAGTGCTGTGTAGAAACTCGATTAGAAAAACTTGTCTGAAACCAGTCGGATGAACAAGGAACGAAAGCTCCTATGAAATAAGAATTTTATTGATCAAAACACAAGAGGAACAGCCTAAAATCGGATCACCATGAGCTCTGGCCTCCCTTGCTTTTATAACCAGACCTAAGGCCAACCCAATCCAAACTAGGACTCTAATCCTACTCAGTTTCAACCGAAACATTCCATAACTGCTCAAGACTCTTTTATATGCAGATAGAAGCAATCTTAAGACTTCCAAGTACCTTAGGAACGTCTTAAACATTCCTAAAACAACTCAACTTCGTGAACCAAACGAAATCTAACCAAAACAAACTCCAAACTTTGCATAAATGAACCATACTCACGTCAGCCGCATCATGAGGCATAATCCAGTCGGTTGGACCTTTCCGACTAAATCTTTACGTCCACTTCTATTCATCACACCTTGGAACCATGTTTCCACATTCATTCACTCCTTGCACATGTGAAAATACGTTCGAACAACGTCCACGATACCCTCATATGCATTGTTCTTGACCCAAACATGTCAGGTGACCTCCCGATCAACTCAACCACAATTCATCTCGAACTTGCTTGTTGAACCTCATCTTCTCTCTAAGTATAGTTCAATGGATCCCGTCACCAGCCATGTGTTTACCTCAAGCAACACCTGCACATGAACAAACAACCAATTCTTCCTAGCGCAAGTCCTCGACTTGACTCTCGTTAGTTCGAAAGCCACAACACCTTACGTGAGCACCTCACATAAGCATGTTGTAAATATAGCAAAATAATGTCCTCCATGATCAGCCAAAACACATCAAAAATGTAGTCCAGAAGTAATGAGAAAATATTCCCATAAGTATAAAGCAAGTTTGAAACATTGCAAATAAAAAACATAGAAGCCACAAGATTATTTCAGCACATAGAAAGTTCGAACAGTCCAAAACAGCAGCTATGCATTTTACGATAAAAGTTAGAACAATGCAAAGTGTTTTTCTCAAGTATATTCAAAACTTTGCTTGTAAACCTTCATGTTTAACATAATTGCCAATGTATTCAGCACATAGGTCTCACAGTCTCCCCCTTGATGAATGCATTGGCAACACCACTTAAAATTGGAACATTGGCTTACTCACATGAAAAGTTTTGGAAACAATTTTCTCCCCATTTTGAAAATCAAATGAGAAATAAAACAATTTTTCTACCCCTTTGACAACGTATTCAGCAAGGTCCGAAAGAGAAATTTCAATAGTCATGAGCATATTATAACATATACATATAAAACAAAGCTCATCCAAGTCATACTATCAAGTAACTTACACTATCACATCAATGAGATACATAAAGTAGTGTAAGTCATGCTAGAGATCAAGTACATTTTAATTTAAGCAAGTCATGATCTCACAAACATAACTATTTCAAGACCTGAAAGCATGACACTTGTTGATGCATTTTTATTATTTTTAGAAAAACAAATTCAGATCATATGACATTTCCAAGAGATTATATGTCGCATATGCCTTATTCTAATGAACCAAGCCAAGCCTAGCCTATGTCATTTGACAATCAGAAGCTTAAAGACGTGGTTTTAATCATACACAACTTATTCCAAGTTCATATCTAAGTTCAATGATAAGCCATCTCAAAATAAAAAGTGCGATGCATGCATATTCTCTTGATCTTTTCTCATTTTTTTATTGGATCATAAAAGCTCAACATGTGGATAGTTGATTGATTAATTTTCCATTATTAAAAGCACTTGTGAGCATGCACCAAGTTTAAAACAGCAAGAAAGTTCAATCATGACCAGATTTTGTGTAAGTAATTATTCCAGTTACTAGTCATGGAAAAAACTAAAAAATGTGTAACACGAGTAATGTAGTAAGAATCTTCAGCATGTGAAAGGAATCAGAAAGTCATATATTTATGAAATACTATGCTCATATTATTTTAAATTCAGATTCACACATAGCCTTCCCAAGTTTCAACCCCCCCCCCCTCAATATAAGCCATGAGGATGCATAACCCCTATTTCACTACGAATGAAACAAAAACCAGTGAATCCAAAGGTTTTGTAAAAATGTCAGCCAATTATTGTTCGAGATCTACATGGTGAAGCACAATGTTTCCTTTTCCAACATTATCACAAAGAAAGTGATACCTAATGTCAATGTGCTTTGTTCTCGAATGTTGCACGGTGTTTTTAGCAGTGCAAATAGCACTAGTGTTATCACAAAATAGTGGAATACTATTTAGATCAACCCCATAGTCCTTAAGTGGTTGAACAATCCAAAGAATTTGTGAGCAAGCGCTAGTAGCATCTGAATATTCAGATTCGGCCGTGGATTGTGCAATTGAATTTTGTTTTCTAGAGGACTAAGCAACAAGTGAATTTCCAAGAAAATGACAACAACCCGCAGTACTTTTACTATCAATTCTACAACCCCCAAGATCAGCATCTGAAAAAGAATTCAAAGTAACGGTTGAGAAAGAAGGAATAAAAATGCCAAATTCTTGAGTTCCATGTAAGTACCTGAGAATTCTTTTGACGGCTTGACAATGTGAGGCGCCTGGGGAAGAATCAAACCGTGCACGAAGACATACGCTGAGCTGTATGTCCGGTCTTGATGCCGTGAGGTACAAAAGTGACTCGATTATGCTTCTATATTCATTTTGATCCATGGGTACACCATCTTCATGAAGTTCAAGTGTCATTGTTGTACCCATTGGTGTCCGAAGAGGCTTGCTTTTGTCCATGTTGAAGCGCTTAAGAAGGTCTCTTGTATACTTTGTTTGATGCAGAAAAGTATCCTCCTTGGTTCGCTTGATTTGCAGCCCCCAAAAGTACGTGAGTTCTCCCATCATACTCATCTCAAATTTTGAACTCATCATATTTGAAAACTTCGACACAAGATCATGAGAAGCACAACCTATGATAATATGATCCACATACACTTGAACGAAAAATGAGTCATTGCCATGCTTAAGTACAAGAACAATTTTATCAATCTTGCCCATGTAAACCCCTTTTCAAGTAAGAATGTTTTTAGCCTCTCATACCATGCTCTATTGGCTTGTTTGAGACCATACAAGGCTTAGGGAAATCTGGATTTTCAAAACCTAGTGGTTGCTGTGACACCCGGTTTCGAAAATGAACCAAGCACGACGCATTTGTGTGACCAGGAAGTTCAACACACATACACGAGTGCTTCAAAAACAATATACATAAAAATACCACAACACAAATTATTAAATAATTACTTTTATCAAATAATGACTACCACAACATTCTAATTATCATTATTACTAATAACCCTGCAGCGGAAATGATCTAAACTAAGCAAACTAAGCATAGGGAATAGCGCGGCTCCAAGCAATCCACAGGCAAGTTGACGTAGCACACAACCTAGTACTTTGCATTATCCTGAGGGTACTCCCAAACATCATTTGAAACTGTTGGTGGGGGAATTGCAAGGGTGAGCACATGTCGAACTCATAAAGTTTGTGAAAATAATGACATGTACCTTAAACAAGGAATGATAATAAATAATGGCTATTTGCTGAAATGTACATTTAAAATGTATAAAAAGCATACTAAGATGTCTATGTCAATTAATCCCATCATATCCCAAATAATTAACATAATAAGAATCCATCATCCATTATCCATCCATATACCAGATTCTTACCATCATCACCAACCATGTCCATTTATCACCCAATCCATAACCAATAACAAACCATCCCAATTCCCAGTTTCAACTCTAATCATGGAAGATGTCCAGGTGCTCATAACCGAAAGCACGACAATCATGATAGTTTTTAACACTCTGCAGAGGTTATACTACTTTACCCACATGTTCATGATTTCATCACCCGTCGGTGACTAAAGAAACCTTTCTTATGCCAAATACACTAGATTAGGTGTATGGTCAAGAGATCACAAAATAGCCTTGACAAAGGGACTACGTGCATATTCAGACCCACTGAGGTTTCATCGGTGCTGATGCCTCCAACTGAGCACATCCAACCAAGGGCCCCCTCTTGTACCGTTTGGATCCCAGGGCAGTCCCGCCACTATTTCAAACCCAACATACTCCCATTCCTTTCTCCTTCAAATGATCCGAACAATGCTGGCAATGCACCTAATTAATTGGCTAAGTCGCACCCATACTTGGCCTTGTGGTGGCACAGTTGTCCTGGCTTATTCTCGCATGAACCGGTCCTTAGATCTAAATCATGCAAAACCACCATATAATCCAACCCAATCCACAAACCATGCTTGCTTAGATCTCCCAAGTCCCAAATTACCAATTATCCATGTTCCTCAATTCTCATCATCCATAAGTTCATTAATTCATAATTAAACCATTTCGTTGTTTTCCCATCCCAATTAGTTGGAGCGTAGTAAAAATGTAAATTACCCTTCCCGACTATCTACAACATGTTCCAAGTGACAAGGATGGTCAAACAAGTCTAGTAAATACCTATAAATGGGTTTCCCATCAAATTGACACAAATATGCAGTTTTGTAAACAAAACATTAAAAATAGGATCAAAATGATCAAGGACACTTTCCTTGCTCTTGAGATTGGTTAGGATCAAAAACTTCGATGCTCTAGTGTTAGAGGTCCCCAACAGCACCCTCTAGAGCAACACCTTCTATTCCGCGCAACAACATACACAACAAGCATTACAATCAATAAGAGCTCATATATTACTCAATATGCCATGATATACATGATTTATGTAATCGGGTAAAACATGTTATTAGGTTGCTATCATTGCATGCTAACCAGTTACAATTGAGTTATACATGTTTGAACAAGTTCCAAGTTATTTTGGAGGATATTAAAGAAGTTCCAGGAATTTTCAAACAGGAAGACCAGACTAGTCCGCAGTAGGGCCGGACATGTTCGATCTGGACCAGAGAGGAAATCGGACTAGTCTGCACATAGACTGGACAAGTCCATTATAGCTAGGGTTTTGGCGAATTTTCAATTAGAGCATAGTTAAAGTTAATATGGAACCGTAATTTTCGTAGAAATGATAGATCTAAGATATTTACCATAAATCCTAGGGTCCAAAGGTCGGGGATTTGATGGAACTCGAGAACTTGATGTCTAGATCCAAAGAAGATGAAGAATTGGTGGAGAATTGGCGATGATGTCGTTGAGCTGACGAAGATCGATCTTGCTTGATCCTCGTATCTTCCTCCTCCTTCCCCTGGCTACGAGCTCTTTTTTCCTTGATGTCAGCTCTCACGAACTAGGGTTAGGGGTTCCCTTCAATTGTGGCAAAGAGGTGAAAGAATGGGTGTTGGGGTGTTTATATATGATGGAGGTGGTAGGGATTGGGTGGAATTCTAGTTTAAGGCGGTGGAGGTCTAGGTGGAGTCCCACAGGGGCTCCACAGGGGTTAGGAACACTGTTCTTGTTCCCAATTAAGGCAATTACACAAAATCCCATCGGGGAGGAAAAATAGAATCGGAGTCTGGCACACCGGACTAGTCCGCTTGGGGCCAGACAAGTCCAATAAGGGACAGGAAGTTGAACAGCCAACCCCGGATCTGATCTAGACAAGTCCTAAAAGGATCAAAGGGTACGACGGACAAGTCCGGTATGGGGTCTGACAAGTCCGGGGTCTTCTCAACTTTTAAAAACTGAACCAAATTGGGTAAATTCCCGCACAACTTCGGAAGTGTCCAGTAGGGAGGATCGAACTAGTTCGTACTCGGAAACGGACAAGTCCGGACGACATCAGAAGCATTTTCAGACTAATCCAGAGCAAAAAGCGAATAAGTCTGGAAAAAACAGAGAGCAAAACGGACTAGTCCGCGGTCCAGACCAGACAAGTCCGCACTGACACAGGCTTTAAACTTCTATTTTGGTTCTAATTCATTTTAATTTTGTTCCTTTTTGTGTTGCTTAATGTTAAAAATCTATAAGAGTGTATGCAATGCATGATGGATGAAAATGAGGGTGTTACAAACCTATCCCGCTGAAATGAATCTTGCCCTCGAGATTTGACGTAGAAGAGAAGAAATAGGGAAATTCTTTCTTGAGATCATCTTCTGGCTCCGAAGTTGCTTCCTGAAAGTGCATCTAGGCATCCCTTGTGGGTTTTGGTTGATTTATGACAAACAAATGAGATCCTAACCAAATTGTTGAGATGAGCGCATGTTTTAATGAAAGTATGAAGAAGCGTAAAAAGATAGGAGAGTGAGGAATCGAGTTGAAAAGAGCTCAAGAGATGAATGGACTACTCTTTATGTATGGAGTGTGTTGGAGAAACACACCCCAAGAGCTAAGGCAAAAGAAAACACTCTCACTGCACAAATTTACACAGGTCCGGACTAGTCCAATATTCCTCGGACTAGTCCGATAATCTCTCTGTCCAGGATCGGACAAGTCCTCAAAGTGCGGACTTGTACGCAACGGACTAGTCCGATAAAGTCCGGACTAGTCCGATAATGCCTCTGATCAACATCGGACAAGTCTGATATTCCATGGACTAGTCCAAAATCATCACTGACCAACTTTGGTCAAGTTCCCCAATTTCGTCCTTGACCTTAGCCCCTCAAAATTTCACGACACCGGACTAGTATGATATTGTCCGGACTAGTCCGATACCCTCTCTGACTAAAATTGGACAAGTCCTCCAAGTGCGGACTTGTCCTCAATTCACTAAGGGATTCACCACACCGGACTAGTCTTATATGTGTCGGACTAGTTCGAATATCTCCAGAGACAAAATCAGACCAATCCGCCGATTGCCGGACAAGTCCGATATTCCTGAACACTTAGGGTTTTCCACACGCCGCACAACGGACTAGTCCGGAGTCCACCATGGACTAGTCTGGACTTTGTAAACCCCAACGGTAACCTTTGGAAACCCTAGTATAAATAGAGGTGCATGGCCCTACTATGATCTCTCTCGACCCCCTGCGCCGTCGCATGTTCCAAGAGCCCAAAAAACACGTCTCTCCACACAATCCAACGCAAGAAATATCAAATCCTTAAGGATTAACCATAGATCAAAGGAGAGACACGTTATTCAAGTCTTGAGCTCTTGGGTTTGAATCTCTCACACACTCTTGCTGTTTTATTGCTTATCTTTCGAGTGTGTTTGGTGGTGTATTCAGCTGTAAATCTTGGGGAGCCCTCATCTTGTGAGAAGGCCCCTTGAACATGGTTATTTACCCCCTTTGTGATTAGTGGAAGAGAATCGGCCTCCTTGGTGATTCGACGAGGGTAGGGTTGGTGAAGACCCGGTCCTCCGTGGACTCCTCAACATGGACGTAGATTTCCTTTGTGGAATCGAACCACGAGATAAAATCATTGTATCTTTACTTTTGTTCTTACTATTCATTGCAATCTATGGTTTGCTCAATCTTGTTCAACTTATGTTAAAACTTTGAAACTAAAGTTAACTTGTGCCATATCTACTTTCATTGAAGCAATGCACTCTAGTTACAACTCAATTTCTGCTGCATAGAGTACTTGGATCGACATCATTGATCAAACTTGATGGATCTAGTCCAACACACCAGACTAGTCTGCACTCTACCAGACTAGTACAATTTATTTGTGTTTGATCAGGATGCTAAGTGTTTCAGGTTCCGACAAAAGTTCAAAAAGCCTATTCACCCCCCCTCTAGGCTACATTCAATTGGTATAAAAGCAATACTCTTGAAAAGATACTAATCGCTCAAAGAGAAGATGTTAGACATTAAGGATGCGCACAACAACTTTAACCAAAAGAAGGTTGGAGATGAAAAGACTCAGAAGTTGGAGAAGCTTCTCGATGCCATCCAAGACATCAAGGATGATGATGAGGAGACACTTGAATTCAAGGCGCTCCTAAGGAAGAAGGCACTCTCTAAAGGGAAGAAAGGTCGAGGATGAGAAGAAGAAGAAGGGGAGTAGACACACTGACTACTCCTGATATCCTTTTAACTATGATCGATTAAATTAAAACAATAACTTGTCTATTTCTCTAGGGAAAGCCACATACATTGATGGCAATGATTATTCAATGTGGAGGCAAAATATGAAGATGCATCTAATATCACATAACCCCAGCTTGTGGCATATAGTGTGTACAGGGGTAGATATCCCGGATGATGATGAAGAGCTCACACCAATTCAAGAGCAAGACATTCATTGGAATGCTCAGGCTACGGCTGTCATAAGATCATCATTGAGCCGAGACGAGTTCACCAAGGTGGATGAACTCAAAATTGCTATGGAATTATGGGACACATTACAAACTGCAGATGAAGGCGATCATCATGTGCGAAAGGCCAAGGTTGAAATGATCGAAGGCGAATTAGGTAGATTCACCATAGAAGAAGATGAGTCACCAAAAGATATGTACAATCGGTTGAAGAATCTCATCAACAAGGTTCGAGCATATGGAAGCAAGAAGTGGAACGATCATGAGGTGGTGAAGATGATTCTAAGAGCCTTCATGCCTCGCAACATAAACCTATGCTCGATGATTAGATAAAGCCCCGGGTACAAGAAAATGACCCCAGACGAATTGCTTGTAAAGATTAACAATTTTGAGATGATGGATAAACATGCAAAGCATGTTAAAGAGATTGCCGACCTTACCTCGACAAAGAAGAAAGGAGTAGCTTTGAAGTCCACTTGCAAGCCAATGTCAAAAGAGACTTGAGAAGCTCAAGAAGAAGATGACAACAACGATGAAAGCAGCGACATTGATGAAGAAGTTATGATCCTATTTATTAAGAAATATAAGAAGATGATGAAAAGAAGACAAGGTTGTAGATTAAATGAAGGAAGACATAAGGACAAATCAAGACCAAAGTTGAGGTGCGCTTGCTATAAGTGTGGTGAATACAATCACTTTGTAGTTGATTGTCCCTATGAAAAAAATAAGAACAAGACCAAGGATACAAAGCCTCAACCTAAGAAGATGATCAAGAAGAAAAAGCAAATTGGACAGGCGCACCTAGGAAAGGAGTGGGACTCCAATGATGAGTCCTCATCCGAAGAGAAAGAGGAGATGGCTAGCATAGCCATCAAGAAGACAACCAAGAAATCCACCCTCTTCCCAACTGTTGTCGCATGGGAGGACAACGACACATGTCTAATGGCGAAGGAAGGTAAAAAAAAGGTAACAACTAAATCTTCATCTTCGCGTTCTTTCTCTAGCGATAGTGATACTTATAGTGATGATGAAGATATGCTTATTGGCTTAGATAAGAAAACTGCTGCAAAAATGAAATTCTTGATGGATAAGCTTGTTGATACGAGGGAGCTTATTGATCGCCAAGAAGACATGCTCATACTTCAAAAGGAGGAATATCTGAAGATCAAAAAGCTCCTTGAACTTAAGAAGGAGCGAAACACGTCACTAGAACTTGAGTTAGCTCCAAGCAAGGAAGCTTGCTTGAAGTTAAGCGACTCAAATGTAATCATCAAGGATGAACTTGCTAACTTAACCAAAGTTAACAAGATCCTTGAGGTACAAGTTGAGTCACTCAAGCAGAGTGACCCTTAATCCTCTTCAAGCTCACCTTCTCAACACTTAAAATCTGAAACTACTATTACTTGTGCATGTACTAAAATTGACACTAACTTGAAGGAGAAGTCAAACTTGACAAAGGACAAGCATCGTTCCCAAAGTGGCATATTTTACAAGAGAAGGTCAAGTGTGCACAAAGTGCATACTTGGCCACAAGACCTCCTAATGTCAATATGGCATTGGGTATTCATATGGTGAAAAGCAAAATGCTATAAGCCACAACATTAATAAGGAACGCATTGCTTTTGTCAAGGGAAACTCCTCTCAAGCTATAAAGCCTAATAACGTTGATAAGTCCAAAACTGTTGACACATATGAACAACAACTATTGTTTAGAACCATTGACGCATCATATATTTTCGTGAAAAGTAATTTTGGTAGAGTTTATGCTAAACATGTTGGGCCACACCATGGGAACACCAAGTCTCATGTGTGGGTGCCGAAATCACTTGTAACTAACATCAAAGGACCCAAGCAAGCATGGGTACCTAAAACCAAGGTGTAATTTGTTTTTGCAGGCCTACTCCTTCGGTGGAGCAAAATGGGTGCTAGATAGTAGATGCACCAACCACATGACCGGAGAAAGAAGGATGCTTGTTGAATATGAAGAAAATGAAGATCCAAGCGAAGGCATCTATTTTGGAGACAACAGTCAAGGAAGGGTGCTCGGTACCGGTAAAATTGCGATTTCACCTCAACACACTCTTTCTCATGTTTTATGTGTCGATTCCTGAGATTATAACCTACTGTTCATATCTCAATTATGTCACAAGGGTTATAATTGCTTGTTCACTAATGAGGGTGTGACCGTCTCTAGAAGGAGTGATGACTCGGTTGCATTCAAGGGTGTGTCAAAGGGAAAGCTTTATCTTGTTGACTTCAACAAAGATAAAGTCAAACTTCACACATGCTTGATTGTAAAGACCAACATGGGTTGGTTGTGGCATAGACGGCTAGCACATGTTCGTATGAAGAATCTTCAAAAACTCCTTAGGGCAATCACATATGAGGTTTGAAGGATGTTGTTTTTTAGAAAGACGGGCCTTGTAGCGCGTGCCAAGCTGGGAAGCAAGTAGGAGCACCCCATCTCGTGAAGAACGTCATGACAATGACAAGACCGCTCGAGCTACATGACATGGATCTATTTGGTCCAATTGCTTACATAAGCATCGGCGGTAACAAATAAGGTTTAGTAATTGTTAATGATTTTTCGCGCTTCACGTTGGTTTTCTTTTTGCATGATAAGACAGAAACTAAAGGAACCCTCAGGAAGTTTTTCAAGCTTGCCCAAAATTAATTTTCATTGAAGATCAAGAATATAGGAAGTGACAATGGAACGGAGTTCAGGAACACCCAAGTTGAGGAGTACCTAGATGAGGAATGGATAAAACATGAATTTTTAGCACCGTATTCCCTCACCAAAACATAGTAGCCAAAAGGAAGAACCAAACCCTTGTTGAGATGGCGAGGACAATGCTCGATGAGTACAATACTTCAGACCTGTTTTGGGCTAATGCGGTTAACACCGCTTGTCACGCCATAGACCGACTCTATCTTCATCGCCTACTCATTAAAACGTCATAGGAACTACTCACCGGTAACAAGCCGAATGTTTCCTATTTTCGAGTTTTTGGTTCTAAATGTTATATTTGGAACAAGAAGCCTAGGACTTCAAAGTTCGCTTCGAAGTCCGATGAAGGTTTCTTGCTTGGCTATGATTCGAACTCTTACGCCTATCGTGTCTTCGACAAGGTCTTCGGACTTGTTGAAGTAGCACATGACGTAGTGTTCGATGAAACTAACGGCTCTCAAGAAGAGCAAGTTGATCAATGTGTGCTAGATAGAGAAGAAGCTCCATGTCAAGCATTGAGAAGAATGGCGCTGGGCAATGTTCGACCACACGCGCCACCTCCAAATGCGAATGATGAAGATGAACCACAAGAGGAGGAAAATGATCAAGGGGGAGCTTCTACATAGGATCAACCTCATGAAGATCAAGGTGACCAACGAATCAAAGAGGGCAACCATCTAGGGGTGAATAAGATGACCATGAAGATTCAAGACCACAAGTGCCACATCCAAGAGTACACCGATGCATCCAAAGAGATCACCCCGTCAACAACATTATCGGTGACATCCAAAAGGGAGTAACAACTACATCTCGAATTGCTATTTTTTTTGAACATTACTCATTTGTATCCTCTTTGGAACCACAAAGGGTTGAAGATGCATAGAAAGATCCGCATTGGGTGGTGGCAATGCAAGAGGAATTGAACAACTTCAAATGGAACGAGGTGTGGGAACTTGTTGAAAGGCCCAAGTTTAACGTCGTCGGCACTAAATGGGTCTTCCGCAACAAGCAAGACGAACACGGGGTGGTGACAAGCAACAAAGCATGAGTTGTGGACAAACGGTATTCACAAGTCGAAGGTTTGGATTTCGAAAAAACTTTTGCTCCTGTAGCTAGGCTTGAATCGATTAGAATATTACTTGGATATGCTACTCACCATGATTTCAAGCTCTATCAAATGGATGTGAAAAGAGCCTTCCTCAACGGACCAATCAAGGAGGAGGTGTACTGGAGCAACCCCCCCCCGGATTCGCATATCAAGTGTTCCTCGACCATGTGTTCAAACTGCGTAGGCTCTTTATGGCCTCAAAGAAGATCCTAAAGCTTGGTATGAGTGCCTCAGAGATTTTTTGATTGTAAACGGATTTAAGATTAACAAAGCTGATTACACGTTATTTACCAAGCAATTTGACAATGATCTATTTGTATGTCAAATTTATGTTGATGATATTATATTTGGCTCAACTAACAAATCCTTTGGTCATGAATTTAGTAAAATTAGGACAGATAGATTCGAGATGTCTATGATGGGAGAATTGAGATATTTCTTGGGATTCCAAGTGAAGCAACAAAAAAGGAAGGGACGTTCATAAGCCAAACCATGTTTACTCAAGACATACTCAAGAAGTTTGGAATGGACAAGGCGAAGCCTATAAAGATGCCCATGGCAACAAATGGACACTCGGATCTCAATGAAATAGACCAAACGTGGATCAAAAGGTATATCGCTCTATGATTGGATCCCTACTTTACTTATGTGCATCTAGGCCTGATATTATGTTGAGTGTATGTTTGCGTGCATGATTTCAATCCAATCCTAAGGAGTGTCATTTGACAACCGTAAAAGGAATCTTGCGATATTTAGTTCATACACCCAACCTCGTCCTTTGGTCTCCTAAATGTTCCAAGTTCAAACTCATTGGATACTCCAATGAAGATTATGTCAGATGCAAAGTAGATAGAAAAAGTACCTCTGGTACATGCCAATTCCTAGGTAGATCCCAAGTTTCTTTGTCCTCCAAGAAACAAAACTCCATTGCCTTATCCGCGGCCGAAGCAGAGTATGTTGCAGTCGGGAGTTGTTGCGCACAACTCTTTTGGATGCGACAAACTCTAAGGGATCACGGTTATAATATGAGTCGTATTCCACTCCACTGTGATAATGAGGGTGCTATTAAAATTTCCCATAACCCAGTTGAGCACTCTAGGACCGAACACATAGACATCCGGCATCACTTTTTGAGAGACCACTCAATGAAAGGAGACATAGCCATTTCCCATGTCAACACGGAAAAATAACTAGCTGATATATTTACCAAGCCACTTGATGAAAAACATTTTTGCGAGCTCCGAAATGGAAGAAATACCCTTGATGCTCGGAACGTGGCTTGAAAACTTGCATACCTGTATGCCATCTTCAAAATTTATTGATTGTGTTATGAAAATCATCTCTCTCTATTTTCTCCGGAAAACTATGTCAATTACTTGATCTTGGTGAATTATGGTCATAGCTTGATTGTTGTTTGTTTACTGATCATATTCATCAAGATTATTTGTGTGTTTTGCCCCCTATTTTCTTTGTAAGCACCTTCGAACATATACAATGGGCTAAATGTTTCTCTCCTGGTGATCACGGACTAGTTTGTGGTTACCCGGACTAGTTCGCACACTACAGACTAGTCCGCAGAGGTCCGGTAGTCCGGACTAGTCTGATTGACCACGGACTAGTCCAATTTTTCGACTCCATAACCCTAGTGCTGCCAAACCCTAATCTCCTTCATCCTCACAACGTTTCTCACATTCTCTCTCCTCACTTGAGTTCCCCCAAGGTGATTTGGCGATTTCTCCACCAAATCTCTTCAACTCTCTGTGGAAAACGATCTTCATCGCAAGGGGATCAAGGTCCACGGACTAGTCCGCAACAATAACTCCTCCAACCTCAAGAATCAAAGGATTTTGGTAAACTTTCTCCAAAAGCCTAGAATCTTCAATTTCTTGTGCTATGGACCAAATTGTTTAGCTCCACTAGTTAATGCATAACTCATTGTTGTATTACATCTACCTTAAGCTATTTTTGCATTGAGAAACACCATTGATTTGCTAGTTAGGCTTTGAGCAGTTGAACACCGGACAAGTCCGCACTTGAGCACCGGACAAGTCCAATTTTTGACTGAACTCAACCCTAAATTCCAACTACTCAATGCATTTCCTTGCCATCAATCCTCATCCATGTATTGTATAATCCTCTAGTCAGGACCATGTCGAGCTCCAACGATGAGATTTCCAACTATGAGGACGAGATGGAACAAGACTCTTTGCCTCGTGCTTCGACGGGGCAAAGCAAGAAGAGGCAAGAGTGTGATGTCGAACCATCACCCACCCCACCGAGGATGCGACGGAAGGTTGCAGCAAAGAAGCCAGCTTCAAAATATCAAGATTTGATTGGCTCCAGCTCGGCGGTTGATCGCCCATCCAAAGGTAAAGGCAAAGGGATTGCCTCCAGCCCAATTGGCCCTCTCCAGATGAGTGCACCAAGACAGGGGAACAGAGACCCCTCTGATGAAAGATTCAATTGCAAAGGAAGCGATTTAGCTTCAAAGCTAAAGACGATTGACTGTTACATCAGTTCCATAAAGGCAGCTGATGCAAGGTTCTGGAGAAACTTCCACGTGGACTACTATAGTTCCGTGTATCTCACAATGAAGACTCTGGTGGTCCGCAACCAGTGGATTGACAGGAGCCACTTTAAAAGAAAAAGTTGTGGTGCTATCGATGAAGTGGTAGAGGCTGCCGCGAGGCATGGTCTGAAGTATCTGTTTGTCTTCAGATACAACTGGAATTATGAAGTTATTGCTCAGTTTTATGCTACCTACTATTTTGCCAGTGATGAAGAGGAAAGGGTGACTTGGATGACTCACGGATCCAAGTACATCGTGACTTATGATGAGTTTGCGAGATTCCTTCACCTGGAAGATACTAGCAGCAATGAGCTCATCATCCACAATATCGGTGTCCAGGAGAAGTACAAGATGAAGTTCCTCCATGACACTCGCCTGAAATTCAATCCCCCTTCCACCAAGAACATGAAGTCATTCTTCATGGTTCTAAATAAAGTGCCCCAGAAGACTAACGCTCCGAAAGACAGATATGCAGGGAGTGTCAAAGGCTAAATAAAGTTGATAGTGGACTTCCTAGTCTTTCCAAAAATGTATATATGTGATTATGTCACCATTCTGGATTAAAAGTTATAACTATCCAAACTAAACAGTTGAACTGACTGGTTTGCACCAGCAGTCCTGCAGTCCACTGTTTTTATTTCCAAATTTGATTTGACTCAAATTCGAATTAGGAAAAACTCTAAACATCAAACCTGTATATCTGCCTCTGCCCTTTCCAGACATGTGTCTCAATAAGACAGAAGATGTCACTACAGTCAGTTATGGCAATATTTCTGGAACTGGTACAATGGGTGGGTCATCTGGAGCAGTTTTAGTATACTCCACATTTCAACAGATTATCAAACTTTTCTGCCCGGACAGTCAACAAAAAAGTTGTAGAGGTCTTCACGATCTTTCCATCCATATATGATACCCTTATGTTATCTATAAGGTAACCAAGATTACAACCCGGCAAAGTCGATCTAACTCCTGCCAGAAATCAAGAATCTTGATTCTACTTACCCTATCGAGTCGGAGTCCCTTTTTTTTACGGAGTCCAAACCTACCAGCATCTGCTATTTGGACTTTCCAAAACGTTATGCATCCATTCTGTTGTTGGGGATGGTCATGTATCGTGTTTGATACTGACGGTACTACGTACCTCACCAAAAAAAAATTCTATTCGGTATATCCGGTTACGTCTATAGGTGGTTCCTATATCGTTCTCTTGCAAATGGTTTCTACACGATCTTCTACCGTAGTCAATGCTGCGAAAGACAAACAATCCCCTTTCACACTTTCACACCTCAAGGGCGGTACGGGGAAGCATGACAGGCAGTCACAATAATACATATGAAAATAAATGCATATGACTCTGGTGTGAGTCGCCCTCGAGCAAGGTCATGTCTCGAGGTACATGGCTGTAAATACGTCTGTACAGCAAAGAATTCCGTACGATCCGGCTTATACACTCTCAGGCATACGTGTTTCGCATGCTCCATAGAACATGAATGGTTCTAGAGACGCATACTATCGGGTTATACACCACCAGACGGGGGCTCCCACTAACTTTGAAGCACGCTGGGGTACCGCGTGTCATAGGTTGTCAGAGACATTGAATGCTTCAGGGACTCCTATTAACTTCCCGTGCCAAGCCACGAAAATTTCGCATACCACTTCTCGTATGCTGAGTTTATCAAGATTGATCTGCTCTCCGTGGCATACCTTACCTCTTACCTAACGTCGGGGCGTCGTTATAGAATATAATAACACATAGTTAGTTTACCACCTTTATACATTGTACTAATAATACTCCTTATAAGGGCATATAGCTAATTCCTCACTCAAATCCTAATTTTTGAAAATATGTTCTTTTCAAGTACACTATTCCCAACGATGCTTTGATACCATGTCTGTGGGGACCGGAATCCCGGCATCCGAGGATCTCATTGGGTGGTGTCGTGCGATGCAACACACAACAGTATACAAGAACAGAACAAGAATAAAATACAAGACGAAGTCTTTTAGTTATCATACAGGGGAAGTTTTACAATGCTAGCGGAAGGAAAAAAACATATATATCTTAGCTAAGCTCTCAGCTCTAGCTATGCAAAAGCAAGGTTATCCATGACGTGGATACTTTGCAATAGCAACACCCAAATCACGACGGCGTGCAGGGTTACCACTCGGCTGTACACCCTGGAGGGGGTGCAGCCTCATCATCAAACCCTTCATCAATCGTATAACCTGCAAAAACTCGTTAACTGCAAACATGAGCATAAGGCTCAGCAAGACTAACCCTATCGCTAGACATATGCAAGGGTGGATTCTAAGCATAGGTAAGGTGAAGCATAGATGACTCGCCTACAATATTGGATCCTTATATTCATGTTTTAAGTAGAAAATGACATTCCCTAAGCATGGCAAATCATAGACTCCACAATCAACCAAGAAACCATTTGCCGATGATATGACATGCCCAGAGCACATAATGCTATTACGGCTAAAGTATGGGGAACTGTAAACTTTAATTTTGCTATCTCTAAGTCACACAAGGTTGCAAATCAATTATAATTCCATACAATATATTTTTCTGGCTTCTTTAGTATTTACTACGTCACAACTCAGTGAACAAGTGGTACCCTATTACCGCGAGGGACGGTGATTGCAATTAGGACACACCCGGACAACACGACACATACGCACGTTCGGAAGTGTCAGCGAGTACATCAGTACCTACGTAACACTTGAGTACTATTCGTATATGGCCACCTTTCCCACGAAACCCGAACGCCGAACCCGTCTCGCCTCCACGAACAGAAGGTCTCCGCACTGAACACCTCTTGTGTCCGCCGACCGATTTACACCTTACTGTCCTCAACCCACCCCTATCGATTGTGAGTTAATGGGCCTTGACATCCCAGTTATCGAGTTACATCAGTTTACTGGAGTCCATATGTCCAGTATGTCGCCGGTACAAGTCAAGCTTGTTCGAAGGGGCCACATACAGACGGGCCTTAACCGACCTGTGGGGACCATAATCCCGACATCCGAGGATCTCATTGCGTGGTGTCGTGCGATGCGACACCCAACAGTATACAAGAATAGAATGAGAATAAAATACAAGACGAAGTCTTTTATTTATCATACAGTGGAAGTTTTATAATACTAGCGGAAGGAAAGAAACTTATATATATCATAGCTACGCTCTTAGCACTAGCTATGCAAAAGCAAAGTCATCCATGCCCTGGATACTTCGCACTAGCAACACGCAAATCATGGCGGCGTGCAGGGTTCCCACTCGGCTGTACACCCTGGAGGGGGTGCAGCCTCATCATCAAACCCTTCATCAATTGTATAACCTGCAAAAACTCGTTAACTGCAAACATGAGCATAAGGCTCAGCAAGACTAACCCGTGTCACTAGACATATGCAAGGGTGGATAATAAGCATAGGTAAGGTGAAGCATAAATGACTCGCCTACAATTGGATCCTTATAATCATGTTTTAAGTAGCAAATGACATTCCCTAAGCACGACACATCATAGACTCAACAATCAAACAAGAAACACTTTGCCGATGATATGACATGCCCAAAGCACATAATGCTATTACAGCTAAGTATGGGGAAACTGTAAACTTTAATTTTACTATCTATAAGTCACACAAGGTTGCAAAGCAATTATAATTCAATACAATATATTTTTCTGGCTTGTTTAGTATTTACTACGTCACGACGCAGTGAACAAGTGGTACTCTATTACCGCGAGGGACGGTGGTTGCAATCAGGACACACCCGGACAACACGACACTTACGCCGTTCGGAAGTGTCAACGAGTACACCAGTACCTACATAACACTTCAGTACTAGTCGTATATGGCCACCTTTCACAAGAAACTCGAACGCCGAACCCGTCTCACCTTCGCGAACAGAAGTTCTCCGCACGAAACACCTCCTGTGTCCGCCGACCAATTTACACCTTACTGTCCTCAACCCACCCCTATCGATGGTGAGTTAATGGGCTTCAACATCCCAGTTATCAAGTTACGTCAGTTTACTGGAATTCATATGTCTAGTATGTCGCAGGTACAAGTCAAGCTTGTTCGAAGGGGCCGCATACAGACGGGCCTTAACTGACCAGTCAGAGCTATGCGACCAAGACCACGTCTTGCCGCTTCCTATCCATCTTTGACCGTTCTCGAGTTTATATGTAACAATTATTTTTTATAAATGTTATCCAAGTGTAGATGAGTGTAAATTTCTATCTCGCGAGTAGATTCCAACTACTCGACTTCTACCGGTTTACCTACAACATTAGCATAGCAATTGTACACGTCGGGTTATCAACCTACCAATTAACCAATGAGATTGTGGGTCATGCATCTGGAGTATTCAAGCATCCTAAACGTAATGAACAATTCATATGCTAATAATTATAGTGATAAAGTAAAACTTTATAAATGACTTAAATGCAAACCAGGGCTTGCCTGGTTGTAGGTCAGAGTCGGGGTTAGAATCCGGTAGGTGTACTTCCAAGGCCTCTGGTTCCTCCTCGACTTCGGTCACTACATGATATGCATATAATATGTATATGAATGACTTTGAAAAATAATTACTACCAAGACCATAATTTAATCTATGGTGATCATTATATGATAATGACCTAATTGTCTTTGGAACTTTGATGGTAGATACTAGGGAATATGATAGAAGCTCTTGCAAAGAACAGGAGATGATCAAAGTAGTTTGTTGTCTCAAAAATTATGGCAAGCAATAAAGTCCCAAGAATTTTAGAGAAGAAACTGTAGCTTGAACATAGCTGCCAGTTGATGATCATGATAGAGGAGGTTTTCCTGGTCCTAGCAAAAATGTTTTCATAAATGTCTAAGCCTTGGTGAAGGAGTTATTGAATTTCAAAGTTGGCAAGAATTTCTGGAATTATTTTATAATTGAATTTTAGCTTTTCAGTTAACATTCAGTTGGCAACTGAATTAGTACTAGGAGACTAAGTCAATTAAATCTCAGATTTTTACAGGGCCTAGTATATTACAAAAGGAAGGCTCAGTCCAAATTTGGGACATAATAAAGCAACTGAACATCTGTAATAATTCAATGACTGAAAAAGGTAATTGAATTATACAGAGGGTTATACAGGCGCAATGGCTCCCAAACATTTTCTGGCAAACAAGAATAAGACAATGTATTTTATGTGAATTTTGGGAATTTTTCCAGTGGTAAGTTCACCTGAAAAAATTGTATTTGCATTTGGGAAGATTGTTTTCTACATAATTTAAATTTGAGTTTCACAGAACCTAATTGGTACTGACAGAAACTAGAGCTCAAGTGATTTCAAACAAAATTTGTTTGAATATTTTTGGAGCAGTCTACAGAGAGATATTAATTTTTAAACTTTGGAAATGGTTCTGCACATATTTGGAAATTGCAGCTTTTAAATTTGGCGTCAGGGCCCACTTGATTTTAAATCAGCCAATCAGGAGCTACCCACACTGGGGGCCATAAATATTCCCATGCGGTCACACTAAATCCCTGGCCACAAACTGATCCAGGCGCCTTTGCACTCGCTGGCAGGTGGGACCCGCAAACCTGCCTTCTTCAACCTCTGGCCACGGCTCGGGCGGCGGCGCTCTCGCGCGCGTGCGGCTGCGCTTTCACCGGCGCTGGTATCCGGCCCACGGGAGGGCTCAGTACTCGCCGCCCCACCCTATTTTCGCGCAAGGAACACGCTGGACCAACTCCCGACGGCGATGGGTGACCGGAAAACCACTCCCGATGGCGGCTGCGGGTGCTAGGGTTTCGGTTATGTCGAGACCCTCGATTCCCTAGCTAAAACTCTCGTTTGAAAGCTCGGGAAGCATCTTGGAAGCATGGGAAAGATTTTAGGAGGGTCTAGAGCTCGTGCCATAGCCAGCAACACCGAGGTCGACGGTGAACCGAGCTCCATCAATGGCGGAAGGGGGAAAATCGGATAGCTCATTAATTAGTTGATGGTTCTTTCTGATTTTTGGAGGGAAGGTGCGCTAGGATACGTAGATCATGTCATCCAACTGGATCAAAGAGTTATTGTGCATACAATCGGAATTAAACCGATGAGCTAGCTTCGAAGCTATAAAAGTGCTTCGGTAATTTACGGAATACAGATGCTAGGATGCACGATAGGAGTCCAAATTTAACCAGAAGCTTCACGAGATCGTTGCGCACCTTTTTCCTATAGACTGCAGAGGACGGGATGGTTCGTATCGGCGGCGAGGCTGAGTGGAGTCAGGCGGCACTGTGGTGGGTGCGGCGGCGAGAAATGGCGTGGCGCGATGAAAGGTGAATCGGGGAGGGACTCTGGTCGACGGGGGGGGGGGGGGGGAGGGGGGGGGGCGTGGTGAATTTATAGCCTTTACCGCAGTAGATAAGGAGGCCGGGGGCAGCTGGACACGACCGACGGCTGATCGGCGCGCTGGCGGCATGCAGCCATCGCGGTGTCGCGCGGAGAAAGAAACAGGGGCGGTTAAACGGTCTCCCCGGCTGACATGTGGGCCCCACCACTCTCCCTTATTTGTTCCTCTAAATTCCAACTCAAACATTGTCCAAAAATTCCCAGAATTTACAGACAGGCTAAGAACAATATGAGGAACTCAAATCTGCAGTCAGATTTCAATTTGGACATAGTTTGTTTCAAATTCAAAATCAAATTTGAATTCAAATATGTTTATAAACCTCATTGAAATAAATAGTAGCTGAGGTCCATAAATCTCCAAACTTTGAAATAAAGCTCACTGAACCATAAAAGGTCTTAGGAAAACTTGTGGGTTAATTTTGGCAAGGTTCAGTGCAAAGCTAAATTTGAGATCGACGCGAAATGAATCCTTTGTACGTGTCCAAATTAGTGGAAGACGTACTTCAAAAATCTTGAAAATTTTCCGAGAGGCTATTTAAGATATTTAAGAGGACAAGGAAAAATTTGGAGCCTTGGATTTGAATCTTTTTGGCAGAGCCAAATATGCATAGCAACATAATCAAATTACATTTGTTTTTGATTTTTATATTGCTGCAATATAATTTGCCCTAGCCATTTCAATCAATTAAATTCCCAACCTTGCAGAAAGGTTTAATTAAAATGTTCTAGGATTAGGGTGAAGTCCAGTCCTCATGTTAATAAGATTTAACATGATTAGAAGAAAAAATTTTAGTGAGATCAAGTTCATGTGCACAACATTATTGACCCCCATTATGTTTGATAAACCACTTGTAGCTGAACTTCAAATGAAATGAAAAAGTGGGATTTTACATTCCTCCCCCCTTAAAAGAATCTCGTCCCGAGATTACAAAGGAAAGACAAAAGGTAAAGTTCTACTGAACATGTGCCGCTAACAAGTCCGGATAGTTCATTTTAAGATATTCCTTACTTTCGCACGTGGCTTCTTCAGCATTGTGGTTGCTCCACAAGACCTTGTAGAAACGCAAAGTGCGCCTTCTTGTGGTGCGAGTTTTCTCATCAACGATCTGGGTGGGATGCTCGGAATAGGTAAGATCTGGTTGGAGAGCTTCCAAATCCTCAATACATATATTCATTGGGGCTTTGAGACATTTCCGCAATTGAGAAATGTAAAACACATCGTGGACCCCTGCCAACGACGGCGGTAACTCCAAATGATATGCCACAGGTCCGCATCTTTTGATTATTGCGAACGGCCCAATGAAACGTGGAGCTAGATTTCCTTTCACTATGAATCGATGAATTACCTTCATTGGAGATACCCAGAGATAAACTTGATCCCCAACCTCGAAGTGAAGTGGTTGACGTCGTTTGTCCGCATAGCTCTTCCGACGAGATTGAGCAGCTTTGAGATTTGCTTGAATAATACGTACTTGCTTTTCGGCTTCATTTATAAAGTCGATGCCATATACCACTCGTTCACCAGATTCGCACCTATTCAAGGGTGTGCGACACTTCCGGCCATAAAGAGCTTCATATGGCGCCATTTGGATGCTAGCCTGGTAACTGTTGTTGTACGAAAATTCTGCCAATGGTAGATGATCATCTCAATTCCTACCATGGTGGATGGCACAGGCACGAAGCATATCCTCTAGCACTTGATTCACCCGTTCGGTTTGTCCATCAGTCTGAGGATGATAAGCCAAGCTTCAAATCAATTTGGTACCCAATGCACCGTGGAGATGCTCCCAAAAGCGAGCAACGAAAATAGATCCAAGATCTGAAATGATAGTGCGGGGTACTCAATGTAGACACAATATTCTAGAGATATAAAGTTCTGCGTATCGCTTTGCATCATACTTGACACTAACCGGTATGAAATGAGCTGATTTGGTCAACCAGTCAATGATCACCCAAATTGAGTCGTTCTTATGGAGAGTGGGAGGAAACCCAACAATGAAATTCATGCTGATATCCTCCCATTTCCAAGCCGGTATGCTTAAAGGTTGAAGCTGTCCAGCTACCTTCATATGGTCTGCCTTAACTCGCCGACACGTATCACATTCGGATACGTATTTTCTACTTCTCTCTTCATTCGAGTCCACCAGAATTTCTTCCTTATGTCTTGGTACATTTTGTTACTTCCCGGATGAATGGAATATTTGGACATATGAGCTTCATCCAGTATCTTCTTCCGAAGTTCCATGTTCCGGGGTACCACTATGTGGTTTTTAAACCAGAGGGTACCTTCATAGTCACATCGGAAACATTTCATCTCCCCCTTTTCCATTCTTTGCCAAATATGTGACATCCCTTTGTCCTCCTTCTGAGCTGCTATAATATCCTCCATGATAGTAGGAATGAGAGCTAGGTTGTAGAGTGCCCCATATGGAACCATGTAGAGACTCGGTTCTTCTTCTCCCATTGAGGTAATGGAAAGATTGTTGACATGGGACTTGCTGCTTAGAGCATCTGCGACTACATTTTCCTTACCTGGATGGTAGTGGATCTCAATCTCATAATCCTTGATTAATTCCAACCACCTACGCTGTCACATATTTAAGTCTTTTTGGGTGAAGATGTACTTCAGGCTCTTGTGATCGGTGTAGAGATGTATTAAATTACCCATTAGATAATGCCTCCACATCTTCAATGCTAGTACCACAGCAGCAAGCTCTAGATCATGAGTCGGATAGTGCTTCTCATGGTTCCGAAGCTGTCGTGATCCATAAGCGATCACTCGTCTATCCTGCATCAACACACGACCCAAACCAATTCCTAATGCATCACAATATACGTCAAATGATTTGGTTGTGTCCGATTGAGCTAATACTTGTGCCGTCGTGAGGTGTTTTACCAATGCCTAGAAACCTCCCTCACATGCCACAGTCCATACATACTTCTTTCCCTTCTTCAGAAGTTCTGTCATTGGTTTAGCTATTTTGGAGCAACTGGGAATAAACCTCCGGTAATACACAGCTAAACCTAGGAAACTTCGAACATCATGTACGGACTTTCGAGACTCCCATTTGAGTACTTGCTTTATCTTGCTTGGATCAACTGCAATCCCTTCTGCTGATATGATGTGCCCCAAAAATGGCACTTGGCTGATCCAGAATTCACACTTGCTGAACTTAGCATATAGCTGTTGGTCCCGTAATCGTTGAATCACGATACGCAAGTGTTGAGCATGTTCTTCTTCAGATTTCGAATACACATGGATGTCATCAATGAAGACCACGGGAAACTTGACCAATTCCGACATGAACTCCGAGTTCAGGAGATACATGAAATGAGCTGGTTCATTGGTCAATCCGAAGGACATAACAAGGTATTACTACAATCCATACCTCATCGAGAATGCTGTCTTAGGTATGTCTTCTGGCCAGATTTTAATCTGATGATAACCAGAACGAATATCCATCTTCGAAAATACTTTAGCACCCACTAGTTGATCGAAAAGAATATCAATGCGTGGTAGTGGATACTTGTTTTTGATAGTGACAGCATTGAGTGGACGATAGTCCACACACAGTCTCAAGGTCTTATCTTTCTTCTCTATGAACAATGCAGAACAACCCCATGGTGATGAACTTGGATGAATGAAACCTTTGTTCTCAAGTTCTGTTAACTGCTCCTTTAGTTCTTCGAGTTCCTTGGGTGCCATCTTGTAGGGTTGCCTTGAGATCGGCATTGTTCCCGGTACAAGCTCAATCTTGAACTCTATGTCTCTTTGTGGGGGCATACCAGAAAGATCTTCAGGAAACACGTCCGGATATTCACATACTACCAGAATATCCTTAAGTTCAATAACCTCGGTATTGTGAGTAGATGGATTCACTAGAATGGTTCTCTCAAGATTGAGGACTTCGGAAGGATGAAGTGGAGAATTTAGATATATTTTCCGAGGAACGAGATCTAGAATAGCACCATGGTATTGTAACCACGCCATTCCCATGATGACATCTAGCTTCTGATTCTCTAATATCAGAAGCGAAGTAAGATATATAGTTCCATCTAGGTTAAGTGGTATCCCAGGAACCAACTCATTTGTTACTGTCTTCCCTACCGGAGTGCAAATCACATACGGAGTTTTTGTGGAGATAATATGCAATTGACTTTTAATGACAAAAGACTTGCTAATGACATTGTGTGAAGCTCCGGAGTCAAAGAGTATGACTACGGGATGATCAAAGATAGAGAACGTACCCGTGAGTACAGGTGCCCCTTCCGAAACATCCTCAATGGTGAGGTGGTGGACGTTGCCGAGTCTGGGAACTGGCTTCTTGGGCTGGTTGCGAGGTTGGTTGGCGCCCTGGTATGATGACTGTTCTCCGCCCTGCGTACTCTGCGGGCAGTCCTTGGCGAAGTGCCCCGTGCGTCCACACGTGAAACACGTGTACGGGGTTTGGCCAGTACGAATGGGAGGACAGAATCCTGGTGCACGCGGTGGAGGAGGAAGTGCACGTGGGATCGTCCCCTGCTACTGCTGCCGTCGGAAACCGGTGTTGCCAAACTGGTGACCATTGAACATCGGTGGTCGTGATGGCGGTTGCCACCTCTGGCTAGATGGTGATCGATAGACCATTAGGTACTTCTGAGGAGCACCACCTCCGCTGCCCCGCGGAGGACTCCTCTTCTTCTTGTCTGAGGACAACTCTCGAGTAGCGTCCTCTTGCATGATCGCGGTGTTGACAATGTCGTTGAAGCTGTCGCGGTTGAACAAGACAAGCTTGTCCTTCATCTTGGGGTTCAACCCCCGGTAGAAGCACTCTCGCTTCCTGTCTTCCGTGTTCACTTGGTCCTGTGCATATTGGGACAAGTTGTTGAAGGTCTTCGAGTACTCGTAAGCACTCCTTCCTCCCTGCTTCAGCTCCAAGAACTCTTGAAGCTTCCTCCTCATAATCTCGAGAGGGATATGGTAGGCACAAAACGCCTCCCAGAATTCTGCCCAGCTCACGACATAGCCTGTGGGGCGTGCGGCGATGTAGTTTGCCCACCACGCACCAGCAGAACCCTGCAGTTGTTGAGCTGCAAACAGAGTCTTCTGTTGTTTGGTTATCTCGAGTAAACCGAACTTCCCTTCAATTTTGCAGAGCCAGTTGTCCGCCTCCAATGGTTTGTCGGCCTCCCTGAAGACCAGCAGATGCGTCGATGTGAAATCCGAGTAGGAACTCGGATATGACTGACATGGCCCATCAGCTTGTCGTCCCTCTTGACGAGACGAATGTTGTACAACGGTCCGCAACAACTCGGTTTTCTCGTTGCGCGAGCCAAGCGCTACTGTGAGAACCTTCGCGAGACTTCTGGGAATTGTAGGTGGAGGTGGTGGAGATGGTTGCGTCTAGGGCATGTTCTGCCCCGGGGGTGCTGTGTCATCCCCATGTCCCCCACTTGAGCCTCCCACTTCCGGGGCTGTACGTGTACGCACCATGCTGCAATACAACGATTTACAGCATAAGTCTCATTGCCTCAAGTTCATCCTTCCATATAAATAGTAATGCGGTAGACAACGATAGACAATATACAACATCAACATATATTGATAAAGTACAAGCTTTATACAAGATATATTATCTCGTGACCAAGTTTACAGTAGTAAACTCCAAAATGATGGACTCCCATTATGGAAATACATCTCTACCATACTTGGTCCCCATGAGATGTCGTACACATCTTGTCATCTTAGACATAACCACCACTACACTTAATATGACACAAAAATGATCACAAAAGAAAAACACAAGCAACTATTAAACTATATGTTGCCCCGTGTCGGCAGAAGTGCTGCCACATCCCACTTCAATACGTCCTACTCGACGTATTCGAGTACCTCGGGAACTTCTTCTTCTTCGTCATCCTCGGATTGGGCACCACTGGTACGGGTGCTGAAGTAGAAGCTACTGCCTCACCCATTATCGATGCTTTTGTGACAGCCAATGCTTGTACATCGGCCTGCACCATAGACATCCTAAAGCCGTCAAGTTCCTGTTGTGCCTATTCACAACTGGCTTTCCAGTCCTGAGCCTCCACCCTGGACCGATCTCGATCTTCAGTCATCGTGCTCAACTGAGTACCCAGCTGGTGCACATCAAATAAGCTTGCTTCTAACTCAGTTTCCATCTTTTGAGTTGCTCCACGAGCCTCTGACAGGTCTTGAGCAATTAACTCATACTGCTCTTCTTTGAAGCGGAGACGTCGGTTGAGAGGAGCGATCGAGGTTTTAAGCGGTTTATTTTCACGCTCAAAATGATCCCCTCGAATCATGGTATCCCGCAGATTATCCATAAACTCCTTAAGGCACGCCTTTTGGGTACCATTTTCGCGACGTGATGTCGATGCATACACCGCTAAGGCTGTCACTGATGTTCCACCGCGGAGGTCATAATCTGCGATCAATCGGTTAGCCCACCCTTCAGCAGCTCTACCGCTGACCGGAAAGAACTCATATGGAGTATCCACTAGCTGACTATGGTAAAGATTGCAAAACCTCCCCATAGCAACACTTGCGGCGAAGCGCCAAGTTTCTTCCAACAGAACACCCCTTGTTTTGATAGAAAAGGGGGCCATCCGTTGCTTGGTGGACCAGCAGGCATGTCGACATAGATGACACACCTCTTCACCCTGTTGTCATGGAATTCCTTTTACCAATAGCTATGCGCCTCCTCATATCCGCACTGGCTTATCAGCAAGACAAACAAATCCCGAAACCCGCCTTGACCAGTGCATGTCGCGTGCACCCAACGGTTAGGTAATTGGATCATCTCTGCTGCCATCTTCCTGTAGAAACACCACAGTTTCATACAGGAATTGTCGGAATCAAAGGTGGAGTTGAATACCAAAGTTGTAGTGAACTTCACAATCTTACCAGATTGTACCCATACAGCTACAGGTGAGCTAGGAAATAGAATCTATACAGGTTTTAAGTTGACCAATATTTTCTGGAAATTTTGACAGAACCTCCCCTGTATATCTAGTGATGTCCACAAATTATACAGGGATATCATGACAATATTTTGAGTTAATGACAAAATAAACTTTGTATAACATCAAGTTAAAAGTCCAGAAGTAAAAGAGTTGCCCCCGAAAAGTTTGTTATACAGGTATCGCGCGCGAATTCACAAACATGTGCAAACTGCTTCAAGTTCTGGACTGCCAGAACCAAGTTTGCGACAAATGGAATTAGACACCGCTATACCCAGATTCAGATCATGAATGCAAAATAAAGTTGATGGATGACATCCTAATATTTTCAGAAATGTATATATGTGATTAGGTCACTATTATGGATTAAAAGTTATAACTATCCAAACTAAACAGTTGAACTGGCTGGTTTGCACCAGCAGTCCACTGTTTTGATTTTCAAATTTGATTTGACTCAAATTCGAATTAGGAAAAACTCTAAACACCAAAACTGTAGACCTGCCTCTGCCCTTTCCAGACATGTGTTAAAATAAGGCAGAAGATGTTTCTACAGTGAGTTATGGCAATATATCTGGAACTGGTACAATAGGTGGTTCATCTGGAGCAGTTTTAGTATACTCCAAATTTAACCACATTAACAAACTCTTCTGCCCTGATGGCTAACCGAAAAGATGTAGAGGTCTTCACGAGCATTCCATCCATATATGATACCCTTATTTTATCTATAAGATAACCAAGATTACAACCCGTCGAAGTCGAGCCAACTTCTGCCACAACCAAGATTTGTTGTGGAGGATGACTTCTGAGAACCCGGAGGGGAGTGGACACTTCACAAGATTCTTCTTCTTCATATTCATCACAAGTCGATGAGCTTGTGGCTTGAGGACGATCTGGATCAGCAATGGTGGTCGTCGGTGCTGGTTGTGAATCAAAATCAGGAGCTGGAACAATGTCATTAGCTGCTGAATTTTCGGGCAGCAACAACTCTTCTTCCTCATCTTCAACGAAAATACTCCCCCCTGTGGATATGTATCCGGACATGCAATATTTGAGCTAGAACCTGGGCTAGCTTCATCAAAAGAAACCTCACAGGTCTCCACAATTTCGTTAGTGTCAAGTAAAAGCACATGATAGCCTCTAGTATGAGATGGATAACCAAGAAACATGCCATCAACAGGTATAGCTTCAAATTTATCAAGATTACCTTGTTTCTTAACAAAGAATTTGCATCCAAAGACCCTAAAGTGTGTGACATTATGCATATGTCCAAATCAAAGCTCATATGGTGTTTTTCCTGGCCTAGCGCGCAAGAAAACACGATTTGAGACATAACAAGCGGTTGCAATTACTTCTGCTCAAAATTTTCTAGGAGTTTGTCATTGATCAAGCATAGTCCTAGCCATCTCAACTAATGTTCTGTTCCTTCTCTCTACAACACCGTTTTGTTGAGGTACATAAGGTGATGAAAATTGGTGATCTATTCCATTCTCAGCACAAAAGTGATCAAACGATTGATTTTTAAATTTGGTTCCGTTATCACTTCTAATTGCTTTTAAAAAATCTTGGGTGATCAATTGATAATCTAAGAAACAAAGTTCTAAAGTGACTAAAAGATTCATTCCTAGATGCCATAAAGTAGACCCAAGAGTATCTAGAATAGTCATGAAGAATGACAAGAACATACCATTTAGCTCTGAAGGATTGAACACGTGAAGGTCCTACAGTGTCAAGTTTCAAAAGTGGACCCGGTTAGTTGTCATGGTCATTGTGAGAGGAGCATGTGAACCTGCAACCATTTTAGCATGTCTACATGAAAAGCACACAATTTCTTCGTTCCCTTTAAGCTTAGGCAGCCCACGTATGCAATCAAGAGCACTAACACGCATTAGATGATCAATGCCTACGATGTCAAAAATATAAGTCCTTTGAATCATTAGCAACTAGACACTTATGCTCAGAGGATGACATATCGAAATCAGCTTTAAAAACTCCTCCAAACCAAGACATGTTAAAAATAAGCTCACTGTTTGAATCTACAACCTTGCAACAATTTTTTAGTGAAAATAAATTCTAGATTTTCATCTAGTAATTGTGAAATAGAAAGCGAGTTGTATTTTAAATTTTTAACAAATGCCACATCCTTCAAAGTGTAGTGATCGTTTATCTTAACCAAACCATTAACAATTATAGGGGTTGAAGAATTATCGGCAAAAGTAACATTCTCTACATGTGACAGAAAAGATAGAGAGGAGAACCATTCTTTGTTACCGGTCATGTGGCGTGAGCAACCTGAATCCACAATCCAAATGTTCTCCATTCTCAAGTGTGTAACCTACATAGAAGCACAATACGTTGATGACTCAATACTGGGGTTAGTCAAAAGGCATTTAGGAATCCAGTATTGAGTCACACGACATCCAACAGGAATAACACGCAAAAGCTGAGATAAAACATAAGGTTTATGAGGCAAAGCTTAAGTATTTTTGTAATCAACTAATGACCTACGAGGTGTTACATGTGTAGCACGAGAAACAGTAGGTTTGGGAGCAAACTTTGCATGTTTTTGACTCATTACAGCAGGTTGCATGTTCCTATCATTTATTTTAGCATGTGTAGCAAATTTTGCATGAAGGTTATGAGATCTAGCAATCATTCTTTCCTTTTTCTGTTGTTTAGCTAGTCTATAACAAAATCTATGACATGACCATCTCTACCACAGTAGGTACAATGAAATTTAACTTTGTATTCATGTGTAGATGAGCAAGCAACATTTTTATTTGAAATCGAATGAGACAACACTCTTGCATATTTGAAAACCACTTCTTTTTGTTTAGGAACTATTTGAATCAAACCACATCCTAATGACTTTACAATTTTAGGTGGATGTGTCATAGCATGAGCATGAGAATCAAAAACTAAACCAGTTTTATCATTGCAAGAATTGGAAGAATTCAACAGCAAGTTTAGATTCTTATTGGCATTACAAAATTGATCTAATGTCCTATGCATGTCATCAATTTTATTTTATAGATCAAGCAATTTTCACATGAAGTTTTTCCTTTTAACTTGCAATTGGAACAATATTTAACTTCACGAGAACTTAAAGCATTGTTCAATATAGAAATTTCATTCATAGCATCTTGTAGTTTCTTATCAAGGTCATCACAAGTAGAACAATGCAAATCAATTGTTGAACGACAAGCATCTTTCAAGTTTTTATTGTTAAGTGCATGAAGCTCTCTGTTCTTTTTTATTTCTAACTCAGGTTTATCATGTGTGGAGGTGTGTGCACTTCTTAATGAGGACAATTATTCATATATTAAATCACATGAGGCACAAGAATCATCACAAGGAATCAAAGATTTCAAATGGTTAATTTCAGATTCTAGTGAGTCTATTTTAACAGCATTGTCCCTATGCTCTTTGTCCTTTTTCTTAACTATAACAGTGGCACGAGAAATAGCATCACACATTTCTTCGCAAGTACAACATACCTCTTTGTTGTCATTGTTGTGTTCTGCCTCCTCCATACATGATCTTGATTTGCCCGCCATGAAGACAAGTTTGCCAAATTATCTTCATCTTTGTCACATCCAATATCCATGTTGCTTGAGCCATGTTCCTGATGTGCAGAGATAAAACTGTTCACCAGTTGGCAGCCTGTAAAACCCTTCTTCTTCTTTTTATAGCTAGGATAGGAGTGTCTTGTCCTTGTTTGTTTTTCTTCCCGAGAAGTAAGACTTGAAAGGTTAGGACAATCCGAACAAAAATGCCCTGTTGTACCACATTCGAAACATCGTTGACGTCCAGAGCTTCCTCTCCTTCTAGTTCTCACATTTTTCAATGCTTTTAAGAACCTAGTAGAGAGAAGTGCTAGCTCCTCCTCTGGAAACTCCACAATCTATTCATGGGTTAGAGAGGACAAGTGTACCACAAGATGAAGATTGGTCGGAGCTAGGCATGTCACATTGAGAATCAACTGCAAGAGACTTGTTGGGGTTCTTACTTGAGATTATATCATTTTAATGAGTTTTTAATTTATAATATAACACATCTAATGTATGTGTGCTCATGATAGTAGATACACGAATAGATGTGACTTTCATCTCCTAGATGGACATGTCTAATGCACTTAGTAATTGCCTAGCATTCTCAGCATCTGAAAAATTAACATTGACGCTATGCAAGTTGCTGAGAATTTTTTTAAAGCGGGTAACGAGGTCATCAATGGACTCACCGGGTTGCATTTCAAAGCGCATGTATTCTTTCTTGAACATGTCTTGCCTTACCTCCTTGATTGTGTTGTATCATTCATGGTAGTCACGAAGTGCTTTCCACACATCGTACGCAGATCGGAGGTGTGCAACACGGTCGAAGTCACTTGGAGTTAATCCTTCTATGATCAAGTTTCGAGTCTTGTTGTTGTTGTCGACATCTCTCAGATTTGTAGTTGTAACATGATCGTTCTATGGCACGTCATAAGTCTTGTAAACCTTTTCTCATATGGTGAAGCCTTGCGCCCAGATAAAAGCTTCCATTCGTGCCTTCCAAACCTGAAAATCAATACCACTAAACACACAAGGTTTTGCAGAGTATTTCTCCATGATGATTAGTCAAAACACGTGCAAATTACAAATATTAGAGCACCATGGCTCTGATACCAATTTTAGGATCTAAGAGCACGTGAATAGATTTAAAACTTTTCAGCGGAAGCAACAAAAACCCCTCAGTAGAAAATCAATCTGTTAAGGAATCGTGATGAAACCAGTATAGATTGTGGAGAATCAAGTCACAAAGACACAACAACAAGAATCATGAAAATCCGTTGAGAAAAACTCATGTTACGATCGAAAGATTGAACAAAGGTCAATCTGTCGTACCCGAGGAAAACCAGATCTACAACACTGCAAAGAAACTCGTGTAGATCCAAAACACAAAATACAATGACCGTTAAATTTTTATATATGATAGATAATCAAGATGTGAAGACAATCCAAGAAGAATCACGTCAATTGGATCTGTAAAACTCGAGTTATGATAAAACCACCGAAGCAAGATAGTGTTGTGCAGGAAACTCGACGAGAAAGACTGGACGAAAACAAGTTGAAGGAACAGGGCACAAAAGCTCCTTTGGACTACGAATTTAATTGAACAAAACACAAAAGGAACAGCCCCCAAGTCATACACCACGAGCTCTGGCCTCCCTTGCTTTTATAACCAGCCCTTAGGCCAATCAAATCCTAACTAGGTATCAAATCCTATTCAGATTCAACTGAAACTTTCCATAACCGCTGAAGACTTTTCCATACCCAGATAGAAGCAATATTAAGACTTCCAAACACCTTAGGAATGTATCCTACATTCCTAAAACAACTCAACTTCATGACCCACACGAAATCCTATCATAACCAACTCAAATCTTTCCATATTTAAATCAAACCCGACTCAGCCGCAGCCTGAGTCCATAAGCTAGTCGGTTGGACCTTTCTGAATTTTTTACGTCAACATCTCTTCATGACGCCTCAGAACCACGTAGCCACGTCCACTCACTCCTTGCACACGTGCAAACATCTTCAAACGACATCCACGATACCATCATAAGCATTGTTCTTGATTCAAACATGCTGCGCGACCTCCCGACCAACTCAACCAAAATTCCTCTCGAACTTTGTTGTTGAACCTCATCTTCTCCCTAAGAATAGTTCAGTGGATCTCGTCACCAACAATATCTTGAACTCAAGCAACACCTGCATATGATCAAACAACCAATACTTCCGAGCACAAGTCCTCGACTTGACTCACGTTAGTTCCGAAACCACAACACCTTACGTGAGCACCTCACATAAGCATGTTGCAAACCATAGCAAAAATATTAACCATAACCGCCAATACACAACAAAAACATAGTAAAAGAATACTAAGCAAACTTCCCATAGATGTAAAGCAAGTTCGAATGATTTCAAAGTAAAAGCAGAACCATTGCAATCTAGCTTCGAACCTTGCCAAAACTAAACGGACCTTGAACCGGAGCTTACCAAAGCTAGCAGGACCTTGCACCGAAGCTTACCAAAGCTAAAGGACCTAGCACCAGAGCTGACCAAAGCTAGTTAGACCATGCGTTGGACCTAGCAAAAACATGTCGGACCTAGCCAGAGCATGTCAGACCTAACCAAAACAAGTCGGACCTTACTGTCAAACCTTGCTAGAGCTCGGACCTAGAGTGGGACATTGTTGAAAAGGGTGATTTGGCAATATTCAAAACTTTTATCATCATAGATAATGTATTCAAGACACAAATGTGTCACATACGTCCTCCAGTGAGGTCGTGGAGGACTGTCTCAATAAGGTTCTCTCGGTCCACCATCGACACCATCACAAGCTCGTTGTCGGGCACAAAGTAGAGTGGCGCCCCATCTACTCCGCGGACCAGAACCCCGTCGCTGTTCTACATCTCCGCGTCGGTTGCCGCTGCCTCATCTTCTAGGTCATCCACGCTGACTACTTCCCCGACAAGCTGGAAGATTTCCTCGGCGATTCTGACTACCGCTTCGTTGGCGTGGGCGTGGAGGGTGACGCCGACCAACTTTGGAAGGACTGGCAGCTGAAGGTGGCCAAAACGATGGACCTAGCCGAGCTCGCGGCATAAGAGATGCAACCCCCGAGCCCTCGCCACGTGAGGCTGAAGGACATCGCGAGCGCCATGATGGGCGCCGACATAGAGAAGCCTAACCGGGTGAAGACAAGCCACTGGGACGCGTACAATCTCTCTGGTGAGCAAATCAACTATGCCTTCATTGACGCCCTCGTCTCCTTCGAAGTTGGCCACAAGCTGCTCTCCGGCGACTACTGATCTAACCATCGAGTTTGTAAATCAGGTGCCGTCGATCATCCTGACATGGAATTCGCAGGTGCATCGCTCAAGTTCTAGCTTTTCTGCTTGTGCGCTCAATCTCTCATAAAATTATTTTTTCCTGAGGAAACACTATCTTGGGTTCATATCACATGTGTGCCCCACCGTTGTCGGGTCCACATGTCAGCTGCAGTAATAACTGCAGGGGAAAGGATTTCATCGCCACTGTATTGGCATTTAAGTTAATGTTTCAGTAGTTTTTGTGATGATTGTTCAAAAAAAATAGTTTTTGTGATGGAAGAATTAGCTGGAGTCTATTTGTCATGTGTCTGAAATTTGAGAAAATTTTAGACAACTGATCATTAGAAGGTAATAATTATTGTGATTAGCCACTTATTTTGCAACTAATCGTTAGCAATTAATTTTATAGGTTAAGTAATTATAAATTATCATCCTTAAAATTGCGGAATTACAACTACTCACTTCATCCCAAATTACTTGTCACTCTTTTTTGTTCAAAAATGAACTAATTAATTAAATAGCGACAAGTAATCTGGGAGATGGAGGGAGTACATATTATTAATTTCTAATAAGTAAGAAACTTACTTCACCCTTCTTCCGGCCGGTCGCCTGGCGGTGACGCCGCTTCTGCGAGCTTTGAGCGCCGCCGCCCCGAGCTCCACGCACCACCGCGCACCGTGCCTCGCCTCCGCATTCCACCGTGAGGCTGCAAACTGCGAGCAAAAAGTTCAGCGCCGCGCACCATCGGTTTGTCCTTCCCCTCGCCGTTGCCTCGGCACGCCACCGTCTCGCCACGCTGCCTTCGGCCTCCGTGCTACCACCGTAGGTTAGATCAGCAGCGCGGGCTGAGGCGAGGGCTTTTAAAAACATGTATGTTATTTCACATGCATTGAGGTCTTTCACATGATCGATCATTGTCTTTCACATGCATGTTAGTTGTCCATGCATGCTACGCCCCAAACATGATCAACGAGCCAGAAAACATGACGATCTCTCAACAAAAAGAGAAAAAATGTAACGTCATCAAACATGATTGAGGTCTTTCACATGGATGTTAGATGTCCATATGCATGCTATGCCCCGAACATGTATTCCAAGAATAGAATATTTCCTACCATGTATTGATATATATATTTTTATATTTTTTTTCTCGAACCCGCAGGAGAACTGCGCATCTTTTATATAAAAGAGAAGAAAAGTGATCAACATACAAATGTTCTGTCAAAATAGAAACCACACCCAACCAGTCACGCCCAAATCACCCTAGATCAAAGGTTTTCCTCAAGAAATGAAGATGTTTAGCACCAGCCAACACCCAATAAACAGCCTCATCTAAGAATTCTTGCTTCAACCTAACAAAATCAGGTCATCCTCAAACACACACCTATTCCTATGAAGCCAAAGACACCATGCCCCGAGGATGATGGCACTATTTAAACTTCTCCTGCTATTTTCATGAACTCTTTTCAATGCTTTCATCCACCAATCCGAAAAAATCTTATCTTCAACCAAAGGGGCCGAGGCAGCGAGACCAAAACAGATCAACAGATCATACCAAAATTGACCGCTGAAAAAAAACTAAGAAGAATATGCTGGACTGTTTCAGACTCTTGGTCACAAAAAGGACAAGCCGCGGGATAATCCATTCCTTGCTGCTCCAACCTGTCCGCCGACCAACATTTATTTTGGATAGCCAAACATAAGAAGACCTTACATTTTGGGGGAGGGGGGTGCAAGATTTCCACACACGTTTCCATGGTTCAAAAGTGATGGAACCTCTAAAGAAGGATTTATAGCTTGATTTTGATGTGAATATCCCAGAGGCCTCATGTCTCCAAATATGACGATCCTCCTCTTGAGAGAGCACCATTTCATCCATAGTGTCCCAAAGCATAAGGTATTTATAGATTCCCTGCAACAGGAAAGTGTAGTGGAAATGTCTCTAACCCAAATTTTATTATCAAGGGCTTGGGCCACCGTCCTAGTATTAACAGCCCTCCTATGTGCAGTAGTAATCACCTCAGGAACAATCTCTGAGATAGTACATCCATTAATCCACGTATCCTTCCAAATGAACGTAGACTTCCTGTTGCCAATCACATAATCCACTGAAATTTCAAAGAAATCCTTGACCTGAGGTTGAATGGGAACATCCAGACCAATCCAAGGCCTCAATGGATCAGTCTTACTCAACCATAACCATCTCAATTGAAGGGCCCATCCCTTGAACTGCAGATTAGGGATACCTAAACCGCCCAAAAAATAAGGGCTAGTCACCTTATCGCAAGCCACTAGGCAATTACCTCCATTGGCAACCTTCCGTCCAGTCCACAGAACACCTCTTCTTATCTTATCAATAGACTTGATGACCCCTTTAGAAATATTCATAGCGATAAGGAGATAAACTGGATAGCTGAATGTACTGTTCTGACAAGAACAGCCCGTCCTGCAAGAGAGAGAAGTGAAGCCTTCCAACGGGGTAAATGATCGGCAATTTTCTGAATCCCGTCCCGAAGATCACTCTCTTTTAATTTCAGATTGGAAATAGGCAGACACAAATAATTACAGGCGAAAGAAGCTGTAGAACACTGCAGCAAATCTTGGGCACCTTGCAAATCAGCCTCATCACATCTGATAGGAATAATATAACTTTTGTCCAAATTGGCATGTAAACAGGAGGCCTCACCAAAACAGTCCAGGATCAGCTTGGAGCAAATTAAATCACCTTCATTGGGCTTAATGAACAGCACCACATCATCTGCATAAAGAAAAGTCTAGGCCTATTACTCCCAATATTCAGAGCTCGCAGCAGCCCCTTCTCCTCAGCATTAACAAATAGGGCTATTTAAATCATCCATCACTAATATAAAGAGCATAGGGGATAAAGGATCTCCCTGTCGGAAGCTTTTTCAATGTATGATAAACTCCCCCGGTACACCATTTAATAACAGTTGAGTGGATGATCAGGCAAGCGGATTAGCCACAAGATTACGCCAAGAATGTCCAAAACACAACCGAGCAAGAGCCTCCAAGAGAAAGGGCCAAGAAGCCGAATCAAAGGCCTTAGAAATATCAATTTTCCAGAACAAACTCTTGATCTTTTTCTTATGCAGACATCTAACCGTATGCTGAACCAGCATGTAATTATCATTAATCGACTTCCCCTGATGAAGGCACTCTGATTTACCGAAACCAAACTGAGCAGGATAGGGGCCAATCTATTGGCCATAATCTTAGCAACAAGTTTTCCAAAACTATGAATCAGACTTATGGGTCTGAAATCACCCGCTAAAATGGCATCAGTTTTCTTTGGAACAAGAGTCGAGAAGGCTGAGTTTAGCAGCCCCAACCACTGGCCATTTCCATTCTGCAATGTAAGGATAGCAGCCATAAGGTCTGCTTTCATGTTCTGCAAACAATATTTATAAAACCTCCTAGTGAACCCATCGGGTCCTTGGGATTTATCAGAAGGCATCTTAGAGATTAGTAACCCACACTTCCTCTTCAGTGAAAGGACTTTCCGGCGCGCTCAAATCCGAATTATGTTTGTGAAAATTCTCAAGATTAAGAGTAAAGCCCCACTGATGAGACATTCCCAACAAGTTCTCATAAAAGTTCTGCAACACCTCCTGTTTTTGAGCGTGGGAAGTAACCACCTTATCCCCATTAGATAGCTTAGCGATAAAGTTCCTCTTCTTTCCAAAACGGGCCTGCATATGAAAATAAGAGGTATTGGCATCACCTTCCCGGAGATAATTCACCCTGGAACTAACACGAGCAATAGTCCTTTCAAGAGAAGCCAACGCCAAACTATGATGCTTAAGCTTTCTTCGCAGCCAGAGCTCCAATGGTGAGAGGGATTTCGACTCTTGGGCAATCTCAAGTCTGTACATGATCTCATGAGCCATTTTCAGTTGCTTCTTAACATGTCTCACTTTCTTCTGCCCCCAAGACTGCAAATCCTTAGTGAGCGGTTTAAGTTTAAAAGAGATCCTCTTCCTAGGACAAACAATAGAAGAAGGATCCTCCCAAGAAGCGGACACCACATCACGAAAAACCGGCAGTTTAGTCCAGAAACTTTCAAATTGAAACCTTCTCCTACTTTTAAAATTTTCTTTCAAACCCAAAATAAGGGGGCAATGATCTGAAAGCTCCATAGCATTGCTATGCAACAAACAATCTGGATATAAGCTTTCCCAGTCAGATATGCAAAACACATGATCTAACTTTACAAGGGTTGGGTCCTTGCGCTCATTTGACCACGTGAACATTCTACCCACCAGAGGAATCTCCATAAAATCAAGATCATTAATCAGCTTTCTAAATCTTCCCAACATGGCTCTATTAATGTTGGAATTATTCTTGTCCTCCGCTCGATAAATCTGATTATAATCTCCGGCAATCAGCCATGGGCCAATGCACAAACCATTAAGCTCTCTCAACTCATCGAGGAATAAAGGCTTGAGATTATCTAGATGTGGGCCGTAAACACCTGTGAACCACCACCCTGTCCCAGACTCATCAATCAAATAGACTAAGACAGAATAATTTCTCAATATGAAATCATCTGAGGTAAAAGCACTGTAGGCTCGAGGGGCACGTGAAAAGCTACCAGAGGGGGGGGTGAATGGTAGATTTATAAAAAATCTTGCGCAGCCGAAACAATTAAATCCCAACCGCTTTGGCAGAAAAACAATATGTTAAAGAAATCGTGTGTGAAACTAACCTAAATGTGTCTCACCGTGAAAAAAGTGATATATATATAAGAGAAAATCAAGTCACGAAGAAAACACAAGAAGAATCACTCACATCCATCGAGAGAAACTCAAGTTATGATAGAAAGATCGAACAAAGATCAATCTGTCCTACCCAAGAAAAACAGTTCTGAAACGCTGCAAAGAAACTCGTGTAGATCAGAAACCACAAATCCAATGACCATGAAATTTTGAAAGATGATAGATAATCAAGTTGTGAAGACAACCCAAAACGAATCACATCAATTGGATGTGTAAAACTCGCGTTATGATAAAACCACCGATGAAAGGTAGTGCTGTCCAGAAATTCGACGAGTAAAACTTGTCTGGAACAAGTCGGTCGAACAAGGCACAAAAGTTCCATCAAACCACGAATTTTATTCAATAGAACACAAGAGGTACAGACCCAATGCCGTCTACCATGAGCTCTGGGCTCCCTTGCTTATATAGCCAGCCCTTAGGCCAACCCAATCTCAACAAGGACTCCAATCCTACTCTGTTCACGAATCAAAACATTCCATAACTGCTTAGGACTCTTATATACGCAGATAGAAGCAATCTTAAGACTTCCAAACACCTTAGGAACATATCCTACTTTCCTAAAACAACCCAAATTCGTGACCCACACGAAATCCTATCATAACCAACTCGATACATTCCATACCGAGCCATAGCGGACTCCGCCGCAGCCAAAGTCATCAACCGATACGATCCGGTGCTTCCGACCAGATCTTCCCATCCATAAACCATCTTCGGAACCATGTTGCCACGTCATGCACCGCATGCATACGTGCAAACACCTTCCTTCGACGTCCAGTAACCTTCATATGCACTGCCCTTGATTCAATCATCTTGAGCGACCTCCTGACCCGCTCAACCACAATTCCTCCTGAATTTGGTTGTTGGAACCTCATCTCCACCCCGAGACTAGTCCAAAGGATCCTGTCACCAGCCATATCTTGAACTCAAGCAACACCTGCACATCAATAAACAACCAATCCGTACGAGCCCAAGTCCGCGACTTGACTCAAGTCAGTTCCGAACACAACACCTTACTTGGGCACCTCACATAAGCATGTTGCAAAGCATAGGAAAACAATATCAGCCATATCAACTAAAATGCACCAAAAACTTAGTAAAAGAATACTAAGCAACCTTTCCATAAGTGTAAAGCAAGTTCGAAACATTTTGCAGTAAGAGTAGGAACATTGCGATCTAGCTCCGAACCTAGAAACAGCTAACCGGAGCTTGAGTCGGAGATTACCAAAGCTAGTACAACCTAGCGCCAGAGCTTATAAAAACTAGCAGGACCTAGCATTGGAGCTAATCAAAGGTAGTCGGACCTGGCGCCGGGGCTGACCAAAACTAGTCGGAACTAGTCAACCCAAAAGTCGGAGCTAGAAAAATATGTCGGAGCTAACCTACATAAGTTGGACCTAACAAAACATATCGAAGCTTAACAAAGACATGTCAGAGCTATCAAAGACACGCCGAAGCTAAAGACAAAACTCACCGGAGCTACCCAAAAACATGTCGGACCTAGACAAAGAAAGTCGAACCTTACGTCGGACCTTGCAGAAGCTCGGAGCTATAGTCGGACTTTGCTAAAAAGGTGTTTTTCTCAGAACTTTTATCATCAAATCCAATGTATTCACTACACACCAATGTATTCAGCACACATAGGTCTCACAATCTCCCCCTTGATGAATGCATTGGCAACACCACTTAAGATCCGAACATTTGCTTATTCACATTAAAAGTTTTGAAAACAGTTTTGAAAACAATTTCTCCCCTCTTGTAAAACAGAAATAAATTTCCCCCCCTTTGTAAAACAGAAATAAATTTCTCCCCCTATACACTCCCCCATGCATAATTCACCATATTATCTCTCCCCATTTGACAATGTATTCAACAAGGTTCAAACGAGAAATTTTAATTGTTATGAGAATATTATAACATATACATATAAAACAAAGCTCATCCAAGTCATACTATCATGTAACTTACACTATCACAAGAATGAGATACATAAAGTAGTGTAAGCCATGCTAGAGATCAAATGTAATTTTCAATTTGAGCAAGTCATGATCTCACAAACTTAACTATTTCAATACCTGAAAGCATGACACTTGTTGTTGCATTTTATTATTTTCCAAAGCACAAATTTAGATCATATGATATTTGCAAGAGATTATATGCGCATCCGCCTTATTCTAACCAACAAAGCCAAGCCTATGTCATTTGACAATCAGAAGCTTAAGAACATTGTTTTAGTCATACACAACTTCTTCCAAGTTCATATCTAAGTGCAGTGATAAGACATCTTAAAAGAAGAAGTGCGATGCACGCATATTCTCTTGATCTTTTCTCAACTTGTATTTGTTCACAAAAACTCAACAAGTGAGTTGATTACTTGATCAATTCTTTATGATTAAAAGCACTTGTGAGCATGCAATAAGTTCAAAATAGCAAGAAAGTTCGACCATGACCAGTTTTAGTGTAAGTAATTATTCCAATTACTAGACATGGCAAAAACTACGAAATGTATAACACGTGTAATATAGTAAGAACTTTCAGCATGTAAAAGGAATCACAAAGTCATATATGTATGAAATACTATGCTCATATTATTTTAATTTCAGATTCACACATAGACTTCTCATGTTCGAAAACTCCCCCTCAATTTAAGCCATGAGGATGCATAACCCCTATTTTACTACGATTGTTACAAAAACGAGTGCAATCCAAAGGTTTTGTAAAAATGTCAGCCAATTGTTGTTCGGTATCTACATGGTGAAGCACAATGTTTCCTTTTTCAACATTATCACGGAGACAGTGATACCAAATGTCAATGTGCTTAGTTCTAGAATGTTGCACAGGGTTTTTAGCAATGCAAATGGCACTAGTGTTATCACAAAACAATGGAACACTATCTAGATCAACCCCATAGTCCTTAAGTGTTTGAACAATCCAAAGAATTTGTGAGCAAGCACTAGCAGCAGCTACATATTCAGATTCGGCTGTGGATTGTGCAACTGAATTTTGTTTTCTAGGGGACCAAGCAACAAGTGAATTACGAAGAAAATGACAAGCACCAGAAGTACTTTTCTTGTCAATCCTACAACCTCCAAAATCAGCATCGGAAAAAGCTTTCAAAGTAACGGTTGAGGAAGAAGGAAGAAAAATGTCAAATTCTTGAATTCCATGTAAGTACCTCAGAATACTTTTGACGGCTTGACGATGTGAATCACGTGGGGAGGCTTGAAACCGTGCACAAAAACATACGCTGAATTGTATGTCCGGTCTTGATGTCGTGAGGTACAAAAGTGATCTGATCATGCTTCTATATTCTTTTTGATCCACGAGTTCACCATCTTCATCAAGTTCAAGTGTTGTTGCTGTTCCCATTGGTGTCCGAGGAGGCTTGCTTTTTTCCATGTTGAAGCGCCTTAGGAGGTCTTTTGTGTACTTCGTTTGATGCACAAAGGTACCCTCCTTGATTTGCTTGATTTGTAGCCCCAAAAAGTACGTGAGTTCTCCCATCATACTCATCTCAAATTCTGAACTCATCATAGCTGAAAACTTGGACAAAAGATCATGAGAAGCACAACCAAAGATAATATCATCCACATACACTTGAACGAATAATGAGTCATTGCCATGCTTAAGCACAAAAAGAGTTTAATCAACCTTGCCCATGGTAAACACCTTTTCAAGTAAGAATGTTTTTAACCTATCATACCATGCTCTTGGGGCTTGTTTGAGACTGTACAAGGCTTTAGACAGTTTGTAAACATGATTAGGAAAATCTGGATTTTCAAAACCCAGTGGTTGTTTGACATAAACCTCTTCATCTATGTAGCCATTAATAAAAGCACTTTTAACATCCATTTGATATAGCTTAAAACCTTTAGATGCAGCAAAAGCTAACATAATTCTTATGGCTTCGAATCTAGCAATAGGAGCAAAAGTTTCATCAAAATCTAGACCTTCTACTTGAGTGACACCTTGAGCAACCAACCTAGCCTTATTCCTAACCACAACCCCATCCTCACTTTGTTTATTTTTAAACAGCCATTTAGTTCCAATTAATGTGTGATCTTGAGGTGGAGGTACAAGTTTCCAAACATTATTTCTTTCAAAATTTTCTAACTCTTATTGCATGGCAATAATCCATAATTCATTAGTGAGTGCGTGTGATATATCTTTGGGATCAAAAGAAGCAACAAAAGCAGAATGAGCATGTGAGTTTGGATAGCAAAACCTGGACCGTGTAACTCATTCATGCAAGCTTCCAATAATCTATTGTGGGGGGTGATCTTTGTTAATCCATGAGGGAACTGATGTATCACAAGCTTCTTCTTTTTTAAGTTCATCGCAGATTGATGAGCTTGTGGCTTGTGGACGATCAGGACCAGCATAGGTGATAGTCGGAGCTTGTTCAAAGTCCGGAGCTGGACACGTGTCAGCTTCGGAACTATCAGGCAGTATCACCAGCTCTTTTTCTTCTTCGAAAATACCCTCCCCCTGAGGATATGGATCTGGTCCTGCAGGACCGGAGCTAGTACCTGGAATAGCTTCATCAAAAGAAACTTCACAAGTCTCCACAATTTTGTTAGTGTCAAGGAAAATCACACGGTAGCCTCTAGTATGAGATGGATAACCAAGAAGCATGCCATCAATGGATCTAGATTCATATTTCTCAAGGTTACCATGTTTCATAACAAAGAATTTGCAACCAAAGACCCGAAAGTGCATAACACTAGGCCTATGTCCAAACTGGAGCTCATATGGGGTTTTACCTAGCTTAGCGCGCAAGAAAACACGATTTGAGACATAACAAGCGGTTGCAATCGCATCAGCCCAAAATTTCCTAGGAGTTTGATATTCATCAAGCATAGTCCTAGCCATCTGAACTAAAGTCATGTTCTTTCTTTCTACAACACCGTTTTGTTGAGGTACATATGGTGAAGAAAATTGATGATCTATTCCATTTTCAGCACAAAAGTGATCAAAAGATTGATTTTTAAATTTAGTTCTGTTATCACATCTAATTGCTTTTAAAGATCCTGGGTGATCAATTGATAATCTAAGAAATAAAGTTCTAGTGTCACTAAAAGTTTCATTCTTAGATGCCATAAAGTAAACCCAAGAGTATATAGAATAAACATCAACAATCATAAGAACATACCAATTACCTCCGAAGGATTGAACACGTGAAGGTCCTACAGTGTCAAGGTGCAATAGTTGACACAGTTCAGTTGTCATGATCATTGTGAGTGGAGTATGTGAACCTGCAACCATCTTAGCATGTCTACACGAAGAGCACATAATTTTTTTGTCCCCTTTAAGCTTAGGCAGCCCACGTATGCGATCAAGAGCACTAACACGCGTTAGGTGGTCAAAGCCTACGTGACCAAGTCTATGATGCCAAAAATATAAGTCATTTGAATCATTAGCAACTAGACACCTATTCTTGGAGGATGACATATCAAAATCAGCTTTAAAAACTCTTCCAAACCAAGACATCTTAAAAATAAGCTCACTATTTGAACCTACAACTTTGCAGCAGTTTTTATTGAAAATAACTTCCAGATTTTCATCTAACAATTATGAAACAAAAAGCAAGTTGTATTTCAAATTTTTGACAAGTGCCACATCCTTCAAAGTGTAGTAATCATTTACTCTAACCGAACCCTTAGAAATTATAGGAGTTAAAGAATTATCGGCAAAACTAACATTCTCTACACGTGAAACAAAAGAGAGGGAGGAGAACCATTCTTTGTTACCGGTCATGTGACGTGAGCAACCTGAATCCACAATCCAAATGTTCTCCTTCCTCAAGCGTGTAACCTACATAGAAGCGCAATACGTCGATGACTCAATACTGGGGTTAGTCAAAAGGCATGTAGGAATCTAGTACTGAGTCACATGACGTGCAACAGGAAAACACGCGAAAGCAGAGATAAAACAGCCGGTTTATGAGTCAATGTTTGAGGTTTTCTATTATTTACTCGTTTAGCACAAAAACCAGTAGCTCCGGCGGTAAAAGAAGCAGTTCCAAAAGGCAAGGGTGAAGCTCCAGAAGAAAAAGCTAAAGTTTCGAAGGAAACAATAGAAGGTCTGGGGGCTCTCGAAGCTATCGGTACTACCGGAGCTACTTTTGCGGATTTCTTACCAGAGTTCAGAAGCTACCTTTTCAAATTTCTGACTCACCAAAGCAGGTTGTGTTTTTCGAATTGCATGAAAGTTATAGGATCTAGGAGACATTTTATCCTTTTTAATTTGTTTAGCTAGTCTATAAAAAAAATCTACGACATGACCATCTTTATCACAATAAGTACAATGAAATTTAATTTGGTAATCATGTCTTGATGAGCACCCAGCATTAGAAACAGAATTAGAAAGCACTCCTGTAGATTCAAAGATCACATCCTTTTGTTTAGGGATAGTTTTGATTAAACCACTTCCAAGTGATTTTACAATTTGAGGTGGATGTGTTTTAGAATGAGCATGAGAATCAAAACCTAAACTAGTTTTATCATTACAAGATTTTGATGAAATCAGTAGCAAGTTTAGATTTTTGTTCCCAACACAAAACTGCTCTAGCGTCCTATTTATGTTGCAAGCTTTTTAGACATTTCTAGGCAGTTTTCACATGAAGTTTTTCCTTTTAATTTGCAATTTGAACAACTCTTAACTTCATGAGTATGTAAAGCATCGTTCAGGATGAAAATTTCATTTATTGCATCTTTTAGTTTCTTATCAAGATTGTCACATGCAGAACAATGCAAATCATTTGTTGAACAGGAAGCATCTTTTAAGTTTTTATCATTAAGTGCAACAAGCTCTCTGTTCTTTTCAATTTCTTGATCAAGTCTATCTAGAGTGGAGGAGTGTGCACTTCTTAATGTGGACAATTGTTCATAGATTAAGTCACATGAGGGACATGCATCATCGCTAGGAATCAAAGTTTTTAAACGGTTAATTTCAGATTCTAGTGATTCAATTTTAGCAGCATTATCCCTAAGCTTTTTGTCCTTTTTCTTGACAATAATTGTTGCACGAGAAATAGCATCACACATTTCATTGCAGGTAGAACATACCTCATTGTCGTCATTGTTGTGTTCTGCATCCTCCTGACTTGATCTTGATCTTGTTTTGCCCGCCATGAAGCATAAGTTTGCCAGATCGTCATCATCTTCATCACTTTCAAAGTATACATCACTTGAACTGAGTACTTGATGTGTGGTGATGAAGCTGTTAATCATCTTGCGTCCTATCGTACCCTTCTTTTTCTTGTTGGGATTTCCAGAGATGGTCTTGACCTTGTTCTGTTTTTCTTCACGGGTAGTAGGACCTGAAAGGTTAGGGCATTCTGTACGAAAGTGTCCTGACTTACCACATTCAAAACAGTGTTGAGGTCCGGAGCTTCCTCTCCTTCTAGTTCTCACATTTTGCAATGCTTTTGAAAATCTAGTTGAGATGAGTGCTAACTCCTCTTCTAGAAATTCCTCGATCTGCTCCAGGGTTAGTGAGGAAAACAAAGCAAGAGTATTTCAAGATGATGATTGTCCGGAGCTAGACATATCACGTTGTGAGACAAATGCAATAGACTTATTTGGGTTCTTACGTGATAAGATGTCAATTTCATGAGTTTTTAGTTTAGAATAAAGCATATCTAATGTAAGAGAACTCGTGACTGTTGATTCACGAATAGATGTTACTTTCATCTCCCAAATTGACATGTCTAATGAACTAAGAAGTTGCCTAGCATTTTCAGCATCAGAAAAGTTAACATTGACACTACGTAAGTTGCTATGAATTTTATTGAAGTGAGCGAAAAGGTCATCGATAGACTCATCGGATTGCATCTCGAAACGCATATATTCCTTTCTGAACATATCTTGTCTCACCTCCTTGATCATGTTGGATCATTCGTGATAGTCACAAAGCGCTCTCCACACATCGTATGCCGATTGAAGGTGTGCAACGCTTTGAGTGAGTCATTGGATGATCAAGTTTCAGGCTTTGTTGTTGTTGTCGACGTCCTGTAGCTTTGTAGTCGTAACTTGATCGTTTGGTGGCACTTCGTAAGTCTTGTAAACCTTCTCCCATATTGCGAAGCATTGCACTTGGATGAAAGCCTCCATGCGTGCCTTCCAAACCTGAAAATCAATACCAGCAAACACACAAGGTTTGGCGGAGTATTTCTCCATGATGATTAGTCAAAACACATGCAAATCACAATGATTAGAGCACTGTGGCTCTGATACCAATTGTAGGATCGAAGAGCATGTGAAAATCTACCAAGGGGGGGGGGGGTGAATGGTAGATTTAAAAAAAATCTTGCGCAGCGGAAACAATTAAATCCCAACCCCTTCGGCAGAAACACGATATGTTAAAGAAATCGTGTGTGAGACTAATCTAAACGTGTTTCACCATGAAAAAGTGATATATATCAGAGAGAATCAAGTCACAAAGAAAGCACAAGAGGTATCACTCAAATCCGTCGAGAGAAACTCATGTTATGATCAAAAGATCAAACAAAGATCAATCTGTCCTACCCGAGAAAAACAGTTCTGGAACGCTGCAAAGAAACTCGTGTAGATCAGAAACCACAAATATGATGACCATGAAATTGACAGATGATAGATAATCAAGTTGTGAAGACAATACAAAAAGAATCACGTCAATTAGATCTTTAAAACTCGAGTTATGATAAAACCTCCGATGAAAGGTAGTGCTGTCCAGAAATTCGACGAGTAAAACTTGTGTGGAACAAGTCGGACGAACAAGGCACAAAAGTTCCTTCAAACTACGAATTTTATTCAATATAACACAATAGGAACAGCCCCAAATTCTTCTACCACGAGCTCCGGGCTCCCTTGCTTATGTAACCAGCCCTTAGGCCAACCCAATCTCAACTAGGACTCCAATCCTACTCCGTTCACGAATCAAAACATTCCATAACTGCTTAGGACTCTTCTATACGCAGATAGAAGAAACCTTAAGACTTCCAAACACCATAGGAACGTATCCTACATTCCTAAAACAACCCAAATTCGTGACCCACACGAAATCCTATCATAACCAACTCGATACTTTCCATACCGAGCCATAACCGACTCCGCCGCAGCCAAAGTCATCAACCGATACGATCCGATCCTTCCAACCAGATCTTCCCATCAATAAACCATCTTCGGAACCATGTTGCCACGTCATGCGCCGCATGAATACGTGCAAACACCTTCCTTCAACGTCCAGTAACCTTCATATGCACTGCCCTTGATTCAATCATCCTGCGTGACCTCCTGAACCGCTCAACCACAATTCCTCCTGAATTTGGTTGTTGGGACCTTATCTCCTCCCTGAGACTAGTCCAAAGGATCCTTTCACCAGCCATGTCTTGAACTTAAGCAACACCTGCACATGAATAAACAACCAATCCGTACGAGCCTAAGTCCGTGTATTGACTGAAGTCAGTTCCGAACACAACACCTCACGTGAGCACCTCACATAAGCATGTTGCAAAGAATAGCAAAACGATATCAGCCATATGAACCAAAACGCACCAAAAACTTTGTAAAAGAATACTAAGCAACCTTTCCATAAGTGTAAAGCAAGATCGAAAAATTTCACACTAAGAGTAGGAACATTGCGATCTAGCTCCGAACCTAGAAATAGCTAACTGGAGCTTACCAAAGCTAGTACAACCTAGCGCCGGATCTTATCAAAACTAGTAGGGCCTAGCACCGGAGCTAACCAAAGCTAGGCGGACCTAGCGCCGGGGCTGACCAAAACTAGTCGGAACTAGTAAACCCAAAAGCCGGAGCTAGAAAAACATGTCAGAGCTAACCTACACAAGTTGGACCTAACAAAACATATCGGAGATTAACAAAGACATGCTGAAGCTATCAAAGACATGCCGAAGCTAAAAACAAAGCTCACCGAAGCTACCCAAAAACAAGTCAGACCTAGACAAAGAATGTCGGACCTTATGTTGGACCTTGCAGAAGCTCGGAGCTAGAGTCGGACTTTTCTAAAAAGGTGTTTTTTTTTCATAACTTTTATCATCAAATCCAATTTATTCACTACACGCCAATGTATTCAGCACACATAGGTCTCACAAGCACCATCCTTCCTTGCAACCAGAATCCCACCCCTAGTACCTTGAGAGGGACACAAAAGAAATTGACGTACCTGGCACCCAAAATAGAAAGAATATCAGACTCAGAAATGGTGCTTAACTTTGTTTCTTGGAGACAAACAACTAGTGGTTTACAATTGTCTATCATGACTGTGACAAAATCCCTTCGACCACGGTCATACAAACCACTGACATTCCAAATTAGTATGTTTGTTGTATCCATTAGGAACCATTCTTAGAGGCGACATAAGAGATTCCTCTAAAGCTCTGTATGATCCTCAACCGGCAGATCTGCCCAACAAAAAAGAGACGCCAAAGCCACAATATGCTCCCTAGAGAGGGGGGAATCAAAACACTTCGTGTAACAAGCAGCTTGTTCATCAAAGATGGTCTCCCGGGAATCACCAAAACCCAACTTTCTACAAACAGTAGACGTAGAAACATTCTTCAATTCAGGTGGTAGAAATATTCCTTAATGAATATAAAATTGTGTTTGGCTTCTTTGCTTGTCTTTATGCTTCTCAATGTTGCTCTGATTCCTTAGTTGCGTAAGGGTTTGCAGAACCTTTTGCCGAGCCCGTTAGCTTTTGAGGACCAACGGTTGCACCATTGGTATGGTCGAGATGTTGCCCATTGACTTCCTGCCGATGGTACCACCTTAGAGGCCCCTTAATAGATGTGGTTAGTTAGCTGGACACATCAACCATTTGATTTTCAGGAGGTCTTCAACGTGCCCCCTGCAGATGAGGGTAGTTGGAGCGTCGTAACACCACCAATTGCCGAAGCTGGGCGCTCTGATGTTGCCCACCACCAACATGGAGATGTCGACTACAGGCCCATTAGGAGGTGCCAGAGCTGTACGCTCTGGCGTCTCCCACCACCGTTGTGGAGATGTCGATGGCAGGCCCCTTGGGAGGTGCCAGAGCTGGATGCTCTGACGTCGTCCAACATCATCACAGAGTCGTCGACGGCAGGTCCCTCGTGTATAGGTTATCGCAAGAGAACCCTGTTAGAAACAAGTGCGGGGCAGGAGAATTTACTCATTTATCCGTGCTTGGTGATGTCGTTGACGTTCTGGGACGTCGACGGGAGGCCCCATGTGAAGGGCTGGAGCTGGACGCTCCAACGTCGCCCACACCCCGTCGTGAAGACGTCGACGGCAGGCCCCTTGGGAGGTGCCGGAGCTGGACGCTCCAGCGTCGCCCACCACCGTCGTGGAGACGTCGACAGCGGGTCCTTGGGAGGTGCCGGAGCTGGATGCTCCAGTGTTGTCCACCATCATCGTAGAGTCGTCGACGGCATGCCCCTAGTATACAGGCCATCGCAAGAGAACCCAGTTAGCAAAAAGTGTGGGGCAGGAGAGTTTACTCACTTATCCGCGCTTGGTGCTGACGTTGACGTTGTGGGATGTTGACAGTAGGACCCATGCCAATTGCCGGAGTTGGGCACTCTGGCGTCGCCCACCACCGTCGTGGAGACATCGACAGTAGGCCCCTTGGGAGGTGCCGGAGTTGGATTCTCTGACGTCGGCCACCACCGTCGTGAAGACGTCAACGGCAGGCCCCTTGGGAGGTCCCAGAGTTGGACGCTCCAGCGTCGTCCACCACCTTCGTGGAGACGTCGATAGCAGGCCCCTTGGGAGGTGCCAGAGCTGGATGCTCCGACATCATCCACCATCATCATAGAGTCGTCGACAACAGGCCCCTGGTGTATAGGCTATCGCGAGAGAACCCTGTTAGCAACAAGTGCGGGGCAAGAGAGTTTACTCACTTATCCATCCATGCTTGGTGTTTTTGTTGACGTTCTGGGATGTCGACGGCAGGCCCCTTGCGAAGTGTTGGAGCTGGACGCTCTGGCGTCGCCCACCATCATTGTGGAGACATCGACGGCGGGCCCCTTGGGAGGTGCCAGAGCTATACGCTTCGATATCGCCCACCACCGTCATGGAGATGTCGACGACAGGCCCCTTGGGAGGTGCCAGAGCTGGATGCTCCAACGTCATCCACCATCGTCGTAGAGTCGTTGACGGCGGCCCCTGGTGTACATGCCATCGCCACTGAGTTTACTCACTTATCTGCGCTTGGTTCTGACGTTGACATTCTGCTACTGTTGGTATTTCTTAACACCACAAAGTTATCCGCAAGCGCATGGAAATAACATTGTAGCACTTCCCCTTAAAGAGTATTCCCAAGGGTATCGAATCCAAAGAACGTGTGTGCTAATCTTTCGAGCTACCTCACCCAAGGACACAAAGTTGTTTGGTAGGCAAGGAACAGAGAGGAATTCAAAGTATTGATCCTAATTCAAGATAGTTTGCAGTAGATGCTTGCTTCGGGCACGGGCTTACTCCTAGCAATACTAGGACGACTCCCGCCAGGAGCCTATGGCATAGCCGAACGTGGAGGATTACGAAAGACAGATAGGGTTGTCACCACCTACTGCCTACCTCTTCAATCCGTGGGTCTACGAGATATCCACTGATGATTTATAACCTAAGCACCACGCTTACGTTCTAAATCACTACTCTAGTTGTTTTGAACACAAAGCTACAACTAGAGCCTTTAATGAATTAAAGCATTGAACCCACATGTAACTACTTGTGCAAACTGCTAATAATAAAAGATCAAACTTGTATTGAATTCACAATGGCTTACTTGATTGAGTAAAACCTTGTAGCGGTACAAGTGTAGAAGAGGGACTTGACAAGCCCAAGCCTCCTTCTCCTAGACTCTTCACCACACTCTCCTTCTACTTTGGTAGCCTCTAGGACTACTCTAAACCTTTGGAGTGTATCACTATTCTCAACTTTTGATGTGTGTGAGAAGTGAGGTGAGGGGGTCTATTTATAGGTGGAGAAGGGTCGGTTACCGCAACAATTAATGCATGAATCAGTCACCATTGACTCCAGGGAGTCGGGAGGAGCCAACACGTGTCATTTGACCGAGTTTAGCGCCAGGAAGAGGTCGGCCGAACCCCTGGTTCGACCGACCTGGTCAAGGCTCTCCTCGGGGAGTGCTTCCTCCAGGTGGCTTCCAGGTGGGCCCCCTTGATATATATGGGTGCAACACCGTTGGATCTCCTTGTATTCTTCTGTTTGTGGGCCATTTGATCCATGTGTTGCCACATGTCATCGCCTAATTCGTGGAAAACCATTTTCATGGATTCATCCCTGCATGTTTTGGAATTTTGGGTAATAATTCACCTACATACAAATAGACACCAACACTTGTGGAATTGGGTTAGTGTATAACCCTACCACTATGATTGGTGTTTCTTTTATGCACATTATGAGGTGAATTGACGGTCAAAATATGGTACTTAAGGATCGTCAACAAACTCCCCCACACTTAGTCTTTGCTCGTCCTCGAGTGAAGGCAAGAAGAACTAGAGTGTTGTCATGAATTTGCTATAAGGTAGAAAATAAGGATACTAGATATTTCAACTTATACCTTAATTCATGGATCCCCTTTGTGTATGTGGCTACCACATCAATCTTGGGTGTTTGAAAAGTGGAACGGTTAGAATGAAGTTCCCTTGGATCATTCCCTGCTGAAAGGATTAGGCAATTGCTATATTTGAAAGTCATATGAACTTTTGCCCTTGCCTTCTCGATTGGAATCTCTCAAATCTCTCAAAGTGTTTGAGTCCTCACCATGGCATGTTTTGCCAATTCTTGTCCCTATACTAAAAGTGGCTATATCTTGAGCTAGGTAGGGATGAATGTGGCACATATTTGCAATACATATGTTACTAAGTCAAAAACTTGATCCTATGAGAGACCTATGCAATGAACAAAGTGAAGAGAAAATTCTTGTGCACATGAATGGAATGGAGAGGCTAGGTGATAACTCCCATGAATTTGCTCTCTCCTAAGGATGAAACATGGCTACTATTTTTTTTTGTAGCCATGTCTTCTACTCCTTTTTTTGAGAGGCTTTCATTTGTATTGTATGAAGTTTCTTTTTGGCGGATGGGTAATCGATGGATGCAAACTCTCAATGTGAGAAATTTTTCTTGAATGGAGTGCACAAGAGTTTTCAATTCAAAAAAGTTCATGCATGTCACTCAATTGGGTCACGGGTTTGACAAAGTTCAATGAAAAGCAAAGTGGCATATGCTTGTGCTTTTCAATGAATGTATCATATGGCCTTGGTGGGTATATAAATTTCCAATGAGAGATTTATGCAAAGTTCAAGACTTCAAATAGTTACAAATGTCAAAATCAATTTCAAGCAAAAGGATGATTTCTAAATAACTCATTTACCATATCACACTAGTTAAATACCTAGATGATGCGTTTTTCCTATTGAATTATGGGAATCATAAACAAGGTAATTAATTGAAATATAAAGTATTCAAAATTTCAGCTTAAGCAAATTCTTGACTACCAAATTTTATTTCAATTTGTTGAGTTGATTCATTTTAGTTATGCAACAGAAAATATGAAATCAACTCAAACAGCAGGGTAGTGCATAAAAGTGGGGATAGGAAATTCAAACCGATTTTCCAGAGCGAAACAGAGTCGTACGGAGCAAAGAACAGGTCGGCCGACCAAGCGGTTCGGCCGACCTCCTGCTGGCTCTGTTTCGTCGGGTCGTTTTGCTCATTCTGTCGCGACGTGATTTGATATGCAACGTTAATATTTCACATCGGGATTTCATGACTTGGGGACATGTTTCACTCACACTTGTTTCCTGAATTCTTTATTCAACAAAATAAACTAAAGGGGGAACTTTACCAGTGTTAGATGAACCTGTGGGGACCGGAATCCCAACCTCCAAGGATCTCATTGGGTGGTGTCGTGCAATGCAACACCCAATAGTATACAAGTCTTTATTGATAAGCACAGTGGAAGTTTTAAAAGTACTAACGGAAGGAAAGAGTACTATATATCATAGCTACGCTCTCAGCACTAGCTATGGAAAAGCAAAGTCATCCATGCCCTGGATACTTTGCACTAGCAACACACAATTCACGGTGGCGTGCAGGGTTCCCACTCGACTGTAAACCCTGGAGGGGGTGCAACATCGTCATTAAACATGTCATCAGTCATATAATCTGCAAGAACTCGTTAACTGCAAACGTGAGCATAAGGCTATGCAAGACTAACCCATCTCACTAGACATATGCAAGGATGAATACTAAGCATAGGTAAGAAATAGCATAAAGGACTCGCCTATAAGTGGATCCTTATAGTCATGTTTTAATTAGCACATGACATTCCTCAGGCACGACACATCATAGACTCCACAATCAAACAAGAAACGCTTCACCGATGATATGATGTGCACAAAGCACATAATGCTATTACAGGTAAAGTATGGGGAAACAGTAAACATTTAATTGTACTATCACTAAGCCAAACAAGGTTGTTCAAGCAATTTATAAACAAATATATCATATTCTCCTGACTTCTTTAGTATTTACTACGTCATGGTGCAATGAACAAGTGGTACTCTAATACCACGAGGGACGATGATTGCAATCAGGGCATACCCGGAACAACACGACACATACGCACTTTTGGAAAGCCAGCGAGTACTTTCAGCAGCACCTACGTAACAATTCAATACTAGTCGTATATGGCCACCTTTCACTAAACACTCGAATGTCGAACCAGTCGATCTGTCACGAGCAGGAGGTCACTGCAAGGGGCGTACTCTGACGTGCCCACCAGCTGATTTACACATTGCTGCCCTCAACCCACGCCTATAAAACGGAACAGAATGCCTCGACAAACTAGTATCAAGCTACGTTAGTTTACTGGAGCTCATTCCTCCCGTATGTCGCCGGTACAATTCAAGCTTGTAAAGCAGGACCGCACACGAAACGGTCCTCAATCAACACAAGCAGGGCTACGCACATGAGACCACGTCTCACTGCATCCTATCCACTGCTCGGTCTCAATTTCATATTCATAAACCATTTTCTTATTCCAAAATCTCCCGTGTGATAAAATTCCTATCTCGCGAGTAGATTCGACATCTACCGAATTCCTACGAGCATAAGCATAGCAGTGTCTACTCAACGGGACGGATACCTACCCAAGACTCCATAGGATTTGTGGGCCATTCAAGTGGATGTCAAACACCTTAAACGTAATGCACAATCATCTAAAGACGTAGGGTGAAATAAAACTGCAAAACACTATAAGGAACTTAAATGCAAACCGGGGCTTGCCTGAATGCGAGTGTGAGTCTATGTTAGTTTCTGACATCTTGACCTACAAGGCTTCCGGCTGCTCCTCGACTTCAGCTACTACACAATATGCATATACTAGGTATAAATGATTTTGTGAATAATTAATATGCTTAAGGTGGATACTAGAGATTATAGAGAAGACTATTGCAAAGAGCAGGAGATGATAAAGGATGTTTGTTATTCTTAACAATTATGGAAAGCAATAATCTTCTCTAAATTTTGGTTGAAATTTTTGGAGATGTATTATGGCTACCAGGGGTTGTATCATGTAGAGGGGGCCTCAATTGTTCTAGGAAAATTTGTTTCACAATTTTCTGAGCTTCCTACAGGGAGACATTGATTTTTCAAGTTTGGGTAAATTTCTGGAACTTGAATTTCCATTTTCCTCAATTTATAACTACATAGAGGTTTGAAACATTGATCAACCAGTATTATAAGTCCAAAGAGCTTGAAACTTTTACTAGAGATCAAATGTATTAACTATAGGGTTCTGACCAAAATTGGGAATTTTCCAATTAACAGAACTGTAGGAATGAATTATTTAAGCATTTTGCTTATCTGAATTATGGAGAACTCCCTATGGCTTTTCATACAAATCCAAGTGCTCCAGTGGAAATTATTCTTCATGCTGGTTCTAACAAAATTTATTTGGGAATTTTTGGATACTTCTATTGGAAGTTATGGATTTTCTAAGTTTGGATTGAATCTGGATTTATTTTCCTATTGGAAATTTCAAATAAAAGGGGTTGGTCCCACTTCATTTGAATGGGCCAATCGCATCTGGTCCAAACCGGGGATCACGGAGTTCAACTGCGCAGTCGCACCGGATCCAGTGCCGCAGCTGCTCCCGGTCGTTCGAATAGGCGCTAACAAGTGGGGCCCATAAGCCTTCCTCTACCTCGTTACGCGACGGTGCTCCTCGACGGAACCGGGGCGGTGCTTCGCCGTACTTAGGTGCGTCGACCTCCGTTTGGCCTTGCCGTGACTGCTCAATACTAAAATTGACCGCGCAAGCCGATGGTGGTGTCCAATCACACCGGCGATGGCCAGAGACGGCGGCGCGACGGTGACGGCGGAGCTAGGGTTTCGGCCTTCATCGGAAATGCTTGAGAATGGCTTAACAGCCTCGGGAAAAGCTCGGGAAGGTTCATGGAAGCACCAGGAGAATGATTTGGGGGTCAAATTGGGGCGAAATCATCGGCAAGGCAGAGTTCGACGGCGAAGTGCGGTTTTTCAACCGGCGGCCACGAAAACTTGAAATCTAAGATACTCGGTTGATAACTTTCAGGGTTTTTGGGCATTGAGCTTACTTAGGACACATAGAAACTATCTGCTAACCAGATTTAAGGATGATTGCAAGAATGAAATGAATTTAAGCCCGAAGCTTTGCTGTTCTATTGAGAAATCGATCAGTTCTCGAACAAGAACTCAAGTTACACTTCCTGTCATAAGCTTAGATTCTGTGAGAATGAACTAGAGAGGATTGCGAACCTTTTTGCTTAAAGGATCAAGGCTGGAGATGGTCTGGAACTGGCGTTCGACGACGAGACAATGAAGGTTTCTAAGCGGCGACTAGGAAACTTCAAAATATGACAAGCAGAAGCTATGTCACGATCAATTACCAAATGGAATACGTAGAGGAGTTTGTGGCACGCCTTTTATCTACTTACAGCTCGGGAAGACACGGCTAGAATCGTCGGCGAGAGCTCAATTGAACAGGGGCGGCGAAAATGGCGTGAATTGGGATGGTTTCCAACGGCGACGGCCAAGGGGTATTTATAGGGACTGAGGGGAGAGGGGAGCGCGCCACGGCGTCAAGCAGGCAAGCAGCTCGGTGGATGTATGCGCGTCGCGGTGTCTCGCGCTGCCAGCGTCGAATGGCAGGGTGAGCTAGAGACAGGCCACCCCCCGTGGGTTTCACTCGAGTGCTTTGGCTGACAGTGGGCCCCACCTCCTCTTATCTACTCCCCTTCTCGGTAACTTCAATTCTCCTACCAAATTTTGTCTAAAAATTCTAGATTTTTGTGGGGAGGCTCAAATAAATATCTAGAATTTGATCCTGCAATTGGATTTTGATTTGCAGCAAGTTTCAATTGAATTTCAAATTCAAATTTGAATTTGAATGAAATTCAATGGTGCCCCTGTTTTAAATAGCAATTGAGTTCCAAAAATTGTGAAACTCTGGGAATAAGTCAAGCAAGTTATGCTGACGACGAGAGTGTGTTCAAATCTTAATGTTTAAACTAGTTGAACAGAATTCAAAATTTGAATTCCAAACATGGTTTGAATTTGCTAAGCATCTCAATTAAAATAGCAAATGGAGTTCAAAATTTATGAAACTTTGCAGGAAGTCTATTTGGAATATTAGCAAATCATAGAAAAATTTATGGCCTCTGAATTGAATAATTTTGACAGGGCAAAATATACAGTAGTATATATTCAATTTATATTAATTTGAATATCTATTTGGTACTGCATATTAAATTGGCCTAGAAATCTTTCATAAAATAATTCCAAACTTTGAAGAGAGGTCAAAAAATTAATCTAAGTTTATTGGTGAAGTTCATTCCTCATGGTAATAAATTCAAACATGAGTAGAAGAAAAGATTTGATGAGATCAAGTTTATAAGCATGGCTATAATTGGTCTCCACTAGGGTTAACAACCAATTTACAACTGAACCTCATATGAAGGAAAATGTGGGATTTTATAGAACCGGTAAGTTCACTTTATTGAAATCAAAATATGGGGATGCTTACATTATTTAGCCCAGCTTTAGAAAACAAATGTTTGGAAAAGAATAAAATCCTAAGTAGTAAGCATCCTATGCTGTCGGGACATCTAAACTATGGTGCGTTGTTGATGTCGGGCTCCCGATGGCATTGCACAAGCGCCGTAGTTTGGTGCTTATGCCACAGCAAACACCGTCAATCTCCTCCTTGAGGGCCATGATATCGTCCTTCAGTTCCGCCCTCTTGATGCGCCCTTCAACCACCAAGTCAATCAGCTTCTTGTTCTCCAAGCGGAGAGAAGTGAGCTCTTTGGTCAGCCGTGCCACTTTAGGGGCACGAGGAGAGTCCTCATCACTGCCCTCGAACTGGCCGGGTGGCCCGTCGATGGAAAGCGGTGGGATGTGTCGCCTAATCTTGGAGGGCGACGAGCCCGTCGACTCCAACATCGCCAGATTATCAACGCGCTTGAATAGGCCCTTAGCGTAGCCTCCTTCGGGTTTGCGCACCCCGTGGATAAGAAAGCGATCTCCCATGCGTTCCGGCGAGGTACAGGTGGGCGTCTTGTAGTGGTGGCTCACTACATCGCCCGTCTTAGTCTTCAAAGTATACATGAACTTCTCATCGGGCTGCAACGATGGGATAGACTCGTCTTTTCCGTGGAAAAGACGTGTCATGACTAGGCTCGGCCCAGCCAAAGTCGAACGGCCTGGCATCATCGACTTCATCGGCATTCTCCGAGGGGAGAGCGACCAGACAGAGCTACAAGGTGCAGGGCTGCACCCGTGCGAAGTCGCTGCAGGCAGGATCATGGCAAGGGGCTTGACATCGATCACCATGACGAACTCCATGGTGAGGGAAGTTTTTTTGTTGGCCGGCTTAATGTCTATGTTCAGGTTGAAGGTTGAGCTGGAGGCATGAGGCACAATCTTCTTGTCGGCCATGACGAGGACGAGAGGAAGATGATGATTCAATGAGGTGCAACTTTCCTCTCTGTTTCCATCCTTTAAATAGGCGGGGACCGACACTTTTTACCGAGGATTTTGTGGAGGATATCGAGGAGGATTAACACGAAAAAACAGAATGCGAATGGCGCGAAGGGAGAGTCGGTCGACCCTAGGGTTCATCCGAACCGCTTCTGGCTCCGTTCGGGCCAGATTTTCTTCAGTCGATTAAATGGGCCTTCTAGAAGAAGAATTGGATGGGCCCATTAGTTGGACGTGGAGAATTTAAACAGAATTGAAAGAAATGGCACGAAAATCGATTAGATTAACCATGTCAAATTCTTTTTCTGTATCCTTTTTGGAATCGAGATATAATTTGAGTCGGTGCCCATTCACTTTGAATAGTTGACCGTCATCACCTTGGAGTGTGATTGCTCCATGGGATGAAGTCTCTACTACAGTGAAGGGTCCTTCCCATTTACTTCTAAGCTTCCCACGTCCAAAGAGTTTAACCCTAGAGTTAAAGAGTAAAACTTTATCTCCATGTTTGAACTCTTTCAGCGTAATCCTCTTATCGTGCCATCTTTTGGTTCTCTCTTTATATATTTTGGCACTGTGGTACGCCTTGTCTCTCCATTCGTCAAACTCAAAGATTTGATTTAATTGGTGATTTCCAACTTTGTTAAGATTCATGTTCCACAGCTTGATGGCCCAATACGCTCTATGTTCCAATTCTACGGGAAGATGGCAAGTCTTCCCATAGACAATTTGGAAAGGAGACATGCCGATAGGTGTCTTGTAGGAAATACGATATGCCCACAATGTGTCGGGTAGCTTTTGCTTCCATCCCATTCCCATTTGCAACACATTCTTTTGCATAATATTCTTAATTTGCTTATTAGATGTTTCTGCTTGACCACTTGTCTGTGGGTGGCATGGGGTAGCAATGTTATGTTGGACTCCAAGTTCCCTTAAAAAGTTCCGGATGGTCTTATCTATGAAATGAGACCCTCCATCACTTATGACCATACGGGGAGTTCCAAAGCGTGGGAAAATGATCTCATGGAACATTTTCCTTGCTTGCTTGGAATTAGCATTTTTGCATGGTAATGCTTCTACCCATTTTGACACATAATCGACAGCAACCAGAATATACTCGCAATCATAAGATCTAGGAAAGGGTCCCATGAAATCAATACCCTATAAATCAAATAATTCCACTTGGAGATTGTATGTTAGGCGCATCGCATCGCGAGCAGAGATTCCTCCATGCTTCTGGCATTTCCAACATCTGCGAATGAATTCCTTAGTATCTTCATACATTGAAGGCCAATAGAATCCACTTTGCCAAATCTTTGCCTGAGTACGGTAAACACCGTAATGACCACCGTAGGGGCCAACATGGCATTTCTCTATAATTTTAATGCCTTCGATTGATGGGATGCACCTTCTAAGAAGGCCATCAGCACATACTCGATAGAGGTAAGGGTCGTCCCAATGTTGTCTACGACTCTATTAAATGAGTTTCTTTTTGTTCTCCCCTGGTGGTACGTATCCCGTGACCATAAAGTTCATGATATCTGCATACCAAGGGTGAGATTCTGTCACCTTGAGGAGCATATCATCTTGGAGGAAGTCATTGATAAGTATGTCCATGGTTTTTGTGACTTAAATACGTGAAAGATGATCTACCACTGAATTCACTACTCCTTTTCTTATCCCTTATTTCCAGATCAAATTCTTGGAGTAGAAGAATCCATCAAATTAGCCTTGGTTTAGCATCCTTTTTGGTAAGCAGATATTTTAAAGCAGCATGGTCTGTGTAGACTATGACCTTTGCTACAACCAAATAGGATCTAAACTTATCGATAGCAAAAACTACTGCTAGGAGCTCTTTCTCAGTTGTGGCATAATTGAGTTGGGCTCCTGTCAGAGTTTTGCTAGTGTAGGCTATTGCGTGATGCTTTTTATCTTTGGTTTGGCCTAAGACCGCACCAACAGCAAATTCAATGGCATCACACATGATTTCGGATGGCAGCATCCAATCAGGAGGTTGAATAATTGGAGCTGAGATGAGTGCCTTTTTGAGTATATCAATTGATTTATGGCATTCATCATCAAAATCAAAGGGAGCTTCTTTAGATAAAAGGTTGGTGAGGGGTCTAGCAAATTTGGAGAAATCCTTGATAAATCGTCGGTAGAACCCCGCATGACCTAGAAAGTTGCGGATTCCCTTAACATTGATAGGAGGTGGAAGTTTTTCAATAACTTCAATTTTAGCTGTGTCCACCTCTATCTCTCTCTTGGACACCAAGTGTACAAGAACGATGCCTTTCCGGACCATGAAATGACACTTTTCCCAATTAAGAACAAGGTCCTTCTCCTGGCATCTTTGTAAGACCCTGTCTAAATTTTCTAAACAATGATCAAAAGTTTTTCCATAGACGGAGAAATCGTTCATGAAAACTTCCATGATATCCTAGATCATTTCTGAAAATATAGAGATCATGCATCTCTGGAAAGAAGCAGGAGTGTTGCCCAATCCAAAGGACATACGCTGATAGACATAGGTCCCGTAAGGACATGTGAACATGGTCTTACTTTGATCATCAGGATGGATATGAATTTTATGATATCCAGAATACCCATCATGGAAACAGAAGTAGGAGTGTTTTGCCAATCGCTCTAACATTTCATCGATGAAGGGCAATTGAAAATGGTCTCTCCTTGTTGCCTTGTTAAGTTTTTGGTACTCAATGCACATCCTCCATCCCGTGACGGTCCGTTGAGGAATTAATTCATTCCTCTCATTTTGAATGACCATCATACCTCCCTTCTTAGGCACTACTTGAACTGACTTACCCATTCACTATGAGGAACAGGGTAATAATCCCGGCATGCAGAAGTTTCAAGACTTCTTTCATGACAACTTTTCGCATCACATTATTCAATCGCCTTTGAGGTTCCCTTGAGGGGACACTCTCAGGGTCAATAGGAATACGATGGGTGCATAATGCTGGACAAATTCCCTTGAGATCCTGAAGTGAATATCAAAAAACAGCTCTATGCCTTTCTAACGTGGATATGAGTTGAGCATTTCATCATCTGAAAGCTTGTCACTTATGATGACAAGGGCTTCCAAATCGCCATTTAGAAAGGCATAACGTAGGCCTGGAGGTAGAATCTTGAGCTCAACAGGAGGTTTTGGGGAGGGCTCTTCTTTTGGCAATTCAATTTCCTCCTTCAATTCATCCTCCTCTTGGACGAAGTCTTCTTCTCCTTCAATTTCAGGGGGTTCTAAAAATTGAAGAGTCCTAACCTCCTCCATTGGCTCATCTTCGATGGGAGATTCTGCAGATGTGTTCTTTGAACGTAGAATAGGCATGGAGAAATTTCTCCCTCCAAGATTGATATTGAGGCTTCCTTCCAAAGGAATTTCCATGAGAAATTTCTCTATGGGAATCCCATGATGTCCAAATCTTTGATTTCGAACACGTGAAAGTCTAGGAGAGCCTCAACATCTTTGTGTCTAACAGACACTTGTTGCAGAACCCCACATCCTTCTAGAATGGTTCCGAATGAATCTCAAAAGGAATTGCGTGTTGTTGCCAATGGCACATCGACAAGAATGGCGAGAGCACAAGAATCGGAAATGAGATTTGCTCCAATAGTAGGGTTGTATAGGATTCTCATTGGTGTCCCTCTAATAGAACATAGAATGGTAGCCAAAGGTGAGGTCATCCAAAGAATTTTGAGTGAAATCTCGACTTCAGCTGTCTATTCTCTACTCAGGATAGAGGTCAACTCCTTGACCGTCTGAAAAACGAACAACCCGTCAGGTGGATTAGGTGGAGTTGGTGGCAATGAAGGTTTCCTATGGCAACAATACTTCGTGGTATTTCCATAATCTTCAAAAATCTCTTCCTCCAAGTAAAATGGAAACTACGATTGTTGAATTTCTTTTACCCTTGTAGTCTCAGGATCGGGAGAGGATTCCTCTAGCAAGGCTTGGGGTAAACAAGAAATGGGTTCATCCTTGTCCAAGAGTGTATCCTCCATTCTTGACACGACTTACTTTCGGGGAGGCTCATTAAGACCCATAATGAAGGGAGAATTTTCTAGAATTATGTCCAGAATATCCTTACCTTCTTCTGGAGTCTTATGGAGGAAAGATTCTCCAGCCGTAATGTCAAGATATAGGGCAGACTCTTTGTTTAATCCCACGAAGAAATGTTGCAAAAGCATTGGATTAGGGATTAACAAATCTGGGCTAGAATTTTTCAAAAGAGAAAATATGTCCCAAGCTGCACCTATGGATTCCTTCTCCATCTGCTGGAAGCATAGTACTTCCTTTCGTAAGGAAACAATTCGAGTAATGGGAAAGAAAGCAAGAAAAATTTTGTCTCATAATTCACTCAAATCACCGTTTGTCTTCCCAATGTAGTGGTTGTACCATTGTTTGGCTTTTTCCTTGAGGGAGAAAGGAAACAACTTCCATTTGAGAATTTCTTCTGTCATACCCTTGATTAGAAGGCATGAACACAGTTGTTCGAACTCTCGTAGATGGTGGAAAGGGTTTTCACAATCCGTTACTGAGAAGGATTGTTCCCGAACCATGGCTATAAAGCCAGGGCGAAGTTCATAGCTAGTTGAATAAATAGGTTCCACCGAAGGCGATGGCTCACAGAACTTGCCCTTCGGAGCAGAGTAAGAAAGAATGGTGGGTTCCTCCATTTATATGGTGGTGGTAAGGTAATAATAAGAAAGGTAAGATGATAGATAAGGGGGATATGATACGGGGGTGATCTTGGTTCGAAGATTAACAGCAACGGTTCCCCGACAACGGCGCCAGAAATGCTTGTTGGTATTTCTTAACACCACAGAGTTATCTGCGAGCGCACAGAAATACCGTTGTAGCACTTCCCCTTAAAGAGTATTCCCAAGGGTATCGAATCCATAGAACGTGTGTGCTAATCTTTCGAACTAGCTCACCCAAGGACACAAAGTCGTTTGGTAGGCAAGGAACATAGAGGAATTCAAAGTATTGATCCTAATTCAAGGTAGTTTGCAGTAGGTGCTTCCTTCAGGCACGGGCTTACACCTACAATACTAGAACGACTCCCGTCAAGAGCCTATGGCATAGCAGAACGTGGAGGATTACGAAGGACAAATAGGGTTGTCACCACCTACTGCCTACCTCTTCAATCCGTTGGTCTATGAGATATCCACTGATTATTTATAACCTAAACACCGAGCTTACGTTCTAAATCACTACTCTAGTTGTTTCGAACACAAAGCTACAACTAGAGCCTCTAATGAATTAAAGGAGAAAACCCACAAGGAACTACTTGTGCAAACTACTAAGAATAAAGGATCAAACTTATATTGAATTCACAATGGCTTACTTGATTGAGTAAAACCTTGTAGGGGTACAAGTGTAGAAGAGGAACTTGACAAGCCCAAGCCTCCTTCTCCTAGACTCTTCACCACACTCTACTTCTACATTGGTAGCCTCTAGGACTACTCTAAACCTTTGGAGTGTAACACTATTCTCAACTTTTGGTGTGTGTGAGAAGTGAGGTGAGGGGGTCTATTTATAGTTGGATAAGGGTCGGTTCCCACCACAATTAACGCGTGAATCAGTCACCATTAACTCCAGGGAGTCGGGAGGAGCCAACACGTGTCATTTGACCGAGTTTGGCGCTAGGAAGAGGTCGGCCGAACCTCTGGTTTAGCCAACCTGGTCAAGGCTCCCCTCGGGGAGTGCATCCTCCAAGTGGCTTCCGGGTGGACCCCCTTGATATATATGGGTGCAACACTGTTGGATCTCCTCGTATTCTTCTGTTTGTGGGCCATTTGATCCATGTGTTGCCACGTGTCATTGCCTAATTTGTTGAATTTCATTTTCATGGATCCATCCCTGCATGTTTTGGTATTTTAGGTAATAATTCACATGCATACAAATAGACACCAACACTTGTGGAATTGGGTTAGTGTATAACCCTACCATTTGGTGTTTCTTTTATGCACATTATGAGGTGAATTGACAGTCAAAATATGGTACTTAAGGATCGTCAACAGCGACTTTGACGACAGACCCCTTGCGAAGTGCCAGAGCTAGACGCTACGGCGTCGACCACCACCGTCCTGGAGATGTCGACGTCATGCCCCTTTGGAGGTACTGCAGCTGGATGCTCCGACATCGCCCACCATCATCGTAGAGTCATCGACAGCAGGCCCCTTGGGAGGTGCTCGAGCTGGATGCTCCAGCATCGTCCACCATTGTCGTAGAGTCATCGACCACAGGCCCCTGGTGTACAGGCTATCGCAAGAGAACCCTGTTAGCAACAAGTGCGGGGCAGGAGAGTTTACTCATTATCCGCACTTGGTGTTGACTTTGACGTTCCGGGAGGTCAATGTCAGGCCCCTTGTGAAGTTCCGGAGCTGGACGCTCTGGCGTCGCCCACCAACGTCGTGGAGACGTCAACGGCAGGTCCCTTGGGAGGTGCCAGAGTTGGACGCCTCGGCGTTGCCCACCATCGTCGTAGAGTCGTCGACGGTAGGCCCCTTGGGAGGTGCCAGAGCTGGATGCTCCTGCATCGCCCGCCATCGCCATAGAGTCATCGATGGCAGGCCCCTGGTGTATAGGCTATCGCAAGTGAACCCTGTTAGCAACAAGTGCAGGGCAGGAGAGTTTACTCAATTATCCGGGCTTGGTGCTGACATTGATGTTCTGGGATGTCGACGATAGGCCCCTTGCGATGTGCTGGAGCTGGACGCTCTGTCTTTGCCCACTGCCGTCGTGGAGACATCGGCGGCAGACCCCTTGTGAGGTGCCGTAGATTGACACTCTGGCGTCACCCACCATCACCGTAGAGTCGTCGACGGCAGGCCCCTTCGGAGGTGCCGCAACTGGATGCTTCGGTGTCGTCCACCATCATCGTAGAGTCGTCGATGGCAGGCCCCTTAGGAGGTGCCGGAGCTGGATGCTCCGGCATCTAACACCATCTTTGTAGAGTCGTCGATGGCAGTCTCCTTGGGAGGTGCCGGAGCTGGACTCCGACATCATCCACCATCGTCGTAGAGTCATCAATGGCAGGCCCTTATCCGCGCTTGTTGTTGTCGTTGACGTTTTGGTACGTCGATGGTAGGCCTCTTGGGGGGTATCGTAGCTGGATGCTCCGATGTTGTCCACCATCATCCTTGGGACACTGACAACAGGGCCCCCTGTGGGTGCCGGATCTGGACGCTCTATCGGTTTGTTTGGCACATAGAAAGAGGGGGGACTAGCCTTACTCGTCGGCTATACCTGTTCCTTTCCTTAGATCTTCCATGTCTTACTGTACTCGACTAACACACGGGGCTTGGGTAATTTGATGCGTTGGTGCTCTCGGGTCCGGCTCCTGCCATCTTTAGGGTGTGAGCTTTCTGGTTCCAGTACTCGGCTGCAGCGCTGGGAGGCATGTTGTGTATGCTTACGGTGCAGGACCAGGATAAGCAATTTACACCCCCTGGACCTCCTGCTTGGCAAAAACCTTTCCTGGGAAGCCTTCTGGCGCCACGTGATCCTAATGATGAGAGCAGCCGGAAGAACCCCTCACACACTGCAGGTACCTCAAGTGAACCCGCCTGTAGCTGGACTGCATGACTTCAGCAAGGATGAGTTACAGAGCATACAACCGTGGATATGAAGATAACATACGATAAACAAGGATAGTACGGTATGATCATAAAATTAATGAGTAATAAAATGAACAATTTTTTTAAGAAAGCATAAATAAAAAAGTGATTCTTTTTTATTGGTGTTCGTAGTGGGAGTCAACCTTTTACAAAAGTGGGCAATGGCTTGCTTCTTGATGATGAGGGAGGCAGGGTCTACAGGTTTAGGGTTTGGAACCAAGCTAAGCTGACTTCACACTCTAGACCTGACCCTCCCGAAGCTCGGTTGTCCTTAGTGCTGCTCCTAATCCTTATGAAGACCGATACACTGTTCTACTAATCTTACTACTTACAATAGGGGTGCCCAAAGCTCCAAGGGAGTTGTGAAGGTTGTGGTGCAACCTTGCTATCGACAGCTACCAGAGGGGCTATGAGCGAGTGTCCCTACTTCCGCCCTTGCCGCCCGTCTTGCAGGTGGTATGAGCAGTGCTGGGACTGAGCTCGACTGCTTTGATGGGGACGTCAGTGCTGTCGAAAGCCTGCAGTCGGGGTGCAGCAGGTGCTCCACAGTGACATGAGCTCGACAGAGGCTGACTTGATCCAACGCCGACCGGGGTGGGTGCCAGCTCTTCTGAGAGGGCTTGGAGCTGCTCCAAGGCTAACATTGTGGCGGTGTGGTCTCCGTGGATCCTTAGGACACCGTAGGGGGTTGGCATGCTTAGGGAAAGGTAGTCGTAGTGGGCTACGACCATAAATCGGTATGCACCGACCTGACAATGATGGCATTGAAGGGGAGGCTGACATCGGCGACGTCGAAGAGGATGCTCTCTTTCCTATAGTGGTCGGGTAACCCAAAGGTCACCCGGAGATGGATGTTGCCGTATGGGATGATGCTCCCTGGTCCCACCCCCGAGAATGGGCTCGAGGGGTTGAGCTTGGACACTGGGATCTGCAGCTGCTCGGAGGCTGCACGGCTGAGGAGGTTGAGGCCGGCCCCGCCATCTATCAATACGTAGTGGAGCTTCACGTTGGCTATGCCGGGGGCAACTAGAAGGGGTAGAACCCCTGCCCCAGCCATGTTCTTGGGGCGGTCAGAGGCATCGAAGCTGATCGGCGTCCCCTTCCAGCAATGGTTCCGTGCCAGAGTGGGTTCAGCGGCTATAGAAGCCACTACACGACGAAGGGCCTTGACTGCGTTCCAGGATGCGGGATCCCAAGACCCTCCGAAGATGACGTGGAGGGTCTTGCGATGCTCGTGGTTGCTGCTGGCGTCGGAGTCCTCATCTTGGTGGACCACTTTGACAGACTGCTCTTGCTTCTGGTACTCCATCTCCTCGTCATCATCGACCTTGGGGTCGACCTTATACTTGCCCTCCCGCTGGCGAAAGGGGGCGTCGTCTGGGCACTGCTGCGCCCACACTTAGTAGCATTCGACTCATCTCTTTATCTCCCGGCACTCGCTCATGGTGTGGTCACGAGTTTTGTGCATCGGGCAGGGCTCAACGCCTTCATCAGCGGCAGGTGGCTAACGTGGACGCTTATCCGGGCATGAGGGTTTGCCACCTCTGATCGTGGAAGCTGTCGTGATGGGGGACCCATGCATCGGCTTGTTCTAGGCGCCATCCCTATTCTTATTCTTCTTCTTGCCACTACTAGTGGTGGCGGCTCCATCCTCGGAATTGGCAGCCCAGCCCACCCCGGAGGCGGGCCGTGCGTGCCAGTCACGGCCTTCTGCCGCCTTGGCGCACCAGTCGACGATGGAGAAGAGCTCGAAGACGTCTTACACGTTGTACGTTGCTAACTTCTCGAGCATCTTGCGGTCATGCACTCCTTGCCATAATGTCACTATAACATAGGCATTCGTGATGTTGGGGGTGGAGTTGCGTACCTAGGAGAAATGCTGGATGAATTATCTAAGCGTCTCTTTGGGTTGTTGCTACACGGCGTGGAGGTCGAGCTCGGTGCTGGGGCGAGTGTAGGAGCTACCAAAGGTCGCCATGAACTGCAAGCATAGATCATCCCAAGAGGTTATAGACCTTTCAAGCATGTTCATCAGCCACGAGTGGGCCGATCCAGTCAGGGCGACTGGGAAGTAGTTCGCAGGATGGTCTCATCCACTCCTGCAGCAAGGAGAGTCGTGGTGTAGATCTGCAGGAACTCGGCCGGGTTGAAGCACCGTCAATCCTCTCCAGCATATGTGGCCGGAACATGCATGGCCAAGTCACAAACCAGAGGTGGCGAGCCAACACTGTGCAACCCGCGATGGGTTTTGTTCAATAGGCGTACGGGGTAGCATACCCCAAGGGTATCTGCTGCACGACGTTCGGCGCCTGGGGAACCTACGGTTGTGGCACTGGTTGTGCCATGCGTTGCTGCAATGGTACCAGCTGTTCCAAGTACTATTGCTACATGTCCTGCTGCATTGAGTACTGTAGGGGGGCTGTCGAGCTAACATACTCCTAGTCAAGTGGTGGAGAGTTTATCTGCGGTGCACCTTGGACGGAGGACACCTCGTGAACAGGGCAATGATGGCCATATTCGGCGTTGAGGTTGCGCCGCCTCTCTCGCTGTCGCTCGATGATGACTCGACCGTCCATGTGAGCTTGACGACGGTCAGGCTCAGCCCTGAGGTCATCTGTGGGGAGTCAACCGACACTCGTAGGCCTGGAGGAGCAGGAGTTGGCGGTGCGATGGTCGATGGACGGTGTTGGCGATAGTGACACGAGGCGCCTTCGCCTTTGGGGAGTTTATGGCTGCAATGACAAAGTGGTCGATGTCTTGGACCCACTGGTGAGCCGCTCCTTGGGAAGCGTTCAGCGACGGTGGGTGGTGGAGAAGGGCCCTGGCCGCTGCCACGGCGCTCTCCGGGCTTGCAATCGGTGGCGCCGATGGGGCCAACTGAGCCAGGATGTGTCCTAACGTGCCGTCCTGGCCAGCTGTACCTGCACGGAGGCGTGATGGACCAAAGAGCACTGCTCGGGCGATGGATCTGGTCACCGAACGTTGTCCGCGAAACTGCCTGCCACGGGCCTGATGAACACCATGGTGGTGAAAGCGCTACCACTTTTTTTTGAGGGAAAAGACCATATCTGGCGCGCCAAATGTCAAAGTTTTAGAGTGACACTTCCCCTGGATTTGCTAAGGAGCAGCCCACAGAGGTCCTTTGTTCGGCGGGGCTTAGACATCAATCAAGTGTTCTAGCAGATGGAATTATGACATAGTGGTTTTTACATGGTTCGGGCCGCAAGGAGCATAACACCCTACTCCATGGTGAGAGGTATTGCTGGTATGTGTGTGTGTGTGTGCGTGCGCGATGTTCGATGTGGGATCCTTTGTAACGGTGGTGGTCTGGGCCTTTTATGGACAAGGTCGGATGCCATACAATTGGGGTCCCGTGGCCCAATAGGTGGTCCCGGGGCGATCTTATCCTAGAAATCTAAGGATTATTCTGTAAGCTTGCTCTGACCATGGACTTGAAGACTCGCCGTCTTGCCAACTGCATCGTCAGTAGTCCATGCGCCGTTGCTGACATTGGCAAGGGATGCCCTGGACAACTGTCCCTGTCACCGTAAGCTCCCACTTGGCGGGGTGGGATAGGCTTGCGGTATCTTCACTGTGATGCGATTGGTCACAGCGGTACCGAACATTAGGCGTGCGTTGTGCCATGCGTCTGGGGAAGCCACGTATCATCAATCCTTGATAGGGACAAGGCGCATCGTCCTCTTAACTCCTTCGTCCCTCCATCCAGGGCAATTGGTTAGACTATGTGACAACTCGAGAGCTCACCTCTGCGCGGGAGGTCATGTCCTGCCTGGCGGACCACGTTGCAGCTCGGGAGCTCACCTTTGTGGAGGAGGTTAGGTCCCACCTTGCGGGTCACGTGGGGGCTTGGGAGCTAATCTCTACGGGGAAGGCTAGGCCCGGTCCTGTTGGACACGTGTCGGTGCTGGGAGCTCACCTCCCTGGAGGAGGCTAGGTCGCACCTTGCGAGACACGTGGCGGCGTCGGGGCCCACCCATATGGGAGGTGGCCCGTCTGATGTCTTGGTCTACATGGCAACTCTGGAGCCATGTCTCACGGGGAGGAGGGATCCATACCTGCTAGACACGTGGTTACCTGGGGGCTTGTCTCCAAAGGGGGGGTGCTGAGCTTCTCCCTTAGGTTTCTTGTAGATATCCTAGACCTCCTATATGAGACTGATGGGTTCGGGTCCCTTGAACACATGGCACCTTAGGACCCCGACTCTTCTGGGAGGCAGAGTACCTAGGCGGCTCTAGCTCGTGCGCGAGGGTACCCAATATGCGGGTACTGACACCAACCGAGTTCGAAGATATGTCTAGGGGCTCCCCCACCATACTACTTGACTCCGGGTCATGAGACCCATAGTCAATGACAGAAACTTCCTATGTGCGTTCCCCAGGACGCTCACTCACTAGCCTCCAACCACTAACCTTAGAGGAACCACCAACCTGCTACAGTTGCCTCGATCTGGAATCCAGACTGTGGTAACGTCTTCGTGAGGGTGAACCTTCAGCCAGAGTCATCACTCCAGAGGTTGGAATCGAATCACCCAAACGATGAGTCCCCGCCACCAGAAAAGAAACAGTGTAGGTCAAAGCAATTTTCGGCTCCTGATCATTTCCAGAAGCCGTGAACATCTCAACAATCCAGAGACTCTTCAATAGTGGAATCCGTGCACGCTCCTCACCAAACTGAACAACCAACACCGAAAGATCTTGCAATTCTGAAGTAGAAGGATGGATCTGGTGGAGTGATGCAAAAGGATTAAGAAGATGTTCCAGGATCGAACATTCCCAACCATGCATCGGGAGGCCTCGAAGCTTTAAGTCTACCAAAAAAGGTAGGTAGTCACCACTGGAACCCATCAAAAGCGACCATCTCTTGCAGTGTCCGCAAAATGGGCCACCTCGTCGTCAATTGCTCCACCAGCTAAACACTACTTAGAGTAAGAATAAAACTCATCTTTGAAAGCTTTCGAAGGACAATTGACTCCACAGCCAGATCCAGACGTGGAGGTAACATCTCTGCAACCTCCAATGGAGAAATTTGCCCTCGATCAGTGATCACTGTAACAACGACAGCATTTCTCATAACATCTTCAGCACACATCATAAGATCTTTCCAAGCAACAATGCAAGGAGTATAGGAAGGCATAGTTATCCCCAAAACCTCGTCATTTCCGTCTCGGATGGGGGAAACCCTAGCGGGATAGGAACGGTCCGGGAATTGGGCACGCTTCTTTCTCTCGCGTCGATGTCTAGCTTTGGAAGACTTCGAGACTCCCTGGTTAACTGTATCCAGGGAAGGTTGAACTGAAGAAACCTTCTTCCTACCGTCCGCCGCAGAGGAGCATTTTCTTCTCCAAACAGCCATTGTCTCCTTCGGGTTTTTGACCGATGTCGGCTGCAGTCTGTCCCAAACCGACACCCTTCGGGGCTCAGTCAGAGGAATCCAATCCCGCCACTTTGAACTCAACATGGAGACCTCCCTCACATGCAAAGAAGATCTAGGGAAGAAGTAGGATAGATTACCAGAACCCCAACAACGAAAGCACTTCAGGTGTCTTGTCAACAAAGCAGCAAAGTCCCCAATCCAAGGCAGTTAAAACAACGACTCTTAAGGTCTTCAGGGATCCCACGGGCGAGACAGGCAGCTTTCCTACATTGCTTCCTAGCGCATCTGGACTCCACCTTCACCCACCCTCCAGCCTCAACCACCTGGACACGACTTGGCACCGTAGAAACTGGACACCGCACAGGGATTGATCTTGGGGTTCTCATAGGTAGACTCCTAGCCTTGATGGATAGAACTGCGGACTCCAATGAGGGGGCTATGATGGTTGGAGCCGACACCTCCGAGGAGGCCATTACCACCTCACGAAACAAGCGAGACGGCTAGGATCCATCACCGCCGTTTGAATCTCTAGGGCTGGACACGTTCCAACGCCTCGCCTTCGACATTCCACGGGCGAAGGAAGAAATCACTTATGATGACAAGGAGGGGAGGGAAACTGACGCTAATGAGTGGGAAGGAATCACCTTACGGGCAGGACTGGTCGCCAGCTCTAGGATAGAATGGGAGAGGAGGAGACGCGAGCCATCTTTTTATATTTATCATATTCTCTACCCTGCATGTTTATATTGTCAACCTATATGGCAGTGTGAGACCTATGTGTCCTAAATACATTGGCTTTGACAATAAACGTTTTGAATGATGCCATAACATCTTTTTAGCAAGGTCTGACTTTAGCTCCGGCATGTCTCTGATAGCTCCGGCATGTGTTTGGTAAGCTCCGGCTCTAGGTTTTACTAGCTTTGGTAAGCTCCAGCTCAAGCTCTGGTTAGCTTTGGCAAGATTCGGAGCTTGATCGCAATGTTCCTGTTTTTACTGTGAATTGTTTCGAACTTGCTTTATATTGTCGGAAAGATTGCTTAGTATTCATTTGCTAAGTTTTTGGTGCGTTTTGGTTGATATGATTGATATCATTTTGCTATGGTTTGCAACATTCTTATGTGAAGTTCTCACGTAAGGTGTTGTGTTCGGAACTAATTTGAGTCAAGTAGTGGACTTGGGCTTGTACGGATTGGTTGTTTATTCATGTGCAGGTGTTTCTTGAGTTCAAGACATGGCTGATGACGGGATCCATTGAACTAGTCCTAGGGAGAAGATGAGGTTCAACAACCGAATTTGGGAGAAATTGTGGTTGAGTTGATCTGGAGGTCGCGCAACATGTATGAATCCAGAACAATGCATATGAAGGTATCGTAGACGTTGTTGGAAGATGTTTGCACGTATGCAAGGAGTGTATAGACGTGGCTACATGGTTCTGAGGCGTGATGAAGAGATGTGTACATAAAGAATGTGTTAGAAAGGTCCAACCGACTAGGTTATGGACTCAGGTTGCGGCTGAGTCGGGTTTGACTCAAATATGGAAAGATTTGAGTTGGTTATGATAGTATTTCGTGTGGGTCACAAATTTGAGTTGTTTTAGGAATGTGAGATACGTTTCTAAGGTTTTTGGAAGTCTTAAGATTGCTTCTATCTACGTATAGAAGAGTCTTGAGCAGTTAGGGAAAGTTACGATTCGTGAATTGAGTAGGATTAGAGTCCTAGTTAGGTTTGGGTTGGCCTAAGGGCTGGTTATATAAGCAAGGGAGGCCAGAGCTCGTGGTGCACGACTTTGGGGCTGTTCCTCTTGTGTTCTATTGAATAAAATTTGTAGTTGAAAGGAACTTTTGTGCCTTGTTCGTCCGACTTGTTCCAGACAAGTTTTTCTCGTCGAGTTTTCTGCACAGCACTACATTTCTTTGGTGGTTTTATCATAACTCAAGTTTTACAGATCCAGTTGACATGATTCTTTTTGGGTTGTCTTTACAACCTGACGATCTATCATATTTCAAAAGTTCATGGTCATTGGATTTGTGGTTTTTGATCTACACGAGTTTCATTGTAGTATTACAGATCTGTTTTTTACTCTGTAGGACAAATTGACCTTTGATCGATCTTTTGATCGTAACGTTAGTTTCTCTCGACGGATTTTAGTGATTCTTGTTGTGTCGTCTTCATGAATTGATTCTCTCTGATATGTATCACTTTTTTCATGGTGAAGTGCATTTAGATTAGTCTTACACGTGATTTCTTTAACGGATCATTTTCTGCCGAGTGGTGTTTTTGTTGCTTCTGCTGAAAAGATTTAATCTACCATTCACTGCGCCTCTTGTAGCTTTACATGTGCTCTTCGATCCTACAATTGGTACCAGAGACACGGTGCTCTAATCTTGTGATTTGCACGTGTTTCTGACTAATCATCAAGGAGAAATACTCTGCCAAACCTTGTGTGTTTAGTGGTATTGATTTTCAGGTTTGGAAGGCACGTATGGAAGCCTTCATCCAGGCTCAAGGCTTCGCAATATGGGAGAAGGTATACAAGCCTTATGAAGTGCCATCAAAAGATCAAGTTACAGCTACAAATCTGAGAGATGTCGACAACAACAACAAGGCTCAGAACATGATCATACAAGGATTAACTCAAAGCGACTTTGACTGTGTTGCACACCTCCGATCTGCATACGATATGTCGAAAGCACTTTGTGACTACCACGAAGGATCCAACACGATCAAGGAGGTAAGGCAATACATGTTCAAGAAAGAATACATGTGCTTCGAGATGCAACCCAGTCCTACTTCCGGGGATGAAAAGCAAACAAGGACAAAGCTTTCCTCTACAAGTGATAAGAAGAAAAAGAAGGGTCTTACAGGACGTCAATTGGTGAGCAGTTTTATCTCCGCACTTCAAGAACTTGGCTCAAGCGATGTGGACATTGGAAGTGACGAAGATGAAGAAGATTTGGCAAACTTGTGCTTCATGGCGGGCAAGTCAAGATCTAGTATGGAGGAGGCTGAACACAATAGCGATAATGAAGAGGTATGTCCTACTTGCGAAGAAATGTGTGATGCCATTTCTCGTGCCACTATTATAGTTAAGAAAAAGACAAAAATCTTAGGAACAATGCTGTTAAAATTGAGTCACTAGAATATGAAATTAATCGTTTGAAATCCTTGATTCCTAGTGATGATTCTTGTTCCTCATGTGATTTAATATATGAACAATTGTCCTCATTAAGAAGTGCGCACACCTCCACACTTGATAAACTTGAGTTAGAAATTGAAAAGAACAGAGAGCTTGCCACACTTAATGATAAAAAACATGAAAGATGCTAGCTGTTCTACAATTGATTTGCATTGTTCTACTTGTGATGATCTTGATAAGAAACTACAAGATGTTATGAATGAAATTCCTATTGAACAATGCTTTAGGTTCTCATGAAGTTAAATATTGTTCCAATTGCAAATTAAAAAGAAAAACTTCATGTGAAAATTGCCTTGATCTGACCAATAAACTTGATGACATGCATAACACATTAGATCGGTTTTGTAAGGGGAATAAGAACCTAAATTTGCTGCTGAATTCTTCCAAGTTTTGCAATGATAAAACTGGATTAGGTTTTGATTCTCATGCTCATTCTAAGGCACATCCATCTAAAATTGTAAATTCATAAGGAAGTGGTTTGATTCAAACAGTTTCTGAACAAAAAGAAGTGGATTTCAAATCTGCAGGAGTGTTGTCTCATCCGGTTTCAAATAAAAATGTTGCTTGCTCATCTAGACATGAATAGAAAGTTAAATTTGGAAGAGTTTTTAAAGGTGATTTTGATATATCTTCCTCTATGCATAGGTGTCTAGTTGCTAATGATTCAAAGGACTTATATTTTTGGTATCGTAGACTTGGTCACATAGGCTTTGATTATCTAACTCGTGTTAGTGCTCTTTGTGGGGGCTGAAATCCCGACCTCAAAGGATCTCATTGGGTGGTGTTGTGTGATGCGACACCCAAGAGTATTCAAGAAAAGAACGAGAAAAAATTACAATACCAAGTCTTTATTTAAAAGCACAGCTGAAGTTTTACAACACTAAACGAAAGGAAAGAGCACTATACATCATAGCTACGGTCTCGGCACTAGCTATGTAAAAGCAAAGTCATCCATGCCCTGGATACCTTGCACTAGCAACACCAAATTTGCGGCAGCGTGCAGGGTTCCCACTCGGCTATAAACCCTGGAGGGGGTGCAGCCTCGTCATCAAACCCATCATCAGTCGTATAATCTGCAAAAACTTGTTAACTGAAAACGTGAGCTTAAGGCTCAGCAAGACTAACCTGTCTCACTAGACATATGTAGGGTGAATACTAAGCATAGGTAAGGAATAGCATAAAGGACTCACCTACAAGTGGATCTTTATATTCATATTTTAAGTAGCACATGCCATTCTTCAGGCACGACACATCATAGACTCCATAATCAAACAAGAAACACTTTGCCGATGATATGACATGAACAAAGCACATAATGCTATTACAGGTAAAGTATGGGGAAACTGTAAACTTTTAATTGTACTATCTCTAAGCCATACAAGGTTGCAAAGAAATTGTAATTCAATACGTCGTATTCTCCTGACTTCTTCAGTATTTACTACGTCACATCGCAATGAGCAAGTGGTACTCTATTACCGCGAGGGACGATGATTGTAATCAGGACACACCCGGAACAACATGACACATACGCACTTTCAGACAAATACGCACTTTCGGAAATGTCAGCGAGTACTTATAGCAGTACCTATATAACACTTTAGTACTAGTTGTATATGGCCACCTTTCACTAAACTCTCAAATGTCGAACCGGTCGATCCGTCACGAGCAGGAGGTCACTGCGTGGGGCGTACTCTGACGTGCCCACCAGTTGATTTACACCATGCTGCCCTCAACCCACGCCTATAAAACGGAACGGAATGCCACGACAAACTAGTATCAAGCTACGTCAGTTTACTGGAGCCCATTTCTCCAGTATGTCGCCGGTACAATTCAAGCTTGTCCAGTAGGGCTGCACACGAAACGGTCCTCAATCGACACAAGTAGGGCTACGCACGTGAGACCAGGTCTCACTGCATCCTACCCGCTGCTCGGTCTTAATTTCATATTCATAAACCATTTCTTGATCCAATTCATCCTGTGATGAAATTCCTATCTCGCGAGTAGATTCCAACTACTCGACATCTACCGAAGCATAAGCATAGCAGTTTCTACTCAACGGGCTGTAGACCTACCCAAGACTCCATGGGATTTGTGGGCCATGCAAGTGGATGTCAAACACCTAAAACATAATGCACAAACATCTGAAGCTGTAAGGTGAATGAAAACTGCAAAAATACTGTAAGGAACTTAAATGCAAATCGAGGCTTGCCTGAATGCGAGTCTGAGTCTATGTTAGTTTCTGGCAGCTGGACTTCCAAAGCTTTCGGCTGCTCTTCGACTTCAGCTACTACACGATATGCATATACTATATATGAATGACTTTGAAAATAATCAATATGCTTAAGGTCATAAGCTAATATCTTATGATCAATATAATATAATGCTCCTAATTGGCCTTGGGACTTTTATGATAGATACTAGTGGCCATAGTGAAGACTCTTGCGAAGAACAGGAGATGATCAAGGAAGTTTGTTGTTCTAAAAATTATGGTAAGCAATAACTTTCTCTAATTTTTGGTTGAAATCTTGGAGATCTATCATGGCTAACAGTGGTTGTACTATGTAGAGAAGGTCTCACAGGTTCTAGGAAAAAAATTCTCAATTTTCTATGCTTCTTAAAGGGAGAAACCGATTTTACAAATTTGGGGAAATTTCTGAAATCAAATTTTTTGTATTTTTCTCAATTTATAACTACATAGAGATTTGGATCACTGACCAATCCAGTAAATGATGTCTAATGAACTTGAAATTATTACTGGAGATCAAGTGTATTTTGGAGAGTGTCCTGCCCAAATTTGGGAATATTCTAAAAAGCGGAACTGTAGGAATGAATTATATAAACATTTTTTTTATCTGCATTATGGAGAAATTTCTATAGACTTTCACACAAATACAAGTGCACCACTGGAAAGTATTCTTAATTCTGGTTCTAACAAAATTTATTTGGGAATTTTTGGACAATTCTAATGAGAGTTATGGATTTTCAAAGTTTGGTTAAATCCTAGAATTATTTTCCAAAGGGAAACATTTAAATAAATCAACCGGGCCTACTAGTTTAAAACCAACCAATCGCAGCAGGGCTGCACCGGGGGCCACTGGGTTAACCTGCACTGACACACCAGATAACCGGCCACACCCGGATCCTGCAGCGACTGACACGTGGGCACCACAGCTTTTCTTCAACCTCGGGCTAGCGCCCGCGCGCGGCGGCGCCCGCGGCGGTAGCTCCCCGGCGATCTCGCTGCCGGCCAAACTGCTGCGCTAAACTCGCCAATAATCGCCGTCTGGGCGTTTTCGGCGGCGCCGAGCACGTCGGTGAGGTCGGCATCGGCTGAAACGGACCGGAACAATGCGTGCGACGGCGGCGGCGGAGGTGAGAGCTCGGGCATGCTTTAACTCACCCAACTCAAGCTCAAACGACTCGGGAACTTTTCCAAAAGCTTCCTGTCACTTTAAGGATCAAGGATCTGGACTAGGGAAGAGAGGAAACAACCGCGAGATATAAGCTCGATGGCGAAGTATGATTTTTCTACCGACGGCCGCGAAATCTCGAAATCTAAGGTGCTCGATTGATAACTTTTGGGGCTCTTGGGCAGGGAGTTGCGCTAGGATATATAGGAGTTATCGTCTAACAAGATTAAATAATGATTGCAAGAACGAAACGAATTTAAGCACGAAGCCTTGCTGTTCTATCGAACAACGATTCGGATATCGAATAAAAACTCGAGCTACAGTTCATGTCATGGGCTTAAATTTGGTGAGCATAAACAAGAGAGGATTGTGAACCTTTTTGCTTAAAGGATCAAGACTGGAAACGGCCTAGAACTGGAGCTCAACGATGAGGCAGTGAACGTTCCCGGCGGCTTCCTCGACGACAACTTGAAAACTTCAAAATACCTCAAGTAGAAGCTATGTCACGGTCAATGACCAAATAGAACACGTAGATGATGTTGTGATAAGACTTTTATCTACTTCCAGCTCGGTGAGAAACGGCTTCAATCTCCGACCAAAATTCAACGAACAGAGGGCGGCGGCTATGGCGCGAAACAGAGACGGAGCTCGACGCCGAGGGCCAGGGGGTATAAATAGGCATAGAGGGACGAGGGGAGCTTTCCATGGCGCAAGCAAGCAGGCAGCTCTGTGGCTTGCATGCCGTGTCGTGGTATCGAGCGCTCCCGGTGTCGATCGGCGGGGACAGCCGGATACAGAGCATGTTCGTCGGTTCAACCGAGTTTGTGAGGCTGACAGTTGGTCCCACCTCCCTTTATCCTCTTCTCTTCTCTGCAACTTCAATTCTCCTACCAAACTTGATCCAAACATTCTAGATTTTCGTGGGGAGGCTCAAATAAATATCTGGAACTTGATTCTGAAATTGGATTTCGAATTTGGTCAAGTTTCACTTGAATTTCAAATTTAAATTTGAATTTGGATGAAATTCAATGGGACCACTGAGTTAAATAGCAATTGAGCTTCAAAAATTTTGAAACTTTGTGGATAGGTCAAGCAAGTTATGCTGACCGTGACGGTGTGTTTAAATCCTGATGTTCAACCACGTAGAACAGAATTCAAAATTTGAACTCTAAATATGGCTTGAATTTGCTAAGCGTCTCAAATAAAATAGCAAATGGAATTAAAAAATCTTGAAACTTGGCAGGATGTCTATTTGGAGTATTATGAGGCCAGGTAAAAATTTATGGCCTCAGATTTGAATATTTTGGCAGGGCCTAATTGTACAGTGCTATATTCAAATGAATTTGAATATATTTTGTACTGCATAGTAATTTGCCCTAGAAATTTTTATTCAACAAATTCCAAAACTTGTAGAAAGGTCACTTAAATTATCCTAAGGTCATTGGTGAAGTTCATCCCTTATGTTAATAAAATTTAAGAATGGGTGGAAGAAAAATTCTTAATGAACTCAAGTTCAAATGCACAACCACATTTGATCTCCACTATGGTTGAAAACAAACAGATAGTTGAACTTCATATTAAGGGAAAAACTGGGATTTTACACTCTTGATCACATACGTGGGCTGCCTAAGCTTAAAGGGGACAAAGAAAATGTGTGCTCTTCTTGTAGACATGCTAAGATGGTTGCACGTTCACATACTCCTCTCACAATGATCATGACAATTGAACCGTGTCAACTTTTGCACCTTGACACCGTAGGACATTCACGTGTTCAATCCTTCAGAGGTAAATGGTATGTTCTTGTTATTGTTGATGATTATTCTAGATACTCTTGGGTTTAATTTATGGCATCTAAGAATGAAGCTTTTAGTCACCTTAGAACTTTATTTCTTAGATTATAAATTGATCACCGAGGATCTTTAAAAGCAATTAGAAGTGATAACGGAACCGAATTCAAAAATCAATCTTTTTATCACTTTTGTGCTAAAAATGGAATAGATTATCAATTTCTTCACCATATGTTCCTCAACAAAACGGTGTTGTAGAAAGAAAGAACAGAACCTTAGTTGAGATGGCCAGGACTATGCTTGATGAATATCAAACTCCTAGGAAATTTTGGGCTGATGCGATTGCAACCGCCTGTTATATGTCAAATCGTGTTTACTTGTGCGCTAAGCTAGGTAAAACACCATATGAGCTCCGGTCTGGACATAGGCCTAGTGTTACAGATTTTCGGGTCTTTGGTTGCAAATGCTCTGTTAAGAAACATGGTAATCTTGATAAATTTCAACCTAGATTCATTGATGGCATGTTTCTTGGTTATCCATCTCATAGTAGAGGCTACCACTTGTGCTTTTACTTGACACTGACAAAATTGTGCAGACTTGTCAAGTGACTTTTGATGAATCTAGCACAGGTACTAGCTCAAACATTGCAGGTACGGATCCATATCTGCAGGGGGAGAGCATTTTCGTTGATGACGAGGAAGAAGTGGTGCCGCTGCCCGAAAATTCAGTAGCTAATGATATTGTTCCAGCTCCTGATTTTGATTCATATCCAGCACCGATGACCACCATTGCTGGTCCAGAACCTCCTCAAGTCACAAGCTCATCAATTTGTGATGAACATGAAGAAGAAGAAGCTGGTGAAGTGTCCACTCCCCTCTAGGTTCTCAAAAGTCATCCTCCACAACAAATTATTGGAAGCTTGCACGAACGAGTCACATGGTCCAGGTTTTGTGATCCAAACTCTCATGTTCATTCTGCTTTTGTTGCTTCTTTTGAACCCAAAGATATATCACACGCACTCACTAATGAATCTTGGATTATTGCCATGCAAGAAGAGTTAGAAAATTTTGTAAGAAATAATGTTTGGAAACTTGTACCTCCACCTCAAGGTCACACTTTAATTGGAACTAAATGGGTGTTTAAAAATAAACAAAGTGAGGATGGGGTTGTGGTTAGGAATAAGGCTAGGTTGGTTGCTCAAGGTTTCACTCAAGTTGAAGGTCTAGATTTTGATGAAACTTTTGCTCCTGGTGCTAGATTAGAAGCCATGAGAATTTTGTTAGCTTTTGCTGCATCTAAAGGTTTTAAGCTATATCAAATGGATGTTAAAAGTGCTTTTTTTAATGGCTACATAGATGAGGAGGTTTATATCAAATAACCATCGGGTTTTAAAAATCTAGATTTTCCTAATCATGTTTACAAACTGTCCAAAGCCTTGTACGGTCTCAAACAAGCCCCTAGAGCATGGTATGATAGGTTAAAAACATTCTTACATGAAAAGGGGTTTACCATGGGCAAGGTTTATAAAACTCTTTTTGTGCTTAAGCATGGCAATGACTCATAATTCGTTCAAGTGTATGTGGATGATATTATCTTTGGTTGTGGTTCTCATGATCTTGTGTCCAAGTATTCAGCTATGATAAGTCCAAAATTTGAAATGGGTATGATGGAAGAACTCACGTACTTTTTGGGAGTGCGAATCAAGCAAACCAAGGAGGGTACCTTTGTGCATCAAACGAAGTCTACAAAAGACCTCCTATGGCGCTTCAACAGGGACAAAAGAAAGCCTCTTCAGACACCAATGGCAACAGCAACAACACTTGAACTTGATGAAGATGGTGAACCCGTGGATCAAAAAGAATATAGGAGCATGATCGGACCACTTTTGTACCTCACGGCATCAAGACTGGACGTACAATTCAGTGTATGTCTTTGTGCACGGTTTCAACCCTCCCCACGTGCTTCACATCATCAAGCCCTCAAAAGGATTCTCAGGAACTTACATGGAACTCAAGAATTTGACATTTTTCTTCATTCTTCCTCAACTGTTACTTTGAAAGCTTTTTCCGATGCTGGTTTCTGGGATTGTAGGATTGATAGGAAAGTACTTTGGGTGCTTGTCATTTTCTTGGTAATTCACTCGTTACTTGGTCCTCTAGAAAACAAAACTCAGTTGCACAATCCACAGCTAAATCTGAATATGTAGCCGCTCCTAGTGCTTGCTCACAAATTCTTTGGATTGTTCAAACACTTAAGGACTATGGGGTTGATCTAGATAGTGTTCCATTGTTTTGTGATAACATTACTGCCATTTGCATTGCTAAAAACCCCATGTAACATTCTACAACTAAGCACATTGACATTAGGTATCACTTTCTCCATGATAATGTTAAAAAAGGAAACGTTGTGCTTCACCATGTAGATACCGAACAACAATTGGCTGACATTTTTACAAAACCTTTTGATTTCACTCGTTTTTGTTTTATTCGTAGTGAAATAGGGGTTATTCATCCTCATGGCTTACATTGAGGGGGAGTTTTGAAACTTGGGTAGTCTATGTGTGAATCTGAACTTAAAATAATATGAGCATAGTAATTCATACATACATGACTTTGTGATTCCTTTTACATGCTGAAAGTTCTTACTACATTACTCATGTTATACATTTTGTAGTTTGTGCCATGACTAGTAATTGGAGTAATTACTTACACTAAATCTGGTCATGATGGAACTTTCTTGCTGTTTTGAACTTGTTGCATGATCACAAGTGCTTTTAATCATAAACATTTAATTGAATCAACTCACATGTTGAGTTTTTATGATCAAATAAAAATGAGAAAAGATCAAGAGAATATGCAGGCATCGCACTTATTCTTTTGAGATGGCTTATCATTGCACTTAGATATGAACTTGGAAGAAGTTGTGTATGACTAAAACCATGTACTTAAGCTTCTGATTGTCAAATTACATAGGCTTGGCTTGGTTGGTTAGAATAAGGCAGATGCGCATATAATCTCTTGCAAATATCATATGATCTAAATTTGTGCTTTGAAAAATAATAAAATGCAGCAACATGTGTCATGCTTTCAGATTTTGAAATAGTTAAGTTTGTGAGATCATGACTTGCTTAAATTGAAAATTACATTTGATCCCTAGCATGACTTACACTACTTTATGTATCTCATTGGTGTGATAGTGTAAGTTACTTGATAGTATGACTTGGATGAGCTTTGTTTTATATGTATATGTTATAATATGCTCATGACAATTAAAATTTCTCTTTTCAACCTTGCTGAATACATTGTTAAAGGGGGAGAGATAATATGGTGAATTTTTAAAGATAAGTATGCAAGGGGGAGGAATATGTATAGGGGCAGAAATTTTTTTCTATCTCATTTGATTTTCAAAAAGGGGGAGAAATTGTTCTCAAAACTTTTCATGCCAATGTTCGGATTTTAAATGGTGTTGCCAATGCATTCATCAAGGGGGAGATTGTGAGACCTATGTGTGCTGAATACATTGGCTTTGACAATAAAAGTTTTGAATGTTGCCATAACATTTTTTTAGCAAGGTCCGACTTTAGCTCTGACATGTCTTTGATAGCACCGGCATGTCTTTGGTAAGCTCGGCGCAAGGTTGTACTAGCTTTGGTAAGCTCCGGCTCAAGCTCCGGTTAGCTTTGGTCAGATTCGAAGCTTGATCGCAATGTTCCTGTTTTTACCGTGAATTGTTTCGAATTTGCTTTACATTGTTGGAAAGATTGCTTAGTATTAATTTGCTAAGTTTTTGGTGCATTTTGGTTGATATGGTTGATATCATTTTGCTATGGTATCCAACATGCTTATGTGAAGTGCTCACACAAGGTGTTGTGTTCGGAACTAATTTGAGTCATGTCGTGGACTTGGGATCGTACGGATTGGTTGTTTATTCATGTGCAGGTGTTGCTTGAGTTCATGACATGGCTGGTGACGGGATCAATTGAACTAGTCTTAGGGAGAACACAAGGTTCAACAACCAAATTCAGGAGGAATTGTGGTTGAGTTGATCGGGAGGTCGCGCAACATGTATGAATCAACAACAATGCATATGAAGGTATCGTAGACGTCGTTGGAAGATGTTTGCACATATGCAAGGAGTGTATAGACGTGGCTACATAGTTTCGAGGCATGATGAAGAGATGTGGACATAAAGAATTGGTCGGAAAGGTCCAACCGACTAGGTTATGTACTTAGATTGCGGCTGAGTCGGGTTTCACTCAAATATGGAAAGATTTGAGTTGGCTATGATAGGATTTCGTGTGGGTCAAAAATTTGAGTTGTTTTAGGAATGTGGGATAGATTCCTAAGGTGTTTTGAAGTCTTAATATTGCTTCTATCTGAGTATAGAAGAGTCTTGAGCAGTTATGGAAAGTTACGATTCGTGAATTGAGTAGGATTAGAGTCCTAGTTAGGTTTGGGTTGGCCTAAGGCTGGTTATATAAGCAAGGGAGGCCAGAGCTTGTGGTGCACGACTTTGGAGCTGTTCCTCTTGTGTTCTATTGAATAAAATTCATAGCTGAAAGGAACTTTTGTTCCTTGTTCGTCCGACTTGTTCCAGACAAGTTTTTCTTGTCGAGTTTTCTGCACAGCACTACCTTTCTTCGTTGGGTTTATCATAACTCGAGTTTTACAAATCCAATTGGTGTTATTATTTTTGTGTTGTCTTTACAACTTGACTATCTACCATATGTCAAAACTTCACAGTCATTGGATTTGTGGTTTTTGATCGACACGAGTTTCTTTGCAGTATTACAGATTTGTTTTTACTCGGTAGGACAGATTCACCTTTGTTTGATCTTTCGATCTTAACTTTAGTTTCTCTAGACAGATTTGAGTGATTCTTGTTGTGTCGTCTTGGTGAATTGATTCTCTCTGATATCTATAACTTTAGTCACGGTGACACACATTTAGATTAGTCTCACACATGATTTATTTAACAGATCATTTTTCTGCCGAGTGGTGTTTTTGTTGCTTCCGCTGAAAAGTTTAATCTACCATTCACCCCCCCTCTGGTATTTTTACACGTGCTCTTCGATCCTACAGGCAGTTTACCTACCACACTAATGAAGAATATTATCCTGTCATTAATAGAGATAACAAACTATGTTTGACAGGAAGGATGTTCCCTCGAGGGTACGAGTATAGAATGTGTACCACCATCTAATAAGCACACAGTCTCACTACGTACGTGGTTCATCAAATTATTCGATTGCATGCTGCCATGTATGTAGTATATTTTCTAACATGCATGCGATGTACTCGTCGTTTGAAGAAACCTCAGCCGTAGGCCCTAGCCGCTACGTGTTCTGATTTTAGGAACAAATGAACACACTTGTGAAAACACGTACGCCAAATCCGATCCTCAACATCATCCAATTAACATGATCCTCAACAAGGCGGTGCAAAAATCCTCATCATGTGATCAAACATGCTTGATCGCGAGTCTCTTGCACATGCATTATATTCATGTCCACCATCTTATATGACCACCACAATTATCATCGGTTCAATATGGACTCTTCGTCGACAACGGTCGGATCCTTCAAAAAAAAAGATATGGACTCTCAGTCGATTTCCACGCGCGTTCACGTCAATCTTCTGCACCTTGTTGAAATAGTTCCACAAAATGTTATGAACTCCGTGGGATGAACCTACAAAGTATGCCAGGTGGGCCATTGCATACCCTGGGCCCTTTGCGTGTCAAATTAAAAAACTGGCCGATGGGACGTGTCGAGCCGTTGCGATAACCGAGAGGAGGCAAACTGCGGTTTGGAGTAACTCCGACCGTTGATTCAAAAGCACAGTTTTCGAGGCATTTGATCATCTCCACTCGCGCACTTATAAGACGACCCGCTATAAAGGCACACCATCCTCTTCTTCTCCACCGCACCTCTCCATCAATCTCAGCCTCCAAACTTCTCTTGTTGCTTCTCTGCCGCACCACTGTCGACCACCTCTCGCTCTTTCTCCGCACCTCCGTCGCCACACAAATGGGTAGCCCTGCATGGAAGTGCTCCAGGCCATCGACTTCCTCCGAACCTCCTTCTCCATTTCCATCACCGCCAATGCCGGTGGAACTAGAGGTAGCGCCCTCACCTCCTCCTCCCCCGTCTCCGCCCGCGGTGTCCGCACCTATTCCGCCCGACTATGTTGAGACTGTCCACCTCTTCAAGGATCGCATCACCAAACTCAAGGGCAACTTAAGGAGGTCACCCGCGACCTGTCCGCCGCCAACGTGGAAGCAAGAGCGCTCGAGACAATGGCAATAAATGTATTTGACAATACATCTCGCTCCTATCACTGTCTGGGACTTGGGATCCTTCCCCACCACAACAGCATGGACTCCGTCGGCTACTACGTCTTCGAGTTAGGCTTTGTGGCCTCTCGTCTCAACTTCATCTACGAGACGATCAGTAAGGAGTCTAAGGTGGAGTTTCGCGAGCAACTGGTGAACGTCGTCTGCCACAAGTCCGGTCTGGTGTTGGAGGAGGTGCCGCCGACGGTTGCAGTAGAGGCGTCTTTGATGGATGTGGAGGCGGCTGCAGAGGAGGTGGACAGTCCTCCTCCGAGTAGAGTAGGATTAGTAGTAGTTTTTTCATTTATTTTCTATGTGTTTTTTTCTTGTATATATGTGTTGTTTTTATGTTAACGAAAAATGTCTTTTATGTTCATGAACAATGTGTCTACAGTATGCGATAACGAAAAACTCCTTTTATCAAAAAACATCGAGTATGGAAAATTAACACATTAGTGATATTATATCTAATAAATATTAAACACATGAGGACGTAGTATTATATTTCAAAAATTTACGAAAATAAAAGCTAGATCGTGTAACTATATATCGCATACGGATGATGCAAATACTAATTAATTTTATTTCTTTTCTCTTAAACAACTAACATCGTGGGGCCCTCCCTGGCGTGGCCTTATGCGGTCGCCTCTCCCACCTAGGCCTAGAGCCGGGCCTGCTTTTAAGACCATCCGCAGTTGTTTCCATAAAACTTACTCTATCCTTCTATACTTCCAGTATATCCTCTATACTCCCAGCATTTCACTCTGGACACTTACTCTATATTTCTAGTAATCTACTCTATATTTACAGTCCAGTAAGCTTTACAGTGAACCAATATGGATGGTCTAACCACTGGGTGCGAGAATCGAATTCTCTGCGCCAGGGCCGCTCAGCCGTCTCTATGCGACCCTGCCCAGATGGTTGCCATGTACGTTCACGCCCCGAATCTTACATCCATACAGCCAAGGGCACACTGCACGGTTCCCGCGACCGTGCCACCCTGCCCTGATGATTGCCACGTATGCCAACGCCTCGAATCTTGTAGCACGCACGGGCACAACGCAACAGTCGGACAATCGATGAACGTCGTTTCAAACTGTGAAGCAAGCCATGCATAGAAAAAGGTGACATACTGTTAGAATTAATGATGAACTAGTGAGCGAACTATAACAGAGGAAACAAAAAACACTCTCGGTTGATAGGTAACAAGGCCAACAATGAACACTGCTTTTATATTATGCGTACTGTCATTTCAACAAATGAGTACAACACCTTTTATAGGCTTGGAGCACACAAACTCCACGTCCGAGATTTGCTTAGTGACCCGAATGACTTGGCGCTTGGAGTGCACAATCCATCATTCTCACGAGCACGATGCGGCCAAAAAGATCTGTGCTTGGTTGCTTGTTTTGGATTGGATTGACTTGGATTGGATGGTCCAGTCATGTCTTATCAGGGCGATCCAAGTTTGAGGAATATTCCTCGCAGATGCTGGATGATGTGGTCCAGGAAATTTGATTGGATGAGTCCATCCACCATATGTAATTATGCTTCTTAGTAATGTAATTAGTGATAATTAACTTGTTTATTGTCGATTAAAAATTACAATTATTATATTAACATTAATATTTGCTTGTAATATAAAAATTATTATATAAATAATTAATATTATGAAATTATCAGATTAGATGATTCAATCCACCCAAGTTTCATCCAACCTACCAAACAAAAAATTGGATCGTCCAGTCCATCCAACCGAACATTAGTTTGGATGACCCATTACATAAACAAATGGATGATCCTATCCAATTCAACTTCGACGTCAAACCAAACGCAATTGACTGAGCATTTTGTCACATGTCAATAGTGTATGCACATGCACGACCCCAACACCGGTTTTAGGGTGCATCGTGGACTAACCACATGACCCATCCAAACACTCACGTAATTAGCATACACCTGCAAGAGAAACTACCTGGCCGCATCTTCGCGTACGAACGGCAACGCCATTCAACTTACTTTTTACTAAATACAAAGTATTTTCCTTGTCTATGAGCCAAACAAGCATTTTGATGCCACAACTAACAATCAGCACGAGACCACTCTTGTGCTCGCACTCACGAACACAACCTGAACTCATCAGGTGTTCATTAGCCCAGCAAGTCAGGATTAGCACTAAAACGGACAACACGACAATAATAATTGGTGTTGAGAGTTGCAAACGTCTTCGTGACCCTCGGTCGAGAAAACTGCCACCATGCAAAGAGCGCTACAGCCTCACCTAGCGTAAACTCCGTGCTTGGAAACGGCAAACGCCCCTTGATGTTGCGGATTGAGTATGAGCGTGACACAGGAGATCAAACTCGTGAGTGCATCTTGAAGACGAAGTGATTATGCAGACTTAGGTTGAGGAAACAAGTGCTCTTGATGGAGCACACGTTAGAAGAGAGAGACTATAAAATCCGAGCTTCTACTTAATGTGGAGTTCAGTTACAAGTTTGTTTTCAACCATAGTAAAGATCAATTATGGTTGTACACATTTACGTGATATCATCAAGAATGTTCCTTTCCCTCACACTTAAAATTTTATTAACATAAGGGATGGACTTCACCAATGACACTAGGATAATTCAAGTGACCTTCCTGCAAATTTTGGATTTTATTGAATGGATTTTGCTAGGGCAAAACACTATGGAGTACTAATTATATTCAAATTAATTTGAATATAGCACTGTACTTTCAGGCCCTGTCAAAATATTCAAAACTGAGGCTATACATTTTTCCATGGCTTCATAATATTCCAAATAGCCCTCCTTCAAAGTTTCAAAATTTTTGAATTCTATTTCCTATTTTATTTGAGACGCTTAGCAAACACAAGCCATATTTAAATTCAAATTTTAAATTCTGTTCAAACTTATTTGAACATAAAATTGAACACACCATCATGATCAGCATGACTAGCTTGACTTATCCATGAAGTTTCACAATTTTTGAAACTCAATTGCTATTTAATTCAACGGCTCCATTGAATTGAATTCAAATTCAAATATGAATTTTAACTGAAACTTGATCAATTTGAAGTTTTGATTTCAGAATAAAATTCCAGATATTTATTTGAGCCTCTCCACAAAAATATAAGATTTTTGGATCAAGTTTGGTAGGGGAATTGAAGTTCCAAAGAGGATAGGCTTAAGAGGCTGTGGGGACCCACTGTCCAGTGACTCAAACTCGTCCCTCTCTGCCTATTTATACTCCCCGGTAACCAGCGTCGGGTTCCCGTTCGGTTTTTACTCCCCATGCCGCATTTCTGCCCCGCTCGCGCGCCGCCGACCTTCCCTCGGGATTCTGATGATAACTTGCCGTCTAGCCAAGGATCGATCATGAGTTCTTTACCAAACTTGTTCACAACTTGCTTGTGCACCCTCTCAATCTTGTGGTTCGGCGTTTTCTCAACCGGTTGCGCGGTATTCCACAGTTTTCCAACGACCGCTGGTGAAGCCGCCAGGAACCGCCTCTGTCCACCATCGACAAGCCGGGGGAAGCCTCTACAGGCCCCTAATTATAAAAGAAAAAGGTGTATAACCGCTCCTTACGCATGCTCACCATGTTTCAATCCATGCCATGCCTTGTAGCATTCTTATTTCTATTTTCCCTGATGATAGTTCACACCTATGTCTCTAGGATAGGGATTTAATTCGTTTTCTACGTCTCATAAATTTTGGCAATAGTTAAGGGATAGTTTACATATCTCCCTATGAACACTCCGGATCAAAAATATTTTAAAACAATCGAGTGTTGACCGAGATAGCCGAGTTTTGGTCGCCGCCGGTGAAGAAGCCACGATTCACCGTCGAACTCATCATTGCCGACAATTCCACGGCATTTGCACCTCCAAATCATCATCCTCATGCTCCCAGGAATGTTTCTAGCTTACCCCCGAGCCTTTTTTGCAATCCACATGCTTTTCTGACGAAAGCCAAAATCCTAGCTCCTTCACCGTCGTCGCACCGCCATTTCCGGCAATCGCCGCCGCAATTGGACCTCAACATCGTGTTGTGTGGTCGATTTTATGGCTAGGTGGTCAAGGCCAAGTCAAATGGACGTTGACGCAGCTATCGCGGCGAGCTCGCCGGCGCAGCGCCGCCGCGGCCGAGCGGTGCGTCACGAGGTAGACGAAGGCCTATGGGCCCCGCCTGTCAGTGACGCTGTCCACCGCGCGGGATCAGCTGCGGCTCTGGATCCGTTGCGGCTGCACAGGTTACCCCGTGGCCCCCGGTGCATCCCAGCTGCGATAGGTTGATTTAAAACCAGTGGGCCCGGCTGCTTTATTTAAATGTTTCCCTTTGGAAAATAATTCCAGAATTCAACAAAATTCTAAAAATCATTACTCCTAGTAGAATTGCTCGAAATTTTCCAATTAAATTCTGGTAGACTCATCTCAATCACTACTTTGCAGTGATGCAATTTATTGGACATGAAACTCCCATAATTTTTATAATTAATTCCGTTGATCTAACTAATTGGTAAATTAATTGATCTTGTTCTCTTAATTGGAAAATTCCCAATTTTGGTCAGAACACTCTTATTAAAACATTTGATATCCAGTAAAAATTTCAAGTTCATTGGACTTCAATTACTGCGTTGATCAGTGTTCCAAATCTCTATGTAGTTAAAATTTGAGAAAAATGCAAAATCAATTTCAGCTGTTTCCCCAAACTTGTGAAATCAGTTTCTCCCTGTAGGAAGCTTAGAAAATTGTGAAATTTTTTTCCTAGAATAAGTGAGACCATCTATACATGGTACAACTACTGGTAGCCATGATAGACCTCCAGAATTGGAACCAAAATTCAGAGAAAGTTTATAATTGAAGGAATTTTAGGGACAACCAATTTTCTTGATCATCTCCTGTTCTCTGCAAGAGTCTCCATTATGGTCCCTAGTATCTACCATAAATGTTCCAAAGCCAATTAAGATCAAAATCTTATTTGTTTCATAAGATATTAGCTTGTGACCTTAAACATATTATTTTTTTTCAAAGTCATTCATATATAGTATATGCATAATGTGTAATAAATAAAGTCGAGGAGCAGCCGGAAGCTTTGTAAGTCCAGCTGCCGGAAACTAACATAGACTCGGACTCGCATTCAGGCAAGCCCCGGTTTGCATTTAAGTTCCTCGTAGTGTTTTTACAGTTTCCATTCACCTTAAGTTTTCAGATGTTTGTCCATTACGTTTAAGGTGTTTGACATCCACTTGCATAACCAAATAACCCAGGGAGTAGTTAGAATAGCTCGTAGACTCGTGTAGTAATTGCCATGCTTATATTCAGGGATCCGATAGAAGTCGAGTAGTTGGAATCTACTCGCGAGATAGGATTTTATCACACGAGATTAATTGGATCAAGAAATGTTTTATAAATATGAAATTGAGACCGCTCAGAGATGAGTAGGAAGTGACAAGAGGTGGTCTTGGTCGTATAGCTCTGACCGTGTTTTTTAAGGCCCGTGCCGTGTGTGGTCCTATTGGACAAGCTTGAATTGTACCGGTGACATACTAGAGAAATAGGCTCCAGCAAACTGACGTAGCATGATACTGCTTTGTCGAGGCATACTGTGAGACCTATGTGTTCTAAATACATTGGCTATGACAATAAACGTTTTGAATGTTGCCATAACATCTTTTTAGAAAGGTCCGACTTTAGCTCCGGCATGTCTTAGCTCTGGCATGTCTTTGATAGCTCTGGCATGTCTTTGTTAAGCTTCTATATATTTTTGCTAGGTTTGACTTATGTTGGTTAGCTCGGACATGTTTTTCTAGCTCCGGCGCTAGGTTGGACTAGCTTTGGTATGCTCCAGCTCAAGCTCCGATTAGTTTTGGCAAGATTCAGAGCCGTTTTGCAATGTTCCTACTTTTAATGCGAAATGTTTCGAACTTGCTTTACATTGTTGGAAAGATTGCTTAGTATTCATTTGCTAAGTGTTGAGTGTGTTTTGGTTGATGTGGTTGATGTCATTTTGCTATGGTTTGCATCATGCTTATGTGAGGTGCTGACGTAAGATGTAGTAGTTTTGGAACTAACGAGACTCATGTCGAGGACTTGTGCTCGGAAGTATTGGTTGTTTGTTCATGTGTAGGTGTTTCTTGAGTTAAAGGCATGGTTGGTGACGGGATCCATTGAACCAGTCTTATGGAGAAGATTAGGTTTAACAACCAAGTTTGAGAGGAATTGTGGTTGAGTTGATCGGGAGGTCGCGCAGCATGTTTGAATCAAGGACAATGCATATGAAGGTATCATGGACGTCGTTGGAAGATTTTTGCATGTGTTCAAGGAGTGCATGGACGTGGCTTCATGGTTTCAAGGCGTGATGAAGGGATGTGGACGTAAAAATTGGTTGGAAAGGTCAAACCGACTAGGTTATGGACACACGCTGCAGCTGAGTCAGTTTTACTCAAATATGAAATGTTTTGAGTTGGTTATTATAGGATTTCGTGTGGGTTACGAATTTGAGTTGTTTTAGGAATGTGGGATACGTTCCTAAGGTGTTTGGAAGTCTTATGATTGCTTCTATCTGCGTATAGAAGAGTCTCAAGCAGTTGTGGAAAGTTTCGATTTGTGAACCGAGTAGGATTAGAGTCCTAATTAGTTTTGGGTTGGCCTAATGGCTGGTTATATAAGCAAGGGAGGCCAGAGCTCGTGGTAGACAACTTTGGGGCTGTTCCTCTTGTGTTCTATTGAATAAAGATCGTAGTCTAAAGGAACTTTTATGCCTTGTTCGTCCGACTTGTTCCAGACAAGTTTTTCTTGTCGAGTTTTCTGCACAGCAGTACCTTTCTTTGGTGCTTTTATCATAACATCGGTTTTACAGATCCAATTGACGTGATTCTTTTTGGGTTGTCTTCACAGCTTGATTTTATATCATCTATCAAAATTTCACGGTGATTGGATTTGCGATTTTTGATCTACACAAGTTTCTTTGCAGTATTGCAGATCTGTTTTTTACTCGGTAGAACATATTGACCTTTGTTTGATCTTTTAATCGTAACATGAGTTTCTCTCGATAGATTTGAGTGATTCTTGTTGTGTCGTATTCGTGACTTGATTCTCTCTGATATCTATAACTTTTTTCATGAGGAAACACGTTTGGATTAGTCTCAGACACGATTTCTTCAACAGATAGTTTTTTTGCCAAAGGGGTTGGGATTTAATTGTTTCTGCTGCGTAAGATTTTTTTAATCTACCATTCACCCCCCTCTGTTAGCGTTTCGCGTGCTCTTCGATCCTACACATACCGTTCCATTTTATAGGTGTAGGTTGAGGGCAGTGAGGTGTAAATCAGCTGGTGGGCCCGTCAGTGTACGCCCCACGCAGGTACCTCCTGCTCGTGACGGATCGACCGGTTCGACATTCTAGTGTTTGGTGAAAGGTGGCCATATACGACTAGTACTGAAATTCTATGTAGGTAATGTTGTAAGTACTCGCTGGCATTTCCGAAAGTGCGTATGTGTCGTGTTGTCCGGGTGTGTCTTGATTGCAATCACCGTCCCTCACGGTAATAGAGTACCACTTGTTCACAGTGTCGTGATGTAGTAAATACTGATGAAGCCAGGATAATATGTTGTATTGAATTATAATTGTTTTGCAACCTTGTATGGCTTAGAGATAGCACAATTAAAAGTTTACAGTTTCCCCATACTTTACATGTGATAGCATTATGTGCTTTGGGCATGTCATATCATCGGCAAAGCGTTTCTTGTTTGATTGTGAGTCTATGATGTGTCGTGCCTAAGAATGTCATGTGCTACTTAAAACATGATTTTAAGGATCCATTTGTAGGCGTGTCCCTTATGCTATTCCTTACCTATGCTTAGTAGTCACCCCTGCATATGTCTAGTGAGACGGGTTAGTCTTGCTAAGCCTTAAGCTCACGTTTGCAGTTAACAAGTTTTTGCAGATTTTTCGACTGATGACGGGTTTGATGACGAGGCTGCACCCCCTCCAGGGTTTACAACTGAGTGGGAACCCTGCACGCCGCCATAAGTTTGGTGTTGCTAGTGCGAAGTATTCAGGGCATGGATGACTTTGCTTTTGCATAGCAAGTGCCGAGAGCATAGCTATGATGTATAGCTCTCTTTCCATTTCCCTTAGTATTGTAAAACTTCTGCTGTTTTTATAACTAAAGAATTGGTATTATAGTTTATTCTCGTTCTTTTCTTGTATATTGTTGGGTGTCGCATCGCACGACACCACCCAATGAGATCCTTGGATGTCGGGATTCTGGTTCCCATAGCATGGTATCAGAGCATCAGTGCTTGAAAAGTGCATATTTTCGAAAACTAAGGATTATATGAGTGAGGAATTAGCTATATGCCCATATTAGGGGTATTATTAGTATATGATATAAAGGTGGTAAACTAACTATGTGTTATTATATTCTGTAAGGATGCTCAAACGTCAGGTAAGAGGAAAGGTACGCCACAGCAAGCGGGTCAATTGTTGTAAGCTCACCATGTGAGAGGTAGCATGGAAGTATTTCCGTGGCTTGGCACGGGAATGTTAATAGGAGCCTTTGAAACTTTCCATGTTTATGAGAACATATGACACTCGGTACCCCAGCGTGCTTCAATGTTCGTGGGAGCCCCCGTCGGGTGGTGAATAACCCGATAGTATGCGTCTCTAGAAATATTCATGTTCTATGGGAGCATGCGAAACACGTATGCCGGAGCGTGTATAAGTCGGTTCGTGCGGGAGTCTTTGCTGCACAGACGTAGTACTGCCATGTACCTCGAGACATGACATCGCTCGAGGGCGGCTCACACCAGAGTCGTATGCATTTACTTTCATATATATTATTATTGGACTGTCTGTCGTGTTTCCCCGAACCACCCTTGTGGTGTGCAGGTGTGATAGGGGATTGTTTGTATTCTGCAGCACTAACTACGGTAGCAACCCATGTACAACACGTTTGCGAGTGAACGATACTAGGGCCACCTATAAACATATCCGGATATACCGATTAGAATTTTCTTTAGTGAGGTACGTAGTACCATCAGTATCGACTTTGATACTTGACCATCCCCAACGACATAATGGTTGCATTAAATTTTGGAAAGTCTGACTATCAGGTGCTGGTAGGGTCGAACTCCGCAAAATGAGTTTCGACTCGACAAAGTGTTAGAACCAAGATTCTTGATTTCAGGCAGAAGATTGCTCAACTTTGTCAGGTTGTAGTCTTGGTTAGTTTAAAAATAACTTAGGGGTATGCTATATGGATGGAAACATATTGAAGACCTATACAACTTTTATGTTGCCATCAAGGCAGAAATGCTTGATAATCTGTTGAAATTTGTGGTATGCTTAAACTGCTCCAGATGACCCTACAATCGCACCAGTCTCTGTATTTTTTCCATAACTCAATGTAGAAAAATCTTCTGCCTGATTGTGACAAATATCTGGAAAGGTTAGAAGGAGATCTACAGATTTTTTATCCATAGTTTTTCCTGATTCGAATCTGAGGCAATTCAAATTCCGAGTTCAAAACAGTGAACTGCAGGGCCGATGTTGAAAAACAGTCAGGTCATCTGTTAAGTTGGGATAGCTCTAGCTTTTAATCCAGAATAGTGACATGGTCACATATATACATTTATGGAAACTGAGGAAGTCCTCTATCAACTTCATGTTGCACTCATGGCCTGAATCTTGGTGTAACTGTGTTTAATTCCTATTGTCGCAAACTTGGTTCTGGCAGACCAGAACTTGAAACAGTTTCAACATGTTTTCGAATTTGTGCGTTATACTTGCATAACAAATGTTTCATGGCGGAACTCTTTTACTTCTGGATTGCTAACTTTATGTTATACAATGTTTATTTTGTCATTACCTCAATATATTGTTTTGATATACCTGTTTAAATTGTGGAAATAACAACATATACAGGAGAGGTTCTATCAAAATTTCAAGAAACCTTGGGTCAAATTTAAACCTGTATAGATTCTACTTCCTAGCTCCCATGGAGCTGTATGAGTACAATATGGAAAGGTTGTAAAGTGTACTACAACTTTTGTATTCAACCCAACATCTGGTTCTGAAGTTTCCTGTATGAAAATTTTGATTTTATACAGGAAGGTTAACTGGAACAGACTGTGATTACAACTCCAGTTTTAGAATTTTTCTTGAACTGTTGGAAGTTGGAAACCTTCTCATTGTTCAAGTATCTTTTCCACAGATGGCAGATTCAACGGTATACTTATCGAACGGATGGGTGTTCACAATGTGTGCTCTTCTGAATGGTTTTCCAGATTTGTTGATAGCGCTGCTTCAATGGTTCGGGTATCGAGACATACCGGACTATTGGGGCAAGGAGATCGAGGACGGAAGTGTGACAAGATGCACCATTTATGTCAATGTACCTGCTGGTCCATTGTATATTGGATGGGCTCCTTTCTCCATCCAGGTGCAAGGGATCCAGTTGGAAGACACGTGGTGTTATGTTGCGAGCATTGCTATTATGAGGTTTTGCAAGCTTCATTATCGTGCTATGGTGGGCACCCCGTTCGCGCTATTTCTAGTTGACGGTAGAGATGGTGAAGAGTGGGCGAGTCGAATGGTTGCAACATATGGCCATCACGAAGAGGTACCCAAAATAATCTTGTCGTCATATGCAGCATCGGCGTGTCAAGAGAGCCTTGCACAACATGTTATCATTGGAAGGTTGATGAGTGATCTGAAGCAAGCTTTGACTTGAGGTTTGAGTGGGCCAATGACTCACTTAGAGCCCCGATTGCTCCTCTCAATTGACGTTTAAACGTTAGGGAGAATCAGTGGCACTGAGCTGTTCAAGACCTATCAGAAGCTCGCCAGGAAGCGCAATGCACAGAATGCGCATTGGAGGTGAGTCAACTTGAGGTACAGCTGTTTGATCATCAATTGGGTACGGTAACTCAAGAACGCGATCAATCCAGGGAGGAGACTCAGAATTGGAAAGCCAGTTGTGAGCATGCACGAATGGAATTGGAAGACTATAAGATGTTTTTTCTATAGGCTGATGTTCAGTCATTAGTTGCAGCGACATCATCGGTGGAGGGTGAGGTAGCAAATCCTGCTCCAGCACCCGCACCTGTGGCACCAATTTTTGAGGATGGAGAGGAAGAAGAAGATTCTGAGGAACGCGAGTATGTCGAATAGGACATATCAGAGTAGGATGGGGCAGCACTCCTGCCATCACAGGACAACGTATAGTTTAGTAGTTGCCCGTGTTTATTTTGTGGCCATGTTTGTGTCATAGTATAAAAAGTAATGTCTATGTATAAGATGAAAAGGTGTGTATGACGTCTCATGGGGACCAAGTATGGTAGAGATGCGCTTCCGTAGTGGGAGTCCATCATTTTTGATATTACTACTCTAAACTTGGTCATGAGATAATATATCTTGTATAAAGTTTGTACTTTATCAATATATGTGAATGTTATGCACTTATTCCCTTGTAAATATTCGCACTACTGTAATATGAAATGGATGAAGGAAAAGCAAACATGTGCTGATTTTAAATCATATGGATGCAGAATGGTGTGTACGCGTTCGACGCCTAAAATGGGAGGTTCAAGTCGTGGTCGTGCGGACGAAACTCCGACCCAGGAGCCAGCTGCAACACTGCAGCAACAAGTTCCACCACCACCACCTCCTGAACTTTCGAGGAGTCTAGCGGAGGTTCTCACCGCAGTGCTCGGTTCACGCGACAAGCAAACTGAGTTGCTGCAGACTTTGGTTCAACATTCGTCCCATCAAGGAGGGCGACCAGATGGGGGTCCACGACAGCCTTCTCCAAGTTCATACTCGGACTTCATGTCAACGCACCCGCCGATCTTCATGGAGGCCAATGAACCATTGGAGGCAGACAACTGGCTCCGCTATATCGAAGGAAAGTTTGGTTTCCTGCGGATGACCGAACAACAGAAGACCCTGTTTGCGACACAACAGTTGCGGGGTTCTGCTAGGGCAATGTGGGCAAATTATCTTGCTGCACGACCAGCAGACTATGTCGTGAGCTAGGGAGAATTCCAGGAGGCGTTCCGCGCCTATCATATACCTCCCGGTATTATGAGGAGGAAGCTTCAAGAGTTCTTGCAGCTGAAGCAAGGAGGGAGGAGTGCTTACGAGTACGCCAAGGCATTCAACCACTTGGCCCAGTATGCTCAGGACCAAGTGAGTACTGAAGATCGGAAGCGTGAATGCTTCTATTGGGGTTTGAACCCCAAGATGAAGGACAAGCTTGCCTTGTTCAACAGCGGCAACTTCATCAACATTGTCAACGCCGCAATTGTACAGGAGGACGCTACTAGGGAGCTTTTCTCGGATGAGAAGAAAAGGAGTGCTCCGCAGAGCAGCAGAGGTGGTGCTCCTCAGAAGTACCGAATGGTGTATCGATCACCATCCGGCCAGAGGTGGCAGCTGCCATCACGTCCGCCAATGTTTCGTGGTCGCCAGTTCAACAACGCCGGCTTCCGACCGCGGCAGCAGCAAGGGATGATTCCGCATGCACTTCCACCTCCACCGCGTGCACCGGGATTCTGTCTTCCCTTCTATGCCAGTCAGGCCCCATACATGTGTTTCACGTGTGGTCGTACGGGACACTTCCCCAAGGACTGCCCGCAAAGCGGAGGACAGTCTTCGTACCAGGGGACAAACCAGACCCGCAACCAGCCCAAGAAGCCAGCCACCAGAACCGGCAACGTCCACCACCTCGCCATCGAGGACGTTCCGAAAGGCACACCCGTACTCACGGGTATGTTCTCTATTATTGGTCATCCTGTAGTCATCCTCTTTGACTCCAGGGCTTCACACAACTTTATTAGCATGTCTTATGTCATTTAATATTAGTTTCCTATCGTTTCCACAAAAACCCCATATATGATTTGTTCTCCTGGTGGGAGAGTAGTAGCAAATGAGATGGTCCATAGGGTACCTCTTAATATGGGTGGGAACATATACCCTACCTCTCTTATATCACTGGAGCATCAGAAGTTAGATGTCATCTTAAGGATGGCATGGTTGCAACACAATGGTGCTATTATTGACATCATTCCTCGGAGGATATATCTGAATTCTCCACTCCACCCTCCCCAAGCTCTCACTCTTGAGAGTAATATCCATGTGACTCCAACTACTTACAACACCGAGGCCTGTAAACTTAAGTACATTCCAGTGGTATGTGAGTATCCAGACGTATTTCCCGAAGATCTTCCTGGTATGCCACCAGAAAGAGATGTCGAGTTTAAGATTGAACTTGTACCGGGAACCGTGCCAATCTCGAGGAAGCCGTATAAGACGCCACCTAAGGAACTTGCAAAACTGAAAGAGCAACTGAAGGAACTTATGGAGAAGGGTTTCATTCGTCCAAGTTCTTCACCTTGGGGCTGTTCAACATTTTTCATGGAGAAGAAGGATAAGAAGTTGAGACTATATGTGGACTATTGTCCACTCAATGCTGTCATGATTAAGAATAAGTATCCACTACCACGCATCGATATTCTGTTCGATCAATGGCAGGGTGCTAAGGTATTTTCAAAGATGGATCATCATTTTGGATATCATCAGATCTGGATTCAACCAGAGGATAAACCTACGACGGCATTCTCGATGAGGTATGGATTGTATGAGTACCTTGTCATGTCCTTCATATTGACCAATGCACCGGCTCATTTCATGTATCTCATGAATTCGGTGTTCCTACCGGAATTGGACAAGTTTGTCGTGGTCTTCATCCATGACATCCTTGTGTATTCGAAATCCAAAGAAGAACATGCTCAACATTTGCACATCGTGCTTCAACGATTGCGAGAACACAAGCTATATGCCAAGTTCGGCAAATGTGAGTTCTGGATCAGCCAAGTGCTATTTTTAGAGCACATCATCTCTGCAGAGGGGACTGCAGTTGATCCAAGTAAGATTAAGCAAGTACTCAAATGGGAGTCTCCAAAGTCTGTACATGAAGTTCAAAGCTTCATGGTTTAGAAGGATATTATCGGAGGTTCATTCCAAGTTTCTCCAAGATAGCTAAACCAATGACGGAACTTCTGAAGAAAGGAAAGAAGTATGTATGGACAAAGGAATGTGAGGAAGGTTTTCAAGCATTAGTGAAACACCTCACAACACCGCCGTTATTAGAATAACCGGACATGACCAAGTCATTTGATGTGTATTATGATGCATCTGGGATTGGTTTGAGTTGTGTGTTGATGCAAGATAGAAGGTGGATCGCTTATGGACCACGGCAGCTTTGGAACCATGAGCAACAATATCCCACTCATGATCTTGAGCTCGTTGTTGTGGTACTTTCATTAAAGATGTGGAGACATTATCTATGTGGCAACCTAGTGCATCTCTACACCGATCACAAAATCTTGAAGTACATCTTCATCCAAAAGAACTTGAATATGGGACAGCGAAGATGGTTGGAATTGATCAAAGACTACGAGATTGAGATCCACTACCATCCTGGCAAGGCGAATGTAGTTGCAGATGCGCTGAGTCGCAAGTCCCATGTCAATATTCTTTCTATCACCTTGATAGTAGAAGAAGAGCCAACTCTATACTTGGTTCCATATGGGTCGCTCTACAATCTAGATCTTATTCCTACCATAAGGGAAGCTATTGTAGAGGCTCAGAAGAAAGACAAGGGCATATCACATATTCGCCAAAGAATGAAGAAGGGGGAGATGAAGTGTTTCCGATGTGATGATGATGGTACCATCTGGTTCAAAAACCGCATCGTGGTGCCCCGCAACGAGGAACTTCGGAAGAAGATATTGGACGAAGCTCATTTGTCCAAGTATTCAATTCATCCGGAAAGTAACAAATGTACCAAGACTTAAAGAAGAAATTTTGGTGGACTTGGATGAAGGGGGATATAGCGAAGTACGTATAAAAATGTGATATGTGTCAGCGAGTGAAAGCCGATCATCTAAGGCAGCCGGACAGCTTCAACCTTTGAGCATACCGGCCTGGAAATTGGAGGACATCAGCATGAATTTCATTGTTGGATTACCTCTCACCTTTCGCAAGCATGACTAATTTTGGGTGATAGTTGACCGACTCACCAAGTCGGCTCACTTTATTCCAGTAAATATCAATTATGTGGCACGACAATATGAGAGTTGTATATTGCCAGGATCCTGTGCATACACAGAGTACCCCGCACTATCATATCAGATCGTGGAACCTTGTTTGTTGCTCGGTTTTGGGAGCAGCTCACGCATCTTTGGGTACGAAATTGATACGAAGCACATCTTACCATCCTCAGACCAATGGTCAAACGGAGTGAGTAAACCAAGTGCTAGAGGATATGCTCCGCGCCTGTGCCATCCACCATGGTAAAAATTGGGATGATCATCTACCATTTGCAGAGTTTTCATACAGCAATGGTTATCAGGCTAGAATACAAATGGCACCATATGAATCTCTTTATGGCCGGAAGTGCCGCACACCTTTGAACTGGTGTGATTTGGTGAAGGAGTGATATATGGTATCAATATAGTAAATAAAGCCGAAGAACGAGTGCGAGTTATTCAAGCCAACCTCAAGGCTGCTCAATCTTGTCGAAAAAGCTATGCGGACAAACAGCGACGACCTCTTTACTTCGATGTCGGGGATCACGTTTATCTTCGTGTATCCCTAATGAAAGGGATTCATCGCTTTGAAGTAAAAGGGAAGCTAGCTCCACACTTCATTGGGCCGTTCGCAGTAATTGAACAATGCGGACCGGTGGCCTATCTGGTAGAGCTACCAGCGTCACTTTCAGGGGTCCACAATGTGTTTCACATTTCACAGTTGCGGAAATGTCTCAAGAGCCCAGCTGACGTCCTCCGTATGGAAGATTTGGAAGCTCACCAACCAGATCTTACTTACTCTGAGCATCCAATCCTGATAATCGATAAGAAGACTCGTAGCACAAGAATCCGCACCTTGCATTTCTACAAGGTCTTGTGGGGAAACCACACCATTGAAGAAGCAACGTGGGAAAGTGATTAATACCTTAGAACGAACTATCCGGACTTGTTAGCGGCATATGTTCATTAGATCTTTTACAGTTATTCTTCCTTTTGTAATCTCGGGACGAGATTCTTTTATGTGGGGAGGAATGTAAAATCCCAGCTTCTCCTTAATATAAAGTTCAGTTGCCAGTTTGTTTTCAACCATAGTAAAGATAATTTATGGTTGTACACATGAACTTTATATTATCAAGAATGTTCCTTTCCCTCATACTTAAAATTTTATTAACATAAGTGATGGACTTCACCAATGACCCTAGGATAATTCGAGTGATCTCTTGCAAATTTTGGATTTTATTGAATGGATTTTTCTAGGGCAAAACACTATGCAGTACAAATTATATTCAAATTAATTTGAATATAGCACTATACTTTTAGACCCTGTCAATATATTCAAATCTGAGGCTATACATTTTCCATGGCTTTATAATTTTCCAAATAGCCCTCCTTCAAAGTTTCAATATTTTTTAATTCCATTTGCTATTTTATTTGAGACACATAGGAAACTCGAGCCATATTTAAGTTCAAATTTTAAATTCTGTTCAAACTTATTTGAACATAAAATTTGAACACACCATCATGATCAGCATGACTTGCTTGACTTACCCACGAAGTTTCACAATTTTTGAAACTCAATTACTATTTAATTCAGTGGCTCCATTGAATTGAATTCAAATTCAAATTTTAATTTCAACTGAAACTTGATAATTTTGAAGTTTTGATTTCAGAATCAAATTTTAGATATTTATTTGAGCCTCTCCACAAAAATCTAAGATTTTTGGATCATGTTTTGCAGGGGAATTGAAGTTACAGAGAGGATAGGCTTAAGAGGTTGTGGGACCCAATGTCCAGTGACTCAAACTCGAGCTGCCCCTCTGTTTTCACGATGGTGCTCGGTGGTGACACCTCCCGGCATGCAAGCCACCTTCTTGCTTGCGCCGTGGCGAGCTCCCCTGTCCTTCTCTGCCTATTTATACCCCCTGGTCACCGGCGTCGAGTTCCCGTTCGGTTTTTACTCCCCACGCCACATTTCTGCCCCGCTCGCGCGCCGCCGACCTTCCCTCGGGATTCCGACGATAACTTTCCATCTAGCCAAGGATCAATTGTGAGTTCTTTATCAAACTTGTTCACAAACTGCTTGCACTCCTTCTCCATCTTGTGGTTCGGCGTTTTGTCAACCGGTTGTGCGGTATTCCGCAGTTTTTCGATGACCGCCGGTGAAGCCACCAAGAACGACCTCTGTCCACCGCCAACAGCCTGGAGGAAACCTCTACAAGCCTCAATTTATATAAGAGAAAGGTGTGTAATCGCGCCATACACATGCTCACCAAGTTTCAATCCATGCCATGCCTTGTAGCGTTCTTATTTCCATTTTTCCCGATGATAGTTCATACCTATGTCTCTAGATTAAGGATTTAATTCATTTTCTATGTCTAATAAATCTTGGAAATAGTTAAGGTATAATTTACCTATCTCCCTTCGAACACTCCGGATCGAAAAGATTTGAGAACCATCGAGTGTTGACCGAGATAGCCGAGTTTTGGTCGCCGCCGGTGAAGAAGCCGTGTTTCACCGTCGAACTCATCATTGCCGACCATTCCACAGCATTTGCACCTCCAAATCATCATCCTCATGCTCCCAGTAATGTTTCTAGCTTTTCCCCGAGCCTTTTTGCCATCCCCATGCGTTTCCGACGATAGCAGAAACCCTAGCTCCGCCGCCGTTGTCGCACCGCCATTTCCGGCCGTCGCCGCCGTGATTGGACCTCACCATCGTGTTGTGCGGTCGATTTTATGGCTAGGAGGTCAGGGCCGAGCCGAATGGAGGTCGACGCAGCTATCACGACGAGCTCGCCAGTGCAGTGCCGCCGCGGCCGAGCGGCGCGTCGTGAGGTAGACGAAGGCCTATGGGCCCCGCCTGTCAGCGACGCTGTCCACACGCAGGATCAGCTGCGGCTCTGGATCCTATGCGTCTTCACGGGTTAACTCCGTGGCCCCCGGTGCGGCCCAGCTGCGATTGGTTGATTTGAAATCAGTGGGTCCGGCTGCTTTATTTAAATGTTTCCCTTTGGAAAATAATTCCAAAATTCAACGAAACATCTAAAAATCATTACTCCTAGTAGAATTGCTAAAAAATTTCCAATTAAATTCTGGTAGACTCATCTCAATCTCTACTTTGCAGTGATGCCATTTATTGGACATGAAACCCCAATAATTTTTATAATTAATTCCTTTGAGCTAACTGCTTGGAAACTAATTACTCCTGTTCTGTTATCGGAAAATTCCCAATTTTGGTCAGAACACTCTTATTAACACACTTGATATCCAATAAAAATTTCAAGATCACCAGACATTAATTACTGGGTTGATCAGTGTTCCAAATCTCTATGTAGTTAAAAATTGAGAAAAAGCAAAATCAATTTCAGCTTTCTCCCCAAACTTTTAAAATCAGTTTCTCCCCGTAGGAAGCTTAGAAAATTGTGAAAATAATTTTCCTAGAATCACTAAGACGCCCTCTACATGGTACAACCACTGGTAGCCATGATAGACCTCCAGAATTGGAACCAAAATTCAGAGAAGGTTTACACTTGAAGGAATTTTAGGGACAACAAATTTCCTTGATCATCCCTTGTTCTTTGCAAGAGTCTCCATTATAGTCTCTAGTATCTACCATAAAGGTTCCAAAGCCAATTAAGATAACAATCTTATTTGTTTCACAAGGTATTAGCTTGTGACCTTACATATTATTTATTTTCAAACTCATTCATATATAGTATATATGCATAACATGTAGTAACTGAAGTCAAGGACCAGCCGGAAGATTTGAAATTCCAGCTGCCGGAAACAAACATAGACTCGGACTCGCATTCAGGCAAGCCCCGGTTTGCATTTAAGTTCCTCCTATTGTTTTTACAATTTTCATTCACCTTATGTTTTCAGATAATTGTGAATTACGTTTAAGGTGTTTGACATCCACTTGCATAACCAAATAACCCAGGGAGTGGTTAGAATAGCTCGCAGACTCGTGTAGTAACTTCCATGCTTATATTCAGGGATCCGATAGAAGTCGAGTAGTTGGAATCTACTCGCGAGATAGGATTTTATCACACGGGATGAATTGGATCAAGAAATGTTTTATAAATATGAAATTTAGACCGGCCAGAGATGAGTAGGAAGTGACAAGAGGTGGTCTTGGTCGTATAGATCTGACTGTGTCAATTAAGGCCGGTGTCGTGTGTGGCCCTGCTCGACAAGCTTGAATTTTACCGGCAACATACTGGAGAAATGGGCTCCAGCAAACTGACGTAGCTTGATACTGGTTTGTTGAGGCATACCGTTCGTTTTATAGGCGTAGGTTGAGGGCAGCGAGGTGTACATCAGCTGGTTGGCTTGTCAGTGTACCACCCACGCAGGGACCTCAGGCTCGTCACAGATCGACCGGTTCGGCATTCTAGTGTTTGGTGAAACGTGGCCATATACGACTAGTACTGAAGTGTTATGTAGGTACTGATGTAAGTACTCGCTGGCATTTCCGAAAGTGCATATGTGTCGTGTTGTCCGGTTGGGTCCTGATTGCAATCATCGTCCCTCGTGGTAATAGAGTACCACTTGTTCATCGTGTCGTGACATAGAAAATACTAAAGAAGTCAGGAGAATACGATGTATTGAATTATAATTGTTTTGCAACCTTTTATGGCTTAGAGATAGCACAATTAAAAGTTTACAGTTTCCCCATGCTTTACCTGTAATAGCGTTATGTGCTTTGGGCATGTCATATCATCGGCAAAGTGTTTCTTGTTTGATTGTGGAGTCTATGATGTGCCGTGCCTAAAGAATGTCATGTGCTACTTAAAATATGATTTTAAGGATCCACTTGTAGCCGTGTACCTTATGCTATTCCTTACCTATGCTTAGTAATCACCCCTGCATATGTCTAGTGAGACTGGTTAGTCTTGCTGAGCCTTAAGCTCATGTTTGTAGTTAACAAGTTTTTGTAGATTTTTCGACTGATCACGGGTTCGATGACGAGGGTGCACCGCCTCCAGGGTTTACAGCCTAGTGGGAACCCTGCACGCCGCCATAAGTTGGTTGTTGCATGTGTGAAGTATCCAGGGCATGGATGACTTTGCTTTTGCATAGCTAGTGCCGAGAGCGTAGCTATGATGTATAGTTCTCTTTCCTTTTCCCATATTATTGTAAAACTTTTGCTATGTTTATAACTAAAGACTTGGTATTGTAATTTATTCTCGTTTTTCTCTTGTATACTGTTGGGTGTCCAATCGCACGACACCACCCAATGAGATCCTTGGATGTCGAGATTCCGGTCCCCACTGAGACGATGAGCCAAGGATAAGAACGAACGGAACTACAACAATAAAGAATAGAATGGATAAGGCTTTTTCCTAGACTCTAGATTTGGTTCACTCATCGAGAAATTTATTTAGTTTCTATGGTATTTACAGTTTAATTAATACTCCCTCTTGGTTCGAAATATTTGTCACCAGGTAGCTCATTTTTGAACTAATCAATGACGAATATTTCAAACCAGGAGCAAGGCACTAATTTTATGTTGAACTAAAATATTTTCTAAACTCAAGCATGTAATATTATTTGTTTTCAATTAATGTGCCTTATTTGAATATACTCATGCGTTCTCTTAAACAAGCTAGCCAACATATATAATCCTTGCTTCCTGTAGCTCCCCAAATGAATTCCTCTAATCAATACATATTCAACACAACAAGGATTTAGTTTATATATCTAACATTTATTGTATTCCTTTATAGAAGAAATAAATGACAAAACATTCTAGCCAATGCCATGATGGAAAATTTGAATAACATTTGGATAAATAACACGCTGATAAAAAATTGATTGCACAGTCTAAATCATGAAAAATTATCAAAATTTATGATGTTATTTACTACTTGTGTATCAAATTATAAACTTTGTATTTTTTATTAAATTATTAACATGTTGTATATATTTTTCAAAGCGCGTACCCTTATATTATATCATAGACCCGCCATTATTTTGACATGAATGTTAGTTGTCATGCATATGCTATTCCCCAAACATGATCAACGAGCCTCAATCTATATATATGATGATCTTTCAACAAAAAGAGAAACACGTAACGTCGTCATCAAACATGATATTGAGGTCTTTCAAGTGCCTGTTACTTGTCCATGCTTGCTACGCTCCAACCATGATCAACGAGCCTCAAACATGACGATCTTTCAACAAAAAGAGACAACACGCGTAACGTCATAATATATGATCTTCGACATCTCTCTCACATGCATGTTAGTTGTCCATGCATGCTACGCCCCAAACATATGATCAACAAGCCTCACACTATATATATATATATATATATATATATATATATATATATATATATATATATATATATATATATATATATATATATATATATATATGACGATCATTCAACAAAAAGAGAAAACACACAACGTCATCAAACATGCATGATCGAGGTCTTTTGCGTGTCAGAATGAAAAACTTGATCGAGAGTTTGTGATATATATATTGTGTTAATGAATGAATGTGTGGTGTGTTCATCGTGTTCCTCAGGAATGACAATTCATAAGGAAGGATTTGATTATTTTTTGCACAAATGAATGATTTATTTACTAAGTGAATGTTCTCTAAGTTCAGTGATGTGTTGTCTCTAAGGAGGCGGATGAGGATTTAGATTTTCTTTTGTTGTTTTTCTTTTCTTGTGTGTGCTTGTACTTTTTCTTGTGTTTTGTGATGATATTTCAACTATATATGACGACCTTTCAACAAAAAGAGAAAACATGTAACATCATGAAACATGGTCAAGGTCTTTTGCGTGACAAACTGAAATACTGGAACATTGCATACCCTGGGCCCTTTGCATGTCAAACTTAAAAACTGGAACTGAAAAACTGAAACACCATGGGACGGACCTAAAAAGTATGCAAGGTGGGCCATTGATACCTTGGACCCTTTGCGTGTCAAATTAAAAAAATGGCATGTGAAGCCGAGATGGGACACGTTGAGCCGTTGCGATAACCTAGAGGAGGTAAAACGCGGTTTGGAGTAACTCTGACCCACCCACCAGTTCGAAAGCATAGTTTTTGAGGCGTACGATCATCTCCACTCTCACGCTTAGACAACGACCCGCTATAAAGGCACACAATCCGCTTGCGTCTCCGCTGCACCACTCCATCGATTGTAGCCTCCAAACTTCTCCTCTTGCTTCTCTGTCGCACCACCACGACCACCTCTCACTCTTTCTCCGCACCTCAGTCGCTGCACAAATGGGTATCCCCACACCAAAGTGCTCCAGGCCATCAACGTCCTCCAAACCTCCTTCTCCGTTTCTGTCGCCACCAAGGACGGTAGAACTGGAGGCAGCGCCCGCACCTCCCTTGTCCCCTTCTCTGCCCAGGGCGCCTGCACCTCCTCACCCCGTTTGGGTTCAAGATACTGTACGCCTCCTCCAATACTATGTCAAAGAACTCGATCGGCGCCTGACGGAGGCCACCGAGCACCTATCCGACGCCGCCGGACACGCAAAAAAGCTCGACAAATTCGCGGGGATGTATTCTCCGATACATCTCGCTTGTGTGACCATCTGGGTCTTGGGAAACTTCCCGTCTACACCAGCGTGGACACTGTCAGCCACTACTGCTTCGTGTTATGCTTTGTGGCCGGTCGTCTCCACTCCCTCCACGAGACGGTTTGGGAGGTGGATCGGGTGGAGAGCTACAAGCAACTTCTGAAGACCATCACCCGGAAGCTTCGGACTCAATTGCCGGAGGAGGAGGCGGCAGCAGCGGCAGCAACAACGGCATTTTGGCGGCGGTGGAGAAGGAGGTGGAGGAGATATCCTCCGACTCCTAGTAGAGTAGTATTAGGAGTAGTTTTTCTTTTTCTTGTTTTCTATGTGCTTTCGTAGTTCTTGTTTGTAATATATGTGTTGTTTTTATGTTAATGAAAAATGTATTTTTTTGTTCATGAACAATGCGTCATATGGAGTATCGAAAAACAACTACTTTCTGAAAAAAGGGGCGAGATAACTGGCATTCAATGTCTGGCCAAGAATTCGTTGTGTTGCGACAATCGACAATTCTTGGTTGGGACTCTATCGAGAGCGTGGTTGAGGCTGCATTTCTCCTCTTTTGTGTTCTTTCACTCAATTTTTTCATTTGTTGTCGGCGGTTTACTCACTGCAATTATTATCATCATCCTTCCAAAAACAAGACCAATGGTGACCGATTTTACATAATCTTAGTACGTGATTGATCTTGTGATCAAACTTCAACAAGGCTAAGAATACTGTTGTATTCATACTAAAAGTTCATGGAGAACATACTCATGGTTCAACATTAAGGATGGGTGGCCACTTATCAGTTTGGGGTTCGATCTATGAATTGGGCTCTCGATGTTCTCATTGGTGCATGTCTACAATAAAATTTTCGTTATTGACTCTCACGCATGGAGGCACAGAGTGTGACATCTGTGTCATGCATCATATTCTAAGGATTTTGATGATCTCTTCAAGGACGCGATTTCAAGCAATTGCTCGTGTCAACGTCTGGTTCTTGGGACCCTTCCTGTCCACACCAGCATGGACTCTGCAGCGTCGGCCACTACTACTTCGGGTTAAGCTTTGTGACCGCTCGTCTTGATGCACTCCATGATACGATCGCGGAGGTGGCTGGGGTGAAGGGCCGCAGACACCTTCAGCACACCCTCGCCCGAGAGCTTCAGATTCAGGTGCCGGAGGAGGAAGAGGCGGCGGCGGCAGAGGTTGAGGAGACCTCCTCCGAGTATAGTAGGATTAGGAGTAGTTTTACTTTTTCTTATTTTCTATGTATTTTCATATTTCTTGTTTGTAATATTTGTGTTGTTTTATGTTAATGAATTGCAGTATTGAAAAATATCTTCTGATTGTTTGTAACTAGTGACCGTATATATTGCATGTGTCCGAAAGACTGAAATCCGTTAAAAATTCAAGCAACCTTAGGTAACATTAATCAGTTAAAATTTCATAATTGACGAAATTTTTTTCTATAGCTCATACATTGACAAAAAATCATGGCGCAGGTGAAAATGTATTTTTAGTTGTAGTATATACTATATGTTATCATTTAATTGTCATTAATGTTACAAAATGATGATTGTTTACCTTTTACTATACCATGGATTTGCCATCATCCTTTCGTGGACCTGGGTGTTCTGTATTTGCATGTCTTTTGCATTAGCACACATATATTTGGCGATTCATATTTTTGTTTGTATTTTATGGAATCTCCCACTAGCTAGCACATGACTGCTTTTAGATTTTGATCTCCATGCATGGCAACAAAGATGAGGGAAGCTAGTGGTCGCACGGCGAGCAAGCACCTAGGCCATACTGTAATTAAGAAGCGAGCAAGTTGTCCAAAAAAGTCTACCCCTCTAGCTACATGCGCCATGTGCAGGAATCGATGCAACATGACATGTAATTAATCATGATTGCATGCGTGCACAAGGGCACGACTAGTGCCAAATTTTCCACGCCCGCGAATTTTTTTTTTGGTCTTCTTGGCGCACCAGAATTGAGATTTTGACAATTCAATTTTCACTCCCTACGCCTCCAATTTCAGTCCCGCCTATTGTAACCCTTTTTCAACCACGATGAGTATAAATGGAAACACTGGCCTCAGTTACCGACACACCGCTGCCCTGCCCTTCTTGTGATCATGCAGTAATCCAATTGTGTTGTACTCTCTGTCATGTGTTCCAAACTTGTATTCCTAAGAAATTTTCGTGTTTTCATTTCCCACGGTTTTTACATATTTTTCCCCCATGGATCTCGTAGTGACACTTCGAAGCTCTTGGTGGTGGTGACTCGTGGGTACAATGCTGGGCGACCAAGTTTGACGGACTCTACCGAACCACTTCATCGCCGACACCTCTCTGCGACATCCTGCACTCCAGTTTTGTGCTAGGTAAGTTCTACAAGATCCATGTCGTCTTTTTATAGAGCTATAGGCTAGGTTCTACACGATCAATGCAATTTTGGGCTAGTTAAGTTCTAAACAATCCATGCTGGTATACGAAGATTAAATAAATTAACAAAGAAGAAATGTGCTCTATATCTGTCCCGCGAAATAAATGTCGCTCCGACAGCTTATTACGGTAGTGTATTTCTAGTTCAATTCCTGGTCGGGAACGACAAATATTAAAAATCAGAGGTAGTATGTAATTTCTAGATTTAGAAGTAAATGATGCACGGGTTATCTAATAAACCACTCCAAATGTTGTACTCTCATTCCTGTTTTTCAAATTTGAATTCTGAAGATTTTCAGTTCCCATGGTTTTACACTTTTTTCTTTCTTGTGGCTTTCTCGGATCATACGTTTTTTCCAATTTCTTCATTTCTAATTCCTCTGTTCCAAACAAACACTGTCAATTTATAGAAACCACACCGTCTGATCCAAAATCTAAGTCGGTCATGTAATTTGACGTTAACACTATTATTTTGAATGACTACTTAAATGCTCTTTACTTTAGGGACAAGACAGCAAACCGTGATGTCGTCTACAAGCATTCATGGTGGCCAACAAGGCCCTGGTATAACTATAAACGTGTTTACTATCAAAATTATAATTTTTTTATAAAACATTAATTCCTTTGCATGGCATTCAGAGAATATTGCAGCACATGATGTTCAAGAACCCCGAGATTCTTCACTCCCTTGTCCTACAATACATGAACCAACAGCAGGTATAGATATACAAACCAGAAATACTCCTTTCTTCCCATCGTAACTTTACTTTCGGAGATTAAAAAATGTCTCAATCCAACTCTATCGGTAGCTTCCAACCACCCATAGCACATCACATTACTACCTGCCTCTCTCCCGTGCCATTTGTTTTGGCGGAGCGTGTTACTTTTTTACTCCTTTGGCATTGAATTTGGAGCATTTTGAGAGACTACATTTTGTCCTTTAAATGTATTGATGATGGGTATCATGTTCATTTGCATTCTTCGCCGATACGATGTTTGAATCCTAGGAATAGAGATGAGTTGGGACGGAGGAAGTATGTACTATGCTCTACTAATTGTTTTAGCATGCCTTGCGATTCTACTTTCCTAGTCTTTATAGTTAACAATTCAACAACCCATGTGATGGTGTAATTTTTTATGCCTCCACTCTGTGCTCTCTCGCCGCCGGCCACTCCGGCCAGCACCGGCGCTCACGCCCTGCTGCTGGTCACTTCAGTGTCCTCCCCGACGCGTCTCCCTCGCCCATCGCCATGTCTCCTCCTTCGCATGCCATGATGACCCTGCCACCTTCCTGGCCATTACTCGCCCTTCCACCAATCCTCCTCGAGAGTTGCTTCGGGTGATCTCGACCAGACCAAACCCTTGATTTGTTAAGCGTTGCAAGATGGGACTATACAGTACTGGATCGGCAGTAGCTGCCACTGAGAAGTGGACCCGATGCCTCATGGGTCCGCATGTCACTGGAAGCTACTAGAGGTGCAGTACTGTAGAGGATTTCAATCCCGTAAGGTTCCTGCCTTATCTGTCCCGCATTCTCCACCTGCTACCGCTGGCGTTCGTTACCTGCTCTATCTTTGTCTAGTCTAGCGTGGCCAGCTGAATGCCCGCCCCCTCAGTCTTGTCTGCTTTGCTGCAAGACTAAAAATCATCTACATTACTACGAGTGCAGTAGCGCCAATGGCATGTGTACCCAATGGCTCATTTTAGGGTATGAACAGCAGCAAAGAAGTCAACAATGTACTCCCTCCAGATCAAAATAATTATCGTTCAAACAGTCGTAACTAGTTCATTTTTAATTCACTTGTAGGTCTGACATGACAATTAATATAAACTAGGAGGGAGTAATATAGAACAAAAACCTGCTGGGACTCAGTTGTCCCACGCTCGTGTTTGCTGCACTCGTACTGAAGATGGTACGAACATCAAACTTTTCTTCTTTTCAAACTATTTGTACAAGATACTAAACTTGGTCAGGCAATTGTTTGCTTTAATCGTTTACCGTTTGTATCAATGTAACAGAAGGAAGGAAGTTTGGAAGAGGTGTGGGTAAAGGACTTAAGGTTGCCAGCATACGCTATGCATCCCAAGTTAGTAGAACAGAGCATGTGAAGCTACCAATTCAGTTCTCCACTAGGTTGGGTTGCTGCGATTGGTATTAAGATGCGGCACTTTGTTGATGATGTGGTTATGTTAACAAAAAAAACATGCACCCCTCATCGGTGCAAGAATGTGGGCAGAGGTTGGCGATACTAACAAGAGAGAAATAGTACCAGACATTCTCGTTAGTGTCGTCACAACCCAAACAAGTAATTTTTTTCTTGTAATCTCCATCTTCTACATTTACAGCAACGTGTTATACAATGTACAGAATTTCTGGGACATGGAGGACACACGGGAGAGTGCAAGAAAAATTTTGAAAATTTCTGCTGAGCCCTACAATGGGTGGCACTCGACTTTGCATGCCACCTATAAGAGTTATTCAACCGATGAAGAACATATACGAAACAAGCCTGATGACGTACCAGCGCCCGAGTGGTTGCACCTAATAGAATATTTTGGGTCTGAGTGATTCAAGGTCAGGTAACTTTTTAATAGCTTCACATTATACAAAAACTATTTGATTTACATTCATTTGTTGAATTAATTCTTAGAATTATTACAGTCAATAAGCAAGACCAATTCTCAAAATCGAAGAAGACAAAAGAAGAAACACTTGCTTGGCTCCAAATCCTACGCCCAACTTAGTTACAATAAGGTATGAAAAATACATCATGCTTTTACTTTGACCTGCAATCAATATGTATACCTACATGTTGAATTTTACTTGTATTTTATGTAGCGAGACCTAGAGACCAGAAAAGAACCCGATGATATACAACTATGGGAGGCAAGCCATTTGAAGAATGGTGAATGAGCAAACGAGCAGGCAAAAGATGTACATGTGAGTAACACTTCAGACAACCCCCAATTAATTAAATATTTGTAATGTACCTGTGACTTTTCTTTTCGCATATAGAGCGAGGCACGTGCCCAAGTGGATGACAAGGAAGCTGAGTAGGGAGGCCCAATTCCAAATGATGAGAGAAACCACATCTTTTAGCATTGTTATAGGTCCTCAATTGGTTGGGCAGGATCACATGTTCGGGGGCGTGGTTATATGGCTAACCCTACTGGTCCTGAATATGAACGTATGCATATCCGGATGGCTGAACAGCTCAACAAACAAGTTTGAAACTTACAAGATAGAAATGCAGGCCTCAATCACCAACTGCAGGAGTTGGAATGAAGAAATGATAGCTTAAACACCCAGATGGACTGCATAAACCAGAAGAATGAAGAGTTAAACCTTCAAGTCTAGAACATAGATGGTTAGATAGCAGCTGATCGTGAACAGGGAGCTCAGGAAATGGAGAACATGCGCCTATAAATTATGGCTGAAGTGTGCAAAATGTGGGAGGCTCCACAAAAGGGCCAACAAAAGGGCAACCAAATGGCACATGTGCCAATTAGTCTTTGTACTCTTAGGCAAACTTTTAACATGCAAACACGTCGCATTAGCAAAACTTGAGTGTTGTTATGCGTGTTGCAATACTAATTCATAGATGTTTATTGTTAAACTCGTGATTCTGTTGCCACTAATTTTCAAACCTGGTGCATTAGGATTCTACTGCCGCTAATTATAAAACATGGCATTGCGAATTTCTTGTCTTGAATGATAAATTGTTGCAATAGGAAGCTATTGCCACGAATTACAAAAACAGTACAGAATAAACATTTGGCCATGACTCATAAAAAGTTGCACTAGACTGCTATTGTCAACACTAAAAAATGTTGCATTACCACATTATTGCCACAGATGACAAAATGTTGCATTGCACCTCTATCGCCACAAATCATTCAATGTTGCATTACAGCCGTATTGCCACAGATGAGAAAATGCTGCATTACGAACCTATTGCCACAGATCAGAAACCATTTCATTACAAACCTATTGCCACAGATAAGGAAACGTTGCATTATGAACCACGCTTGTGAAATCGTTGCAATTAAATACTATTTGCCACAGACGTTAAATCGTCGCAGTACCATAATATTTGCCACAGATGTGTTATCATTAGAATACCATACTATTTCCATGAATGTGAAATCGTTGCAATAACATATTATTTTCCACGGACGCTAAATCATTACAGTACCATACTATTTGCCACATATGTGAATCCTGTTTGCCACGGATGCGTTATCATTGCAATACCATACTATTTGCCACGAATCTGAAATTGTTGCAATAACATAGTATTTGCCACAGACGCTAAATCGTCGCAGTACCATAGTATTTGCCAGGGATGTGTAACTGTTGCAATACCATACTATTTGCCACGAATGTGAAGTCGTTGCAATACCATACTACAGCCCCGAATGTGAAATCGTTGTAATACTGTGATACTCGTTGCAATACGTTAAATCATTGCAATACGTCAAATCGTTGCAATACCATACTATTTGCCACAAATGTGAAATCGTTGCAATACATACTATTGCCACGAATGTTAAATCGCTGCAATACTCTGTTATTCGTTGCAATATGTTAAATCATCACAATAAGTTAAATGGTTGCAATACTATACTATTTTCCACAAATGTGGAATCATTGCAATACCATACTATTCGTTGCAATACGTTAAATCGTCGCAATACGTGAAATTGTTGCAATAACATACTATTTGCCACCAATGTAAAATTGTTGCAATTTCATACTATTTGCCACGGATGTCAAGTCATCGCAATAACCAATTGCCATGGGACTTATGCCAACAATTCGTAAAAACTATTGCCACATTCTTTTTCGTTGCAATAGTGACATATTGCGATGAAAAACGACCTATTGCGACGAATTTTTTCGTTGCGATAAGCCGTTATCCTTGTAGTGACTTCGTCATCAGAGTTAGATATCTCACCTTGTAGGCTTGGCAATAGAGAGAGTGGGCTCTCATCTTGAGCTTCTTCCTCTTCCGCGACCGCGCCCCATTCCAACTTCTCCGGAGTTCGGAGAGGGGAAAAAGGCGTGCATGGAAGATCTAAGGTCCGACCGGCTATGGAGAAGATTTGTGGAGAGAGTGGCGGGGTGCACTGGCTAGGTAGCGTAGGGAATTTGTGGGAGGATGCTAGGACCAGGATGGCCGATGGCAGTGGCTCAGATGCCAGGGCTATGGCCGCTGCCGGCGGGATGTGGGTCTCCTCGCTCACGCTCATGCTACTCCACGACCCCTGAATACATTGCAATTGCTTGATTAGAAGCACACCAAACGATGATATCGAGCAAAGCTTATAAACTCTATCACGTCGAAGTTTCACTCTGATTTGGTTGGTGGCATGGTGCCATACTGCCTTTTTCAGATGATGATATTGTCCGGCCCCCCACGCGGGCAACAGTTAACTAAATGTTGCCCCGTTATGGCAGTAGTGCTGCCCCATCCTACTCCGATTCATCCTCGTCGGCAAACTCGAGTAACTCAGGATCTTCCTTCTCCTCAGGATATAGAAGCACATGCGTGCCCTTGTTCAGCGACATGTCCTCAGCCAGTGGATACACGACTGGTTGCGGCAAGTGGTCCTGAGCCTTCATCGTTCAATCAAGAGTATCAACCCGTTCAATCCTTTGCCTCGGGGATTCGACCTGCTGCTGAATGATTGCACCTTGTGTAATAACCACCATGCTGGATTCAGCGGCATAGGTCCCAAGTGTCATCGACGTCGTGTCGCCGTCCGAGTGATAGGCCTCAACCATACGACGTTGCCACTCAAGACCAGCCGCACAACGGACCGGGAGAAGAGCAAATTTTCTCCCAGCCATGGCATCTTGATGAAGCTCGCAAAGCTTCATAAGCGCTTCGCCCGCTGCGACGGCCCACGTGTCTTCCAAACAAGCTCCCAAGGTAGTGACCAAAAAAGGAGCCCATCCACTAAGGAGTGGACAAGTAGGGACGTCAACAACGACGGTGCACAACAGTACACCTCTGTCGACCGTCTCTTGACCCCAATAGCAGGGCATTTCGATTAATCCAAACTGCTTGAGCACTTCCCGCAGCATGATCGGGAAGCCCGGACAGTTAGTGCACGTGGAGAACACCCGTCCGTCTGGCTACAATAGCATCACATCCGCCATCTATAAAAGAAGTATCTGAATGGGTAAAATACTCAAATTCAACAAACATTGTTGAGAAACATATCATGGATGTGATAATTGAATTATTCAAGTGAATTTAAATTCAAATGTCAAATGAAACATCACACTAGAATTCTGTCACAGTTTCTGTTCATTCTGACTAGTCTGGAGAAACCCGCAGTTTTTGTCCAGTTAGAGGCACATTCAGGACTTGAGTTCAACTACAAAGTTGTAGCACACTCGAATACATTTCCAGGATGTGTTTATTTGCCTCCATATCATTTAAGGATGAGTAGATACAGTTTTTGCAAGTTGACAGTTTTCTGGAAAAAATTTTACAGCACTTCCTTTGTTTAAGGCTGATTTTTTCCACATTTTTCCAGATACAAAACATGAATATATGCAAAAATTATAAATTAAAACATTTTTACAAACATCCTCAGAATTCCAGAAATTATTACATGAAGTCATTCGTCAGTTCTACTAAGAGATATGATAGAAACCGTGACAGGGTACAAAAACTGTCCAATCTCTGTCCAGATTTGGCAGAGTTTGGAAATTTGAATTTTTCATTAGTTTACAACAGGATTTTGATCTGGAGTTTAACACAAAAGTTTTATAGGACTCTCTAAACTTTCTATCCATTTGTTGTATACCTTCAGTGGTTATTCCTACTGAGAGTTATGTGATTCCAAAGTTAAGCATTTTTCTGCCAGATTCTCAGTTTGAATCAGGAACCTGGCAGTTTAAGTTCAAATGAAATTTTCAAGTTTTAAATATTGAAAACTGCATTGGAGCTGAAAATGAAACTTGTGGATCACTACAGGAAATATGAAAATAAACGACGGTCAAAATAATTGACGAAGGTACCATCGTCTTTAACGTAATTTACGACGGCTAAATTGAGACGTCGTTAATTAGTCGTAATTGACGACGATAGACCTAGTACCGTCATTTATTAGTTAATAGACGACGGTTCTATTTTTGGTCCGTCGTCCGTAAGAGATAATAAACGACGGTTATCCTACACCGTCGTTAGTTAAAGATTATATCACGAACTACCGCGCGTGTTGCTCTCATTTGGCTCGCCCGTTTCGTTTAGCGCCCGACCTCCTCCCACTTTCGCCGCCGCTGCTCGCGCCGTCACCCCGCCTCCGTGTCGTGCGCCGCCAAGGCTTCTCTTACCAAACCCGAATTGCCGCTGCCGCTTCGAGCTCCGGAGGGCACCCAAGCCCCACACCCCACTCGCGAAGCTGGCGCGCGAGGCGGCCAACACGAGCGCCTGGAAGCGCAAGGCGGCGGATGGCGGCAAGGCCGAGGCCACAGCGGCAGCGCTGCCGGTCCCCGGGGAGGAGGTGGCCATGGGAGATGCTCCCCATACAGGAGGGGATGGGCCGCCGAAGGCCGAAGCAGCACCACACGATTACACGAACCCTAGGCTTCCAGCTTCCTCTTTCCCAGCGGCTTCTTCGAGCGCCCCCAGCCACCATGGTAAGCTGTCTGATGCTCCACCCGCTGTTGCCTCCTCTATCCCGTGCGTTCGACATTTTATCGCACCATCAATATAATGCTCGTGGTGGGCAGACGTTCAAGCGGAGGAATGGTGGTCGCAACAAGCACGGGTGTGGCCACGTCAGGTACATCCGTTGCTCGAACTGCGCCAAGTGCTGCCCCAAGGTACCCTTCCGTTTCAATTCAGATTGATTTTCTGGTTGCTCTGAGTTGCTTCAGTAGTAGCGGCTGTTGACGTAGTTTGAGGTTTGGTGTGTGGTTGTATATTGCTGATAATTGATCGTAATGGGGATTCGGTTGTAGCTTCTGACTGCGAGTCGTTATATTGCTGATAATTGATCGTAATGGGGATTCGGTGACGAAAACACTGTAGTGTATGTACATGTTCTGAATCAGAAATTCTCCTAATATTGTTATTTAGATTCTCCTTTGTAGGAATCATGCTGTAGGTGAGATACCTGACACGCGGACTTTATCGCTTACAGGACAAGGCTATCAAGCGGTTCTTGGTGAGGAACATTGTTGAGCAGGCTGCTGTGAGAGATTTTCAAGAGGCTTGTGTGCATGATGGTATTGCCCCTCTTGTTGTTTCTCGAATTAGTTTGTTTATAGAGACTGATGAAATAGTTGCCTTAATTTGTTCGTTTGTGCAGGATATGTGCTCCCCAAGCTGTATGCCAAGGTGCATCACTGTGTTTCGTGTGCCATCCATGCTCACATCGTTCGTGTCCGCTTTCGGGAGAACAGAAGGAACCGTGAGCCTCCGCAGCGCTTCAGGCGCAGGGTATAATTCTATGCACATGCTTCACTTTATATTATTGAGGTCTTGTTGAGTACTTGAATAATCTAGCCATAACCAATGTTTTAATTTAACTACATGATGCCAGTGCTATGTTATTATCGCTTTTATAGGCGTTGCATTAATTGTGTATATGCTGCATTGGATGTGTCAACGAAAGTGTAGATTAACATGTGTTGGTGCATTGCAGGCTTATGTTTGATGACTACTATCTTCAGTCATTAACTTCCTGAATGCAAACATTTTTCATAGAATGTTTTCCTGCATTTTTTATGTTTAGTAGTTTATTCTATATTTTACTTGATGGAAGTACCTTTGTTTATTTTGATAACCATTTCACTGTTGGACACTGCTTTTGGAATTAGTAGTCTTTGGTGTGCTGTACTGTATAAACCCGATTCTGGTGGATGACTTACTGTGGGGGACTACATCTGCCCCTCTGGCTGCTGTCATATGCCTTTTGGGATGAAGTGGTCGCTGACATAAGTTATTCATCGGTTTCACTTATCTGCTAAACCAGCTCTATGTTTAGCTGATAATTATACATGATATATTTGTCGTTATGTTGAAAATCATTCAAGTTGTGCATTTTAATTTGGTACTTGAGAGTATCCAATCATAACTGATGTTTTAGTGCAACTACTTGATGTCAATGCGCTATCAATCTTGTCATCCCCGTGCAGGCTGCCTGCCTGTATCTGTTACATCAGTTGTTCCTTAGTGATCTTTCTGCAGATTTGCAGCTGTGTGCAATTTGTTCCTTGGAGACCTTGGACAGGTTCGAGCCACCATTTGTCATTTTCATGTTCTGTTTGGGATATTACTCTCTTTCCTACCTTTTGTTTGCAACTGATTAGCTAGCAAATGCTCGATACTTTTTTTGTATTTATTAATTCTACATTTGCAATGATTCATTCCATTTGGCAGTAATTACGGGTGGCCTTGACTCAAAGCTTATTGCGTGGGATTTCTCTAAAAGGCGGACACTATTTTCTATTGATTATGGTACATCCTTTTTCTACTGAAGGCCTGCAAACATCTTACATTACTTAAGCTGCTCCAAGTTCTGTTTATGTCCGGACCTTGAGTATAATGTGTCCTAGCAGTTCCTATAGGTTCACATATAATTTTCTTTAGCATGATAAATGCATCCTTTACGTGTCTAACAGAAATGGATTCGCCTCACATTGCATAGTGAAAAGAAGAAATCTTTGTTTATACAACAAGCTGTAGATGCTGTTATTTTCTTCCACATAACACTCCAATTGGGATCATTTAACATGATAATTTATATTGAATTTTAGGATCTCCTGAGTTGCAAAATGGCAGTTCTTTTAGTAGCGCAGGGCAATGTTTCAACCCTGCTTTTGTTCACTCAGTAGCAGTTTCTGAGGAGAGTGCTTTGGGAGGGCAGCACAAAGTTTGCGCTATTGCTAGAGGTTCGAACTCCATCGCCCTAGATTTTGGTGCTTCAACGACTGCAGGAGGACGACTTTTTGAACTCTGGTAGCATCGGACGGGATAACGTGTAGTGTGGCGTGTGTCTCATGTGTACAATGTTTATGAATTAATGTTTTACAATGCTTGTTGTGATATATATGCCCGTGTGACCTCTGTTTTCTATGCCTATATGAGCTGGTAATCGAACCAGCAGCATTTTCTATTTTTTTTTAAAAAAATACATACCTAATAGACGACGGTTTTTTTGGGTCGTCGTCTATAAGATGCCTTATAGACGACGTTTTTTCGGAAACCATCGTCTATAAGGAGTCTTATAGACGACGGTTTCTCTATGACCGTCGTCTATTGGCGTGTCTTGCTGCCACGTGGTATTGTTGGCTAATTGACGACAGTTGTGTTAGGCCGTCGTCAATTATGTTATAGTCGACGGTTACCGACGTCTATAAGCTTATAGATGACAAATAATCGTAGACGGTCGGAAACCGTCGTCTCTAAGCTATAGACGACAGTAAGGTCCTTATAGACGACGGTTTTTGGCCGTCGTCTATTGTCACGATTTTTGTAGTGGATGACTTCCTCAAGTTTCCAAACCACATGCGTGCTTACCGCAGCGACCACATGATTAATTGTCAAGGTGACCTGCACGCTCCAAAACAGATATTACAAATTCAAACTTAGTCCTATGTTGGAAATTTTTACTTGTTGTCAAGTCAACCTCCAACACGGATATCTTCGTCGACATGCCTGATAAAACTCGACTGCGATGCCGCTACTACAATCTAACCTAAGAAAATACTAAGCCGGTATTCTGGCATACATCTCAACGATGGCTTTAATGACGTTCACTCACAAACGTTTTTGACTCAAACTACATATAACGTGGTTAGTGTACCTGCAAATACACACAACTTACTGATCAGTCATATGGTGCCGTATGGCACCACAGCCCGCATGGGCGATCATTGCAGGTAGTCACAATACTATATATGAAAGTAAGAACATTTGTCCCGTATCATTTTATACGGGCCGCCTCAAGCTTAGCCACATCTCGAGGTACATGGCCGGGTTCTCTACCACCCAACGGGGGTCCCACATCTTTGCATAATGCTGCACCAGTAGGAGGCGCGTTGGGTTTCCTACCACCTAACGGGGTCACACGTCTTTCCCTAATGCTGCACCAGGAGGCGCTTTCGCATGTTTATTAAAAAACACACTACATGCTTTTCAACCGCACGATAGGTGACCACACAATTTATCCTGTGCGTTGGGGATCAGCGATGTGTATGGCCTTTTAAACATTGAATGCTCAAGAGTTGCATACTTCGTGTTTTTGACCACACGATGGGGTATCCTCGCTTTTGCCTAAAGCATGCCGTGGAACAGCGTTTTCATATGTTTCCAGAACCATGAGAAGGTTGAGAGACACATATTAACTGCCGTGCCAAGCCACGAGGACAATCACATGCTACCTCTCGCATGGTGAGCTTACTGCAATTGATCCGCTTGCGGTGGCGTACCTTACCTCTTACCTAACGTCGGAGCGTCATTACAAAATATAATAACACATATGTTAGCTTGCCACCTTAAGTAACTAATACTTTCATAGATCTTATATGGGCAAAGTCACTAATCCTCACTCGACTACATCTAAGTTTTCAAAATAGGCTCTTTTTGAGCGTGCAATATCAAATGCGACTTTGATACTAGGATGTGAGGACCCGGTCCACACATTCTAGCAATTGCAGAGGGTGGTGTCGTGCGATGCGGCACCCAACAACACACAGGAAAAGAATACGAGAAAATACAAAGTTTTATTATAGAAGGAGCACATGTCTTTTGCAATACTTAATATACAGCGAAAGTCATACTCATAGCTAAACTCTTAGCCTAGCTATGCTAAAGTGTAGCTGTCCAGCCCGTGGATGCTACACACTAGCAGCACACAATAGATCACAGCGGCGTGCAGGGCTCCCATTCGGTGGTATATGCCGACAGGGGCATCACCTCATCCTCGGGCCCTTCCTCATAGGTCTCACTTGCAAATAACTTAATATAGAACCTGTGAGCACGAAGGCTCAGCAATACTCAACCGTCTCACCTAAGCATGGAACTCTACATGCAGGGATACTTAACATAGGAATAGATATTGCAGTAAATGACTCGCCTACATGTTGATCCTTATTTTTGAAGTTATTAGCAGCATGTTAAGGATTCATAAAAATTAACTTTAGTGAGCATATTATATAGCAATCACAGTTACAAAAGCAATTATAATTCAACACATCATATCCTTCTGGCATCTTCTGTATTTACTACGTCACGATACTGTGAACAAGCGGTACTCAAATAACCGCGAGGGATTGTGATTGCAATCAGTAGACACCTGGATAACACGTCACACACACCCGTGCATAAGAAGTGTGCGGTGCTCCTCACGATGTCATACGCAGCAACCTTTCACAAGAAACTCAAAAGTCGAACTAGTCCCACCATCACAGACATAAGTTCCCCGCACGGAGCGTGTCTGTGCCCACCGGCAGATTTACAACTTGCTGCCCTCAACCCACCCCTATCTACAGTGGGCTATGCCTCGACACCCAAGTTATCAAGTTACATCGGTTTCCTGGGTTCCATATGCCTAGTATGCGTCCGGTACAGTTCATACTTACTCAGCAGGGCCGCACACGGATTGGTCCTCAATCGACACAAGGAAGGCTACGCACGTGAAACCACGTCTTGCTGCATCCTATCCCACTGCTCCGTCTTATAAACAATTCTCATACTCAACCCAATCTCGTGTGATATAAATCCTATATCGCGAGTAGATTCCAACTACTCAACTTCTACCAATTAGCATGGCATTTTCTACTCGGCAAGCTGTAGACCTAACCAATACTCCACGGGATTTGTGGGTCACACAAGTGGAGTAACAAGCACCTTAGACCTAATGCACAAAATTCACCCTAGACATAAGTGATACAAATCAAAACTTTGCAAAAGCACTTAACTACAAACCAGGGCTTGCCTGGTTGTGAGTTAGAGGGAAAGTAAGCTTATGGTGGTATGCTCTCCAAGGGCTCCGGCTCCTCCTTGATCTCTTTCACTATATGATATGCAATATATAAAGTACATAAGTGGTATTGAAACTATATAAAAGACATTCTAAACACTAATCAGGTAGGAAGATGATTTTAATTGGCTTTTGGATTTTTAAAGTGGATACTAGGTTCTATGTGGAACATCCGGATCAAGAATTGGAGATGTTCAAGGGAGCTTGTTGTCTCTAAAATTCCAACAACTTAATGGATTCTCTAAATTTCTGTATTAAATATGGAGCTTTTTCATGGCTAAAAGTAGATGATATTAGTAGAGGAGGTCTCAGTGGTTCTAGCAAATTTTGTTTCACAATTTCCTGAGCTCCCTACAGGGAGAAACTTATTTTACAAGTGTGTGATAAAATCTGGAAATGTATCTATACATTTCTAAATTTTCAATGAAATTTGAAGATTGGAACACTTTTTGTTACAGTAAATGAAGTCCAATGAACTTGAAAATTTTACTTGAGATTAAGTGTATTAGAATGAATGTTCTTCCAAAAATTGGGAATTTTCCAATTAGCAGAACAGGAGTAATTAATTTCCCAAGAAGTTATTTTAATGGAATTAATTATCAAAATTCTGTGACTTTCATGTTCAATAAATTGTACCATTGCAAAATTGGATCAATATGAGTCTACCAGAATTTATTGAGAATTATTCCAGAAATTCTACTAGGAGTAATTGTATTTTGAAGTTGGATGAAATCTGGAATTAATCCTAATTGGAAAAGTCTGAATTAATCAAACTGGGCCCACGTTTAAAATGATCCAGTCATAACTGGGCCACATATGGCCATAGGGTTTCCCCATGCAGCCACATTTGATCTAGATCCGGCCCGAGGCCAACAGTTGTTGACATGCGGGGCCCGCCCGGGTTGTCTTCAACCTCGAGATGGCGGCGAGCTTGCGGTGGTGCGCGGCGGCGCTTTCGCCGCCCACTGATTCCAGGACTCTCCGGACTCGTCCCTGGCTGCCTGTGCCTAATAAGAGATGGGAAAAATGATGGAGGGATTTTCCCACCTCGGCGACGGCTGGAAAATGGTGCGCAATGGCGGCGGCGGCCATGAGGTCAACGGCGAGCTAGGGATCCTTCATTTCTCCACCAAAAGGCTTACAAGGTTTGAGGGTTTTGTGGGAACCCCAGGAACACGAAAATGGATGAGAAAGAGGGTGCAAACGGCTGTGGCATGTTGTTCGTCGATGACCTATAACCAAAAATTGTCGCTAGTGAGGAAAACTCACCAAGCAACGCCTATGGTCGATGGTTTACATTGGTTTTTGCTCAAGGTGATGTGCCCAGACATGTAGAAGCTATATCCTAACTGTATTAGACAATATTTGTGCATAGAAACAAAGTTGAATTGATGACCTAGCTCGAATAGTAAACTTGTGCCGAGATGAAAATGATGAATACTCGCTCGATAAGGGATGAAAAGGTTTGCGGTTTTAACCATGAGAAAGGTGGTGTACCGCCGCTCCTTTTGTCTATTGGAGTCAAAGCTTGAAAGGGACTAGTTCATCGGCGCCATGGGAAAGCAAAGGGCAACCTCCTCGGCGGCCAATGTCGGCGTCCACCAAACTGCAAAATACCAGTGTTGTAGCCGACGAAACAAGGAACCAAAAGCTGGAGAAGGTAGAGGGAGGTCTTTTGCACCACTTTGCTGTTGGGAAGATGATGAAACTCGGCCAAATTCTTGATCTTGCTGGGCGCAACAGAGAGGTGGCGATGGTGTGCGCTCGGGAGAGAAGAAATGAGCGGAGGACTACACTTTCTCTTCCCTTCGGCCAGAGAGGTGAGGGTAGAGATGGAGAGTGCTTTAAGTACGCGCAAGCCAAGGGAGGCCACGCAGAAACCAGCCAAGCAGGCAGCTCGGTGGTGCTGCATGCCATGCGGTGTCGCACGGTGAAACAAAGTCGATTCCCTGCAATTGAGTCTCTGGCTAGTGGGCCCCACACTCCCATTCTTATCCCTCCGCTGGTAAGATCAATTTCCTACCAACTTGTGTCCTCAAATGCCAGATATTTGCATGGAGGCCAACTCAAAGATGGAGAATATGATTCTGAAATCAATTCACTGAATTGACCAAGTTCCATCTACAATTCAAATTCGAATATGAATTTGAATGGATATTCGATGTACACATTGCATTGAATAGAAATTGTGCTCCAAATTTTATGAAATTTAACAGGGCTGCTATTTGGAATATTTGGATGTTAATGATGAACTCAGGTTTTTATTTTAATGAGGTCTGAACATGAGCTTGTTTTGAATTTTTGAATTCCCTCCGTTGATGTTTGAATTCTTTTGGTTTTCTCTTACTCTTTTAAATTAATTTTCTCAGTAAAATTTTACTTACACAAATCTGAATTCAAGGTTTCAAAACTAGAGCTTTTACAAATTGTTCATATATAAGCTAACATGAGGAACCAGAATCATCACTAGGAATCAATGTTTTTAAACAATTAATTTCAGATTCTTGTGGTTCAAATTTAACATCGTTGTCCCTAACTTTATTTTCCTTTTTCTTAAGTATAACAGCGGCACGAGAAATAGCATCACACATTTCTTCCCAGGTGGGACATACCACTTCATCGTCGCTGCAGTGTTCTGTCTTCTCTATACTTGATCTCGAGTGGCCCGCCATGAAGCACATATTTGTCAAATTCTCTTCATCTTCATTACTTCTGATGTCCACATCACTCGAGCCATGTTCTTGAAGTGCAGAGACAAAGCTGTTTACCAATTGGCGACATGTAAAACCCTTCTTGTTGTTGTTGTTGTTGTTGTTTGTAGAGGAGGACTTGAATTTTGCTTGCTTCTCATTACAGGGAGTAGAACCTGAAAGGTTAGGGCAATTTGTACAAAAATGTCCAAACTCACTGCATTTGGAGCATCGCTGAGAAATACCACTTCCTCTTCTTTGATTTCTCACATTTTGCAATGCTTTTGAGAATCCAATAGAAAGAAGTGCTAGCTCCTCCCCTGGAAACTCTTCAATCTGTTCAAGGGTTAGAGAGGACAGCAAAGCAATTGTACCACATGATGAATATTGACTAGAGCTAGGCATGTCATGTATTGAAACAAATGCAAGAGACTTGTTGGGGTTCTTACATGATATTATGTCAATTTCATGAGTTTTTAACTTGGAATATAGCACATCTAATGTAAGTGTACTCATGGCAGTGGATTCACGAATAGATGTAATTTTCTTCTCTCAAATTGACATGTCTAATGCACTTAGTAATCGCCTATCATTTTCGGCATCTGAAAAATTAACATAACGATATGCAAGTTGCTGAGAATTTTACTAAAGCGAGAAAAAGATCATAGATCGACTCACCAGGTTGCATCTCGAAGCGCATGTACTTTTTATTAAACATGTCTTAACGTACCTCCTTGATCGTATTGGAGCCTCCGTGGTAGTCGCATAGTGCTTTCCACACGTCATATGCAGATCAGAGGTGTGCAACACGATTGAAGTCGCTTTGGGTCAATCCTTGTATAATGAGGTTGCGTGCCTTGTTGTTCTTATCGACGTCACTAATGTTTGGAGCTGTAATGTCATCATTTGATGGCATGACGAAGCTCTTAAAGACCGTTTCCCATATGTCAAAGCCTTGCGCCTGTTTGTATGCCTCCATGCGACCCTTCCAAACCTGAAAATCAGTGCCCTTGAAAGCACAAGGTTTTGCGGAGTATTTCTACATGAAAATTAGTCGAAAACATGTGAAAATAACAAAGATTAGAGCACCATGGCTTTGATACCAATTGTAGGATCAAAGAGCACGTGAAAAAGCTACCAGAGGGGGTGAATGGTTGATTTAAAACTTTTTCAGCGGAAGCAATGAAAACCCCTTGGCAGAGAATCAATCTGTAAAGAAATCGTGTGTGCAGCTGATCTAAATAGGTCAACCGTGATAAAAGTAGTAGATATTATAGAGAATAAAGTCACAAAGACACTACAACAAGAATCATGAAAAACCGTCGAGAAACACTCAAGTTCTGATCAAAAGATCAAACAAAGGTCAATCAGTTCTACCCGAGTAAAAACCCGATCTGCAACACTGCAAAAAAACTTATGTAGATCAGAAACCACAAATTCAATGACTGTGAAACAGATGGTATATAATAGAGTTGAGAAGACAACCCAAAATAATCACGTCAATTGGATCTGTAAAACTTGAGTTACGATAAAAACACTGAAGCAACGTAGTGTTGTGCAAAAACATGTCTGAAACCAGTCGGACGAACAAGGCACAAAAGCTCCTCTAAACTACAAATTATATTGATCAAAACACAAGAGTAACAGACCAAAGTCGTCTCACCACGACCTTTGGCCTCCCTTGCTTTTATAACCATCCTTAAGGCCAACCCAATCCAAACTAGGACTCTAATCCTACTCAGTTTCAATTGAAACTTTCCATAACTGCTCAAGACTCTTTCATACGCAGATAGAAGCAATCTTAAGATTTCCAAACACCTTAGGAATGTCCTAAACTTCCCTAAAACAACTCAACTTCGCGACTCACATAAAATCTAACCAACACAAACTCGAAACTTTCCATAAACGAACCATAACCACCTAAGCCGCAGCCTGAGGCATAATCCAGCCGGTTGGACCTTTCCGACCAATTCTTTACATCCACTTCTCTTCATCACAGCTTGGAACCATGTTGCCACATCCATGCACTCCTTGCACACATGCAAACACCTCGACAACGTCCACAATACCTTCATATGCATTGTTCTTGACCCAAACATGATGTGTGACCTCTCAATCAACTCAACCACAATTCCTCCCGAACGTGTTTGTTGAACCTCATCTACTCCCTAAGACTAGTTCAATGGATACTATCACCAGCCATGTCTTGACCTCAAGGAAGACCTGCACATAAACAACTAACCAATTCTTTCAAGCACAAGTTCTCGACTCGCCTTTCGTTAGTTCAAAAATCACAGCACCTTACGTGAGCACATCATATAAGCATGTTGCGAATATAGCAAGATAATGTCCACCATGATCAGACAAAACACATCAAAAACTTAGTCCAAAAGTACTAAGCAAATCTCCCCATAAGTGCAAAGCAAGTTTGAAACATTGCAAATGAAAAACATAGCAGCCACACGATTATTTCAGCACATAGAAAGTTCAAATAGTCCAAAACAGCAGCTATGCATTTTACAATAAAAGTTTGAACAGTGCAAAGTTCGTTTCTCAAGTATATTAAAAACTTGCATTTAAACCTTCATGTTTAACATAATTGCCAATGTAGTCAGCACATAGATCTCACATTTTATCGACCATGAGTCAAGTAGTCGAATTCTACATGCGAAAGAACTCAACTAGAGAAATCTACTTGCGAGATGTCACAATTAAGTGTAAAGGCCCAAAATTTAAATGTGCATTTCAGCTTGGAGTGGTTAAAATGAGAACGAAATAAGAAATAAAATTGACAAAGAAAAAAATCAAATAGTTTCAAACTCTAAAAGAGGGATTTCAAAAGTATAAACTAAGCCAGTGTTCAAACTTGGACAAAACACAAAATAGAGTTGATCATTGGATTCCTAATAATTCAAATAGTGGCTCTGCAGCATTTCATAAGTTTTGAAGGCCAATTACTATTTAATTTAGTGTGTTCATTGAAATGCAATTGAATTCGAATTCAAAATTGAATTTCATTTGAAACTTGGCCAAATATGGATTGGAACCGCAGAGTCAAATTTCCCATGTTTGAATTGCTCTCCCTGTAAATATCTAGTAAGTTTGGACAAGAAACTGGTGGAGAATTTACATACCAGAGAAGACTTGCTAGAGGGGAGAAGGGTGGGGGGGGGCACTGTCATACACTCAATCACAGTGAACCGACTGTGTTTCACCGTGTGCCACCGCACGGCATGCAGCTTCAGCGAGCTGCTTGCCTGCTAGCTTGCAGCTGTGCATTGGTCACTGCAGCAGGTGCCCTACTCCTCTCTCTGATCGATGCAAGGAAAACTCTCACTCTCTCTCCCTGTTTTCTCTCTCCCGCAAGCAGCGCCACTCCCTCTATTCTTTCTTCTGCCGGCAGACCAACCATCAATTGAACAAGCTCCCAATGACAAAGAGTAGCGGAAAGTCATCTTCAGCATCTTCCGCAAGTGTTTCATCATTTTCCACACTCCTTTGCAGGCTATTTTGAAGCTTTGCCGAAGTTCCGGGCGTTGCCGCCGTGGACATTGTCTTTGCAACACTGTCGCCCCAGCACACCACACCTTCTCACAAGCAGCTCCCAGGACGAAACAAGCACCTTGACACCTTCTGTCTCCAGGCGAAAACCGTTCCAAACTTCATTCCTTATCGATCGCGTAATCCTTAATTTTCTCTCGGCATGTTCACATCTTCGGTGCTAGGTTTCCATCACAATTTGTTTTCTAGGTAGAACTATCCTTTAATCCAGTTTAAACATAGCTTCCAAACTTCCTAGCGCACACCCTAGACCAAGAAGTAAAGTAAATCGTGGAGCAACGGCCGAGATATGCAAATTTTCTCAACCGCCGTTGCAAAAGCCGATGTTCACCACCGAGCTTGGAATTTCAAGCTGTTCCGCCAATTCTTCTGTCCATATTCGTCTTTCCAATGATCCTAGGAGCCCTAACCGCCGCTACCGCCGTCGAGGGAGGTGCTCCAGCCAGCTATGCCCTATTTCGTCAATACCAGCATGTTGGCCGTTGGAAACGAGGCACTAGCAGTGAGTCTGGACTGGAGAGGTGGCCGGAATGGGAAGTTCGATGACCTTGCAGGTGCACCACCGGCGCGGCAGTGCGGGCGCCGCCCCGAGCCCACGGCGGAAGACGATGCAGGCTGGCGCCGCTCGTCACTCTCTGTTCCACCCAGGCGGATCCTTTTGTGGTGCCGGATTTTGTGTGGCCGTGCGCCTTATCTCAGTGGCCCTTGGTGTGGCCCAGATATGAGTGGCCCAATTCAAATCAGTCGGCCCAGGTTTCAGTTACTTAAACTTTTCTATTAAAGATTAAATCCAGAATTCACTCAAATTTCAAAAATCAATTTATCCTAGTATCTTTTCTCAAATAATTCCTAATAAATTCTGGTAAACTCACATTGATCCACACTTCCGGTAGTGCCATTTGTTGGACATGAAAGTCCCAATATTTTCTTAATTAATTCCTTTTAGCCATTTGCTCGGGAAATTAATTACTCATGTTATGCTAATTGGAAATTCCGAAATTTTGTCAGAACACTCACTAAAATACACTTGAGCTCCAGTAAAAATTTGAAGTTCATTGGACTTCATTTACTGGATCAAACAGTGTTCAAATTTCCAATGCACATTGAAAATTCAAAAATGCACAAAAACATTTCCAGATTTATTCAAAAGTTGAAAAATAAATTCCTCCATGTAGGAAGCTCAGATTATGAAACAACTTTTGCTAGAACCTGTGAGACCTCCTCTGACAATATCATCTACTGCTAGCCATGTTAAAGCTACAGATTTAGTAACAAAATTCAGAGAAATCATTTACTTGTTGGCATTTTAGAGACAACAAGTTTTCTTGAACATCTCCAATTATTGGCCCAGATATTCATCATAGTACCTAGTCTCCACTGTAAAAATCCCAAAGCCAATTAAAATTGTTTACAACTTGGAACTGTGATGCAAAGTCTGTATGCATATTTCAATATCACTCATGTATATTATATGTTGCATATTGTATAGTGACCGAGATCGAGGAGGAGACAGAGGCATTGGATAGCAGACTCCTTGAGGCTAACTTTGAACCTGACTCGTAGCCAGGCAAGCCTCAGTTTGCACTTAAGTGCTTTTGCAAAGTTTTGATTTGTATCACATATGTCAAGGGTGAGATATGTGCATTATGTCTAAGATGATTGAAACTCCACTTGCATGACCCCAAATCCTATGGAGTATTGGGTAGTCTACAACTCGTAGAAAATGCCATGCTAATGTTTCCAGGATTTTGGTAGAAGTCGAGTAGTTGGAATCTACTCGCGAGATAAGGTTTATATCACATAGGATTGGTTTGAGTATGAAAATAGTTTATGAATATGAATATGACGCCGAGTGGGAAAGGATGCAGTGGGACGGGTTCTCACGTGCGTAGCCTGCTTGTGTCGATTGAGGATCGATCTGTGTGCAACCTTGCTGGACAAGTTTGAACTGTACCAGATGCATATTGGGTATATGAGAACCAGGGAACCGATGTAATCGGTTAACCTCGGTGTCGAGGCTTGCCCTACCGTTTTACAGGAGTGGGTTGAGGGTAGCAAGGTGTAAATCTGCCGGCAGGCACAGATACGCTCCGCACGAGGACCACCTGCCTGTTACGGAAGGACCAGTTCAGTATTTTGGTTTCATTTGAAAGGTTGCTCCATACAACAGAATACTTAAGTGTGACTTGCTCCACTTCCGAAATGGGTGTATGTGACGTGTTACCAGGTGGGTACTGATTGTAATCAGCGTCGCTCGCTGTTATTTGAGCACCGCTTTTTCACTGCGCTGTGACATAGTAAACACCAAAGAAGCTAGAAAAATATGATGTATTGAATTATTATTGCTTGGCAACTATGATTGCTATAGAATATGCTCACTAAAGTTATATTTAATGAACCTTTAGGCTGCTGCTAATAAACTTTGAAAATTAAGGTTCAACATGTAGGCGAGTCTTTTATTGCACTATTACTTCCTATGTTAAGTATCCCTGCATATAGAGTTTCATGTTTAGGTGCATTAGTGAAGTCTTGCTGAGTTATCGCGCTCGAGGTTGCTACATTAAGTTGTTGCAGGTGAGATGCATGAAGAAGCGCTCGAGGATGAGGCGGTGCCCCCATCGGGGTACACCGATGTGACACCCGGTTTCGAACATGAACTAAGTGCGACGTATATGTGTGTCCAGGATGTTAAAAAAAAACATATACGAGTGCATCACAAATCATATTCAAAAAATTACCACAGCACAAAATAATTAAGTACCTTTATTACAATATTCAAATAATCCTCGGATTACAGCTTTAATGATCATTATTAATAAGTTCTGCGGCGGAAATAATCTAAACTAAGGAAACTAAGCAAAGCTAAGTAAATAGGGTAGCGCGGCTCCAAGCAACACCACAGGCAAGTCGACGTCAGCACAAAGTCTAGTACTCCGCATTATCCTCTGGATACTCCCAAACATCACCTGAAACTGTTGGTGGGGGAATTGCAGGGGTGAGCACATGTCGTACTCAGCAAGTGTGGGAAAATAGTGATATGTAGATTAAAAAAGGAGTTGACAATAAATAATAGTTAGTTGCTCAAAAGTACATTTAAAACAGGTGAAAAGCATCCTACAATGTCTATGTGAAGTAATCCCATCATATCCCAAATAATTACCAATTATGAGTCCAACACCATCAATTACCATTATATCACATCCATTATTCATTATCCATCCATATACCTTATTCTTACCATCCTCATTAAGCATGTCAAATTATCAACATCCAATTCATAACCATAACCAATATTGAACCATAACCATCCAAAATATCAGTTCCACTCTAATTATAGAAGTTTTCCAGGTGCTCATAACCGGGAGCACGAGTATCATGATAGTTTTTAACACTCCGCAGAGGTTGTACCGCTTTATCCACATGTTCGTGATTTCATTGTAAGATTTAATAGCACATGCAAATATACCAGAGGGACGGGAGTGGATGGTAGATTAAAACTTTTTAGCGGAAGCAAAGAAACATCCCTCGGCAGAAAACCAATTTGTTAAAGAAACTGTGTGTGCGACTAATCTGATCATGTTCAATCGTGACAAACTTAGTATAGACTATAGAGAAACACGCCACAAAGATGTCACAACAAGAATCATAAAAACCCGTCCAGAGAAACTCAAGTTACGATCGAAAGATCGAACAAAGGTAAATTTGTCCTACCCGAGAAAAATAGTTCTAGAACATTGCAAAGAAACTCGTGTACATCAGAAACCAAAAATCCAATGACTTTGAAATTTTCACATATTATAGAAAATCAAGTTGTGAAGACAACCCAAAAAGAATCATGTCAATCGGATCTGAAAAATTCGAGTTATGATAAAACCACCAAAGAAAGGTAGTGCTGTGCAGAAACTTGACGAATAAGACTTGACGAAAATAGCGTCGGAAGAGCAAGGCACAAAAGTTCCTTCAAACTACGAATTTTATTGATCTAACCACAAAAAGAACAGCCCCAATGTCATCTTACACGAGCTCTGGCCTCCCTTGCTTATATAACCAGCCCTTATGCCAACCCAAACCTAACTAGGACTCTAATCCTACTCAATTCACGAATTGAAACTTTCCATAACTGCTCAAGACTCTTCTATATGCAGATAGAAGCAATCTTCAGACTTCCTAAAACTTTAGGAACATATCTCTCATTGCTAAAACAACTCAAGTTCGTGACCCATATGAAATCCTATTATAACCAACTCAAAACTTTTCATATTTGAGTCAAACACGAGTCAACCGCAGCCTAAGTCCTTAACCTAGTCGGTTGGACCTTTCTGACAAATTTTTTACGTCCACATCTCTTCATCATGCCTCAGAACCATGTAGCCACGTCCATGCACTCTTTGCACACGTGCAAACATGTTCCAATGACGTCCAAGAGACATTCATATGCATTGTTCTTGATTCAAACATGTTGCGCAACCTCCCGATCAACTAAACCACAATTCCTCCAAAACTTGGTTGTTGAATCTCATCTTCTCCCTAAGACTAGTTCAATGGATCCTGTCACCAGCCATGTCTTTAACTCAAGCAACACCTGCACATAAATTTATAACCAATACTTTCGAGCATATGTCCTCGACTTGAATCTCGTTAGTTGAGAATACGAAGCAAACTTCCCATAATCCAAAAAGCAAGTTCGAAAGATTGCAACCTAAAAGCAGAACCACTACGATCAAGCTCTGAACCATGCCAAAGCTAACCGGACCTTGAATCGGAGCTTACCAAAACTAACAGGATCTAGCGCTGGAACTTACCAAAACTAGCAGGACCTAGCGCCGGAGCTAACCAAAGCTAGTCAGACCTAGCGTCGTAGCGTACCAAAGCTAGTCGGACCTAGAGCCATAGCTAATCAAAGCTAGTCGGACCTAGCCAAAGAAGTAGGACCTAGCCAAAGCAAGTCAGACCTTACATTGGACCTTGTCGGAGCTACACAAAACAAGCTTGACCTATCGTCGGACCTTGCTGGAGCTCAAACCTAGAGTCGGACCTTGATGATAAAGGTATTTCGTAGTACTCAAAACTTTTATCGTCAAAGCTAATGTATTCGACACAAATAGGTCTCACAATATCCCTCTTGATGAATGCATTGGCAACACCACATAAAATCCGAACATTGCCTTATTCACATGAAAAGTTTTGAAAACAATTTCTTTCACTTTTTGAAAATCAATAGAAAAAAATTTCTCCTCCTATACTTATTTCTCCCCCTTGCATACTTCTCCCCCTTTGACAATGTATTCAGCAAGGTACAAAAGAGAAATTTTAATTTGTTATGAGCACATTATAACATATACATATAGAACAAAGCTCATCCAAGTCATACTATCAAGTAACTTACACTATCACAATAATGAGATACATAAAGTAGTGTAAGCCATGCTAGAGATCAAATGTAATTTTCAATTTAAGCAAGTCATGATCTCACAAACTTAAATATATCAAAACCTGAAGGCATGATACTTGTTGCTGCAATTTTTTTAAGGACAAATTTTGACCATATGAAATTTGCAAGAGATTATATGTGCATCTGCCTTATTCTAACCAAACAAGCCAAGCCTATGTCATTTCACAATAAGAAGCTTAAGGACATGGTTTTAGTCATACACAATTTCTTCCAAGTTCATATCTAAGTGCAATGATTAGCCATCTCAAAAGAAGAAGTGCGATCATGCATATTCTCTTGATCTTTTCTCAGTATATATTTGTTCATAAAAATCAACATGTTAGTTGATTACTTTATTAATTCATTATGATTAAAAGCACTTGTGATCATGCAACAAGTTCAAAACAGCAAGAAAGTTCAATCATGACCAGATTTAGTGTAAGTAATTATTCCAATTACTAGTCATGCCAAAAACTACAAAATGTATAACATTAGTAATATAGTAAGAACTTTCGGCATGTAGAAGGAATCAGGAAGTCACATATGTATGAAATACTATGCTCATATTACTTTAAATTCAGAACCAAAGTTTAAAAGCTCCCCCTCAATTTAAGCCATGAGAATGTATAACCCCTATTTCACTACGAATGTAACAAAAACGAGTGAAATCCAAAGGTTTTGTGAAAATGTCAGCCAATTGTTGTTTCGTATCTACATGGTGAAGCACAATGTTTCCTTTTTTAACATTATCATGGAGAAAGTGATACCTAATATCAATGTGCTTAGTTCTAGAGTGTTGCACAAGGTTTATAGCAATGCAAATGGCATTGTCACAAAACAGTTGAACACTATCTAGATCAACCGCATAGTACTTAAGTGTTTGAACAATCCAAATAATTTGTGAGCAAGCACTAGCTGTAGCTACATATTGAGATTCGGCCGTGGATTGTGCAACTGAGTTTTGTTTTCTAGAGGATCAAGCAACAAGTGAATTACCTAGAAAATGACAAAGACCGGAAGTACTTTTCCTATCAATCCTACAACCCCCAAAATCAGCATATGAAAAAGCTTTCAAAGTAACGGTTGAGGAAGAAGGAAGAAAAAAGCTAAATTCTTGAGTTCCATGTAAGTACTTGAGAATCCTTTGACGGCTTGACGATGTGAAGCGCGCGGGGAATCTTGAAATCGTGCACAAAGACATACGTTGAATTGTATGTCCGGTCTTGATGCCCTGAGGTACAAAAGTGATCCGATCATTCTTCTATATTCTTTTTGCTCCACGGGTTCTCCATCTTCATCAAGTTCATGTGTTGATGTTGTTCCCATTGGTGCCCGAAGAGGCTTGCTTTTGTCCATGTTAAAGCGCTTGAGAAGTCCCTTGTATACATCGTTTGATGCACAAAGGTACCTTCCTCGGTTTGCTTGATTTGCAGCCCCAAAAAGTAAGTGAGTTCACCCATCATACTCATTACAAATTCTGAACTCATCATTTCTGAAAACTTGGACACAAGATCATGAGAAGCACAACCAAAGATAATATCATCCACATACACATGAACGAATAATGAGTCATTACCATGCTTAAGCACAAAATGAGTTTTATCAACCTTGCCCATCGTAAACCCCTTTTCAAGTGAGAATATTTTTAACCTATCATACCATGCTCTAGGAGCTTATTTTAGACCATACAGGGCTTTAGTAAGTTTGAAAACATGATTAGGAAAATCTGGATTTTCAAAACCTGGTGGTTTCTTAACATAAACCTCCTCATCTATGTAGCCATTAAGAAAAGCACTTTTTACATCCATTTGATATGACTTGAAACCTTTAGATGCAACAAAAGCTAACAAAATTCTTATGGCTTCTAATCTAGCAACAGGAGCAAAAGTTTCATCAAAATCTAGGCCTTCAATTTGTGTGAAACCTTGAGCAACCGATCTAGCCTTATTCCTAATCACAACCTCATCCTCACCGTGTTTATTTTTAAACACGCATTTAGTTCCAATTAAAGTGTGACCTTGAGGTGGAGGTACAAGTTTCCAAACATTATTTCTGTCAAAATATTCTAACTATTCTTGCATGGCAATAATTCAAGATTAATTAGTGAGTGTGTGTGATATATCTTTTCGTTCAAAAGAAGCAGCAAAAGCAGAATGTGCATGAGAATTGGGGTTGAAAAACCTGGATCTTGTAACTCGTTTGTGCAAGCTTCCAATTATCTGTTGCGGGGGATGGTTCTTCTAAATACGTAGGGGAACAGATGTCTTGCAAGCTTCTTATTCATCAGGTTCATCGCAGATTAATGAGCTTGTGGCTTGTGGACGATAAAGACCAGTAGAGATGGTTGTCGGAGCTTGTTCAAAGTTCGGAGATGGACACGTGTTGGCTTCGGAAATATTAGGCAATATCACCGACATCTCTTCTTCTTCAAAAATACCCTCCCCTCCAGGATATGGACCTGGACCTGCAATTTTTAAGCTAGTATTTGGCTAGTTTCATCAAAAGACACCTCGCAAGTCTCCACAATTTTGTTAGTGTCAAGAAAAAACACACGGTAGCCTCTAGTATGAGATGGAAAATCAAGAAACATGCCATTAACGGATCTAGGTTCAAATTTATCAAGATTACCATGTTTCTTAACAAAGCATTTGCAATCAAAGATTTGAAAGTGTGTAACACTAAGCCTATGTCCAAACCGAAGCTCATATGGTGTTTTACCTAGCTTAGCGCGCAAGAAAACACAATTTGAGACATAACAAGTGGTTGCAATTACATCAGGAAAAAATTCCTAGGAGTTTGCTATTCATCAAGCATAGTCCAAGCCATATCAAATAAGTTTCTGTTCTTTGTTTCTAGAACACCGTTTTGTTGAGGTACATATGGTGAGGAAAAGTTATGATCTATTCCATTTTCAGCACAAAAGTGATAAAAAGATTGATTTTTAAATTCAGTTCCGTTATCACTTTTAATTGCTTTTAAAGATCCTGAGTGATCAATTGATAATATAAGAAATAAAGTTCTAAGTGACTAAAAGCTTCATTTTTAGATGCCATAAAGTAAACCCAAGAGTATCTAGAATAATCATCAACAATCACAAGAACATACCATTTACCTTGAAGAATTGAACACGTGAAGGTCCTATGGTGTCAAGGTGCAAAAGTTGACCCGGTTCAGTTGTCTTGATCACTGTGAGAGGGGTATGTGAACCTGCAACCATCTTAGCATGTTTACAAGAAGAGCACACAATTGCTTTGTCCCCTTTAAGCTTAGGCAGCCGATGTATGTGATCAAGAGCACTAACAAGAGTTAGATGATCAAAGCCTACGTGACCAAGTCTACGATGCCAAAAGTATAAGTCATTTGAATGATTATCAACTAGACACCTGTGCTTAGAGGAAGACATCAAAATCAGCTTCAAAAACTCTTCCAAACCGAGACATGTTAAAAATAAGCTCACTATTTGAATTTACAACTTTGCAGTAATTTTTAGTGAAAATAATTTCTAGATTTTCATCTAGCAGTTGTGAAACCGAAAGCAAGTTGTATTTCAAATTTTTAACAAGTGCCACATCCTTCAAAGTGTAGTGATCATTTACTCTAACCTAACACATAGCAATTATAGGATTTGAAGAATTATAGGCAAAAGTAACATTCTCTGCACGTGACACAAAGATAGGGAGGAGAACAATTCCTTGTTACCGGTCATGTGGCTTGAGCAACCCAAATCCACAATCCAAATGTTCTCCTTCCTCAAGCATGTAACCTAAATAGAATTACAATACGTTGATGACTCAATACTGGTGTTAGTCAAAAGGCATTTAGGAATCCAGTACTGAGTCACACGAAGTCCATCAGAAATAACACGTGAAAGCTGAGATAAAATAGCAGGTTTATGAGTCAAAGTTTGATATTTCTTGTTCTTAACTACTGACCTATGAGGTGTTACTTGTGTAGAACGAAAATCAGTAGCTCCGGAAGCAAAAATAGAAGGTCTAGAGATAAAAATTGAAGCTCCGGAGGTAACTTGAATGTTTTTGACTCATAACAGCAGGTTGCATGTTCATGACATTCGGTCTAGTATGTGCAGCAAATTTTGCATGAGAGTTATAAGATCTAGCTTGTATTCTTTCCTTTTTACGTTGTTTAGCTAGTCTATAACAAAAATCTATGATATGACAATCTCTACCACAATAGGTACAATGAAATTTAATTTTGTGTTCATGTCTAGATGACCATGCAACATGTTTTATTAGATCCCGAATGTGAAAACACTCCTACAGATTTAAAAACAACTTCCTTTTCTTTAGGAACTGTATTAATGAAACCACTTCCTAATGACTTTATAATTTTGGGTGGATGTGCTTTAGCATGAGCATGGGAATCAAAACCTAAACCAGTTTTATCATTGCAAGATTTGGATTAATTCAGCAGCAAGTTTAGTTTTTTGTTCCCGATACAAAACTTCTCTAGTGTCCTATTGATGTCATCAAGTTTCTTAGACACTTCTAGGAAATTTTTACATGAAGTTTTTCCTTTTAGTTTACAATTAGAACAATATTTAACTTCATGAGCACGTAAAACATTGTTCAAAATAGAAATATCATTCATAGCATCTTGCAGTTTCTTATCAAGATCATCACAACTTGAACAATGCAAACCAATTGTAGAACAAGAAGCATCTTTTAAGTTTCCAACATTAAGTGCAGCATGTTTTTTGTTCTTTTCAATTTCAAGTTCAAGTTTATCAAGTGTGAAGGTATGTGCACTTCTTAGGGAGGACAATTGTTCATATATTAAGTCACATGAAGAACAAGAATCATCACAAGGAATCAAGGATTTCAAACGATAAATTTCAGGGTCTAGTGACTTAATTTTAACAGCATTGTTCCTAAGCTTTTTGTCCTTTTTCTTAACAATAACAGTGGCACTAGAAATAGCATCACACATTTCATCGCAAGTAGGACATACCTCTTCATTGTCAATGTTGTGTTCTGCCTCCTCCATACTTGATCTTGACATGCCCACCATGAAGCACAAGTTTGCCAAATCATATTCATCTTCATCACTTCCAATGTCCACGTCGCTTGAGCCAAGTGGAGTGTGGATATAAAACTGTTCACCAGTTGGCGAGCTGTAAGGCCCTTCTTCTTCTTATTATTTGTTGAGGAGTGCTTCGTCCTTGATTATTTTTCTTCCCGGGAAGTAGGACCTGAAAGGTTAGGAAAATCTGTACGAATGTGTCCTGTCTTACAACATTCGAAGTATTGTTGAGGTCCGGAGCTTCCTCTCCTACTAATTCTCACATTTTGCAATGCTTTTGAGAATCTAGTAGAGAGAAGTGCTAGCTCCTCCTATGGAAACTCCTCAATCTGTTCAGGGGTTAGAGAGGACAACAAAGCAAGTGTACCACAAGATGAAGATTGTCCGGAGCTAGGCATGTCATGTTGAGAAACAAAAGCAATAGAGTTGTTGGGGTTCTTACGTGAGATTATGTAAATTTCATGAGTTTTCGATTTAGAATATAACACATATAATGTAAGTGTACTCATGACAGTAGATTCACGAATAGATATGACTTTCTTCTCCCAAATTGACATGTCTAATGCACTTAACAATTGCATCGAATTTTCAGCATCTGAATATTTAACATTGACACTATACAAGTTGCTGAGAATTTTATTAAAGCTAGCAAAAAGGTCATCAATGGACTCATCCGGTTGCATCTTGAAGAGCATCTATTCCTTTTTGAATGTATCCTGTTTTACCTCCTTGATCATGTTGGATCCTTCGTGGTAGTCACAAAGTGCTCTCCACACATCGTACACCGATCGGAGGTGTGCAACACGGTCAAAGTTGCTCTGAGTTATTCCTTGGATTATCAAGTTGCGGGCTTTGTTTTTGTTGTCGACATCTCTTAAGTTTGTAGCCGTGACTTGATAGTTCGGCGGCACATCGTAAGGCTTGTACACCTTTTCCCATACTGCGAAGCCTTGTGCCTGGATGAAAGCATCTATACGTGCTTTCGAAACCTAAAAATCAATACCACTAAAAACACAAGGATTTGCAGAGTATTTCTCCATGATGATTAGTTAAAAACATGTGCAAATCACAAATATTAGAGCATCTGGCTCTGATACCAATTGTAGGATCGAATAGCACATGTAAAGCTACCAGAGGGGGTGAATGGTAGATTAAAACTTTTTAGCGGAAGCTACAAAACACCCCTCGGCAGAAACTGTGACAAATCTAGTATAGATTGTAGAGAAACAAGTCATGAAGACATCACAACAAGAATCACGAAAATCCGCTGATAGAAACTCAAGTTACGATCGAAAGATCGAACAAAGGTCAATTTGTCCTACACGAGAAAAACAGTTTTGGAACACTGCAAAGAAACTCATGTAGATCAGGAACCACAAATCCAATGACCGTGAAATTTTCACAAATGATAGAAAATCAAGTTGTGAAGACAACTGTTAGTACCCTGCGTACCGTATACCCCTTGGGATTACAAAAAGACCGAAGGAACTTCACCTGTCTGAGTTGAAGACCTACGAAGGCCCCACGTGTCATACGGGACCAAACCTGCCTCCCATCTATGGTTATTCCTGATGCTTCCACGTGTATACTATAGCCGGACCTACATCCCACACATGGGATAGCTCCAGGCTAAACACTTGAGCGGCACCCCCGAACCTAACCCTTGACAGAGGGAAGCTCCGGTTGACACGTGTACATCTACACCGGATCTACCCGTCCCAAGACGGATAGCTCCAATGCTGCCATGTGTCCAAACGCTAGACCTTCAGCCTTAACAATCAGACTGGTGGACCCCCAAAGGCTCGGACCTTTAAGGGGCACTCAAAGACTTCAAGACCCGATTAAGTGTCATATATACCATATTAATGACACACAATCGGAAGACCCTTAATATCGATAATGACATTGTCAAGCCCGTTACCATGCTATTAAGGGTAATTAATCTCATTAATTGTGTATTAAGCATCATTAACCGCCAGGGCCACATGTCGGGCCAGGCTAACGGTGTAATGACCGGTCCTTGTACTATAAAAGGACTGGTCGACGATACACAAGGGACGACTCTCTTGAACCCTCCCATAGACAACTTTGATACCCAATACAACCACTACACACCCCGTGGAGTACGGTATTACGCTCAGGCGGCCCGAACCACGTAAATCCTTGTGTGCATTTGACATCGTCTTTTGAATCTCTGCGCACCGAATACGGAACTACAAACTCCGCGGGCTACCAACGGTAGTACCGGGAGAACTGCCGGATCAACACTCCGACAACAACCCAAAAAGTATCACATCAATCGGATCTGTAAAACTCGAGTTATGATAAAACCACCGAAGAAGAGTAGTGATGTGCAGAAACTCGACGAGAAAGACTTGACGAAAACAAGTCGAACGTACAAGGCACTAAAGTTCCTTCAAACTACAAATTTTATTAATCTAACAATGAGAGTAACAACCCCAATGTTGTGCACCACGAGCTCTGACCTTCCTTGCCTATATAACCAGTCCTTAGGCCAACCCAAACTTAACTAGGACCTCGTAAAGGCTCCATACCACTTCGAGTAAGTTCCACACATGACATTGAAATAGCAATTATTGCTGATTGTTAACACGTGTGTTTGTATGTTTGCATTAATCAATACGTAATGATCTTCATCAAACCAACGCAGGGTTTGGCAATAGTCTTGGACTCGGCCGATTACCAACTAGAACGTTACAAAGATTTCCTTTCCTTTTTGAAACTGTACATTTATTCAATAATTTTAATTTACACACATTTAAAATATGTTGACAAGTTTTATATGACATTCTTGTATTACAGCGCTTGGCGGTTTTACGCGGAACAACTTGGCAGTGGGAGACCTTCTAATACGAATACATAGGACATTAAAACGTATTATGCTTGTCCGAAACAGCCTGCTGGGATTGTCTTATGCGGGTATTATGTATGCGAGCATCTTGGGACCGTCAACGAATATGGAGTGAATCATGAGGATGTAAGTTATCATTAATGTCGTTATCTTATTTTCATACTTTTGAGTTTCATTTTCATTGTAACTAGCTTAGTTTAATACTTATATTCTCCGCTGTTCAAGAAACATTATTTTAATATTTTGATTCCAACTTAAAAATTCAATTGCTCATAGTACAACTGCTCCAAAAATACCAAATAAATTCCTGTATACTCTCACTTTGATCTATACTTTGAGATTGTTCAAACCAACAAATTGTAAACCTTGTTATGTGTTTCATCGCAACACACGAAGAATGTGGAGAAAGAATGGCCAGTTTGTAGAAGTATTCCTGGTGGAGGAGCCAACAAGCTTGCTGTTGAACTGTGTCAATTCGTGCATCGCGAAATTTCGCACAAAAGAGGGGAGATCTTTGATGAGAATGGTGCAATAGCTGATGTGCCAGAAATTTGCAACTATGCCATTAGAAACAGTTTTTAGTGAAAACTTGTAAACTATCAGATGAATTGTATGTGTAACTTGCACATATGTATATTGTTTTAGTGAAATTGACTTCTGTGAGATGACTTCTGTGATGATATTGTTGACTTCTGTGATTATATTGAATTGACCTGGAAATTAGAAATAACAGCAGCTAGTACTGCGTAGGTTATACCTTATCAAAGGCGGTTATTTACCAATGGCTAGACCTGCCTGTGAAAAACAATTATCGCAGACGGCTAGATATAGGTAAAAAACCATGTGTGATAACCTAATTATCACAGGTGGTTACTGTTATAGTACAAACCAGCTGTGATAAACTGTCTTCAGAGGCGGCTTGACGTAGGTCAAGATCCGCCTGTGATAAAACAATTATCACAGGCGGTTATTGCTGCACGACCCGCTTGTGATAACATATCTTCACAGGCGGCTAGCCTAAGTAAAGAACCGCCTTTGATAATGTGTCTTGACAGGCAGTTTCACTTCTCCGCCTATGAAATTACAGATTATCACAGGCTCTTCGTTTCAGGCGGTTTTAGAAAGTGCGTGTGATAATAGGTTTGGAGCCGCCTGCGATGAGGCTTATTGTAGTAGTGAATCCTACTCGATTCAAGAATTGAAACATTCTATAACTGGTCAAGACTCTTCTATACACAGATAAAAGCAATATTAAGACTTCTAAATATGTTAAGAACATATCCCACATTCCTAAAACAACTCAAATTCCTGACCCACACGAAATCCTATCATAACCAACTCAAAACATTTCATATTTGAGTCAAACACAAGCCAGCCGCAGCCTGAGTCCATAACCTAGTCTGTTGGACCTTTCCAACCAATTTTTTACATTCACATCTCTTCACCACACCTTGGAACCATGTATCCACATCCATGCACTCCTTGCACGTGTGCAAACATCTTCCAAAGACATCCACGATACCTTCATATGCAATGTTTGTCATCCAAACATGTTGCATGACCTCCTGATGAACTCGATCACAATTCCTCCCGAACTTGGTTGTTGAATCTCATCTTCTCCCTAAGACTAGTTTAATGGATCCCGTCAAAATCCATGTCTTGAACTCAAGCAACACCTGCACATGAATAAACAACCAATACATCCAAGCACAAGTCCTCGACTTGACTCTCGTTAGTTCCGATAACCACAACACCTTACGTGAGCACCTCACACAAGTATGTTGCAAACCATAGCGAAAACGATGTCAGCCATAACCAACAAAACACACCAAAAACTTAGTAAAAGTTTTCTAAGCAAACTTTCCATCAATGTAAAACAAGTACGAATCATTGCAAGTTAAAAGCGGAACCACTGCAATCAAACTCCAAACCTTGCCAAGGCTAACCGGACCTTGAATCAGAGCTTACAAAAACTAACAGGATGTAGTGCAAGAACTTACCAAAGCTAGCAGGACCTAGCGCCAGAGCTAACAAAACTAGTCGGACCCAGCGCCAGAGCTTACCAAAGCTAGTCAGACCTGGACCCGGAGCTTGCCGGAGCTACCCAAAACAAGTCAGACCTATCGTCGGACCTTGCTAGAGCAGGGACCTACAGCCAGACGTTGATGATAAAGGTGTTTTGGTAGTATTCAAAGCTTTTGTCACCATAGCCAATGTATTCGGCACACATAGGTCTCACAATCTCCCTCTTGATGAATGCATTGGCAACAACACTTAATATCCGAGCATTGGCTTATTCAAATGAAAAGTTTTGAAAACAATTTCTCCCCCTTTTTGAAAATCAAATGAGATGAGATAGAAATAAATTTCTCTGCCTATACTTATTTCTCCCCCGTGCATACTCCTCCCCCTTTGACAATGTATTCAACAAGGTACCAAAGATAATATTTAATTTGTTATGAGCACATTATAACATATGCATATGGAACAAAGCTCATCCAAGTCATACTATCAAGTAACTTAAACTATCACAATAATGAGATACATAAAGTAGTGTAAGCCATGCTAGAGATCAAATGTAATTTTCAATTTTAGCAAGTCATGATCTCACAAACTTAACTATTTCAAAACCCGAAAGCATGACACTTGTTGCTGCATTGTATTATTTTTTAAAGCAACAATTTAGATCATATGATATTTGCAAGGGATTATATGTGTATCTGCCTTATTCTAATAAACCAAGCGAAATCTATGTCATTTGACAATCAGAAGCTTAAGGACATAGTTTTAGTCATACAAAACTTCTTCCAAGTTCATATCTAAGTGCAATAATGAGCGATCTCAAAAGAAGAAGTGTGATGCATGCATATTCTCTTGATCTTTTCTCATTTATTCATTTGAACATAAAAGCTCAACATGTGGATAGTTGATTGATTAATTTTTCATTATTAAAAGCACATGTGAGCATGCAACAAAGTCAAAACAGCAAGAAAGTTCGATCATGACCAGATTTAGTATAAGTAGTTATTCCAATTACTAGTCATGGAAAAAACTATAAAATGTATAACATGAGTAATGTAGTATGAAATTTTAGCATGTATAAGGAATCACAAAGTCATATATGTATGAAATATTATGCTCATATTATTTGAAATTCAGATTCGCACATAATTTTCTGAAGTTAACCCCACCCCCCCCTCAATTTAAGCCATGAGGATGCATAACCACTATTTCACTACCAATGCAACAAAAACGAGTGAAATCCATAGGGTTTGTAAAAATGTCAGCCAACTGTTGTTCGGTATCTACATGGTGAAGCACAATGTTTCCTTTTTCAACATTGTCACGGAGAAAGTGATACCTAATGTCAATGTGCTTAGTTCTAGAATGTTGCACGGGGTTCTTAGCAATGCAAATGGCACTAGTGTTATCACAAAATAATGAAATACTATGTAGATCAACCCCATAGTCCTTAAGTGTTTGAACAATCCAAAGAATTTGTGAGCAGTTGTTGGTATTTCTTAACACCACAGAGTTATCGGCAAGCGCACGGAAATACTGTTTTAGCACTTCCCCTTAAGGAGTATTCCCAAGGGTATGGAATCCAAAGAATGTGTGTGCTAATCTTTCGAACTAGCTCACCCAAGGACACAAAGTTGTTTAGTAGGCAAGGAACAGAGAGGAATTCAATGTATTGATCCTAATTCAAGATAGTTTGCAGTAGATGCTTGCTTCGTGCACGGGCTTACTCCTAGCAATACAAGGACGACTCCCGCCAAGAGCATATGGCATAGCCGAACGTGGAGGATTACGAAGGACAGATAGGGCTATCACCACCTACTGCCTACCTCATCAATCAGTGGGTTCCCGCCACAATTAACGCGCATATCATTCGCCATTGACTCTAGGGAGCCGGGAGGAGCCAACACGTATCATTTGACCGGATTTGGTGCCAAGAACGGGTCGGCCGAATCCCTGGTTCGGCTGACCTGGTCAAGCCTCCCGTCGGGGAGTGCTTCCTCCAGGTGGCTTACAAGTGGGCCCCCTTTGATGTATATGAGTGCAACACCATTGGATCTACTCGTATTCTTCTGTTTGTGGGCCATTTGATCCACGTGTTTCCACATGTCATCGCCTGATTCCTTGAAATACATTTTTGTGGATTCATCCCTGCATGCTTTGGTATTTCGGGTAATAATTCACCTGCATACAAATAAACAAGAAAACTTGTGGAACTGGGTTAGTGTATAGCCCTACCACTATGTTTTGTGTTTCTTTTATATACACTATGAGGTGAATTGACAGTCAAAATATGGTACTTAAGGACCTTCAACAACCCCCCCCCCCCCCCACACTTAGTCCTTTGCTCGTCCTCGAGTGAAGACAAGAAGAACTAGAGTGTTGTCATGAATTTGCAATAAGGTAGAAAATAAGGATACTAGATATTTCAACTTATACCAGAATTCATGGATCCCCTTTGTGTATGTGGCTACCACATCAATCTTGGGTGTTTGAAAAGTGGAACGGTTAGAATGAAGTTCCCATGGATCATTCTTTGCTGAAATGATTTGGCAATGGCTATATTTGAAAGTCATGGGAACATTTGCCCTTGCCTTCTCGATCGAAATCTCTCAAAGTGTTTGAGTCCTCCCCATGGCATGTTTTGCCAATTCTTGTCCCTGTACTAAAAGTGGCTATATCTGGAGCTTGGTAGGGATGAATGTGGCACACATTTGCAATGCATATGTTACTAAGTCAAAAACTTGATCCTATGAGAGACTTATGCAATGAACAAAGTGAAGGGGAAATTCTTGTGCACATGAATGGAATGGAGGGGTGAGGTGATAACTCCCATGAATTTGCTCTTTTTTTTAAATGATGAAACATGGCTACTTTTTTTAGCACTCTTACTATTTTTCAAGAGTGGATGCTTTTTCTTTATCTTGTAGCCATGTCTTCTACTTCTTTATCTTTTTTATTTATTTTTAGAGAGGCTTTCATTTGTATTGTATGGAGTTTCTTTTTGACGGATGGGTAATCGATGGATGTAAACTCTCAATGTGAGAAATTTTGCATGAATGGAGTGCACAAGAGTTTTCAATTCAAAAGTTCATGCTTGTCACTCAATTGGGTCACGGGTTTGACAAAGTTCATTGAAAAAAACAAAGTGGCATATGCTTGTGGTTTTCAATGAATGTATCATATGGCCTTGGTAGGTATATAAATTTCCAATGAGAGATTTATGCAAAGTTCAAGACTTCAAATAGTTACAAATGTCAAAATCAATTTCAAGCAAAAGGATGATTTCTAAAGAACTCATTTACCATATCACACTAGTCAAATACCTAGATGATGTGTTTTTCCTATTGAATTATGGGAATCATAAACAAGGTAATGAATTGAAATTTAAAGTATTCAAATTTTCAACTTTAGCAAATTCTTGACTACCAATTTTTGTTTTCAATTTGTTGAGTTGATTCATTTTAGACATGCAATGAAAAATATGAAATCAACTCAAACAGCAGGGTAGCGCATAAAATTGGGGAAAATAAATCCAAACTGATTTTCAGGAGCGAAACGGAGTCATACGGTGCAGAAAACAAGTCGGCCGACCAAGGGGTTCTGCCGACCTCCTGTTGGCTCTTCTATGGCTCTGTTTTGTCGTGTCGTTTTGCTCATTCGGTCGCGACCTGTTTTGATATGCAACATTGATTTTTCACGTCGCGATTTCGTGACTTGGAGAAATGTTTCCCCCACATTTGTTTCCAGAATTCTTTATTCAACAAAATAAACTAAAGCGGGAACTTTACCTATGTTAGATGAACCAGTAAGTTCACTTTATTGAAATCAAAATATGGGGATGCTTACATTATTTAATCTAGCTTTAGAAAATGAATTTTTTTTTAAAATAAAATCCTAAGTAGTAAGCATCCTATGCTGTCGGGACATCTAAACCATGGTGCGTTGTATATGTCGGGCTCCCCGACGGCATTGCACAAGCATCGCAGTTTGGCGCTCATGCCATGGAGAACATCGTCAATCTCCTCCTTGAGGGCCATGATGTCGTCCTTCAGTCCCGCCCTGTCGATGCGCCCTTCAGCCACCAAGTTAGTCAGCGTCTTGTTTTCCAAGCGGAGAGAAGTGAACTCCTCAGTCAGCTGTGCCACTTTAGGGGCACGAGGAGAGTCCTCATCACCGCCCTCGAAATGACCGAATGGCCCGTTGTTGGTGGGTTGTGGGACGTGTCGCCTAATCTTTGAGGGCGACGAGCCCGTCGACTCCTCCATCGCCAGATTATCCACGCGCTTGAATAGGCCCTTAGCGTAGCCTCCTTCGGGTTTGCTCACCCCGTGGATAAGAAAGCGATCTCCCATGCATTCCGGCGAGGTACAGGTAGATGTCTTGTAGTGGTGGCTCACTACATCGCCCTTCTTAGTCTTCAGTGTGTACATGAACTCCTCGTTGGGCAGCAACGATGGGAGAGACTCGTCTTTTCTGTGGAAAAGACATGTCTTGACTGGGTTCAGTCCAACAAAAGTATAACGGCATGACGTCGTCGACTTCGTCGGCGTTCTCCAAGGGGAGAGTGATCGGACAGCGCTACATGGTGTAGGGATGTGGCCGCGTGGAGTCGTCGCAGGCGGGATCATTACGAGGGGCTTGACATCGATCGCCATGACGGAGTCCAAGGCGAGGGACTTTTTGTCGTTGGCCGGCGTAATGTCCCCACTCAGGTTGAAGGTTGAGCTGGAGGAGGCATGAGGCACAATCTTCTTGTCGGCCATGACGAGGACGGGAGGAAGATGATGATTCAATGAGGTGTATAACTTTCCTTCTGATTTCGTCCTTTAAGTAGGAGGGGAGTGACTTGTTTCACCGAGGATTTTGTGGAGGATATTGAGGAGGATCAACACGAGAAAACAGAACATGAACGGCGCGAAGGGAGAGTCGACCAACCCTAGGGTTCGGCCGAACCCCTTCTGGCTCCGTTCGGGCCACACATTCTCGGGTCGATTAAATGGGCCTCGTAGATGAAGAATTGGATGGGCCCATTAGTTGGACGTGGAGAATCTAAACAGAATTGAAAGAAATGGCATGGAAATCGATTAGATTTACCACATCAATTTCTTTTTCTGTATCCTTTTGGGAATCAAGAAATAATTTGAGTCGGTGCCCATTCACTTTGAAAAGTTGACCGTCATCACGTTGGAGTGTGATTGCTCCATGGGATGAAGTCTCTCCTACAGTGAAGGGTCCTTCCCATTTACTTCTAAGCTTCCCATGTCCAAAGAGTTTAACCCCAGAGTTAAAGAGTAAAACTTTATCTCCAGGTTTGATCTCTTCTGGCGTAATCCTCTTATTGTGTCATCTTTTGGTTCTCTCTTTATAAATTCTGGCACTATGGTACGCCTTATCTCTCCATTCCTCCAACTCAGGGACTTGCTTTAATCGGTGATTTCCAGCTTCGTTAAGATTCATGTTCCACCGCTTCATGGCCCAATACGCTCTATGTTCCAATTCTACGGGAAGATGGCAAGTCTTCCCATAGACAGGTTGGAAAGGAGATATGCCGATAGGTGTCTTGTAGGCAGTACGATATGCCCACAATGTGTCGGGTAGCATTTGCTTCCATCCCGTTCCCATTTCCAAGACAGTCTTTTGCAGAATATTCTTAATTTGCTTATTAGATGTTTCTGCTTGACCACTTGTCTGTGGGTGGTATGGGGTAGCAATGTTATGTTGGACTCCAAGTTCCCTTAAAAAGTTCCGGAAGGTTTTATCTATGAAATGAGACTCTCCACCACTTATGACCATACGGGGAGTTCCAAAGCGTGGAAAATGATCTCATGGAACATTTTCCTTGCTTGCTTGGAATCAGCATTTTTGCATGGTAATGCTTCTACCCATTTTGACACATAATCGATGGCAACAAGAATATACTCACAATCATAAGACCTAGGAAATGGTCCCATGAAATCAATACCCCATACATCAAATAATTCCACTTGGAGATTGTATGTTAGGGGCATCGCATCGCGAGCAGAGATTCATCCATGCTTCTTGCATTTCCAACATCTACGAATGAATTCCTTGGTATCTTCATACATTCAAGGCCAACAGAATCCACTCTGACAAATCTTTGCCTGAGTACGGTAAACACTGTAATGACCACTATAGGGGCCAGCATGGCATTTCTCTATAATTTTGGTGCCTTCGATTGACGGGATGCACCTTCTAAGAATGCCATCGGCACATACTCGATAGAGGTAAGGGTCATCCCAAAGGTGTCTACGACTCTCATAAATGAGTTTCTTTTTGTTATCCTCTGGTGGTACGTATCCCGTGAGCATAAAGTTCACAATATCCGCATACCAAGGGTGATAGTCTGTCACCTTGAGGAGCATATCATCTCGTAGGAAGTCATTGATAGGTATGTCCATGGTTTGTGTGACTTCCATATGCGAAAGATGATCTGCTACTGAATTCTCTACTCCTTTCTTATCTCTTATTTCTAGATCAAATTCTTGGAGTAGAAGAATCCATCGAATTAGCCTGGGTTTAGCATCCTTTTTTGTAAGCAGATATTTCAAAGAAGCATGGTCTGTGTAGACTATGACCTTTGCTCCAACCAAATAGGATCTCAACTTGTCGATAGAAAAAACTACTGCTAGGAACCCTTTTCTCAGTTGTGGCATAATTGACTTGGGCTCCTGTCAGAGTTTTGCTAGCGTAGGCTATTGCGTGATGCTTTTTATCTTTGGTTTGGCCTAAGACCGCACCATCAGCAAAGTCACTAGCATCACACATGATTTTGAAAGGCAGCGTCCAATCAGGAGGTTGGATAATTGAAGCTCAGATGAGTGCCTTTTTGAATATATAAAATGATTTAATGCATTCAGCATTGAAATCAAATTGAGCTTCTTTAGCTAATAGGTTGGTGAGGGGTCTAGCAATTTTGGAGAAATCCTTGATAAATCATCGGTAGAACCCCGCATGACCTAAAAATCTATGGATTCCCTTAACATTGATAGGAGGTAGAAGTTTTTTAATAACTTCAATTTTAGCTTTATCCATCTCTATACCTCTCTCAGACACCAAGTGTCCAAGAACAATGCCTTCCCAGACCATGAAATGGCACTTTTCCCAATTAAGCACAAGGTCCTTCTCCTGGCATCTTTGTAAGACCCTGTCTAAATTTTCTAGACAATGATCAAAAGTTTTTCCATAGACGGAGAAATCGTCCATGAAAACTTCCATGATATCCTCGATCATGTCTGAAAATGTAGACATCATGCATCTCTGAAAAGAGGCAGGAGCATTACATAGTCCAAAGGACATACGCCGGTAGGTATAGGTCCCGTAAGGACAAGTGGACGTGGTCTTACTTTGATCATCGGGATGGATAGGAATTTGATGATATCTCGAATACCCATCAAGGAAACAGAAGTATGAGAGTTTTTCCAATCACTCTAACATCTCATCGATGAAGGGCAATGGAAAATGGTCTTTCCTTGTTGCCTTGTTAAGTTTTCGGTAGTCAATGCACATCCTCCATCCCATGACGGTCCGTTGAGGAATTAATTCATTCCTCTCATTTTGAAAGACCGTCATACCTCCCTTCTTAGGCACTACTTGAACTGGACTTACACATTCACTATGAGGAACAGGGTAAATAATCCCGACATGCAGAAGTTTCAAGACTTCTTTCTTGACAACTTCCCGCATCAGATTATTCAATCGCCTTTGAGGTTCCCTTGAGAGGACATTCTCACGGTCAATAGGAATACGATGGGTGCATAACGCTGGATTCCCTTGAGATCCTGAAGTGAATATCCAAAAACAGCTCTATGCCTTTCTAACATGGCTATGAGTTTGAGCGTTTCATCATCTGAAAGCTTGTCACTTATGATGTCAGGGGCTTCCAAATCGCCATTTACAAAGGCATAATGTAGGTCTGGAGGTAGAATCTTGAGCTCAATAGGAGGTTTTGGGGAGGGCTCTTCTTTTAGCAATTCAATTTCCTCCTGAAATTCATCCTCCTCTTGGACGAAGTCTTCTTCTCCTTTAATTTCAGGGGGTTATAAAAATTGAAGATTCCTAACCTCTTCCATTGGCTCATATTGGATGGGAGATTCTGCAGATGTGTTCTTTGAACGCAAAATAGGCATGGAGAAATTCTCCCTCCAAGATTGATATTGAGGCTTCCTTCCAAAGGAACTTCCATGAAAATTTCTATATGGGAATCCCTATCCTGATGTTGAAATCTTGGAGAGCCTCAACATATTTGTGTCTAATAGACACTTGTTGCAGAAGCCCACAACCTTCAAGAATGGTTCCGAAAGAATCTCGGAAGGATTTGCGTGTTGGTACCAATGGCACATCGCCAAGAATGGCGAGAGCACAAGAATCGAAAATGAGATTTGCTCCAACAGTAGGGTTGCATAGGATTCTCATTGGTGTCCCTCTAATAGAACATAAAATGGTTGCCAGAGGTGCGGTCATCTGAAGAATTTCGGTGAATTCTCGTCTTCAGTTGTCCACTCTCTCCTTAGGATAGACGTCAACTCCTTGACCGCCTGACGGACGAACACCCCTCAGGTGGTTCAGGTGGAGTTGGTGGCAATGAAGGTTTCCTATAGAAACAATACTTCGAGGTATTTCAATAATCTTCAAAAAGCTCTTCCTCGAAGTAAAATGGAATCTGCGAGGGTTGAATTTCTTCTACCTTCATAGTCTCAAGTTCGGGAGAGGATTCCTCTGACAAGGCTTGGGGTAAACAAGAAATGGGTTCATCCTTGTCCAAGAGTTTATCCTCCATTTTTGACACGACTTCCTCTTGGGGAGGCTCATTAAGACCCATAATGAAGGAAGAATTTTCTAGAATTCTGTCCAGAAGATCCTTGCCTTCTTTTGGAGTCTTATGGAGGAAAGATCCTCTAGCCGTAATGTCACGATATAGGGCAGACTCTTTGTTCAATCCCATGAGGAAATGTTGCAAAAGCATTGGATCGGGTATTAACAAATCTGGGCCAGAATTTTTCAAAAGAGAAAATCTATCCCAAGCTGCACCTATGGATTCCTTCTCCATCTGCTGGAAGCATAGTACTTCCTTTCGTAAGGAAACAATTCAGGCAATGGGAAAGAAAACAAGACAAAATTTGTCTCATAATTCACTCCAATCACTGTTTGTCTTCTCAATGCAGTGGTTGTACCATTGTTTGGCTTTTTCCTTGAGGGAAAAAGGAAACGACTTCCATTTGAGAGTTTCTTGTGTCATACCTTTGATTAGAAGGTATGAACACAGTTGTTCGAACTCTCGTAGATGGTGGTAAGGGTTTTCACAATTCGTTCCTGAGCAGGATTGTTCCCGGACCATGGCTATAAAACTAGGGCGAAGTTCATAGCTGGTTGAACAAATAAGTTCCGCCGAAGGCGGTGGCTCACAGAACTTGCCCTTCGGAACAGAGTAAGAAAGAATGGTGGGTCGCTCCATTTATATGGTGGTGGTAAGGTAATAATAAGAAAGGTAATATGATAGATAAGGGGGATATGATACGATGGTGATCTTGGTTCAAAGATTAACAACAACTGTTCCCTGGTAACAGCACCAGAAATGCTTGTTGGTATTTATTAACACCACAGAGTTATCCGCAAGCACACGAAAATACCGTTGTAGCACTTCACCTTAAGGAGTATTCCCAAGGGTATCGAATCGAAAGAAAGTGTGTGCTAATCTCTCGAACTAGCTCACCCAAGCACACAAACTTGATTGGTAGGCAAGGAACAGAGAGGAATTCAAAGTATTGATCCTAATTCAAGGTAGTTTGCAGTAGATGTATGCTTCGGGCATGAGCTTACTCCTAGCAATACTAGGACGACTCCCGCCAAGAGCCTATGGCATAGCCGAACGTGGAGGATTACAAAGGACATATAGGGTTGTCACCACCTACTGCCTACCTCTTCAATCCGTGGGTCTACGAGATATCTACTAATGATTTATAACATAAGCACCACGCTTACGTTCTAAATCACTACTTTAGTTGTTTCGAACAAAAAGCTACAACTAGAGCATCTAATGAATCAAAGCAGTGAACCACAAGTAACTACTTGTGCAAACTTTTAAGAATAAAAGATCAAACTCGTATTGAATTCACAAAGGCTTACTTGATTGAGTAAAACCTTTGTAGGGGTACAAGTGTAGAAGAGGGACTTGACAAGCCCAAGCCTCCTTCTCCTAGACTCTTCACCACACTCTCCTTCTACTTTGGTAGCCTCTAGGACTACTCTAGACCTTTGGAGTGTAGCACTATTCTCAACTTTTGGTGTGTATGAGAAGTGAGGTGAGGGTGTCAATTTATAGGTGGAGAAGGGTCGGTTTTCGCCACAAATCAACGTGCGAAACAGTCACCATTGACTCCAGGGAGCCGGGAGGAGCCAACACGTGTCATTTGACCGGTTTTGGCGCCAGGAACGGATCGGCCGAACCCCTGGTTCGGCTGACCTGGTAAAGCCTCCCGTCCGAGAGTGCTTCCTCTAGGTGGCTTTCATGTGGGCCCCCACGATGTATACGGGTGCAACACCGTTGGATCTCCTCGTATTCTTCTTTTTGTGGGCCATTTGGTCCATGTGTTGCCACGTGTCATTGCCTGATTCGTTGAAATCCATTTTCATGGATTCATCCCTGCATGTTTTGGTATTTTGGGTAATAATTCACCTGCATAGAAATAAACACCAACACTTGTGCAATTGGGTTAGTGTATAGCCCTACCACTATGTTTTGTGTTTCTTTTATGCACATTATGAGGTGAATTGATGGTCAAAATATGGTACTTAAGCACCGTCAACAGCAATCACTAGCAACAACTTGTAAAATCCCAGTTTTTACTTAATATGAAGTTTAGTTACCAGTTTGTTCACAACCATAGTGAAGATCAAATATGGTTGTACACATGAACTTGATATCATCAAGAATCTTTCTTTCCCTCATACTTAAATTTTATGGACATGAGGGAAGTATTTCACCAATTACCCTAGGATAATTCAAGTGGCCTTTCTACAAATTTTGGAATTTATTGAATGGAAATTCTCTAGGTCAAATCAATATGCAGTACTAAATATATTCAAATTATTTAAAACCATGAATATAACCACTGTACATATAGGCCCTGCCAAAATTATTCAATTCCGAGGCTATACATTTTTCCATGTCCTCATAATATTCCAAATAGCCTTCCTGCAAAGTTTCAAGATTTTTGGATTTCATTTGCTATTTTATTTGAGACGCTTAGCAAATTCTAGTCAAATTCAAATTCGAAATTTAACCGAAACTTGTCCAAATTCGAAATCCAAATTCCGAATCTGAACCTACACAGTTGATTTGGCCTCTCCACAAAAATCTAGAATGTTTGGACAGTTCTAGGTAGGAGAATTGAAGTTACAGAGGGGGATTAGGATGAAAGGGGCAGTTAGACCCACGATCAGCCTCTCCAACTTGATGAACCGATGGAGCCGCTCTGTTTACGGCAGTCCCCGTGCTTCAACGTCGGGGGAGCTCGCCACCGCGACAAGGCATGCAAAGCAGGAAGCTGCGTGGCTTAAACACCTCCCCTGGCCTATATCTACCCCTCTCGACCGACGGCGTCGAGTTCCATCCCAGTTTTGCTTCCCCTCTCCACAATTTCGCCCCGCCGTCGCACAACACTGCCGCCTTCCTTTTTTCACCGGTAAGCACCTCGGTCTTACCTCTATTCTCTTCGATGCAAACAACAAATTTGGCACTAAGTTTGTGCTCTATCATCTACGCCAACTAGCTATCGTTTTGCTCCTTATGTTGGCCGTAGTTTGAAGTTCCGCGGACGCCACTGAAGTTGGGGACGATCGCCATCATGAGATCTTTCTCACGGTAAAAACCGTGCTTCACTTCTTTAAGTATCGAGCAAGTTATTCAAGTTTTTCCTTCTGTCGTGGTCCATGAACTAGCTTACTTCTCTGTTTAATTCGCTTTCCACAAGCAACTAATCTTTAATCAGTTCATAGATATTGATCCATACCTCCTAGCGCACCATTCTGCCAAGAATCGATGGAAACAATTGAAGGATTGCCGAGATATTGTAGTTTTCCCCTCCGCCATTTAAACCTCCCTTGTTTATCTATGAACTTGTGCTTCCCGGCGGATCCACGCCATTTACACCACCTAGGAGTCTTCCTCATGATCCCAGGAGCCTCCCCGACCATTCTCGAGCCGTTTGCACCATTCCTGAGCGTTTCTGGCCATCGCCAAAACCCTAGCTTTGCCGCCGTCATCGCGCTGCCATCTTCGGCCGTCACCACGGCGCAAGCAAGCAGGCAGTTCGGTGGATGCATGGTGCATCACGGTGTCGCGCGCTGCCGGCATAGATCAGCGGGGAGAGATGGATACAGAGCACCCTGTGGGTTGCACTCGAGTAGGTTAGGCTGACAGTGGGTCCCACCTCCTCTTATCTACTTCCCCTCTCCACAACTTCAATTCTCCTACCAAACTTGATCCAAAAATTCTAGATTTTTGTTGGGATGCTCAAATAAATATCTGGAATTTGATTCTGTAATTGGATTTTGATTTGGAGTAAGTTTCATTTGAATTTACAATTTGAATTTGAAATTGGATGAAATTCCATGGTGTCACTGAATTAAATAGCAACTGAGTTCCAAAAATTGTGAAACTTTGAGGATAAGACAAGCAAGTCATGCTGACCATGATGGTGTGTTCAAATCTCGATGTTCAATTAAGTTGAACAGAATTCAAAATTTGAATTCCTAATATGGTCTGAATTTGCTAAGCGTCTCAAATAAAATAGCAAATGGAGTTCATAATTTATGAAACTTTGCAGGAAGTTTATTTGGAATATTAGTAAATCATAGAAAAAATTATGGCCTCAGAATTGAATAATTTTTACAGGGCCAAATGTATGGTAGCATATTCAATTTGTAATTAATTTGAATATATATTGGGTACTGCATATTAAGTTGACCTAGGATCCTCCATTCAAATAATTCCAAACTTTGAAGAGAGGTCAAAAGAATTTATCCAAGATTATTAATGAAGTCCATTCCTCTTGTTAATAAAATTTAAGCATGAGTGGAAGAAAATATTTGATGAGATCAAGTTCATAAGCCTAGCTATAATTGGCCTCCATTAGGGTTGATAACCAACTTACAACTGAACCTCATATGAAGGAAAATGTGGGATTTTACAATGATGTGGGAATAAACTATCACCCGGGGAAGGCACCAGCTCAGGGTTTGGGAGTTGCCATCAGAACTATGCAAGGAGTTTGAACGGTTAAATCTTGGATTTCTGAATGAGATGGGGATAATGGAGTTAAATCTGACCTTGGAGCAAGAAATCTGAGAAGGTCAGACCAAGGATGAGGAAATCAAGGAAATCAATGAACGGACCCAGGAATGGAGAGAATTCAGATTTGATGAGGATGACTAAGGTACTCTGTGGCTTGGAAAAAGGATTGTTGTGCCTAATGTGAAGCACCTCCGTGAAACAATGTTAAAGGAGGCACATAATTCATCCTATTCAATTCATCCCTTGTGTACAAAGATGTACAAAGACTATAAGACATGCTATTGGTGGGCTAGCATGAAATAGGACATAGCTGAGTATGTAGCTTTGTGTGATGTGTGCCAACGGGTCAAAGCCAAACACCAAAGGCCAGCCGGATTATTGCAGCCATTGAAGATTCCGAAATGGAAGTGGGAAGAAGTCGGTATGGACTTCAGAGTTGGATTATCGCGAACCCAGTCTGGTCCAGAGCCCTTAGGGGTCCACCAGCCTGATTGTTGAAGTTGAAGGTCCGGCGGTTCGGCCACATGGCAGCTCCGGAGCTTACCCTTGTGGACGGGTAGGTCAAGGTCCGGCGGTTCGGCCACATGGCAGCTCCAGACCTTCAAGGAATAATCAAAGACTTCAAGACCCGATTAATTTTCATTAATGCCATATTAATGACACACGGTCGGATGGCCCTTAATACTGGTAACAGCACTGTTAAGGCCCGTTACAGAGCTATTAAGTGTAATTATCCTCATTAATTGTGTATCAAGCATGTGTAACCGTCGGGGCCACATGTCGGGCTAGGCTAACGGTGTAACGACCAGTCCTTGTACTATAAAAGGACTGGTCGACGATACACAAGGGACCTCTCCAGACGACTTCTAGACTCCCTGACCTAGGCGAGCTTCTTCTTCTGGAGCTTCTTCTAGACTCACACGCTCAATACAACACCAACACACCCCGTGGAGTAGGGTATTTCGCTCAGGCGGCCCGAACCACGTAAATCTTTGTGTCTACTTGTCATTCACCTTCTTGAATCTCTGCGCGCCCATTACCGAACTACAACTCCACGATATACCAACAATAGTATCGGGAGATATGCCAGATCCAAACACCGACAGTTGGCGCGCCAGGTAGGGGCGCCCGAGATTTCAGGAATGATGAACTCAGCTGCTGGATCGTCCAACGGCAACACCGTTGCGCAACCTGATGGAGGCAACCCCTCCAACATGCAGCAACCAGCGGGTTCCACGGCTCCACCAGGAGTCATGCCATCGCCGACACCGCCTGCACCAGCAAATGAAGCTGGACAACGGGACGGAGCATCCGCATCGGTCACAATGTCGGCGAATAACAACAACCCCAAACACACGCTCCATGCAGCGCGTGCTCTTCTCCAACGCCCACCACCTCCGGGTGCATCTCAGGGTGCAATGGAGCAATGGAGGGCTGATGTGGAACATCTGGTTGCAGCAGCAGCCGACCACATCAGCAACCAAGGTTCTCCCCCCTCAGGGCGGGCCCCATCACAGCATCGGACTTTGTCGGGCAGACTTGGTCCACACACTTCCCAAAATAGGAGGCGTGATGCGTCTCAACAAGTGACATCGCTGCCTTCCGTGGCGCGACGCACTCATACGGTAACAAGGCTTTCAACTCACAACCTCCGGGCGGAGCTTGATCGCCGTTACCGTCAACAGGACGGTCGTGTCCATATTGAGCGTGCTCACGAAAGGCAAGAAGCTCGAGATAGTTCTGCTCCCGAGGGAGTAGGAGGAGGTTGTTCCGCCCTGGCCATGCACCTACGCATGGTCAGATGGCCACAAATGTTCTGGATGGCCACAAATGTTCTGGCCTCACCTGTCAGAGAAATTTGATGGGACTGTTAATCCCATTCAGTTTCTCCAGATTTACTCCACCGCAATCCTTGCAGCCGGAGGTAACGAGGCTGTAATGACCAACTACTTCCCAGTGGCCTTGACTGAGACCGCCAGGTCCTGGTTCATGAGCCTTCCTCACAACTCCATCAATCGTAGGGAGGAAATGTGCCAACAGTTCACTGTCAATTTCGGGAGTTCATACACCCGACCAGGCACTAAACTCGATCTTTTTGCTATCGTGCAGAAGGGGGGAGAATCCCTGCGTTCATTCATCCAAAGGTTCTCCCAGGTACGAAACACTATTCCTTCTATCTCCAGCGCCTTTGTTATTGTGGCATTTATACTGGGCGTACGAGATAAGAAGATTCTGGAGAAGCTGGCGATCAAGGAGATCACCAGCGTCACAAAGCTCTTCAGCTTGGCTGACAAGTGCGCCAAAGCTGCGGGCCGTGAAATGCACTCCAAACCACCTCCGAAGGATAACAAAAAATCCTCCATGGGCGAGGCCACTACCTCCGGGAGTGGAAAAAAGAAGAAATGGTCTAACAGCAAGAAAAAGCCGTTGGCTGGTACACCTACTGCTGCAACTGCTGCAGCTCCGAGTGGCCAGGGGCCACGCCCTGAGAAACAACCACGACCTTCATATGAAGATGGCGGTAACTCCAAAATGTGGTTTCCTTTACATAAGTCGAACGGCCACAACTTGGAAGACTGCCGAGAGGTCCAGAACCTTGTCGAGCGCTACAACAAGCGCCGGGAAGAAGTTCCTTTCTGACAAAGGGAAGGAAAACAGAAAGTCGACGAAGCTCCGGCTGAAGAAGAGTTAGGTTTTCAGGACCCTAAAAAGGTCCTGAAGGATGTTTACACCTCCGCCGACGATGACTCCGACGTCTCTGACAATGAGCGTCGGAAGACCATGAACACTATTTTTGGTGGTTCGTGGGACATCACCTCCCGCCGTGTCCTCAAGACAATGCGGCGGGACATGGCCTCAGTAGCTCCTACAGCCAGGGCGTAGCCTCATCGAAAGTGGATGGACACTACCATCACTTTTGATGCTTCGGACTGCCCTTGGAACATGATCGGAGCTGGTGAATTACCTTTGATGGTATCTCCGACCATAAATAACATTCAACTCCACCATGTAATGGTGGACAGAGGTTCAGGGCTGAACCTCATAAGCTTCAAAGCTTTCGTCAAGCTTCAGCTCCGACCTTCGGACCTTCGCCCCTCCTGACCTTTCCCTAGAGTAGGTCCGGGGGCCATAACCCCACTAGGTACCATTACTGTCACCGTGACCTTCGGGACTCAGGAGAATTATCACACTGAGAAGTTGATCTTTGACATCGCTCAGATCAAATTACCTTTCAACGCAATTCTGGGCAGGCCCCCCTTGTACAAGTTCATGGTTGCTGCTCATTATGGCTACCTGGTGTTGAAGATGCCAACACCAGCTGGTGTTCTCTGGATCCGCGGATACCGCACTGCTGGAGTGACTGCTCTGGAAGAACTTACTGCGCTTGCTACAGCGCAAGAGGAAGAGTCCAGGCAAGAACAAGCTCTAAAACCACCGAGCATTCGTTAATGAGGCTCAACCTCTGCACCTCGCGTGCAACCAAGCGGCAACACCTACATCCCCGTCAAAGTCGTCCAAATCGGTTCCGATGCCGCTCAGACCACTCGTATATTGGGAGGTATGAATGAAAAATAGGCACTCACGCTCATCACTTTCCTCCGGGCTAATGTCCACGTGTTTGCCTGGCAACCGTCTCAAATGCCTGGGATCCCTAGGGAAGTGATCAAGCGTAATCTGAAGATCTATCCTGATGCTCGGCCTGTACAACAGAAGCCTCGGAGGCAATTAGTAGAGTGACAGAACTTCATACGACAAGAAGTGAAGAAGTTGCTCGAAGCTGGATTCATCCGAGAAGTCTTCCATCCAAAATTGCTGGCAACCCCAGTCGTTGTACCCAAGGCCGGCGGGAAGCTTCGGATGTGTATCGGCTACACAACACTGAATAAGGCATGCCCAAAAGATCCATTCCCACCACCTAGAATAGATCAGATAGTGGATTCTACCTCCGGGTGTAAATTACTGTGTTTCCTAGACGCATATTCTGGGACCATCAAATCAGAATATCTAGGGAAGACGAAGAACATACTTCTTTTATCACAGTAGATGGATTATACTGCTATACTGCCATGCCATTTGGTCTCAAGAAAGCAACTTCAACATTTCTACGAGCTATGTACAAAACCTTTGGAGAGCTCATCAGAGACGTAGTGGAAGTGTATGTTGATGACATCGTCATCAAGATCAAGGACAAGGAGTCACTTCTTGACACTTTGCAAGATGTCTTCGACAAGTTGCGAGTCACTCGCACGAAGCTGAACCCAGACAAGTGTGTCTTCGGGGTTAGCTTCGGAAAGCTTCTTGGTTTCCTGGTAAACCACCGGGGCATAGAGGCAAATCCGATGAAGATTAAAGCCAATGAGGATATGCGGCCACCAGCCCGCATCAAGGACGTCCAGAAAACTGACTGGATGTCTGGCCGCCCTCAGCCGGTTCATCTCAAGACTGGCGGAACGGGCGCTACCCTTCTTCATGCTATTGAGGAAGTCCGGACCATTCCAATGGTCTGATGAAGCAGAAAAGGCGTTCCAGGAGCTAAAGCAGCTCCTCACAACTCTACCAACCTTGGTAGCTCCGAACCCTGGTGAGCCTCTACTGCTTTAAATTTCGGCAACCGACGAAGTTGTCAGCATGGTCTTGGTTGCGGAGAGACCAGGACCATCCCAAGCTGGGGTATCCAGACCCCTCTGGGAGGGTCGGAGGTTCCTGAAGGCGAGTCTGGGTCCCAGCCCCCAGACATGGATTTACAAGGAGTCACTCCAGAAGATCTGGATCCCTCCAGGAGGGTCCGGGTCGCTCCAGAAGAAGCTCCGAGTTCCCCCAGTAAGGACCCGGAGGTCCCCGAAGAAGGTCTGGACGCCTTCGGGAGGGTTCGGGTTGATGTGGAGGAAGCTCCGGACCCCTGCGAGAGGGTTCGGACAGTCCAATTCCCAGTTTATTTCATCAGCGAAGTACTCCATGATGCTAAGACTCGATACCTAGAGGTGCATAAGCTGCTATATGCAGTTCTTATCGCCTCCAGGAAGCTTCACCATTATTTCCAAGCTCATAAGATCTCAGTGGTGACCTCTTATCCACTGTGTACGATCTTGCATAATCCAAATTCCACTAGGAACATTGCAAAGTGGGCAGCGGAATTGGCCGAATTCGATCTTGAATTCGTCCCAAGACAAGCGATCCAGAGTCAAGCATTGGCAGACTTTGTGGCAGAATAGACCCCCTCTCCATCAAACCCTGGGGGCCCTAGTGAGCAGAAGCCGGAACTCAAGGCTCCGATCTTCACCAAGCTTCACTGGACCTTCTACTTTGACGGCTCCATGCAAAAGCAGGGGGCTGGAGCTGGAGTCCTTCTCCTCGCAGCAAACAGGGAGAAGGTAAAATACATGGTCCACCTTGACTTCAAGGCGACAACCAACATGGTGGAGTATGAAGCACTCATTTACGGACTAAAGGTGGCACTATCATATGGTGTCAAACAGCTGTTGGTCAAGGGAGATTCATAGCTCATCATTAAATAGGTGAAGGGTGAATGCTTCTGCAACAATCCCCAACTAGATGCTTACCTCCTTGAAGTCCAGAGGCTTCAAAAGGACTTCGAAGTCCTGGACCTCCACCATGTCCAGCATCTCCATAACACTAAAGCTGACAAACTCTCGACAAAAGCGTCAAACGAAGCTCCGGCTCCCGACGGAACTTTTGTCCAGAGGTTGTCCAAACCCACAGCTCAGCCCGCCGAACTGAGTGAAGGGGGCGAGACCAGCATCCCGAAGCTGGCGATCCCGATGGCCCTGTTACCATGGCAGCCATCAAGGGTCGTAGGTGCTGCCGGAAGCTCTGAGCAACCCAGCACGCAAGACTCAAAGGCTCAAGCAAGCACCAATGCATGGATCTCGGAGATCCAAAGCTACTTGAAAGACAATATCCTTCCTAACAATGATGTATTCGCTGACCAGATAGTCAGATTGGCCAAAAAATACACGTTGGTAGAAGGGGATCTCTACCGGCGTGGTGCTAATGGCGTCCTAATGCGGTGCATCACAAAGGAAGAAGGCTGCAAGCTCCTCGCATAAATCCGTGGAGGTGAGTGTGGGAATCACGCGTCTTGCCGCACACTGGTTGGTAAAGCCTTCCGGCATGGCTTCTACTGGCCTTCAATGCTCCAGGATGCAACTGAGCTAGTGAAGAAATGTGAAGCATGCCAGTTCCATGCAAAGCAAATTCACACACCGGCTTAGCCTCTACAAATGATACCTCCTACATGGCCTCTCGCTTTGTGGGGGATGGATATCTTGGGACCTTTCCCAAGAGCCGTCGAAAGTTACAAGTTCCTGTATGTTGCCATTGACAAATTCACCATATGGCTGGAAGCAACTCCAGTTGTGACAATAAACAAGCAATCAGCTATCAACTTCTTGCAGTCCATCGTATGCAGATTTGGAGTCCCGAACAAAATCATAACAGATAATGGGACCCAATTCACAAGCTCTGCTTTCCAAGGATACTGCGAAGACCTCAACATCCAAGTCAGCTACGCCTCCGTAGCTCACCCGGCAAGCAATGGCCAAGCTGAGAGAGCAAATGCAGAAATCCTGAAAGGACTCAAGACGCGCTCATATGAGCGCCTGAAAAAACATGGAGCCAACTGGATTGAAGAGCTTCTGCCCACTCTATGGGCCAACAGGACAACTCCAAATCGGTCAACTGGAGAGACACCCTTCTTCCTAGTGTACGGGCTGAAGCAGTCCTTCCTCCGGAAATCATCTTGGGGTCGCTTCGGGTCCGGACCTTCGACGAAGCCACGCAGGATCAGCTCCGGCGTGAAGACCTTGACCTCCTTGAAGAGGGAAGGTGCCGAGCAGCTGTTCGGAATGCCCGATACCGCCAGGCTCTTCAGCGCTATCACCAACGTCATGTTCACAGCTGACAGCTAGAGGAAGGCGATCTGGTGCTACGGAGAATACATTCCAAAAAAGGGTTAAACAAACTCTCCCCCAGCTGGGGGGGGGGGACCCTTTCGAGTGATAAAAGTATCCCGTCCCGGATGCGTTCGCCATGCAACCGAGGATGGGACACCTCTCCCAAATCCTTGGAACATTGAGCAACTCTGTAAGTTCTACGCTTAATATCACGGAGGTGAGTCTGTAATTACATGTGATGTATGTTATAGAGTCATTGTACAGAGTCGGGTAGCCTCCGGGAGGGCTGCCGGACCTACCCCGTTAGGTCCGCAACGTCCATGCAACACTTGTCACAGTCTCAGAACTAAAAGTGTAGCTAGCTATTGTGGGTCAAACGAGAAACGAAACACACTTAGCCTGGTTCCATAAGCTAAGAGTGTACATGTTTCCCCTATACCGCGGACCTATAATGAAAGACATCATTGTGTGAAAACAGACTCCACGTGCATTTACTTTGTACAGGCTCAATATTTTTATTTTTCTCTTTCTTGTCTATAACGAAGTTGTGCAGTTCTTAAAAAACATTATCTCAACCCGTTCATGTACAATTCGAGTTGCATTGTCTATTCTTCCGGTTCCAAACATTGTTGATGGTCTACTCGTCTGAATGCTGCCAAGCCAATCTAGGGCCGGAGTGTGCTATCGACTTAGCCTGGTCATGCACCCTAAGTACGCCACTCTACCTACACCACGGCAGGCCGAAGTAAGGCGAGTCCAGAAACGATCGGACCTGAAGGAAACAAGACGACGCTCTTGATTGTGTTTCGTATTGTGTTCGACCTAAAACATTCTCGGGAATAGTAAGCAGCAATGAAGTTATAGATAGGAAATGGATTTTACTGTTTTTCTTGACTTTAGTGTGCAGGAAAAATAAATATTTCATGATGATGGTGAATGAAGCCAGAGCTGCCAAAGCTTCGACATCCCCTAGGCGGCTTGTGGTCGATGTTCAAACATTGATATCGAGCGTCGCTGGAGCTACTCAGCTCCGGTAAAGCTAGGGGGCAAGCTGTCAATGTGAAGAAAAGATGGTGGAAAGACTCTATAGTGGAGTCTGCCATTGATACACCATGTGTTGACAGAGGTCACTGCCGGAGCTACCAAGCTTCGACACCCCAGAGGGGTAACCATCGATGCTTTACGCGTTGATGGATACTACTGCCGGAGCTACTAAGCTCCGACGATTATCAATGCCGGAGCCACTAAGCACCGACAACCTCAGGGGGCCTACACTATCGGAGACTTCGGACCTACATTCTACAAGATCGAAGCACGCAAGTCTTCAACAGCTGTTACATCCTCTTGGTACATGTTCAGAATCAAACTGTGTACATCTACCAAGGGGCCATGTGGGACAAAGGTGTTGAATAAAAAAATGAGATTCACAAAAAATTTGAATTTCATTCATCCGGAGACAAGAGATTACAATATTGGAGAAGAAGAAGATAGAATATAGGCGGGAGCTACAAAGAGATGGTCCTAGACCCTGTGGAAGAACTGGGCGACCTTCTGGGCAACCTCTGATACGCATGGTCGAGCGGCTTCTCCTCCTTCGATGGGGCCATGAAGCACTGGGTCCAGGGGGAATTGAGGGTCCCAGCTGGTGTAGCACGTCAGAACGAACTCTGCGACGTTCTTCGCCAGGGACTATCCCTCAGTTTCCAGCTGGTCTGCAATTATATCGCCCATCTTTGTGAGCTTGTTGCCCGCTGAACTCAGCGCCTCCAACGCCCGGTCCAGCTCCGGCTCCGGATCATCCGGACGCACGGGACTAAAGCCCATTGGCGTCAGTGCGTCGTTGGCTTTGCCCAGGAAGTCCCAAACTTGTCGGGACTCCGCAACCCTTGTGCTTTGCCTCTCCTCCAAGGATCTTTTGGCCGTCGCAAGCTCCGAGTTCTCACGAGAAAGACGCTCCACCTCTTTGGCATCCTGCTGAATCTTTTCAGCAACCTGCCTTTCAAGATTTCCGAGCTCCTCCTCCCGGAGGTGGATCTTGTTCCGTCGGTCGACCAGGTCCTTCTTCCGGCCCTGCACTTTCTTCTCCATGGTGGCGACGGCATTCTCGTGCTTGTAGAGATCTTGCCCTCCCTCCCAGGCCTTCTTCTCCTCTTCCTCGCAACGCTCCTCCAGTTTCTTGGTGCGCTCTTCGAGGCTCTTGTCAGCCAGAGCTGTCTTTTGGACAAGCTCTTCCTCCCTCTTCACGAGGTCATCCCACAGCTCTTGGAGCTTTTGATCTTCATCATCGAGCTTTTTCTCCTGCTCCTCCAGAGCCTCCCGGCGCTTGATGAGACTAGCGTGAATGGCATCGAGCCTCTCTTGGCGATTGTCCGCTGCGCTATTAGTAGCTTTGGCTTGTTCATAGATGGCCCAGGACTGGTTGTCGAGGGATCGCGTCATGCTTTCCCTCTCATCCAACAGCTTACCCCAGTACTCCAGGCGGACCTTCTCCCTCTGCACCCACTCCTTGTCGTAAACCAGCCTCGACTGCGCTAGCTTGGTCTCGAATTGGAGCTGGTTGCACCACCTCCTAAGGGTTTGGCGCTGATCCTCGAGGGCCTTGCTGTCATGGTAGAAAGCCAGCTGGACCCGGCGAAGACTGGAGCAGGTGTTGTCAATAGACAACGATAGCGGGGTCGGGTCCGGACCTACCGGGATCCTCTCCGCTGGCTCCAGCGGGTCTTCAGTGACAAAAAGTGGGTCCCACTCTACAAGAGCGGTCCCCTGAGCTTCCACGGCACTAGGGCCGTCCTCCGGGATAGCCTCGGCCGCCGCCGAGGAAGGTCCTGTAACAGAAGTTCCGACATCCGGAATTGGCTTCGAAGGTCCCGTTGCCAGGTCATCAACAACTGGCCCCTCAGGCCGGGGGCCAACAGCTTCATCTTGGCAGCCTGGCTCAGCAGCGGGCACCTCCGAGATCACCACTTCCGGAGCAGGTGTTGAAGGTTCGATCGGAGCAGAAGCTACTTCCTTCTCCGACGCAGGCACCTCCTCCGCCGCTGGCTCAGGTGCTGGCGCTTCGACCATCATGGGCTCAGGCACCGACACCTCCGTAACAACTGGCTGGGACACCAGAACCTCTTCGACGTCCGGCTCTACAGTCAGAACTTCTGTAGCAACCGGCTCTACCGCCGGAGCTTCCTCCACAACCGGCTCAAGTGCTGGAGCTTCATCAACAACCAGATCTACCATCGGGACCTCATCAACCACCGGCTCGACTGCCAGGGCTTCAACAACATCCGGTTCTAGGGTCGAAATCGCAGCTACCTCAGGCTCTGTGGCCGGAGCGTCCAACATCTCAGCATCCAAGCCCGAACTTCAACATCCAGGGCTGGTACCAGCGGTACATCTTCATTCCCGTGGTCCGGCGCTACCACGGGAGCTTTTGGGGATGAGTCGAGGTCCAATACCACGACAGCCAGCGCCAGAGCTGCCACAGCCTCAGCCACCTCTTGGGGCAGCGCTAGAATTGGAGCCGGAGCTTCAGCTTGCACAGCCTCAACTGCTGCTGCAGGAACCAGAGCATCAACCCTTTTCATAGGCACGCTATGGATGAAGGACAAAGAAACTAAAAATTCAGTTAAAACAATAAAACAACTGACTGAGGTAAAAAATCAAAAATTAACTCGAAAGGCTTCCGCACCAGTTAGCACGGAACCTCTTTTCCGGATGCTCCGGACTGGCCCAGCCGCCATTGTTGTGGTAGTCCTGGAAGGTCCCCCGGAGCTTGCTGCTGCTATCTGCATTGCCTTGGTCGAGGCCCCCCTTGACCAGGAAGGACCTCCGGACCCAGAGCCCCCAGTTGGCCCTAGTACTGGAGTCACATGGCCGGAGCTACCACCCCAGGAAGATGCCGCTGCTGGAGTAGATGCCGCCGTTGAAGACCTCCCCCTCCGGGGAGAAGGAGCCGCCGCGAAAGAAGCAGGCCTGATGGACCTCCTGTCGGCATGCTTCAGCTTCCACTTGCGGCTCGAGGGCTCGGCCAACTCTTTGCCCTTGCCCACGACATCAACTCTCTGTTCCGGGACGGAAGGGGGACCATCCTCGGAAGCTCCGGAGATCACCAACCCGGTGATCGAACGCCTCTCAACGACACCAAGTCGTCAAGCACCGGCATCGTCCGCCAGAGCTCCCTGTTGAACTCTGCCTCTAAGTTCAGAGGGAGAAAAGCTGCTGCCTGAGTCAAGTCGTCACCTTCGACGTCGATGCCGTGCTGACTCCAAAGTTGCACCCTCCATGTTGGACTTCAAACCGGTCTCAATCCGATCATCATCCAACACATTGCTGAGAGCCCAAGCAAGCTTCTCCCTCTTCTTCAATGGAGCTCACCTATTGACCAGGAAGTTACAGAACACCGCCTGAGGAGTCACCCCTCCTTCCACACATTGGCGGATCCTGGTCAGAGCAGGGTTGAAAGCGTCCGACAACGCCGGAGCTTAACTCCAAGCTGTAGTGTTGACGTTGGGGAGGCCTTCGGACAGCTCCAGCTTCTCGTGCTCCTCCACCCTGATGACGATCCAATCCTTCTTCCAGTCGTCCCACTTCCCAAAAGGTAACGATCGCAAGTACTTGAACAGGCACTTCTTGCGCTTCACAAAATAGTAGAAGCAAAGGTACTCGTCACTCCTGCCAGTAGTGTGGACAGTGAAGAAGGTGCGGAAGAGCTCCACGCAGGGGGGAATGCCCGCCCACATCTCGCAGAAGTGGACAAAGATCGACACCAGGAGAATGGAGTGGGGGCCAAGGCGGTACAGCTGCAGACCATAGAAGTCTAGCAGCATCAAGAAGAAAGAGGAGAAAGGCGGGATCAGTCCCACAATGGCGTAGGCGGAGAAGTACACCATGTCACCGGCGTGCTCCTTCACTAAAAGAAGCTTGCCGGCGCGGACCAAGTGGTTGAAGAAATTAGGGGACCACCCCATGAGGGCCCGGACCTTCTTCAAATCACCGTCAGTCTTCAGTCGACTCTGACGAAGACCCAACTCTATCGCGACACAACGAGGCAAGAGAGGAAAAGCAAGCGAAAGTTTGAGGATTCGAGCGCAAGTTCGAATGAAAGGTGTAAAGAACCCCAAACGGTGCGTGCTTTCCTTCTTATATAAGCCCCCGCAACGCTTGGATGGAAACTGCGGAGGAGCCGACGATACCATTCAAAAACTTCACCCTGCCAATGACAAAGGGGCCTGGGGCCACCCCAGCAATCAAGTCGAGGTCCTTACCCAGGCGAACAGTTGTCATCATGAAAGGCGGGAAACCCGAAGGCGGCGGCCTGACAGGGCGTGCAGAACCGATACGATTTTCGTATCGGGAACCGGCGACCTTCAATTGCGTGAGATCCGCATGCTAAGATCTCACCTGCCGCATCCAGGATATGCCACGCGGTGGTGGTTTAACTGTGAACTACCGCCAATGGCACATCCGAAGACCTTGAAGACACGGCTCAAAAACCGGAGAATGGACCCGCCTTCGGCAGAATGACTTCATCCAGAAGGTCTCTCCCAGAGGTGGGCCCAGGGGGCCACTGTTGGTACCCTGCGTACCGGATACCCCTTGGGATTGCAAAGATCGCATGAAAACTCCATCTACCAGATTTGAAGACCTCCGAAGGCCCCACATGTCAGCCGTAACCGGACCTGCTTCCCCGACATGGTTAGTCCGAGGGCCGCCACGTGTATCATAAGACCGGAGCTATCACCCACACATGGGAAAGCTCCGGACTAGATACTGGTATGGCATCCCCGGACCTAACCCAGACAGAGGGAAGCTCCGGTGCCGACGCGTCCAAAGCACCAGACCTACCCGTCCACGACGGTGAGCTCCGGAGCTGTGACGTGGCCGAACCCCCGGACCTTCAACTTCAACAATCCGGCTGGTGGACCCCCAACGGCTCCGGACCTTCAAGGAACAATCAAAGACTTCAAGACCCGATTAAGTGTCATTAATGCCATATTAATGACACATGATTGGATGGCCCTTAATACCGGTAACAGCATCGTTAAGGCCTGTTATCGGGCTATTAAGGGTAATTAACCTCATTAATTGTGTATCAAGCATGTGTAACCACTGGGGCCACATGTCAGGCCAGGCTAACGTTGTAATGACCAGTCCTTGTACTATAAAAAGACTAGTCGACGATACACAAGAGACCTCTCCAGATGGATTCTAGACTCCCTGACGTAGGAGAGCTTCTTCTTCTGGAGCTTCTTCTAGACTCACACGCTCAATACAACGCCAACACACCCCGTGGAGTAGGGTATTACGCTTAGGCGGCCCGAACCACGTAAATATCTTTGTATATTTGTCATTCACCTTCTCGAATCTTTGCGCGCCCATTACCGAACTACAACTCCGCGATCTACCTAGAGTAGTATCGAGAGATCTGCCAGATCCAAACACTGACAGAGTGCTTACGAGTACTCCAATGTATTCAACCACTTGGCCCAGTATGCTCAGGACCAAGTGAGTACACAAGATAGGAAGCGTGAATGCTTCTACTGGGGTTTGAACCCCAAGATGAAGGACAAGCTTGCCTTGTTCAACAGCGACAGATTCAAAAATTTTGTGAACGCCGCAATCGTGCAGGAGGATGCTACTAGGGAGTTGTTCTCTGACAAGAAGAAAAGGAGTGCCCCGCTGAGCAGCGGAGGTGGTGCTCCTCAGAAGTACCGAATGGTGTATCGATCACCATCCGGCCAGAGGTGGTAGCCGCCATCGCGACCACCGATGTTTTGTTGCTGCCAGTTCAACAACGCCGGCTTTTGTCCAAAGCAGCAGTAGCAGCAGGGGATGATTCCGCGTGCACTTGCACCTCCACTGCGTTTACCGGGATTTCGTCCTCCCTTCCGTGTCGGTCAGACCCCGTACACATGTTTCATGTGTTGTCCTACGGGGCACTTCGCCAAGGACTGCCCGCAGAGCGGAGGACAGTCATCGTACCAGGGGAAAAACTAGCCCCGCAACCAGCCCAAGAAGCCAGCCACTAGAGCTGGCAACGTCAACCACCTCGCTATCATGGACGTTCCAGAAGGCGCACCCGTATTCACGGGTACGTTCTCTCTTCTTTTTCATCCCGTCATCATCCTCTTTGACTCCGGTGCGTCACACAACTTTATTAGCATGTCTTATGTCATTCAATATCAGTTGCCTATCGTTTTCACAAATACCACATATATGATATGTTCTCCGGGTGGGAAAGTAGTAGAGGATGAGATGGTCCATAGGGTACCTCTTGATGTGAGTGGGAACATATACCCTATCTCTCTCATTATACTGGAGCATCAAGAGTTAGATGTCATCTTAGGGATGGCATGGTTGCAATACAACTGTGCTATTATTGACATCGTTCCTCGGAGGATATATCTTAATTCTCCACTCCACCCTCCCCAAGCTATCATTCTTGAGGATATTATCCAAGTGACTCCAACTATTTACAACACCAAGGCCATTAAACTTGAGGACATTCCGGTGGTACGTGAGTTTCCGAACGTATTTCCCGAAGATCTTCCTAGTATAATACCGGAAAGAGATGTCGAGTTTAAGATTGAACTTTTACCGGGAACAGTGCCGATCTCGAGGAAGCCGTATAAGATGGCACTTAAGGAACTCGCATAACTGAAGGAGTAGCTGAAGGAACTTATGGACAAGGGTTTCATTCATCCATGTTCATCACCTTGGAGTTGTTCTGCATTGTTCATGGAGAAGAAGGATAAAACATTGAGACTATGTGTGGACTATCGTCCACTCAATACTGTCACAATCAAGAATAAGTATCCACTACCACACATCAATATTCTGTTTGATCAATTTGTGTGTGCTAAGGTATTCTCGAAGATGGATCTTCATTCTGGGTATCATCAGATCAGGATTCGACCAGAGGATATAACTAAGATGACATTCTTGACGAGGTATGGATTGTATGAGTACCTTGTCATGACCTTTGGATTGACCAATGCACCGGCTCATTTCATGTATCTCATGAATTCGGTATTCATGCCGGAATTGGACATGTTTGTCGTGGTATTCATCGACGACATCCTTGTGTATTTGAAATCCGAAGAAGAACATGCTCAACACATGCTCATCGTGCTTCAATGATTGCAAGACCACAAGCTGTACTCCAAGTTCAACAAATGTGAGTTCTGGATCAGCCAAGTGCCATTTCTAGGGCACATCATCTCTGCTGAGGGGATTGCAGTTGATCAAAGCAAGATTAAGCAAGTACTCAAGTGGGAGTCTCCAAAGTCTGTACATGAAGTTTGAAGCATCCTAGGTTTAGCAAGGTATTACCGGAGGTTCATTCCAAGTTTCTCCAAGACAGCTAATCTTATGATACAACTTCTGAAGAATGGAAAGAAGTATGTATGGGCAGAGGAATGTGAGGAATGTTTTCAAGCATCAGTGAAACATCTCACAACAGCACCGGTATTAGCACAACCGGACATAACCAAGTCACTTAATGTTTATTGTGATGCATCTAGGATTGGTGTGGGTTCTGTGTTGATGCAAGACAAAAGGATGATCGCTTATGGATCACAACAGCTTCGGAACCATGAGCATCATTATCCGAATCATGATCTTGAGCTCGGTGCCATGGTACTTGCATTGAAGATGTGGAGGCACAATTGTCGGAGTGTTGTTCCGGCAATTCCCCTGGTACTACCTTTGGTAGCCCGCAGAGTTTGTAGTTCGGTATTGGGCGCGCAGAGATTTAGAACACGATGGCAAATAGACACAAGGATTTACGTGGTTCGGGACGCCTGAGCGTAATACCCTACTCCACGGGGTGTGTACTTGTTGTATTTAGTGTCTGAGTACTTGAGAGTACGTGTCAGAGGAGTCGAGAGCCACCCCCTGTGTATCGTCGACCAGTCCTTTTATAGTACAAGGACTGGTCATTACACCGTTATCCTAGCAAACATGTGGTCCTAGCGGTTACTGATGTTTAATGAGGTTAATTACCCTTAATAGAGTGGTAACGGGCCTTGATAGTGCCATTACTGTTATTAAGGGCCTTCCGATCGTGTGTCATTAATATGGTATTAATGACAATCGGGTTTTGAAGTCTTTGATTTCCCTTGAAGGTCCGAGCCATTGGGGGTCCAAGCCGTTGGTGGTTTAGGCAAAAACTTTGTTATAGACAAGAAAGAGAGAAATAAAAAAATATTGAGCCTGTACAAAATAAATGCATGTGGAGTCTGTTTTCACACAATGATGTCTTTCATTATAGGTCTGGGGTACAGGGGAAACAAGTACACTCTTAGGATACAGAACAAGGCTAATTGTGTTTCGTTTCTCGTTTGACCCAAGGTAGCAAGCTACACTTTTAGTTCTGAGACTGTGACAAGTGTTGCCTGAACTTTGTGGACCTTCCTGGGAAGGTTCGGCTGTTCTCCCGGAGGAGCTACCCGACTCTGTACAATGACTCTATGACATACATAAAATGTAACTACAGACTCACCTGCGTGATATTAAGCGTAGAACTTACGGAGGTGCTCAATGTTCCAAGGATTAGGGAGAGGTGTCCCATCCTCGGTCGCCAAGCGAACGCATCCGGGACGGGATACTTTGATCACTCGGAAGGGTCCTTCCCGGCTAGGGGTAATTTTGTTTAACCCTTCTCTGGATTGTATTCTCCATAGCACCAGATCGCCTTCCTCGAGCTGTCGGCTGTGAACATGCCGTTGGTGATAGCACCGAAGAGCTTGGCGGTATCGGGCATTCTGAACAGCTGCTCGGCACCTTCCCTCTTCAAGGAGGTCAAGGTCTTCATGCCATAGCTGGTCCTGCATGGCATAGTCGAAGGTCCGGACCTGGAGCGACCCCAAGGTGATTACCGGAGGAAAGACTGCTTCAGCTTCGTACACCAGGAAGAAGGGTGTCTCTCTAGTTGACCGGTTTGGGGTTGTCCAGTTGGCCCACAATGTGGGCAGAAGCTCTTCGATTTAGTTGGCTCCATGTTTTTTTAGGCGCTCGTATGTGCGCGTCTTAATCCCTTTTAGGATTTCTGCATTTGCTCTCTCATCTTGACCATTGCTTGCCGGGTGAGCTACAGAAGCTTAGCTGACCTAAATGCCGAGGTCTTTGCAATATCCTTGGAATGCAGAGCCTGTGAACTGGGTCCCATTATCAGTTATTATATTGTTTGGAGCGGAATCCTTCCAAGTATGTTTGATTTTTAGCACAGTCCATTGTTTTTTGTTGTAATTGTGTTTTGAGTTTCTTTGTCCTTCATCCACAGAGTGCCCAAGAAAGGGGCTGAAGCTCCGGTTCCTGCAGCAGCAGCTGAGACTGTGCAAGCGGAGGCTTCGGCTCCAATCCCCGCGCCGCCTCAAGAGGTGGCTGAGGGTGCAACAGCTCCGACGCCGGCTGTCGTGCTCCTGGACCTCAACTCATCCCCAGAAGCTCCCGTGGTAGCACCAGACCACTGGAACGAAGATGTACCAGTGGCACCAGCCCCGGAGGTTGAAGCTCCGGGTTTGGATGCTGAGATGACGAACACTCCAATCTCAGAGCCGGAGGTAGCTATAGTCCCAGCCCTAGGTCCGGATGTTGTGGAAGCCCCGACAGTCAAGCCGGTGGTTGATGAGGCCCCGACAATGGAGCCAGGTTTTGATGAAGTCCCGGCGGTAGAGCCAGGTGTTTATGAAGTCCCAGCGCCTGAGATGGTCATCGAAGAAGTTCTGGCGCTTGAGCCGGTTGTTGTAAAAGTGTCGGCGCCCGAGCCCATGACGGTCGAAGCGCCAGCGCCTGGGCCGGTGATGGAGGAGGTGCCAGCGTTGGATCTGGAAGTAGCTTCAACTCCGGACGAATCTTCAACGCCTGCCCCGGAGGCAATGGTCCCGGAGGTGCCCGCGCCTGAGCCAGGGTGCCAAGATAAAGCTGCCGGCCCACCGCCTTAGGGGCCAGTAGTTGATGACCTGGTGGTGGGACCTTCGGAGCCAACTCCGGAGGTCGAAACTTCTATTGTAGGACCTTCTTCGGTGGCGGCCGAGGCTATCCTGGAGGACGGCCCTAGTGCCGTGGAAGCCCAGGGGACCGCTCTTGTAGAGTGGGACCAAATTTTGATCATGGAGAACCCGCCGGAGCCAGCGAAGAGGACCCCGGCAGGTCCGCACCCGATCCCTCTGTCGTTGTCTATTGACAACGCCTGCTCTAGTCTTCGTCGTTTCTAGCTTGCTTTTTACCACGACAGCAAGGCCCTCGAGGAGGAGTGCCAAACTCTCAGGAGGTGGCACAACCGGCTCCAATTCAAGACCAAGCTGGCGCAGTCGAGGCTGGATGACGACGACGAGTGGGTGAAGAATGAGAAGGTCTAGTTGGAGTACTGGGGTAAGCTGCTGGACAAGAGAGAAAGCATGCTACAATCCCTCGACAATCAGTCCCGGGCCATCCACAAATAGGCCGTAGCTGCTAATAACGTGGCGAATGATTGTGGGGAGAAGCTCAGCGCCATCCACGACAGCCTCATCAAGCGCCGGGAGGCCCTTGAGGGGCAGGAGAAAAAGCTCGAGGATGAAGAGCAAAAATTCATGGAGCTGCGGGATGACCTCGTGAAGTGGGAGGAAGATCTTACTCAGAGACTGACTCTAGGTGACAAGAGTCTCGTGGAGCGCACCAAGAAGTTGGATGAGCATTGACAGAAAGAGGAGAAGAAGGCCTGGCAGCAAGGATAGGCCCTCCACAAGAGGGAGGAGGAAATTGCTGCCAGGGAGAAGAAAGTGCGGGGCCGGGAGAAAGACCTGGTCGACCGCCAGAACAAGATCCACCACCGGGAGGAGGAGCTCAATAAACTCTAAAGGCAGGTTGTTGAAAAGATTTAGCAGAACGCCAAAGAGGTTGAGCGCCTTGCCCTTGAGAATTCGGAGCTTGCGGTGACCATAAGATCCTTGGAGGAGATGCGAGGCTCGAGGGATGCGGAGTCCCAACAAGTTTGGGACTTCCTGGGCAAAGCCAACGACGCACTGACGCCAATGGGTTTTAGTCCCGTGCGTCCGGATGATCCAGAGCCGGAGCTGGACCAGGCGTTGCATGTGTTGAGTTCAGCAGGCAACAAGCTCACCAAGATGGGTGATGTCATCGCGGACCAGCAGGAAACCAAGGGACAATCCCTGGCAATGAATGTCGCAGAATATATGCTGACGTGCTACACAAGCCGGGACCCTCAGTTCTCACTGGACCCGGTCCTTGAAGGCCCCATGGATGGAGAGGGAGAAGCCACCCAAGCCAGTGTGTCGGAGGTTGCCCAGAAGGTCGCCTCGTTCTTCCATAGGGTCTAGGACTCTCTCTTTGTAGCTCTCGCTTGTATTCTCTCTTCTTTTTCTCCAATTTTGTAATCTCTTGTCTCCAGATATATGAAATCCAAGTTTTTATGAATTTCATTTTTTGTCTTGAACACCTTTGTCTAACTTGGCTCCTGGTAGATGTACACAATTTGATTGTGAATATGTACCAAGAGGATGGAACAGTTGTTGAAGACTTGCATGCTTCGAACTTGTAGGGCGTAGGTCCGAAGTCTTCGATTGTAGAGGCCCCCTGAGGTTGTCGAAGCTTAGTAGCTCCGACATTGACCATCGTCGGAGCTTAGTAGATCTGGCAACAGTCTCTATCAACGCGTAGAGCATCAACGGTTAATCCTCTAGGGTGTTGGAGCTTGATAGCTCTGGCAGGGACCTCTATCAACACGCGGTGTGTCAACAGCAGACCCCACTGCAGCGTCTACCCACTATCTTTTGTTCACATTGACGGCTGGCCCCCTGGCTTTACCGGAGCTTAGTAGCTCTAGCAACGCTCGCTATCAATGTTTGGAACATCGACACAAGCCACCTTAGGGTATAGAGCTTTGGTAGCTCCGATCATTCACCATCATCATGGGATCTTTATTTCTTTTTCACACTGATGTCAAGGAAAATAGTAAAATCCATCTCCTATCTATAACTCAACTGTGACTTACTATTCTCGAGAGAGGTTTAGGTCGAATACAATTCTAAATACAATCAAGTGCTCTGGCTTGTTTCCTCCAGGTCCGATCATTTTTGGACTCGCCTTACTTCGGCCTGCCGGGGTGTAGGTAGAGTGGAGTACTTAGGGTGCATGACTAGGCTAAGTCGATAGCACACTCCGGTCCTAGATTGGCTAGGCGGCATTCAGACAAGTAGACCATTAACAATGTTTGGACCCGAAAGAATAGATAATACAACTCGAATTGTACATGAACTGGTTGAGCTAAAGTTTCTTAAGAATTGCACAACTTTGTTATAGACAAGAAAGAGAAAAATAAAAAATATTGAGCCTGTACAAAAAAAATGCACGTGGACTCTGTTTTCACACAATGATGTCTTTCATTATAGGTCCGGGGTACAGGGGAAACAAGTACACTCTTAGGGTACAGAACAAGGCTAAGTGTGTTTCGTTTCTCGTTTGACCCAAGGTAGCTAGCTACAGTTTTAGTTCTGAGATTGTGACAAGTGTTGCCTGAACTTTGCGGACCTTCCAGGGAAGGTCCGACTGTTCTCCCGGAGGAGCTACCCGACTTTGTACAATGACTCTATAACATACATCAAATGTAACTACTGACTCACCTCCGTGATATTAAGCGTAGAACATACGGAGGTGCTCAATGTTCCAAGAATTAGGGAGAGGTGTCCCATCCTCGGTTGCCAAGCGAATGCATCCGAGACGGGATACTTTGATCACTCGAAAGGGTCCTTCCCGGCCGGGGGAAAGTTTGTTCAACCCTTCACTAGATTGTATTCTCTGTAGCACCAGATCGCATTCCTCGAGCTTTCGGCTGTGAACATGCTGTTGGTGATAGCACCAAAGAGCTTGCCGGTATCGGGCATTCTGAAGAGCTGCTCGGCACCTTCCCTCTTCAAGGAGGTCAAGTTCTTCACGCCGGAGCTGGTCCTGCATGGCATCATCGAAGGTCTGGACCCAGAGCGACCCCAAGGTGCTTTCCGGAGGAAGGACTGCTTCAGCTCCGTACACCAGGAAGAAGGGTGTCTCTCCAGTTGACTGGTTTGGAGTTGTCCAGTTGGCCCACAATGTGGGCAGAAGCTCTTCGATCCAGTTGGCTCCATGTTTTTTTAGGTGCTCGTATGTGCGCGTCTTGAGCCCTTTTAGGATTTCTGCATTTGCTCTCTCAGCTTGTCCATTGCTTGCCGGGTGAGCTACATTAGCATAGCTGACCTGAATGCCGAGGTCTTTTCAATATCCTTGGAATGCAGAGCTTGTGAACATGCTGTTGGAATCTGCATACGATGGACTGCAAGAAGTTGATATTTGATTGCTTGTTTATTGTCACAACTGGAGTTGCTTCTGGCCATTTGGTGAATTTGTCAATGGCAACGTACAGGAACTTGTAACCTCCGACGACTCTTGGGAAAGGTCCCAAGATATCCACCCCCCACAAAGCGAAAGGCCATGTAGGAGGTATCATTTGTAGAGGCTGAGCTGGTGTGTGAATTTGCTTTGCATGGAACTGGCATGCTTCGCATTTCTTCACTAGCTCAGTTGCATCTTGGAGCACTGTAGGCTAGTGGAAGCCATGCCGGAAGGCTTTACCGACCAGCGTGCGGGAAGACGCGTGGTTCCCACACTCGCCTCCATGGATTTCTGCGAGGAGCTCACAGCCTTCTTCCCTTGTAATGCACCGCATTAGGACGCCGTTGGCACCACGCCAGTAGAGATCCCCTTGTACCAGTGCGTATCTTTTAGCCAATCTGACTATCCGATTAGTGGATACATTATCTTCAGGAAGGAAATGGTCTTTCAAGTAGTTCCGGATCTCTGAGATTCATGCATCGGAACTAGCTTAAGGATTTGAGTCTTGCGTGCTGGGTTGCTCGGAGATTCTTGCAGCACCTACGACCCTTGATGGACGCCATGGTAACAGGGCCATAGGGACTGCCAGCTTCGAGGTGCTGGTCTCGCCCCCTTCGCTCAGTTCAGCAGGCTGAGCTATAGGTTTAGACAACCTCCGGGCAAAGGTTTCGTCAGGAGCCGGAGCTCCGGTTGAAGCTTTCGTCGAGAGTTCGTCGGCTTCAGCATTGTTGAGACGCTGGACATGGCAAAGATCCAGGACGTCGAAGTCCTTCTGATGTTTCTGGACTTCAAGTAGGTATGCAGCTAGTTGAGGGTTGTTGCAGCAACATTCGGCTTTGACTTTTTTTACAACAAGCTTTGAATCACCCTTTACCAACAGCTGCTTGGCACCATAAGATAGTGCCACCTTGAGTCCATAAATTTGTGCTTCATACTCCGCCATATTGTTGGTCGCCTTGAAGCCAAGGGGCCCCATGTATTTAACATTCTCCCCGGTCAGAGCGAGGAGAAGGACTCCAGCTCCGGCCCCCTGCTTCTGCACGGAGCCGTCGAACTAGAGAGTCCAGTGAGGCTCAATGAAGACCGGAACCTTGGGTTCCGACTTCTGCTCACTGGGTCCCCCGGGGCTTGATGGAGATGGGGTCCATTCCGCCACGAAGTCCGTCAATGCTTGAGTCTTGATCGCTTGTCTTGGAACGAATTCACGATCGAACTCGGACAATTCCGTTGCCCACTTTGCAATGCTCCCAGTGGAATTGGGGTTATGCAAGATTGCACGTAGTGGATAAGAGCTTACCACTGAAATCTTGTGAGCTTGGAAATAGTGTCGGAGCTTCCTAGAGGCAATAAGAACTGCGTAGAGCAGCTTATGCACCTTCAGGTATTGAGACTTGGTGTTATGGAGTACTTCACTAATGAAGTACACTGGGCGCTGGATCGTCCGGACTCTCTCGAAGGGGCCCAGAGCTTCCTCCTCATCTACCCGGACCCTCCTGCAGGGGTCCGGACCTCGTTCGTGGACTTCCGGTTTCCGGTTGGAGGAACCTGGAGCTTATTCTGAAGTGACCCGGACCTTCCCGGAGGGTCCGGATCTTGTTGCCCAGTAGCAATGACTCCTTCATTTGAAGGAGATGGATCCTCCGATGTCTCACCTTGAGGATCCGGGTCTTGGAGCTGGGACCCAGACTCGACATTAGGTAGCTCCGTGTAACATCCTGATTTTCAAACTTGGGCGAATTAAAATTCGAATAAGAAGTTAAAATTTAAATAATTGGAAAAAAATATTTTATAAAAAAATAAATATATATATGCATATCATCTTGCATTTGCATTCATACTCCCATATTGAAATTCAATTACTAAGATAAATACATTAAAAGTAATTTAGTTGAAATAACAAATAATAAAAAAAGATATAACTATGACTAAGTAAATAAAAAAATATATGTAAATAACAAAAATCATGAAAATGAATGATAATAGAAAAAATAATAAGTATAAAAAAGATACAAATATAAATAATAAACAAATAAAAAAATAATAATTAATAAGAATAAAAGAAATAAAAGAAAAATAACTAAAATAAATAAAAAAATATAAATGAATAAAGAAGTAAAAAAAGGTCAACTGTGGTCGTGCCCTGACCACACGCGAATTCGCGGCCAGGACCGTGGCTGCACCAACGAAAAGAAAGAAATCATAAATAAAAGGAAAAAGAAAAAGAAGAAAAAAAAGATAAAAAAAGATAAAAAAGTCAACTCTGCCAGTGCTGTGGCCGCACAAGGGGCCATGACGATAGCGGTAACGTACTCCTGCCTCTAGCACCATGCAACAGAAAAAAAACAAAGGCCAGCGTCGGGCCAGGGGCAGCGTGCTCGCACGCACGGGCGTCCTGGACGAAGGTTCACCTTGCTTGAGTGACTCAACTTGCACTTCAAGGATCTTGTTAACTTTGATCAGGTCGGCAAGTTGGTCCTTGATTGTAGTGTAAAACCCCACTTTTATGGATGTTAAGTTCATATGGGTTTTGTGATCCACTATTTTAGATATCCAATATAATGGTGCACATGAACTATGCCATCCAAAACTTTTCTTGCACTCATTGTTAAATTCTTTTAACATGGGTATTGGACTTCACCATGAATCCAAATTATATTCTATTCACCCTTTTTAAGAATAAGAATTTTTGGATAAGATTTAGTAAGCAATGCAAAATGAAGCCCTAATAAGCTCTAACCCAAATATTCAAATTAAGGGCTCTAAATTTTTCCATGAGCTCCTAAATTCCTCAATAGCATGCTTACAAAGTTTCAAGATTTTAGAAACTCATCTACTATTTTATTTGAGGTGCTTGGTGAATTTGAATCAAATTCAAATCTGAATTTTTAATTCTTCTCCAACTTCTTTAAACATAAGATTTGAGTTCACCATTGTGTTCAGAATAATTCATTTGCCATCTCCACAAAATTTCATGATTTTTGGAGTTGATCTTCTATTTTTAAATGAATTTAGTAACTGAACTGTGGGGAGTATCACTGGACAGTGGGCCCCACATGTCAGCTCCTCTTTGAATGGATCAGCTCGATCCCGCCATCTCTGTACCGACGCACCTCCGCTCGACACCGCGCGCGCATGCAGCTCCAGCGAGCTGCCTGCCTGCTCGCCGCGGCCCTATAAAAGGCCGGCCGAAGCTCCCTTCACTCCTCATCCCCGGTCGCAGCTCCACTGCCTTGCGACTCTTCTTCCGCCGCGCGCCATCGCCGCCGCTCGCCACTGCTCCGCGGAGTGCCGCCGTTCCGCGCCGTTTCATGCCAAGCTCCAAAGAGCAAAAAGGTGCGCCTGATCAAACTCTAGCTCATGGTACAAACCATTTCCCTTATCGTTGAAGCTTGAGCGAGTTATTGTTCGTTTCCCCTACGGCCGAAAGTAGATAACTAGCTAAGTTTTCATGTCGATTCCTTTTCTGCAAGCAATCATCCTTTGCAATTGCTTAGAGATAGTTTCTATAGACCCTAGCGCTCCTGTCTGAGCAAGAACCATTAAGAATCATCGAGCGACGGCTCTGAATTTCGAGTTTTGCTCGCCGCCGGTGAGAAAACCTCGGTTCACCGTCGAGCTCGTGATTCCCGGCAACTCACTCCCCTTCTACGCCCAGGTCCTTGAACTCCATCGTCCCAGAAAGGTTTTGGAGGAATTCCCAAGTGATTTGAGCTACGCTGGAGCGAGTTCTATGTTGCCCGAGCGCTCATCGCCGCCGCCACCGTCGCACGACCTTTTCCGGCGAGCTTCAGGATCCACTGACCTCACCATCGTGCTCAGCAACCCCAAAAACACCCAGGCGGCAAGTTTCCGCGAGTCTGGTCCGTTGGTTTAGCCGGCGGCGAGCTCGCCGGCGAGCCACCGTCGCGGGTGCTGCTCCGCGCGAGCACCAGCCCGAGGTAGACGATGACCCCATCAGGTCCCACCTGCCATTCACTGCGGGATCACGGTGCAGCTGAGATCTAGTATGGCTGCGCGCTTTAATTCTGTGGACCCCGGTGCTGCCTCAACCAGAATGCGCCACGTGGTCTTTGGGATATATTTAATTCCAGAAATTTGTCCAAACTTCTAAATTGAATATCTATCTGTAGAATACTCCAAATTCATTCAAACAAATTTTGTTTGAATGCCCTTGAGCTCTAGTTTCGCTCAGTACCAATTAGGCTCTGTGAAAATCAATATTTAATTCTGTAGAAATTAATCTTCCCCAAGTAAAATGCAATTTTTTCCAGATGAAGTACTCCCTGGAAAAATCCCCAAAATTCACATAACAGTTATAGTCCATCTCTTGACAACCAGCAAAAATTTGGGAGCCATTGCACCTGTTTTAACCTCTGTATAATTCAATTATCTTTTTCAGTTATTGAATTTTCACAGATATGCAGATGCTTTATTATGCCCCAAATTTGGACTGAATCTTCCACTAGTCATACCTTAGCTCCTGTAAAAATCTTGGATTTAATGGACCTCATGTTCTAGTCTTAATTCAATTTCAAACTGAATATTGACTAAATGCTTAAAAGTTCAATTACAAGACAATTCCAGAAATTCTTGTCAACTTAGAAACTCAATAAATTCTTCACCAAGGCTTATAAATTTATGAAACCACTTTTGCTAGGACCAGGACAATTTTCTCTATCTTGACTATCAACTGATGGCTATATTCGAGCTACAGTTTCATCTCTAAAAATTGTGGAAGTTATTTGCTTGCCATACTCTTAGAGACCACACTCTACTTTGATCATCTCCTGTTCTTTGCAAGAACTTCTGTAGTATTCCCTAAATACCTAATTCAACATTCCCAAGCCAAATAACTAATTATCCTATAATGGTCACCATAAATTAAAATCCTGGTCTTGATATTAAATATTTTCAAAGTCATTCATACCGTATTTTATGCATATCGTATAGTAACCGAAGTCGAGGAGGAGTCAGAGGCCTTGGAAGAGCATCTTCCAATTTCTATCTCAGAACCTGACCTGCAACAAGGCAAGCCCCGGTTTGCATTTAAGTCGTTTATAAACTTTTTCTTTATCACTATGATGAGTAGTATATGAATTGTGCATTACGTTTAGGGTGAATGATACTCCACATGCATGACCAAAAATCCCAGGGTTTATTTGGCACGAGTACAGTTTGACCTGTAGTAACTGCTTTGCTAATGCATAGGAAATCCGGTAGAAGTCGAGTAGTTGGAATCCACTCGCGAGAGATGTATCTCACAGGATTGGTTGAATAGAAAATGGCTTAATATAATGAAATTGAGACCGGGCAGGGAATGGATAGGAAGCGGCGAGAATTGAGTCTCGGTCGCATAGCCCTGCCTGTGTCGATTAAGGCCCGTCCGTATGCAGCCCCTTCGGACAAGCTTGAATTGTACCGGCAATATAATGGACATATGGAATCCAATAAACTGATGTAACTTGATAACTAGGATGTCGAGACCCATTAACTCACCATCGATAGGGGTGGGTTGAGGACAGTAAGGTGTAAATCGGTCGGCGGACACATGAGGTGTTCCGTGCGGAGACCTTCTGTTTGCGGAGGTGAGACGGGCTCATCATTCGATTTTCTTGTGAAAGGTGGCCATATACGCCTAGTACTGAAGTGTTATGTAGGTACAGGTGTGCTCGCTGACACTTCCGAACGACGTATGTGTCGTGTTATCCGGGTGTGTCCTGATTGCAATCACTGTCCCTCGCAGTAATAGAGTACCACTTGTTCACTGAGCGGTGACGTAGTAAATACTAAAGAAGTCAGAAAAGTCATATGGTATTGAATTATAATTACTTTACAACCTTGTTTGGTTTAGAGATAGTATAACTAAAGATTTTCAATTTCCCCATACTTTAGCTGTAATAGCACTATGTGCTTTGGGCATGTCATATCATCGGTAAAGCGTTTCTTGTTTGATTGTGGAGCCTATGATGTGCCGTGCTCAGAGAATGTCATTTGCTACTTAAAACTTGATTATAAGGATCCACTTGTAGGCGAGTCATTTATGCTATTCCTTACCTATGTTTAGTGTCCCCTTGCATATGTCTAGTGAGACGGTTAAGTCTTGCTGAGCCTTATGCTCACGTTTGCAGTTAACAAGTTTTTGCACGTTACTCTGTTGAGGATGGGTTTAACGATGAGGCAACACCCCCTCCAGGGTGTACAACCGAGTGGGAACCCTGCACGCCGCCATAGTTTGCGTGTTGCTAGTGCAAAGTATCCCAGGCATGGATAACTTTGAACTTCCGCTGTGTATTAAATAAAAGACTTGGTCTTGTACTTTATTCTAGTTCTATTCTTGTATACTGTTGGGTGTCGCATCGCACGACACCACCCAATGAGATCCTCGGATGTGTGGATTCCAGTCCCCACAGACATGGTATCAGAGCATCTTTGGGAACAGTGTACCTGAAAGGAACATATTTTCAAAAATTAGGAACTTGAGTGCGGAATTAGTTATATGCCTTTATAAGGAGTATTACTAGTATAAGTTATAAAGGTGGTAAACTAACTATGTGTTATTATATTCTGTAACGACGCTCCGACATCAGGTAAGAGGTAAGGTACGCCACCGAGAGCGGATCAATCTCGGTAAGCTCCGCATACGAGAGGTGGTATGTGAAATTTCCGTGGCTTGGCACGGAAAGTCAATATGAGTCTTTGAAACTTTCCATGTTTCTGAGAACATATGACACGCGGTACCCCAGCGTGGCACAAAGTTAGAGGGAAACCCCGTCGGGTGGTATGTAACCCGATAGTGTGTTCTCATATCTATGAGAACATGCGAACACGTATGCCCGAGCGTGTATAAGCCGGATCGTACGGGAGTCTTTGCTGTACAGACGTATTTACAGCCATGTACCTCGAGGCATGACCTCGCTCGAGGGCGACTCACTCCAGAGTCGTATGCTTTTACTTTCAAATATAATTGTATATTGTGGTTACCTGTTCTGTTTCCCTGCCGCCGTACGGCGTGCCCGTGCCAGGGGATTGTTTGCTTTCTGCAGGGACACTAATTTCGGTAGAGGACCGTGTAGAAACCGTTTGCGAGAGAACGATATAGGAACCACCTATAGACGTAACCGGATGTACCGGATAGAATTTCCTTTCGTGAGGCACGTAGTACCGTCAGTATCAAACATGATACTAGACCCTCCCCACCGACAGAATGGTTGCATTGTGTTTTGAGAAAGTCCGATTATCAGATGCTGGTAATTTCGGGCTCATAAAAGGAACTCCAACTTGTTAAGGTAGATAGAACCAAGATTCTTGTTTTCTGGTTGAAGTGGCTCAACTTCGCCAGGCTGTAATCTTGGTTAGCAATTAGATAACATAAGAGTATCCTACATAGATGGAAAGCTCGTAAAGACCTCTCCAACTTTCCTGTTGACCATAAAGACAGAAAAGCTTGTTAATCTGTTAAAAACTGAGGTTTACTGTAATTACTCCATATGAACCCACCTTTGTACCCGTTTCTGTATTCTTGCCATAACTCACTGTAGAAAAGTCCATTGCCTTATTGGAATATATGTTTGAGAAGGGTAGGCGGAGATTTACGAGTTTGTTATGGGAAGTCTTTCCTGATTTTTATTTGGAGTTTAACCAAATTGGGAAGTCAGCGCAGTGAACTGCATGACTGCTGATGCAAACCAGTCAGTTTTACTGTTAAGTTTGGATAGTTATAACTCCTAATCCAGAACAGTGATATGGTTACACCTATACATTTCTGGAAAGCTTAGGAAGTCATCTATCAACTTTATTTATCGCTCCTGACCTGGATCTAGGTATAGCAATGCCTAATCCCATTTGTCGCAAATTTGGTTCCTGCAGTCCAGAACTTGGAACAATTTGCACATAATTGTGAATTGATGCATAATACCTACATGACAAGGTTTTCGGGGAGGAACTTCTTTAGTTCTGGATTGTTAACACGATGTTACTCAATGTTTATTTTGACATTACCTCAATATCTTATCCTGATAAACCTGTATAGATTGTGGAGATAAGCCCATATACAGGAGAGGTTCTGTCAAAATTTTCAGAACCCTTGAGTCAACTCAAAACCGGTATAGTTTGTTCATACTAGTTCAACAGTAGCTGTATGAGTACAATCTGGAAAGGTTTTGAAGTTTACTACAACTTTTGTATTCAACTTAAATTTTAGTTCTGACTTCTTCTGTATGAAACTTACGGGTTAATGCAGACAGGTCGGCTGGAACGGAACTGTGATCATTTCCAGTTTGCAGCTTTCTTGGATCATTTGATAATGGATAGTTTCTTGGATCCAAAATTATCAGTGATTAAGTTGAATACTTATACTGTATATTGATATCCTGGTATGCTTGTCCACAGATGGCAGCACCCAGAATTCAGTTACCAAATGGATGGGTGTTCTCAACGTGTACCGGACACGCCGGATTTCCGGACGTGTTTGTGAAATTGCTTCGCCAATTTGGCTACCGGAAGTGGCCTAAGTATTGGGGCAAGAAATTCCAGGAAAGCGGTATGTGGAGTTGCACCATCTATGTTGATGTGCCTGCTGGTCCACCGCATCTCGGATGGGCTCCATTCTCCATCAAGGATAAAGGGTTAATATTGGAAGAAACGTGGAGCTACGCCGCAAGTGTTGCCATAGGGAGATTCTGCAAAATCCATGGCAATAGTCTGGTGGGTACTCCATATGAATTCTTTCCAGTTACCGGCCGGGCTTCCGAAGCTTGGGCAACCCGTTTGCTTAGGGAGGTAGAAAATCATGGCGAAACTTCCACGACTGCTTTAGCGGTGTATGCAGCCGCATCCCATCGCGAGAAGGGAAATCAAAGGGCATGCATAAAAGAATTGACGGACAATCTCAAGGAAGCCATGGCTCGAGCAGATCACTTTGAGTGGGCAAATGACGGACTTAGGGATATGATAGCTCCTCTCAACCATCGTTTGAATATCAGGGAGAATCAATGGCATGACGCTGTAAGGGATTTAGCCGCGTCTCGCCAGGAGAACCTAGAAATGGAGACTGATTTAGGGGCAACCCTACATTATGGACACCATCGGGACACTCAGTTGAACGCAGTGACTGTGGACCGGGATAAGTCCAGGATGTAGGCTCAGAGCTGGAAGACCAGCTGTGAGCAGGCTCAGCAAGAGAATGAGGCTTGGGGGATGTTTATGATACAGGCAGGTTGGCAAGCTATGGCTGCCAAGAAGACGTTGATGTTGAATGATGTATCAACTTCTACTCCAGCACCCGTATCAGTGGTGCCTAGCCCTGAAGAAGAAGAAGAAGAAGACCCAGAGGAACTTGAATACGTCAAGTATGGCGTATTGAAGTGAGATGTGGTAGCACTTCCGCCAACACAGGGCAACATATAGTTAAATGGTTGCTAGTGTTTCTCTTTTGTGACCATGTTAGTGTCATATTAAGAGTAATGGTTGTGGTGTCTAGATAATTAGATGAGTATGACATGTCAGGTAGACCAAGTATGGTAGAGATGTATTTCCATAAAGGGAGTCCATCATTTTGGGTTTACTACTGTAAACTTGGTCATGAGATGATATATTTTGTATAAAGTTTATGCTTTATCAATATATGTAAATGTTATGCATCGTCTATTATTATCTACCGCATTTGTAAGGGAGGATGAACTTGAGGCAATGGGACTTACAGTGTTAATCATTGTATTGCAGTATGGTGCGTACTCGTACAGCCTCAGAGGTGGGAGGATCTAGTGGAGGACAGGGGGATGACACACCACCCCCGGGGCAGAATACGCCTCAGACGCAACCACCTCCACACCCTCCAATCACACTCCCCAGGAGTCTCGTGGAGGTTCTCGCTGCAGTGCTCGGCTCGCGCGACGAGCAAACCGAGTTGCTGCGGACATTGGTGCAGCACTCGTCCCGTCGAGGGGGGCGACAGGATGATGGACCGCGTCATCAATATCAGAGTTCCTACTCTGATTTCGTATCGACGCATCCACCGATCTTCAGGGAGGCCGACGAGCCTTTGGAGGCGGACAATTGGCTCCGCTCCATTGAAGGGAAGTTTGGTTTACTCAACATAACCGAACCGCAAAAAGCGCTGTTTGCAGCACAACAACTCCAGGGGTCTGCCGGCGCATGGTGGGCCAATTACCTTGCAGCACGCCCCGCTGGCCATGTCATAAGCTGGGCCAAATTCCGGGAGGCGTTCCGCGCCTACCATGTTCCTCCCGGAATTATGAGGAGGAAGCTTCAAGAGTTCTTGGAGCTAAGACAGGGAGGAAGGAGTGCATACGAGTACTCCAAAGCATTCAATCACTTGGCCCAATACGCTCAGGACCAAGTGAATACCGAGGATCGGAAGCGTGAATGCTTCTACAAGGGTTTGAACTCCAAGTTGAAGGACAAGCTAGTCCTGTTCAACCGCGGCAACTTCAAAGACATCGTCAATGCTGCCATAATGCAGGAGGACGCCACGCGCGAGCTGTCCTCCGATAAAAAGAAGAGAGGTGCTCCGCAGAGCAGCAGAGGTGGTACTCCTCAGAAGTACCGTATGGTGTATCGATCACCATCCGGCCAGAGGTGGCAGCCGCCATCGCGACCACCAATGTTTCGTGGTCGTCAGTTCAACAACGGCGGGTTCCGGCCACAACAGCAGCAGGGGATGATCCCACGTGCACTCCCACCTACGCCACGTGCACCGGGATTCCGTCCGCCCATTCGTACTGGCCAAACCCCGTACACATGTTTCACATGCGGGCGTGCGGGACATTTCGCCAAGGACTGCCCTCAGGATCGACAAGGCGGAGGGCCATCATCTTACCCGGGGGCCAACCAACCCCGCAACCAGCCCAAGAAGCTAGCCACCAGACCCGGCAACGTCCACCACCTCACCATCGAGGACGTTCGGAAAGGCGCACCCGTGCTCACGGGTACGTTCTCTATCTTCGATCAACCCGTAGTCATACTCTTTGACTCCGGAGCTTCGCATAATGTTATTAGTAAATCTTTTGTCCTCAACAGTAAATTACCAATAATCCCCACAAAAACTCCATATGTGATTAGCACTCCAGCCGGGAAAACGGTAACAAATAAATTGGTTCCTGGAATCCCACTTAACCTAGATGGGACCATATATCTCACTTCATTTCTGATATTAGAACATCAAAAGCTAGATATCATCTTAGGAATGGCATGGTTGCAGTACCATGGTGCTATTCTCGATATCATTCCTAGAAAGATTTATCTAAACTCTCCACTCCATCAACCCCAAGTTCTCAATCTTGAGAACATCATTCCATTGGAACCATCTATTCTCAATACCGAGGTTATGGAACTAAAGGATATTCCGGTAGTATCTGAATACCCCGACGTGTTTCCTGAAGATCTTCCTGGTATGCCCCCAGAAAGAGATATAGAGTTCAAGATTGAACTTGCACCAGGAACAGTGCCAATTTCAAGGCCACCCTACAAGATGGCACCCAAGGAACTTGCAGAACTGAAGGAACAATTAACTGAACTTGAGAGCAAAGGTTTTATTCGTCCAAGTTCATCACCATGGGGTTGCTCTGCACTATTTGTAGAAAAGAAAGATAAGACCTTGAGGCTGTGTGTAGACTATCGTCCACTTAATGCTGTCACCATCAAAAACAAATATCCACTACCGCGCATTGATATTCTTTTCGATCAATTGGTGGGTGCTAAAGTATTTTCGAAGATGGATCTTCGTTCTGGTTATCATCAAATTAGAATCCGACCAGAAGATATATCCAAGACAGCATTCTCAACAAGGTATGGACTGTATGAGTATCTGGTTATGTCTTTCGGATTAACCAACGCCCCGGCTCATTTCATGTATCTCATGAACTCGGTATTCATGCCGGAATTGGACAAGTTTGTCGTGGTCTTCATTGACGACATACTTGTGTATTCAAAATCCGAAGAAGAACATGCTCAACACTTGCATATTGTGCTTCAGCGATTACGGGACCATCAGCTGTATGCTAAGTTCAGCAAGTGTGAATTCTGGATCAACCAGGTGCCATTTTTAGGGCACATCATATCAGCAGAAAGGATTGCAGTTGATCCAAGTAAGATCCACCAAGTCCTTAAATGGGAGTCTCCAAAGTCTGTACATGAAGTCCGAAGTTTCCTGGGTTTAGCTGGATATTACCGGAGTTTCATCCCCAATTTCTCCAGGATAGCTAAACCAATGACAGAACTTCTGAAGAAAGGGCAGAAGTATGTATGGACCGAAGCATGTGAGGCAGGTTTCAAAGCATTGGTGAAACACCTCACCACGGCACCAGTTTTAGCCCAACCAGACACAACCAAAGCATTTGAGGTCTTTTGCGACGCATCTGGGATTGGTTTGGGTTGTGTGTTGATGCAAGAGCGAAGAGTGATCGCGTATGGATCACGGCAGCTTCGGAATCATGAGCAGCATTACCCGACTCATGATCTTGAACTCGCTGCTGTGGTACTAGCATTGAAGATGTGGAGGCATTATCTACTGGGTAATTTAGTACACCTCTACACTGATCAAAAAAGCTTAAAATACATCTTCACACAGAAGGATTTGAATATGCGACAAAGGCGATGGTTAGAATTGATCAAGGATTATGAGATTGAGATCCACTACCATCCAGGCAAGGCGAATGTAGTCGCAGATGCACTGAGCCGCAAGTCCCATGTCAACAATCTTTCCCTCACCACAATGGAAGGAGAAGAAGGACCGAGTTTTTACTTGGTTCCATATGGAGCACTCTACAACCTAGCTCTCATTCCTACCATCAGGGAGGATATTGTAGCAGCTCAGCAGGAAGACATAGGAATGTCGCATATTCGACAAAGAATGATAAAGGGGGAAATGAAATGTTTCCATAGTGACAAAGAGGGTACCATCTGGTTTAACGACTGTATAGTGGTACCCCGAAACATGGAACTTAGAAAGAAGATACTGGACGAAGCTCATTTGTCCAAATATTCCATTCATCCGGGAAGCAACAAGATGTACCAAGATTTGAAGAAGAAATTCTGGTGGACTCGGATAAAGAGAGAAGTAGCTAAATACGTGTCCGAGTGTGATACGTGTCGACGAGTAAAGGCCGACCATATGAAGGCAGCTGGACAGCTTCAACCTTTAAGCATACCGGCTTGGAAATGGGAGGATATCAGTATGGATTTCATTGTTGGGTTGCCTCCCGCTCTCCATAAACACGACTCCATTTGGGTGATCGTTGACCGATTGACCAAATCGGCTCATTTCATACCGATCAACGTGGCATACGATGCGAAGCGATATGCGGAAATTTATATCTCCAGAATAATATGTCTACATGGTGTACCCTGTACCATCATCTCGGATCGTGGAGCTGTATTTGTCTCGCGATTCTTGGAGCATCTCCACGATGCACTGGGGACCAAATTGATTCGGAGCTCGGCTTATCATCCTCAGACCGATGGTCAGACCGAACGGGTGAATCAAGTGCTAGAAGACATGCTTCGTGCCTGTGCCATCCACCAGGGTAAGAACTGGGATGATCATCTACCTTTGGCAGAGTTTTCATACAACAACGGTTACCAGGCTAGCATCCAGATGGCACCATATGAAGCTCTCTATGGCCGAAAGTGTCGCACGCCCTTGAACTGGTGCGAATCAGATGAACGGGCAGTGTACGGCATCGACTTAGTAAATGAAGCCGAGGATCGAGTTCGCACTATTCAGGCGAATCTCAAAGCTGCTCAGTCTCGTCAGAAGAGCTACGCGGACAAACGACGTCGACCTCTTCACTTCGAAGTTGGAGATCAAGTTTATCTCCGGGTATCCCCTATGAAGGGTATCCATCGCTTCGGGGTAAAAGGGAAGCTAGCTCCACGCTTTATTGGGCCGTTCGCAATAATCGAAAGATGCGGACCTGTGGCATATCAATTGGGGTTACCAACGTCACTTTCAGGAGTCCACAATGTTTTCCACATTTCCCAATTGCGGAAATGTCTTAAGGCTCCAGCTGATATCCGTATAGAGGATTTGGAAGCTCTCCAACCAGATCTCACTTATTCCGAGCATCCAACTCAGATCATTGATAAAAAGACTCGCACCACAAGAAGCCGCACCTTGCATTTCTATAAGGTTTTGTGGAGCAACCACAGTGCGGTAGAAGCCACGTGGGAAAGCGAGGAGTATCTTAGCACGAACTATCCGGACTTGTTAGCGGCATATGTTGGATAGATCCTTTTTCCTTTACCTTCTTTTGTAATCTCGGGACGAGATTCTTTTAAGGGGGGAGGAATGTAAAACCCCACTTTTATGGCATGTTAAGTTCATATGGGTTTTGTGATCCACTATTTTAGATATCCAATATAATGGTGCACATGAACTATGCCATCCAAAACTTTTCTTGCACTCATTGTTAAATTCTTTTAACATGGGTATTGGACTTCACCATGAATCCAAATTATATTCTATTCACCCTTTTTAAGAATAAGAATTTTTGGATAAGATTTAGTAAGCAATGCAAAATGAAGCCCTAATAAGCTCTAACCCAAATATTCAAATTAAGGGCTCTAAATTTTTCCATGAGCTCCTAAATTCCTCAATAGCATGCTTACAAAGTTTCAAGATTTTAGAAACTCATCTACTATTTTATTTGAGGTGCTTGGTGAATTTGAATCAAATTCAAATCTGAATTTTTAATTCTTCTCCAACTTATTTAAACATAAGATTTGAGTTCACCATTGTGTTCAGAATAATTCATTTGCCATCTCCACAAAATTTCATGATTTTTGGAGTTGATCTTCTATTTTTAAATGAATTTAGTAACTGAACTGTGGGGAGTATCACTGGACAGTGGGCCCCACATGTCAGCTCCTCTTTGAATGGATCAGCTCGATCCCGCCATCTCTGTACCGACGCACCTCCGCTCGACACCGCACGCGCATGCAGCTCCAGCGAGCTGCCTGCCTGCTCGCCGCGGCCCTATAAAAGGATGGCCGAAGCTCCCTTCACTCCTCATCCCCGATCGCAGCTCCACTGCCTCGCGACTCTTCTTCCGCCGCGCGCCATCGCCGCCGCTCGCCACTGCTCCGCGGAGTGCCGCCGTTCCGCGCCGTTTCAAGCCAAGCTCCAAAGAGCAAAAAGGTGCGCCTGATCAAACTCTAGCTCATGGTACAAACCATTTCCCTTATCGTTGAAGCTTGAGCGAGTTATTGTTCGTTTGCCCTACGGCCGAAAGTAGATAACTAGCTAAGTTTTCATGTCGATTCCTTTTCTGCAAGCAATCATCCTTTGCAATTGCTTAGAGATAGTTTCTATAGACCCTAGCGCTCCTGTCTGAGCAAGAACCATTAAGAATCATAGAGCGACGGCTCTGAATTTCGAGTTTTGCTCGCCGCCGGTGAGAAAACCTCGGTTCACCGTCGAGCTCGTGATTCCCGGCAACTCACTCCCATTCTACGCCCAGGTCCTTGAACTCCATCGTCCCAGAAAGGTTTTGGAGGAATTCCCAAGTGATTTGAGCTACGCTGGAGCGAGTTCTATGTTGCCCGAGCGCTCATCGCCGCCGCCACCGTCGCACGACCTTTTCCGGCGAGCTTCAGGATCCACTGACCTCACCATCGTGCTCAGCGACCCCAAAAACCCCCAGGCGGCAAGTTTCCGCGAGTCTGGTCCGTTGGTTTAGCCGGCGGCGAGCTCGCCGGCGAGCCACCGTCGCGGGTGCTGCTCCGCGCGAGCACCAGCCCGAGGTAGACGATGACCCCATCGGGTCCCACCTGCCATTCACTGCGGGATCACGGTGCGGCTGAGATCTAGTATGGCTGCGCGCTTTAATTCTGTGGACCCCGGTGCTGCCTCAACCAGAATGCGCCACGTGGTCTTTGGGATATATTTAATTCCAGAAATTTGTCCAAACTTCTAAATTGAATATCTATCTGTAGAATACTCCAAATTCATTCAAACAAATTTTGTTTGAAAGCCCTTGAGCTCTAGTTTCGCTCAGTACCAATTAGGCTCTGTGAAAGTCAATATTTAATTCTGTAGAAATTAATCTTTCCCAAGTAAAATGCAATTTTTTCCAGATGAAGTACTCCCTGGAAAAATCCCCAAAATTCACATAACAATTATTGTCCTTCTCTTGACTACCAGCAAAAATTTGGGAGCCATTGCACCTGTTTTAACCTCTGTATAATTCAGTTATCTTTTTCAGTTATTGAATTTTCACAGATATGCAGATGCTTTATTATGCCCCAAATTTGGACTGAATCTTTCACTAGTCATACCTTAGCTCCTGTAAAAATCTTGGATTTAATGGACCTCATGTTCTAGTCTTAATTCAATTTCAAACTGAATATTGACTAAATGCTTAAAAGTTCAATTACAAGACAATTCCAGAAATTCTTGTCAACTTAGAAACTCAATAAATTCTTCACCAAGGCTTATAAATTTATGAAACCACTTTTGCTAGGACCAGGACAATTTTCTCTATCTTGACTATCAACTGATGGCTATATTCGAGCTACAGTTTCATCTCTAAAAATTGTGGAAGTTATTTGCTTGCCATACTCTTAGAGACCACACTCTACTTTGATCATCTCCTGTTCTTTGCAAGAACTTCTGTAGTATTCCCTAAATACCTAATTCAACATTCCCAAGCCAAATAACTAATTATCCTATAATGGTCACCATAAATTAAAATCCTGGTCTTGATATTAAATATTTTCAAAGTCATTCATACCGTATTTTATGCATATCGTATAGTAACCGAAGTCGAGGAGGAGTCAGAGGCCTTGGAAGAGCATCTTCCAATTTCTATCTCAGAACCTGACCTGCAACAAGGCAAGCCCCGGTTTGCATTTAAGTCGTTTATAAACTTTTGCTTTATCACTATGATGAGTAGTATATGAATTGTGCATTACGTTTAGGGTGAATGATACTCCACATGCATGACCAAAAATCCCAGGGTTTATTTGGCACGAGTACAGTTTGACCTGTAGTAACTGCTTTGCTAATGCATAGGAAATCCGGTAGAAGTCGAGTAGTTGGAATCTACTCGCGAGAGATGTATCTCACAGGATTGGTTGAATAGAAAATGGCTTAATATAATGAAATTGAGACCGGGCAGGGAATGGATAGGAAGCGGCGAGAATTGAGTCTCGGTCGCATAGCCCTGCCTATGTCGATTAAGGCCCGTCCGTATGCAGCCCCTTCGGACAAGCTTGAATTGTACCGGCAATATAATGGACATATGGAATCCAATAAACTGATGTAACTTGATAACTGGGATGTCGAGACCCATTAGCCCACCATCGATAGGGGTGGGTTGAGGACAGTAAGGTGTAAATCGGTCAGCGGACACATGAGGTGTTCCGTGCGGAGACCTTCTGTTTGCGGAGGTGAGACAGGCTCAGCATTCGAGTTTCTTGTGAAAGGTGGCCATATACGCCTAGTACTGAAGTGTTATGTAGGTACAGGTGTGCTCGCTGACACTTCCGAACGACGTATGTGTCGTGTTGTCCGGGTGTGTCCTGATTGCAATCACCGTCCCTCGCAGTAATAGAGTACCACTTGTTCACTGAGCGGTGACGTAGTAAATACTAAAGAAGTCAGAAAAGTCATATGGTATTGAATTATAATTACTTTACAACCTTGTTTGGTTTAGAGATAGTATAACTAAAGATTTTCAATTTCCCCATACTTTAGCTGTAATAGCACTATGTGCTTTGGGCATGTCATATCATCGGTAAAGCGTTTCTTGTTTGATTGTGGAGCCCATGATGTGCCGTGCTCAGAGAATGTCATTTGCTACTTAAAACTTGATTATAAGGATCCACTTGTAGGCGAGTCATTTATGCTATTCCTTACCTATGTTTAGTGTCCCTTGCATATGTCTAGTGAGACGGTTAAGTCTTGCTGAGCCTTATGCTCACGTTTGCAGTTAACAAGTTTTTGCAGGTTACTCTGTTGAGGATGGGTTTAACGATGAGGCAACACCCCCTCCAGGGTGTACAGCCGAGTGGGAACCCTGCACGCCGCCATAGTTTGCGTGTTGCTAGTGCAAAGTATCCCAGGCATGGATAACTTTGCTTTTGCATAGCTAGTTCCGAGAGCGTAGCTATGATATATATATATATATATTTCTTTTCCTATAGTATTGTAAAAACTTCCGCTGTGTATTAAATAAAAGACTTGGTCTTGTACTTTATTCTAGTTCTATTCTTGTATACTGTTGGGTGTCGCATCGCACGACACCACCCAATGAGATCCTCGGATGTGTGGATTCCGGTCCCCACATGTAGCATTTGAGTCGGTTAACTCCAAGCAAGTTTCCTTGCTTGAAGCTAACTCAAGCTCTAGTGATTTGCTTCGTTCCTTTTCAAGTTCTAGAATCTTGTCAAGTTTGACATATTCCTCTTTTTGGGAGATGATCATGTCCTCTTGATGATGTATTAACCTCTCCTTCTCAACAAGTTGATCAAGCAAAAATTTCATTTTAGTTGCTGTTTTCCCATCTAGTCCAATAAGCGTATCCTCATTATCACTATTGATTTCATCATCACGAGAATAGGAATGCACCGAAGGGGGTTTAATGTTTACCTTGAGTTTACCTTCCTTTGCCATAAGGCAAGTGCCATCTCCCTTCCATGCGCCGAGTGTAGTGAAGAGAGTAGACTTCTTGGATGTCTTCTCGATGGCTATGCAAGCCATCTCTTCTTCTTTGGATGATGAGGACTCATCATTTGAGTCCCACTGTTTCCCAATGTGCGCTTGTTCGGCTTGTTTCTTCTTCTTGAAGAATTTCTTGGGTTGAGGCTTGGCTTCTTTGGATAGGGGCTTGAGGGTGGACTTCAAAGCAATCACTTTCTTTTTTGCCGAGGTGAGGTCGACAATCTCCTTGACAGGCTTTGCTTGTTTTTCCATCATCTCAAAGTTGATGATATTTCCAAGCAATTCATCCGGAGTCATCCTTTTGTATCCGGGGCTTTCTCTGATCATGGAGCATAGGGTGACGTTGCGAGGCATGAAAGCTCTAAGGATGAGCTTTATCAACTTGTGGTCATTCCAGTTCTTACTTCCGTATGATCTGACCTTGTCGGCGAGTGTCTTTAATCAGTTGTACATGTCTTGGGGTGACTCGTCTTCTTCAATTGTGAATCTTCCTAATTCTCCTTCGACCATTTCGATCTTTGCTTCACGCACATGTCGGTCACCTTCACGTGCAGTTTGCAGTGTGTCTCATATATCCTTAGCAATCTCGAGTCCATCCACCTTGGTGAACTCATCTCGACTGAGCGAAGGGGTAATTACGGTGGCAGCTTGAGCATTTCGGTGAATTGACTGCTCTTGACTTGGTGTGAGTTCTTCGTCGTCGTCCGGGATATCTATTCCTGTGCACACAATATGCCATAGACTTGGATTGAGAGAGATTAGATGCATTTTCATATTTTGCCTCCACATTGAGTAATCAATTCCATTGAAATGTGGGGCTTTTGCAAGTTGGATAGACAAATAATGATTATTATTGGAATTGAGATGATCATAGTTAAAAGGGTATCAGGAGTAGTCGGTGTGACTACTCCCCTTCTTATTTTCTTCAATCTTCACTTTCCCTTTGAAATGTGTCTTCTTTCTTAGGAGCGCCTTTAGTTCTATCGTCTCCTCATCGTCGTCCTTGAAGTCTTGAATGGCTTCGAGGAGCTTCTCCACCTTTAGGTTCTTGTCATCACCAACAATTTCTTGGTTGTTGCTCTTGTGGATGTCCTTCATGTCCGACATGAACTTCTTCGAGCACTTAGTCTCTTTCTTGAAGAACCTGATCTGATAACAATTGAATGTGGCCTAGAGGGGGGTGAATAGTCCTTTTCGAAATTTGTCGGAACCTGCAACACTTAACAACCAGTTCAAAACCAGAGATATCGGACTAGTCTGGTAAAGTGCGGACTAGTCTGGTGTGTACCGACTAGTTTGATTAAGTTTGATCGATTAATTTGATTCTTCGATGTATGTAGCGGAAATATATAGTCAAATGAAGTGTTGCAAGAATGGACTAGGGTCTATCACAATTCAATCTCATATTTAATGATTCAACGTAAAGTAGGCAATAATGATTGAAACCCTAGATTGTTGTGATGAATAAGAACGATGAACACCAAGAAAGACAAATGGATTTATCCCGTGGTTCGGCTCCCACAAAGGCAACCTACGTCCACGTTGAGTAGTCCACAAAAGGACCGGGTCTTCTCCAACCCTACCCTTGTCGGATCGCCACGAAGGCCAATCCTCTTCCACTTATCACAAAGGGGTGAATAACCGAATTCAAAGGGGCCTTCTCACACGTTGAGGGCTCCCATAGGTTACAACACAAAATACCACCAAGAACTCACTCAAAAGATTACAATGAAATCACAGGAGTGTGTTAGAGAGTCAAACCAAGAGCTCAATGAGTGTTGAACATGTCTCTCCAATGATCTAGAGTGTATCCTCAAATTATTGATCTTTCTTGCACTTAATTTCGTGGAGAGATGTGTTTTTTTGAGGCTCTTGGGAGGTGTGACAGCGCTAGGGTTCGAGAGAGTTTAAAGTTGGGCCGTGCACCTCTATTTATATGGGGTTTCAAAAATAGACCGTTAGGGTTTAGGAAGATCGGACTAGTCCATGGTAGACACCGGACTAGTCCGGTGTGCTGTGTGTAGCAAACCCTAAGTGTCCCGAAATATCGGACTAGTCCGGCTAGGACCGCACTTGTCCGATTTCACTTCTGGAAATCTTCGGAGTAGTCCGATAGACATCGGACTTATCCGTGCAGTGTGACCCTAAGTGAATTGGGTGACAAGTCCACACTTGGAGGACTTGATCGATTTAGGTTAGAGGGATTTTTAGACTAGTCCGTGCTAATATCGGACTTGTCCGATTTAGACCAGAATGAATATCGGACTAGTCCGGTGGTGATCGGACTTGTCCGATTTTGTGTCACTTGTGAAGTGTTTTCAGGACTAGTCCGCACTTGGGAGAACTAGTCTGATTCTAGTCAGAGAGATATCAGACTAGTCCGATGGATATCGGACTTGTCCGATTTTGTGCAGAGAAGATATCGGACTAGTCCGGTGACATTCGGACTGGTCCGGTCCTGTATAACTGTGTGCAATGTGTGTGTTTAATTTTGACTGAGCTCTTGGGGTGTGTTTCCTTAACACACTCCATACACAAAGTTCTACTATTCTTCTTCCTTGAGCTTATTTCCACTTTGCTCCTCATTCTCCCTTCTTTTTGGCACTTTGCTTATTTCCCATTAAAACTTGTGCTCATCTCAACAAATAGGTTAGGATCTCATTTGCTTGTCATAAATCATACAAAACCCACAAGGCATTCCTAGATGCACTTTCAGGACCACAGGCCACTACGTCTTCGGCATGAAGCACTTGGCCAGTCGCCTCGACGTCCTCTAGGAGACGCTGGTGGACGAGCTCGGCGTTGTCAGCCGCGACAACCTGGTGGCGGCGACGTCCAGGAAACTGGGCTTCCCTTATCCACCGTGGGAGGCGCCCCCGCCCAGCAAGGAGCCCAAGGAGGAGGAGGAGGAGAACGAGAATGAGAAGTAGGTGGAGCGAGGTGGAGGAGAAGTAGTTTTGTTTTTCTTGTTCTTAGTTGTGTTGTTTTTCTTTTCGTGTTTGTAGTTTGTGTTTTTCTTTTTCTTGTTTGTAATGTATCGTCTTAAGGTAATGAACTTTATATTTCTGTTCATTGGTGCGCAAAAATAGTTCTAATGTTGCTGTTCTAACGATAAACTAGTAGACTATTTATATCTTTTATCTTTTAGAATTGAATATATTTCCACTTCCAACTCTACTGAGTTGTAGATCCAGAAAGTGACTATCACCTAGTTTATTTGAGAGGACCAGCAGGGAGAAGCCCACTCTCTATGTTCAAACCCAACACAGATCCAACATAATGAGCAATCAGACAGCAAAGCACGTAGTAAATCACAAAAAATGCAACAACAGTTTCTGGAGTACGTATCAACTTTAGTCGAGATTAGATGCTCGTGGGCGTCATTGCAAAAGGGTGAAGACAAAAAAGACTTGATTCGGATGGCTTCAAAAACAAACTAGAAGTCAAGTTCATCGAAATTTTTGCCCGATTTGGATTGAGTCTTAGTTATAGACTTACATAATAATAAAATGTATCTCGTATTTTACTCTCACAAGTGTGTCATAAAATGTATCGGGTGTTTTACTATCACTAGTGTGTCATCAACATGCGATGACATGCATGCATGCAAAGTTCAATAATTAATTAACTACGGTTTTTTATTAATTAGATGCAACTAGTTCATACGTGTTCATACGAGTTTACGGGGGTTTTAGCTGAAATTAATGCTGCTGAAAATAAATTTATGGTGCAACTACGATTAAATTATGTCTGTTAGATTTAATACGTCGCTAGAATTTGAATCGGAAAAACGAATCCTACCGTAGATGCGATGGCTTTGAAGATTGAGGGACGAAGGCGATGAGTAGACAAAGTGGATGGCGCAGCAATTCTCCGGTGGCACGACGACGACGACGATCTCCAGCGGACGGCATCACCCTCCACTTTTTCTTCCTCTTCCTTCCTTTTTTTTTCTCCCTGGCGGCGCCTCTGCTCTTCTTTCTTTTTCCCTACCGGCGGCTAGAACTTTCTGGATGGCGGCGCTTGTTCTGGGGTCGTGGGAATTATGAAGCCCTCCGATGGCTTTTATAGCTTGGAGCGAGCAAGGCGGTGGCTGACTCGGCCTTGGGCCAGCGCGTTCGGGTGCGCGGGGAGGCGCAGGGCACTGGGTGGGTCGGCGCGGCGGGGCCAAGCGTGGGGGCACATGGTGCGCGGCTCGCGCGGGTGGGGTCGGACGCGCGGGAGGCGCGGGGTACAGTCGCGCGGAACGGCGCGCGTGGTGCGCTGGCAGCGGGGGGCGCGGGCGCGGCGCGCTGGCTGGGGTCGCGCGGGGGCAGCCCAGTGGGGCGCGGGGCCAGTGGTGCGGGCCCGGTCGGCACACGAGCGGGGCGCAGGGTTTGCGCTGGCTTGGCCGGCTCGGCGTGGCCGGCGGTTGCCCATTTTTCTTTTTTTTTTCTTTTTTTTACTTACATTTTTTTCATTATTTTTTTCTATCTGTTTATTATTTATATTTTTTATACTTATTTTAATATCGGTTATTTCCATATTATTTGTTACTCACACACACACACACACACACACACACACACACACACATATATATATATATATATATATATATATATATATATATATATATATATATATGTTTCATTATTGTTATATATATCTCTAGCATTCATTATTATTCATTTTTCTTCTATAATAAATTTTGTTTCCTAATTACTTTTCTATTGTATAAAATTTCTAATTTGATTTTAATATATCTAGTAACTTAGTATATGCCTAAATGTGAATGCATGTGCATATACGATTTAGTTTATTTTATTATTCTTGTTAACTATTGTTTCTTCTTCCATATTATCTTTATCGTTTTCTTTTATTTCTTTTCTTCCATATTCGTTATGCTAATTTAATTTCTTTTAATGCACTTACTCTAGTAAATAAATTTCTTTTAGCTTATTTATTTTTTGTAATAAATGCAAAATGCAATATGAGATGCATATATTTTATATTTTTATTTATAAAAACAATTTCCTCCCATTATTAACTCTTAATTCCCATTAAAATTTTTAATTTGCTGAAACTCGAAAATCAGGGTGTTATAATTCTACCCCCCTTAAAATGTATCTCGCCCTCGAGATTCGGATGGGATGAAAAAGAGATTTGGAAACAAAAATTTTAAATTCCCCTTCATATTTAAATTAGCCAAGTTTGAAAATTTTGGGTTTTTACAATCTACCCCCCTTAAAAGGAATCTCGCCCTCGAGATTCGGACGGATTAAAGAAGAGATAAGAAAACCCTTGATAACATCTTCACGCTTCCATGTAGCTTTATCTGGGGGTTATGAATCTTCTTGTAGTGCCAATCTTCCACGGAAGTAGAGACAGGAATGAAGATAGAAGGAATTCCAACCTATATGCATGAATCAAGGGATATGAAACTAAACAACTAACCATACTAGCCTATATGGACATGACAATGCTAAAGCATCCCAAAATCCTCTATTAAGCACAGCAGCAACCAATATATATTGCAAACAGCAAGCCAACAAAATCAAATCGGTTCCTGAGTGCTCCTATGTGCTCTAAAGTGTCCATTCTACCTAGGCTGCGTCCTACGGTCAACCTGTGGCTATGATACCAATTTATGACACTTGGTTCCGAAAAATGAACCATGTAAAGTATATGTGTGCCCAGGATGTTTAACACACATACACAAGTGCATCACAAACGTACAGACAATTACCACAGCTCAAATTATTAAATAAGTACTTTTATCACAATATCCAAATAATCTTCATATTGCAACTTTAACTATCATTATTGAACTATAACTGCAGCGGAAAAACTAAATAAGCAACTAAGCAAACTAAGCATAAGGGATAGCGCAGCTCCATGCAACACCACAGGCAAAGATGACGGTATACACGGCCTAGAACTCCTCATTATTAACGTAATACTCCCAATCCTGACCTCCAACTGTTCGGGGGGGGGGGGGGGGTTGCAAGGGTGACTACATGTCGTACTCAGCAAGTGTGGAAAGTATGACATGTAGCTGATACAAAGGACGAATGTAATAATGGCTAAGTGCTGAAAAGTACATTAAAACATTTAAAAAGCAATATATTATATATATGTGAAGTATTCCCATCATAAACTATAACTAATAACATAGCACCAATTCATATTCCATATCCATCACAATCATACCATTAACCATATTCAATGTCTTAGTTTAATCCATAACCAGCCATAACCAGTACCAAACCATAACCTTCCCAAAAATCATCCCAATACCAAGTTCCCTCTAAACATGGAAGTTGTACAGGTGCTCATAACCGGGAGCACAGTTATCGTGATAGTTTATTTGGACTATACAGAGTTTGTACCACTTTACCCACGTGTTTGTGATTTCATCACCCGTGGGCGATTAGAGAACCCCCCTCACGCGAATTACACTTCCTTTGGTGTATGGCCAATAGATCACAAAATAGCCTTTGCAAAGGCATTACTAGCCTATTTAGACCCCACTGAGGTTTCACTAGTGCCGATGTCTCCTATAGAGCATATCTTCAACCAAGGGCCCCCTCTCGAGCCATTCGGATCTCAGGGTAGTCCCACCAATCATCAACAAACCCAATCTGACTACCCCTTCCCCGAGCATCCTTAATGGTCCAAACAGTACTAGCAAAGCCCTAATTAATCAACTACACCACACCCATACTTGTCCTCATGGTGGCACTGTAGTCCTGGCTTATTCTCGCATGATCCAGTCCTTAGATCTAAAGCAAGTAAACCATCATAACATCCAACCCATCCACATACCAGGCTTGCTTACATCACCCATTACCTTATCGTATTGACCAGTTCATGTTAATCATAATCTCATAAATGCATAATTAAGTTAAGCGGTATAGTTCTTTTCCCATCAACTAATTAAGTCAAGCAAAAAGGTAAAAAGCCCATCCCCACTCTCTACCATGAATACTAGGTGACAAGGGTGGTTTAGCAAAGCTAGTAAACTCCCTATCATAGGATTCCCATCAAATTGACACAAGCATGAAATTTTGCAAACAAAACATTTATTTTAAAATAGGATCAATATGCTTCAAGGACACTTGCCTTGCTCCGATGGATAGGGTTGCTCAAGCGCTTCGAAGTCTTGGTTCTGGAAATCCTCGTACACGACCTCTTGAGCACTTCCCTCTACTCGTGATCACACATACAAGAAAATACATACAAATCAACATGATGCAAACATACTAATTAACATGCAGTGACATGCATGCATGCAAAGTTCAATAATTAATTCACTATGGTTGTTTAATAATTAGATGCAACTAGTTCATACGTGTTCATACGAGTTTACAGGGGTTATAGCGAGAATTAATGCTGCTGAAAATAAATTTGTGGTGCAACTATGATTAAATTACGTCTGTTAGATTTAATACGTCGCTAGAATTCGCATCGAAAAAACGAATCCTACCGTAGACATGATGGTTCGAAGATCGAGGGACGAGGGCGACGCGTAGATGAAGTGGATGGCACAGCGATTCTCCGGCGACACGACGACGACGATCTCCGGCGGACGGCGGCACCCTCCTCTTTTTCTCCCTCTTGCTTCCTTTTTTCTCCCTGGCGGCGCCTCTGTTCTTCTTTCTTTTTCCCTACCAGCGGCTAGGGCTTTGTGGATGGCGGCGCTTGTTCTGGGGTCGTGGGAATTACGAAGCCCTCCGGTGGCTTTTATAGCCGGGCGCGGGCGGGGCCGTGGCCGACTCGGCCTGGGGCCAGCGTGCTCGGGCGTGCGGGGAGGTGCGGGGCGCTGGGTGGGTCGGCGGCGGGGCAAGGTGCGGGGGCACGTGGCGCGTGGCTCGCGCGGGAGGCCCGGGGTGCGATCGCGCGGCACGGGGCGCGTGGTGCGCTTGCGACGGGAGGTGCGGGCGGTGCGCGCTAGCTGGGGTCGCGCGGGGGCAGGCCAGCGGGGCGCGGGGCCAGCGGTGCAGGGTCGGTCGGCGCACGAGCGGGGCGCGGCGTCGCGCTGGCTTGGCCGGCTCGTCCTGACCAGCGGTTGCCCTTTTTTCCTTTTTCTTTTTCTTTTTTTACTTTCTTTTTTCATTATTTTTTTCTAGCTGTTTATTATTTATATTTTCTATACTTATTTTAATATCAGTTATTTCCATAATATTTGTTATTTACATATATATATATATATATATATATATATATATATATATATATATATATATATATATATACGTGTGTGTGTGTGTGTGTGTGTGTGTGTGTTTCATTATTGTTATATATATCTCTATCATTCATTATTATTCATTTTTCTTCTATAACAAATTTTCTTTCCTAATTACTTTTCTATTGTTAAAAATTTCTAGTTTGATTTTAATATATCTAGTAACTTAGTATATGCCTAAATGTGAATGCATGTGCATAGACGATTTAGTTTATTTTGTTATTCTTGTTAACTATTGTTTCTTCTTCCATATTATCTTTTCCATTTTCTTTTATTTCTTTTCTTCTATATTCGTTATGCTAATTTAATTTCTTTTAACGTACTTACTCTGGTAAATAAATTTCTTTTAGCTTATTTGATTTGTTAATAAATTTTCAATACATGAGGATGAATGCAAAATGCAAAATGCAATAATGTGATTCATATATTTTATATTTTTATTTCTAAAAACAATTTCCTCCCATTATTAACTCTAAATTCCAATTAAAATTTTTAATTTGCTGAAACTCGAAAATCAGGGTGTTACAGTCATAGAGATATTGGACAAGTCCGCACTAAATCGAACACGTCCGAACTTGGTCAGAAGAAAGAGAAACAAGTCTAGCCAAAACCGCACAAGTCCGTTTTTAGTTAGAGGGAAAACGGACAAGTCCGCTAGATGTCAGACAAGTTCGGACAAGTCTAGGGACATGGCAATATTTCAATGAATTAGGATACCGGACTAGTCCGCAATGGACTGGACAAGTTCGAAAATGTACCGTGCCAAAACCGGAACAGTACGCACGAAAACGGACATGTTCGAGAGAGGTCAGAGAGAAATTGGACTAGTCCGCACAAAAATGGACTAGTCCGCACTCTTCAGAAGTCTTAAGTGCGGTTTTGCTTCTAGTTCATGTTTAACTCATTCCTTTTATGTGGATTAATGCTAAACATATATATGATCTTATGCAATGCATTATGCATGAAAATGAGGGTGTTATAGAGCGCTTCAACAAGCGCCGAGAGGAAGCTCCTTTTCGTCTGCGCAAAGGAAAACAAAAAGTTGATGAATCTCCGGTTGATCTAGAGCTAGGCTTCCAGGACCCCAAGAAGCTCCATAAGGCTCTGTACAACAGAGTCGACGACAATTCTGACATCTCCGACAACGAGCGTCGGAAAACCCTCAATTCCATATATGGAGGGTCCTGGGATATCACGTCTCGCCGCGTCCTCAAGACTATGCATCGGGAGATGGTACCACAGCTCCTACCGCCAAGGCAGAACCCCATCGGAAGTGGATTGAAACTCCCATCACTTTCGATGCCTCAGACTGCCCAGGAAACATGTTCAGAGCTGGACAACTGTCGTTGATGGTGTCTCCTACCATCAATTATGTTTAGCTCTACCATGTCTTGGTGGATGGAGGGTCGGCCCTTAAACGCCTCAGCTATGAAGCGTTTGTCAAGATCCAGCTGAAACTCAAGGACCTTCACCCCTCACGTCCTTTCTCTAGGGTAGGTCCGGAGGCCATCAGTCCTCTAGGCTCAATTACACTCTTGGTGACCTTTGGGACTCGGGAGAATTACAGGACCGAGAAGTTGGTCTTCGACGTGGCACATATCATCTTGCGCTTGAACAACATCCTAGGTAGGCCTGCCCTATATAGGTTCATGGCCGTAGCCCACTATGGCTACCTGGTGTTGAAGATGTTGACATATTCAGGGGTTCTCTGGGTCCACAGAGATCGTACTGCAGGAGTCACTGCGCTAGAAAAACTCCACGCGCTTACAATGGCGCAGGAGGAAGCATCCAACAAGGAGCTAGCTGCTCACTCGTCACCGAGGCTCAACTTCTGTACCTCACGTGCAACCAAGCGGTGACACCGACATCCCTGCCAAAGTCATCCAAATTGGGTTTGATGCTCCACAGACCACCCATATATTGAGAGGTTCTGACAACAAATAGGAACTCGTGCTCATCACTTTCCTTCAAGCGGATTTTGACGTGTTTGCATGCAAACCATCACAAATGCATGGGATCTCTAGGGAGGTGATTGAGCACAGTGTGAAGATATACCTTGACGCACAACCAATACATCAGAAGCCCCGAAAGCAATCAGTCGAGTGGCAGAACTTCATCCGCCAAGAAATCAAGAAGCTGCTCGAAGCTGGTTTCATCCAGGAGGTTGATCATCCACGATGGTTGGCAAACCCAGTCATTGTACCCAAAGCCGATGGGAAGCATCGGATGTGTATCGACTACACCACCTTGAAGAAGGCATGTCCAAAAGATCCATTTCCACTACCTAGAATAGACCAGATAGTGGATTGCACCTCTGTGTGCGAGCTATTGTTTTTCCTAGATGCATATTCTAGATATCATCAGATCCAAATGTCTAGGGAGGATGAAGAGCATACTGCCTTCCTAACAGTTGATGGGTTGTATTTCTATACTGCCATGGCTTTTGGTCTCAAAAACACTGCTTCAACTTTTGTGCGAGCCATGCACGAAACATTTGGAGAGATCTTCAGGGACTTGGTGGAAGTCTACGTCGATGACATCATCGTGAAGGTGAAGAACCAAAGAGTCACTCCTTGACAACTTGCAAGTCGTCTTCCACAAGCTGCGCATTACGCGCACCAAGCTAAACCCAGACAAATGTGTCTTTCTGGCTAGCTCTGGGAAGCTCCTCGAATTCATGGTGACTCACCAAAGAATGGAGGCAAACCCGATGAAGATCAAGTCCATTGAAGATATGAGACCCCTAGCCCGCATCATGTATGTCCAGAAGTTAACTGAATGTCAAGCTGCGCTCCCCCGGTTCATCTTAAGACTGGCAGAACGAGCGCTTCCCTTCTTCAAGCTATTGAGGAAGTTAGGGCCATTCCATTGGTCCAAAGAAGCAAAGAAGGCTTTTCAAGAGCTCAAGCAGATCCTCACCACATTACCAACCTTGGTTGCTCTGAACCCTTGTGAGCCTCTTTTGCTTTACATTTCGGCAACTACGGAGGTTGTCAATATGGTTCTGGTTGCGGAAAGACCAGAACCACCTAATGTTCAGGAGCCCAGACCCCTCAAGGAGGGTCCGGAGCTACTTAAGGCGAGTCTAAGTCCCAGCCTCCTGGCACGGTGTAAAAGCCCGAATTTCCAAAATTTAATTTTCAGTTAGGACAAAGAATTTTGAATGACAAAAGCATTAAAAAGGAATTGAGAAAAACAAATTAATTCAAACTCCAATTGAGGAAATTCAAAAAAAATAAACTTAGCTACTATTTAAATAAAGTTAACATGAAGATTTGAGTTGACCAATGGATTCCAAATATTCCAAATAGCACCCCTGCAAATTTACAGAATATTTGGGGCACTAATTGTATTTAATTCAATGGGTACATTGAATTCTAGTCAAATTCAAATTTGAATTTGAATTTCACATGAAACATATCCAAACTTGAAATCCAATTTCATAATCAGATCCTAGATATTTGTTTGAGCCTATCTACAAAGTTTCATGAATTTTGGACACTGTCAAAGTGTTCGATACGACACTTCCCCCGGACCCACTGAGAAGCAGCCTGCGGAGGTTCTTTTGTGGTTGGGGCACTCAGAGATCAATATCAAGATGGTGACCTCAAAAATTTACGTGGTTCGAGTCGCCTGAGTGTAACACCCTACTCCACGGGGTTTGTGTGATTGTATTGATCGAGTGAGTTCGCTATGCTCAGGTCGCAATCGCTTGGATCAGAATGAGTCCCCCCGTACTCGTGCAGTGCTGCCCTTTTATAGTTCTAAGGACTGACCGTTACAAAGCTGGCCTGGCCCGACATGTGGCCTTGGCGTGCTTAATGACCTAATACACTGTCTAAAGAGTATTAAGTAGAGTTAATAGTGTGGTAACGTGACTTCATGGCAGCGTTACCACTATTAACGGTACACTGATCATGTGTCATTAATATGGCATTCATGACACATTATCAGACCTTGTAACTGCCGCCATAACCATCCTTGAATGTCTGTAATGGTCATGATCGGCTTGTATTTCCATAGGGGACAAAGGTCCGGAGGCTCCACACGTGGCAGATCTGGAGCTTTCCCTTGCGTGAGAGAAGGTCCGGGGTCGCTCTACACATGTCAGTATCGGAGCTCCACTCTGATGGGGGCTAGGTATGGTGCTGTTGTACACGTGTAGTCACCGGAGCTTCCCTTGGTTGTGAGTTTTGTTCCGGGCTTATTTTACACGTGTTAACCTAGGAGCCATCCATGTGAGGGGAGCGGGTCCGTTGCAACGTGCCATGTGGGACCTGCGAGAGCCTTCGACTTTGACGGGTGGAACTTCCTTGCACTTGTTGCGGTATCATGGGGTACCCAGTACGTAGGGAACCAACAGTGGCCCCCGGGCCCACCTCTGGGAGAAACCCCTTGGGTTATGTTGTTCTGCCGGAGGTGGGACCATTCTTGATTCCCGCGGTTTGATTTTCAAAAAGTCCTCTGATGCGCCAATAGAGTGGCGGTTCGGGGGTGAACTTTCGACGCGTGGCTTGTTATGAATACAGCAGATGAGATCTTCGAGTGCGGATCTCACACAATTGAGGGTCGCCGGTTCCCAATACGAAAACCGTATTGGTTCCGCGCCCCCTGTCAGAGCGCCGACTTTGGGTTTCCCGCCGCTCATCATGGCAACGGTTGGCCTTGGGTAAGGACCTCGATCTTGTCGGGGAGGCCCCAGGCCAACTCGTCATTGATGGGGTAGATTTTTGAAAAATACTCTTGATCTCATTGTGGTTTACATCCAAGCGTTGCAGAAGCTTACTTAAGAAGGAAAGTGCACACGGGTTGAGGACTCTTTAGGCCTTCGATCATCTTTGCGCTCAGAGCCTCCCAAACTCTGCCCAACTTTTCATCTTTTGCTTCACATTGCCATGATGGAGTTGGGTCTCCTCAAGATCCACCTCAAGAGAGATTATGATATGAAGAAGGTACGGACCTATATGGGGTGGTCCAGCGACTCCTTAAACCATCTGGTCCACGCCGGCAAGCTCCTGTTCATGAAGGAGCACGACGGCCACATGGTGTACTTTTCTGCGTACGCCATGGTGGGGCTGATCCCACCTTTCTCAACTTTCCTTTTGATGCTGCTGGACTTCTATGGTTTACAACTGTACCACCTTAGCCCCCATTCTCTTGTTCTTGTGTCGACATTCGTCCACTTCTGCGAGATGTGGGTGGGTATTCCCCCCTGCGTCGAGCTTTTCCGCACCTTCTTCACCATCCACACCATCGGGAAGGGGTCCAAATTTCTTGGCTTCTACTATTTCGTGAAGAGTAAGAAATGCCCCTACAAATACTTGCGGTCGTTTCCTTCCGACAAGTGGGACGACTGGAAGAATGATTGGATCGTCGTCATGGCAGAGGACCACGAGAAGTTGGAGCTGCCCGAAGGTCTCCCAAATTTTGACACTGACGCATCGAGTGCGGTTCTAGTGCTATCAGAGGCCTTCAACCCTGCCTTGACCAGGATCCGTGACTGCGTGGAAGGTGGAGTGGCCCTCCAAATGGTCTTCTGCAACTTCTTGGTCAACAGGAGGGCTCCGGTGAAGAAGAGGGTGAAACTTGCATGGGCCCTCAATAGCGTGATGGATGAAGACCGGATTGAAATCGGTCTGACGTCCAACTTGAATGGCACAACTTTGGAGCTTCATCTCAAGAAGTTCCAGCAAGGAGTTGACATCGAAGGCGACGACTTAACTCCGCAGGCAGCTTTCCTCCCTCTGAACATGGAGGCGCAGTTCAGTAGGGAGCTCCGGAGGAGTATGCCGGCGCTTAAGGATCTTGGTTAGGTGGAGAGGCTTCAGACCACCAGATTGGCAATCCCCGGAGCTTCCGAGGGTGGTCCTGCCCCCGCCCCGAGCCGAAGGACTAAAGACGTCGGCAAAGGCAAGGGCAAAGAACCAGCTGAGCCTTCCAGCCAGAAGAGGAAGTTGAAGCACGCTAGCGGGAGGTCCGTCAGGCCTGCTCCTTCCACGACGGCTACTTCTCCCCGGAGGGGGAGGTCTTCTGTTACTACCCCTGCTCTGGTGCAAGCGTCTTCAAGAGGTGTTAGCTATGGGCAGTCGACTCCGGCTGCAGTGCCGGCTAGAAGCTCCATGTCCGGGGGTTCTTCTTGGCAAAGGGAAGCTCCGGCCGAAAGAACTCCAGCGGCTGCGAGTGTTCTTCATCCGAGGTCCGAAGCAGTTGCCTCACCAGATTTGGTGGGCTCTAGCCACGGGCCTTAGAAGAAGAGGTTCCGAGGCGACTGTGTGGTAGCATCCCGAGATAAGCATTGATTGCTTACTCTGAAATGTTAATCTTTCTTTTGGATGTGTCTTTAATCTTCTATTCCCTTTATACATAGGGTGTCGAAGAAGGGACCCTAAGCTTCAATGCCTGTTGCAATGGCTGGGGCTACACCTATCGAAGCTTCGACTTCAATTGTTGAGCCTCCTTGTCAAGCGGAGGTGGAAGTCGCGGCACCTCAGGTGCTAGATGTCGTGAGCTTGAACTCGGAGTCCTCACCCGAAGCTCCTATGGTAGCGCCAGACCGCTGGAGGGAAGTTGAAGAGATGTCCCCGGCGACAAAGGCTGATGCTCTAGCACCAGCGATGCCAGAAGTTCTGGCTTCTGAGCCGAAAGATGTCGAAGCCCTGGCTGTTGAGCCAGAAGCAGTTGAAGCCCCGACCATTGGGCCGAAGATTGCCGAAGCTCCGACCCTTGTGCCGGAAATAGTTGAAGATGCAAAGGCAGAGCCAGAAGTTGTAGAGGGTCCGGCTGCTCAGCCGGAGGAGGTTGGAGGTCTGAAAACTATGCTGGAGGTGGTTGAAGGTCCAGCGGCTATGCCGGAGGTGGTCGCCGCACCGAAGCTTGAGTGAGTGGAGGTTGAGGCCCTATTTGAAGCTCCTGCTGCTGATCTAGAAGTGGTGGTCCCAGAGGTACCAGGGCCGGAGCTAGAGCAGCTTGCATGACCGGTGACAGGTCCATCAATATCGGAGCCATCGACTAAAGACCAGGAAGTGGTGCCTTCACCTGCTCTGGAGGCAGAAGTTCCCCCGTGTGTTCTTCTGCTGCCACTGAAGGACTCCAGGAGAGCGGCCCCAACCCCGCAGGAGTACAGGGGACCACTATTGTAGAGTGGGACACAATTTTTGTTACGGAGAACCCGTTTGAGGCTACGGGAATGGTCCCAGCAGACTCAGAACCTATCCCCCTGGCGTTGTCCATAGACAATGCCTACTCAAGCCTCAGGCAGGTCTAGCTCGCCTTCGACTATGAGAGCAAAGCTTTGGAGGAGGAGCGCAACACCTTGAGGCGTTGGCGCAACAGACTCCATTTTGAAACCAAGCTTGCTCAGACGAGGCTGGCTGACCAAAAGGAATGGATCAAGGGGGAGAAGGCCCAGTTAAAGTACTGGGACAAGTTGATGGAGTAGAAGGAGGCCGCCATTTAGGCACTCGATGATAACTCAAGGAAAATTTTGGAGCAACCCAAAGAGAGACGTGACGCCGCTGACGAGCGTTGCGAAAAGCTCGCAAAGTTGAATGAAACTCTCATGAAGCGTCAAGCGTACCTGGACGCGAGGGAGGAAAAACTCCTGGGGCAGCAGGAAGATGTGGTGAGGAGGGAAGCGGAGGTCACCCAGAAGTTGACTCTGGGTGAGAAAAATTTGGCGGATCGCAGCAAAAAGATGGATCTATGGAAGGAGGAAGAGAGGAAGAAGAACTGGAAGGTTGGGCAAGATCTCTCTAAAAGAGAGTCTGATGTTGCCGCTAGGGAGGAGAGAGTCAAGGGAAGGTAGAAGGACCTTGGTGAGAGGCGGAACCGCATCCACCTCCGGGAGACGGAGCTGGCCGACCAGGAGAAGCAGGTTGCTGAAATCAAGCAACAACATGCAAAGTTGGCTGAGCGACTTGCCTGTAAAGGTTAGGAGCTTGCGGCCGCCCGGAGGTCACTGTAGGAGCTGCGGAGCCTGAAGGAGACCGAAGATATTCAAGTGTGGGACTTTCTCAGGCAGGCGAATGACGCGCTGAAAGCGCTGGGTTTCAGTCCAGTACGTCCGGACAACCCGGAGCTGGATCTGGACCGAGCGCTGGTGGCCCTTAATGGTGCTGGCGGCAAACTTGATGCAATGGGTGACATCATCACGGATCAACTAGAGACGGAGGGGAAAACTCTGGCTACAGACGTCGCAGAATATGTGCTGACATGTTATGTAAGCCAAGATCCCCAATTCCCATTGGACCAGGTGCTCGAAGGTCCCGTTGCTAAAGAGGAAGACGCCGCCAAAGCCAGCATCCAAGAAGATGCCCAAAAAGTAGCTTCTTTCTTCCGCAGGTCTTACGTCTTCCAGTAGCTTGCACTTTTTCTCCTTTTGTCCCTTGTAATCTCAATTTTGTTATCCCATTCTTCTGATTAATGAAATCCTCCTTTTTGCCTTGAATTTCACTTTGTCTCCAATATACTATGTTGTGTCTTGTTGGCCCCCTAGTACATGTGTACAGTTGAGATGTGTACATGTACCAAAGGTTATGACAGTATGTTGAAGTCTTCCATTTTGAAGCATCGAAGACAGGCCCCTTGTAACACCCTGATTTTCAAGTTTTGGCAAATTAAAAATTTAAATAGAAATTTAGAGCTAATAATGGGAGGAAATTGTTTTTATAAATAAAAATATAAAATATATGCATCTCATATTGCATTTTGCATTTTGCAATCATACTCATGTATTGAAAATTTATTACCAAAATTAAATTAGCATAACGAATATTGAAGAAGAAACAATAGTTAACAAGAATAATGAAATAAACTAAATCGTCTATGCATATGCATTCACATTTAGGCATATACTAACTCACTAGATATATATTAAAATCGAACTAGAAATTTTATACAATAGAAAAGTAATTAGGAAAGAAAATTTATCATGGAAGAAAAATAAATAAAAAAAGAAAGAAATAATAAATAAAAATTAATTAAGGAAAATAAAGAAGTAATATGGAAAGAAACAAAAACAAAACAAAACAAAAAGACAAAAAGAAGTTAACCAACGCTCAAACTTTGGCCGTACAGTCCTGACCGCATCAACCAAAGAGGAAAAAGAAAACAAATAACAAGGAACCTGCTGGCAAGGAGCTTAGCCGCATACCAAAGATAAAAAAAAGGAAAAGTCAACCGTAGCCACACCCTGACCGCACATACTGTCCGCAAAAAAAAGGGTTAGCACCCTCAGCCGGTTGCTCCAGGAACCGAGTCCACCAGGGACTCCGGCGATGCACACGCACGGGCCAGGCCACGGGGCCGAGCAGGACCGAACGCCCGCGTCCGAGGGGTCCACGTGCCGCCCAGAGGCTCCCGCGCCCCGGATATAAAAAGGACCGGGGACTCCTATTTTCATCAACACCAGAAGCGCCGCCATCCAGAAGCCCTAGCGCCGTAGGAAAAAGAGAGGAGACCAGAGTTGCGCCGCCAGAGAGAAAAAGAGAGGAAAAAAAGAGGGGAAGAAGAAAAGGGGGAAGAAATCATCGTCTGCCGGAGATCGTCGCGTCGTCGTGCCGCTGGAGGACTGTTGCGCCACCTACTTTGTCTATGTTAGGCCGCCGTCATCTTCATCAGACACACGTCGCGCCACCGTTCCACGACCGTCAGGACTAGATGCGCATAAGGTAGGTATTACAATCTAGATCTAAATAATTATTTTAGGTTCAGTATATGAATTAGATCACGTGTAGAACATGTTTTATTTGAGCGATCGTTAATCATTGTCTGATCATCTTAAAAATCACTTGGAACGCACAAGTTAGATTAAATCATACAAGATCAATATGATATTTTAGATTTGGCAAAATTTATATTTTCAGTAATATTTAATCTGTTTCTCAGATTTAATAAATAAGATTAAAGCCTAGTTAATTTGTAAAGTGTCAAATTAAATATAGAAAATTCCTAAAAATTTAGAATAAATTTGAGTAAGTTATTAATAATATTTTCAGCATATTTAATGTTCTTAAATAACTATTTTGCCTATGAATTAATTGAAATTAATTCCAAACATGACTAATTAAATAGGAAATCATTACCGAAAATTATTTAAAAGCCATGGAAATTTATATAACATTAATATGAACATATTTTCTACATCCATCCATATTTTGCATATTGATTAGTGGTTGCAATGCATTTATTATGTGGTTGATTGCGAGTAGACGGTTTGTTCAAGTGGTTATGATCGAGAAACGAGTATGCGTGGATCTTCGAGTGCAAGACCTTGAGTTGATTGACCATCGGAATTGCGGGATATAAAGGCAATCGTCCTTGAAGCATATTGATCCTGTTTTAAAATAAATGTTTTGTTTGCAAAACTGCATGATTGTGTCAAATTGATGGGAATCCTATGGTAGGAAGTTTACTAGAGTTGTTTGACCACCCTTGTCACCTGTAATTTATGGTAGAGAGTCGGGTAGGGCTTTTTAGCTTTTGCTTTGCTTAATTAATTGGGATGGGAAAACAACACTACACATTTAATTATGCATTAATGATATTCTAGTTAATGTGAACTGGTCAATATGATATGGTAATGGGTGATCTAAGCAAGCCTGGTATGTATGGGTTGGATGTCATGGTGGTTTGCTTGATTTAGATCTAAGGACCGAATCATGCAAGAATAAGCCAGGACTACAGTGCCACCACGAGGCCAATTATGGGTGCGTCATAGCTGATTAATTAGGGCTTTGCCAGTGCTATTTGGACCATTATGGATGCTCGGGGAAGGGGTAGTCGGATTGGGTTTGTTGATGATTGGCGGGACGACCCTGGGATCCGAACGGCTCGAGAGGGGGCCCTTGGTTGAAGATGTGCTCAGTTGGAGACATCGCCACCGGTGAAACCTCAGTGGGGTATAAATAGGCAAGCAATCCCTTTTTAAAGGCTATTTTGTGATCTCTTGGCCATAGACCAAAGGAAGTGTAATTGGCGAAAGGGAGGTTCTTTAGTCGCCGACGGGTGATGAAATCACAAACACGTGGGTAAAGTGGTACAAAATCTGCAGAGTGTTAAAACTATCATGATAGTCGTGCTCTCAGTTATAAGCGCTGGATGACCTACATGATTAGAGGGAAATTGGGATTTGGGATGGTTATGGTTGGTACTAGTATTGGCTGGTTATGGATTAACTATGGCATTGAATATGGTTAATGGTACGATGGTGATGGATATGGAATATGGATTGGTGCTACATTATCAGTTATGGTTTATGATGGGTTTACTTCACATACATGTAATATATTGCTTTTCAAATGTTTTAATGTACTTTTCAGCACTTAGTCATTATTATTGTCGTCATTTGAATAAGCCAAATGTCATACTTTCCACACTTGCTGAGTACGACATGTACTCACTCTTGCAATCCCCCCAACAGTTGCAGGTAGGATTGGGAGTTTAATGGTGATAGGGTGAACTTCTAAGTCGTGTCTATCGTCAGCTTTGCTTGTGGTGTTGCATGGAGCTGCGCTATCCCTTATGCTTAGTTTGCTTAGTTGCTTAATTAGTTTATTTCCGCTGCATTAGTTGAACTTGTTATTAATATTCATTAGAGTTTGTATTCGAGGATAATATGGTTTGTTTAATAAAGTTTGGTTAATTAATCTTGTTCAGTGGTAATGTTCTGTATACTCTTTTGTGAATGCACCCGTGTATGTGTGTTGAACGTCCTGGGCACACATATGCGTTCACTTGGTTCATTTTCGGAACCGGGTGTCACAATTTGGTATCAGAGCCACAGGTTGACCGTAGGACGCAACCTAGATAGAATGGACACATTAGAGCACATAGGAGTGCTCAGGAATCGATGTGTTTTTGCTTGGTGTGCTGTTGCTATATATATTGTTTGCTTGTGTGCTTAGTAGAGGATTGTGGAATGCTTTAGCATTGCCATATCCATATAGGCTTGGATAGGTAGTTGTTTAGGATCATATTCCTTGATGCATGCGTATAGATTGGGATTCCTTCTATCTTCATTCCTGTCTCTACCTCTGTGGAAGATTGTCACTACAAGAAGACTCATAACCCCGGAAGAAGCTACATGGGAGCGTGAAGAAGTTATCAAGGGTTTTCCCATATCTTCTTTAATCCGTCCGAATCTCGAGGGCAAGATCCTTTTAAGGGGGGTAGATTGTAACATCCCAGAATTTTCAACTTGGCTAATTCAAATATAAAAGGGGATTCAAAATTTTTATTTCCAAATCTCTTCTTCAGCCTATCCAAATCTCAAGGGTGAGATTCATTTTAAGGGGGGTAGAATTATAACACTCCGATTTTCAAGTTTTGGCAAATTAAGAATTTAAATAGGAGTTTAGAGTTAATAATGGGAGGAAATTGTTTTTATAAATAAAAATATAAAATATATGCATCTCATGCATATTGCATTTTGCATTCATCCTCATGTATTGAAAATTTATTACCAATATAAATAAGCTAAAAGAAATTTATTTACCAGAGTAAGTACATTAAAAGAAATTAAATTAGCATAACAAATATGGAAGAAGAAACAATAGTTAACAAGAATAATGAAATAAACGAAATCGTCTATGCATATGCATTCACATTTAGGCATATACTAAGTTACTAGATATATATTAAAATCAAATTAGAAATTTTATACAATAGAAAAGTAATTAGGAAAGAAATTTATTATAGAAGAAAAATAAATAAATAAAAAGAAAGAAATAAATAATAAAAAAATTAATTAAGGGAAATAAAGAAATAATATGGAAAGAAACAAAAACAAAACAAAACAAAAAGAGAAAAATAAGTTAACCAAGGCTCAATCTTTGGTTGTACAGTCCTGACCGCATCAACCAAAGAGGAAAAAGAAAACAAATAACAAGGAACCTGCTGGCAAGGAGCTTAGCCGCATACCAAAGATTAAAAAAGGAAAAGTCAACCGTAGCCACACCCTGACCGCACATACTGTCCGCAAAAAATAAGGGTTAACGCCCTCAGCCGGTTGCTCCAGGAACCGAGTGCACCAGGGATTCCGGCGATGCACACGCACGCACCAGGCCACGGGGCCGAGCAGGACCGAGCGCCCGCATCCGAGGGGTCCACGCACCGCGCGTTGGCCAGAGGCTGAGTCGGCCGTGGCCCACGGGGCTCCCGCACCCCGGCTATAAAAAGGAGCGGGGGACTCCTATGTTTCATCGACACCAGAAAGCGCCGCCATCCATAAGCCCAAGCCCCGTAGGAAAATGAGAGGAGACCAGAGTTGCGCCGCCAGAGAGAAAAAGAGAGGAAAAAAAGAGGGGAAGAAGAAAAAGGGGAAGAATTCATCGTCCGTCGGAGATCATCGCGTCGTTCTGCCGCCGGAGGACTGCTGCGCCACCTACTTCGTCTACGTCAGGCTGCCGTCATCTTCATCAACGAAACTCTAAATCTCGGAGACACACGTCGCGCCGCCGTTCCACAACCGTCAGGGCTAGATGCGCATAAGGTAGGTATAACGGTCTAGATCTAAACAATTATTTTGGTTCTAGTATATGAATTAGATCACGTGTAGAACGTGTTTTATTTGAGCGGTCGTTAATCATTGTCTGATCATCTTAAAAACCACTTGGAACGCACAAGTTAGATTAAATCATATAAGATCAATATGATATTATAGATTTGGCAAAATTTATATTTTCAGTAATATTTAATCTATTTTTTCAGATTTAATAAATAGGATTAAAGCCTAGTTAATTTGTAAAGTATCAAATTAAATATAGAAAATTCCTAAAAATTTAGAATAAATTTGAGTAAGTTATTAATAATATTTTCAGCATATTTAATATTCTTAAATAACTATTTTGCCTAAGAATTAATTGTAATTAATTCCGAACATGACTAATTAAATCGGAAATCATTACCGAAAATTATTTAAAAGCCATGGAAATTTATATAACATTAATACGAACATATTTTCTACATCCATCCATATTCTGCATATTGATTAGTGGTTGCAATGCATTTATTATGTATGTTTGCTTGTGTATGTGGTTGATTGCGAGTAGACGGTTTGTTCAAGTGGTTATGATCGAGAAACGAGTATGCGTGGATCTTCGAGTGCAGGACCTTGAGTTGATTGACCATCGGAATTGCGGGATATAAAGGCAATCGTCCTTGAAGCATATTGATCCTGTTTTAAAATAAATGTTTTGTTTGCAAAACTGCATGCTTGTGTCAAATTGATGGGAATCCTATGGTAGGAAGTTTACTAGAGTTGTTTGACCACACTTGTCACCTGTAATTTATGGTAGAGAGTCGGGAAGGGCTTTTTACCTTTTGCTTTGCTTAATTAATTGGGATGGGAAAACAACACTACACATTAAATTATGCATTAATGATATTCTGGTTAATGTGAACTGGTCAATATGATATGGTAATGGGTGATCTAAGCAAGCCTGGTATGTATGGGTTGGATGTCATGGTGGTTTGCTTGCTTTAGATCTAAGGACCGAATCGTGCAAGAATAAGCCAGGACTACAGTGCCACCACGAGGCCAATTATGGGTGCGACATAGCTGATTAATTAGGGCTTTGCCAGTGCTATTTGGACCATTATGGATGCTCGGGGAAGGGGTAGTCAGATTGGGTTTGTTGATGATTGGCGGGATGACCCTGGGATCCGAATGGCTCGAGAGGGGGCCCTTGGTTGAAGATGTGCTCAGTTGGAGACATCGCCACCGGTGAAACCTCAGTGGGGTCTAAACAGGCAAGCAATCCCTTTGTAAAGGCTATTTTGTGATCTCTTGGCCATAGACCAAAGGAAGTGTAATTGGCGAAAGGGAGGTTCTTTAGTCGCCGACGGGTGATGAAATCACAAACACGTGGGTAAAGTGGTACAAAATCAGCAGAGTGTTAAAACTATCATGATAGTCGTGCTCCCAGTTATAAGCGCCTGGATGACCTACATGATTAGAGGGATATTGGGATTTGGGATGGTTATGGTTGGTACTAGTATTGGCTGGTTATGGATTAACTATGGCATTGAATATGGTTAATGGTATGATGGTGATGGATATGGAATATGGATTGGTGCTACATTATCAGTTATGGTTTATGATGGGTTTACTTCACATACATGTAATATATTGCTTTTCAAATGTTTTAATGTACTTTTCAGCACTTAGTCATTATTATTGTCGTCATTTGAATAAGCCAAATGTCATACTTTCCACACTTGCTGAGTACGACATGTACTCACTCTTGCAATCCCCCCAACAGTTGCAGGTAGGATTGGGAGTTTAATGGTGATAGGGTGAAGTTCTAGGTCGTGTCTATCGTCAGCTTTGCTTGTGGTGTTGCATGGAGCTGCGCTATCCCTTATGCTTAGTTTTCTTAGTTGCTTAATTAGTTTATTTCCGCTGCATTAGTTGAACTTGTTATTAATATTCATTAGAGTTTGTATTCGAGGATAATATGGTTTGTTTAATAAAGTTTGGTTAATTAATCTTGTTCAGTGGTAATGTTCTGTATACTCTTTTGTGAATGCACTCGTGTATGTTTGTTGAACGTCCTGGGCACACATATGCGTTCACTTGGTTCATTTTCGGAGCCGGGTGTCACAATTTGGTATCAGAGCCACAGGTTGACCGTAGGACGCAACCTAGATAGAATGGACACATTAGAGCACATAGGAGCGCTCAGGAATCGATGTGTTTTTGCTTGGTGTGCTGTTGCTATATATATTGTTTGCTTGTGTGCTTAGTAGAGGATTGTGGAATGCTTTAGCATTGCCATATCCATATAGGCTTGGATAGGTAGTTGTTTAGGATCATATTCCTTGATGCATGCGTATAGATTGGGATTCCTTCTATCTTCATTCGTGTCTCTACCTCTGTGGAAGATTGTCACTACAAGAAGACTCATAACCCCGGAAGAAGCTACATGGGAGCATGAAGAAGTTATCAAGGGTTTTCCCATATCTTCTGTAATCCGTCCGAATCTCGAGGGCAAGATTCCTTTTAATGGGGGTAGATTGTAACATCCCAGAATTTTCAACTTGGCTAATTCAAATATAAAAGGGGATTCAAAATTTTTATTTCCAAATCTCTTCTTCAGCCTATCCAAATCTCGAGGGTGAGATTCATTTTAAGGGGGGTAGAATTATAACACTCCGATTTTCAAGTTTTGGCAAATTAAAAATTTAAATAGGAATTTAGAGTTAATAATGGGAGGAAATTGTTTTTATAAATAAAAATATAAAATATATGCATCTCATGCATATTGCATTTTGCATTCATCCTCATGTATTGAAAATTTATTACCAAAATAAATAAGCTAAAATAAATTTATTTATCAGAGTAAGTACATTAAAAGAAATTAAATTAGCATAACAAATATGGAAGAAGAAACAATAGTTAAAAAGAATAATGAAATAAACGAAATCGTCTATGCATATGCATTCACATTTAGGCATATACTAAGTTACTAGATATATATTAAAATCAAATTAGAAATTTTATACAATAGAAAAGTAATTAGGAAAGAAATTTATTATAGAAGAAAAATAAATAAATAAAAAGAAAGAAATAAATAATAAACAAAAATTAATTAAGGAAAGTAAGGAAATAATATGGAAAGAAACAAAAACAAAACAAAATAAAAAGAGAAAAATAAGTTAACCAAGGCTCAATCTTTGGCTGTACAGTCCTGACCGCATCAACCAAAGAGGAAAAAGAAAACAAATAACAAGGAACCTGCTGGCAAGGAGCTTAGCCGCATACCAAAGATTAAAAAAAAGGAAAAGTCAACCGTAGCCACACCCTGACCGCACATACTGTCCGCAAAAAATAAGGGTTAACGCCCTCAGCCGGTTGCTCCAGGAACTGAGTCCACCAGGGACTCCGGCGATGCACACGCACGCGCCAGGCCACGGGGCCGAGCAGGACCGAGCGCCCGCATCCGAGGGGTCCACGCACCGCGCGTTGGCCAGAGGCTGAGTCGGCCGTGGCCCACAGGGCTCCCGCGCCCCGGCTATAAAAAGGAGCGGGGGACTCCTATGTTTCATCGACACCAGAAAGTGCCGCCATCCAGAAGCCCTAGCCCCGTAGGAAAATGACAGGAGACCAGAGTTGCGCCGCTAGAGAGAAAAAGAGAGGAAAAAAAGAGGGGAAGAAGAAAAAGGGGAAGAAATCATCGTCCGTCGAAGATCATGGCGTCGTTCTGCCGCCGGAGGACTGCTGCGCCACCTACTTCGTCTATGTCAGGCTGCCGTCATCTTCATCAATGAAACTCTAAATCTCGGAGACACGTCGCGCTGCCGTTCCACAACCGTCGGGGCTAGATGCGCATAAGGTAGGTATTACGGTCTAGATCTAAACAATTATTTTGGTTCTAGTATATGAATTAGATCACGTGTAGAACGTGTTTTATTTGAGCGATCGTTAATCATTGTCTGATCATCTTAAAAACCACTTGGAACGCAGAAGTTAGATTAAATCATATAAGATCAATATGATATTTTAGATTTGGAAAAATTTATATTTTCAGTAATATTTAATCTATTTTTCAGATTTAATAAATAAGATTAAAGCCTAGTTAATTCGTAAAGTGTCAAATTAAATCCAGAAAAATTCTTAGAAATTGAGAATAAATTCTAATAAGTTATTAATAATATTTTCAGCATATTTAATGTTCTGAAATAACTATTTTGCCTCTGAATTAATTGTAATTAATTCCAAACTTGATTAATTAAAAAGGAAATCATTATCGTAAATTATTAAAAAGCCATGGAAATTTATATAACATTAATACGAACATATTTCTCCATGCATCCATATTTTGCATATTGATTAGTGGTTGCAATGCATTTATTATGTACGTTTGCTTGTGTATGTTGTTGATTGCAAGTAGACGGTTTGTTCAAGTGGTTATGATCGAGAAACGAGTATGCGTGGATCCTCCAGTGCAAGACTTTGAGTTGATTGACCATTGGAATTGCGGGATATAAAGGCAAGTGTCCTTGAAGCATATTGATCCTGTTTTAAAATAAATGTTTTGTTTGCAAATCGCATGCTTGTGTCAATTTGATGGGAATCCTATGGTAGGAAGTTTACTAGCGTTGTTTGACCACCATTGTCGCCTGGAATTTATGGTAGAGTGTCGGGAAGGGCTTTTTACCTTTTGCTTCGCTTAATTAATTGGGATTGGAAAACAACACTACACATTTAATTATGCATTAATGATATTAGGGTTAATGTGAACTGGTCAATATGATATGGTAATGGGTGATCTAAGCAAGCTCGGTATGTGGATGGGTTGGATGTCATGGTGGTTTGCTCGCTTTAGATCTAAGGACCGGTTCATGCAAGAATAAGCCAGGACTACAGTGCCACCACGAGGCCAAGTATGGGTGCGGCGTAGTTGATTAATTAGGGCTTTGCCAGTGCTATTTGAACCATTATGGATGCTCGGGGAAGGGGTAGTCGGATTGGGTTTGTTGATGATTGGCGTGACTACCCTGGGATCTGAATGGCTCAAGAGGGGGCCCTTGGTTGAAGATGTGCTCAGTTGGAGACATTGCCACCGGTGAAACCTCAGTGGGGTCTAAATAGGCTAGCAATCCCTTTGTAAAGGATATGTTGTGATCTCTTGGCCATACACCAAAGGAAGTGTAATTGGCGAAAGGGAGGTTCTTTAGTCGCCGACGGGTGATGAAATCACAAACACGTGGGTAAAGTGGTACAAAATATGCAGAGTGTTAAAACTATCATGATAGCCGTGCTCCTGGTTATGAGTGCCTAGATGACATATATGATTAGAGGGAAATTGGGATTTGGGATGGTTATGGTTGGTACTAGTATTGGCTGGTTATGGATTAACTATGTCATTGAATATGGTTAATGGTATGATGGTGATGGATATGGAATATGGATTGGTGCTACGTTATCAATTATGGTTTATGATGGGTTTACTTCACATACATGTAATATATTGCTTTTCAAATGTTTTAATGTACTTTAGCACTTAGCCATTATTGTTGTCGTCATTTGAATAAGCCACATGTCATACTTTCCACACTTGCTGGGTACGACATGGACTCACTCTTGCAATCCCCCCCCCCAACAATTGCAGGACAGGATTGGGAGTTTAATGGTGATAATGCAGACCTATCTTGGGAGATGTCGGAGCTTAGTAGCGCTGGCGTCATCCACCATCGCTATGAATTTTTTCCTTTTCCTGCACATTAAAGGCAAGAGAAAAAGCAAAATTCGTCCTCTTATCTATTAATTGAACGTGGCTTATTGTTCTTATTTGAACCTTGATCCCGATGAAACTCAGCAGGATAACGAGCATTTTGATATAATCTTTTTGGATCTACATGCCTTTTTAGTACTCACCCTACTAAGGCCTGTCGGGGTCTATGTAGAGCGGCGTACTTAGGGTGCAAGACCAGGCTAAGTCGATAGTACACTCCGGACCTATGTTGGCTTGGCGTTCAGGCAAGTAGACTATGTGGCGGTGTTAAGATCCAAAAAGACTATCAATAAGGCTTGTAATGCATGTGAATTACTTGGAACAAAACTCAAAAAGATTTGCACAACTTCATTATAGACAAGCGGGGTAAAAATAATTTGATATATTGAGCCCTGTACAAAAAGTAAATACATGTGGAGTCTGTTTTCCCACAACAATGCTTTTCATTATAGGTCCGGATTACAGGAGAGACAAGCACACACTTAGGGTGTTGGACCAAGCTAAATGTGCTATACATCTTGTGCTAGCCCAGAGAGCAAGTAGTTACACTTTTAGTATTGTGACTGTGTCAAGTGTTACTTGAACTTCCTGGACCCTCCTGGAGGGGTCCGGATGTTCTCCAGGTGGACTTGCTCGACTCTGTATAACGATTCTACAACATGCATTGTGTGTAATTACAGACTCACCTCCGTGATTCTAAGCATAAAACTTACGGAGGTGCTCGATGTTCCAAATATTGGGAAGTTGGATCCCATCCTCAGTTGCCAAGAGAACGCAACCTAGTCATGATACTTTAATGACTCAGAAAGGACCCTCCCAGCTGGGGGAAAGTTTGTTCATTTCTTCATGAATTAGTATCATCCGGAACACCAGGTCGTCTTCTTCAAGCTGTCCGTCATGCACATGCCTTTGATGGTAGCGCCGGAGCGCTTGGCGATAATGTGCATTTCGAACAGCTGCTCGCACCTTCCCTCGTCAATGAGGTCAAGGTCTTCACGCCGGAGCTGGTCTTGTGTTGCTTCATTGAAGGTCCGACCCCGGAGGGACCCCAATGCAATCTTCGGAGGAAGGACTGCTTTAGCTCCGTACACAGGAAGAATGGAGTCTCCGCAGTTGACCGGTTCGGTTTAGTCCTATTTGCCCATAATGTGGACGGAAGCTCTTCAATCCAGTTAGCTCCGTGCTTTTTCAAGTTCTCATATGTGCACATCTTGAGTCCTTTTAAGATTTCTGCATTTGCTCTCTCAGCATGACCATTGCTTGCTGGATGAGCTACTAAAGCGTAGCTAAGTTGAATGCCGAGGTCTTCGCAATATTCTTGGAATGCAGCACTTGTAAATTGTGTTCCATTGTTAGTTATGACTTTGTTTGGAACTCCAAATCTGCATATAATGGACATCAAGAACTTGATTGCTGATTGTTTGTTGATTGTTACTACTGGAGTTGCTTCCGGGCACTTGGTAAACTTGTCGATGGTGACATATAGGAACCTATAAACACCGACGGCTTTTGGGAAAGGTATCAAGATATCCATGCCCCACACATCGAATGGCCATTTAGGAGGTATCATTTGAAGTGATTGAGCTGGTGTGTGAATCTGTTTTGCACGGAACTCACATGCTTCAAATTTCTTCACGAGCTCAACTGCATCCTAGAGTGTTGTAGGCCAGTAAAAGCCATGCCGGAAGGCTTTACCAACCAACGTACGAGAAGATGCGTGGTTCCCGCACTCTCCTCCATGGATTTCCATGAGAAGATCACGACCTTCTTCCCTTACAATGCACCACATTAGGATGCCTTTGGCACCGCGCCGGTAGAGATCCCATTCTACCAACGTGGATCTTTTAGCCAACCTGACAATCCGGTCAGCGGATACACTGTATTCAGGAAGGATATTGTCTTTCAAGTAGCTCCGGATCTCCAAGATCCATGCATCAGAGCTAACTTAAGCTTCTGATTCTTGCGTGCTGGGTTGCTTGGAGCCCCCAACAACACCTACGACCCTTGGTGAACGCCATGGTAACAATGCCACCGGGACCGGCAGCTTCGAGGTGCTGGTCTCGCCCCCTTCGCTCAGTTCGGTAGGCTGAGCTGTTGGTTTTGATAACCTCCTGATGAAGATTCCGTCAGGAGCCAGAGCTCCGGTTGAGGCTTTTGTCAAGAGTTTATCAGCTTCGGAGTTATGAAGGCGCTGAACATGATGGAGATCCAGGACTTCGAAGTCCTTCTGAAGCCTCTGGACTTCAAGGAGGTAAGCAACTAATTGAGAATTGTTGCAGGGGCATTCACCTTTCACTTGTTTGATGATGAGCTGTGAATCTCCTTTCACCAACATCTGTTTGACACCATAAGATAGTGCCACCTTGAGTCCATAGATGAGGGCTTCATACTCCGCCATATTTTTGGTTGCCATGAAATCAAGGTGTACTATGTACTTGACCTTCTCTCCGGTCAGAGCTAGGAGAAGGATTCCAGTTCTGGCCCCCTGCTTCTGCATGGATCCATCGAAGTAGAGGGTCCAGTGAGGCTCAGTGAATACCTGAACTTTGAGCTCTGCTTTCTGCTCACTGTGGCCCCCAAGGTCTGATGAAGTGGGATTCCATTCCGCCACAAAATCAGCCAAGGCTTGACTTTTAATTGCCTGTCACGACACGAACTCTAGCTCGAATTATGCCAGCTCCGCTACCCACTTTGCAATATTCCCAGTAGAATTAGGGTTTTGCAAAATTGCACGTAGTGGAAAAGAAGTTACCACTGATATTTTGTGGGCCTGGAAGTAATGACAAAGATTTCTTGAGGTGATGAGAACTGCGTAAAGTAGTTTATGCACCTCAATATATCTTGTCTTGGCGTCGTGGAGTACTTCACTGATGAAGTACACTGGACGTTGGACTGTTCGGACCCTCCCAGAGGGGCCCGGAGCTTCCTACGCATCAACCTGGACCCTCTCGGAGTGGTCCGGACCTCCTTCTGGAATTTCCTGGTCCCCACCGAGGGAACTCGGAGCTTCATCTGTAGTGACCCAGACCCTCCCAGAGGGGTCTGGATCTTCTTGTTCAGTAGAAGTTACTCCTTCGTTTGAAGGAGGTTGATCCTCCAGCATCTCGCCTTGAAGATCTATGCCTGTGGGTTGGTACCCAGACTCGCCCTCAGGTAGCTCTGGACCCTCCCGTAGGGGTCTAGACTCCTGAATTGGGGATGGCTCCGGTCTTTCCGCCACCAGTTCCATAATGACAACCTCTGTAGTTGCCGAAATGTAAAGCGGTAAAGGCTCACCAAGGTTCGGAGCTACCAAAAATTGTAATGTGGTGAGGAGCTGCTTCAGCTCTTGAAACGCCTTTTCTGCTTCCTCAGACTAATAAATTGGCGTGGACTTCCTCAAGAGTTTTAAGAAGGGTAGCACCCGTTCTGCCAGTCTTGAGATAAACCGACTAAGCGCAGCTAGACATCCAGTCAACATTTGGACATCTTTAATGCAAGTTGGGGGACGCATTTCTTCTATAGCCTTGATCTTCGTCGTATTTGCTTTGATTCCTCGATGAGTCATCATGAAACCCAAAAGCTTCCCGAAGCTAACCCCGATGACGCACTTGTCTGGATTCAGCTTGGTGCGCATAGTTCGCATCTTGTCGAAGACGGCTTGTAAGTTGTCAAGGAGTGACTCCTTGTTTTTTACCTTCACGACGATGTCATCAACATACACATCCACCAAGTCTCTAATTAGCTCTACAAATGTTTTTTACATGGCTCGCACAAATGTTGAAGCAGCATTTTTAAGACCAAATGGCATGGCAGTGTAACAATACAATCCATCTACTGTTATGAAGGCAGTATGCTCTTCATCTTCCTTAGACATTTGGATTTGATGATATCCAGAATATGCATCTAGGAAACACAGTAGTTCACACCTGGAGGTGGAATCCACTATCTGATCTATTCTAGGTAGTCGAAATGGATCTTTTGCACATGCCTTATTTAAGGTGGTGTAGTCGATACACATCCGAAGCTTCCCACCGGCCTTGGGTACAACAACTGGGTTTGCCAGCCATTTTGGATGGAAGACTTCCCAGATGAATCCAGCTTCGAGCAACTTCTTGATTTCCTGTCGGATGAAGTTTTGTCGCTCGATTCATTGCTTTCGGGGCTTCTGGTGTACAGGTCGGGCGTCTGGGTGAATCTTTAGATTGTGCTCAATCACCTCCCTAGGGATCTCAGGCATTTGCGACAGTTGCCAGGCAAACATGTCGACATTAGCCCGGAGGAAAGTGATGAGCATGAGTTCCTATTTGTTGTTCAGACCACTCGATATACGGGTAGTCTGAGCAGCATCGGAACCGATTTGGATGACATTGACTGGAACGTCGGCGTCGCCGCTTGGTTCCACACGAGGTGCGGAGGTAGAGCCTTTGTGGCGAATGCTTGGAGGATTCGCAGCTGGCTCCTTACCGGATGCTTCCTCTTGCGTTGAGGTAAGCACATAGAGTTCCTCTAGTGCAGTGGCTCCTGCGTTATGATCTCCGCGGATCCGGAGAACGCCCGTAGGTGTCAGCATCTTCAACACCAAATAACAATAATGGGCAGCGACCATAAACTTGTATAAAGCTGGCCTACCCAATATGGCATTGAAAGGCAGACTCATCTGCGCAACGTCGAAAAACAGTTTCTCGGTTATGTAGTTCTCCCGGGTCCCGAAGGTCACTTGGAGTGTAATAGAACGAAGAGGAGTAATGGTTCCCGGACCTACTCTGGAGAAAGAACGGGATGGACGAATGTCTGAAGGCCATAGCTGAAGCTTAACGAAAGCTTTGAAGCTTATGAGGGTAAGCCCGGAACCTCCATCCACTACTACATGGTGAATTTGGATATTGTTAACGGTGGGTGACACCATCAACGTGAGTTGACCAGCCCCGATTATGTTTCAGGGATAGTCCGAAGCATCGAAAATGATGGGTGTATCCATCCACTTCTGATGTGGTTCTGTCTTAGCAGCAGGAGCTACCATGGCCATGTCCCACCGCATTGTCTTGAGGATGCGACGGGAGGTGATGTCCCAAGAACCACCATAGATGGTATTTAGGGTTTTCTGACATTCATTGTCGGAGGCATCGGAGTCATCGTCGATAGTGTTGTAGACGGCTTTCAAGACCTTTTTACGGTCCTGGAAACCTAGCTCCTCTTCAGTCGGAGCTTCATTGACTTTTTGTTTTCCTTCCATTTGACGAAAAGGAGCTTCTTCCCGGTGCTTGTTGTAGTGCTCGGCAAGGTTCTGGACCTCTCGGCACTCTTCCAAGTTGTGTCGATTCGTCTTGTGAATCAGACACCATGATCTGGAACTGTTGCCGTCTTCTGATGAAGGACGAGGTCGCTTCTCGGAGCGTGGCCCCCGGCTTCCAGGAGCTGCAGCAGCAACCAAAGCACCGGCCGACAGCTTCTTTTTGCCATTGGGCTTTTTCTTCTTCTTGCCACTACCGGAGGTAGCAGCTTCAGTTTTGGAGGACTTCTAGTTAGCCTCCGGAACTAGCTTAGAGTGCATTTCATGGCCCTCTGCAGCTCTAGAGCATTTGTCAGCTAAGCTGAAGAGTTCCGTGACGCTGGCAACTTCTTTCATAGCCAGATTCTCTAGCATCTTCTTATCTCGAACACCCTGTCTGAATGCAACGATAACAAAAGAGCTCGAGATAGAAGGAATGGTCTTGTGTACCTGAGAGAATCGCAGGATGAAGGACCGTAGCAATTCCCCTGACGTTTCCTTTACAGCAAACAAGTCCAATTCAGTGCCAGGTCGGGTGTAGGAATTCCCAAAGTTGGCAGTGAATTGTTGGCATAGTTTCGCGAACTACTAATAAAGTTGGGTTGAAGACTCATGAACCAGGACCTTGCAGTCCCGATTAAGGCCACAGGGAAGTAATTGGCCATTACAGCCTCGTCACCTCCCGCTGCCAATATGGCAGTTGAGTAGATTTTTAGAAACTCGGCAGGGTTGATTGTCCTGCCGAATTTTGCCAGAACTTCTCTGGCCATCTGACCATGCGTAAATGCATGGCCAGAGCAGAACAACCTCCTCCTACTCCTTGAGGACCAGGGTTGTCTCGAGCCTCTCGCCTTTCGCGAGCACGCTCGATGTGGACTCGACCATCCTGTTGCTGGTAATGGCGATCCAGTTCTGACCGCATGTCATGGGTCAGAATCCTGGTGATGGTATGGGGTGCGTCGTGCCCCAAGGGGGGGGGGGCTAGGAAGTCACCTGTTGGGAGGCGGAACGCCTCCTTTGTTGAGAGGCTTGTGGACAAAGCCAGCCAGAAATGGTCCGTCGTTGTGAAGGTGCTCGTCCCGAAGGAGTAGGACCTTGGTTGCTGATGCCGGCAGCCGCAGCTGCGACCAGATGGTCGACATCAGCCCTCCACTGCTCCATAGCACCCTGGGGTGCACCTGGAGGTGGTGGATGTTGCAGAAGAGCTCATGCAGCAATGAGCGCATGCTCGGGGTTGTTGTTTGCCGATGTAGTGATCGACGCAGATGCCGCATCACGTTGACCGGCATTGTTTGCCGGAACAGATGGCAGATGGTGCTACAGTGCCTGCCGGAGCATTGGCACCTATTGGTTGCTGAACGTTGGAGGGGTTGTCTCCAGTAAGTTGTTCATCATGATTGCCATTGGATGATCCAACAGCCGAATTCACCATCTTGTGATCTCAGGGCTACCCTGCCCCCCTACCTGGCGCGCCAAGTGTCGAAGTGTTGGATACGACACTTTGCTCGGACCCACTGAGAAGCAGCCCGCGGAGGTTCTTTTGTGGTTGGGGAACACAGAGGTCAATATTAAGATGGTGACCTCAGAGATTTATGTGGTTCGGGCCGCCTGAGCGTAACACCCTACTCCACGGGGTTTGTGTGATTGTATTGATCGAGTGAGTTCGCTAAGGTCAGGTGGCAATCGCCTGGATCAGAATGAGTCCCCACATACTCATACGGTGCAGCCCTTTTATAGTTCTAAGGACTGACAGTTACAAAGCTGGCCTGGCCCGACATGTTGCCCTGGCGTGCTTAATGACCTAATACACAGTCTGAAGAGTATTAGGTACAGTTAATAGTGTGGTAACATGCCTTGATGGCAGCGTTACCACTATTAACGGTACACTGATCGTGTGTCATTAATATGGCATTAATGACACATTATCATACCTTGTAACTTCCACCTTAACCATCCTTGAATGTCTGTAATGGTCATGATCGGCTTGTATTTACGTTGGTGACAAAGGTCCGGAGGCTCCACACATGGCAGATCTAGAGCTTTCCCTTGCGTGAGAGTAGGTCCGGGGTTGCTCTACACGTGTCAGTACTGGAGCTCCTCTCTGATGGGGGCCAGGTCCGGGGCTGTTGTACATGTGTAGTCGTCGGAGCTTCCCTTGGTTGGGAGTTTTGTTCCGGGCTTATTTTACACATGTTAACCCGGGAGACAGCCATGTGAGGGGAGCGGGTCCGGTGCAACGTGCCATGTGGGACCTGCGAGAGCCTTCGACTTTGATGGGTGGAACTTCCTTGAACTTGTTGCGGTATCATGGGGTACCCGGTACGTAGGGTACCGACAGAAACGAGTTGGTGGGACATTTCTTTGTACAAAGAAGGTTTGAGTGGAAGGGGCTGTGGGACCCACTTGTCATACAGAGATGGAGCTCAGGTGAACGTGTTTCACTTCTCAGCTTCTCCCATGGCGACACCACGCAATTTGCAAGTGCCACCTCCTCTCCACGGCCTGTCCACAGCTGCCCTTGCCCTTATAAAACCAAGCTTGGTGCTATTTCTTCATTCTCCTCCCTCTGGTCGGCATTTCTTCACTGTTCTTCGTCCGCCCTCCCGGACAGCACCACCTCATCGTCGATCAAGATTGCTGGCCAAAAGAAGCAGTGTTGCGCCCTGCTCCAAACAGAGAATAGTAACCCAAGTCGTTGCTCTATCTTCTCCACCGATTGGTTCCTTGTTTCATGCATTGTGTTGATTGTATTTCGAGGTATTCTCGCCGCCAACAGGGAGGCCGCCGAGAGAGTCCTATGCTGCTCCATGGAACCCCAGCTACGGGCCTTATCAAGATCCGGTCCTTTAAGGAAAAAGGTTCACAATCACGCCTTTTTCATGCTCGCAAAGTTTCAGCTTTTGTCATAGCTTTTAGCTTGGGTTTTCCTCAAAGAACCAAAGCTTCGTTCTTTTGCCCGCCTTGGTTCTTCACCCAAATTCGGTTTACACGTGCAATATTTATTCGAATTGCTTAGCAAGTAGTTTATAAACATTATCGCGCACACCATAGCCAAAAACGCCCAAGAGTTATCGACCATACGCATAGGAATCGAAGTTCTTGCAGGTCGCCGTTGAACTTGTATATGCAGCCATTTCCACCTCGATAGGAGTTCATTTTGGTCATCCTCGTGATAGCAGGATCGTCTCCGATCAATTTTTTGAGTGGTTTTAGCCCTTGCTGAAGCCAGTTCGTGTTGGCCGAAACCCTAATCGCCGCCGCCGCCACCGCCGCCGTCTTGCGGGCTTTTCCGGCCATCCATCGCCGTCGGGAGGATCACCATCGAGTTCCTCGCCTGATTTTAGGTGCGGGCGGTGAGATTGGGGTGCCGCCATGCCCTGGAGCAATCTGCGACGAGGGGCCGCCATCGGGCGCCGCCCGAGCGCCGCCGGCGCGAGGTTGAAGACGACACGGGGTGGGACCCGGTCGTCAGTCTAACAAACACGCGCCCGGATCAGCTGCGGCTCGGGGATCTTTTGTGACCACGCGGTTAACCCAGTAACCCTCCGTGTTGCCGCCCAGCGATTGATCTATTTTAAACCCGTGGACCCCCCTGGATTATTCAAACATTTCCCATTTGAAATTTATTTCAGATTTTGCCCCAACTTGGAAAATCTATAACTCCTAAGATACTTGTCTAAATATTCCCAAATAAATTTTGTTAGAACCTGAATGAAGAGTACATCCAGTGGTGCACTTGGATTTGTATGAAAGTCCATATGAAGTTCTCCATAATTCAAATAAGCAAAATGCATATAGAATTAATTCATGTAGTTCTGCTCTTTGGAAAAAAATTTCAAATTTTTCCACAACCTTCATTTGAATATCCTTGAACTCCTATAAAAATTTCAGGGTCATTAGACTTCATTTACATGGTCTGATAACCTGTGTATTCTCTATGCACATAAAAATAGTCAAATTCATTTAGAATTTGTACAGGAACTTGTACAAACTTCTAAATTAAATAAATATCAGTATAAAGCTTCAAAATTTGTCAAACCAATTTTTTTGGTTTGCTATTTATCCACACTCACCATAACTACAACCAAATCTTCATGAAAATCCCTATATTTTCCTGTAGAGCCCTTAAAAACAAAATCATGTTTGGTTTTTATCTAATAATTCACTTCATAGAAAACTATGAAATTTCGCCAAAATATGCTTTTGTAAGTTTCTGAATTCCTGTAAAAATTTCAGCTTAATTGGACTTTAATATCCTAGTTCAATCTGGAGATTTTTCCTAACAGGTCATAGAATGCCCAAAAACATCAAAACTATTTCAGAAATTTTTCCAAACTTCTAAATTCAATATCTCCCAATAGGAAGCTTAGAAATTTATGAAACAAAATTTCCTAGAACCAGTGAGAACCCCTCTGTATGGTACAACCACTAGTAGCCATGATAGACCTCCAGAATTACAACCAAAATTCAGACAAGGATTTTAATTGTTGGAATTTTAGAGACAACAAGCTTCCTTGAACATATCCAATTTTTGGTCCAGATCTTCACTATAGTACCTAGTATCCCCTGTAAAATTTCCAAAACCATTGGGTTTAAATTAATATACTTAACTATCTTTCCATGAAACTATATCAAAATACCTGTATTGATTAACTTGCATAATTATTTGCATATCGATTAGTTGCCGAGATCAAGAAGACCCCGGAGCTACTTGAAGTCATCCCTCTAGATACTAACTTTGACACCGTCTCGCAGACAGGCAAGCCCTGGTTGCATTTAAGCGCTATTACAAAATTTTGATTTGTATCACATATGTCTAGGGTGAGTATTGTGCATTAGGGCTAAGGTGATTGAAAATCCACTTGCATGACCAGATCAACCCATGAAGTATTTGGATAGTTGTCAAGTCATCGTGTAGACTATTCTATGCTAAATGTTGTATAGGATTCGGTATGGAATCTACTCGCATGGCTAGGACTTTTTCACACGGGAATGGTTCAAAGAGAATGAAGTTGTGACCTGAAAATGAGACCGGGCAGGGGCGTAAGATGCAGCAAGATGTGGTCTTGGGTGCGTAGCCCGGCCTGTGTCGGTTAAGGACCGATCTGTATGCCGCCCTACTGAGCAAGTTTGAATAGTACTGGAGTCATACTGGATATATGGGGTCCAGAAAACGGATGTACCTTGGGAAGCTTTTGTTGAGACTTTTTCGATCGCCTCAGGCTTTCGGCCGCAGCTCAGTAGACGGAAACTCGCTCACAACATCTTCACTGCAGAAGGGTGCACCGTGAGTGGGGATACTGTCCTAGACGATTGAATCGATTCAACCTGGACGGAACTTGAGAAAGGTGGCTGCGTACAACATCCGTGGAGTGCACCGATGTAAATTCCAGTACAGGCGTATGTGTCATGTTTTCCGGGTATCATTGATTCGAATCACCGTCCCTCACGGATATGAGTACCACTTGTTCACTGAGTTGTGATGTAGTTAAATACTTGCACTTGAGATGAGAATTAATTGCTGCTGTCATGAACATTATATTATCATGATATTGCTATGTTGTATGTATTAGTATAGTGCTCACTAAATTTAATTTCCACCTTGGGCATGCAGCATCGTGATGAAACGTTTCTTGTTTGATTATGGAGTTACGATGTTGCCCCACACAAGGATTAAGCTGCTGCTATAAATCTGAAAATAAGGACACACATTTAGGCGAGTCCATTATGCAAATCTTCCATCCTATGTTTATGTCTTTACCCTCATGTAGAGTTTCATGTTTAGGTGAGACAGTTAAGTCTTGCTGAGGCTTCGTGCTCACGGTTGCTATATAAGGTTTTTTGCAGGTACTAACCTCTATGCTTATGATTATGGTTGTCCGATGAGACTCGGGACTCTCCGAGTAATATACTCATGTGGGAACCATGCCGCTGCTGTTTGGTTTTCGTAGCTAGTGAGGAGCGTCCGTGGGCTGGATGACTTCTCTTTTGCTTATTAGACTGGAGTACGAGAGTTGTAATCTTATCTTCCGCTAAAGATTATTTTTATAAACTATTTGTAAACTGAATATCTTTATAAATTTCAGTAAATGATTTATGTAATACGCGTTCCTTTACATGTGTACTGATGGGTGTCGCATCGCACGACACCACCCAATGCGAATCCTGGAAAGTGTGGACTCCGCTCCCCACAGGCGTGGTATCAGAGCCGCATTGAGAGTAGCATGCTTATAAAAAATCGTATTACAAGAAAAACATAGGATACGGTGAGGATACCAAACTAGGCCCACATAAGGACTATAATAGCATAAGTTATTAAGGTGGCAAAAACTAACTTACGTGTTATTATATTCTGTAATGATGCTCCGACGTCAGGTAAGAAGTAAGGTATGCCACCGCAAGCAGATCAATTGCGGTAAGCTCACCATGCGAGAGGTAGCATAGAAATATTTCCGACACGGAAGAGTCAATATGAGTCTCTGAAACTTTCCATGTTTTTAAGAACATATGACACGCGGTACCCCAGCATGCTTCAAAGTTAGTGGGAGCCCCCGCCGGGTGGGACATAACCCGATGCGCCTCCTACTGGTGCAGCACTATGCAAATACGTGGGACCCCATCGGGTGGTAGAAAACCCGGTCATGTACCTCGAGACGTGGCGTAACTCGAGACGGCACGTATGGAACGATACGGGACGAATGTTTTTACTTTCATATATATTATTGTGAACTGTTCCCCCGTGCGGGCTGTGTATTATGACACCATATGATTGATCAATAGTTTGTGTGTAGTGATAGGTACACTGACCACGTGATAGTATTGCGTTTAGAAATCGTTTGCGAGTGAACATCATTAAGGCCACCATTGAGACGTCTGCCGGAATACCGGCTTAGAATTTTTGCTTTGAGAGGCACATAGTACCGACATATACTCCATTTATGCATTAACCACTTTTCTGTAAAATGGAAATCAAGAAGATGTAAAACTACTTATATTAGCTATCGAGCTCTGGGTTTGAACTAAGCTTTCAAATTTGGAGTAAGTTTTGAAGTCACCAATTCAGAAACAGAGTAATCTGTTTTCCGCCGTAAGAAGACCTGAATTTGAGAAAACATATCTCCCATTAGAAAAGTCCAATGAATGTGTAACATACATGGATGGAAGTTTTATTAAGTCCTTTAAAACTGTTATGTTCAACTCCAGAACTGAAATTCCTTCTAACCTGTTCAAAATTTCAAAGTTCCAAACTCTGCCAAAACTGGACAGAAACTAGAACCCTCTCTGGACTCCTGATTGTTTTCACCATATCTCACTCTAGAAAATTCGAACCGGGTCATGCTAGACATTTCTGGAATCCTTGTAATATTTATTAAAAATTTTTATATTGTGTATTTTGTAAATTCTGCTGTTTTATATATGGAAATTGTGGCCCAAATTCAGCATAAACAAAGGAGATGCTGTCAAAATTTTCCAGAAAAACTCTCAGGTTTAGAATACCATGTCTTCTAAACCATAAACTATCTGAATACAAACCAATACTTTTTGGAAAGTTCTTGAAGTTTACTTCAACTTTGTAGTTCACCTCAAGATCTGATTCTGCCATTTACTGGGTTAAATTTGTGTTTGAGTACAAACTGGTCAGGTTTCAGCAGAAACTTTATCGGTTTGGCATAATTTGGTCTTGTTATGAATCTAGTCCTCGAATTCACTTTGAGAAGTGTTGTAACAGATCTGTTGTCGATACTCAACTATTTACCAGTCGAATTGATGGTTCGACCCACTCGAACCTCTTTTATTTTATGGCCATGTTTGTATCTTATTGAAAATAAAAGTGTGTGTTCGCACGATAACGCGCATAACGTCTCGTCGCGACCAACAATAGTCGAAATGAACTTCGATCCATGGAGTTCATTATTTTGGAACTTGCTATTGCAACATTGGTCCAGGGGTGATGTATTTTGTATAAAGTTTACACTTTATCAACATATGACCGTTATGCAAGTTTAGTTATCAATACGCACAATATTGTTTTAATCTTGAGTGTGATCTTGCAATATCACGTCTCATGTTGCATTAATGAATGTAACTGCAGAATGGTGCGCATTCGCACAACTTACGAGGTCGGTGGTTCAAGTCAGGGAGGGGATGACTCCAGAGAGCCAGAACAACCGGCGCAACCGCCACCTCCGTCTCCGCTTACATTGGCGGATGATATCGCAGCCATGCTGGGTTCGCGCGATGAGCGGACCGAACTGCTGCGAACCCTTGTGCAGATCATGTCCAATCAAGGGGGACGTCAAGCCGAAGGCAATCATCAACCTCAGCAAGCAACCTATCAAGAATTCTTGGCGACTGCACCCCCCGTGTTCAGTGGTGATGGTGAACCTCTACATGCGGTCCATTGGCTCCGCACCATTGAAACCATGTTCGGACTGCTGCAGTGCAGTGACCCTATGAAGGTTTTATATGTGGCACAACAACTACATGGCATCGCTGGTGCTTGGTGGGCGAACCACATCGCCTCCTTGGCCACCGGACAGCAAGTCACATGGACAGAGTTCCGGAAGCCATTCCATGCCTATCATGTTCCTCTTGCCATTGTGAGAAGGAAGCTTCAGGAATTTCTAGATTTGAAGCAAGGAGAAATGAGTGCTGAAGAATACTCCAAAGTTTTTGTTAATCTAGCGCAATATGTGTCGGAGTATGTGAATACGGATGATCAGAAGTGAGAGTACTTCTATCGGGGTCTAAGCCCCATGTTGAAAGACAAGCCTGCATTGTTCAATCATGGCTCGTTCAACGCTATGCTTAATGCCGCGATTACGCAAGAGGATGCCACACATGAGCGGATCGCGGAGGAGTCAAAGAAGAGACTTGCTGTGCAGGACAGCACACACAATGTTCCTCAGAAATACCGTATGGTGTACCGATCACCATCCGGTCATATATGGCAGACGGCTGCACAACCGAGTTCGTATCGGAGTCAGCCATTCTGAAGTATCATATTTTCATCCAGCATTACATCAGCAGCAAGATCCGTCCCAAATGGTTCCAGGGGCATCTATCTCAGCGAGAGATGCAGGACAATTCAGGCATCAAGTCAGTGGGATGTTGAATCAGTACAAGTGTTCTACATGCGATCGCGTAGGGCACTATACACGGGATTGCCCGGAGAAAATGTTGAGTAGTGGGCAAGTACCAGTACAACGGTGTATTCAGCCCCGTATTCAACCACAGAAGACAGCACTGCGAACCGGAAGTGTTCAACATATAGCGATCGAGGGTGTTCCGGAGGGACCACCGGTGTTAGCGGTCATGTTTGCTATCAAAGACATACCTGTCCTCATACTCTTTGATTCCGGTGCTACCAACAATTTTATCAGTAAATCTTGTGTGAATCAGAACAAATTATCCACAAATACTCCCAAGAAAAGTTATCTTATAAGCTCACCGGGTGGAAGTATCTCGGCTAGTCAGATTGTTCCTCGAGCAACTTTATGTTTGGGGGGCAAGATATATCCAACGTCGCTGATTATATTGGATACAGAAGATCGACAAAATATTGGGAATGTCATGGTTGAGCCATCACGGTGCTGTTCTTAATATCGGTACCCGGACAATCCAAATTGACTCTCCGATGCACGGACAACACAAGCTGTTTTTGGACAGTTTGGAGCAGGAATGTGCAGCTGCACATAACACGGAAGCAACTAAACTTGAAGATATTCCGGTGGTTCGTGAGTATCCCGATGTGTTTCCCGATGATTTACCGAGCATGCCGCCCGAACATGACGTTTAGTTCAAGATTAAACTTGTACCGGGAACCACACCGATCTCTCGAAGACCGTATCGAATGGCGCCTAATGAGCTAGCTGAATTAAAGGAGCATTTGAAAGACCTTTTGGACAAGGGTTTAATTCGCCCAAGCTCGTCACCTTGGGGCTGCTCGGCGCTGTTTGTCAAGAAGAAGGATGAGACGTTGCAGTTATGCGTGGATTATCGACAGCTCAACGCCGTGACTATAAAGAACATATACCCGCTGACCCACATCGGCATTTTATTCAATCAACTTGTAGGTGCCAGGGTGTTCTCAAAGATGGATCTTTGGTCCGGATATCATCAAATCAAAATCCAACCGGAGGATATACCGAAGATGGCATTCTCAACGCGATATGGATTATACGAGTATCTTGTCATGTCTTTTGGTCTCACCAACGCTTCGGCTCACTTTTTGTATCTCATGACTTCGGTATTCATGCAGGAGTTGGATAACTTCGTTGTGGTCTTCATCGACGACATATTGGTTTATTCCAAGTCAGAGGAAGAGCATGCTGAACATTTGCATATTGTGTTGCAACGGTTGAGAGATCACAAGTTATACACAAAATTCAGCAAGTGTGAATTTTGGATCAGCCAAGTACCATTCTTGGGACACATTACTTCAGCTGAGGGCATCGCTGTGGATCCAAGTAAAATTGTTCAAGTACTGAAATGGCAATCTCCAAAGTCAGTACATGAAGTCCGAAGGTTCCTCGGCTTAGTGGGATATTATCGGAGGTTCATCCCGAGCTTCTCAAAGATCGCGAAACCGATGACGGAGCTGCTGAAAAGGGAACCTAATATATTTGGATTTCAGCTTGTGAAGAAGTGTTCAAGACATTAGTACATCACCTTACAACAGCACTTGCTCAGCCGGACACGACAAAACCGTTTGACATTTATTGCGATGCATCTGGCATCGGTCTTGGCTGTGTTCTTATGCAAGAAGGACGTGTGGTCGCATATGGATCTCGACAACTCCGAAAACATGAGAAGCACTATCCAACTCATGACCTTGAGCTCGCTGCCGTGGTATTGGCATTAAAAATGTGATGCATTACTTGCTTGAAATCTTGTACACCTCTACACCGACAACAAGAGTTTGAAATATATTTTCACGCAGAAGGAACTGAATATGAGACAACGAAGGTGGTTAGAGTTGATCAAAGATTACAAAATTGAAATTCACTATCACCCCGGTAAAGCGAATGTTGTTGCCGATGTGCTTAGTCAGAAAGCTCATGTCCACAACATCACTATGGCTGAAATGGAAGATGAGGATCCAAGTCTGTATGTGATTCCATATGGGGCCCTCAATAATCTTTCTCTCATTCCCACCATCCGAGAGGAAATTATTGAAGCCCAAAATTAGGACAAGGGCATGTCACACATAAGAGAAAGAGTGGACAGCGGGGAAGTAAAATGTTTCCGGAAAGATGATCACGGTACATTATGGTTCAAGGAATGTATAGTTGTACCCCGAGATGTTAAGCTCCGGAAAAAAATATTGGATGAAGCTCACATGTCAAAATTTTCTATTCATCCGGGCAGCAATAAAATGTATCAAGATTTAAAGACCAAGTTTTGGTGGACACAGATGAAGCGGGAAATAGTGAAGTACGTATCCGAGTGTGATACGTGTCGGCGAGTGAAGGCCGGCCATATGAAGAAGGCGGGACAGCTACAACCGCTGAATATTCCGGCATGGAAATGGGAGTATGTGAGTATGGATTTCATAGTCAGATTGCCACTCACATTCCGGAAGCATGATTTGATTTGCGTAATAGTCGACCAACTAACCAAATCAGCACACTTCAGCCAGGTAAATGTCAGATTCAATGCCAAAAAACATTTGGAGTTGTACATATCAAGAATCGTGTGTTTACACGGCATTCCTCACACGATTATTTCAGATCGAGGCTCGCTGTTTGTTGCTCGTTTCTGGGAGCAACTACACGCCTCGTTGTGTACTAAACTGATTAGAAGCTCCGCATATCACCCCCAGACCGATGGACAAACCGAGAGGGTGAACCAGGTCCTTGAAGACATGTTGCGTGCATGTGCCATCCACCACGGTAAAAATTGGGACGGTCATTTGCCGTTGGCGGAATTCTTGTACAACAACGGTTATCAAGCGAGTATCAAGATGGCACCATATGAAGCTCTCTATGGCCGAAAATGTCGCACCCCACTGATTTGGTGCGAGTCCTGCGAAAGAGTGACATTCAGGATTGATGTAGTCAACGAAGCCGAGGAACAAGTTATGATCATTGAAGCAAATCTAACAGAGGCTCAATCCCGACAGAAGAATTATTTGGACAAGCGGCGTCGACCGCTGAACTTTGATGTCGGGGATCACGTGTACCTCCGCGTGTCACCAATGAACGGAATTCACCGGTTAGTAAAAGGAAAGCTAGCTCACCGATTTATTTGCCCGTTTGCTATCACGGAGAAGTGCGGACCTGTGGCTTATCGATTGGAATTACCAGCCTCTCTCACTGGTATACATGACATTTTCCACGTATCTCAGCTCCAGAAATGTCTCAAGTTCACAGCTGCAGTCCACACCGACGACATCGGCAAATTGCAACCGGATTTGACGTACTCCGAACATCCGGTTCAGATTCTCGACGAGAAGACTCGAACAATGCGGAACCGCACGCTGTGGTTCTATAAAGTGTTATGGAGCAACAATACTGTTGAACATGCGACATGGGAAACTGAAGAATATCTCCGCTCCAAATATACGGATTTCATATCGTCTCATATCCGGTAATTTCTCTCCTACTTTCGTCTCTTCATTGTAATCTCGGGACGAGATTCTTTTAAGGGGGAGGGTGTAAAATCCCAAATTTCCAAAATTCAAATTTCAGTTAGGACAAAAAATTTTGAATGACAAAAAGCATTAAAAAGGAATTGAGAAAAACAAATTAATTCAAACTCCAATTGAGGAAATTCAAAAAAAAAAATAAACATAGCTACTGTTTAAATAAAGTTAACATGAAGATTTGAGTTGACCAATGGATTCCAAATATTCCAAATAGCACCCCTGCAAATTTTCATAATATTTGGGCACTAATTGTATTTAATTCAATGGGTACACTGAATTCTAGTCAAATTCAAATTTGAATTTGAATTTCACATGAAACATATCCAAAAGTAAAATCCAATTTCAGAATAAGATCCTATATATTTGTTTGAGCCTATCTACAATGTTTCATGAATTTTGGACACAAGTTGGTGGGATATTTCTTTGTACAGAGAAGGTTTGAGTGGAGGGGGATGTGGGACCCACTTGTCATACAGAGATGGAGCTCAGCTGAACGTGTTTCACTTCTCTGCTTCTCCCATGGCGACACCACTCCATTTGCATGTGCCACCTCCTCTCCACAGCATTTCCACAGCTGCCCTTGTCCTTATAAAACCAAGCTTGGTGCTATTTCTTCATTCTCCTCTCTCTGGTCGGCATGTCTTCCCTGTTCTTCGTCTGCCCGCCCGGACAGCACCACCTCGCCGTCGGTCAAGCTTGCCGGCCAAAAGAAGCAGTGTTGCGCCCTGCTCCAAGAAGAGAAAAGTAACCCAACTCTTTGCTCTATCTTCTCCACCGATTGGTTCCTTGTTTCATGTCTTGTGTTGATTGTATTTCGAGGTTTTATCGCCGCCAGCGGGGAGGCCGCCGAGAGAGTCCTCTGCTGCTCCGTGGAACCCCAGCTACGGGCCTTATCAAGCTTTGATCCTTTAAGGAAAAAGGTTTGAAATAACGCCTTGTTCATGCTCGCAAAGTTTCAGCTTTTGTCATGGCTTGTAGCTCGGGTTTTCCTCAAAGAAACGACCGTTTGTTCTTTTGCCCGCCTTGGTTCTTCACCCAAATTCGGTTTACCCGCGCAATAATTATTCAAATTGCCTAGCAAGTAGCTTCTAAACATTATCACACACACCGTAGCCAAAAACACCCAAAAGTTATTGACCATACGCATAGGAATTGATGTTCTTGCGAACGCCAGTTGAAAAGCCGCAGGTCACCGTCGAACTTGTATATGCAGCCGTTTCCACCTCGATAGGAGTTCATTTGTGTAAGACCTATGTGTGCTGAATACATTGGCTCGTAGTGAATACACTTGCTTTGACGATAAAAATTTTGAATATCACCAAAACACCTTTTTATTAAGGTCTGACTAGTTTTTGTTAGCTCTGGCTCAAGGTCCGCGTTGCTCTGGCAAGGTCCGAAACTTGACCACAATGCTTCTTTTCTTCATTTGCAATGTTTCATACTTGCTTTACATCTATGGAAAGATTTCTTAGTATTCCTTTGCTATGTCTTTGATGCATTTTTGGTATACATGGATGTTATTATATTACTATGGTTTTGCAACATGCTTATGTGAGGTTCTCACGTAAGGCGTTGTGTTCGGAACTAACTTGAGTCAAGTCGAGGACTTGGGCTCGTATGGATTGGTTGTTTATTCATGTGCAGGTGTTGCTTGTGTTCAAGACATGGCTGGTGATGGGATCCATTGGACTAGTCTCGGGGAGGAGATGAGGTTCCAACAACCAAATTCAGGAGGAATTGTCGTTGAGCTGATCAGGAGGTTGTGCAACATGTTTGAATCAAGAACAATGCATGTGAAGGTATTGTGGACGTCATTGGAAGATGTTTGCACGTGTGCAAGGAGTGCATGGACGTGGCTACATGGTTCCGAGACGTGATGAAGATATGTGGACGTAAAGAGTTGGTCGGAAAGGTCCAACCAACTAGGTTATGGACTTAGGCTACGGCTGAGTCGGGTTTGACTCAAATATGGAAAGATTTGAGTTAGTTATGATAGGATTTCGTGCGGGTCAGGAATTTGAGTTGTTTAGGAATGTGTGATACGTTCCTAAGGTGTTTGGAAGTCTTAAGATTGCTTCAATCTCCGTATAGAAGAATCCTAAGCAGTTATGGAAAGTTACGATTCGTGAAAAAGGTAGGATTAGGTTCCTAATTTGAGTTGAGTTGGCTTTCAAGCTGGTTATATAAGCATGGGAGCCCAGAGTTCGTGGTGCACGACTTTAGGGCTGTTCCTCTTGTGTTCTATTGAATAAAATTCGTAGTTTGAAGGAACTTTTGTGCCTTGTTTGTCAGACTTGTTCTAGACCACTTTTACTCGTCGAGTTTCTGGACAGCACTACCTTTCGTTGGTGGTTTTATGATAACTCGAGTTATACAGATCCAATTGACGTGATTCTTTTTGGGTTGTCTTCACAACTTGATTATCTATCATCTGTCAAAATTTAACGATCATTGGATTTGTGGTCTACGATCTACACGAGTTTCTTTTCAGCGTTACAGAACTGTTTTTTTTTCTCGGGTATGGCAGATTGATCTTTGTTTGATCTTTCGATCATAACTTGAGTTTTTCTTGACGGATTTGAGTGATTCTTGTTGTTTTGTCTATGTGACTTGATTCTCTCTGATATCTTTCACTTTTGTCACAGTGAAACACGTTTAGATTAGTCTCACACACGATTTCTTTAACAGATCATTTTTCTGCCGAAGGGGTTGGGGTTTAATTGTTTCCGCTGCGTAAGATTTTTAAATCTACCATTCACCCCCCTCTGTTAGCTTTTCACCTGCTCTTCGATCCCACAATTGGTATCAGAGCCACGGTGCTCTAATCTTTGTGATTTGCGCATGTTTTTGACTAATCATCATGGAGAAGTACTCTGTCAAACCTTATGTGTTCACTGGTATTGATTTTCAGGTTTGGAAGGCACGCATGGAGGCTTTCATCCAGGCACAAGGCTTTGTAATATGGGAGAAGGTATACAAGCCTTACGAAGTACCATCAAACGATCAAGTTACAGCTACAAATCTGAGAGATGTTGACAACAACAACAAGGCTGAGAACTTGATCATACAAGGATTAACACAAAGCGACTTCGACCGTGTTGCACACCTCCGATCTGCATATGATGTGTGGAAAGCACTTTGTGACTACCACGAAGGATCCAACACGATCAAAGAGGTAAAGCAAGACATGTTCAAGAAAGAATACATGCGCTTCGAGATGCAACCCGGTGAGTCTATTGATGACCTTTTTGCTCGCTTTAATAAGATTATCAGCAACTTACGTAGTGTCAATGTTAATTTTTCAGATGCTAAAAATGCTAGGAAATTGCTAAGTGCATTAGATATGTCAATTTGGGAGGTGAAAGTCACATCTATTCGTGAATCTACTGTCATGAGTTCACTTACTTTAGATGTGCTATATTCCAAGTTAAAAACTCATGAAATTGACATAATCTCACCTAAGAACACCAACAAGTATAATGCTTTTGTTTCTCAATGTGAGATGCCTAGTTCTGCTCAAACATCATCTTGTGGTACACTTGCTTTGCTGTCCCCTCTAACCCTTGAACAGATTGAGGAGTTTCCAGAGGAGGAGCTAGCGCTCATCTCTACCCGGTTCTCAAAAGCATTGCAAAATATGAGAACTAGAAGGAGAGGAAGCTCTGGACCTCAACGATGCTTTGAATGTGGTAAGACAAGACATTTTTGTTCAGATTGCCCTATCCTTTCAGGTCCTACTTCTCGGGATGAAAAGAAAACAAGAACGAAGCACTCCTCTACAAAAGATACGAAGAAAAAGAAGGGTTTTATAGGACGTCAATTGTTGAGTAGTTTTATCTCAGCACTCCAGGAACTTGGCTCAAGTGACGTGGACATTGGAAGTGATGAAGATGAAGATGATTTGGCAAACTTGTGCTCATGGCGGGCAAGTCAAGATCAAGTATGGAGGAGGCAGAACACAACAGCGACAACAAAGAGGTATGTCCTACTTGCGAAGAAATGTGTGATGCTATTTCTCGTGCCACTGTTATTGTTAAGAAAAAGGACAAAAATCTTAGGGACAATGTTGTTAAAATTGAGTCACAAGAATCTGAAATTAATCGTTTGAAATCCTTGATTCCTAGTGATGATTCTTGTTCCTCATGTGACTTAATATATGAACAATTGTCCTCCCTAAGAAGTGCACATACCTCCACACTTGATAAACTTGAACTTGAAATTGAAAAGAACAAAAAGCTTGCTGCACTTAATATTGGAAACCTAAAAGATGCTTCTTGTTCTACGATTGATTTGCATTGTTCTAGTTGTGATGATCTTGATAAGAAACTGCAAGATGCTATGAATGAAATCTCTATATTGAACAATGCTTTACGTGGTCATGAGGTAAAATATTGTTCCAATTGCAAATTAAAAGGAAAAACTTTATGTGAAAATTGCCTTGATCTGTCCAATAAACTTGATAACATGCATAAGACATTTGATCGGTTTTGTAATGGGAATAAGAACCTAAACTTGCTGCTGAATTCATCCAAGTCTTGCAATGATAAAACTGGTTTAGGCTTTGATTCTCATGCTCATGCTAAGGCACATCCACCTAAATGTGTAAAGTCATTAGGTAGTGGTTTGATTCAAATAGTTCCTAAACAAGAAGTGGTTTTCAAATCTGCAGGAGTATTGTCTCATTCGGTTTCAAATAAAAATGTTGTTTGCTCATCTAGACATGAACACAAAGTTAAATTTCATTGTACCTACTGTGGTAGAGATGGTCATGTCATAGATTTTTGTTATAGACTAGCTAAACAACAGAAAAGAGAAAGAATGGTTGCTAGATCTCATAACTTTCATGCAAAATTTGCTGCACATATTGAACCGAATGTACAACCTGCTGTTTTGAGTCAAAAACATTCAAGGTTTACCTCCGGACCTTCTATTTTTGCCTCCGGAGCTACTGATTATTGTGCTACACAAGTAACACCTTATAGGTCAGTAGTTAAGAATAAAAAATATCAAACTTTGACTCATAAACCTGCTGTTTTGTCTCAACTTTCGCGTGTTTTTCCTGCTGCACGTCGCGTGACTCAGTACTGGATTCCTAAATGCCTTTTGACTAACCCCAGTGTTGAGTCATCGACGTATTGTGCTTCTATGTAGGTTACACGTTTGAGGAAGGAGAACATTTGGATTTCGGATTCAGGTTGCTCACGCCACATGACCGGTAACAAAGATTGGTTCTCCTCCCTCTCTTTTGTGTCACGTGTAGAGAATGTTACTTTTGCCGATAATTCCTCAACTCCTATAATTGCTAAGGGTTCAGTTAGAGTAAATGATCACTACACTTTGAAGGATATGGCACTTGTCAAAAATTTGAAATACAACTTGCTTTCTGTTTCACAATTGCTAGATGAAAATCTGGATATTATTTTCAATGAAAACTGCTGCAAAGTTGTAAGTTCAAATAGTGAGCTTATTTTTAACATGTCTCGGTTTGGAAGAGTTTTTAAAGCTGATTTTGATATGTCCTCCTCTAATCATAGGTGTCTAGTTGCTAATGATTCAAAGGACTTATTTTTTGGCATCGTAGACTTGGTCATGTAGGTTTTGATCACCTAACGCGTGTTAGTGCTCTTGATCGCATATGTGGGCTGCCTAAGCTTAAAGGGGACAAAGAAATTGTGTGCTCTTCTTGTAGACATGCTAAGATGGTTGCAGGTTCACATACTGATCTCACAATGATCATGACAACTGAACTGTGTCAACTTTTGCACCTTGAGACCGTAGGACCTTCACGTGTTCAATCCTTCGGAGGTAAATGGTATGTTCTTGTGATTGTTGATGATTATTCTAGATACTCTTGGGTTTACTTTATGGCATCTAAGAATGAAGATTTTAGTCACTTTAGAACTTTATTTCTTAGATTATCAATTGATCACCCAGGATCTTTAAAAGCAATTAGAAGTGATAATGGAACTGAATTTAAAAATCAGTCTTTTGATAACTTTGGTGCTGAGAATAGAATAGATCATCAATTTTCTTCACCATATGTACCTCAACAAAATGGTGTTTTAGAAAGAAAGAACAGAACATTATTTGAGATGGCTAGGACTATGCTTGATGAATATCAAACTCCTAGGAAATTTTGGGCTGATGCGTTAGGAACCGCTTGTAATATCTCAAATCGTGTTTTCTTGCATGCTAAGCTAGGTAAAACACCATATGAGCTCCGGTTTGGACATAGGCCTAGTGTTAAACTCTTTTGGGTCTTTGGTTGCAAATGCTTTGTTAAGAAACATGGTAATCTTGATAAATTTGAACCTAGATCCATTGATGGCATGTTTCTTGGTTATCCATCTCATACTAGAGGCTACCGTGTACTTTTACTTGACACTAACAAAATTGTGGAGACTTGTGAAGTGTCTTTTGATGAAGCTAGCCCAGGTACTAGCTCAAACATTGCAGGTTCAGATCCATATCCGCAGGGGGGAGCATTTTCGTTGAAGATGAAGAAGAATTGGAGATGCTGCCCAAACATTCAGCAGCTAAAGACTTTGGTTTAGCTCCGGATGTTAATTCTCAACCAGCACGGACAACCATCAATGCTGATTCAATTCATCCTCAAGTCACAAGCTCATAGATTTGTGATGAAAATGAAGAAGAAGAAGAAGAAGCTTGTGAGACATCTGTTCCACTACGGTTTTACAAAGATCATCCCCCACAACAGATGATTGGAAGCTTGCACGAACGAGTCACACGGTCCAGGTTTTGCGATCCAAACTCTTATGCTCATTCTGCTTTTTGTTGCTTCTTTTGAACCCAAAGATATATCACACGCACTCACTAATGAACCTTGGATTATTGCCATGCAAGAAGAGTTAGAAATTTTTAAAAGAAATAATGTTCGGGAACTTGTACCTCCACCTCAAGGTCACACTTTAATTGGAACTAAATGGGTATTTAAAAATAAACAAAGCGAGGATGGGGTTGTGGTTAGAAATAAGGCTAGGTTGATTGCTCAAGGTTTCACTCAAGTTGAAGGTCTAGATTTTGATGAAACTTTTTCTCCTGTTGCTAGATTAAAAGCCATAAGAATTTTGTTAGCTTTTGTTGCATCTAAAGGTTTGAAACTATATCAAATGGATGTTAAAAGTGCTTTTCTTAATGGCTACATAGATGAGGAGGTTTATGTCAAGCAACCACCGGGTTTTGAAAATCCAGATTTTCCTAATCATGTTTACAAACTGTCCAAAGCCTTGTACGGTCTCAAACAAGCCCCTAGAGCATGGCATGATAGGTTAAAAACATTCTTACTTGAAAAAGGGTTTACCACGGGCAAGGTTGATAAAACTCTTTTTGTGCTTAAGCATGGCAATGACTCATTATTCGTTCAAGTGTATGTGGATGATATTATCTTTGGTTGTGCTTCTCATGATACTTTGTCCAGGTTTTTACCAATGATGAGTTCCGAATTTGAAATGATTATGATGGGTGAACTCACTTACTTTTTGGGGCTGCAAATCAAGCAAACAAAGGAGGGTACCTTTGTGCATCAAACGAAGTATACAAAAGATCTCCTAAGGCGCTTCAACATGAACAAAAGCAAGCCTCTTCGGACACCAATGGGAACAGCAACAACACTTGGACTTGATGAAGATGGTGAACCTGTGGATCAAAAAGAATATAGAAGCATGATCGCATCACTTTTGTACGTCACGGTATCAAGACCAGACATACAATTCAGCGTATGTCTTTGTGCATGGTTTCAAGCCATCCCACGTGCTTCACATCGTCAAGCCGTCAAAAGGATTCTCAGGTACTTACATGGAACTCAAGAATTTGGAATTTTTCTTCCTTCTTCCTCAACCGTTACTTTGAAAGCTTTTTCGGATGCTGATTTTGGGGGTTGTAGGATTGATAGGAAAAGTACTTCTGGTGCTTCTCATTTTCTTGGTAATTATCCTGTTGCTTGGTCCTCTAGAAAACAAAATTCAGTTGCACAATCCATAGTCGAATCTGAATATGTACCTGCTGCTGCTTGCTCACAAATTCTTTGGATTGTTCAAACATTTAAGGACTATGGGGTTGATCTAGATAGTTTTCCTCTGTTCTGTGATAACACTAGTGCCATTTGCATTGCTAAAAACCCCGTGCAACATTCTAGAACTAAGCACATTGACATTAGGTATCACTTTCTCCGAGATAATGTTGAAAAAGGAAACATTGTGCTTCACCATGTAGATATCGAACAACAATTGGCTAACATTTTTACAAAATCTTTGGATTTCACTCGTGTTTGTTACATTCGTAGTGAAATTGGGGTTATGAATCCTCATGGCTTAAATTGAGGAGGAGTTTTGAAACTTGGGAAGTCTATGTGTTAATCTAAAATTAAAATAATATGACCATAGTATTTCATACATATATGACTTTGTGATTCCTTTTACATGCTGAATGTTCTTACTACATTACTCGTGTTATACATTTTGTAGTTTTTTCCATGTCTATTAATTGGAATAATTACTTCCACTAAAACTGGTCATGGTCGAACTTTCTTGTTGTTTTGAACTTGTTACATGTTCACAAGTGCTTTTAATCATTAAGAATTAATCATGTAATCAACTCACATGTTGAGTTTTTATGAACAAATATAAATTGAGAAAAGATCAAGAGAATATGCATGCATCGCACTTCTTCTTTTGAGATGGCTTATCATTGCACTTAGATATGAACTTGGAAGAAGTTGTGTATGACTAAAACCATGTCCTTAAGCTTCTGATTGTCAAATGACATAGGCTTGTCTTTGTTGGTTACAATAAGGCAGATGCACATATAATCTCTTGCAAATATCATACAATCCAAATTTATGCTTTGAAAAATAATAAAATGCAGCAACTAGTGTCATGCTTTCAGGATTTGAAATAGCTATGTTTGTGAGATCATGACTTGCTTAAATTGAAAATTACATTTGATCTCTAGCATGGCTTACACTACTTTATGTATCTCATTGATGTGATAATGTAAGGTACTTGATAGTATGACTTGGATGAGCTTTGTTTATATGTATATGTTATAATATGCTCATAACAACTAAAGGGGGAGAGATAATTTGTTTATATGCTCATGACTTGTGAAATACATTGTCGAAGTGGGAGAGATAACATTGAAGAGAAACAGAATATGTGCATAAGGAGATATAATATGGGATAATATTTGGATTTTTTCTCATTTCTCATTTTACTTTTTATTTACATTGGGGGAGAAATTGCCTTCAAAACTTTTATGTGAATATGCCAATGTTCGGATTTTAAATGGTGTTGCCAATGCATTCATCAAGGGGGATATTGTAAGACCTATGTGTGCTGAATACATTGGCTCATAGTGAATACACTTGCTTTGACGATAAAGATTTTGAATATCACCAAAACAACTTTTTATTAAGGTCCGACTAGTTTTTGTTAGCTCCGGCTCAAGGTCCGGGTTGCTCTGGCAAGGTCCAGAACTTGACCGCAATGCTTCTATTCTTCATTTGCAATGTTTCGTACTTGCTTTACATCTCTGGAAAGATTGCTTAGTATTCATTTGCTAAGCCTTTGATGCGTTCTTGGTTGACATGGATGATATCGTGTTACTGTGGTTTTGCAACATGCTTATGTGAGGTTCTCACGTAAGGTTTTGTGTTCGGAACTAACTTGAGTCAAGTCGAGGACTTAGGCTCGTGTGGATTGGTTGTTTATTCATGTGCAGGTGTTGCTTGAGTTCAAGACATGGCTGTTGATGGGATCCATTGGACTAGTCTCAGGGAGGAGATGAGGTTCTAACAACCAAATTTAGGAGGAATTGTGGTTGAGCTGATCAGGAGGTTGCGCAGCATGACTGAATCAAGAACAATGCATGTGAAGGTATCGTGGATGTCATTGGAAGATGTTTGCACGTGTGCAAGGAGTGCTTGGACGTGGCTACATGATTCTGAGACATGATGAAGAGATGTGGACGTAAAGAGTTTGTCGGAATGGTCCAACCGACTAGGTTATGGACTTAGGCTACGTCTGAGTCGGGTTTGACTTAAAAATGGAAAGATTTGAGTTGGTTATGATAGGATTTCGTGTGGGTCACGAATTTGAGTTGTTTAGGAATGTGGGATACATTTATAAGGTGTTTGGAAATCTTAAGATTGCTTCTATCTACGTATAGAAGAATCCTAAGCAGTTATGGAAAGTTACGATTCGTGAACAGAGTAGGATTAGGTTCCTGATTCGAGTTGAGTTGGCTTTCGAGCTGGTTATATAAGCAAGGGAGCCCAGAGTTCGTGGTGCACAACTTTAGGGATGTTCCTCTTGTGTTCTATTGAATAAAATTCGTAGTTTGAAGGAACTTTTGTGCCTTGTTCGTCAGACTTGTTCCAGACAAGTTTTACTCATCGAGTTTCTGGACAACACTACATTTCGTCGGTGGTTTTATCATAACTCGAGTTTTACAGATCCAATTGACGTGATTCTTTTTGGGTTCTATTCACAACTTGATTCTATATCATCTGTAAAAATTTTACGACCATTGGATTTGTGTTCTATGATCTACACGAGTTTCTTTGCAGCGTTCCAAAACTGTTTTTTTTCTCGGGTAGGGCAGATTGACCTTTGTTTGATCTTTCGATCATAACTTGAGTTTTTCTCGACGTATTTGAGTGATTCTTGTTGTGTTGTCTTCGTGACATAATTCTCTCTGATATCTATCACTTTTATCACGGTGAAACACATTTAGATTAGTCTCACACAAGATTTCTTTGACATATCATTTTTCTGCCGAAGGGGTTGGGGTTTAATTGTTTCCGCTGCGTAAGATTTTTAAATCTACCATTCACCCCCCCTCTAGTAGTTTTTCACGTGCTCTTCGATCCTACAATTTTGGTCATCCTCGTGATCCCACGATGCTCTCCGATCAATTTCCGAGTGGTTTTAGCCCTTGCCGAAGTGAATTCATGTTGGCCAAAACCCTAATCGCCGCCGCCGCCGTCGTGCGAGCTTTTCTGGCCATCAATCGCCGTCGGGAGGATCACCCTCGAGTTCCTCGCCTGATTTAAGGTGGGGTTGTGAGAGTGGAGTTCCGCCATGCCCTGGAGCGATCTGCGACGAGGGGCCGCCGTCGGGCGCCGCCCGAGCGTCGCGGGCGCGAGGTTGGAGACGACTGGGGGTGGGCCCCGGTCGTCAGTCTAACCAATGCGCGCCCAGATCAGCTGCGGCTTGGGGATCTTTTGTGACGATGCGGTTAACCCAGGAACTCTCCGTGTTGCCGCCCATCGATTGTGGACCCCCCCCCCCCCGGATTATTCAAACATTTCACATTTAAAATTTATTTCAGAATTTGCCCCAACATGGAAAATCTATAACTCCTAAGATACTTGTCAAAAAATTCCCAAATAAATTTTGTTAGAACCTGAATGAAGAGTACTTTTTAGTGCCGCACTTGGATTTGTATGAAAGTCCATTTGAATTTCTCCATAATTCAAATAACCAAAATGCTTATAGAATTAATTCCTATAGTTCTGCTCTTTGGAAAATTACCAAATTATTCCACAACCTTCATTTGAATATCCTTGAACCCCAGTAATAAGTTGAGGGTCATTAGACTTCATTTACATGTTCTGATCATCCGTGTATTCTCTATGCACAAAAAATAGTCAAATTCATTTAGTATTTGTACAGAAACTTGTACAAACTTCTAAATTGAATAACTCACAGTATAAACCAAAATTTGTAAAACCAATTTTTTGGTTTTCTATTTATCCACACGCACCATAACTACAACCAAATCATCAAGAAAATCCCTATATTTTCCTGTAGAGCCCTTTAAAGCAAAATCATGTTTGATTTTTATCTGATAATTCACTTCATAGAAAACTATGAAATTCCGCCAAAATATTCTTTAGTAATTTTATTAATTCCTGTAAAAATTTCAGCTTCATTGGAATTTAATATCCTAGTTCAATCTGGAGATTTTCCTAACAGGTCATAGAATGCCCAAAAACATCAGAACTATTTCAGAAATTTTTCCAAGCTTCTAAATTCAATATCTCCAAATAGGAAGCTTAGAGATTTTTGAAACAAATTTTCCTAGAACCAGTGAGAACCCCTCTGTATAGTACAACCACTGCTAGCCATGATAGACCTCCAAAATTACAACCAAAAATCAGAGAAAGCTTTTAATTGTTGGAATTTTAGAGACAACAAGCTTCCTTGAACATCTCCAATTTTCGGTCCATATCTTCCCCATAGTACCTAGTATCCCCTGTAAAATTTCCAGAACCATTGGGCTTAAATTAATATACTTAGCTGTCTTTCCATGAAACTATATCGTAATACCGGTGTTGATTGACTTGCATAATTCTTTGCATATCGATTAGTTGCCGAGCTCAAGAAGACCCCGCAGCTACTTGAAGTCATCCCTCTGGAGATTAACTTTCACACCGTCTCGCAACGAAGCAAGCCTCGGTTTGCATTTAAGCGCTATTACAAAATTTTGATTTGTATCACATATGTCTAGGGTGAGTATTGTGCCTTAGGGCTAAGGTGATTGAAAATCCACTTGCATGGCCAGATCAACCCATGGAGTATTTGGATAGTTGTCAAGTCATCGTGTAGACTATGCTATGCTAAATGTTGTATAGGATTCGGTAGAAGTCGAGTAGTTGGAATCTACTCGCATGGCTAGGACCTTTTTAAACGGGATTGGTTAAAAGAGAATGATGTAGTAATCTGAAAATAAGACCAGGCAGGGGCGTAAGATGCAGCAAGACGTGGTCTTGGGTGCGTAGCCCTGCCTGTGTCGGTTAGGGACCGATCCCTATGCCACCCTGCTGAGCAAATTTGAATAGTACCGGAGTCATACTGGATATATGGGGTCCAGGAAACCGATGTACCTTGGGAAGCTTTTGTTGAGACTTTTTTGATCGCCTCAGGCTTTCGGATGCAACACAGCAGACGGAAACTCGCTTATGACATATTCACTGCGGAAGGGTGCACCGTGAGTGGGGATACTATCCTAGACGATTGAATCGATTAAACATGGACGGAACTTGAGAAAGGTGGCTGCGTACGACGTCCGTGGAGTGCACCGATGTGACTTCCAGTACGGGTGTATGTGTCGTGTTTCCCGGGTATCATTGATTCGAATCACCGTCCCTCGCGGATATTAGTACCACTTGTTCACTGAGTTGTGACATAGTTAAATACTTGCACTTGAGATGAGAATTAATTACTGCTGTTATTAACATTATATTATGATGGTATTGCTATGTTGTATGTATTAGTATAGTGCTCACTAAATTTAATTTCCACCTTGGGCATTCAGCATCGTAATGAAGCGTTTCTTGTTTGATTGTGGAGTTACAATGTTGCCCCACAAAAGGTTTAAGCTCCTACTATAAATCTGAAAATAGGACACACATTTAGGCGAGTCCATTACGCAAATCTGCCATCCTATGTTTATGTCTTTACACTCATGTAGAGTTTCATGTTTAGGTGAAACGGTTAATTCTTGCTGAGCCTACGTGCTCATGGTTGCAATTTAAGTTGTTTTGCAGGTACTAACCTCTATGCTTATGATCATGGTTGTCCGATGAGACTCAGGACTCTCTGAGTAATATACTCATGTGGGAACCATGCCGCTGCTGTTTGGTTTTCGTGGCTAGTGGAGCGTCCGTGGGCTGGACGACTTCTCTTTTGCTTATTAGACTGGAGTACGAGAGTTGTAATCTTATCTTCCGCTGTAGTTTATTTTTATAAACTATTTGTAAACTGAATATCTTTGTAAATTTCAGTAAATGATTTATGAAATACGCGTTCCTTTACATGTGTGCTGTTGGGTGTCGCATCGCACGGCACCACCCAATGCGATTCCTGGAAAGTGTGGACTCCGGAAGGCAGGCTGTCCGAGGATCAACCTCTCTCATCTGAGAGAGTTCACACGGATGAAGAAGAGGTTCCGGACCTCTCAGAGAGGGTCCGAGAAGCTCAAGAAGAGGGTCTGGACCCCTCCAAGAGGGTTCGGGTTGATGAAGAAGAAGCTACGAGACCTTCAGGCAAGGTCTGGACTATCCAACAGCCAGTGTACTTCATCAGTGAAGTACTCCATGATGCCAAGACTCAGTACATTGAGGTGCATAAGCCGCTTTATGCCGTTCTCATCACCTCAAGGAAGCTAAGTCACTACTTACAAGCCCACAAGATACCAGTGGTAACCTCCTATCCACTGCGTGCTATACTGCATAACCCCAATTCTACTGGGAATTGGGAATATTGCAAAGTGGGCAGCGAAGCTGGCAGAGTTTGATCTCGACTTCTTGCCTCGACATGGTATCAAAAGTCAGGCATTGGCTGACTTCATGGCGGAGTGGACCCCTTCTTCATCAAATCAAGGGGGCCCTAGTGAGCAGAAGCCAGAAACAAAGGTCCCGATCTTCACCGAGCCTCACTGGACTCTCTACTTTGATGGCTCCGTGCAAAAGCAGGGGGCCAGAGCTGGAATCCTTCTCCTCGATCCGACCGGTAAGAATGTCAAGTACATGGTACAACTTGACATCAAGGCAACCAACAACATGGCATAGTATGAAGCTCTCATCTATGGGCTCAAGATGGCGCTATCATATGGCATCAAGCAAATGCTAGTGAAGGGTGATTCGCAGCTTAATGTCAAATGCCAAGCAGCCGCAACAACGCACAACTCGCTGCTTACCTCCTTGAAGTCCAGAAGCTCCAGAAGGACTTCGATGTCCTGGACATCTGCCATGTCCAGCGTCTCAACAATGCTAAAGTTGATGAAATCTCGACAAAAGCTTCAATCGGAGCTCGAGCTCCCGACAGAGTTTTTTCAGGAGGTTGTCAAGACCTACCGCTCAGCCTGCTGAACCGGGCGAAGTGGTCGAGACAAACACCTCAAAGCTGGCAGTCCTAATGTCCCTAATAACATAACATCAACTAAGGATCATAGGTGTTGTAGGAAGGTCCGAGCAACCAAGGCGCAAGATCCGGAGACTCAAGTTAGCTCCAATGCATGGATCTCGGAGATCTGGAGCTACTTGAAAGACAACATCCTTCTTGAAGACGGTGCATCCGCTGACCGGATTGTTAGATTGGCTAAAAGACACACGCTGGTAGATGGGGATCACTACCGGCACAGTGCCAACGACGTCCGAATGCGCTGCATTGCAAGGGAAGAAGGTCGCAAGCTCCTTGCGGAAATCCATGGAGCTGAGTATGGGAACCACGCGTCTTCCCGCATGTTGGTCGGTACATCCTTTCAACATGGCTTTTACTGGCCTACAACACTCCAGGAGGCAGTTGAGCTCGTAAAAAAGTGTGAAGCGTGCCAGTTGCACGCGAAACAAATTCACACACTAGCTCAGTCACTGCAAATGATACCTCCAACGTGGCCATTCGTTGTGTGCGGGATGAACATTTTGGGACCTTTCCCAAAAGCCGTCGGAGGTTACAGGTTCCTGTACATCACCGTGGACAAGTTCACAAATTGGCTGGAAGGTACTCCAGTTGTGACAATCAACAAACACTTAGCTATCAAGTTCTTGAACTCCATAGTCTGTAGACTTGGAGTTTTGAACAGAGTCATAACTGACAATGGAACCCAATTCACAAGTGCAGCATTCAAAGAATATTGCAAAGGCCTCGGCATACAAGTCAGATACGCATCAGTAGCTCATCCAGCAAGTAATGGCCAAGCTGAGAGAGCAAATGCAGAAATATTGAAAGGACTCAAGACGCGCACATATGAGCGCCTGAAGAAACATGGAACCAACTGGATAATGGATCTTCCGTCCGCACTGTGGGCGTGTAGGACAACATCTAGCCGTTCAACTAGAGAGAAACCCTTCTCCTGGTGTACAGAGCTGAAGCAGTCCTTCCTCTGGAGATTACCATGGGGTCACTCCGGGTCCGCACCTTCAACGAAGTCGCGCAGGACAAGCTCCGGCGTGAAGACCATGAGCTCATCGACGAGGGAAGGGCCAAGCAGCTGTTCTGAATGCACGATATCGCCAGGCGACCCGACGCTACCACCAAAAGCATGTGCGCAACTGACAGCTTGAAGAAGGCCATTTGGTGCTGCAGAGAATACTAAATCGTGAAGGGATGAACAAACTATCCCCCAGCTGGGAAGGTCCCTTTTGAGTGATCAAAGTGTCCCGTCTCGGATGCGTTCACTTGGCAACAGAGGATGGGACACCGCTTCTGAATGTAGCCTAGAGGGGGATGAATATGATTTTTGAATCTTTGTTAATCCCTGGAACACTTAACAGATTGATCAAATACAGGGAGATCAGAATAGTCCGATATTGTGCGGACTAGATCGGTATGCATGGACTAGAAAGATCATGATTGATCGATAAATTCCCTTATAGTACCCTATGCAGGTGAAAGTAATTTGCAAATTGGATGTATTACAACAATGAAACAATGTATGGCAAAGATCAACTTTAAATTCAATGTTTCAACGTGAGTTACACAAGCTTATGTAAACCCTAGAATGTGATGAACAATAAAACAAAGTGTGCGAGAAAAGATTTTATCCCGTGGTTCGATCCTCACAGAAGAAACCTACATCCACGTTGAGGAGTCCACGGAGGACCGTATCTTTACCAACCCTACCCTCGTCGAATCACCACGGAGGCCAATTCTCTTCCTCTAATCACAAAGGGGAAAATAACTCGTTCAAGGGGCCTTCTCAAAAGTTTAGGACTCCCCAAGAATTACATTGAAGAACAACACCAAACACGCTCGAAAGATATACAATAAACCACAAGAGCGTGTGAGAGATCAAACCCAAGAGCTGAAGATCGTGTCGAACAAGTCTCTCCTTTGATCAATTGCTAATCCTCAAAGATTCGATCCTTTTTGGCTTAGAATGTGTGTAGAGATGTGTATTTTGGGCTCTTGGGAGGTGTGATGGTGCAAGGGGTCGAGGGAGTTTAATGTATGGCCGTACACCTCTATTTATAATAGGGTTTCCAAAAGTTACCATAAGGGTTTGCGATGTCCTGACTAGTCCGTGGTGGACTCCAGACTAGTCCGGTGTGCGGTGTGTGGAAAACCCTAAGTGTTGAGATATACCGAACTAGTCCGTTTTTAATCAGAAACTTTTTGGACTAGTCCAATTGGTATCAGTCTAGTCCAGTGTGGTGAACACCGTGAAGATTTAAGGACAAGTCCACACTTGGGGAGACTTGTCTGATTTTAGTCAGAGAGTTTTCAGACTAGTCCGGCTGATATCGGACTTGTCCGATGTAGTGAAAACATGTTGGGCTAAGGACAATTCCGAACTTGGAGGACTTGTCCGAGTTTTGTTAGAGGATTATCAGACTAGTCTGATGGATATCAGACTTGTCTGGTGTTGTGCAAACGTGAAGTGCTGAGGACTAGTCCGATGGATATCAGACTTGTCCGTTGTTGTGCAAATGTGAAGTGCTGAGGACTAGTCCGCACTAGGGGGAACTAGTCCGATCTTAGTCAGAGAGATATCAGACTAGTCCGGTGTATGTCGGACTAGTCCGGTTTTCCTGTGAGTTGTGCAGTGAGTTGAATTATTTGTTCACTTGAGCACTTGGGGTGTGTTTCTCCAACACACTCCATTCAAAATAGTGTAATATTTCCAGCTATTGAGCTCTTTTTGCTTTAGATCCTCATTCTCCTTCCTTTTTGCGCTTTCTTCCTAATTTCATTAAAACATGCGCTCATCTCAACAATTTTGTTAGGATCTCATTTGTTTGTCATAAATCAACCAAAACCCACAAGGGATGTCTAGAAAAACTTTCAGCTTCCCAATCCGTGGAATGTCGAGCACCTCCGTAAGTTTTATGTGTTGTTTCACGGAGGTGAGTCTGTAATTACACACAATATAAGTTATAGAGTCTATACACAGAGTCGGGTAGGTCCTTAAGGAGAATATCCAGACCCCACCGGTAGGGTCCAGACTGTTCAAGCCTACCTAACTTTGTATATGTACTGAAAGTGTGGCTTACCTACCCTGGGTAGAACAAGATGAATAGCACACTTGGCTTGGTTCCGTACCCTAAGTGTGTCCTTGTCTCCTCTGTAATTCGGACCTATAATGAAAGACATGGATTTGTGAAAATAGACTCCACGTGCATTAATTTTGTACAAGCTCATTTTGTTTTATTATATCTTTTCCCTCTTGTCCATAACGAAGTTGTCCAATTCTTTTTGACATTTAGTCCAAGTTATTCATATGATATACAGGTTATATTGTTAAACTTATTCGGATCATAGCATTGCTAGATGGTCTACTCGCCTGAACGCCAAAGCCAATGACAGGTCCAGAGTGCGCTATTGTCTTACACTGGTCCAACACCCTAAGTACGCCACTCTACCTATATTCCGGCTGGCCTCAATAGGGCGCATTAGGAAGGCATTCAGATCTGAAGAGATTACATCAATTTTCTTGTTATCATGTTGAGTTCCTTCGGATCTAATGTTCAAATAAGAACTAGACACTATAGACGAGAGGACGAATTTTACTGTTTTTCATTTCTTTAGCACATAGGAAAAATAAAAAATTCATAGCAATGGTGGACGATGTCGGAGCTCCTAAGCTCCGAAAACCCCCAGAGAGCCTGCCATCGACATTATATACGTTGAAAGTGGGCGACATCGGAGCTGACAAAGTTCGACAACTCCCATGGGGGCCAACCATCGACGTGAAGAACTAACGGAGATCTAAACGAAGATGGTGGACAAATCACCCAGAGGGGGTCTGCCGTCAATGTATTATACGTTGACAATGGACACCGTCGAAGCTAGGAAGTTCCGATGATCCTAGGGGGCCCGCCGCCGATGCTCTACGTGTTGACGGTGGGTGTCGTCGGACCTACCAACCTCCAACAACCCCCAAGGGTCCCGCTGTCGACGCTCTACGTGTTGACAGTGGGTGTCGTCGGACCTACCAACCTCCGACAACCACCAGGGGGCCCGCTATTGACTCTCTACTTGGTGCTAGTGGGCGTCGTTGGACCTACCAATCTCCGACAACCCATAGGCGGTCCGCCGTCGATGCTCTACGTGTTGACAGTGGGTGTCGTCAGACCTACCAACATTTGAAACCCCCAGGGGGCCCACCATCGATGATCTATGTGTTGGCAGTGGGCGCTGTCGGACCTATCAAGCTCTGACACCTCCTAGGGGGCCCGCCGTCTACGCTCTATGTGTTGGCAGTGGGCGTTGCCAGACCTACTGTGACACTCAGTTCCGAAAATAAACCAAGTGAACGCATATGTGTGCCCAGGACGTCCAAGGCACATACACGAGTGCATTCACAAATGGATATACAGAAAATTACCACAAAACAAGATTAATTAACCACTTTCATTACACAATTCAGAATTTCGTCGAATACAAGCTCTAATGAATATTAATGACAAGTTTGAACTAATGCAACAGAAATAAAATAATTAAGCAAACAAAGCAGCTAAGCAAAATAAGCATTAGGGTATAGCGCAGCTCCAATCAACACCACAGGCAAGCTGACAACAGACACGGCCTAGAACTCCGCATTATCATCGTTGTACTCCTAATCTTTACCTAAAACTGTTGGTGGGGGAATTGCAAGGGTGAGTACATGTCGTACTCAGCAAGTGTGGAAAGAATGGCATGTGGCTGATACAAATAACGACAATAAATAAACGCTAAGTGTTGAAAGTACATCAAAACATTTGAAAAGCAATATATCATATGTATGTGAAGTAAACACATCATAAACCATGTAGTTACTATAATAACAGTCCATATTTCATTTGCATCATCTATATTCCAGATTTCTCATTACCATTAACCATATCCATTGCCATAAATCAAATGGCATCCCACAATCAGTACCAAACCATAACCATAACTAACCATGACCAAACCATCCCAAATCCCACGTTTTCCCTAATCATGTGAGGGTCTAGGTTGCTCATAACTGGGAGCACAACTATCATGATAGTTTTTAGACACTCTGCAGAGGTTGTACCACTTCACCCACGCGTTTGTGATTTCATCACCTTTCGATGACTAGAACCTCTATTATGCCATCTCACACTTCCGTCGGTGTGTGGCCAAGAGATCACAAAATATCCTTTACAAAGGGACTACTAGCATGTACGGACCCACTGAGGTTTCACTGGTGTCGATGTTTCCAACTGAGCACATCTTCAACCAAGGGCCCCATCTTGTTCCGTTCGGATCCCAGGGAGTCCCGCCAACCATATCCAAACCCAATCCGACTCCCCTTCCCCGGTGCGCCAAATGATCCGCTCAATACTAGCAATACCCTAATTAATTAGCTATGTTGCACCCATACTTAGCCTCGTGTTGGCACTGTAAATCCTAGATGGTCGCTCCATGAACCGGTCCTTAGATCTAAAGCAAGCTAACTACCATAACTTCCAACCCATCCACATACCATGCTTGCTTAGATCACCCATTACCATGTCATATTAACCCTAATCTCATTAATGCATAATTAAATAGTGTAGTTGTCTTCCCATCCCAATTAATTAAGCGAAGCAAAAACTCTCTACCATGTATTACAGGTGACAAGGGTGGTTAAACAAAGCCAGTAAACTTTCTATCATAGGATTCTGTCGGTACCCTACATACTGGGTACCCCATGATATCGCAACATGAGTAAGAAAGTTCCACCCGTCAGAGTCGAAGGCCCTTGATGGTCCCACATTTCACGTTGCACCGGACCCGCTGCCCTTATATGACTGGCTCCCGGGTTAACACGTGTAAAATAAGCCTGGAACAAAACACCCAACCAAGGGAAGCTCTAGCAACTACACGTGTACAACAACCCAAGACTTGCTCTCCCGCAAGGGAAAGCTCCGTATCCGACACGTGTGGAGCCTCTGAACCTTCTTCACCAACGGAAATACAAGCCGATCATGACCATTACAGACATTCAAGAAATGTTAAGGCGACAGTTACAAGGTTTGATATTGTGTCATTAATGCCATATAAATGACACACGATCATGGTACAGTTAATAGTGGTAATGCTGCCATGAAGGCACGTTACCACACTATTAACTGTACTTAATACTCTTTAGATGGTGTATTAAGACATTAAGCACGTCAGGGCCACATGTCGGGCCAGGCCAGTTTTGTAACGGTCAGTCCTTTGAGCTATAAAAGGCTGCACCGCGCGAGTATATGGGGCAAAGCAATTGCAACCTGACCTTAGCAAACTAACCCGCTCAATACAATCGCGCAAACTTTGTGGAGTAGGGTGTTACGCTCAAGCGGCCCAAACCACGTAAATCTCTGAGGTCACCATCTTGATTTTGATCTTGTGTCCCCTAACAACAAAAGAACCTTCGCGGGCTGCTTTTTAGCGGGTCTGGGGGAAGTGTCGTATTCCACACTTTGATATTTGGCCCGCCATTTAGGGGAGCCATTTGTTCCAAGATCACGAGATGGTGAATTCAGCTGCTGGATCATCCAACCTGCTGGAGCTGACCCCTCAAATGTTCAGCAACCAGCAGGTGCCAACGCTCCGGCAGGCGCTATAGCACCATCTGTTCCGGCAAACAATGTCGTTCAACGAGATGGGGCATCTGCATCGATCACTGCATTGGCAATCAACAACACCGAGCACGCGCTCATTGCCATGCGAGCTCTTCTGCAACATCCACCACCTCCATGCGCACCCCAGGGTGCTATGGAGTAGTGGAGGGCTGATGTTGACCATCTGGTCGCAGCTGCGGCTGCAGGCATCAGCAACCAAGGTCCTCCTCCTTCGGGGCGAGCACCTTCACAACGACGGACCATCTCTGGCCAGCTTGGTCCACAAGCCTCTCAACAAAGGAGGCGTGCCTCCTCCCAACAGGTGACTTCGTTGCCCCCCCTCCCCCCGGGGCACGACGCACCCATACCATCACCAGTATTTCGACCCATGACCTGTGGTTGGAACTGGATCACCGTTACCGACAACAGGACGACCCAGTCAACATCGAGCGTGCTCACGAAAGGCGAGAGGCTCGAGATAACCCTGCTCCTCAAGGAGTGGGAGGAGGTTGTTCTGCCCTGGCTATGCACCTATATATGGTCAGGTGGCCACAAAAGTTCCGTCCTCACTTGCCGGAAAAATTTGACGGGACACTCAACACCGCCGAATTTCTACAAATCTACTCTACTACCATAGTGGCAGCGGGGGGTGATGAGGATGTAATGGCCAATTACTTCCCAGTGGCCTTAACCAGGACGGCAAGATCTTGGTTCATGATTATTCCATCCGACTCCATCAATAGTTGGGCGGAACTATGCCAGCAATTCACTACCAACTTCGGGAGCTCTTACAGCCGACCTGGCACTGAACTGAACCTGTTTGCTGTGAATAAAACGTCGGGGGAATCGCTACGGTCCTTCATCCAGCGATTCTCTCAGGTACGAAATACCATCCTATCTATCTCAAGCTCTTCTGTTATTGTAGCATTCAGACAGGGTGTTTGAGATAAGAAGATGCTAGAGAAGCTGGCGATTAAGGAAGTTACCAGCGTCACGGGGCTCTTCAGCCTAGCCGACAAATGCGCTAGGGCTGCGGAGGGCCATAAAATGCATTCCAAACCAGCTCCGAAGGCCAACTAAAAGTCCTCCAAAACTGAAACTGCTACCTCCGTTAGTGGCAAGAAGAAGAAGAAGTCCAATGGCAAAAAGAAGCCGTCGGCCGGCACTCCTACTGCTGCTGCTGCAGCTCCTGGAAGCCGGGGCCACGCCCCGAGAAGCGACCTCGTCCTTCATCAGAGGACGGCAACAGTTTTAAAGCTTGGTGTCCAATTCACAAGATGAATCGACACAACTTGGAAGAGTCTCGGGAGGTCCAGAACCTTGCTGAGCTCTACAACAAGCGCCGCGAAGAGGCTCCTTTCCGTCAAAGGGAAGGAAAACAAAAAGTCGACGAAGCTCCAGTTTACAACATTGTCCTAAAAAGCTAGGTTTCCAGGACCCTAAAAAGGTCCTGAAAGCCGTCTACAACACTGTCGACGACGATTCGGACGCCTTCGGCAACGAATGTCGGAAAACCCTGAACACCATCTATGGTGGTCCTTGGGACATCACTTCTCGTTGCATCCTCAAGACAATGCGGCGGGACATGGCCATGGTAGCTCTTGCTGCTAAGGAAGAACCACATCGGAAGTGGATGGACACACCCATCGTTTTCGATGCTTCGGACTGTCCCCAAAACATGATCGGGGCTGGTCAACTCCCGTTGATGGTGTCACCCACCATTAACAATATTCAAATTAACCATGATGGTGGATGGAGGTTCCGGGCTTAACCTCATAAGCTTCGAAGCTTTTGTTAAGCTCCAGCTTCAGTCTACGAACCTCTGTCCATCCCGACCTTTCTCCGGAGTAGGTCCGGGAACCATCACTCCTCTTAGTTCTATTATACTCGCGGTGACCTCCAGGACCCGTGAGAACTACAGAATCGAGAAGTTGATCTTCGACGTTGCGCATATCAGTCTGCCTTTTAATGCCATTTTAGGCAGGCCAGCTTTATACAAAATTATGGCTAGTGCACATTATGGTTATTTGGTGTTGAATATTCCAACACCTACGGGCGTTCTCCAGATCTGTGGAGATCGCACCGCAGGAGTACAAGCTCTGGAAGAACTCTATGTGCTTACCACATCGCCAGAGGAAGCATCTAGAAAAGAGCCAGCTGCAAATCCTCCAAGCATTCCCCACAAAGGCTCTACCTCCGCAGCTCATGTGCCACCAAGCTGCGACGCCGACGTTCCCGTCAAAGTCGTCGAAATTGGTTCCGATGCTGCTCAGACTACCCGTATATCAGGTGGTCTGAACAACAAATAGGAAATATTGCTCATCACTTTCCTCCGGGCTAATGTCTACGTGTTTGCCTAGAAACCGTCACAAATTTCTGGGATCAGGTGATTGAGCACAATCTGAAGATTTACCCAGACGACCGGCCTGTACACCAGAAGCCCTGGAAACAATCAATCGAGCGACAAAACTTCATTCGACAGGAAATCAAGAAGTTGCTCGAATCTGCATTCATCCAGGAAGTCTTCCATCCAAACTGGCTAGCAAACCCAGTCGTTGTACCCAAGGCCAGTGGGAAGCTTTAGATGTGTATCGACTACACCACCTTAAATAAGGCATGTCCGAATGATCCATTTCCACTACCTATAATAGATCAGATAGTGGATTCCACCTCCGGATGCAAACTACTGTGTTTCTTAGATGCATATTTTGGATATCATCAAATCCAAATGTCTAAGGAATATGAAGAGCATACTGCCTTCATAACAGTAGATGGATTGTATTGTTATACTGCCATGCCATTTGGTCTCAAAAATGATGCTTCAACATTTGTGCGAGCTATGTACAAAACATTTAGAGAGTTAATTAGAGACTTGGTGGAGTTGTATGTTGATGACATCGTCATGAAGATTAACAACAAGGAATCCCTCCTTGACAACTTACAAGCCGTCTTCGACAAGTTGCGTACTACACGCACCAAGCTGAACCCAGACAAGTGCGTCTTCGGGGTTAGTTCCGGGAAGCTTTTGGGTTTCTTGGTGAGTCATTGAGGAATCGAAGCAAATCGAAGATCAAGGCTGTAGAAGAAATGCGACTCCCAACCCACATTAGACGTCCAAAAGTTGACTGGATGTCTCGCCGCGCTTGGTCGGTTTATCTGAATACTGGCAGAACGGGCACTACCCTTCCTCAAACTCTTAAGGAAGTCCAGGCCATTTCATTGGTCTGAATAAGCAAAAAAGGCGTTTCAAGAGCTAAAGCAACTGCTTACCACACTACCAATTCTGGTAGCTCCGAACCCTGGTGAGCCTTTACTGCATTACATTTTGGCAACTACAGAGGTTGTCAGTATGGTCCTGGTCTTGGAAAGACCAGAGCCATCCCCATATCAAGACTCTAGACCCCTCCGGGAGGCTCCAGAACTAACTGAAGGCAAGTCTGAAGACCAACCCTCAGGCACATATCCTCAAGGCGAGATGTTGGAGGATCAACCTCCTTCAAACGAAGGAGTAAATGTTGCTGAACAAGAAGGCCTGGACCCCTCCAGAAGGGTCCATGTTGATGAACAGGAAGCTCCGGGCCCCTCCGAGAGGGTCCGAACAGTCAGGTGCCTAGTGTACTTCATCAGTGAAATACTCTACGACACCAAGACAAGATACATTGAGGTGCATAAACTGCTTTACGCAGTTCTCATTGCCTCAAGAAAGCTTCGTCATTACTTCCAAGCCCACAAAATATCAGTGGTAACTTCTTTTCCACTTCGTGCAATTTTGCATAACCCTAATTCTACTGGGAATATTGCAAAGTGGGCAGCGGAGCTGGCAGAATTCGATCTAGAATTCGTGTCAAGACAAGCAATTAAAAGTCAAGCCTTGGCTGACTTCGTGGCGGAGTGGACTCCCTCTCCATCAAACCCTGCGGGCCACAGTGAGCAGAAACCAGACCTCAAAGTTCAAGTATTCACTGAGCCTCACTGGACCCTCTACTTCAATGGTTCTGTGCAGAAGCAGGGGGCCGGAGCTGGAGTCCATCTCCTAGCTCCGACCGGAGAGAAGGTCAAGTATATGGTACACCTTGACTTCAAGGAAACCAACAATATGGCGGAGTTTGAAGCCCTCATCTATGGACTCAATGTGGCACTATCTTATGGTGTCAAACAACTGTTGGTGATGGGAGATTCACAGCTCATCATCAAGCAAGTGAAAGGTGAATACTCCTGTAACAATTATCAATTAGATGTTTATCTCCTTGATGTCCAGAGGCTTCCAAAGGACCTCGAAGTCCTGGACCTCCATCATGATCAATGCCTTCATAACTCCGAAGCTGGTGAACTCTCGACGAAAGCCTCAACAGGAGCTCCAGCTCCTGACGGAATCTTCATCCGGAGGTTGTCAAAGCCAACAGCTCATCCTGTCGAACTGAGCGAAGGGGGCGAGACTAGCACCTCGAAGCTGGCGGTCCTGGTGACCTTGTTACCATGGCGTTTACCAAGGGTCGTAGGTGTTGTCGGAAGCTCGGAGCAACCCAGCACGCAATACTCAGAAGCTCAAGTTAGCTCCGATGCATGGATCTCGGAGATCTGGAGCTACTTGAAAGACAATATCCTTCCCGAAGACATTGTATCTGTTGACCGGATTGTCAGATTGGCTAAAAGATACTCGTTGGTAGAAGGGGATCTCTAACAACATGGTGCCAATGGCATCATAATGCGGTGCATTGCAGCGTAAGAAGGTCGCGATCTCCTCGCGGAAATCCATGGAGGCGAGTTCGGGAACCACACATCTTCTCGCATGGTTTTTACTGGCCTACAACCCTCCAAGATGCGGTAGAGCTGGTGAAAAAAATGTGAAGCATGTCATTTCCATGCAAAATAGATTCACACACCGGCTGAATCACTACAGATGATACCTCCTACATGGCCATTCGCTGTGTGGGGCATGGACATCTTGGGACCTTTCCCATAAGCCGTCGGAGGTTACAAGATCCTATATGTCGCCATCGACAAGTTCACCAAGTGGCCGGAAGCAACTCCAGTAGTAACAATCGACAAACAATCAGCAATCAAGTTTTTGAAGTCCATTATATGCAGATTTGGAGTTCCAAACAAAGTCATAACTGACAACGAAACTCCATTCACAAGTGTTGCATTCCAAGAATATTGCGAAGACTTCGGCATTCAACATAGCTATGCTTTAGTAGCTCATCCAGCAAGCAATGGTCAAGCCGAGAGAGCAAATGCAGAGATCTTAAAAGGACTCAAGACGCGCACATATAAGCGCTTGAAAAAGCATGGAGCTAATTGGATTGAAGAGCTTCCATCCACACTTTGGTCGAATAGGACAACACCTAATCGTTCAACTGGGGAGACTCCATTTTTCTTGGTGTACGGAGCCGAAGCAGTCCTTCCTCCGGAGATCACCTTGGGGTCCCTCTGGGTCCGGACTTTCGACAAAGCCACGTAGGGTGAGTTCTGGCGTGAAGACCTTGACCTCGTCGACGAGGGAAGGTGTCGAGCAGCTATTTGAAATGCACGTTATCGCCAAGTGCTCCGGCGCTACCATCAAAGCACGTGCATGACCGACAGCTCGAAGAAGGTGACCTGGTGCTCCAGAAGATACTAACTCGTGAAGGGATGAACAAACTTTCCCCCAGCTGGGAGGGTCCTTTCCGAGTCATTAAAGTATCCCGACCAGGTTGCGTTCGCTTGGCAAGTGAGGATGGGATCCCACTCCCTAATCCTTGGAACATCGCGCACCTCGGTAAGTTTTATGCTTAGAATCACGGAGCTGAGTCTATAATTACACACAAAGAATGTTATAGAGTCATTATATAGAGTTGAGGAAGTCCTTTGGGATAACATACGGACCCCTCCGGGAGGGCCCGGAAAGTTCAAGTAACACTTGACACAGTCAAAGTACTAAAAGTGTAACTACTTACTCTGGGCTAGCACAAGATGTATAGCACATTTAGCTTGGTCCTACACCCTAAGTGTGTCCTTGTCTCCCCTGTAATCCGGACCTATAACAAAAAGCATTGTTGTGTGAAAACAGACTCCACGTGCATTTACTTTTTGTACAAGGCTCAATATGTTAAATTATTTTTACCCTGCTTGTCTATAATGAAGTTGTGCAAATCTTTTTGAATTTTGTTCCAAGTAACTCACATGCATTACAAGCCTTATTGATAGTCTTTTTGGATCTTAATAACACTACATAGTCTACTTGCCTGAACGCCAAACCAACCTAGGTCTTGAGTGTGCTATCGACTTAGCCCGGTCCTGCACCCTATGTACGCCACTCTACCTACACCCCGGCAGGCCTCAGTAGGGTGAGCACTAAAAAGGCACGTGGATCTAACAAGATTCTATCAAAATGCTTGTTATCATATTGAGTTTCTTCGAACCTAAAAGTTCAAATAGGAACAATAAGTTCAAATAAGACCTGCGGAAGAACGAAGCTACTTTTTAGGCAACCTCTTGGACGCTGTCTTTGGTGGCGTCTTCCTCTTCAGCAACGGGACTTTCGAGCGCCAGGTCCAGTGGGTATTGGGGATCTCGGCTTACATAACACGTCAGCACATACTCTGCAACATTTGTAGCCAGAGTTTTCTCCTGTGTCACCAGCTGATCCGCGATGACGTTGCCCATTGCATCAAGTTTGCCGCCAGCACCATTGAGGGCCACCAGCGCTCGGTCCAGATCCAGCTCCGGGTTGTCCGGATGTACTGGACTAAAACCAAGCAGTGTCATCGTGTCATTCGCTCATCCGAGGAAGTCCCATACTTGAATAGCTTCGGTCCCCTTCAAGCTCCGCAGCTCCTCCAGTGACCTCCGGGCGGCCGTAAGCTCCGAGCTTTCACGAGCAAGTCGCTCAGCTAGCTTGGCATGCTGCTGCTTGACCTTGGCAACTTGCTTCTCTTGGTCAGCTAGCTCTGCCTCCCGGAGGTGAACGCGGTTTCACTTTTCAGCTAGGTCCTTCTCCCTGCCCTTGACTCTCTGCTACCTAGCGGCAACGTCAGACTCTCTTCGAGAGCTCTTACCCCACCTTCCAGTTCTTCTTCCTCTCTTCCCCCTTCCATAGATCCAGCTTTTTGCTGCGATCCGCCAAATTTTTCTCACCGAGAGCCAACTTCTGGGTGACCTCCACTTCCCTCCTAACCACATCTTCCTGCTGCCCCAGAAGTTTTTCCTCCCTCGCCTCTAGTTCTGCTCGACGCTTCATGATAGTTCCATTGAACTCTGCAATCTTTTTGTAATGCTCGTCAGCAAGTGTCACGTCTCTCTTTGGCTTGCTCTAGAATTTCCCTGGACTTAGCATCGAGCGCCTGGATGGTGGCCTCCTTCTCCTCCATCAAGTTGTCCGAGTACTCTAACCAGGACTTCTCCCCTTGTATCCACTCCTTCCGGTCAGCCAGCCTTGTCTGAGCAAGCTTGGTCTCAAAACGGAGTCTGCTGCGCCAACGTCTTAAGGTGTTGCGTTCCTCCTCCAAAGCTTTGCTCTCATGATCGAAGGCTAGCTGGACCTGTCGAAGGCTTGAGCAGGTGTTGTCTATGGACAACGCCAGAGGGATAGGTTCTGGGCCTGCCGGGATCATTTCTACAAACTCGAGCGAGTTCTCCGTAACAAAAATGGGGTCCCACTCTACAATAGTGGTCCCCTGTACTCTCGCGGCACTGGGGCCACTCTTTTGGAGCCCTTCAGTGGTAGCAGAAGAACCCACGGGGGGAACTTCCACCTCTGGAGTAGGTGAAGACACTGCTTCTGGGTCTTCAGACGACGGCTCTGATGTTGAAGGACCCGTCGCTGGTCCTGCAAGCTGCTCTAGCTCCGGCCCTGGTAGCTCCAGGGCCACCATTTCTGGAGCAATGGCAGGAGCTTCAACTAAGGTCTCAACCTCCACTAGCTCAGGTTCTGGCACACGACCACCTCCGGCACAGCTGCTGGACCTTCAACCACTTTTGACACAGCTGTCGGACCTTCTACAACATCCGGCTCTACCGCTGGATCTTCAACTGTTTCCGGCACAAGGGCCGGAGCCTCGACGATATCCGGCTCAACAGTCGGGGCTTCAGCTACCTCTGGCTCAACAGCCAGGGCTTCGCTAACTTCCGTCTCGGAAGCCGGAACTTCTGGCGTCGTCAGTGCTGGAGCATCAGCCTCTGCCGCCAGGGGCACTTCTTCAACTTCCCTCCTATAGTCTGGCACTACCACAGGAGCTTCAGGCGAGGACTCCGAGTCCAGGCTCACGACAGCTGGCGCCGGAGCTGCGATGACTTCCACCTCCACTTGACGAGGAGGTTCAACAATCGAAGCTAGAGCTTCAGTAGTAGCAGCCTCAGCCGTTACAACAAGCGTTGAAGCTCTTTGTCCTTTCTTCGACACCCTAGAATAAAGGGAAGAGAAGATTAAATACACATCCAAAAGCAAGATTAACATTTCAGAGTGAGCAATCAATGCTTACCTCGGTATGCTACCACCTCAGTCGCCTTGGAACATCTTCTTCTAAGGCCCGGAGCTAGAGGCCACCAAGTCTGGTGAGGCAACAACTTCAGACCTCGGTTGAGGAACACTTGCAGCTCTCGGAGTTCTTTCGGCAGGAGCTTCCCTTCCCCGGGAAGAACCCCCGGATTTGGAACCTCTAGCGGGCACTGCAACCGGAGTCGATTGCCCGGAGCTTACGCCTCTCGAAGACGTTTGCACTGGAGCAGGAGTAGTGGCAGAAGACCTCCCCCTCTGGTGGGAAGTAGCCGTCGTGGAATGAGCAGGCCTGACAGACCTCCTGTCAAAGTGCTTCAACTTCCTCTTCCGATCGGAAGGCTTAGCTGTCTCTTTGCCCCTGCCTTTGCTGACATCTTCAGTCCTTTGGCTTGGGGTGGGGTCAGGACCACCCTTGGAAGCTCCGGGGATCGTCAATCTGGTGGTCGGAAGCCTTTCCACCTCGCCAAGATCGTCAAGCGCCGACATACTCCTCTGGAGCTCCCTGCTAAACTGCGCCTCCATATTTAGAGGGAGGAAAGCCCCCGGCAGAGTCAAGTCGTCACCTTCGACGTCAATTCCATGCTGGAACTTCTTGAGATGAAGCTCCACAGCTGCACCATCGAAGTTGTATTTCAGACCGATTTCAATCCGGTCTTCATCCATCACGCTGTTGAGGGCCCATGCAAGCTTCTCCCTCTTCTTCAGCGGAGCCCACCTGTTGACCAGGAAATTGCAAAAGACCATCTGGGGTATCACTCCACCTTCCACGCATTCGCGGGTCCTGGTCAGGGCAGGGTTGAAGGCCTCTGACAGCACCAGAACCACACTCCATGCATCAGTGTCAACATTTGGGAGGCCTTCTGGCAGCTCAAACATCTCGTGCTCCCCTGCCGTGACGATGATCCAATCTTTCTTCCAGTCGTCCCACTTGCTGGAAGGAAACGACCTCAAGTATTTGAAGGGGCATTTCATGCGCTTCACGAAATAGTAGAAGCCAAGAAATTCGGACCCCGTCCCGGTGGTGTGGATGGTGTAGAAAGTGCGGAAGAGCTCGACACAGAGGGGAATACCCACCCACATCCCACAGAAGTGGACAAATGTTGACACAAGAAGAAGAGAATGGGAGCCAAGGTGGCACAGCTGTAGACCATAAAAGTCCAACAGCATCAGCAGAAAAGTTGAGAAAGGTGGGATCAGCCCCACCATGGCGTACGCAGAGAAGTACACCATGTCGCTGTCACACTCCTTCTTGAACGGGAGCTTGCCAGTGCGGACAAAATGATTGAAGGAGTCGTTGGAAAACCCCATGTAGGTCCGAACCTTCTTCAAATCATCATTGCTCTTGAGGCGGCTCTTGGGGAGACCCATCTCCATCGCGACAAAGTGGAGCAAAAGATGGAAAGTTTGGCGGAGTTTGGGAGGCTCTGAGCACAAAGATGATCGAAGGCGTAAAGAGTTCACAACCCGTGTGCACTTTCTTTCTTAAGTAAGCCTCTGCGACGCTTGGATGGAAACCGCAATGAGATTAAGAGTACTTTTCAAAAATCTACCCCGTTAAAGGCGAGTGGGCCTGGGGCACTCCGACGAAGAGATCGAGGTCCATACCCAGGGCCAATAGTTGCCATGATGAGTGGTGGGAAACCCAATGTCGGTGCTCTACAGGGCGCGTTGAACCGATACAGTTTTCGTATTGGGAACTGGCAGCCTTCAATTGCGAGATCCGCACTCAAAGATCTCATCCGCCGTATTCATGACAAGCTACTTGTCGAAGGTTCACCCCCAAAACTCCACTCTATCGGCACATCAGAGGACTTTTTTGAAAATCGAAGCGCGAGAATCGACAATGGCCCCACCTCCGGCAAAACAACTTAACCCAAGGGGTTTCTTCCTAAGGTGGGCCCGGTGGCCACTGTCGGTACCCTACATACCGGGTACCCCATGATACCGCAACAACAGTAAGAAAGTTCCAACCGTCAGAGTCGAAGGCCCTTGCTGGTCCCACATGTCACGTTGCACCGGACCCGCTCCCCTTATATGACTGGCTCCGGGTTAACACGTGTAAAATAAGCCCGGAACAGAACTCCCAACCAAGGGAAGCTCCGGTGACTACACGTGTACAACAGCCCCGAACCTAGCCCCCGTCAGAGAGGAGCTCCGGTACTTACACGTGTACAGCAACCCCGGACCTGCTCTCCCGCATGGGTAAGCTCCGGATCCAACACGTGTGCAACCTCCGGACCTTCGTCACCAACGGAAATACAAGCCGATCATGACCATTACAGACATTCAAGAATGGTTAAGGCGGTAGTAACAAGGTTTGATAATGTGTCATTAATGCCATATTAGTGACACACGATCAGTGTACATTTAATAGTGGTAATGCTGCCATGAAGGCACATTATCACACTATTAACTTTACTTAATACTCTTTAGACGGTGTATTAAGACATTAAGCACGCCAGTGCCACATGTCGGGCCAGGCCAGCTTTGTAACGGTCAGTCCTTAGAACTATAAAGGGCTGCACCGCGCGAGTATATAGGGCCAAGCGATTGCAACCTGACGTTAGCGAACTAACTCGCTCAATACAATCACACAAACCCCATGGAGTAGGGTGTTACGCTCAGGCGGCCTGAACCACGAAAATCTCTGAGGTCACCATCTTGATTTTGATCTTGTGTCCCCTAACCACAAAATAACTTCCGCGGGCTGCTTTTCAGTGGGTCCGAGGGAAGTGTCGTATTCCACACTTCGATAGATTCCCATCAAATTGACACAAGAATGCAGTTTTGCAAACAAATCATTTATTTTAGAAAAAGGATCAATTGGTTCAAGGACACTTGCCTTGCTCTTGGGCTTGATTTGGGTCAAATACTTCAAACTCCTGGTGCTGGAGATCCTCCGCTGCACTCTTTAGGGCAATTTCGTCTAAACTGTGCAATAAACATACAAGATAGGAATCACAATCAATAAGTGCACATATAATATTCAATATGTCATAACATGCATGATTAATGCAAATGCAAAGCAAAACTAGTTAATGAGATGTTAATGATTTTTACTAACTAGTTCTAATAGTTTTTAAAAGGTTTGAACAGGTTTGGAATTAATTCAAATCAATTAAGATTTAACTGAATAGGAAATAGATTGCAAAATCGGCCTAGTACACTTGTGTCGGTACCCTGCGTACCGTATACCCGGGAAGAACCACAAAAAGACCAAAGGAACTTCACCTGTCTGAGTTGAAGACCTCCGAAGGCCCCACGTGTCATACGGGACCGGACCTACCTCCCTTCTATGGTTAGTCCCGGTGCTGCCACGTGTATACTGCAACCGGAGCTATGTCCCACAAATGGGAAAGCTCCGGGCTAAATACCTTCGCAGCACACTCGGACCTAACCCCCGACAGAGGGAAGCTCCGGTACCGACACGTGTACAACTGCACCGGACCTACCCGTCACAGTCTGTAAGCTCCAAAGCTGCCACGTGTCCAGCAGCCGGACATTTAGCCTCAACAATCAGACTGGTTGACCCCTAACGGCTCGGACCTTCAAAGGACAATCAAAGACTTCAAGACTCGATGAAATGTTATTAATACCATCTTAATGACACACGATCAGAGGGCCCATAATACCAGTAACGGCACTGTCAAGGCTCGTTACCACACTATTAAGGGTAATTAACCTCATTTATTGTGTATTAAGCATCAGTAACCGTCAATGCCACATGTCGGGCCAGGCTAAGGATGTAACGACCAGTCCTTGTACTATAAAAGGATTGGTCGAGCAATACACATGGACGGTTCTTCCAGACCTCTTCCAGACTCGGCTCTGACGCACGCTCACAAGTGCTCAGACGCTCAATACAACAACTACACAGACCGTGGAGTAGGGTATTACGCTTAGGCGGCCTGAACCACGTAAATGCTCGTGTCAACTTGCCATCATGTTCTGAATCTCTGCGCGCCCACAATCGAACTACAAACTCCATGGTCTACCAACGGTAGTATCGGGAGAATTGCCGGAACCAGACTTCGACAGCTGGCATGCCAGGTAGGGGCGCCCGAGATTCAAACATCGTGAACTCTGCTGCTGGATCGTCCAACGGCAACCCTGCTGTGCAACCTGCTGGAGGCAATCCCTCCAACATGCAGCAGTTAGCAGGTGTTGTGGCTCCAGCAGGAGTCATGCCACCGCCGCCACCGTCCGCACTGGCAAATCAAGCTGGACAGCGAGATGGGGCATCTGCGTCGATCACGGCATCGGCGAACAACAATCCTAAAAACGCGCTCCATGCCGCGCGTGCTCTTCTCCAAAGTCCACCGCCTCTAGGAGCATCCCAGGGTGCAATGGAGCAGTGGAGGGATGATGTGGAACACTTGGTTGCAGCAGCTGCTGATCGCATCAGCAACCAATGTCCTCCCCCCTCGAGTCGGGCCCCATCGCAGCATCGGACCATGTCGGGTAGATTTGGTCCGCACGTTTCACAACACAGGAAGCATACTGCGTCTCAACAGGTGACGTCGCTGCCTTCTGCAGCGCGACACACCCATACTGTAACTAGGCTTTCAACTCACGACCTCCGGGCAGAGCTTGATCGCCGTTACCGTCAACAGGATGGTCGCGGTCATATCTAGCGTGCTCGCGAAAGGCGAGAGGCTCGAGACAGTCATGCTCCCGAGGGAGTAGCAGGAGGTTTTTCTACCGTGGCCATGCACCTACACATGGTCAGATGGCCACAGAATTTGTGGCCTCACCTGCCGGAGAAATTTGACGGGACTGTCAATCCCGCTGAGTTTCTCCAAATCCACTCCACCGCAATCCTTGCGGCTGGAGGCAATGAGGCCGTAATGGCCAATTATTTCCCTGTGGCTTTGACTAGGACCGTCAGGTCCTGGTTCATAAGCCTTCCGCCCGACTCCATCAACAGTTGGGCGGAGCTGTGCCAACAGTTCACTGCCAATTTCGGGAGTTCATACACCCGACCACGCACCGAACTGGACCTTTTTGCTATCAAGCAGAAGGGGGAGAGTCCCTGCGATCCTTCATCCAGAGGTTCTCCCAGGTACGAAACACCATACCTTCTATCTCAAGCGCTTCTGTTATTGTGGCATTTACACTTCATTTACATGGTCTGATCACCTGTGTATTCTCTATGCACAAAAAATAGTCAAATTCATTTAGTATTTGTACAGAAACTTGTACAAACTTCTAAATTGAATAACTCACAGTATAAAGATTCCAAAATTTGTCAAACCAATTTTTTGGTTTTCTCTATATCCACACTCACCATAACTACAACCAAATCTTCATGGAAATCCCTATATTTTCCTGTAGAGCCATTTAAAGAAAAATCATGTTTGATTTTTATCTGATAATTCACTTCATAGAAAACTATGAAATTTTACAAAAATATTATTTAGTAATTTTCTTAGTTCCTGTAAAAATTTCAGCTTCATTGGAATTTAATATCCTAGTTCAATCTGGAGATTTTCCTAACAGGTCATAGAATGCCCAAAAACATCAGAACTATTTCAGAAATTTTTCCAAACATCTAAATTCAATATCTCCAAATAGGAAGCTTAGAGATTTTTGAAACAAATTTTCCTAGAACCAGTGAGAACCCCTGTGTATGGTACAAAAACTAGTAGCCATGATAGACCTCCAGAATTACAACCAAAAATCAGAGAAAGCTTTTAATTGTTGGAATTTTAGAGACAACAAGCTTCCTTGAACTTCTCCAATTTTTGGTCCATATCTTCCCCATAGTACCTAGTATAACCTGTAAAATTTCCAAAACCATTGGGCTTAAATTAATATATTTAACTGTCTTTCCATGAAACTATATCATAATACCGGTGTTGATTAACTTGCATAATTCTTTGCATATCGATTAGTTGCCGAGCTCAAGAAGACCCCGCAGCTACTTGAAGTCAGCCCTCTAGAGATTAACTTTCACACCGTCTCGCAACCAAGCAAGCCTCGGTTTGAATTTAAGCTCTATTACAAAATTTTGATTTGTATCACATATGTCTAGGGTGAGTATTGTGCATTAGGTCTAAGGTGATTGAAAATCCACTTGCATGGCCAGATGAACCCATGGAGTATTTGGATAGTTCTCAAGTCATCGTGTAGACCATGCTATGCTAAATGTTGTATAGGATTCGGTAGAAGTTGAGTAGTTGGAATCTACTCGCATGGCTAGGACCTTTTTAAACGGGATTGGTTCAAAGAGAAAGAAGTAGTAATCTGAAAATTAGACCAGGCAGGGGCGTAAGATGCAGCAAGATCACGAGATGGTGAATTCAGCTGCTGGATCATCCAACCTGCTGGAGGTGACCCCTCAAATGTTCAGCAACCAGCAGGTGCCAATGCTCCCGCAGGCGCTGTAGCACAATCTGTTCCGGCAAACAATGTCGTTCAACGAGATGGGGCATCTGCATCGATCACTGCATCGGAAAACAACAACCCCGAACACGCGCAAATTGCCATGCGAGCTCTTCTGCAACATCCACCACCTCCATGCGCACCCCAGGGTGCCATGGAGTAATGTAGGGCTGATGTTGACCATCTGGTCGCAGCTGCGACTGCACGCATCAGCAACCAAGGTCCTCCTCCTTCGGGGCGAGCACCTTCACAACGACGGACCATCTCTGGCCGGCTTGGTCCACAAGCCTCTCAACAAAGGAGTTGTGCCACCTCCCAACAGGTGACTTCGTTGCCCCCTCCCCCGGGGCACGACGCACCCATACCATCACCAGTATTCCGACCCAGGACCTGTGGTCGGAACTCGATCGCCGTTACTGACAACAGGACGACCGAGTCCACATCGAGTGTGCTCACAAAAGGCGAGAGGCTCGAGATAACCCTGCTCCTCAAGGAGTGGGAGGAGGTTGTTCTGCCCTTGCTATGCACCTACGTATGGTCAGGTGGCCACAAAAGTTCCGGCCTAACTTGCCAGAAAAATTTGACGGGACAGTCAACACCGCCGAATTTCTACAAATCTACTCTACTACCATACTGGCAGCGGGAGTGATGAGGATGTAATGGCCAATTACTTCCCGATGGCCTGAACCAGGACGGCAAGATCTTGGTTCATGAGTCTTCCATCCGACTCCATGAATAGTTGGGCAGAACTATGCCAGCAATTCACTACCAACTTGGGGAGCTCTTACAGCCGACCTGGCACTGAACTGGACCTGTTTGCTGTGAAAAAAACGTCAGGGGAATCGCTACGGTCCTTCATCCAGCGATTCTCTCAGGTACGAAATACCATCCTATCTATCTCGAGCTCTTCTGTTATTGTAGCATTCAGACAGGGTGTTTGAGATAAGAAGATGCCTAGAGAAGATGGCGATTAAGGAAGTTACCAGGGTCACGGGGCTCTTCAGCCTAGCCGATAAATGCGCTAGGGCTGCGGAGGGCCGTAAAATGCATTCCAAACCAGCTCCGAAGGCCAACCAAAAGTCCTCCAAAACTGAAACTGCTACCTCTGTTAGTGGCAAGAAGAAGAAGAAGTCCAACGGCAAAAAGAAGTCGTCGGCCGGTGCTCCAGCTGCTGCTGCTGCAGCTCCTGGAAGCTGGGGCCACACCCCGGGAAGCGACCTCATCCTTCGTCAGAGGATGGCAACAGTTTTAAAGCTTTGTGTCCAATTCACTAGACGAATCGACACAACTTGGAAGAGTGTCGGGAGGTCTAGAACCTTGATGAGCTCTACAACAAGTGCCGCGAAGAGGCTCCTTTCGGTCAAAGGGAAGGAAAACAAAAAGTCGACGAAGCTCCGGTTTACAACACTGTCCTAAAGAGCTAGGTTTCCAGGACCCTAAAAAGGTCCTGAAAGACGTCTACAACACTGTCGATGAAGATTCCGACGCCTTCGGCAACGAATGTCAAAAAACCCTGAACACCATCTATGGTGGTTCTTGGGACATCACTTCTCGTCGCATCCTCAAGACAATGCGGCGGGACATGGCCATGGTAGCTCTTGATGCTAAGGCAGAACCACATCGGAAGTGGATTGACACACCCATCATTTTTGATGCTTTGTACTGTCCCCGAAACATGATCGGGGCTGGTCAACTCCCGTTGATGGTGTCACCCACCATTAACAATATAAAAATTCACCATGTGATGGTGGATGGAGGTTCCGGGCTTAACCTCATAAGCTTCAAAGCTTTCGTTAAGCTCCAGCTTCGGTCTTCGGACCTCCATCCATCCCGACCTTTATCCTGAGTAGGTCCGGGAACCATCACTCCTCTTAGTTCTATTATAATCGCGGTGACCTTTGGGACCCGTGAGAACTACAGAACCGAGAAGTTGATCTTCGTCGTTGCGCATATAAGTCTGCCTTTCAATGCCATTTTAGGCAGGCCATCTTTATACAAAATTATGGCTGCTGCACATTATGGTTATTTGGTGTTGAAGATGCCAACACCTACGGGCGTTCTTCGGATCTGTGGAGATCGCACCGCAGGAGTACAAGCTCCGGAGGAACTCTATGCGCTTACCACATCGCAAGAGGAAGCATCTGGAAAAGAGCCAGCTGCGAATCCTCCAAGAATTCCCCACAAAGGCTCTACCTCCGCACCTCATGTGCCACCAAGCTGCGATGCCAACGTTCCCGTCAAAGTCATCCAAATTGGTTCCGATGCTGCTCAGACTACCCGTATATCGGGTGGTCTGAACAACAAATAGGAACTAGTGCTCATCACTTTCCTCCGAGCTAATGTCTACATGTTTGCCTAGAAATCATCACAAATGTCTGGGATCAGGTGATTGAGCACAATCTGAAGATTTACCCAGACGACCGGCCTGTACACTAGAAGCCTCGGAAACAATCAATCAAGTGACAAAACTTCATTCGACAGGAAATCAAGAAGTTGCTCGAATCTGCATTCATCCAGGAAGTCCTCCATCCAAACTGGCTGGCAAACCCAGTCGTTGTACCCAAGGCAAGTGGGAAGCTTTGGATGTGTATCGACTACACCACCTTAAATAAGGCATGTCCGAAAGATCCATTTCCACTACCTATAATGGATCAGATAGTGGATTCCACCTCCTGGTGCAAACTACTGTGTTTCTTAGATGCATATTCTGGATATCATCAAATCCAAATGTCTAAGGAATATGAAGAGCATACTGCCTTCATAACAGTAGATGGATTGTATTGTTATACTGCCATGCCATTTGGTCTCAAAAATACTGCTTCAACTTTTATGCGAGCTATGTACAAAACATTTGGAGAGTTAATTAGAGACTTGGTGGAGGTGTATGTTGATGACATCGTCGTGAAGATTAAAAACAAGGAATCCCTCCTTGACAACTTACAAGCCGTCTTCGACAAGTTGCGTACTACACGCACCAAGCTGAACCCAGACAAGTGCGTCTTTGGGGTTAGTTCCGGGAAGCTTTTGGGTTTCTTGGTGACTCATTGAGGAATCAAAGAAAATCTAGCGAAGATCAAGGCTGTAGAAGAAATGCGACCCCCAGCCCGCATTAGACGTCCAAAAGTTGACTGGATGTCTTGCCGCGCTTAGTCAGTTTATCTCAAGACTGGTAGAACAGGCACTACCCTTCCTCAAACTCTTAAGGAAGTCCAGGCCATTTCATTGGTCTGAAGAAGCAAAAAAGGAGTTTCAAGAGCTAAAGCAGCTGCTTACCACACCACCAATTCTAGTAGCTTCGAACCCTGGTGAGCCTTTACTGCTTTACATTTCGGCATCTACGGAGGTTGTCAGTATGGTCCTGGCCGCGGAAAGACCAGACCCATCCCCAAATCAAGACTCTAGACCCCTTTGGGAGGCTCCAGAACTACCTGAAGGCGAGTCTGAAGACCAACCCTCAGGCACATATCCTCAAGGTGAGATGCTAGAGGATCAACCTCCTTCAAACGAAGGAGTAAATGTTGCTGAACAAGAAGGCCTGGACCCCTCCGGAAGGGTCCAGGTTGATGAACATGAAGCTCCGGGCCCCTCCGGGAGGGTCCGAAAAGTCAGGCACCCAGTGTACTTCGTCAGTGAAGTACTCTACGATGATAAGACAAGATACAATGAGGTGCATAAACTGCTTTACGCAGTTCTCATTGCCTCAAGAAAGCTTCGTCATTACTTCCAAGCCCACAAAATATCAGTGGTAACTTCTTTTCCACTTCGTGCAATTTGGCATAACCCTAATTCTACTTGGAATATTGCAAAGTGGGTAGCGAAGCTGGCAGAATTCAATGTAGAATTTGTGTCAAGACAAGCAATTAAAAGTCAAGCCTTGGCTGACTTCGTGGCGGAGTGGACTCCCTCTCCATCAAATCCTGGGGGCCACGGTGAGCAGAAACCAGAGCTCAAAGTTCAAGTATTCACTGAGCCTCACTGGACCCTCTACTTCGATGGCTCCGTGCAGAAGCAGGGGGCCAGAGCTGAAGTCCTTCTCCTAGTGCTGACCAGAGAGAAGGTCAAGTATATGGTACACCTTGACTTCAAGGAAACCAACAATATGGCGGAGTCTGAAGCCCTCACCTATGGACTCAATGTGGCACTATCTTATGGTGTCAAACAGCTGTTGGTGAAGGGAGATTCACAGCTCATCATCAAGCAAGTCAAAGGTGAATGCTCCTATAATAGTTCTCAATTAGATGTTTATCTCCTTGAAGTCCAGAGGCTTCCAAAGGACCTCGAAGTCCTGGGCCTCCATCATTTTCAATGCCTTCATAACTCCGAAGCTTATGAACTCTCATCGAAAGCCTCAATCGGAGCTCCGGCTCCTGACGGAATCTTCGTCTAGAGGTGGTCAAAGCCAACAGCTCAGCCTGCTGAACTGAGCGAAGGGGGCGAGACCAGCACCTCGAAGCTGGCGGTCCTGGTGACCCTGTTACCATGGCGTTCACCAAGGGTTATAGGTGCTGTCGGAAGCTCCGAGCAACCCAGCACGCAAGACTCAGAAGATCAAGTTAGCTCCGATGCATGGATCTCGGAGATCCGGAGCTACTTGAAAGACAATATCCTTCCCGAAGACAGTGTATCTGCTGACCGGATTTTCAGATTGGTTAAACGATACACGTTGGTAGAAGGGGATCTCTAACGACATGGTGCCAATGGCATCATAATGCGGTGCATTGCAGGGTAAGAAGGTCGCGGTCTCCTCGCTGAAATCCATGGAGGTGAGTTCGAGAACCACAAATCTTCTCGCACGCTGGTCGGTAAAGGCTTCCGGCATGGTTTTTACTGGCCTACAACCCTCCAGGATGCGGTTGAGCTGGTGAAAAAAATGTGAAAGCATGTCATTTCCATGCAAAATAGATTCACACACCGGCTGAATCACTGTAGATGATACCTCCTACATGACCATTCACTGTGTGGGGCATGGACATCTTGGGACCTTTCCCATAAGCCGTCAGAGGTTACAAGTTCCTATATGTGGCCATCGACAAGTTCACCATGTGGCCGGAAGCAACTCCAGTAGTAACAATTGACAAACAATCAACAATCAAGTTCTTGAAGTCCATTATATGCAGATTTGGAGTTCCAAACAAAGTCATAACTGACAATGAAAATCAATTCACAAGTGTTGCATTTCAAGAATATTGCGAAGACTTCAACATTCAGCTTATCTATGCTTTAGTAGCTCATCTAGCAAGCAATGGTTAAGCCGAGAGAGCAAATGCAGAAATCTTAAAAGGACTCAAGACGCACACATATAAGCGCTTGAAAAAGCATGGAGCTAATTGGTTAAAGAGCTTCCGTCCACACTTTGGGCGAATAGGATAACACCTAATCGGTCAACTGGGGAGACTCCATTTTTATTGGTGTACGGAGCCAAAGCAGTCCTTCCTCCGGAGATCACCTTGGGGTCCCTCCGGGTCCGGACTTTCGACAAAGCCATGCAGGGCAAGCTCTGTCGTGAAGACCTTGACCAAGTCGACGAGGGAAGGTGCCGAGCAGCTATTTGAAATGCACGTTATCGCAAAGAGCTCCGGCGCTACAATCAAAGGCACATGCGTGACCGACAGCTCGAAGAAGGTGACCTGGTGCTCCGGAAGATACAAACTCGTGAAGGGATGAACAAACTTTCCCCCAGCTGGGAGGGTCCTTTCCGAGTCATTTAAGTATCCCGACCAGGTTGCGTTCGCTAGGCAACTGAGGATGGGATCCCACTCCCTAATCCTTGGAACATCGCGCACCTCCATAAGTTTTATGCTTAGAATTACGGAGGTGAGTCCGATTACACACATGCATATTATAGAGTCATTATATAGAGTCAAGCAAGTCCTTCGGGATAACATCTGGACCCCTCCAGGAGGGTCCGGAAAGTTCAAGTAACACTTGACACAGTCAAAGTACTAAAAGTGTAACTACTTGCTTTGGGCTAGCACAAGATGTATAGCACATTTAGCTTGGTCCAACACCCTAAGTGTGTGCTTGTCTCCCCTGTAATCCGGACCTATAATAAAAAGCATTGTTGTGTGAAAACAGACTCCACGTGCATTTACTTTTTGTACAAGGCTCAATATGTTAAAGTATTTTTACCCTGCTTGTCTATAATGAAGTTGTGCAAATCTTTTTGAATTTTGTTCCAAGTAACTCACATACATTACAAGCCTTATTGATAGTCTTTTTGGATCTTAATAACGCTACATAGTCTACTTGCCTGAACGCCAAGCCAACCTAGGTCTTGAGTGTGCTATCGACTTAGCCTGGTCCTGCACCCTAAGTACGCCACTCTACCTACACCTCGACAGGCCTCAGTAGGGTGAGCACTAAAAAGGCACGTGGATCTAAGAAGATTCTATCAAAATTCTTGTTATCATATTGAGTTTCTTCGAACCTAAAAGTTCAAATAAGAACAATAAGTCACAACCAACTTATAGACAAGAGGACAAATTTTACTTTTTCTCCAGCCTTTAATGTCTAGGAAAAGAAAAAATTCATAGTGATGATGAACAACACCGGAGCTACTAAGCTCCGACATCTCCCAGGATAGGTCTATCGTTGACATCCAATTTGTTGACACCGGAGCTACCAAGCTCCGACCATTCCAAGGGGCCTGTCATCGATGCTTCAAATTTGAAGACTTCAATATACTGTCATAACCTTTGGTACATGTACACACCTCAACTGTACACATGTACCAGGGGGCCAACAAGACACTACATAGTATATTGAAGACAAAGTGAAATTCAAGGCAAAAAGAAGGATTTCATTTATCAGAACAACTGGATTACAAAATTGAGATTACAAGGGACAAAAGGAGAAAAGTCCAAGCTACTGGAAGACCCAAGACCTGTGGAAGAACGAAGCAACTTTTTGGGCAACCTCTTGGACGCTGGCTTTGGCGGCGTCTTCCTCTTCAGCAACGGGACCTTCAAGCACCAGGTCCAGTGGGAATCGGGGATCTCGGCTTACATAACACGTCAGCACATACTCTGCGACGTTTGTAGCCAGAGTTTTCTCCTCTGTCTCTAGCTGATCCGCGATACGTCGCCCATTGCATCAAGTTTGCCGCGAGCACCGTTGAAGGCCACCAGCGCTTGGTCCAGATCCAGCTTCGGGTTGTCCGGATGTACTGGACTGAAACCAAGCCATGTCATCGCGTCATTCGCTCATCCGAGGAAGTCCCGTACTTGAATAGCTTCGGTCTCCTTCAAGCTCTGCAGCTACTCCAGTGACCTCCGGGCGGCTGTAAGCTCCGAGCTTTCACGAGCAAGTCGCTCAGCCAGCTTGGCATGCTGTTGCTTGACCTCAACAACTTGCTTCTCTTGGTCAGCTAGCTCCGTCTCCCGGAGGTGAATGCGGTTTCGCCTTTCAGCTATGTCCTTCTCCATGACCTTGACTCTCTCCTCCCTAGCGGCAACATCAGACTCTCTTCGAGAGCTCTTACCCCACCTTCAAGTTCTTCTTCCTCTCTTCCTCATTCCATAGATCTAGCTTTTTGTTGCGATCTGCCAAATTTTTCTCACCCAGAGCCGACATCTCGGTGACCTCCACTTCCCTCCTCACCACTTCTTCCTGCTGCCCCAGGAGTTTTTCCTCCCTCGCCTCTAGGTCTGCTCGACGCTTCATGATAGTTTCATTGAACTCTTCAAGCTTTTTGTAATGCTCGTCAGCAGTGTCACGTCTCTCTTTGGCTTGCTCTAGAATTTCCCTGGACTTAGCATCGAGCGCCCGGATGGTGGCCTCCTTCTCCTCCATCAAGTTGTCCCAGTACTCTAACCAGGCCTTCTCCCCTTGTATCCACTCCTTCTGGTCAGCCAGCCCTGTCTGAGCAAGCTTGGTCTCAAAATGGAGTCTGTCGCGCCAATGTCTTAAGGTGTTGTGCTCCTCCTCCAAAGCATTGCTCTCATGATCGAAAGCTAGTTGGACCTGTCGAAGGCTTGAGCAGGCGTTGTCTATGGACAACGACAGAGGGATAGGTTCTGGGCCTGCCGGTATCATTTCCGCAGACTCGAGAGGGTTCTCCATAATAAAAATGGGGTCCCACTCTACGATAGTGGTCCCCTGTACTCCCATGGCACTGGGGCTGCTCTTTTGGAGCCCTTCAGTGGCAGCAGAAGAACCCACGGGGGGAACTTCTGCCTCCGGAGCAGGTGGAGACACTTCTTCTGGGTCTTCAGACGACGGCTCTGATGTTGAAGGACCCGTCGCTGGTTCTGCAAGCTGCTCTAGCTCCGGCCCTGGTACCTTCGGGGCCACCATTTCTCGAGCAATGGCAGGAGCTTCAACTGAGGTCTCAACCTCCACTGGCTCAGGCTCCGGCGCAGCGACCACCTTCGGCACAGCCACCAGACCTTCAACCACTTTTGACACAGCTATCGGACCCTCTACAACTTCCGGCTCTACCGGCGGATCTTCAACCGTTTCCGGCACAAGGGCCGGAGCCTTGATGGTCTCCGACTCAACAGCCGGGGTTTCAGCTACCTCTGGCTCAACAGCAAGGGCTTTGGCACACTTCTTTCTCGGACGCCGGGACTTCTGGCATCGTCAATGTTAGAGCATCAACCTCTGCCGCCAGGGGCACTTCTTCAACTTCTCTCCTGTAGTCTTGCGGTACCACAGGAGCTTCAGGCGAGGACTCCGAGTCCAGGCTCACGACAGCTGGCGCCAGAGCTGTCGTGACTTCCACCTCCGCCTGACGGGGAGGCTCAACAATCGAAGCCGGAGCTTCAGTAGGAGCAGCCCCAGCTGTTGCAACAATCTTTGAAGCTCTTTGTCCTTTCTTGACACCCTGGAAATAAAGGGAAGAGAAGATTAAATACACATTCAAAAGCAAGATTAACATTTCAGAGTGAGCAATCAATGATTACCTCGATATGCTACCACCCCAATCGCCTTGGAACCTCTTCTTCTCAGGCCCGAAGCTAGAGCCCACCAAGTCTGGTGAGGCAACTACTTCGGACCTCGGTTGAGGAACACTTGAAGCTGTCAGAGTTCTTTTGGCGGGAGCTTCCCTTCCCAGGGAAGAACCCCTGGATTTGGAACCTCTTGCCAGCGCTGCAACCAGAGTCGAATGCCCGGAGCTTACGCCTCTCAAAGACGTTTGCACCAGAGCAGGAGTAGTAGCAGAAGACCTCCCCCTCTGGTGGGAAGTAGCTGTCGTGGAAGGAGTAGGCCTGACAGACCTCCCATCAGCGTGCTTCAACTTCCTCTTCTGGCTGGAAGGCTCAGCTGGCTCTTTGCCCTTGCCTTTGCCGACGTCTTCACCCCTTCGGGTTGGGGTGGGGTCCGGACCACCCTCAGAAGCTCCGATGATCGTCAATCTGGTGGTCGGAAGCCTTTCCACCTTGCCAAGATCGTCAAGCGCCAACATACTCCTCTGGAGCTCCCTGCTGAACTGCGCCTCCATGTTTAGAGGGAGGAAAGCCACCGGCAGAGTCAAGTCATCGCCTTCGACGTCAATTCCATGCTGGAACTTCTTGAGATGAAGCTCCAAAGCTGCACCATCCAAGTTGGATTTCAAACCGATTTCAATCCGGTCTTCAACCATCACGCTGTTGAGGGCCCATGCAAGCTTCTCCCTCTTCTTCAGTGAAGCCCACCTGTTGACCAGGAAATTGCAGAAGACCATCTGGGGGGTCATTCCACCTTCCACGCATTCGCGGATCCTGGTCAAGGCAGGGTTGAAGGCCTCTGACAGCACCAGAACCACACTCCATGCGTTAGTGTCAACATTTGGGAGGCCTTCTGGCAGCTCCAACTTTTTGTGCTCCCCTGCCGTGATGATGATCCAATCTTTCTTCAAGTCGTCCCACTTGCCGGAAGGAAACGACCTCATGTATTTGAAGGGGCATTTCTTGCGCTTCACGAAATAGTAGAAGCCAAGAAATTCGGACCCCTTCCCGGTGGTTTGGATGGTGTAGAAAGTGCGGAAGATCTCGACGCAGCGGGAATACCCACCCACATCCCACAGAAGTTTACAAATGTTGACACAAGAAGAAGAGAATGGGAGCCAAGGTGGTATAGCTGTAGACCATAAAAGTCCAACAGCATCAGCAAGAAAGTTGAGAAAGGTGGGATCAGCCCCACCATGGCATACGCAGAGAAGTACACCATGTTGCCGCCGCACTCCTTCTTGAACGGGAGCTTGCCAGCGCGGACCAAATGAATGAAGGAGTCGTTGGACCACCCCATGTAGGTCCGGACCTTCTTCAAATCATCATCGCTCTTGAGGCGGCTCTTGTGAAGACCCAACTCCATCGTGACAAAGTGGAGCAAAAGATGGAAAGTTGGGCGGAGTTTGGGAGGCTCTGAACACAAAGATGATCGAAGGCGTAAAGAGTCCACAACCCGTGTGCACTTTCTTTCTTAAGTAAGCCTCTGCGATGCTTGGATGGAAACCGCAATGAGATTAAGGGTACTTTTCGAAAATCTACCCCGTTAATGGCGAGTGGGCCTGGGGCCACTTCGACGAAGAGATCGAGGTCCTTACCCAAGGCCAACCATTGCAATGATGAGTGGTGGGAAACCCAAAGTCGGCGCTCTGATAGGGCACGTGGAACCGATACGGTTTCCGTATTGGGAACCGGCGGCCATCAATTGTGTGAGATCCGCACTCAAAGATCTCATCCGCCGTATTCATGACAAGCCACGTGTCGAAGGTTCACCCCCAAACCGCTACTCTATCGGCGCATCAGAGGACTTTTTGAAAATCGAAGCACGGGAAGCGAGAATGGCCCCACCTCCGGCAAAACAACTTAACCGAAGGGGTTTCTTCTAGAGGTGGGCCCGAGGGCCACTATCTGTACCCTACACACCGGGTACCCCACGATACCGCAACAAGAGTAAGAAAGTTCCATCCGTCAGAGTCGAAGGCCCTTGCTGGTCCCACATGTCACGTTGCACCGGAACTGCTCCCCTTATATGACTGGCTCTGGGTTAACACGTGTAAAATAAGCCCGGAATAGAACTCCCAACCAAGGGAAGCTCCAGTGACTACACGTGTACAACAGCCCAGGACCTAGCCCCCGTCAGAGAGGAGCTCCGGTACTGACACGTGTACAGCAACCTCGGACCTGCTCTCCCGCAAGGGTAAGCTCTGGATCCAACACGTGTGGAACCTTCGGACCTTCGTCACCAACGGAAATACAAGCCGATCATGACCATTACAGACATTCAAGAATGGTTAAGGCGGTAGTAACAAGGTTTGATAATGTGTCATTAATGCCATATTAATGACACACGATCAGTGTACAATTAATAGTGGTAATGCTGCCATGAAGGCACATTACCACACTATTAACTATACTTAATACTCTTTAGACGGTGTATTAAGACATTAAGCACGCCAGGGCCACATGTCGGGCCAGGCCAGCTTTGTAACGGTCAGTCCTTAGAACTATAAAAGGGCTGCACCGCCCGAGTATATGGGGCCAAGCGATTGCAACCTGACATTAGCGAACTAACTCGCTCAATACAATCACACAAACCCCATGGAGTAGGGTGTTACACTCAGGCGGCCCGAACCACGTAAATCTGTGAGGTCACCATCTTGATTTTGATTGTGTCCCCTAACCACAAAAGAACCTCCGCAGTCCGCTTTTCAGTGGGTACGGGGGAAGTGTCGTATTCCACACTTCGACAGATTCCCATCAAATTGACACAAGAATGCAGTTTTGCAAACAAAACATTTAATTTAGAAACAGGATCAATTGGTTCAAGGACACTTGTCTTGCTCTTGGGCTTGATTAGGGTCAAATACTTCAAACTCATGGTGCTGGAGATCCTCCGCAGCACTCTTTAGCGCAAATCCGTCTAAACCGCGCAATAAACATACAAGACAAGAATCACAATCAATAAGTGCACATATAATATTCAATATGTCATAACATGCATGATTAATGCAAATGCAAAGCAAAACTAATTAATGAGTTGTTAATGATTTTTACTCACTAGTTCTAATAGTTTTTAAAAGTTTTGAATAGGTTTGGAATTAATTCAAATCAATTTAGATTTAATTGAATAGGAAATAGATTGCAAAATTGGACTAGTACACTTGTGTTGGTACCTTGCGTACCGTATTCCCCTTGGGACTGCTAAAAGACCAAAGGAACTTCACCTGTCTCAGTTGAAGACCTCCAAAGGCCCCACGTGTCATACGAGACCGGACCTACCTCCCTTCTATGGTTAGTCCCGATGCTGCCACGTGTATACTGCAACTGGAGATACGTCCCACACATGGGAAAGCTCCGGGCTAAATACCTGCGCAACACCCCCGAACCTAACCCCCGACAGAGGGAAGCTCCGGTACCGACACGTGTACAACTGCACCAGACATACCTGTCCTAGACCGTAAGCTCCGAAGCTGCCACGTGTCCAGCTGCCGAACATTTAGCCTCAACAATCAGACTGGTTGACCCCTAACGGCTCGGACCTAAAAGGGACACTCAAAGACTTCAAGACCCGATTAATTGTTATTAATACCATCTTAATGACACACGATTGGAGGGCCCATAATACCAGTAACAGCACTGTCAAGGCTCGTTACCACACTATTAAGGGTAATTAACCTCATTAACTGTGTATTAAGCATCAGTAACCGCCAATGCCACATGTCGGGCCAGGCTAATGATGTAATGACCAGTCCTTGTACTATAAAAGGACTGGTGGAGCAATACACATGGACGGTTCTTCCAGACCTGTTCTAGACTCGGCTCTGACGCACGCTCACAAGTGCTCAGACGCTCAATACAACAACTACACAGACCGTGGAGTAGGGTATTACGCTTAGGCGGCCCGAACCACGTAAATCCTCTTGTCAACTTGCCATCGTGTTCTGAATCTCTGCGCGCCCACAATCGAACTACAAACTCCATGGTCTACCAACGGTAGTATCGGTAGAATTGCCAGAACCAGACTTCGACAGCTGGCGCGCCAGGTAGGGGCACCCGATATTCAAACATGGTGAACTCTGCTGCTGGATCGTCCAACAGCAACTATGCTGTGCAACCTGCTGGAGGCAATCCCTCCAACATGCAGCAGTCAGCAGGTGTTGTGGCTCCAGCAGGTGTTGTGGCTCCAGCAGGAGTCATGCCACCGCCGCCACCGTCTGCACCAGCAAATCAAGCTGGACAGCGAGATGGGGCGTCTACGTCGATCACGGCATCAGCGAACAACAATCCTGAACATGCGCTCCATGCCACGCGTGCTCTTCTCCAATGTCCACTGCCTCCAAGAGCATCGCAGGGTGTAATGGAGCAGTGGAGGGCTGATGTGGAACACTTGGTTGCAGCAGCAGCTGATCGCATCAGCAACCAATGTCCTCCCCCTCGAGGCGGGCCCCATCGCAGCATCGGACCGTGTCGGGTAGACTTGGTCCGCACGTTTCACAACACAGGAAGCATACTACGTCTCAACAGGTGACGTTGCTGCCTTCTGCGGCGCGACACACCCATACTGTAACTAGGCTTTCAACTCACGACCTCCGGGTGGAGCTTGATCGCTGTTATAGTCAACAGGATGGTTGCGTCCATATCTAGCGTGCTCGCGAAAGGCGAGAGGCTCGAGACAGTCATGCTCCCGAGGGAGTAGGAGGAAGCTGTTCTTCCATGGCCATGCAACTACACATGGTCAGATGGCCGCAGAAGTTCCGGCCTCACCTGCCAGAGAAATTTGACAGGACTATCAATCCCGCTGAGTTTCTCCATATCTACTCCACCGCAATCCCTGCGGCTTGAGGCAATGAGGCCGTAATGGCCAATTATTTCCCTGTGGTTTTGACTGGGACCGCCAGGTCCTGGTTCATAAGCCTTCCACCCGACTCCATTAACAGTTGGGCGGAGCTGTGCCAATAGTTCACTGCCATTTTCGGGAGTTCATACACCTGACCAGGCACCGAACTGGACCTTTTTGCTATCAAGCAGAAGGGGGGAGAGTCCCTGCGATCCTTCATCCAGAGGTTCTCCCAGGTACGAAACACCATACCTTCTATCCCAAGCGCTTCTGTTATTGTGGCATTTAGACAGGGCGTACGAGACAAGAAGATGCTGGAGAAGCTGGCGACCAAGGAGGTCACCAGTGTCACAGAACTCTTTAGCTTGGTAGACAAGTGTGCCAAAGCTGTGGAGGGCCGTGAAATGCGCTCCCATCCACCTCCGGAGGACAACAAAAAGTCCTCCAAGGGTGAAGCCACTACCTTCGGGAGTGTCAAGAAGAAGAAAAAGTCCAACGACAAGAAGAAGCCGTCGGCCGGCACACCTACAGCCGCTGCTGCCGCAGCTCTGGGTGGCCGGGGGCCACGCCCCAAGAAGCAACCTCGGCCGTTGTCTGAAGACGGAGGCAGCTCCAAGAGGTGGTGTACTATACACAAGACAAATAGCCACAACTTGGAAGGCTGTCGAGAGGTCCAGAACCATGCCGAGCGCTACAACAAGCGCCGGGAAGAAGTTTCTTTCCGTCAAAGGGAAGAAAAACAAAAAGTCGATGAAGCTCCGGCTGAAGAGGAGTTAGGATTTTAGGACCCCAAAAAGGTCTTGAAGGCTATTTATACCTCCGTCGATGACGACTCCGACGTCTCTGACAACAAGCATCGGAAGACCATGAAAACCATCTTTGGTGGTTCGTGGGACATCACCTCCCCTCTTGTCCTCAAGACAATGCGGCGGGACATGGCCTCAGTAGCTCCCACCGCCAGGGTGGAGCCGCACCGGAAGTGGATGGACACAGCCATCACTTTTGATGCTTTGGACTGCCCTCGGAACATGATCGGAGCTGGCCAACTTCCACTAATGGTATCTCCTACCATCAACAACATCCAACTCCACCATCTAATGGTGGACGGAGGTTTGGGGCTGAAACTCATAAGCTTCAAAGCTTTCGTCAAGCTTTAGCTCCGACCTTCTGATCTTCGCCCCTCTCGACCTTTCTCCGGAGTAGGTCCGGGGGCCATAACCCCACTCTGTGTCATTACCCTCCCAGTGGCCTTCGGAACCCGGGAGAATTGCCACACTGAAAATTTGGTCTTCGACGTGGCGCAGATCAACTTACCATTCAACGCCATCTTGGGTAGGCCAGCCTTGTACAAGTTCATGGCTGCTGCTCATTATGGCTACTTGGTGTTGAAGATGCCAACACCAGCAGCTGTTCTCCGGATCCGCGGGGATCGCACCGCCGGAGTGACTGCTCTGGAAGAACTCCATGTGCTTGCTACAGCGCAGGATGAAGAATCTGGAAAGGAGCAAGCTTCGAAACGCCCATGCATTCATCATCGAGGCTCAACCTCCGCACCTCGCGTGCAACCAAGCGGCGACACCGACATCCCCGTCAAAGTCGTCCAAATTGGTTCCAATGCTGCTCAGACCACCCGTATATCGGGAGGTTTGAATGACAAATAGGAACTTGCGCTGGTCACTTTCCTCCGGACTAATGTTGACTTGTTTGCTTGACTACCGTCACAAATACCTGGGATCCCTAGGGAAGTGACCGAGCACAATCTGACGATTTATCCCGACGCTCGGCCTATACATCAGATGCCTCGGAAGCAATCAGTAGAGTGACATAACTTCATACGTGAAGAAGTAAAGAAGTTGCTTGAAGCTGGATTCATCTGAGAAGTCTTCCACCCAAAATGGATGGCAAACCCAGTTGTTGTACCTAAGGCCAGCGGGAAGCTTCGGTGTGTATTGACTACACTACACTGAATAAGTCGTGTACAAAAGATCCATTCCCACTACCTAGAATAGATCAGATAGTGGATTCCACCTCCTGGTGCGAATTACTATGTTTCCTAGATGAATATTCTGGGTATCATCAAATCAGAATGTCTAGGAATGATGAAGAGCATACTTCCTTCATCACAGTAGATGGATTATATTGTTACACTGCAATGCCATTCGGTCTCAAAAATGCTGCTTCAACTTTTGTACGAGCTATGTACAAACCTTTTGGAGAGCTCATCAGAGACGTAGTGGAAGTGTACGTCGATGACATCGTCGTCAAGATCAAGAACAAGGAGTCATTCCTTAACACCTTACAAGTTGTCTTTGACAAGTTGCGAGTCACACGGACGAAGCTAAACCCAGACAAGTGTGTCTTTGGGGTTAGCTTCGGAAAGATTCTTAGATTCCTGGTGAACCACTGAGGGATAGAAGCAAATCTGGTGAAGATAAAAGCTATTGAAGACATGCGACCACCAGCTTGCATCAAGGATGTCCAGAAGCTGACTGGATGTCTAGCTGCCCTCTGCCGGTTCATCTCAAGACTAGCGAAGCGAGTGCTACCCTTCTTCAAGTTGTTGAGGAAGTCCGGACCATTCCAATGGTCTGAAGAAGCAGAAAAGGCATTCCAGGAGCTGAAACAGCTCCTCACCACTCTACCAACCTTGGTAGCTCCGAATCCTGGCGGGCCACTTCTGCTTTACATTTCAGTAACTGACGAAGTTGTCAGCATGGTCCTAGTTGCGGAAAGACCAGAACCATCTCCAGTTCAGGAATTCAGACCCCTTCGGGAGTGTTCGGAGCAACCTGAAGTCGAGTCTGGGTCCCAGCTCCCACACCCCAATCTTTAAGAAGAGATGCTAGAGGATCAACCTCCTTCAAATGAAGAAGCTGCCGTTCCTGAACAACAAGACCCGGACCCCTCCAGGAAGGTCCGAGTCACTGCAGAAGAAGCTCTGGGCTCTTCAAGCAAGAACCTGGAGGTCCCCGAACAAGGTCCGCACCCCTTCGGGAGGGTCCGGGTTGATGAGGAGGAAGCTCCGGGCCCCTTCGGGAGGTTCCGAACAGTCCAACGCCCAGTGTACTTCATTAGCGAAGTACTTCATGGCGCCAAAACTCGATACCTGGTGGAGCATAAGCTGCTCAACACAAGTCTTATTGCTTCTAGGAAGCTCCAAAACCACTTCCAAGCTCACAAGATTTCACTGGGAAAATTGCAAAGTGGACAACAGAATTGGTCGAGTTTGATCTTGAATTCGTCCCAAGACAAGCAATTAAGAGTCAAGCACTGGCGGACTTTGTGGCGGAATGGACCCCCCTCTCCATCAAATCTTGGGGGCCCCAGTGAGCGGAAGCTGGAACCCATGGTTCCGGTCTTCACCAAGCCTCACTCGACTCTCTACTTCGACGGCTCCGTGCAAAAGCAGGGGGCCGGAGCTGGATTCCTTCTCCTTGCTACGACCGGGGAGATGGTCAAATACATGGTTTACCATGACTTCAAGGTGTCCAACAACATGGAGGAGTATGAAGCACTAATCTATGGGCTCAAGGTGGCACTATCATATGGTGTCAAGAAGTTGTTGGTAAAGGGTGATTCACAACTCGTCATAAAACAAGTCAAAGGTGAATGCTGCTGCAACAACCCTCAACTAGCTATATACCTACTGGAAGTCCAGAAGCTTCAAAAGGACTTCGACGTCCTGGATCTTTGCCATGTCCAGCGTCTCAACAACGCTGAAGCCGATGAACTCTCAACGAAAGCTTAGACCGAAGCTCCGGCTCCTGATGGAACCTTCGTCTGGATATTGTCAAGAGCAACAGCTCAGCCAGCCAAACTGAGCGAAGGGGGCGAGACCAGCACCTCGAAGCTGGCGGTCACGATGGCCCAGTTACCATGGCGTCCATCAAGGGTCGTAGGTGCTGCAGGAAGCTCCGAGCAACCTAGCACGCAAGACTCAAATCCTTAAGTTAGCTCCAATGCATGGATCTCGGAGATCTGGAGCTACATGAAAGACAATTTCCTTCCTGAAGATAATGTATCCGCTGACCGTATAGTCAGAGTGGCCAAAAGATACACACTGGTAGAAGTGGATCTCTACCAGCTTAGTGCCAACGACATCCTAATGCGGTGCATTACAAGGGAAGAAGGCTGCGAGCTCCGCGTAGAAATCCATGGAGGCGAGTGTGGGAACCACCCGTCTTCCCGCACGCTGGGCGGTAAAGCCTTCTGGCATGGTTTTTACTGGCCTACAGCACTCCAGGATGCATCGGAGCTAGTGAAGAAATGCGAAGCATGCCAGTTCCATGCAAAGCAAAGTCACACACCAGCTCAACCTCTACAAATGATACCTCCTACATGGCCATTTGCCGTATGGGGGATGAATATCTTGGGACCTTTCCCAAGAGCCGTCGGAGTTGTCCTGTACGTTGCCATTGACAAGTTCACCAAATGGCCGGAAGCAACTCCAGTTGTGACAATAAACAATCATTCAGCTATCAACTTCTAGTAGTCCATCGTATGCAGATTTGGAATCCCAAACAAGATCATAACTGATAGCGGGACTGTGATGCCCGGTTCTGAAAAATGAACCAAGCTAACGCATATGTGTGCCCAGGATGTTCAACACACATACACGAGTGCAATGACAAAAGAGTATACAAAAAATTACCATAGAACAAGATTAATTATCAAATTTTATTACACAACCCATATTAGCCTCAAATACAAACTCTAATGAATATTTGTGACAAGTTCAACTAATGCAGCCGAAATAAACTAATTAAGCAACTAAGCAGTCTAAGCAAGAGGGATAGCGCAGCTCCAATAACACCACAGGGAAAGCTGACGGTAGACACGGCCTAGAACTCCGCATTATCGCCATTAAACTCACAATCCTGACCTGCAACTATTGGGGGGGGATTGCAAGAGTGAGTACCTGTCGTACTCAGCAAGTGTGGAAAGTATGACATGTGGTTGATTCAAATGACGACAATAATAATGGCTAAGTGCTGAAAAGTACAGTAAAACCATTTGGAAAAGCAATGTATCATATTTTTGTGAAGTAAACCCATCATAAACCATGTAACCATCATAATACCAGTCCATAATTTACCATTGCCAATAAGCGTAATCAATGTCATAAACCATGATTCCAGCCATAACCATAACCATAACCGTAACCATAATATCAACCATAACCATTACCAAACCATAACCATCCCAAATCCCAAGTTCCCTCTAATCATGTAGGTCATCCAGGCGCTCGTAACCGGGAGCACGACTATCATGATAGATATAATACTCTGCAGAGTTTGTACCACTTTACCCACGTGTTCGTGATTTCATCACCTTTCGGTGACTAAGAACCTCCCTTATGCCCGTGACCCGTAGGTCATATTACACAATTCCGTTGGTGTCTGGCCAAGAGATCACAAAATAGCCTTTACAAAGGGATTACTAGACTATTCAGACCCCACTGAGTTTTCACTGGTGGCGATGTCTCCAACTAAGCACATCTTCAACCAAGGGCCCCCTCTTGAGCCATTCGGATCCCACGGTAGTCCCGCCAATCATCAACAAACCCAATCTGACTACCCCTTCCCCGAGCATCCTTAATGGTCCAAATAGCACTGGCAAACCCCTAATTAATCAGCTACGCCGCACCCATACTTGGCCTCGTGGTGGCACTATAGTCCTGGCTTATTCTCGCATGAACCGGTCCTTAGATCTAAAGCAAACAAACCATCATAACATCCAACAAATCCACATACAGGCTTGCTTAGATCACCCATTACCATACCTTATTGACCAGTTCACATTAACCAGAATATCATTAATACATTATTAAATATGTAGTGTTGTTTTCCTATCCCAATTAATCAAGCGAAGCAAAAAGGTAAAAGCCTTTCCCGACTCTCTACCATAAATTCTAGGTGACAAGGGTGGTTTAAATAATCTAGTAAACTTCCTACCATAGGATTCCCATCAAATTGACACAAGCATGCAGTTTGCAAACAAAACATTTATTTTAGAATAGGATCAATATGCTTCAAGGACACTTGCCTTACTCCGACGGATAGGGTTGCTCAAGTGCTTCGAAGTCTTGGTTCTGGAAATCCTCGTACACGACCTCTTAATCACTTCCCTCTACTCGTGATCACACATATAAGAAAATGCATACAAATCAACACGATGGACACATGTTAACCAACATGCGATGACATGCATGCATGCAAAGTTTAATAATTAATTAACTACATCTATTTATTAATTAGATGCAACTAGTTCATACGTGTTCATATGAGTCTACGGGGGTTTTAGCAGGGATTAATGCCGTTGAAAATGAAATTATAATGCAACTACGATTAAATTATGTCTACTAGATCTAATACGTCGCTAAAATTCGCACCGGAAAAACGAATCCTACCGTATATGCGACAGCTTCGAAGATGGATGGCGCAATGGTTATCCGGCGGCACGACGATGACGACGAAGATCTTCGGCGGATGGCGGCGCCCTCCTCTTTTTCTTCCTCTTTCTCCTTTTTTTTTCTCTCTCTGGCGGCGGCTCTGGACTCCCCTGGTTTTTTCTAGGCGGCTAGGGCTTTTCCCGGCAGCTAGGGTGTATGGTGTCGAGAAAATACGAGGTCCCAATCCCTTTTATAGGCGACGGGGCTGTTTGCTAGGGCCGGCACGGGTGAGGAGCGCTGGGGCGCGCGGGCGGCTCGCGCCAGGGTGCGGGGGCACGTGCGCGAGCGCGTGGCGCCGACCGCGGGTGGCTCGGGGCATCGGGGCTGGCGCGGTTGTGCTGAGCGTGGGGCACGGTCGCGCTGGGCGCGCTACAGCGGGTCGGGCGCAGGCGCGTGGAGGCGCTCGCTGGCTGCGCCGTCGGCCTGGCTGGCGGAGCAGTCCCCCTTTTTTTTTCTTTATATATATATATATACTTTTTTCATTATATTATTTGTTTATTTATTTATATTTTCTTTTTGTTATTCTTTTTATTATTATTACATGTTTTATTATTTATACTATTTTTTATATATGATTATTATATATCTTATTTTATTTATATATTATATATATTCTTATTACTATTATTTTTTTATACTTATTTCCCAATACATGTTTTACGCTATTATTTTCTTTTTCTTCTTTTGCTACTCATATTTGTATATGTATATTTTATGTTTTATCATTTTTCTTTTATTTTACTAATGTTTAATGTATGAATATGTATGCAATGCATGATGCAAAGAATTAGGGTGTTACAAACCTACCCCCCTTAAAGTGGATCTCGCCCTCGAGATTCGATAGCGTGGAGAAAAGATGAGGGAATTCTGCCTTCAAGTCTTCTTCACGTCCCCACGTGGCTTCAGCTTCCGTATGGTATTTCCGTTGCACTTTGCACCAACGGACTTTCTTATTCCTCGTGGCCCTTTCCTTCACGTCCAAGATCTTGATAGGTTGCTCGACATAAGACAAATCCTCCTGAAGTTCTAACTCATCCATCGACACTTGTTCTTCAGGCACCCTGAGACACTTCTTGAGTTGAGAGACGTGAAACACGTCGTGTACATTGGAGAGATACGCCGGCAGCTCAAGCTGATATGCCACTTCTCCTCGTTTGTCCAAAATCTTGAATGGCCCGATGTAACGTGGTGCCAGCTTTCCTTTGACGTTAAACCGTTGCTAACCTCGGATGGGTGACACTTTGAGGTATACAAAATCTCCAACTTCGAAAGTCAGACTCCTTCACCTATTATCCGCATAACCTTTCTGTCGTGACTGAGCAACCCTTAGGTTTTTCCGTATCATTTGAACTTGCCTTTCAGCATCTTGTAAGATATTAGGACCAAATACTTGATTCTCTCCTGTTTCATTCCAAAACAAAAGTGTCCTACACTTCCTTCCGTATAGTGCTTCATAGGGCGACATTTTCAAACTTGCTTGGTAACTATTGTTGTATGAAAATTCTGCATATGGCAAGCTCTTGTCCAAACTTTTCCCATGCTTTAAAGCACAAGCTCTTAACATGTCTTCCAAAATTTGATTGTTCCTCTCGGTTTGTCCATCCGTTTGGGGGTGATATGCCAAACTGAAGTTCAACCTTGTTCCCAATGCTTTATGCAATTTTTGCCAAAACCTAGACGTGAACTGAGAACCTCGGTCCGAGACTATTTTCTTTGGAACTCCATATCAACACACAATATGCTCCATATACAGTTCTGCTAGCTTTGCGGTGGTATATGTGGTCTTGACAGGAATGAAGTGAGCTGATTTTGTCAACCGATCCACAATTACCCATATTGAATCATAGCCGGACTGGGTACGTGGTAAGCCAACTATAAAGTCCATACCAATCTATTCCCACTTCCACTCCGGAATCTTTAATGGTTGCAATAATCCAGCTGGCCTTTGGTGTTCTGCTTTAACTCGTTGGCACACATCACACAATGCAACATTTTCGGCCATGTCCTTTTTCATGCTGGCCCACCAATAGCATGTCTTCAAGTCCTTGTACATCTTTGTACAACCGGGATGAATTGAGTATGGCGAGTCATGTGCCTCCTTTAATTTTGTCTCCCGAATATGCTTTACATTAGGCACAACGATTCTCTTTCCAAGCCATAAGGTACCATGTTCGTCTTCATCAAATCTGAATTCTCTCCCTTCCTCAGTCCTTTTCTTGATTTCCTTGATCTCTTCATCCGTGGTTTGTGCTTCTCGAATTTCTAGCTACAAGGTTGAATTTAACTCCATTATTCCCATCTCATTCACGAATCCGAGGTTTAACCGTTCGAATTCCTTACATAGCTCGGATGGCAATTCTCGAACCGTGAGTTGATTACTTACTCGTTTCTGACTCAAGGCATCAGCCACTACATTGGCCTTTACTGGATGATAGTTGATCCCCACATCATAATTCTTGATGAGCTCCAACCATCTCCGTTGCCTCAAATTCAGATCCGTTTGTGTGAAAATATACTTCGAACTCTTATGATCCGTATAGATTTCACACCTATGTCCAAGAATATAGTGTCTCCAAATCTTCAATGCATGTACCACGGCTGCTAGTTCAAGATCATGTGTAGGATAATTCTGCTCATATTTCTTCAATTGTCTTGACGCATAGGCGACCACTTGACCTTCTTGCATCAATACACATCCAAGTCCTTGTCTTGATGCGTCACAATAAATATCTAAACTCTTGCTCATGCCTGGCAATATTAAGACTGGGGCTGTTGTTAACCTCTTCTTCAACTCCTCAAAACTGTTTTCAGAAGCTTGAGTCCATCGGAAAGCCTTTCCCTTCATTAGCAATTCCGTCATTGGCTTGGCTATCTTGGAGAAGTCCTTGATGAATCGACGGTAATATCCAGCCATTCCAAGAAAACTCCTTATTTATTTTACGGTTTGCGGTGGTTCCCACTTCAACACGTCCCTCACTTTACCGGGGTCAACTGATACTCCTCCTCCTAAGATGATATGACCCAAAAATGGCACCTCTTTCAACCAAAACTGACACTTGTTGAACTTCGCATACAATTGATGCTCCCTCAATTTCTACAACATGTGCCTCAAGTGTTCCTCATGTTCTTTCTCATCCTTCGAGTAGATCATAATGTCATCAATAAACACCATGAAAAATTTATCCAAGTACTCCATGAAGACCTTATTCATGAGATACATAAAGTAGGCTGGTGCATTGGTCAATCCAAATGACATCACTGTGTACTCATAAGATCCGTACCGTGTCCTAAAAGCTGTCTTGGGTATGTACGACGGTCTAATCTTCATTTGAAAGTAACCTGACCACAAATCAATCTTGGAAAACACACAGGCACCTTTCATCTGATCAAACAAATCCTCTATACGGGACAAGGTGTACTGGTTCTTGATGGTCACCTCGTTAAGAGCTCGGTAATCCACACACATCCTTTGCGTTACATCCTTCTTTTCCACAAATAGAACGGGTGCTCCCCAAGGTGAAGAGCTCGGGCGAATAAAACCCTTCTCTAATTGCTCTTGAATCTGCTTCTTGAGCTCCACTAACTCCACATGAGGCATCCTATACGGCCTCTTAGCTATAGGTGCAGTGTCAGGTATTAAATCAATAACAAACTCAATGTCTCGATCAGGTGGCATACCTGGTAACTCGTCCGAAAAAACATCCAAAAATTCACACACCACCAGAATCTCCTCAATTGCGGCACCGTCCATATGATTCAGCTATAATTGCTTCGGTGCGGTTTGAGATGCTTCAAATTCTATGGTGATCCCTTCGTCATTGGTCAACTTCACCGTCTTTGTGGCACACTCAATAACTCCATTGTGCTTCCTCAACTAGTCCATACCAAGTATAATGTCCAATCCTTGGGAATCCAATACTATAAGGTTGGCGGAGGGCTTACTTTTGGACATACTATATTTGTCCTCATCTCGCCTCCAGGAGATTTAACCAATAGAGTAAACTTCATATGAGAGATAGGCAAACTATACTCGGCAACATACTTCGATGCAATGAATGAATGCAATGCTCCAGAATCAAATAACATAGTCGCGGGGTTGGAGTTGGCGAGAAACATACCAATGACATGGTCATCCGCTTGTTGAGCGTCCTCCGTAGAGACATGGTTCACGTTGCCACAAGCAAAATTCTGCTGTCCACGATTCCCTTGTGGCTGTCCTCCATTGGGTCTTTGGTTTTGCCTCGACGCATTGCTTCCTTGACCAAGGCCTAACTTAGGGCATTGATGCGCAAAGTGTCCAGCTTCTCCACAAGTATAGCACTTCTTAGCTCTACCAGAATTTGGACGAACTTGATTTTGAACGTTTGCACCAGGAAAATTAGCACGAGGCGCATAAGGCATTGGAGGCCTAGGTGCTTGCATGACAGGGCGCTGCTGCACAAACTGAGCTGGGCGCGGTGCATAATCAGAGCGTTGTACAGGAGCAGAGGAGCTGTAGTATGGCGCATTAGGAGGCGCAAGGCGAGGGCGCACATTACTTCCTTGTTGATGTCCTTGATATGGCGCCTTCCTCTTGTTGTCTTGCTCCATCTCACGGACCTTGTTCTCCACAAGAATTGCTTTGTCCACAAGCTTCTGGAAGTTGGCATAGTCACAATTGAGCAATTGCACTTGGATCTCATTGTTCAGGCCTCTCAAGAACAAATATTGCTTCCGGCTGTCCCGCCTCACATCTTCAGGCGCGTACCTTGAGAGTTGAGTGAATTTATTGAGATATTCACTCACGCTTGATCTTCCTTGCCTTAAGTTCTCGAATTCTTGTCTCTTCAAGATCATAACACCTTATGGCACATAATGAGAACGGAAGTTCTCCTTGAATTCTGCCCAAGTGATCCTCTCTTGATTCTCATGAGCATTGCAATAAGCATCCCACCAATCTGCAGCTGCTCCAATGAGTTGTTGAGAAGCAAATAGCACCTTCTCCCGATCATTGCATTGGACAATAGCTAGCTTCTACTCCGCGGACTTAAGCCAGTCATTGGCATCCATAGGGTCGGCGGCTTGAGCAAAGGTTGGCGGCCTAGTGCTCATAAACTCTCCCAATCGGTTACGAGGAGGCAGGGGTGGCGGTGGTTGCATGTGTGGCTGATTGTTGATGTTACCAGCCTACAGATGTCCCATAGTCTGTTTCATGGTCTGCATGAGCTGGTTCCGCATAGCCAATAGCTGCTCAATATTTATAACTCCATGAGCAGGTCCTTGTCCAGTATTGTTCTGAGGTACTCCATGGTTCTCCTCCTCACCATTGACATCACTCTGATTGCGAGTCCTCACCATCTGAAGAAAAGCAATAGGTAAAATTTTAGAAACGTCCTGAACTAAATGCATCAAGGGATATGAAACTAGACAACTAGCTATATTAGCCTAGGTGGACATGGCAATGCTAAAGCATCTCAAAATCCTCTATTAAGCACACAAGCAAACAATATATATATCAAACAGCAAGCCAACAAATCAAATCGATTCGTGAGTGCTCCTATGTGCTCCAAAGTGTCCATTCTATCTAGGCTGCATCCTACGGTCAACCTGTGGCTCTGATACCAATCTGTGACGCCCGGTTCCGAAAAATGAACTAAGCTAATGCATATGTGTGCCCAGGATGTTCAACACACATACACGAGTGCAATCACAAAAGAGTATACAGAAAGTTACCACAGAACAAGATTAATTATCAAATTTTATTACACAACCCATATTAGCCTTGAATACAAACTCTAATGAATATTTATGACAAGTTCAACTAATGCAGCGGAAATAAACTAATTAAGCAACTAAGCAGTCTAAGCAAGAGGGATATGGCAGCTCCAATAACACCACAGGCAAAGCTGACAGTAGACACGGCCTAGAACTCCGCATTATCGCCATTAAACTCACAATCCTGACCTGCAACTGTTGGGGGGATTGCAAGAGTGAGTACATGTTGTACTCAGCAAGTGTGGAAAGTATGACATGTGGTTGATTCAAATGACGACAATAATAATGGCTAAGTGTTGAAAACTACAGTAAAACCATTTGGAAAAGCAATGTATCATATTTATGTGAAGTAAACCCATCAAAAACCATGTAACCATCATAATACCAGTCCATAATTTACCATTGCCAATAACCGTAATCAATGTTATAAAGCATGATTCCATCCTATAACCATAACCATAACCATAACCATAATATCAAGCATAACCATTACCAAACCATAACCATCCCAAATCCCAAGTTCCCTCTAATCATGTAGGTCATCCAGGCGCTCGTAACAGAGAGCACGGCTATCATGATAGTTTTAATACTCTGCAGAGTTTGTACCACTTTACCCACGTGTTCGCGATTTCATCACCTTTCGGTGACTAAGAACCTCCCTTATGCCCATGACTCGTCGGTCACATTACACACTTCCGTTGGTGTGTGGCCAAGAGATCACAAAATAGCCGTTACAAAGGGATTACTAGCCTATTCAGACCCCACTGAGGTTTTGAAAGTTGCCTAGAGGGTGGGTGAATAGGCTAAACGACCTGAAATGACTTAATAAAATGAGATTAGAACTCAGGGGCCAGACTAGTCCGGTGCAGGGGCGGACTAGTCCGGTCCTCCTACAGGGAAAGGCCTAAAAATGTTTTCTAACAAGTTTTAGTCCAATTCTCGTGATGCAAGGTTTGTTAGAATGACTTAGTGAGCCTTGACAAGTTATATGACAAGTATGAAACTAAGGATCACGATGAAACAAGAGTGATGAACAAGACCGATAATGTTAACCGTAGAAGTAATGAACAATAAGTGAAAGTAAAGAACACAAGAGACACAAGGATTTTATCCCGAGGTTCGATCCCACGAAGAAACCTACATCCCCGTTGAGGAGTCCACGAAGGACCGGGTTCAACAACCCTTCCCTCACCAAGTTTACCACACGGGCCTAACTTGGTTCTTCCACTATCACAAAGAGTGAATACAAGAATCGTTGGGGCTTCTCACAATCCGAGGCTCCCACCACAAACACAATCACAAATCACAAGGATTAACACAAGCCATAGATCACAATGATTCACAATGTGCAAGAGATCAAACCGAGAGCCAAAGAGCAGTGTTCTTCCTCTTCTTCACCTCATTAAACTCTAATCCACACAAGAATTAGTTTTAGAGGGAATGTAGGCAAGAAGGAGGCTTTGGGTGGCTCAAGGTTGCTGTGGCGGCGCTAGGGTTTCAACTTACTCAAGGATTAGTTCAAATGAACCCAGGGGTCTTCTATTTATAGAGGTCCCATGCACATACTGCTAACTTCAGCAGATGGGCGGACTAGTCCGGCCTACAGCCCGGACTAGTCTGGCCTAGGGGACCACTGACGTTCCTGACAACTGATGCACTACGCGGCAATCGTCACACTACCCGCCAAACTTCAAATTCAAATGGTCACTTCAACAACGGACTAGTTCGGCCCTCACCGAACTAGTCTGATCTCACACAGAACCTTTTGTTCCGTGTGAGAACAGACTACTCTGAAGACCACAGACTAGTCTGGCCACCAGGGCGGACTAGTCTGGCCTTCACAGACTTAGTCTCTGAAGCACTGACTTCTCTCACACCCGGACTAGTCTGGCCCCCAGGGCGGACTAGTACGATATCAGTCAGGACCTCTTGGTTCGGACTAAAATGGACAAGTCTGTGGTTTTGGTACTTAGTCCCCAAAACCCACTCCACGACTACCCGGACTGGTCCGTCCCACTACGGGCTAGTCCGAACTCAGTCAGACCCTTCTGGTCCGGCTGAAAACGGACTTGGCCGGCAAGGGGCGGACTAGTCCGGCCACCTGCACGGACTAGTCCGGCCCTACTGCCAGACTCCTTCCAACACTTTTCTCTCAATGGGTTTGACCTCTAAACCGCTTTGAGCTCCCAACTTGATCTCAATGCACTTTACACACACATCCTCACACTTATTTGGCTAGTCCAAACTCGACGCACTAGAAACCCTAGTTTCTCCTTTGCGAGTTGACATCGCCGTTTTCCTTTTTTTCCTTTTTGAGGGATTGTGCTTCCATTTAAGTCCACACCTGTTCTTAAGATCACTGAGCTCATTAGTCACTTAATTGCCGTCATCAATCATCCAAAACCCACGGGGATCCTAGATGCACTTTCAATCTCCCCCTTTTTGGTGATTGATGACAACACATTAAGTCTTCATATAAGAGAGTATAAATTTGTGGTTTTCATAACGTGCGGGTGTATGAGTGACTCCCCTCAATGAATGCATTATGGAAGAGACATTGAGGAAGTCCTTCATACAGACACACGTTATGGTGGGGTGCCTACGTGTTGTGCTCAACAATTTGTGACAAGACATAATAAGCATGAATATGATCAAAAGATAGACATTCAAAGACATTCAAAGCATCATATTGACATTGAACATTCAAAACATAGTCTTGCACAAATGTAAACATCATCTGACATGACATAAATATTACAATAAGGAGTGCAACATGTCCAAGGATCCAAAATAAAGGGATACAACTTATTACCCTCCTTTCTAACTCTCCCCGACTAACTCCCATCTATCTCTCCCCATTTGGCATCAAGACACAAAAAAGGAAAAGAAGAGGGGGAACTTGAACCCTTAAACACTCAGTCGTCACTGTCTTCACTATCATCGGCCCCAGCGTCGGAGTCGCTCTCTGTGGCCTCCGGGTCCTCATGATCGTTGTCGTCGTCATCGGAGGCACGAGCCGAAGGAGCTGCCTGGGAAGAGCTCCCGTCCTCTTGGAGCTTGACGAGCTCGTCGGGGGTGAAGTGGGGGAAGGGTGTGATCTCCCCGTCGCCCACCTCCGGAGAGGACATAGGAACCTCCAGCTTGTTACACACCGCCTTGAGGTACTTCTCTTGGCGCTTGTGTGCCCTCTGGTTCCTAATCTCCTGCTTTCGGTAGGAAGTGAAGATCGCCTTGAAACACTAGAAGAAGGCGCTCATGGATTGAGGTGGAGGCGGGGAGGATGGCGCCACGGGCCGAGAAGCTGGTGTAAAACCCCACTTTTATGGCATGTTAAGTTCATATGGGTTTTGTGATCAACTATTTTGGATCTCCAATATAATGGTACACATGAACTATGCCATCCAAAACTTATCTTGCACTCTTTGTTAGATTCTTTTATCATGGGTATTAGACTTCACCATGAATCCAAATTATATTCTATTCACCTTTTAAGAATAAGAATTTTTGGATAAGGATTAGTAAGCAATGCACAATGAAGCCCTAATAAGCTCTAAACCAAATATTCAAATTAAGGGCTCTAAATTTTTCCATGAGCTCCTAAATTCCTCAATAGCATGCTTACAAAGTTTCAAGATTTTGGAAACTCATCTACTATTTTTATTGAGGTGCTTAGCAAATTTAAATCAAATTCAAATCTGAATTTTAAATTCTTCTCCAACTTCTTTAAACATAAGAATTGAATTCACCATTGTGTTCAGAATAATTCATTTGCCATCTCCACAAAATTTCATGATTTTTGGAGTTGATCTTCTATTTTTAAATGAATTAGTAACTGAGCTGTGGGGAGAATCACTGGACAGTGGGCCCCACATGTCAGCTCCCCTTTTAAACGGATCAGCTCAACCCCGACACCTCTGCACCGCCGCGCCCCCGCTCGACACCGCGCACGCATGCAGCTCCAGCGAGCTGCCTGCCTGCTCACCGCGGCTCTATAAAAGGCCGGCCGAAGCCCCTTTAATCCTCATCCCCGGTCACAGCTCCACTGCCTCGCCATTTTTCTTCCGCCGCGCGCCATCGCCGCCGCTCGCCACTGCTCCGCGGGTGCCGCCGTTCCACGCCGTTTCAAGCCTAGCTCCAAAGAGCAAAAAGGTGCGCCTGATCAAACTCTAGCTCATGGTACAAACCGTTTCCATTATCATTGAAGCCTGAGCCAGATATTGATCGTTTCCTCTACGGCCGAGGGTAGATAGCTAGCTATGATTTCATGTCAAATTCCTTTTCGACAAGCAATCATCCTTTGCAATTACTTAGAGATAGTTTCTATAGGCCCTAGCGATCCTGTCTGATCAAAAACCTTTAAGGATCATCAAGCAACGGCTCTGAATTTCGAGTTTTGCTCGCCGCCGGTGAGAAAACCTCGGTTCACCGTCGAACTCATGATTCCCGGCAACTCACTCCCCTTCTGCGCCCATATCCTTGAACTCCATCATCCCAGAAAGGTTTTGGAGCAATTCCCAAGTGATTTGAGCTACTCTTTAGAGAGTTCTATGATGCCCGAGCACTCATCGCCGCCACCGCCGTCGCACGACCTTTTCCGGCAAGTTTCAAGACCCATTGACCTCACCACCGTGCTCAGCGACCCCAAAAACCCCCAGGCGGCAAGTTTCTGCGATTCTGGTGCGTTGGATTGGCCGGCGGCGAGGCTCGCCGGAGAGCACCGCCGCGGGAACCCCGCGCGCCGCCCGCGTCGGGAGGTAGAAGACGACGCGGCGGGTCCCGCGTGTCAGCGGCGGTAAATCCCGTCGGATCAGGTGTGGCCACGGGATTTGCTGTGGCTACGCGGTGGGAATCTGTGGCCCCGGTGTGGTTTAAATGCTATTGGTTCATTTTAAAACAGTGGGGCCCACGAGTTAAATCAAATTAGGAAATTATTCCAGAATAGGCTCCAACTTAGAAAATCCATAACTTTCTGTAGGATACTCCAAAATTCTTCAAACAAATTTTGTTCGAAAGATCTCGAGCTCTAGTTTCTGTCAATACCAATTAGGTTCTGTGAAACTCAGATTTAAATTCTGTAGAAAATAATCTTTCCTAATGCAAATGAAATTTTTCCAGACAAGATATCCACAGGAAAAATCCCCAAAATTCACATAAAATTTATTGTCCAATTCTTGATTATCAGGCAAAATTTGGGAGCCATAGCACCTGTTTAACTCTCTGTATAATTAAATTTCCTTTTTCAGTTGTTGAATTTTCACAGCTATTAGGTTGCTTTATTAGGTCCCAAAATTTTACAGGGTCTTCCTTTAGTCATTCCCTAGCTCCTGTTAAAGTCATGGATTTAATTAACCTACTATACTAGTCCTAAATCAGTTACAAACTAAATATTGGTTTAATGTCTAGAAACTCAATCATAAAGTAAATCCAGAAATTCCTACCGAATTAGAAATACAATAACTCCTTCCCCACAGCTTAGAAAATTATGAAACAAATTTTGCTAAGACCAGAACCACTCCCTCCATCTTGATTATCAACTGTTAGCTAGGTTCAAGCTACAGTTTCCTCTCGGAAATTTTTGGAAGTTGATTTGCTTGCCATACTTTCGGAGACCACAATCTGCTATGATCATCTCCTGTTCTTTGCAAGAGCTTTGATCATATTCCCTAGTATCTACCATCGAAGTTCCAGAGCCAATTAAGGTCCCTGTCATATAGTGATCACCATGAATTAATTTATGGTCTTAAACTAAATAAATTTCAAAGTCATTTATATATCCATCTTATCTGCATATCGTATAGTGACCGAAGTCGAGGAGAAGCCAGAAGCCTTGGAAGAGAACCTTCCAATTTTTAACTCAGAACCTGACCTGCAACAAGGCAAGCCCCGGTTTGCATTTAAGTCGTTTATGAGCTTTTGCTTTATCACTATGATAAATAGTATATGAATTGTGCATTACGTTTAGGGTGTATGATACTCCACTTGCATGACCAAAAATCCCTGGGGTTTGTTTGGCACGAGTTACAGTTTGACCTGTAGTAACTGCTTTGCTAATGCATAGGAAATCCGGTAGAAGTCGAGTAGTTGGAATCTACTCGCGAGAGATGTATCTCACAGGATTGGTTGAAAAGAAAATGGTTTAATATAATGAAATTGAGACCGGGCAGGGATTGGATAGGAAGCGGCGAGAATTGAGTCTCGGTCGCATAGCCCTGCCTGCGTCGATTAAGGCCCGTCCGTATGCAGCCCCTTCGGACAAGCTTGAATTGTACCGGCAATATAATGGACATATGGAATCCAATAAACTGATGTAACTTGATAACTGGGGTGTTGAGACCCATTAACTCACCATCGATAGGGGTGGGTTGAGGACAGTAAGGTGTAAATCGGTCGGCAGACACATGAGGTGTTCTGTGCGGAGACCTTCTGTTTGCGGAGGTGAGACGGGCTCAGCCTTTGAGTTTCTTGTGAAAGGTGGCCATATACGCCTAGTACTGAAGTGTTATGTAGGTCCAGGTGTACTCGCTGACACTTCCGAACGACGTATGTGTCGTGTTGTCCGGGTGTGTCTTGATTGCAATCACTGTCCCTCGCAGTAATAGAGTACCACTTGTCTGTCGCAGTCGCGACGTAGTAAATACTAAAGAAGTCAGGAAAGTCATATGATATTGAATTATAATTACTTTGCAACTTTGTTTGATTTAGAAATAGTATAACTAAAGATTTACAATTTCCCCATACTTTAGCTGTAATAGCATTATGTGCTTTGGGCATGTCATATCATCGGTAAAACGTTTCTTGTTTGATTGTGGAGCCCATGATGTGCCGTGCTCAGAGAATGTCATTTGCTACCTAAAACTTGGTTATAAGGATCCACTTGTAGGCGAGTTATTTATGCTATTCCTTACCTATGTTTAGTGTCCCCGTGCATCTGTCTAGTGAGACGGTTAAGTCTTGCTGAGCCTTAAGCTCACGTTTGCAGTTAACGAGTTTTTGCAGGTTACCCTTTTGAGGATGGGTTTGACGATGAGGCAACACCCCCTCCAGGGTGTACAGCCGAGTGGGAACCCTGCACGCCGCCATAGTTTGAGTGTTGCTAGTGCAAAGTATCCCTGGCATGGAAAACTTTGCTTTTTGCATAGCTAGTGCTGAGAGCGTAGCTATGGTATGTATATATTTCTTTACATCCGCTAGTATTGTGAAAACTTCCGCTGTGTATTAAATAAAAGACGTGGTCTTGTACTTTATTCTGGTTCTATTCTTGTAAACTGTTGGGTGTCGCATCGCACGACACCACCCAATGAGATCCTCGGATGTGTGGATTCCGGTCCCCACAGACATGGTATCAGAGCTTCGTTGGGAACAGTGTACCGGAAAAGAACATATTTTCAAAAATTAGGAACTTGAGTGAGGAATTAGTTATATGCCGTTATAAGGAGTATTATTAGTATAAGATATAAAGGTGGTAAACTAACTATGTGTTATTATATTCTGTAACGACGCTCCGACATCAGGTAAGAGGTAAGGTACGCCACCGAGAGCGGATCAATCTCGGTAAACTCAGCATACGAGAGGTGGTATGTGAAATTTCCGTGGCTTGGCACGGAAAGTCAATATGAGTCTTTGAAACTTTCCATGTTTCTAAAGAACATATGACACGCGGTACCCCAGCGTGACACAAAGTTAGAGGGAAACCCCGTCGGGTGGTATGTAACCCGATAGTGTGTTCTCATATCTGTGAGAACATGCGAACACGTATGCCCGAGCGTGTATAAGCCGGATCGTACGGGAGTCTTTGCTGTACAGACGTATTTACAGCCATGTACCTCGAGACATGGCCTTGCTCGAGGACGACTCACACCAGAGTCGTATGCATTTACTTTTAGTTATATATTATTGTGACTGCCTGCCGTGTTTCCCCGTGCCGCCCTTGAGGTGCGAAGGTGTGAAAGGGGATTGTTTGTCTTCTGCAGGTAATCTAACTCCGGTAGCAACCCGTGTAGAAGCCGTTTGCGAGGGAACGATATAGGAACCACCTATAGACGTAACCGGATGTACCGGATAGAATTTCCTTTCGTGAGGCACGTAGCACCGTCAGTATCAAACATGATACTAGACCCTCCCCACCGACATAATGGTTGCATTGTGTTTTGAGAAAGTCCGACTATCAGATGCTGATAATTTCGGGCTCAACTTGATAAGGTGGATAGAACCAAGATTCTTGTTTTCTGGTAGAAGTAGCTCAACTTCGCCAGGTTGTAATCTTGGTTAGCAATTAGATATCATAAGAGTATCCTACATGGATGGAGAGCTCGTGAAGGTCTCTCCAACTTTTCCGTTGACCATAAAGACAGAAAAGCTTGTTAATCTGTTGAAAACTGGGGTTTACTGTAATTACTCCATATGAACCCACCTTTGTACCGTTTCTGTATTCTTGCCATAACTCACTGTAGAAAAATCCACTACCTTATTGGGATATATGTTTGAGAAGGGTAGGTGGAGATTCACGAGTTTGTTTTGGGGAGTCCTTCCTGATTTTAATTGGAGTTTAACCGAATTGGGAAGTCAACACAGTAAACTGCATGACTGCTGATGCAAACCAGTCAGCTTTACTGTTGAGTTTGGATAATTATAACCCCTAATCCAGAACAGTGATATGGTTACGCATATACATTTCTGGAAAGCTTAGGAAGTCGTCTATCAACTTTATTTATCACTCCTGACCTGAATCTAGGTGTAGCTATGCCTAATTCCATTTGTCGCAAATTTGGTTCCTGCAGTCCAGAACTTGGGACAGTTTGCACATAATTGTGAATTGATGCATAATACCTTCATGACAAGGTTGTCGTGGGGGAACTTCTTTAGTTCTGGATCGTTAACACGATGTTACTCAATGTTTATTTTGACACTACCTCAATATCTTATCATGATGAACCTGTATAGAATGTGGAGATAAGCCCATATACAGGGGAGGTTCTGTCAAAATTTTCAGAACCCTTGAGTCAACTTAAAACTGGTATAGATTGTTCATACTAGTTCAACAGTGGCTGTATGGGTACAATCTGGAAAGGTTTTGAAGTGTACTACAATTTTTGTATTCAACATAAAGTTTAGTTCTGACTTCTTCTGTATGAAACTTATGGGTTACTGCAGATAGGTCAGATAAACCAGAACTGTACTCATTTCCAGATTGCAGCTTTGACTGAACCAATTGATTATGGATATTTCTTTTTGTCCCACATCACCAGTGATTGGGTCGAATACTTAAACGGTGTATTGACATTGGGGTATATTTGTCCACAGATGGCAGCACCAAGAATTCAGTTGCCTAATGGATGGGTGTTCTCAACATGCACCGGGCACGCCGGTTTTCCGGACGTGTTTGCACGGTTGCTCGGCCAGTTTGGCTATTTGGTGTTACCTAGCTATTGGGGCAAGAAGTTCCAGGAGGGCGGTATGTGGAGTTGCACCATCTACGTCGATGTGCCTGCCGGTCCACCGCATCTCGGATGGGCTCCATACTCCATCAAGATCAAAGGATTGATATTGAAAGAAACATGGAGCTACGCCGCAAGTGTTGCCATAGGGAGGTTTTGCAAACTCCATTACCGTCATCTGGTGGGTACTCCGTATGAGCTCTTCCCAGTCAACGGCAGGGCTTCTGAAGCCTGGGCAACCCGCTTGCTTGCGGAGGTGGGAGAGCATGGCGAAACATCCGCAACGGCCTTAGCGATGTATGCAGCAGCCTCACATCGCGAGAAGGGTAATCAAAGGACATGCATAAAAGAATTGACAAATAATCTGAAGCAAGCCATGAAGCGAGCAAACCACTTTGAGTGGGCAAATGACGGACTTAGGGATATGATGGCTCCTCTTAATCATCGTTTGAACCTTAGGGAGAATCAATGGCATGACGCTGTTATGGATTTGGCCGCGTCTCGCCAGGAGACTCTAGAGAGAGATATTGATCTGGAGGCAAGCCTACTTTATGGGCACCAACGGGACACACAGTTGAACGTGGTGACTGCAGACAGGGATCAGTCCAGAGTAGAGGCTCAGAGCTGGAAGACCAGCTGTGAACAGGCTCAGCAAGAGAATGAGGCCTGGGGGATGTTTATGATACAGACAGATTGGCAAGCTATGGCTGCCAAGAGGACGTTGATGTTGAACGATGTATCAACTTCTACTCCAGCACCCGTATCAGAGGTGCCTAGCCCTGAAGATGAAGAAGAAGAAGAAGACCCAGAGGAACTTGAATACGTCGAGTAGAGCGTATTGAAGTTAGATGTGGTAGCACTTCCGCCAACACCGGGCGGCATATAGTTAAATGGTTGCTAGTGTTTCTCTTTTGTGACCATGTTTGTGTCATATTATGAGTAATGGTTGTGGTTTCTAGCTAATGAGATGAGTATGACATGTCAGGAAGGCCAAGTATGGTAGAGATGTATTTCCATAAAGGGAATCCATCATTTTGGGTTTACTACTGTAAACTTGGTCTTGAGATGATATATTTTGTATAAAGTTTGTGCTTTATCAATATATGTAAATGTTATGCTTCGTCTATTATTGTCTACCGCATTTCTAAGAGAGGATGAACTTGAGGCAATGGGACTTACCGTGTTATTCATTATATTGCAGTATGGTGCGTACTCGTACAGCCTCAGAGGTGGGAGGATCTAGTGGAGGACAGGGGGATGACACACCACCCCCAGGGCAGAATACGCCTCAGACGCAACCACCTCCACCACCTCCAACCACACTCCCCAGGAGTCTCGCGGAAGTTCTCGCTGCAGTGCTCGGCTCGCGCGACGAGCAAACCGAGTTACTGCGGACGTTGGTGCAGCACTCGTCCCGTCAAGGGGGACGACAGGATGATGGACCGCGTCAACAATTTCAGAGTTCCTACTCTGATTTCTCATCGACACACCCACCGGTATTCAGAGAAGCCGATGAACCGTTGGACGCGGATAACTGGCTCCGCACCATTGAAGGAAATTTCGGTTTACTCGCGGTAACCGAACAGCAGAAGACGTTGTTTGCAGCACAACAACTGCAGGGGTCTGCCGGTGCGTGGTGGGCCAATTACCTTGCCGCACGCCCCGCAGGCCATGTTGTAAGCTGGACCGAATTCCGGGAGGCATTTCGCGCCTACCACATCCCTCCCGGGATTATGAGGAGGAAGCTTCAAGAGTTCTTGGAGCTAAGGCAAGGAGGAAGGAGTGCATACGAATACTCCAAATCATTCAACCACTTGGCCCAATATGCTCAGGACCAAGTGAATACCGAAGATCGGAAGCGGGAATGTTTCTACCGGGGTTGGAACCCCAAGTTGAAGGACAAGCTTGTCCTGTTCAACCGCGGCAGCCTCAACGACATAGTCAATGCCGCTATCATGCAGGAGGACGCTACGCGCGAGCTGTCCTCCGATAAAAAGAAGAGGGGTGCTCCACAGAGCAGCGGAGGTGGTACTCCTCAGAAGTACCGTATGGTGTATCGATCACCATCCGGCCAGAGGTGGCAGCCGCCATCGCGACCACCAATGTTCCGTGGTCGTCAGTTCAACAACGGCGGATTTCGGCCGCAGCAACAACAGGGGATGGTTCCACGTGCACTTCCACCTCCACCACGTGCACCGGGATTCCGTCCTCCCCTTCGTATTGGCCAAACCCCGTACACGTGTTTCACGTGTGGACGTACGGGGCACTTCGCCAAGGATTGTCCGCAGAATCGACAAGGTGGAGGGCAATCATCTTACCAGGGGGCCAACCAACCCCGGAACCCGCCCAAGAAGCTAGCCACCAGACCCGGCAACATCCACCACCTCGCCATCGAGGACGTTCCAGAAGGCGCACCCGTGCTCACGGGTACGTTCTCTATCTTCGATCAACCCGTAGTCATACTCTTTGACTCCGGAGCTTCACACAATGTCATTAGTAAATCTTTTGTCGTTAAAAGTTAATTGCCTGTTATCTCCACAAAAACCCCATATGTGATTAACACTCCAGCCGGGAAAACGGTAACAAATAAATTGGTTCCTGGAATCCCACTTAACCTAGATGGGACCATATATCTTACTTCGTTTCTGATATTAGAGCATCAAAAGCTTGATATCATCTTAGGTATGGCATGGTTGCAGTACCATGGTGCTATTCTTGATATCATTCCTAGAAAGATTTATCTAAACTCTCCACTCCATCAACCCCAAGTTCTCAATCTTAGGAACATCATTCCATTAGAACCATCTATTCTCAATACCGAGGTTATGGAACTAGAGGATATTCCGGTAGTATGTGAATACTCCGACGTATTTCCTGAAGATCTTCCTGGTATGCCCCCAGAGAGAGAGATAGAGTTCAAGATTGAACTTGCACCAGGAACAGTGCCAATTTCAAGACCACCCTACAAGATGGCACCTAAGGAACTTGCAGAACTGAAGGAACAATTAACTGAACTTGAGAGCAAAGGTTTTATTCGTCCAAGTTCGTCACCATGTGGTTGTTCTGCACTGTTTGTGGAAAAGAAAGATAAGACCTTGAGGCTATGTGTAGACTATCGTCCACTTAATGCTGTCACCATCAAGAACAAGTATCCACTACCGCGCATTGATATTCTTTTCGATCAATTAGTGGGTGCTAAAGTGTTCTCGAAGATGGATCTTCGTTCTGGTTATCATCAAATTAGGATCCGACCAGAAGATATATCCAAGACAGCATTCTCAACAAGGTATGGACTGTATGAGTATCTGGTTATGTCCTTCGGATTAACCAACGCCCCGGCTCATTTCATGTATCTCATGAACTCAGTGTTCATGCCGGAATTGGACAAGTTCGTTGTGGTCTTCATTGACGACATACTTGTGTATTCAAAATCCGAAGAAGAACATGTTCAACACTTGCATATTGTGCTTCAGCGATTACGGGACCATCAGTTGTATGCTAAGTTCAGCAAGTGTGAATTCTGGATCAACCAGGTGCCATTTTTAGGGCACATCATTTCAGCAGAAGGTATTGCAGTTGATCCAAGCAAGATCAAGCAAGTCCTCAAATGGGAGTCTCCAAAGTCTGTACATGAAGTCCGAAGTTTCCTGGGTTTAGCAGGATATTACCGGAGGTTTATACCCAGTTTCTCCAAAATAGCTAAACCAATGACAGAACTTCTGAAGAAAGGACAAAAATATGTATGGACTGAGGCATGTGAGGCAGGTTTCAAAGCGTGAAACACCTTACAACGGCACCAGTTTTAGCCCAACCAGACACTACCAAAGCATTTGATGTCTATTGCGATGCATCTGGGATTGGTTTAGGTTGTGTGTTAATGCAAGAGCGAAGAGTGATCGCGTATGGATCGCGACAGCTTCGGAACCACGAGCAGCACTACCCGACTCATGATCTTGAACTGGCTGCTGTGGTGCTAGCATTGAAGATGTGGAGGCATTATCTACTGGGTAATTTAGTACACCTTTACACTGATCACAAAAGTTTGAAATACATCTTCACCCAGAAGGATTTGAATATGCGACAAAGGCGATGGTTAGAATTGATCAAGGATTATGAGATTGAGATCCACTACCATCCAGGCAAGGCGAACGTAGTCGCAGACGCTCTGAGCCGCAAGTCCCATATCAACAATCTTTCCATTACCTCGAGGGAGGGAAAAGAAGAACTGAGTCTCTACTTGGTTCCATATGGGGCGCTCTACAATCTCGCTCTCATTCCTACCATCAGGGAGGATATTATGGCAGCTCAGAAGGCGGACAAGGGGATGTCACATATTCACCAAAGAATAAAGAAGGGGGAGATGAAATGCTTCCGAAGTGACGATGAAGGTACCCTCTGGTTTAACGACCGTATAGTGGTACCCCGAAACATGGAACTTCGGAGGAAGATACTGGATGAAGCTCATTTATCCAAGTATTCCATTCATCCGGGAAGTAACAAAATGTACCAAGATTTAAGAAAGAAGTTCTGGTGGACTCGGATGAAGCGGGAAGTAGCTAAATATGTATCCGAGTGTGATACATGCCGGCGAGTGAAGGCCGACCATATGAAAGCAGCAGGACAGCTTCAACCTTTAAGCATACCAGCTTGGAAATGGGAGGATATCAGCATGGACTTCATTGTTGGGTTGCCTCCCACTCTCCATAAGCACGACTCAATCTGGGTGATCGTTGACCGACTAACTAAGACAGCACACTTCATTCCCGTCAATACCAACTATCGGTCGTCAAAGTACGTGGAATTATATATTGCCAGAATCGTGTGTCTCCACGGAATACCCCGCACCATCATCTCAGATCGTGGGGCTGTATTTGTTTCGCGATTCTGGGAGCATCTCCACGCTGCACTGGGGACCAAGTTAATTAGGAGCTCGGCCTATCATCCTCAGACTGATGGACAAACTGAGCGGGTGAATCAAGTGCTTGAGGACATGCTTCGTGCCTGTGCCATCCACCATGGTAAGAATTGGGATGACCATCTACCATTGGCAGAATTTTCGTACAACAACGGTTACCAGGCTAGCATCCAGATGGCGCCATATGAAGCTCTTTATGGCCGCAAGTGTCGCACACCCTTAAACTGGTGCGAATCAGGTGAACGGGCAGTGTACGGCATCGACTTAGTAAATGAAGCCGAGGATCGAGTTCGCACTATTCAGGCGAATCTCAAAGCTGCTCAGTCTCGTCAGAAGAGCTACGCGGACAAACGACATCGACCTCTTCACTTCGAAGTTGGAGATCAAGTTTATCTCCGGGTATCCCCTATGAAGGGTATCCATCGCTTCGGGGTAAAAGGGAAGCTAGCTCCCCGCTTTATTGGGCCTTTCGCAATAATCGAAAGATGCGGACCTGTGGCATATCAATTGGAGTTACCAACGTCACTTTCCGGAGTCCACAATGTGTTCCACATTTCCCAATTGCGGAAATGCCTTAAGACTCCAGCTGATACCCGCATAGAGGATTTGGAAGCTCTCCAACCAGATCTCACCTATTCCGAGCATCCAACTCAGATCATCGATGAAAAGACTCGCACCACAAGAAGCCGCACCTCGCGTTTCTACAAGATCTTGTGGAGCCACCACAGTGCCGAAGAGGCCACGTGGGAAAGCGAGGAGTATCTTAGAACGAACTATCCGGACTTGTTAGCGGCATATGTTCGATAGATCCTTTTTCCTTTGCCTTCTTTTGTAATCTCGGGACGAGATTCTTTTAAGGGGGGAGGAATGTAAAACCCCACTTTTATGGCATGTTAAGTTCATATGGGTTTTGTGATCAACTATTTTGGATCTCCAATATAATGGTACACATGAACTATGCCATCCAAAACTTATCTTGTACTCTTTGTTAGATTCTTTTATCATGGGTATTAGACTTCACCATGAATCCAAATTATATTCTATTCACCTTTTAAGAATAAGAATTTTTGGATAAGGATTAGTAAGCAATGCACAATGAAGCCCTAATAAGCTCTAAACCAAATATTCAAATTAAGGGCTCTAAATTTTTCCATGAGCTCCTAAATTCCTCAATAGCATGCTTACAAAGTTTCAAGATTTTGGAAACTCATCTACTATTTTTATTGAGGTGCTTAGCAAATTTAAATCAAATTCAAATCTGAATTTTAAATTCTTCTCCAACTTCTTTAAACATAAGAATTGAATTCACCATTGTGTTCAGAATAATTCATTTGCCATCTCCACAAAATTTCATGATTTTTGGAGTTGATCTTCTATTTTTAAATGAATTAGTAACTGAGCTGTGGGGAGAATCACTGGACAGTGGGCCCCACATGTCAGCTCCCCTTTTAAACGGATCAGCTCAACCCCGACACCTCTGCACCGCCGCGCCCCCGCTCGACACCGCGCGCGCATGCAGCTCCAGCGAGCTGCCTGCCTTCTCGCCGCGGCTCTATAAAAGGCCGGCCGAAGCCCCTTTAATCCTCATCCCCGGTCACAGCTCCACTGCCTCGCCATTTTTCTTCCGCCGCGCGCCATCGCCGCCGCTCGCCACTGCTCCGCGGGTGCCGCCGTTCCACGCCGTTTCAAGCCTAGCTCCAAAGAGCAAAAAGGTGCGCCTGATCAAACTCTAGCTCATGGTACAAACCGTTTCCATTATCGTTGAAGCCTGAGCCAGATATTGATCGTTTCCTCTACGGCCGAGGGTAGATAGCTAGCTATGATTTCATGTCAAATTCCTTTTCGACAAGCAATCATCCTTTGCAATTACTTAGAGATAGTTTCTATTGGCCCTAGCGATCCTGTCTGATCAAAAACCTTTAAGGATCATCAAGCAACAGCTCTGAATTTCGAGTTTTGCTCGCCGCCGGTGAGAAAACCTCGGTTCACCGTCGAACTCATGATTCCCGGCAACTCACTCCCCTTCTGCGCCCATATCCTTGAACTCCATCATCTCAGAAACGTTTTGGAGCAATTCCCAAGTGATTTGAGCTACTCTTTAGAGAGTTCTATGATGCCCGAGCACTCATCGCCGCCACCGCCGTCGCACGACCTTTTCCGGCAAGTTTCAAGACCCATTGACCTCACCACCGTGCTCAGCGACCCAAAAACCCCCAGGCGGCAAGTTTCCGCGATTCTGGTGCGTTGGATTGGCCGGCGGCGAGGCTCGCCGGAGAGCACCGCCGCGGGAACCCCGCGCGCCGCCCGCGTCGGGAGGTAGAAGACGACGCGGCGGGTCCCGCGTGTCAGCGGCGGTAAATCCCGTCGGATCAGGTGTGGCCACGGGATTTGCTGTGGCTACGCGGTGGGAATCTGTGGCCCCCGTGTGGTTTAAATGCTATTGGTTCATTTTAAAACAGTGGGGCCCACGAGTAAAATCAAATTAGGAAATTATTCCAGAATAGGCTCCAACTTAGAAAATCCATAACTTTCTGTAGGATACTCCAAAATTCTTCAAACAAATTTTGTTCGAAAGATCTCGAGCTCTAGTTTCTGTCAATACCAATTAGGTTCTATGAAACTCAGAGTTAAATTCTGTAGAAAATAATCATTCCTAATGCAAATGAAATTTTTCCAGACAAGATATCCACAGGAAAAATCCCCAAAATTCACATAAAATTTATTGTCATATTCTTGATTATCAGGCAAAATTTGGGAGCCATAGCACCTGTTTAACTCTCTGTATAATTCAATTTCCTTATTCAGTTGTTGAATTTTCACAGCTATTAGGTTGCTTTATTAGGTCCCAAAATTTTACAGGGTCTTCCTTTAGTCATTCCCTAGCTCCTGTTAAAGTCTTGGATTTAATTAACCTACTATACTAGTCCTAAATCAGTTACAAACTAAATATTGGTTTAATGTCTAGAAACTCAATCATAAAGTAAATCCAGAAATTCCTACCGAATTAGAAATACAATAACTCCTTCCCCACAGCTTAGAAAATTATGAAACAAATTTTGCTAAGACCAGAACCACTCCCTCCATCTTGATTATCAACTGTTAGCTAGGTTCAAGCTACAGTTTCCTCTCGGAAATTTTTGGAAGTTGATTTGCTTGCCATACTTTCGGAGACCACAATCTGCTATGATCATCTCCTGTTCTTTGCAAGAGCTTTGATCATATTCCCTAGTATCTACCATCGAAGTTCCAGAGCCAATTAAGGTCCCTGTCATATAGTGATCACCATGAATTAATTTATGGTCTTAAACTAAATAAATTTCAAAGTCATTTATATATCCATCTTATCTGCATATCGTATAGTGACCGAAGTCGAGGAGAAGCCAGAAGCCTTGGAAGAGAACCTTCCAATTTTTAACTCAGAACCTGACCTGCAACAAGGCAAGCCCCGGTTTGCATTTAAGTCGTTTATGAGCTTTTGCTTTATCACTATGATAAATAGTATATGAATTGTGCATTACGTTTAGGGTGTATGATACTCCACTTGCATGACCAAAAATCCCAGGGGTTTGTTTGGCACGAGTTACAGTTTGACCTGTAGTAACTGCTTTGCTAATGCATAGGAAATCCGGTAGAAGTCGAGTAGTTGGAATCTACTCGCGAGAGATGTATCTCACAGGATTGGTTGAAAAGAAAATGGTTTAATACTATGAAATTGAGACCGGGCAGGGATTGGATAGGAAGCGGCGAGAATTGAGTCTCGGTCGCATAGCCCTGCCTGTGTCGATTAAGGCCCGTCCGTATGCAGCCCCTTCGGACAAGCTTGAATTGTACCGGCAATATAATGGACATATGGAATCCAATAAACTGATGTAACTTGATAACTGGGGTGTTGAGACCCATTAACTCACCATCGATAGGGGTGGGTTGAGGACAGTAAGGTGTAAATCGGTCGGCAGACACATGAGGTGTTCTGTGCGGAGACCTTCTGTTTGCGGAGGTGAGACGGGCTCAGCCTTTGAGTTTCTTGTGAAAGGTGGCCATATACGCCTAGTACTGAAGTGTTATGTAGGTCCAGGTGTACTCGCTGACACTTCCGAACGACGTATGTGTCGTGTTGTCCGGGTGTGTCTTGATTGCAATCACTGTCCCTCGCAGTAATAGAGTACCACTTGTCTGTCGCAGTCGCGACGTAGTAAATACTAAAGAAGTCAGGAAAGTCATATGATATTGAATTATAATTACTTTGCAACTTTGTTTGATTTAGAAATAGTATAACTAAAGATTTACAATTTCCCCATACTTTAGCTGTAATAGCATTATGTGCTTTGGGCATGTCATATCATCGGTAAAACGTTTCTTGTTTGATTGTGGAGCCCATGATGTGCCGTGCTCAGAGAATGTCATTTGCTACCTAAAACTTGGTTATAAGGATCCACTTGTAGGCGAGTTATTTATGCTATTCCTTACCTATGTTTAGTGTCCCCGTGCATCTGTCTAGTGAGACGGTTAAGTCTTGCTGAGCCTTAAGCTCACGTTTGCAGTTAACGAGTTTTTGCAGGTTACCCTTTTGAGGATGGGTTTGACGATGAGGCAACACCCCCTCCAGGGTGTACAGCCGAGTGGGAACCCTGCACGCCGCCATAGTTTGAGTGTTGCTAGTGCAAAGTATCCCTGGCATGGAAAACTTTGCTTTTTGCATAGCTAGTGCTGAGAGCGTAGCTATGGTATGTATATATTTCTTTACATCCGCTAGTATTGTGAAAACTTCCGCTGTGTATTAAATAAAAGACGTGGTCTTGTACTTTATTCTGGTTCTATTCTTGTAAACTGTTGGGTGTCGCATCGCACGACACCACCCAATGAGATCCTCGGATGTGTGGATTCCGGTCCCCACAGCTGGCATCACCGAGGAGGAGGGAGGCTCTGCATTCTTCCGGCGCGGAGGAGGCGCGACGGCAGGGGGTGTCTGAGGATGGAGCGGGCGGTGAGTCACATCCTTGATGAAGGTCACGCCCGACACCTTCTCAATGAGGTACATGATGTAGGGGGCATACCTGGAAGCTCGATTGGGGGTATGCGAGATGTTGAAAATGTTGACGAAGATGTAGTCGACGAGATTGAACTTCTCCTCCCCATCAATGAGAAGTAGCAGGTGCCTCAAGTTGCCTTGTATCACCCTTGCGTCACCATCCTTTGGTGCTATGGTCCGCCTCAGGATTCTGTTGAGGATGCTGTAGAAAGGCTTGATGTTGCGAGCAAGTCCTGGCTCATAGGACACATGGCTTGGGTACATGTAGTCCAGCTGATCTCTGTCAACGGCCTTGAGGTTAGAGATGATGATCTCATGATCAAAATGAGCCTCAAGACCTAGAATCTTGGAAAACTCCTCAAATGTGACAGAGAGCTGCTTGCCATGCGTCATCCATATGATCCTTCTATCACTAGAGGTGGTGAAGTAGACGGTGGAATAAAACTACAGGATGACTTCGACGTTCGAGTCATACTTGAATCCCATGATGTTCATGAGCACATGGCGCTCAGCAGCTTCAATGACTGTATCAAAAGCAGAATGTTGCTTCCTGGCCATGTACTCCCGGTCTACCCACTGTGCTTCAATCACAGGTTTCTTCATGCTTCAGTAGGCGAGACGGTGATAATCACAATGAAAGTCACACCAGAAATGAGGGTCGGTGGTGCTCCTTTAATACTTGTACACCTTGTCCGTCCTGAGCCTTCTTGCTTTCTCGGCTCCCTTTCTGTGGAAAACATTTGCAGCCATTTCATGCTGCCTGTTGGGATTCCTTTCGGGAGTGTGCACCTCCAGGGGGCCAATCGGTTTGGCCTTCCATTTCTCCTTGATAGAGATGCCCTTGGCCTTCGCAACAGGGACCTTTACTGAGTGCTTCTTCTTCTTGGGCTCCACGGGAGCCAGAGCCTTGCCCTTATTCGGATCACGCTCGATCCAGTGTTCAACAATTTCTCCTTGGGCTGGCTCCTTGCCATTCTCTTTCTCTCCAAGGCTCACAAGCCTCTTCCGCTTAGAGACTTGTGCAGCAGTCGCCTGAGAGTTATGAGATTTGCGCTCCTCTCTCTTCTTCTTCTGGAGTTCCTTGCGGGACTCCTCAATGGCCCGAGCCATTGCTTCATCTTTTGTTGTAGGCCAACGTTGCAGCCCTTGCTTGTTGCTTCTTGGCTGCTTTTGCTTTCTCATGCTGCTCGAGATACTTTTCAGCAGCCTCAACTTCGGCTCATGCTCTTTCTTTGGCGAGACGAAGTTGCTCCGCCTCCCACTCGGGGTCAGTGGGGGGAGAAGAGCAACGGCGAGGAGCGGACATTTCAGCTGAAAAGAATAGATGCCATAAGATAGTAGGTCAAGGAGTTGGAATAATGCAAAAGAAATCTCGAGAAACGACAAAAGTTGGAGTTTGACCTGTGTACACCAGACTTGTCCGCCCCATGGGCGGACTAGTCCGCCTGGCACTGGACTAGTCCAGTTCAGACAGGTTAAACCCTAACTCTAACAGTTTTTCGAGAAATTTTGGAATCAAGTCGCAATATTCCTAGGCTATGATCACAAGGTCACTAGAAGTAACTTTAATGAAGAGGTATCTATCAAAAACTCAAAGAGTCAAGAATGAGGCAAGTTTTTGAAAAATGGGGGATACCTCTTCAAATCTTGAGAAATTGACGGAATCGGTGATGGATCGCATCACGAGTGATCGGGGAAAGTTTCCCACACCTCCAGAGCTTCCAATGAACAGATTGGAAACGATTTTTTATAATTGGAATCGAAAATCGCCAAAAGAGGGCGGTTGAGCGCGCGTGGGAGAGAGAGAAGCAAAAGTGAAGAAGAGGAGGGGTCGGCAACCTCCTGGGGGGTTTAAGTCCCCAGGGGCCGAACTAGTTCGGTCAGCAGACCAAACCCGGAATATTCCGGATCTGGACTTGTCCGGCCAGAGGGCAGACTAGTCCGGTCCAGGGAGGCTGAAAACATATATATTTGAGTTTTAGCCACTATAGATGATCCTTTTGGACATATTGCCGCACCAAAACTTTATGAATATGGTCAGTAAGCATTCAACATTCAAACTATGACCATAACTCACCAAGTCTCTAGTTTTTCAAATATTTTGAAGAAAACTGAGATAGAGATTAATTTTTCAACGACATGCATTCTTTTGAATAAGGCAAAAGGTAAACATCCAGATGTGCATGTATCAAGCCACATTTCGAGAATATAAGATATTGAGCTCACTCCTAAGCTCACAAAATCACTTCTCATCTAGGGGCTAGGTGAATATGTCAGCTAGTTGGTTCTCGGTTCTCACATGGGAAATTACTATATCCCCCTTTAAGGAATGATCTCTCAAGAAATGGTGTCTAATGTCTATGTTTTTGGTCCTTGAATGCTCAATTGGATTATGTGCTATTTTGATGGCACTTTCATTGTCACATAGGAGATGAATATGGCACATGTTTATACCATAATCCCTTAGAGTTTGTCTCATCCAAAGAAGTTGTGCACAACAACTTCCGGCTGCGACATACTCCGCTTCATCTGTGGAGAGAGCAATGGAATTTTGTTTCTTGGAGGACCAAGACACTAATGATCTACCCAAAAATTGGCATGTCCCGGATGTCCTCTTTATATCAACTTTGCACCCTGCATAATCTGCATCGGAATAGCCAATGAGGTTAAACTTGGATCCTTTGGGGTACCAAAGTCCTAGGCTAGGTGTGTGAACTAAATATCTAAGAATTCTCTTCACGGCGGTCATGTGATACACCTTAGGTGCAGCTTGAAAACGTGCACACATACACACACTAAGCATAATATCCGGTCTAGATGCACAAAGATATAAAAAAGAGCCAATCATGGAACGGTATACCTTTTGGTCCACACTTGGACCATCTTCGTTTAGGTCTAAGTGTCCATTTGTTGCCATTGGAGTCTTGATGGGTTTGGCCTTGTCCATGTCAAACTTCTTTAATATGTCTTGAGTGTATTTTGTTTGACTTATGAACGTGCCTTCTTTAAGTTGCTTGACTTGAAAACCTAAAAAGAACTTCCACTCCCCCATCATGGACATCTCAAATCTCTCTGTCATTATCTTAGAAAACTCATCACAAAACACTATCTTAGTAGAACCAAATATAATGTCATCGACATATATTTGGCACACAAAGAGATCATCATTAAAATGCTTTGTAAAGAGAGTGTAATCAGCTTTTCCTATCTTAAAACCATTTGAACAAGAAAGTCTCTAAGACACTCATACCAAGCTCTAGGAGCTTGTTTGAGGCCATAGAGAGCCTTACGCAATTTGAAGACGTGGTTTGGGAATTCTTGGTCTTCGAAGCCCGGTGGTTGTTCCACATAGACTTCCTCCTTGATTGGGCCATTTAGGAACGCACTCTTGACGTCCATTTAGTAGAGCTTAAAATCATGGTGAGTAGCAAAAGCAAGTAATATACGAATTGACCGTAGCCTAGCTACGGGAGCAAAGGTTTCATCAAAATCCAAACCTTCAACTTGTGAGTACCCCTTTGCCACAAGTCGTGCCTTGTTCCTTGTTACAACACCATGTTCATCTTGCTTGTTGCGGAACACCCACTTGGTGACCACAACATTTGCTTGTGGACGCTTGACAAGCTCCCAAACTTTGTTCCTTTCAAAGTTGTTAAGCTCCTCTTGCATGGCCACCACCCAATCCGGGTCTCTCAAGGCATCTTCAACCTTATGGTGCTCCAAAGAAGAAACAAAAGAGTAATGTTCACAAAAATTTGCAACTCGAGAACGAGTGGTTACCCCTTTGGTGATATCTCCTAGTATGTTGTCGATGGGGTGATCCCGTTGAACGCTTTGATGCACATGAGGATGTGCAGGTTGAGCTCTTGAGTCATCATCATCATCTTCTTCTTCTTGATCTCCCCCATGATGAATGCCTCCCCCTTGAATTTCGTTTTCTCGATCGTTTTGAGGTGCCACTTGTTCATTTTCAACATGATCGTGTGGGGAGTGGCTCGCATCATCTGGTTGTTGGTCACTTGAGCATTGAGGTTGTTCTTGTGGTCGAACATCTCCAAGTGTCATTCTCCTAAGAGCTTCTTGTGGAGAGTCTTCTTGATCTAGTACACTTTGATCAACTTGCTCCACTTGGGAGCCATTAGTTTCATCAAACACCACGTCGCGTGCTATTTCAACAATACCAGAGGTTTTGTTGAAGACACGGTAGGCGTGGGTGTTTGAGTCATAACCAAGCAGGAAACCTTTATCGGACTTTGAAGCAAACTTCAAAGTCCTAGGCTTCTTGTTGAGAATATAACACTTGCTCCCAAAAACATGAAAGTAAGAGACATTGGGTTTCTTACCAACTAGAAGCTCATAGGGAGTCTTCTTGAGGAGGTGGTGGAGGTACAATCGGTTAACGGCGTGGCAAGCGGTGTTAACCGCCTCCGCCCAAAACCGATCCGATGTCTTGTACTCATCAAGCATTGTCCTTGACATCTCGATGAGTGTCCTATTCTTCCGTTCCGCCACCCCATTTTGTTGAGGGGAGTATGGAGCTGAAAATTCATGCTTGATGCCTCCTCATCCAAGAATTCTTCCACTTGAGTGTTCTTGAATTCGGTCCCGTCGTCACTTCTTATAGCTTTGATTCTTGAGGCAAACTCATTTTGAGCTATCCTCAAGAACCTCTTGAGGACACCGTGAGTTTCACCCTTATCATGCAAGAAGAACACCCAAGGGAAACCAGAAAAATCGTCAACAATAACAAGACCATATTTGTTACTGCCAATGCTAATGTAGGTTATTGGGCCGAAAAGGTCCATATGTAGCAGCTCCAACGGCCTTGTTGTCGTCATGATGTTCTTTGAGGGGTGTTGAGCTCCCACTTGCTTCCCGGCTTGTCAAGCACTACATGGCCTATCCTTTTCAAAGACAACATTCTTCAAACCATGAATGTGCTCGCCCTTGAGAAGATTTTGTAAATTCCTCATCCCAACATGGGCTAGCCGTCTATGCAAAAGCCATCCCATGTTGGTTTTCGCCATTAAGCATGTGTCAAGTTGAGCTTTATCCGAGGCAAAGTCCACAAGATAAAGCTTTCCCTTGAGCACACCCTTAAAGGCGATTGAGTTATCACTTCTTCTAAGGATGCTCACACCCTCATTAGTGAAAACACAATTATAACCCTTGTCACATAGTTGTGATATGGATAAAAGGTTATAGTCAAGAGAATCAATATGTAAAACACTAGAAAGAGTATGTTGGGGAGAAATGACAATTTTACCGGAGCCAAGGATTTTCCCTCGGCTATTATCCCCAAAGAGGATTCCTTCATTTGGATCATCATGTTCCTCATACTCCTCGAACATCTTCCTCTCTCCGGTCATGTGGTTTGTGCACCCACTATCGAGCACCCATTTGGATCCACCGGAGGAGAATGCCTACAAAAACAAGATTATGCCTTCCTTTTAGGTACCCAAGCGGAGTTGGGTCCTTTGAAGTTAGTAGTGAGGCATTTGAGCACCCACACGCATGGCTTGTGGCTCTTGCGGAGTGGCCCAACATATCTAGCATATACCCTTCCATACTTGCTCTTCATCAAAACATGTGATGCATCAAAGTCATGAAATAGAGGATGCGGTTCAGATTTATGCAAGTAGATGCTAGTTGAAGTGTTATTCTCAATTTTAGTCGGGGATGAGCTTCCTTTGACAAAGACAATGAAGTCTTGGCCATACTTGGAGGTTTTGGCATTTTGCTTTCCACCTATAGTATAACCAAGACCATCCTTGACATTGAGAGGTCTTGTGTTGGTGTATGCACCTCGTGCATACGCCACCTTCTCTTTGTCAAAGATGCCACCCTTAGGTGCTTGCTTGCCTTGAGTCAACTTAAGCTCATCCTATAATTTAAGAATCAAGTTAGAAGATTTGCATGTTGATATTGCTTTGGATGCAACATTTGAGGAGGATGAGCTATTGGAGGAAGAGGCTATATTAGTCTTAAGGGACTCAACTTGAGTCTCAAGGATCTTGTTAACATTTGCCAAGTTGCCATGTTTGTCCTTGAGCTCAATGGTTGTCTCCTCAAGAGTTGAGCATGTTTTCTTGCTTAGAGCAAGTTCATGCTCTAATGCCTTGCTCTTCTGTCTCTCAAGCTCAAGGAGCTCTATGAGCTCTTTACATCTTTCCTTTTCCTAGATAAGCAAGTCCTCTTGTCTATCTATGAGCTCCTCCTTCTCAATAATTTCATCCGAAAGCAATTTCATTCTTCGCAATGTGCTCTTACTTATATCCTTAAACATGTGTTCATTTTCGCTAGCACTATAAAAATCATCATGAGAGGATATGGAAGAGGATGAGTTAGAGTTAACCTTTCTCCTTCCTTGTTATGCCATGAGGCAAGTTGGCTCGTGGTCGTAGAGATTTGGGAAGAGCTTGGTTCCCTTGGAGCTCATCTCGATGGCTACGGTTGCCATCTTCTCTTCATCTTCGGACGAGGACTCATCGTTAGAGTCCCACACCTTGCCTAAGTGAGCATGACCGGAGGGCCTCTTCTTCTTGTAGAGATTCTTCTCTTGTGGCTTGCCCTCCTTCTTCTTCTTGCCATCTTTATGTGGGCAATCTACAATGAAGTGCCCGTACTCGCCACAATTGTAGCAAGCCCTCTTGGTTTTGGGCCTTGCCTTTATGTTCATGCTTGTATCCTCCTTTTCTTCTTCTAATCATCCTCTTGAAGTTGTTGATGAAGAAGGCCTCTTCCTCATCGGTGTCAAGGCTCTCCTCATCATCTTTGTCTTGCTCATTTGAGGAGGTTGTTGCTTTGAGTGCAATATTCTTCATCTTCATGGCGGTGAAACTTTGGAGGTCATTGTAGAAGAGCGCCTCCTTCTCCATGATCTCGTGCTTGATGATCCTTCCAAGGACCTCCTCTGAGGTCATTTTGGCAAACCCCAGACTTTCTCGAATCATGGAGAAAAGATAGATGTTTCTAGGCATGAATGCCCGAGTCATCCTCTTCACCACCTCGTGGTCCGTCCACTTGGTATAGCCATAAGATCTACTCTTGTTGTTGAGTATCTTTAGGCGGTTGTACATCTCTTGGGGAGATTCACCATCCATAATGGCAAACCTCCCGAGCTCTCCTTCTATGAGCTCAATCTTAGCTTCTTTCACGACTCGGTTGCCTTCATGAGCCGTCTTGAGGGTGTCCCAAATGTCCTTGGCCACCTCAAGTCCATCCACTCGGTTGAACTCATCTCTTGAGAGAGATGAGATGATCACTCTGGCCGCTTGAGCATTGCGGTGAAGGAGCACGGCTTGCTCCAGATTGATATCTTCTTCATTCTTAGGGGTATGCACCCCGGTCAACACCATTTGCCATAGTGAGGGGTTGAGTGACACAAGGTGTATCTTCATGTTGTGTTTCCACATCCTGTAGTCGGTTCCATCGAATTGGGGAGGCTTCCCCAATGGGATGGAAAGATAGTGGTTGTTGGAGAGAAGGCGTTCATAGATGTAGCCTTGTTGGTTGTAGTTGATTGTGCCACTCGATGTGGAGGTTGAGGTGTCAACCTTCGGAATCTTCAACTTCTCTCAAAGTTTTGCCTTGAGCTAACGAATCTCTTCGTCATCCGTTGACTTATCTTGATAGAAGAGAATAGCTTCTGGGGTTGCTTGGACCTCACTGGTTGAGACTTCTTCGTACCCCACTCCGGCCATCGTCTCTCCGAGTTGTTAGACTCTTTTGGGAGAGTCCTGCTCTGATACCAATTGAAAGTTGCCTAGAGGGGGGGTGAATAGGCTAAACAACCTGAAATGACTTAATAAAACGAGATTAGAACTCAGGGGGCGGACTAGTCCGGTCCTCTTACAGGGAAAGGCCTAAAAAGGGTTTCTAACAAGTTTTAGTCCAATTCTCGTGATGCAAGGTTTGTTAGAATGACTTAGTGAGCCTTGACAAGTTATATGACAAGTATGAAACTAAGGATCACGATGAAACAAGAGTGATGAACAAGACCGATAAAGTTAACCCTAGAAGTAATGAACAATAAGTGAAAGTAAAGAACACAAGAGACACAAGGATTTTATCCCGAGGTTCGATCCCACGAAGGAACCTACGTCCTCGTTGAGGAGTCCACGAAGGACCGGGTTCAACAACCCTTCCCTCACCAAGTTTACCACACGGGCCTAACTTGGTTCTTCCACTATCACAAAGAGTGAATACAAGATTCGTTGGGGCTTCTCACAATCTGAGGCTCCCACCACAAACACAATCACAAATCACAAGCATTAACTCAAGCCACATATCAAAAAGATTCACAAAGTGCAAGAGATCAAACCGAGAGCCAAAGAGCGGTGTTCTTCCTCTTCTTCACCTCACTATACTCTAATCCACACAAGAATTAGTTTTAGAGGTAATGTAGGCATGAAGGAGGCTTTGGGAGGCTCAAGGTTGCTGTGGCGGCGCTAGGGTTTCAACTTACTCAAGGATTAGTTCAAATGAACCCAGGGGTCCTCTTTTTATAGAGGTCCCAAGCCCATACTGCTGACTTTAGCAGATGGGCGGACTAGTCCGGCCTACAGCCCGGACTAGTCCGGCCTAGGGGACCACTGACGTCCCTGACAACTGACGCACTGTGCGGCAATCGTCACACTACCCGCCAAGCTTCAAATTCAAACGGTCACTTCAACAACGAACTAGTCCGGTCCTCACCAGACTAGTCCAATCTCACACAAAACCTTTTGTTCTGTGTGAGAACGGACTAGTCTGAAGACCACGGACTAGTCCGGCCACCAGGGCAGACTAGTTCGGCCTTCTCAGACTTAGTCTCCGAAGCACCGACTTCTCTCACACCCGGACTAGTCCGGCCCCCAGGGCGGACTAGTCCGATATCAGTCAGGACCTCTTGGTCCAGACCAAAACGGACAAGTCCGTGGTTTTAGGCCTTAGTCCCCAAAACCCACTCCACGACTACCCGGACCAGTCCGTCCCACTACGGAATAGTCCGAACTTTGTCAGAACCTTCTGGTCTGGCTGAAAACGGACTTTGCCGGCAAGGGGCGAACTAGTCCGGCTACCTGCACGGACTAGTCCAGCCCTACTGCCAGACTCCTTCCAACTCTTTTCTCACAATGGGTTTGACCTTTAAACCGCTTTGAGCTCCCAACTTGATCTCAATGCACTTTACACACACATCCTCACACTTATTTGGCTAGTCCAAACTCGACGCACTAGGAACCCTAGTTTCTCCTTTGCGAGTTGACATCACCGTTTTCATCCTTTTCCTTTTTGAGGGATTGTTCTCCAATTTAAGTCCACACTTGTGCTTAAGATCACTGAGCTCATTAGTCACTTAGTTGTCATCATCAATCATCCAAAACCCACAGGGATCCTAGATGCACTTTCAGGTTTCACCGGCGGCGATGTCTCCAACCGAGCATATCTTGAACCAAGGGCCCCCTCTTGAGCAATTCGGATCCCAGGGTAGTCCCACCAATCATCAACAAACCCAATCCGACTACCCCTTCCCCGAGCATCCTTAATGGTTCAAATAGCACTGTCAAAGCCCTAATTAATCAGCTACGCCGCACCTATACTTGGCCTCGTGGTGGCACTGTAGTCATGGCCTATTCTCGCATGAACCGGTCCTTAGATCTAAAGCAAGCAAACCATCATAACATCCAATCCATCCACATACGAGGCTTGCTTAGATCACCCATTACCATACCGTACTGACCAGTTCACATTAACCAGAATATCATTAATACATTATTAAATTTGTAGTGTTGTTTTCCCATCCCAATTAATCAAGCGAAGAAAAAAGGTAAAAGCCCTTCCCGACTCTCTACCATAAATTCTAGGTGACAAGGGTGGTTTAACAAATCTAGTAAACTTCCTACCATAGGATTCCCATTAAATTGACACAAGCATGCAGTTTGCAAACAAAACATTTATTTTAGAATAGGATCAAAATGATTCAAGGACACTTGCCTTGCTCTGGCGGATAAGGTTGCCCAAGTGCTTCGAAGTCTTGGTTCTGGAAACCCTCGTACATGACCTCTTGAGCACTTCCCTCTACTCGTGATCACACATACAAGAAAATGCATACAAATCAACATGATGCACACATATTAACCAACATGCGATGACATGCATGCATGCAAAGTTTAATAATTAATTAACTACGGTTGTTTATTAATTAGATGCAACTAGTTCATACGTGTTCATATGAGTTTACGAGGATTTTAGCGGGGGTTAATGCCATTGAAAATAAAATTATAATGCAACCACAATTGAATTACATCTACTAGATCTAATACGTCGCTAAAATTCGCACCGAAAAAACGGATCCTACCATAGATGCGACACCTTCGAAGATCGCGGGACAATGGCAACGCGTAGACGAAGTGGATGGCGCAACGGTTATCCGGCGGCACGACGACGACGACGACAATCTCCGGCGGACGACAGCACCCTCCTTTTTTTCTTCCTCTTTCTCCCTTTTTTTCTCTCTCTGGCGGTGGCTCTGGACTCCCCTGGTTTTTTCTAGGCGGCTAGGGCTTTTCCCGACGGCTAGGGTGTATGGTGTCGAGAAAATACGAGGTCATGGTCCCTTTTATAGGCGACAGGGCTGTTTGCTAGGGCCGGCGTGGTAGAGGAGCGCAGGGGCGCGCGGGCGTAGGGTCAACGCGGCGGGAGGCTCGCGCCAGGGCGCGGGGGCACGCGTGCGAGCGCGCAGCACCGACCGCGGGTGGCTCGGGGCATCGGGGCTGGCGCGGTCGCGCTGAGCGTGGGGCACGGTCGCGCTGGGCGCGCTGGTGCGGGCCGGGCGCAGGCGCGGGGAGGCGCTCGCTGGCTGGGCTGTCGGCCTGGCCGGCGGAGCAGTCCCCCTTTTTTTTTCTTTTTATATATATATATATATATATTCATTATATTATTTATTTATTTATTTACATTTTCTTTTTGTTATTTTTTATTATTACATATTTTATTATTTATACTATTTTTTTGTATATGATTATTATATATATTATTTATATATATATATTATATATATATTATATATATATTATTACAATTATTTTTTTATACTTATTCCCCAATACATGTTTTACGCTATTATTTTCTTTTTCTTCTTTTGCTACTCATATTCGTATATGTATATTTTATTTTTTTATCATTTTTCTTTTATTTTACTAAAGTTTGATGTATGAATATGTATGCAATGCATGATGCAAAGATTTAGGGTGTTACAGGGACCCAATTCACAAGCTCTACATTCCAAGGATATTGCAAAGACCTCGGCATTCAAGTCAGCTAAGCCTGAGTAGCTCACCCGGCAAGCAATGGCCAATCTGAGAGAGCAAATGCAGTAATCCTAAAAAGACTCAAGACGCGCACATATGAGTGCCTGAAAAAACATGGACCCAACTGGATCGAAGAGCTTCCGCCCACACTGTGGGCCAACAGGACAACTCCAAACCGGTCAACTGGAGAGACAACCTTCTTCCTAGTGAATGGAGCTGAAGCAGTCCTTCCTCCGGAAATCACCTTGGGGTCGCTCCGGGTCCGGACCTTCGACGATGCCACGCAGGAATAGCTCCGGTGTGAAGACCTTGACCTCCTTGAAGAGGGAAGATGTCGAGCAGCTGTTCGGAATGCCCGATACCGCCAAGCTCTTCGGCGCTATCTCCAAAGGCATGTTCATAGCCGATAGCTCGAGGAAGGCGATCTGGTGCTACGGAGAATATAAACTCGAGAAGGGTTAAACAAACTCTCCCCAACCTGGGAAGGACCCTTCCGAGTGATCAAAGTATGTTGTCCAGGATGCGTTCGCTTGGCAACCGAGGATGGAACACCTCTTCCTAATCCTTGGAACATTGAGCAACTCCATATGCTCTACGCTTAATATCACAGAGGCGAGTCTGTAGTTACATGTTATGTATGTTATAGAGTCATTGTACAAAGTCGGGTAGCTCCTTCGGGAGAACAGCCGAACCTTCTCTGAAAGGTCCGCAAAGTTCAGGCAACACTTGTCACAATCTCAGAACTAAAAGTGTAGCTAGCTACCTTGGGTCAAACGAGAAATGCAACACATTTAGCCTGGTTCCGTACCTTAAGAGTGTACTTGTTTCCCCTGTACCCCGGACCTATAATGAAATACATCATTGTGTGAAAACAGACTCCACGTGCATTTATTTTGTACAAGCTCAATATTTTTTATTTTTCTCTTTCTTGTCTATAACAAAGCGTTATAATTCTTAAGAAACTTTAGTTCGGCCAATTCATATATAATTCAAGTTGCATTGCTAATTCTTTTGGGTATAAACATTGTTAATGGTCTACTCGTCTGAATGTCACCAAGCCAATCTAGGTCCGGAGTGTGCTATCGACTTAGCCTGGTCCTGCACCCTAAGTACGCCACTCTACCTACACCCCGGCAGGCCGAAGTAAGGCGAGTCCAGAAACGATCGGACCTGGAGAAAACAAGCCAGTGCACTTGATTGTATTTAGAATTGCGTTCGACCTAAATGTTTCTTTTGGGAATAGTAAGACGCAAATGAGTTATAGAGAAGAAATGGATTTTACTGTTTTTCATGACTTCGTGTGCAGGAAAAATAAAGATCTCATGATTATGGTGGATTAAACCGGAGCTATCAAAGCTCCGACACCCCCTAAGGTGGTCCACTGTCGATGTTTCAAACATTGATAATAGACATCGCCAGAGCTACAAAGTTCTGGCAAATCTAGGGGGCCAGCCGTCAATGTGAAGAAAAGATGGTGGGAAGACTCCCCAGTGGGGTCTGCTGTCGATGCACTACGTGTTGACAGTGATCGCTGTCGGAGCTACCAAGCTCCGACATCCCTAGAGGACTAACCATCAATGCTCTACGTGTTTACAAGGGTCACTGCCGGAGCTACTAAGCTTTGACAACCTCAGGGGGCCCCTACTATCGGCGATTGCGGACCTACAAACTACAAGTTCGAAGCACGCAGGTCTTCAACAATGTGTTACATCCTCTTGGTACATGTTCACAATCAAATTGTGTACATCTACCAGGGAGCCAAGTGGGACAAAGGTGTTGAAGATGAAAAAAGAAATTCATAAAATTCTTGGATTTCATTAATCTGGAGACAAGAGATTACAAAATTGGAGAAAAAGAAGAGAGGATACAAGTGGGAGCTACAAAGAGAGAGTCCTAGACCCTATGGAAGAACGAGGTGACCTTCTGGGCAACCTCTGACACGCTGGCTTTGGCGGCTTCTCCCTCTCCGTCGATGGGGCCTTCAAGCACTGGGTTGTAACACCCTCAATTTTCGCATCCTGCATTGCATACATGATCATGCATTAAACATTAGAGGGATAAAAGAATAAAAGAAAAGATAAAACATACATATATGTATGTAGCAAAAGAAGAAATTAAAATAATAATAGTAATAGATAAAAAAAATATATATATAAATAAATCATGTAATAATAAATATTTATATATATAATAATGAATAAATAAATGAATAAGATAAATAAAATAAATAAAATATAAATAGTAAAATATATAATAATAATATAAAAAGAATAAAAAAATTAATATATATATATATATAAATAATAATAATATAAATAATAAATAAATAATATAAAAAAAAGAAAAAAACCCGCCGGCCAGGCCGCCGACCGGCCCAGCCGGCAACGCCCCGCCAGCCGCCCTCCCACGCTGCGGCCGCCCCGGGGGCCCCACCCTGCCGCCGCCTGCCTCGGGCCCCGCTCCGTGGCCTCCCGCCCGCCGCCTGACGCGACCGGCACGCGCCCGAGGCGCTGATGCCCCACCTCCCGCACCGCGCCCCGAGGGCCGACCGCGCCTGGACCGCGCGCTGCGCCCCCCAGCGCGCCGATTCCCGCCGGGCCCCGCCGAAACACGCCGCCCGCACGGCCCCCGCTCCCGCTCAGCCGCACGCGAGCGCGCCTCCCCGGTCCCGCCCCGAGTCGCGCCCGGCTCGGCCTCTCCGCTGGCCCTGACTCGACACCCCCGATCCCGTAACGCCCGCCCGATTTTCCCGACACCGAATCGAGTCCCGCTCCCGGTACGACTCCGCTCCGATTCTCCCGCCGCACCTATAAATATGACGGAAGCCCCACGATGCCGCCGCCAGAACCAGCCGCCAAACAGAGGAAAAAAGGGGAGTCCAGGGAGCTGCGCCCAGGGAAGAAAAAGGAGAAAAAGAAGAGGAAGAAGAGGAAGAAAAAGAGGAGGGTACCACCGTCCACCGGAGATCGTCGCCGTCGTCGTGCCGCCGAGGAACTGCTGCGCCATCTACTTCGTCTACGCATTGTCCCCATCCCGCGACCGTCAGGCCGTCGGATCTACGGTAGGATTTGTTCCCGATGCGAATTTTAGCAACGCATTAGATCTAATAGACATAAATTGATTTTAGTTGCACCATAATTTTATTTTCAGCAGCATTAATCAACGTTAAAATCCCAGTAAACTCATATGAACGCGTATGAACTAGTTGCATCTAATTAATAAACAACCGTAGTTAATTAATTATTGTACCTTGCATGCATGCATATCATCGCATGTTGATTAATGTGTGTGCATCATGTTGATTTGTATGTATTTTCTTTTATGTGTGATCACGAGTAGAGGGAAGTGCTCAAGAGATCGTGTACGAGGATTTTCAGAATCAAGATTTCGAAGCGCTTGAGCAACCCTATCCGCCAGAGCAAGGCAAGTGTCCTTGAAGCATATTGATCCTATTTTAAATTAAATGTTTTGTTTGCGAACTTGCATGCTTGTGTCAAATTGATGGGAATCCTATGGTAGGAAGTTTACTAGTTTTGTTTGACCACCCTTGTCACCCGGAATTTATGGTAGAGAGTCGGGAAGGTTTTTTTTTTACCTTTTTGCTTCGCTTAATTAATTGGGATGGAAAAACCAACACTACACATTTAATTATGCATCAATGATATTCTGGTTAATGTGAACTGGTCAATACGATGGGTGATCTAAGCAAGCCTGGTATGTGGATGGGTTGGATGTTATGGTGGTTTGCTTGCTTTAGATCTAAGGACCGGTTCATGCAAGAATAAGCCAGGACTACAGTGCCACCACGAGGCCAAGTTATTGGTGCGGCGTAGCTGATTAATTAGGGCTTTGCTAGTACTGTTTGGACCATTGTGGATGCTCGGGGAAGGGGTAGTCGGATTGGGTTTGTTGATGATTGGCGGGACTACCCTAGGATCCGAATGGCTCAAGAGGTGGCCCTTGGTTGAAGATGTGCTCAGTTGGAGGCATCGCCACCGGTGAAACCTCAGTGGGGTGTAAATAGGCTAGTAATCCCTTTGTAAAGGCTATTTTGTGATCTCTTGGCCACACACCAACGGAAGTGTATAATGTGACTGACGGGTCATGGGCATAAGGGAGGTTCTTAGTCGCCGAAAGGTGATGAAATCACGAACACGTGGGTAAAGAGGTACAAACTCTGCAGAGTGTTAATTAAAACTATCATGATAGCCGTGCTCCCGGTTATGAGCACCTGGACAACTTCCATGATTAGAGGGAAATTGGGATTTGGGATGGTTATGGTTTGGTAATGGTTATGGTTGATATTATGATTATGGTTACGGTTATGAGATGGAATTATGGTTTATGACATCGATTATGGTTATTGGTAATGTTGAATTATGGACTGGTATTATTATGGTTACATGGTTAATGATGGGTTTACTTACACATAAATGTAATATATTGCTTTTCAAATGTTTTACTGTACTTTTCAGCACTTTGCCATTATTATTGTCGTCATTTGAATCAGCCACATGTCATACTTTCCACACTTGCTGAGTACGACATGTACTCACTCTTGCAATCCCCCACCCCAACAGTTGCAGGACAGGATTATGAGTTTAATGGCGATAATGCGGAGTTCTAGGCCGTGTCTACCGTCAGCTTTGCCTCTGGTGTTATTGGAGCTGCGCTATCCCTTTTTGCTTAGTTTGCTTAGTTGCTTAATTAGTTATTTCCGCTGCATTAGTTGAACTTATAACTAATATTCATTAAAGCTTGTATTCGAGGATATAATGAATTATGTAATAAGAGCACTTATTTAATAATCTGAGCTGTGGTAATTATCTGTTTATCATTTGTGAATCACTCGTGTATGTGTGTTGAACATCCTGGGCACACATATGCGTTATCTTGGTTCATTTTCGGAACCGGGCGTCACATGGCTCAAGTGGGAATTGAGGGTCCCGGCTTGTGTAGCACGTCAACATGAACTCTGCGACATTCTTCGCGAGGGATTGTCCCTCGATTTCTAGCTGGTCCATGATGACATCGCCCATCTTGCTGAGCTTGTTGCCTGCCAAGATTAACTCCTGCAATGCCTGGTCCATCTTCGGCTCCAGATCATCCGGACGCACGGGACTAAAACCCATCGGCGCCAGCGCGTCATTGGCATTGCCCAAGAAGTCCAAAACTTGTTGGGACTCCGCAGCCCTTGAGCCTCGCATCTCTTCCAAGGATCTTTTGGTCGCCGCAAGATCCGAATTCTCCCGGGCAAGGCGCTCGACCTCTTTGGTGTTCTGCTGAATCTTTTCAGCAACCTGCCTTTCGAGTTTACTTAGCTCCTCCTCCCGGAGGTGGATCTTGTTCCGGCAGTCAACTAGGTCCTTCTTCTAGCCCCGTACCTTCTTCTCCCTGGCACCAATTTCATTGTCCCTCTTGTGGAGGTCCTATTCTCGCTGCCAGGCCTTCTTCTCCTCCTTCTCGCAGTGCTCCTCCAACTTCTGGGTGCGCTCCACGATACTCTTGTCACCCAGAGTCAGCCTCTAAGTAAGCTCTTCCTCCCTCTTCATGAGGTCATCCCGCAACTCCAGGAGTTTTTGCTCTTCATCTTCGATCTTTTTCTCCCGCTCCTCAAGAGCCTCCCGGTGCTTGACGAGGCTGTCGTGGATGGCGCTGTGCTTCTCATGGCATTCACTCGCTGCATTATTAGTAGCTATGGCCTGTTCATGGATGGCTCGGGACTGGTCATCGAGGGATCGTGTCATGCTTTTCCTCTCATCCAGCAGCTGACCCGAGTACTCCAACCGGACCTTCTCCCTTTTCACCCACTCCCTGTCGTCAGCCAACCTGGTTTGTGCCAGCTTGGTCTCGAATTGGAGCCAGTTGCGCTACCTCCTAAGGGTTTGGCGCTCCTCCTCGAGGGCCTTGCTATCATGGTAGAAGGCCAACTGCACTTGATGAAGGCTGGAGCAGGCATTGTCGATAGACAACGACAGGGGGATTGGCTTCGGACCTGGTGGGGTCCTCTCCGCTGGCTCCAGCGGGTTCTCTACCACAAAAAATTGGGTCCCACTCTACAAGAGTGGCTCCCTGAGCGTCCGCGGCACTAGGGCCGCCCTCCGGGATAGCCTCGGCTGCCGCCAAGGAAGCTCCTGCAACAGAAGTTCCTACCTTCGGAGTCGGCTCGGAAGGTCCTACCGCCTGATCATCAGAAACTGGTCCCTCAGGCGGGGGACCGGCAGCTTCATGTTGGCACCCTGGCTCAGGCGCAGGCACCTCCGAGACCACTACCTACGGCGCAGGCGTTGAAGGTTTGGCCGGAGCTGAAGCCACTTCCGGCTGTGACACTGGCGCCTCCTCCAGCACCGGTTCATGCGCTGGTGCTTCGACCGCCATTGGCTCGGGCGCCGGTACTTCTTTGACATTCGGCTCAGGTGCCGGCACTTATGCAACTACCGTCTCAGACGCCGGAACTACATCAACCACCAGCTCTACCGTCGGGGCTTCATCGACTACCGGCTCAGGCGCCGAAACTTCATCAACCACCGGCTCTACCGCTGGGGCTTCATCAACTACCGGATCTATCGCCGGGGCTTCATCAACCACCGGCTCTGCTGCTGGGGCTTAAACTACATCCGGCCCTAGGGCTGGAACCGCAGCTACCTCCGACTCTGAGGTCAGGGCGTCCATCATCTCAGCATCCAAACTCAGAGCTTCAACCTCCGGGGCAGGTGCCGCTGGTACATCTTCATTCCCGTGGTCCAGCGCTACCACGGGAGCTTCAGGGGATGAATCGATGTCAAGGACCATGACAGCTGGCGCCGGAGCTACCGCGGCCTCAGCCACCTCTTGAGGCGGTGCTGGAATTGGAGCCAGAGCCTTCGTCTACGCAGCATCAGTTGCTGCTGCAGGAACAGGAGCTTCAACCCCTTTCTTGGGCACTTTGTGGATGAAGGAAGAAGAAACTCAAAACATAGTGACAACAAAAACAATCAGCTGAGGTAAAAAACCAAATTTACCTCGGAAGGCTTCCGCTCCAGCTAGCGTGGATCCTCTTCACTGGACGCTCGGGGCCGGACCCTGATGCCATTGGTGTAGTAGCTCTAGAAGGCTCCCCGGAGCTTGATGCCGCCGTCGGCGTCGTCTTGGTTGAGGCCTCCCTCGACTGAGAAGGACCTTCAGACCTAGAGCCCTCAGCTGGCTCTGGTACTGGAGTCACATGGCCGGAGCTAGCATCCTGAGGAGATGCTGATGCATGAGTGGTTGCTGCCGCTGAAGACCTCCTCCGCTGAGGTGAAGCAGCTGCAGTGGAAGGAGCAAGTCTGACTGACCTCCCGTCAGAATGCTTTAACTTCCTCTTGCGGCTCGAGGGCTCGGCCAACTCCTTGCCTTTGCCTACGACTTCAGCTCTTGGCTTCATGGCGGGAGCAGAGCCATCCTCCGAAGCTCCTGGAATCACCACTCCAGAGGATGATCACATATCCATCAGGCCCAAGTCGTCCACTAGTGGCATCTTCCTCCGGAGCTCTCTGCACTCCTCCGATATCATATTCAGAGGAAGGAAGGCTGGAACTTCTTGAGATGGGTTATCAAGGCTTCACCCGTCAAGTTGGTGTCCAAGCCGACCCCAATGCGGTTGGTATCCATCTCACTGTTGAAGGCCCAGGCAAGCCGACTCCTAGCCCTCAGCAGGGCCCACCTGTTCGTCAAGAAGTTGCCGAAGACCATCTGGGGGGTTGTCTGTGGGGACCGGAGTCCACACCTCCGAGGATCTCATTGGGTGGTGCCGTGCGATGCGGCACCTAACAGCACACATGAAAAGGATACCAAAACATATAAAGTTTTCATTTAGTAATAAGAAGAGTTTAAAAAAGAGTACCACAGGGGTACACACGCAGCGGAAAAATACATGCTCATAATCTCACCTAACTAAGCAGGAGAGAAGACGTCCATGCCCTAGGACGCTTCTCACTAGCAACATGAAGAACATTCAGCAGCGGCGTGGCTCACATGAGATTTATCTCGACACCTTGAGTCTCATGTACAACCTGAACAGTAGAAATAAAACTAATACCTGCAAAAATCGTTAAAGCACAAACGTGAGCATAAGGCTCAGCAAGACTAACCTGTCTCACTAGACATATGCAGTGTAAAGTCTAATCATAGGTAAGGAATAGCATAAATAGACTCGCGTACAAGTGGATCCTTATAATCAGGTTTTAAGTAGCAAATGACATTCTCCAAGCACGGTACATCATGGGCTCCACAATCAAACAAGAAACACTTTACCGATGATATGACATGCTCAGAGCACATAATGCTATTACACCTAAAGTATGGGGAAATTGTAAACTTTAATTTTGCTATCTCTAAATATTACAAGGTTGCAGAGCAATTATAATTCAATACAATATAATTTGCTGGCTTCTTTAGTATTTACTACGTCACGACAGCGACGGACAAGTGGTACTCTATTACCGTGAGGGACAGTGATTGCAATCAGGACACACCCGGACTGCACGACATGCACACCCGTGTGGGAGACACATACGTGCTCTCCTCCCCGCATCATACGTGGCCACCTTTCACCCAAGACCCCAATGTCGGCAAACCTCTTCATCCCGAGCAAAAGGTCCCCTACATGGACACGTCAAAACGTTCCGCTAGGAGATTTACACCTTTCTGCCTTCGCATCTCCATTCAAGGACAACCGAGGAGTCTCCACACTACAGTCTAGAGTTACATCAGTTTAATGGGCCCATATACCATTATGCAACCGGTACAGTTCAAGCTTGCCCAACGGTGCCGCATACGGCACGTCCTCAAGCGACACAGGCAGGGCTATGCGCCCGAGATTCCATCTCGTCGACTCCTATTCTCCCTGCCCGGTCTCGTATTCATTTCATAAGCCATTTTCAACTTTCCACCCACATGTGAACTGTTATTCCTATCTCGCGAGTAGATTCCAACTACTCGACTTCTATCGGATTTCCTATACATTAGCAAAGCAGTTACTACAGGTCAAACTGTAACTCGTTCCAACCAAACCCTGGGATTTGTGGTCATGCAAGTGGAGTATCAAACACCTTATACATAATGCACAATATCAACTGGAGATGTAAGTGAATAAAACTGGAAAACTTTGAAAATATCTTAAATGCAAACCGGGGCTTGCCTTGGTTTGCGACTCGACTATCTAACAACTGTTAGTAGCTTCTTCCGAAGACTCTGCCAAGGACGTCAAGAGAACACCCTGGCCTTCTCCAAGTGAAGCTCCTCGTCGATCACCTACATTACATTTCTTAACGATATGATATGCATATGAGTAAAGAATGTACTTTAATATTAGACTCTACGAGTGGTATAAAGTTTAAGAAGAAGGGTTTGTCTACGAGGAATAGGTATGCCTATGTTTTGTGGATAAACAAAGGATTGAATCAAGTGGTCATCATAGTGTCGAGATGTGAAGTGAAAGGTGCAATGTAAGCACACATTGCAACTTAGCAATCGACACTTGGAGCGATGCCACTCAAGAGTGATAAAACTAGTTGGTGAAGAAGTGTTTGACTTAGCCGTGTAAGGTTAAATAAGAGATCAAGGTGGAGCTAGGAAGTTTGTAACCTAGGAGTCAACCAAGGAAGTTTTCTCCACTTACAAAGGTTGTCGACACGACCATGAATCCTTATCCAAGGTTCGTCTTGGACTAGTACTCCTTGTCAGTCGCAACGTTCTCTCATTCCTCTACCCCAGATCATCGATGATCACCAACATCCTGGGTGTGACCTAGAAGGCATTTCATCGACTATCTTGGATACATCTAGGGTTTGAGCGCTCTCGTATCAACTAAAACCAAACTTGGCTAACTACTATTAGTCTGATGTACCTTGGTGGTGTTCCTGCACTAAATGCAATACAGGCATCCATCATTTTGATGCCAAGACATGGCCACGATGCGGAATGTCGTGACGACGTCAGGCGGACGACGACTGCAGAACATTGGCTTGAGCTTATGTGTCGAGTGAAAGAGAGTACCCTAAGGGCAAGCGGCATTGAATGTGATACATGTAGCGGCACGATGCGTAATGCTTGGTTCCCTCTTGTACATCAAATCTATGATGCAAGATGGACTTGCGTTCACCTTGGTTAATGCACTGGCGCGACCATGGTACAAGGAGGGCAACAACACCACTAGTGGTGATAGGACTCATACATGTGAAACGCACGACATGGTCAGCCGGGGTGAGAGTAGAATGGCGTGACCAATGTGATCAAAGTGAGTGCATAGGTGGTCCTCGCGACACACTGATGGCCATGCCGCATGAGGATGCGGCTAACACGCACGACACAACCAAGATGGTGGTCACCACGACGCAGGGAGACGTGTCAACCGGGCGACGCGATGGAGACCACACGAGCAGACCGCGGTGGCGTCAACTCATAATGGAAGCGGCAGTGACCATCACGTGTGCAGCCTGCCTATGTGGCAAGGAATCACAGTACCAGAGCAAGATAAGTCGGACATTGAGTGAGCACCTGGTACAACTTGTGTGGCCTTCCGTCGAGCGAGCACCGCGCGACGCATGACACAACGTGGATGAGAGATTGTGGCACAGGCGACAAATGGCGGAACGGAAAGATACACACTTGGAGAGGAACCAGCGACTTATTGGGGCTCGCGCGAGGCAGCGACTGCGACACCAGGGCCATGGCGTGGTGGCGTTGGAGATTCCGGGTGGCCAGGCGCGCGCTGCAACGACGGAGGGGTGAGCAGGAGCGCGACCTACGATTAAGGCGAGCTGACGATGGCGTACGGCGTGCCGGAGGCGGGTGCAGCACGGGGGAACGGCAATGGAGTCATACACACGAGGAAAGGATGTGAAGGGATGGAGATGCGAGGTGACGTACCCGGAGAGTAAGCAACGACGGTGAAGCTCCACACGATGGCCAGATGACAGGCGCAAGAGCGCGGGATGGTGACGTCAATTCGTGTCGGCGAGCAGCAGGGCGACTGGGTGCTGTCGGCTACAGGGGACGAGCGATCACGGTGAGTCGAGGAGGCGCGCTTGCGGCGGGAGACCGCCTCTCGCGCGGGCGCGACGCGGAGCCTGCCAGCGCTGGCGGCAGAAGCAGTGGGACGGTGCGCCTAACGCGCGTTGGCGCACGGATGCGCGGCCGAGGGCGGGAGCGCGCGAAGAGGCGGCTGACGGAGGCGTAGCCGGGTGCTGGCGGCGGTGTGCGCGCCGGGCGGAGCTGGGAGGCGAGGTGGCGGCTGGATCGGGAGGAGGAAGCAGAGCAGAGGAGATGGCGCAGTGGGGAAAAGAAGGAGGAACGGGCGCGCGGTTGAAGAAGCAAAACAGAGAACCATCTCTGGAGATAAGAATGAGTTGTGGGTCCAACTGAAATTTCACCCTTATCCTTACTCAATTGTTTAAATCAAATTACTAAATTAGTCCAAAATGGTAGGCTAGTTTATTTAACAGTTAAATAATCCAAATATAATTTACAATCCTTTATTTGATTGATTTAAATTGGACATGTTGGTTTCAATTAATCGAGTATGATTTCTTCCTATAGCTTGATAAAATATAAAATGGGTGAATAATGTTCATTCGAAAAGCTACAAAAGGAATTTTTAAATTGGTTGCTGAAAATGATATTTGCATTAAAGTGGGATTTTACATCACCCACCTTCGACACATTCCTGGATTCTGTTCAGAATGGGCTTGTACTCCCTCGACAACTCCGGCACGTCACTCCAAATGTCGGTGTCGACGTGGGGGAGGCCTTCAAGTAGTTCCAGCCTCTCGTGTCCCTCAACAGTGATGACCATCCAGTCTTTCTTCCAGTGGTCCCACTTGCCGGAAGGGAAGGATCTCAAGTACTTGAGGGGGGAGTTTTTCCGCTTCACAAAGTAGTAGAAGCCGATGAACTTATCGCTCTTCCAGGTCGGGTGGATAGTGAAGAAAGTCCACAACAACTCCACGCAAGGGGGCACACCCACCCACATCTCGCGAAAGTGGACGAAAGTCGCCACCAGCGGGATTGAGTGGGTGCCAAGATGGTGGAGCTGCAGAACATAGAAATCTAGCAGCATCGGAAAGAATGTAGAGAAAGGCGGGATCAAACCCGCCATGGCGTACCCAAGTAAGTACACCATATCTCTGGGTCTCTACTTCTCGAAGGCAGCTTGCCGCATCGAATGACGTTGTCGCAGGAGTCACTGGACCATCCCATGTAGGTTCGGACCCTAGACAACTCCTTCTTGCTCCCAATGCGGCTCTTGGGGCGTCCAACTTCATCATAGCACAACGGGGCGAGAGATGAAAAGCGGGCGAAAGTTTGGAGGATTCGAGCGCAAGTTCAACTGAAGGCGTAAAGAATCCCCAAACATTGCGCACTTTCCTTCTTAAGTAAGCCCCCGCAACGCTTGGATGGAAATCGCAGATGAGCCGATGACACAGTTCAAAAACTTCACCTTGCCAATGATAAGGGGGCCTGGGGCCACCCCGACGATCAAGTGGAGGTCCTTACCCCAGGCGAATGGTTGTCATCATGAGAGGCGAGAAGCCCAAGGGCGGCAGCATGACAAGGCGCGCGGAACCGATACGGTTTTCGTATCGGGAATCCGCAACCTTCAATTGCGTGAGATCTGCACGCTCCGTTCTCACCTGCCTCATCCTGAATATGCCACGCGGGATGGTTTAACTGCGAACTACCGCCAACGGCACATCCAAAGACCCTTGTAGACACGACTCAAAAACCAAAGGATGGACCCACCTCTGGCAGAACGACTTCATCCAAAAGGTCTCTCCCAGAGGTGGGCCCAGGGGGCCACTGTTGGTACCCTGCATACTTATACCCCTTCAGACTGCAAAAAGACCAAAGGAACTTCACTTGTATGAGTTGAAGACCTCTGAAGGCCCCACGTGTCATACGGGACCAGACCTGCCTCCCTTCTATGGTTAGTCCCAGTGCTGCCACGTGTATACAGCAACCGAAGCTACGTCCTACACCTGGGAAAGCTCCAGGATAAATACCTGCGCAGCACCCACGGACCTAACCCCCGACAGAGGGAAGCTCCGGTAACGACATGTGCACAACTGCACCGGACCTACCTGTCCCAGATCGTAAGCTCCGAAGCTGCCACGTGTCCAGCCGCCGGACCTTCAACCTCAACAATCAGACTGGTGGACCCCTAACGGCTCGGACCTTCAAGGGACAATCAAAGACTTCAAGACCCGATTAAGCGTCATTAATACCATCTTAATGACACATGATCGGAGGGCCCTTAATACCAGTAACAACACTATCAAGGCTCGTTACCACACTATTAAGAGTAACTAACCTCATTAATTGTGTATTAAGCATCAGTAACCGCAAGGGCCACATGTTGGGCAAGGCTAACGATGTAACGACCAGTCCTTGTACTATAAAAGGACTGGTCGAGCGATACACATGGACGGTTCTTCCAGACCTCTTCTAGACTCGACTCTGACGCACGCTCACAAGTGCTCAGACGCTTAATACAACAACTACACAGACCGTGGGGTAGGGTATTATGCTTAGGCGGCCCGAACCACGTAAATCCTCGTGTCAACTTACCATCGTGTTCTGAATCTCTACATGCCAACAACCGAACTACAAACTACATGGTCTACCAACGGTAGTATCGGGAGAATTGCCGGAACCAGACTCCGACAGCTTGGGATCGGACTAGTGCGCCCGTCATAGGAACAATGAACTAGGGTTTTCTAGATTGACATTAATTTGGAGAAACGGGGATGAATTCACGCGAGAAAGAGAAAGTAGAAGGTGTACCAGGTGTTTAGAACTCCAATGAATATGGGGTTTGGAGGCAACACTTGGATCTTGGCGATCTAGGGTTGATGAAGAACTTGATGAAGGATTGGTAATGAAGAACGAAGACTTGATAAAGATTTTGATACTCTTTCGTTTCCTCCTCTTCTTCTTCTTCTGAGGATCTACTTCTCCCTCCTTATTGGCAGCTCTCGATGAGATAGGGTTTGTGGTCTTTCAATTGAGGCAAAAGGATGTAAAGTGAAGGAGTGGGGTTGTTTATATAAGGGTGGAAGGCTAGGGTTTGATGGATTTCAAGTTTGGGGATGGTGGAGGCCGATTTGGGGTCCCACATGGGCTCCAAAAAAAAGTTAGAAACGATGTCCTTAGGCCCACTCAAGATAAAACCCAAAAACAGACCGCGAAACAAAATATCAACTCGGAATTGCGATCACAGGACAAGTCTGAAAAGGGCCGGACTAGTACGAAATTAGCCAGAGAGATATCGGACAAGTCCGGACTATATCGAACAAGTCCGAACTTGGTCAGAGGAAAACCAGACAAGTCTTGCCAAAACCGGACAAGTCCGATTTTAGTCAGAGGGAAAACGGACAAGTCTGCTAGATGTCGGACAAGTCCGGACAAGTCTAGGGACTTGGCAAAATTTTCAAGGAATTGGAATACCGGACTAGTCCGCTATGGACCGGACAAGTTCGAAAGTATCCAGAGGCAAAAACCAGAGTAGTCTGCAGCAAAAACAGACTAGCCCGATGGAGGTCAGAGAGAAATCGAACTAGTCTCCACCAAAACCAGACTAGTCCGCAATCCTTAGAACTTTTGAGTGCGGTTTTATTCTAAATTCATTTTAAACCTATACCTTTTTATGTGGATTAATGTTAAACATGTATAGTAACTTATGCAATGGATGATGCATGAAAATGAGGGTGTTACATACCTACCCCCCTTAAAATGAATCTCACGCTCGAGATTCGAAGCGGAAGAGAAGACATAGGGGAAGTCCTTCTTGAGTTCATCCTCCAACTCCGAAGTTGCCTCTGATTCTGTATGATGCTTCCATTTAAACTTTACACCATCTATTATTCTTGTTCCTTGTGACCCTCTCCTTGGTTTCCAAGATCTTGACCGGTTTCTCGACATAAGTCAAATCTGCCTCTAATTCCAATTCTTCCATTGGCACTTGTTCTTCCGGCACTCTCAAGCGCTTCTTGAGTTGGGAAACATGAAAGAAATCATGAACATCCGATAAGTGAGCTGGCATCTCCAACTTATATGCTACTTATCCTCTTTTGTTCAAAATATTGAATTGCCCAATGTATCGAGGTGCTAGCTTGCCTCTTATGTTAAACCTCTTATGACCTCTCATTGGTGACACCTTGAGGCAAACAAAATCTCCCACTTCAAAGGCTAGTTTCCTTCTCCTATTGTCCGGATAGCCTTTTTGCCTTGATTGAGCAGCCCTCAAGTTTTCACGAATAATCTGGACTTGCTTCCCAGCTTCCTGCAGCATGTGAGGTCCAAACACTTGATTCTCTTTTGTCTCATTCCACAACAATGGTGTCCTACACTTCCTCCCGTACAATGCTTCAAAAGGTGACATCTTCAAGCTTGCTTGATAACTATTGTTATATGAGATATCCACATAATGCAAGCTTTTGTCCCAAATTCTTCCATGCTTCAAAGCACAAGCTCTTAACATAAAAACTCTGATCGGTCCTCTCAGTTTGTCCATCCTTTTGAGGGTGATTTGCTAAGCTAAAATTCAACTTTGTTCCCAATGCTTCATGCAATTTCTGCCAAAACCTGGAGGTAAATTGAGAACCTCTATCGGATACTATTTTCTTCAGAACTCCATGCAAACATACTATTCTTCCCATGTACAGTTCCTCCATCTTCCTATGACACCCGGTTCCAAAAATGAACCAAGTTAACGCATATGTGTGCCCAGGATGTTCAACACACATACACGAGTTCCTCACAAAAGAGTATACGGAAAATTACCATAGAACAAGATTAATTAACCAAAATTTATTACACAAAGCATACTATCCTTGAATACAAAAATCTAATGAATATTAATAACAAGTTCAACTAATACAGCGGAAATAAACTAAATAAGCAAACTAAGCAGTTAGGCAGCGTAAGCAATAGGATACAGCGCAACTCCAATCAACACCACAGGCGAAGATGACGGTAGACACGATCTAGAACTCCGCATTATCGCCATTAAACTCTTAATCCTGACCTGCAAATATTGGGGGGGGGGGGGTTGCAAGAGTGAGTACATGTCGTATTCAGCAAGTGTGAAAAGTATGACATGTGGCTGATTCAAATGACGACAATAATAATGACTGAGTGCTGAAAAGTACATTAAAATGTCTGAAAAACAATATACATCATGTATGTGAAATAAACCCATCATAAGCCATATAGTAATCATAATACTAGTTCATATTCCATATCCATCATCCATATACCAATATCCGTATTAAATACCAGGATTCAATTCATAACCATCCATAACCATAATACCAACCATACCCATCCGAAATACCATCCCAATACCGAGTTCCCTCTAATCATGCAAGTTGTCCAGGTGCTCATAACCGAGAGCACGGCTATCATGATAGTTTTATTAGACTCTATAGAGTTTGTACCGCTTTACCCACGTGTTTGTGATTTCATCACCCGTCGGCGACTAAAGAAACCTCTCTTATGCCAATTACACTTCCTTTGGTGTATGGCCAATAGATCACAAAATATACTTTACAGAGGGATTACTAACCTATTTAGACCCCACTGAGGATTCACCGGTGGTGATGTCTACCACAGAGCACATCTTCAACCAAGGGCCCCCTCTTGAGCCATTCGGATCCCAGGATAGTCCCACCAATCATCAACAAACCCAATCTGACTACCACTTCCCCGAGCATCCATATTGGTCCAAATAGAACTGTCAAAGCTCTAATTAATCAGCTACGCCGCACCCATACTTGGCCTCGTGGTGGCACTGTAATCCTGGCTTATTCTCGCATGAACCGGTCCTTAGATCTAAAGCAAGCAAACCACTGTAACATCCAACCCATCCACATACCAGGCTTGCTTAGATCACCCATTACCATATCATATTGACCAGTTCATATTAACCAAAATATCATTAATGCGTAATTAAATGTGTAGTGTTGTTTTTCCATCCCAATTAATTATGCAAAGCAAAAAGGTAAAAAGCCCTTCCCGACTCTCTACCATAATTCCTGGTGACAAGGGTGGTCAACAAAACGAGTAAACTTCCTACCATAGGATTTCCAATCAAATTGACACAAGCATGCAATTTTGCAAACAAAACATTTATTTTTAAACAGGATCAATATGCTTCATGGACACTTGCCTTGCTCTTGCGGTTGATTAGGGTCAAAGACTTCAAACTCTTGGTGCTGTAGATCCTCCGCGGCACACTTTAGCGCAAATCCGTCTAATCCGCACAATAAACATAAAAACAAGAAACACAATCAAAGAGTGCACAGTTATTACTCAATATGACATGACATGCATGATTGATGCAAATGCAAGGTAGAACCTGTTAATAGATTGCCTTTAATGATCACTAATTAGTTCTAATAGCTTTTAACAAGTTTATACAGGTTTGGAGTTAATTTGATCAAATTTTACAATTAATTCAACATAATTTAGTCAACAAAATCGGACTAGTCTGCAGAAGGACGGACTAGTTCGCACTTCGCAGAACTAGCGAACTAGGGTTTTCTAGATCGACGTAAATTTGGAGGTTGGGTGTTGAATTCACGTGAGGAAAAGATAATAGATGGAATACCAGGTGTTTAGAACTCCAATGAATCAAGAAACTTGGAGGTAACACTTTGATCTTGATGATCTAGGGTTGGTGATGAACTTGGAGGTGAATTGCTGATGAGGGACGAAACATGGTGGAGATCTTGATCCTCTTTCATTTCCTCCTCTTCTTCTTCTTGCTTGGGATCTCCTCCTCCCTCCTTGATGGTGGCTCTCCACGAACTAGGGTTTGGGTGGGGTGGAAAAGTGTCAAATAGATGTCAAGCCAAGGGGTGGGGTTGTTTATATAGAGTTGGAGGCTAGGGTTAGATGGATTTCGAGTTTGAGAGGAGTAGAGGCCGGTTTAGGGTCCCACATTGCCTCTAAAAGAGTTAGGCACGACATCCCTAGGCCCACTTAACGTGAAACCCAAGAAACAAGTTGTAAAAAGAAAGATCAATTCGGAGTTGCGAAATATCGGACAAGTCCGAAAAGGACCGGACTAGTCCCAAAATGTCCAGAGTGAGAATCGGACAAGTCTGACCTAAAATCGGACAAGTCCGACTTTATTCAGAGAGGAAAACGGACAAGTGTGCAGGAACACCGGACTAGTCTGGAAAAGTCGAGGGACTTAGCAAATTTTCAAGGATTGTTGGGATATCGGACTAGTCCGCACAAAATCGGACAAGTCCGAAAGTTTCCAGAGGCAAAATCGGACTAGTCCGCAGCAAAAATGGACAAGTACATTTTTAGTCAGAGAGAAATTGGACTAGTCCTCAATAAAATCGGACTAGTCCGCACTTTCCAGCATTTTAAGTGCGGTTTTGCTCCAAATCAATTTTAAACTCGTTCCTCTTGTTCTGGGTTAATGTTAAACATGTATATGAATGTATGCACGGTATGATGCATGAAAATGAGGGTGTTACAAACCTACCCCCCTTAAAATGAATCTCGCCCTCGAGATTCGACGCGCAAGAGAAGAGATAGGGAAATTCCTTCTTGAGATCGTCCTCCAATTCCTACGTTGCTTATTTTTCTCCGTAGTGCTTCCATTGAACTTTACACCATCTAATCACCTTGTTCCTTGTGGTTCTCTCCTTGGTTTCCATGATCTTGACCGGTTGCTCAACATAAGTCAAATATTCCTCTAGTTCCAATTCTTCCATTAGCACTTGTTCTTCCAGTACTCGCAAGCACTTGAGCTGGGAAACATGAAAGACATCATGGACATCCGAAAGATGAGCTGGCATCTCCAACTTATACGCTACTTCTCCTCTTTTGTCCAAAATCTTGAATGGTCCAATATAACGAGGTGCTAGCTTGCCTCTTATGTTAAATCTCTTATGACCTCTCATTGGTGACACCTTGAGGTAAACAAAATCTCCCACTTCAAAGGCTAATTTTCAACTCCTATAGTCCGTATAGCTCTTTTGTCTTGATTGGGCAGCCCTCAAGTTTTCACGAATTATTTGGACTTGCTTTTCGGCTTCTTGCAACACATCCAGACCAAATACTTGAGTTTATTCTACCTGATTCCAGAACAAAGGTGCCTACACTTCTTTCCATAAAGCGCTTCATATTGTGACATTTTCAAGCTTGCTTGGTAACTATTGTTGTATGAAAATTCCGCATATGGCAAGCTTTTGTCCCAACCTTTCCCATGCTTTAAAGCAAAAGCTCTTAACATGTCCTCTAAAATCTGATTGGTCCTCTCGGTTTGTCCATCTGTTTGAGGGTGATATGCTGAACTAAAATTCAAACTCGTTACCAAAGCTTCATGCAACTGTTGCCAAAACTTGGAGGTGAATTGAGAACCCTTTTCTGAGACTATCTTCTTTGGTACTCCGTGTCGACACACAATATGCTCCATGTATATTTTGGCCAATTGTGCAGCTGTATATTTGCTCTTCACAGGGACAAAATGAGCTGACTTGGTTAAGCGATCCACAATTACCCAAATTGAGTCATACCCGAACTGAGTACGTGGTAACCCAACTATGAAGTCCATTCCAATTTCTTCCTACTTCCATTCCGGGATCTTCAATTGTTGCAATAATCCAGCTGGCTTTTCATGTTCCGTCTTTACTCGTTGACACACATCACACAAAGCCACATATTCAGCTATATCCTTTTTCATGCTATCCCACCAATAGCAAGTATTCAAGTGTTCCTCATGTTCCTTCTCATCCTTCGAGTAGATCATAATGTCATCAATAAATACCACAACAAAGTTATCCAAGTACTCCATGAAGACTTTATTCATGAGGTACATAAAGTAGGTAGGCGCATTTTTTAATCCAAAAGACATCACGGTGTACTCATAAGTTCCATACCGAGTTCTAAAAGTTGTTTTGGGCACTCTTTCCCTGTCTCGCGCCTAGTGGAGTTATGCAATACTGCTGCTGGTGGGTCTGCTTGAGGTTCCTGTGATGTATTTGGGTTCTTTGGTTGATTTCCTGCTCGAGAGCCCATGGCACTGAATGGTCACTCCCCTAAAATGCTAACACCCGTGAGAGTCCAGAGTGTACAACCTGCTTAGCCTTGTCCTGCACCCTAAGCGTGTACACTTTGCCTCTTCAGCGCTAACGGGTGAGTACGAGGGACCGAACGGCAAACACTCGTGAGCGGGGCGATAACCATAACCCGAATACTGTCACGCTGAATTACCCACGCACCGTAAGCCCGGCTCGGGACTGTAAGACATAACGAGACTAAAAGCAGGAAGTGAGTAACGGACGAGCAGAATTATTTATATTATGCTTTAATTTTTTTCTTACTTTCGCATATCGTTTGCCATATGCCCTGTTGCATTTCTCCTGTCTCATCCAAGTTGGAGTTGTGCTATCCTAATAAAGGCGGATTCGCATGAGGTACCTGCAATGTGTTTGGAGTCTGATGATCGTTTTCTTGGTCGGGGTCCATGGTGTCGAATGGTTTTAACTCCTGAAAGGCTAACGCTGAGATGGAGGTCCAGGGTGTGCAACCTGCTTAGCCTGGTTCTATACACTAAGCATGTGCACCTTGCCTCCCAGTGCTAATAGCTGAGTAAAGGGGGTCAGACGGCTCATGTCCTGAGCAAGGCAGCGATCTACCCTAAATGTCGTCGCACCGAATTACCCATGCCCTACATCTTAGTTAAGGAACGTAAGCCATAATGAAACTAAAGAGCAGGGAAGCGGTGACCGACGAGCGAAATTAATTTTTGTCTAACATGTGTGCAGGACATATAGGGAGCCCGACGCCGACGTTCTACACGTCCATCGAAGACGCCGTCGACGCCGTCCTTCTAGCGCCACTTCTACTAGCTCCGACGCCAACCCAGGGGTCCACCGACGTCACTTCTTTGAGCTCGAGCACCTCCCACAGGGACCGCCGGCGTCACTTCTATGAGCTGCAGCACCTCCCGAGGGGGCTGCCTGCGCCACTTCTGCGAGCTCTGGCGCCTCCCAAGGGGGTCACCAGCCGTAAGGATCGAAACGCCCAAGAGGGGGGGGTGAATTGGGCTTTCTTTCAAATTTTAAGGTAATTAAAAACTAACGACTTAAAGCCCAATTCCCTATGCGATTAATCTATGCAATCAACATAAATTTTAGTTGCGGAATGAAGATTGCATAAATGTAAAAAGGAGGGAGAGGGATGCAAACGCTCAAAGGACACGGAGACACGGAGTTTATCCCGTGGTTCGGCAAGATCACAAGGATCTTCCTACGTCCACGTTGTGGCACCCACCAAAGGGTTTTGCCACTCCCAAGTCACCGAGACAAGGGGGTCTTCACTATTCTTCTCCGTTCGCCATCTCCGGCAAGGTGGAGCTCAAGCCTTGTACAATCCTTGATCTTCCGGGCTTCCACACACACCTTGGAAAGCTCCGGAAGGATCTCTTCATCCTCTCACTAGTATAGAGACTCCAATCACAGAGAATGGACGCACACAAGCTTTTCTCTAGCCAGATCTAGCCTATACAAATGATCTAATGGGTGTAGAAGTGTAAGCTATTGATCTTGAGTGCTCTTGGATGTGTTGTTAGCTTATGAGTGTCAAGACTTCTCGTAATGACTGGTTTTGGGGGTATTTAAAGCCAACCTCCCCGAAATAGCCGTTGGAAACGTAGGCTGACAGAACTTTATTGTACACATCGGATGATCCGATGTCTCCCCCTTTGTTATCATTGGTCTAATTAAGCTGGCTGACATCATGGTGTCAGATATGACCGTTGTTAGACCGATGTAGCTTCATCTTCATCGTCGGATGATCCGGTGGCTCTTCCTCCAGAATTGACTCAACCTTAATGCTTACTGGAGTAATAAACCGATGTTTATACTTCTGTACATCGGATGATCCGGTGCTTCACTTGGTCCAATGATGTTGCAAACTGTACTGATGGACCGATGTAGCTGAGCCACACATCGGATGATCCAGTGAGTGCTTTGCTCTGAGGTCTTCTTCTTCTGTTGACAGAACTCGACCGATGTAGTCATCTCTGAGATCATCAGATGATCTGGTGGGTTCATCTTGTTGACTTCGAGTTGTTTTGAGTTGTTCTTTTGGAATTTGAACATGGGACCTCTTTGACACTTGTTTGAATTGTTGTTCTGATAATCTTCAAGCATTGAATGATGTCAATTTAGAGCTTTCACTCCTTGTCTTCATGTGATTGATTTGAATTTAAGGTTGATTTTATATGGGTCTCCAATGTCATTTTGATTTTATTTGATTGAGTGATTATTGGGACCTTGCATTCAAGAATTCATTAGTAAAATCGAATGGTTGTCATTAATCACCGAAACCGTACCTCATGGGGCCTAGATGCTTTCAATCACCCCCTTTTTGGTGATTGATGACAACACAATAATTTAAAGCGCAATAGTAATGAATTTGATGGTACAATACTCAAATAGATATGCAATGAATACAGGATAAGACACATTGAGCTTGTAGAAATCAAATGAAATGGCGCGAAAAGCTTAATCGATTAATAACATAGGCAAATGTCACAAGTGGAAAAGTGCTTAATTAATATTACAAAAGTACTCAATCACCCAAGAATACAAAGAATATAGATATAAATATAAACTCCCCCTGAGACTGAGATACTACTCCCCCTGACTCCTCTACCTCTTCTCCCCCTTTGGCATCAAGACACCAAAAAGGGATCCGAGAGCCTACTGACCCTGAGAGCTAGGCGCGATGACGAACTGGTCACTGTCGCTGTCGTCGGAGCTGGAGTCGCCGGTCGCAGCCGCTGGAGCAGAGGGAGCTGGGGGGTCCGCTGTCGATGTTGGAGAGGAGGTAGCAGGTACAGGAGGCGCCGGTGGAGCTGGAGCTGGAGGAAGCTGAGCACTGACCACAGATGCTGGCGTGTGCTGGAACAGAGTCGTCGCCAGCAGAGGAGAGTGGATCGGTGCGCTGGATGCCAGAAGAGGTGACATGCTGATAGAGGGAATCGGTGTAGCAGGCACCTGAGCTGCACCTAGAGCCAGTCCCTGTCCAGGCTGCTGAGGTGGAAGGGCGATCCCGGTCTGAGTGTAGAGGTTGGTGATCAACCCCAGGATCCCCATCATAGCCTGCTTAGTCTGCTACTGCTGGTCGAGGGTACGGCGGTGCATCTGATCGACCAAGTTGGTGAACCGATCCGTATCCTCTCGCCTCTGTCGGGCGATCTCTAGCTGTAGCTCCTGCTGCTGCCTCTGAAGCTGTGCCAGGTGAGCAGCCTGCTCTGCTCTGGCCTGCTCAGCCGCTACCGTGTCCTGGCGCTGCTGCTCTATCATCTGCTGAAGAAGTGACGACAGCTCTGACAGCTGTGACACCTGCGCCTCGGACACATGAGGTGGTGTTGGTGGTGGAGCAGCTGAACCTCCTGCCTCTGCATCGTGCTGCCTCGGTGAGGGAGGAGGAGGAGGGAAGTACTCAACGACACTGTCGTTTGTATCGCTCTCGGACCAGACGTGCTGGAGGTCTCCTCCCTGAGCTTCTGCCTCTGCTAGTCGCTCATCCTCTTTCTCCAGATCCGACCAGTCCTCCTCGGAGAGCATCGCCCTGACCTGACGCTCAACAGGGCGGCCAAGGCGGCGGTCCCCTGGAGCTGGAGCTCGGTAGTGGCTGAACTGAGGGACACTGTCATCCGTGAGAAAGCTGTCTCGAACGGCGGTGCCGTCAGTAGCCACCATGTAGAACAGGTAGCTGATCCAGTGCCCATAGACGAGCTACCTCATCATCCCCACTCCGTCTGTGATTACATCCTCCATCTCGCAAATGATGACATCCACTATGTCAAAGTCCATCCCGTTCATGATGTAGAACAGGATCGTCTGCTGGAGGCTGGTGAATCCCCCAAGATAGTCGGACCTCGGCAGGAGAGAGCGACGCAGTGCGAGGTGCACCGTGCGCGCTGCTGGAGTCAACAAGGCCGGTACTCTCGGCTGGTCTGGAGAGAAGGTGGGTCCAAACAGTGATTGGATCTCCTCTAGAGCAGGTGCCACTCCTCCAGTGAGCGGCCTCCTCGGCGGGTCTGCCTGACCGTAGACCCTCTCATGCACGCAGGTGTCGTGCAAGTCCACTCCAAGTAGTTGTGCCACAGTCTGCCTCGTCAAGTGATGATGCCAGCCCATGAACATAAAGTCAATCGATCTCCGTCCCTCCGAGACGTAGAGGGTAGCGTAGAACACGCGTACCCAATCCTCCACATAAGCACTCCTATCATATGATAGCAACTATACCAGGCCCCTGTATCTCTCAAAGTATGGCCTGATCTCTGTCTCTACGGCTACTGTAAGATGATCCCAATCCATGTAGTTGTGTTGGAACAGCTTGTGGCCTCGGCATCTGTAAGTCTCATAGAGAGACACCTACGTCAATGTCCAGAATCTGCTATCCACCCGTGCCTCTCTGGGCTGCGGGTACCACTCCTAAAGAAAGATGCTCCATCTGAGCTTCCGAAGCTTCTTTGCCTTCAGCTTCCTGTAGTCTGTGAGCTGGACATCCTCACCGACACGAACAGTGGTGTCCAGCATGTAGACAACTCTCTCGGCCTCCCTGTCCTCACGAAGATCAGCGGCCGTCGGTCTCGTACGTGGAACGACAGGGGAGTGTCCCCCACGGGTCCGAGCTGAACGCCGGCGGACGAGAGGCTCCTCTGGCTCTTCTTCAACTTCTGACTCATCGATCACAGGAGGCTGACTTGGACGAGCCTTGCGGATCCTCAATGACCTTCCTTGGCCTCGCTCACGCTCCTCGGCGGCGCGAGCGGCCATCAACGCCTTCTTTTCCTCTTTTGACAGCTTCTGCTTCTTCGCGGCGGGCTCCGCGATGGCCTTGCCCTTGTTCTTCTTTTCGCGAGCCATTGCGATCGCGGAAGTGAGCTTTGACGGAGTCGGGAAAAGAAACAGCGACGAACGGTGTCACGACCGGAAACCTTAGCGGCGAAGTGGAGCGGTAGGGTTTATGGGCGGCGGTGACGGCGGCTTTGGTGGAGGTGGCGGTGCTGGTGAGACGGCGGTGGTGGTGCGGGTGGAAAGGGGCGGCCCGAGGGGACTGCGGCAGCGGCGCCTAGGGTGACGGCGGCACGAGAGGGACTGCGGCGGCGGCGCCTAGGACGACGGCGGTGCAGGGAGAGCGGCGGCGCCTAGGGGAACAGAGGCACGGTCGGCGGCGGCAAGGGTGGAGGTAGCGGCGCGACGAGAGGAGGTGAGGCGGTGTCAGGATCGGGAGAGGGAAGAAGGAGGCGTACGTCCGATTTAAATAGTGGGTCCCAAACCCTAGCCCAATTTTTAACACCGGATGGACCGATGTTAGACGGGATGTACATCGGTCGAATGCCACAGTAAGGATATTCAAAAATTGCTGTTGACATCGGATGGACCGACGTTTAGGGTTTTGATCATCGGTCGAATGGCACAGTAAGGGTGTTCAAAAGAGGGATGTTGACACCGGATGGTCCGATGTGGGAGGAAGTAACATCGTTGGAATTGATCACAGCTCCAGAATAGAGAACACCGGATGGACCGATGTTTTTCAGAATGAACGCGTCGGATCATTTGAGATTCTTACTGAATTGGCCCTTGAAGATTGAACACCTATTGGTCCGATGAGGGATAGACCTAGGCATCGGATAATCCGATGACTATAGATCCCATATATGTCCTTTGACCAAACAACCAAGCAAAGAGAAACACATGTCTTAGGACTTTCTGGGCAACCCCTTACCCCTCAAAAAGGCTAATATGCCAATAACTTGGTTAATCCTTAAAGCAAATGGAATACGGAGAAAAATAGGAGGAAAATATCCAAATAAAATGTAAGGCCCATGCTTTGTGAGGTAGAGTATGAAGACTTCTATCTCTTTGAAGCATGTTCCTCTAGGCATTAACGCACCTAACATTTTGTTCTTTCCACCTTATATGAGTTGAGATATTGCATTTCAAACAAGTCTCTTTCTCATGAGGTGGGTTCCCATTTGTGATAATCTACCGTATGCAATGCCAAACATTTTATAATGCAAGAAATAGTAAGTCTATATGGCAGGCATCATTCAAGACATAAAGTAAATCTATCTTGCCAAGTTTGAACCTTTCAAAGGCTTCTTCAGGGAGAGCTACTCTCCAAGCCTTGGGAAACCCAAAAGAACCACCATCCCAAGCTAACCCTTGCTCACCCCTATCCTTTGAGAGTTAGGCAAGACCTATATGATATGCATTCTTACATGACGTTTGTTGCATCTAGCACATTTAATTCACTTCTTAGCCTAGAAAAAGTTTTCTCATCAAGTGGTTTAGTGAAGATATCCGCCAATTGTTCTTCGGACCTAACACCTCTCAAAGAGATGTCTCCCTTAGCTTCATGGTCTCTTAAGAAATGATGGCGAATATCAATGTGCTTAGTGCGGGAGTGTTGAACGGGGTTTTTAGCTATCTTAACCGCACTTTCATTGTCACAAAGGAGAGGCACACAACCAAGTTTAATACCAAAGTCCAAAAGGGTTTGCTTCATATAAAGAATTTGGGCACAACATGCACCGGCCGCTATATACTCCTCTTCCGCCGTGGACAAGGCGACGGAGTTTTGCTTCTTGCTAGACCAAGATACCAGGGAACGCCCAAGCATGTGGCACCCACCGGAGGTACTCTTGCGATCCACACGGCATGCGGCAAAGTCCGAATCCGAGTATCCCAAGAGGTGGAAGGTTGTACCTTTAGGGTACCACAAGCCCATACTAGGGGTATGCTTAAGATACCTAAGTATCCTAAAGACCGCCTTCTTATGCGATTCTTTAGGTGCCGCTTGAAAGCGAGCACATAAGCATACACTAAACATGATATCAGGCCTAGATGTGGTGAGATAAAGCAATGAACCAATCATAGAACGATAGTGAGATTGGTCAATAGGTTTACCGTCCTTATCCGCGTTGAGATGGCAATTTGTTGCCATTGGAGTTCTTCTTGAGCTACAATCTCCCATCTCAAATTTCTTCAAGAGGTCCTTGGTGTAATTCTCTTGATAGACGAAGGTTCCCTCTTGAAGTTGCTTGATTTGGAATCCAAGGAAGAAGTTGAGCTCACCAATCATTGACATCACGAATTCCCTAGACATCATTTTGCCAAACTCATGGCTAAAAGCTTCGTTAGTTGAACCAAAAATAATGTCATCAACATAAATTTGACAAATGAACAAATCTCCGTTGATGTCTTTGGTGAAGAGTGTGGTGTCCACCCTCCCGATCTTGAATCCTTGCATGATGAGGAAGTCCCGTAGTCGTTCATACCACGCCCTAGGTGCTTGCTTGAGCCCGTAGAGCGCCTTGTGCAACCTATACACATGGTTAGGATCCCTCGGATCTTCAAACACGGGAGGTTGTTCAACATAAACAAGCTCATTAATGTAGCCATTAAGAAAGGCACTTTTCACATCCATTTGATAATGTCTAATATTATGATGTGAAGCAAAAGCAAGGAGTATACAAATTGCCTCTAACCGGGCGACCGGAGCAAATGTCTCCCAAAAGTCTAGTCCTTCAACTTGCGAGAACCCTTTGGCCACAAGTCTTGCCTTGTTGCGGACCACAACGCCATTCTCTTCTTGTTTGTTGCGGTACACCCACTTTGTTCCGATGACGTTCTTGTCCTTGGGTCGCTCCTCCAACACCCAAACTTCATTGCGGATGAAGTTGTTGAGTTCTTCTTGCATAGCCATTACCAAATTTGGATCTTGGAGTGCTTCCTCAATGTGAGTAGGTTCTACACACGAAAAAAAAGAGTAGTGCTCACAAAATGAAGCGAAATGGCGAGAACTTGTACATACACCCCTTGATGGACTACCGATGATTTGGTCCATCGGGTGCGCCTTGGAGATGCGTCCATGCCTCATAAGTGGTTGTGAAGCACTTGGCGGTGGTGAAGCGTGTTTCTCCTCTTGTGGTTGGACTTGATCTTGGACTTCTTCTTCATCTTGATGTTGTATGGCTTGTTAGTCTTGAGTTGGCAATGGATCATCCTTCTCTACTTCGTTGACTTGAGGCGCCATGTAGGTGTTGTTGTTGGAACTTGAAGCTCCCCCTTGATCATGGCCCTCCTCAACTTCCGGCTTGATGTCTCCAATGGTCGTGTTCTTCATGGCTTCTCGTAGAGGCTCATCATCTATTTCATCATGACCAAAACTCTCCTCTTGGGAGCCATTAGTCTCATCAAACTCAACATCACAACTTTCCTCAACTAAACCGGAGGTTTGGTTGAATACTCGATATGCTTTTGAGTTTGATGCATAGCCAAGAAAAATACCAACATCGCATCTTCTTTCAAACTTACCGAGCCTTTTCTTGCGGTAGATGTAGCACTTGCACCAAAAGACTCGAAAGTAGGAGATGTTGGGCTTTCTCCCAATGAGAAGCTCGTACGGGGTCTTTTGAAGTAGTCAGTGAAGATAGACCCTATTTGCGGCATGGCACGCCGTGTTGATTCCTTCGGCCCAAAACTTCTCCGACGTGCCGTAGTCATCAAGCATTGCTCTTGCAAGAGTGATGAGAGTCTTGTTCTTCCTCTCAACGACACCATTTTGTTGAGGGGTGTATGTGGCCGAAAATTCATGCATCATGCCTTCACGGTCACACCATTCCCCAATGTTGTAGTTCTTGAATTCAGTGCCGTTGTCGCTCTGGACCTTGATAATGGGAAGTTGGAATTCCCTTTGAGCGCGGTTGGCGAAGGTCTTGAACACTTCTGGAGTTTCACTCTTGTCACCTAAAAATAGAGTCCAAGCATAGCGAGAGTAGTCATCAACTATAACAAGACAATAGAGGTTACCGCCAAGACTTTGGTATGTGGACGGTCTGAAGAGGTCCATGTGGAGTAGCTCAAGTGGCTTGGAGGTTGACACCATTGTCTTCATTGGGTGGTGTGAAGCAACTTGCTTCCCGGCTTGACAAGCGCTACAAAGCTTGTTATTCTCAAACGTCACATCCTTCACGCCGGTCACCATCCCAAGCTTGAATGACTTCTTGAGTTTGCTCATCCCAATGTGTGCTATGTGTCGGTGCCATAGCCAACCCAAGCTTGTCTTAGTGAAAAGACAAGTGGTTAAGCTAGCATTCTTGTTGGAGAAGTCTACTAGGTAGAGATGTCCATGCCGAAATCCTTTGTAGATTAGCTCTTTGCTTGCCTCACTACTCACAACAACATCATTCTTGCTAAATGTGCATGTTAGTCCAAGATCACATAGTTGTGCAATAGAAAGTAAATTAAAGCTAAGTGACTTAACATACAACACATTTGAAATGGATAAATCATTTGAAATAGCAATTTTACCTAACCCTATTACTTTACCCATAGAGTTATCACCAAAGGTGACTTGTTCATGATTACCGGGGTTTTCTATGGTGGTGAACATACCATCATTGCCGATCATGTGTTGAGTGCACCCGCTATCGAGTACCCAATGCTTTCCTCCGGCTTTGTAGTTCACCTACACACATGAAGTTAATTTTTAACTTTAGGCACCCAAGCCAACTTAGGTCCTTGTATGTGTGATACAAGTTTCTTTGGGACCCAAAGTTGCTTGGGGAGCTTCCCCTTCATGTTCTTCGTGTCTTTGCCGATGAACCTAGCCTTCACCTTGCCATTTACTTTACTAAGAAGATAATAGCGCTCATTGAATGTAGATTTGTAGTTAGTAGGCAATTTGGGTGAAGGTCGGTTAGTAAGAGGACACTCCCTTGTGTAGTGACCGGTGACCTCACAATGTTGGCAATATGAACCAACTTCCTTGATGAAGCTTGTTCTAAGCTCCGGTGAGGGCACCTTTCCTTTGTTAGGCACCGGGAAGGATCCTAGTCCTCTCTTGTTGAAGGCATTTGCTTGTTGGAAGAGGATTTCCTTGTGCTTGACTTCACCTTTTGAAAGTCTAGACACACTAGTGCGGAGACTCTCAATTTCTTCCAACAAGTCCTTCTCCCTAGCATTAGCTTTCAAAGGCAAAGATTTGTTCAAGGCATTAGTGACATGAGAAGTTGTAATGGATATCCTCTCATTAAGGGTTTGTTTCTTTGCATTTTTCAACTCTTGATCAAGCACATCATGAGCAATGTTAAGTGTTTTGAAATTCTTGTGTTAGCTTGTTGTGCTCTTCCAAGAGAGTTTGGTGTGCTATGTTAAGCTCATCATTATCTAACTTGATTTTAGCATTTTCTTCCTCAATTTGCTTGACATGAGATTTGAGCGTGTCATGCTCTTTGAGTATGCTTTCATACTTGTCAAGCAAATCAAGGTTAGCACTCTCAAGCCTAGCACGAGTTTCTTCAAGAGTTTTAATCTTACTCTTTTCTCTCTTAATGATAGGATGATATTCATTTATCAAAGAAGTTAAATCATCGGGGGAAAGCCCATCATCACTAGAGTCGTCACATACCTTGGTGTTACCTTTAGCCATGAGGCACATGGGCGGTGGATGAAGAGGTGAGTCATCATTATTGGCAATGGCGAGGCCGGCCAAGCTTTCTTCCTCTACTTCACTCTCTTCATCACTTGTTTCTTCGTCGGTGACCCATTCATTTGCCTCACACATGGACACCTTTTGTGGGCCATTTCTCTTCTTTGGGAAGAGTTTTGCCTTCTTGCCCTTGTCTTGTTTCTTCTTCCCAAAGGCTCTTGGTTTGGGTTTGACCTCTTCTTCATCATCATCACTTTCTTCAAGCTTGCGATGCTTGCCCTTGTAGTTCTCTCTCCTTTTGTCCGGTTTTGGACAATCATAGGAGATGTGGCCTTGATCGCCACAATTGTAGCAAGTCTTGCGATCGTCTCTTCTTGGTAGAAATGCTTTCTTCTTAGGATCAAAGGTGTATCCCTTCTTGGTGATCTTGGAGTTCAAGCGTGAGAACTTTCTCATCATCAAAGCAAGCTCATCATCATCATCTTCGCTTGATACTTGCTCTTCTTCACTTGAGCTAGGCTCAACCACCTTCTTCTTCTTGAAACTTGCTTTCTTGGAGGAGGCATTTAGAGCAATTGTTCTTCAGGATGATTGCTCCGTCATCCCAAGTACACTCATCTCATGAGCGTGTATCTTTGCAATGAGCTCCGAAACCTCAATGTGGTCAAGTGACTCCTTTTGGAGCATGGAGTTCATGATGTTGTACTTTGGCTTGGGAAGAAGCATGAGGATCTTACGGTTGATGAGTCCCTTGCCAAGAGACGCAATGTCAAGAGTATTAATCTCCTCAATAAGAACATTTAAGCGTGAAAACATTTCATTGACATTTTCATGAGGAAGCATCTTAAATTCATCATATTTTGCTTTAAACATGTGATATTTAAGTTCCTTTACACGAGATGAACCCTCATGAATTTCTATCAAGCAAACTCAAATTTCACAAGCCTTTTCCTTACTAGCAATCCTAGAAGAGACACCTTGACTTATGCACTCATAGATTGCATTCCTAGCCTTAACATCCCATTTAATTTGATCACCAACATAATTATGTTCTCCAAACCCCGCATGAGTCGCTTCCCATACTTCGGGAGCAATAGCCTCTAGGTAAGCGCACATGCGTGCTTTCCAATAAGCAAAGTTCTTGCCCTCGAAGATAGGAACCGAACCCCCAACCTTGGCCATTTTCGCTCTCTATCGGTGAAGCTAGAATGATCCTATGAGCAACCTAGCTCTGATACCAATTGTAAGGATCGAAACGCCCAAGAGGGGGAGTGAATTGGGCTTTCTTTCAAATTTTAAGGTAATTAAAAACTAACGACTTAAAGCCCAATTCCCTTTGCGATTAATCTATGCAATCAACATAAATTTTAGTTGCGGAATGAAGATTGCATAAATGTAAAAAGGAGGGAGAGGGATGCAAATGCTCAAAGGACATGGAGACACGAAGTTTATCCTGTGGTTCGGCAAGATCACAAGGATCTTCCTACGTCCACATTGTGGCACCCACCGAAGGGTTTTGCCACTCCCAAGTCACCGGGACATGGGGGTCTTCACTATTCTTCTCCGTTCGCCATCTCCAGCAAGGTGGAGCTCAAGCCTTGTACAATCCTTGATCTTCCGGGCTTCCACACACACCTTGGCAAGCTCCGGAAGGATCTCTTCAACCTCTCACTAGTCTAGAGACTCCAATCACAGAGAATGGACGCACACAAGCTTTTCTCTAGCTAGATCTAGCCTATACAAATGATCTAATGGGTGTAGAAGTGTAAGCTCTTGATCTTGAGTGCTCTTGGATGTGTTGTTAGCTTCTGAGTGTCAAGACTTATTATTGTCAATAATGATCTGTAATGACTGGTTTTGGGGGTATTTAAAGCCAACCTCGCCGAAATAGCCGTTGGAAAAGTAGGTTGACAGAACATTATTGTACACATCGGATGATCCGATGTCTCCCCCTTTGTTATCATCGGTCTAACTAAGCTGGCTGACGTCATCGGGTCAGATATGACCGCTGTTAGACCGATGTAGCTTCATCTTCATCGTCGGATGATCCGGTGGCTCTTCCTCCAGAGTTGACTCAACCTTAATGCTTACTAGAGTAATCAACCGATGTTTATACTTCTGTACATCGGATGATCCGGTGCTTCACTTGGTCCAGTGATGTTGCAAACTGTACTGATGGACCGATGTAGCTGAGCCACACATCGGATGATCCGGTGAGTGCTTTGCTCTGAGGTCTTCTTCTTCTGTTGACACAACTCGACCGATGTAGTCATCTCTGAGATCATCGGATGATCTGGTGGGTTCATCTTGTTGACTTCGAGTTGTTTTGAGTTGTTCTTTTGGAATTTGAACATGGGACCTCTTTGACAATTGTTTGAATTGTTGTTCTGATAATCTTCAAGCATTGAATGATGTCAATTTAGAGCTTTCACTCCTTGTCTTCATGTGATTGATTTGAACTTAAGGTTGATTTTATATGGGTCTCCAATGTCATTTTGATTTCGTTTGAGTGAGTGATTATTGGGACCTTGCATTCACAATTCATTAGTAAAATCGAATGGTTGTCATTAATCACCGAAACCCTACCTCATGGGGCCTAGATGCTTTCACCAGCGTCACTTCTTCGAGCTCCGGCGCCTCCCAAAGGGACCGCTGGCGTCACTTCTGCGAGCTTCGGCACCTCCCAAGGGGGCCGCCAGCGCCACTTCTGCGAGCTCCGGCGCATCCCAAGGGGGATGCTTGCGTCACTTCTCCAAGCTCCGGCACCCCCAAGGGGACCGCCAGTGTCACTTCTCCGAGCTCTGACGCCTCCCACAGAGACCGCCGGCATCACTTCTCCGACCTCTGACGCCTCCCAAGTGGGCAGCCAGCGCCACTTCTGCGAGCTGTGGCGCCTCGCAAGCGGGCCGCCAGCGTCACTTCTTCGAGCTCTAGCGCCCCCCAAGGGGGCCGCCAGCGTCACTTCTCCAAGGTCGGACGCCCCACAAGGGGGGCCGACACATCTCTTCTCCAAGCTCCGGCACCTCCGAAGGGGGCCGACGACGTTCCTTCTCCGAGCTCCGGCGCCCTCCAAGGGGCCCGCCGGCGTCACTTTTACATGACAAGATGAAGGCCCCACCTACGGGATCACCGCCTCCCCCGAGGTGGGCCCGGGGGCCACTGTCGGTACCTGTCAAGACCGGGTACCCCCTCATACAAGAAGAAGCTCCAGACCCAGCCTCCCCGCTGAGGCGGACTCCAAAGCTACCACGTGTCCTCCAGCTTCGGACCCTTCTCCCGCAGAGGTGGATTCCAAAGCTTCCACGCGTACTCCGGCTCCGGGCCCTTGCTCCCACCAAGGAGGGCTCCGAAGCTGCCACGTGTCCTTCAACTTGCCCTGGGCTGTAGGTTGCGAGAGTAAGGGGTGGTGTGTCCCGTCCAGTTGCGCATTGAAGGCACGTGCCTTCCCCAAGCGTACAGGTGCAGCACACCCCTCTTGTCACGTACCACTGCATCCAATCGTATCACGGTGAATGTGCCACAGGACTACCCCACACCGCCAAGTGGGTAGCTTACAGCGACAAGACGGATGGGATGTTCCATGCCATCATCAATGACTACGCCTAGCCACTGGAGACCGACACGACAAGACAGCAAGTCTTCAAGGTGCGGTCAGAGGCAGCGTACGCAAGAAGCCTTAGATCTTGTACAGGATAAGATCACCCCGGGGCCACCTGTCTTGCCTTGGGCCCCACTTGTAAGCTGTCCGACCTTGGACTATAAAAGGACTGGGCAGCCACCTACTTAGACATCTTCCCTGGCCCACTCGGACCAGACTCAAAATCTCCGATACACACACATACGCATACACACTCACTAAACAATACAATCCATCATGGAGTAGGGAGTTATGCTCCTTGCAGCCCAAACCACGTAAAAACAACTGTCTCATACTCTTCCACCAGAACACTAGTTTGAGGCCTAAGCCCCGCCGATCAAGATTCTCCGTGGGCTTCTCCTTAGTAGATCTGAGGGAAGTGTCGCATTGACCCTTCGACATTTGGTGCGCCAGGTAGGTGCTTTTTCCCTCAATAAAGTGGTAGCGCTTTCACCACCATGGTGTTCATCAGGCCCATGGAAGGCGGTTTCTGATGCTGTCGTCTGATGACCAGATCTGTCAATCGAGCGGTACTCTCTGGTCCGTGTCGCCCCCGTGCAGGTACGGCTGGCCAAGATAGCACACCGGGACACGCCCTGGCTCAGTCTTCTCCCCCAACAGCGAGTCCGGAGAGCGCTTTGGCGGCGGCCAGAGCTCTCCTCCACCACCCACCATCGCTGAACGCCTCTCAGGGGGCGGCTCAGCAATTGGTCCAAGACATCGACCACTTCATCGTCGTATCCATCAACTCCCCCAACAGGGGAAGGTGCCTCCTGTCGCTGTCACGCACGCCGTCCATCGACCGTCACACCGCCAACTCCCACTCCTCCAAGCCTACGAGTGTTGGCCAGCTCCCCACAGAGGACCTCAGGGCCGAGATTGACCATCGTCAAGCTCATATGGATGGTCGTCTCATCATCGAGCGGCAGCGAGGGAGGTGGCGCAACCTCGACGCCGAATATGGCACTCAATGCCCTATTCACGAGGCATCCTCCGTCCAAGGTGCACCACAGGTAAACCCTCTGCCACCTTATCAGGAGCACATCGGCTCTAAAGCTCCCCTGCAGTACTCGGTGCAGCAGGGTGCGCAGCAACAGTACTTGGCATAGCCAGTACCATTGCAGCAGCGCATGGCACAACCAGTGCCACAACAGTAGGTCCAGCAAGTGCCGCACCGATCTACACCATGACACTCCTTGCTACGGGAGCGGATGAGACCATCCTAACAGACTTCTTCCCAGTCGCCCTAATTAGCTCAGCCCGCTCATGGTAGATGAACCTTCTTGAGGGGTCTATAACCTCTTGGGATGAGCTGTGCCGGTAGTTCACGACGAACTTCGGTAGCTCCTACATGCGCCCCGGCACCGAGCTCAACCTCCATGCCGTGCGATAGCAGCCCAAGGAGAGGCTGCGATCATTCATCCAGCGTTTCTCCTAGGTAAGCAACTCCATTCCAAACATCCCAAATGCCTCTGTCATAGTGGTATTTTTGCCAAGTAGTGCGAGACCGCATGATGCTCGAGAAACTAGCCACGCACAACGTGCAAGACGTCTCTGAGCTCTTCTCCATCGCCGATCAGTATGCAAGAGCGGCAGAAGGCGGCAATTGGCACGCTCAGCCCGTCCACGGAGTGGGCAGTGCTGTCCAAACCTTAGAAGGAGCCACTACCCCTGGTAGCGGTAAAAAGAAGAACAAGAACTGGGGTGGCGGCCAGAACAAGCCGCTGCATGGATCCCCCGTCGCGGCAGCAGCCGCAACCGGAGGAGGCAAGCCGCCACGCCCGGAGAAACGCCCTCGTCAGCCACCATCCGCTAATGAAGATGTCGAGCCCTGCCCGATGCACAAGACTCGCGAACACACCGCGAGCGAGTGCTGGGTGATAAAGAGGTGCACCGAATGCTATCAAGAGCGGGCGCAGCAGCGCCCAGATGGTGCCCCCTTCCGCCAATGGGAGGGCAAGCAAAAGGTCGAACCCAAGGTCGACAATGACGAGGAGCTGGAGTACCAGAAGCAAGAGCGGGCCGTCAAAGTGGTCCACCAAGATGAGGACTCCGACGCGAGCCGCAACAACGAGTGTCGCAAGACCCTCCACATCATCTTCGGAGGATCCTGGGATCCCGCGGCTCGGAATGCGGTCAAGACCCTTCATCGTGTGATGGCTTCGATAGCCCCTGTACCCACTCTGGCACAGCACCACCGCTGGAAGGAGACGTCGATTAACTTCGACACCTCTGACTACCCCAAGAACATGGCTGAGGCAGGGGTACTACCTCTCCTAGTCGCCCCCACCATATCCAATGTCAAGCTCCACTATGTCTTGATAGATGGCGGGGCCGACCTCAACCTCCTCCGCCGGGCAAAATTCGAGCAACTACAGATCTCGGTTTCTAAGCTTGCCCCCTCGAGCCCATTCTCGGGTATGGGACCTGGGAGCATCATCCCATACGACAACATCCACCTACGGGTGACCTTAGAGACACCTGACAACTCTAGGATGGAGAGCATCCTCTTTGACGTCGCTGATGTCAGCCTCCCCTTCAACGCCATAATCGGTATGCCGACTCTCTACCAGTGCAAGCTCTGCTCGGACCACTTGCAAGACGGGCGTTCAAGGCGGGAAATAGGGATAACGCGCTCATCACCCCTCTAAGTACCTGTTGACAGCAAGGATGCCCACCAACCATCGCAGCTACCCATGGAGCTTTGGGCGCCACTATTGTAAATACTAGGCCTAGTAGAACAGTGTAAAAGATTTTTAGGGCTTGGAGCAGCACTAAAGACAACCGAACGCCGGGAGGGTCAGGTCCAGAGTGAGCATCCAGCTTAGCTTGGTTCCAAACCCTAAGCCTATGGACCCTGCCTCCCTTGTCATCCGTAGGCAAGCCGTTGTCCTCTTTTTTAAACGTGTAACACCCTCATTTTCATGCATCATGCCCTACATGCACTCATATACATGTTTAACATTAACCCACAACAAGATGAACGGGATTAAAATTGATTTGCAGCATTTAAAATTGATTTGGAACAAAACCGCACTTAAATTGCAGGAAAGTGCGGACTAGTCCAATTTTATTGAGGACTAGTACGATTTCTCTCTGACTAAAAATGGACTTGTCCGTTTTTGCTGCGGACTAGTCCGATTTTGCCTCTGGAATCATTCGGACTTGTCCGATTTTGTGCAGACTAGTCCGATATTCCAAGAATCCTTGAAAAGTTACTAAGTCCTTTGACATTTCCGGACTAGTCCGGTGTTCTAGCGGACTTGTCCAATTTCCTCTCTGTTAAAGTCGGACTTGTCTGATGTTTGGCCAGACTTGTCCGATTTTCTCTCTAGACGACTTCGGACTAGTCCGGTCCTTTCCGGACTTGTCCGATATTTCGCGACTCCAAGTTGATCTTTCTTTCTACGACTTGTTTCTTTGGTTTCACGTTAAGTGGGCCTAGGGATGTCATGCCTAACTCTTTTAGAGCCCATGTGGGACTCTAAACCGGCCTCTACTCCTCTCAAACTCGAAATCCATCTAACCCTAGCCTTCACCTCTATATAAACAACCCCACCCCTTGGATTGACATCTATTTCCCACTTTTCCACCCCACCCAAACCCTAGTTCGTGGAGAGCCACCACCAAGGAGGGAGGAGAAGATCCCAAGCAAGAAGAACAAGAGGAGGAAATGAAAGAGGATCAAGATCCCTACGAAGTTTCGTTCCTCATCACCAATTCATCCCCAAGTTCATCACCAAGATCCAAGTGCTACCTCCAAGTTTCTTGATTCATTGGAGTCCTAAACACCTGGTATACCTTCTATTCTCTTTTCCTTACTAGAATTCAACCCCTAATCTCCAAATTTAGGTCGATCTAGAAAACCCTAATCTGCTGATCTCGCAGAGTGCGGACTTGTCCGGTCCCTAGCGGACTAGTCCGGTCTTCATGGCTAAATTGTGTTGAATTGATTCCAAGAACTGACCTAATCGACTCCAAACCGGATAAACTTGTTAAAAGCTATTAGAACTAGTTATTGATCATTAAAAGAAATCTATTAACAAGTTCTACCTTGCATTTGCATCAATCATGCATGTCATGTCATATTGAGTAATATTCGTGCACTCTTTGATTGTGTTCTTGTCTTGTATGTTTATTGTGTGGATTAGATGGATTTGCGCTAGAAAGTGTTGCGGAGGATCTAGAACACCAAGAGTTTGAAGGATTTGATCCTAATCAACAACAAGAGCAATGCAAGTATCCTTGAAGCATATTGATCCTGTTTTTAAAATAAATGTTTTGTTTGCAAAACTGCATGCTTGTGTCAATTTCGATGGGAATCCTATGATAGGAAGTTTACTAGTTTTGTTGACCGCCCTTGTCACCTAGAATATATGGTAGAGAGTCGGGAAGGGCTTTTTACCTTTTGCTTCGGTTAATCAACTGGGATGGGAAAACAACTATACCACTCAATTTAATTATGCATGGATGAGATTATGGTTAACATGAACTGGTTAAATATGATATGGTAGTGGGTGATCTAAGCAAGCCTAGTATGTGGATGGGTTGGATGTTATGGTGGTTTTGCTTGCTTTAGATCTAAGGACCGGTTCATACGAGAATAAGCCAGGACTAAAGTGCCACCACGAGGCCAAGTATGGGTGCGCCGTAGATGATTAATTAGGGCTTTGCTAGTACTGTTTGGACCATTGTGGATGCTAGAGGAAGGGGTAGTCGGATTGGGTTTGTTGATGATTGGTGGGACTACCCTGGGATCCGAATGGCTCAAGAGGGGGCCCTTGGTTGAAGATGTGCTCTGAGGGAGACATCGCTAGTAATCCCTCAGTGGGGTCTAAATAGGCTAGTAATCCCTTTGTAATGGCTATTTTGTGATCTCTTGGCCATACACCAAAGGAAGTGTAATGGGCATAAGAGAGGTTTCTTTAGTCGCCGACGGGTGATGAAATCACAAACACGTGGGTAAAGTGGTACAAACTCTGCAGAGTGTTAAATCTATCATGATAGCCATGCTCCCGGTTATGAGCACCTGGACAACTTCCATGATTAGAGGGAACTCGGTATTGGGATGGTATTTGGGATGGTTATGGTTTGGTAATGGTTATGGATGATTATGAATTGAAATCTGGTATTTAATATGGATATTGGTATATGATGATGGATATGGAATATGTAAGGGTATTATGATAACTACATGGTTTATGATGGGTTTATTTCACATACATGTAATATATTGCTTTTCAAATATTTTAATGTACTATTCAGTACTTTGACATTATTATTGTCGTGATTTGAATCAGCCACATGTCATACTTTCCACACTTGCTGAGTACGACATGTACTCACTCTTGCAATCCCCCCCAACAGTTGCAGGTCAGGATTGGGAGTTTAATGGTGATAATGTGGAGTTCTAGGCCGTGTCTACCGTCAGCTTGCATGTGGTGTTTATTGGAGCTGCGCTATACCCTATTGCTTATGCTGCATAGCTGTTTAGTTTGCTTAATTAGAGTATTTCCACTGCATTAGTTGAACTTGTCAAAATATACATTGGAGCTTGTATTCAAGGATAATATGGTTTGTGTAATAAAATTTGGTTAATTAATCTTGTTCTGTGGTAATTATCTGTATATCGTTTGTGATTGCACTCGTGTATGTTTGTTGAACATCCTGGGCACACATATGCATTATCTTGGTTTTTTTTCGGAACCGGGCGTCACAGATTGGTATCAGAGCCACATGTTGACCGTAGGATGCAGCCTAGATAGAATGGACACTTTAGAGCACATAGGAGCACTTAGGAATTGATGTGTTTTTGCTTGGAGTGTTGTTGCTATATATTGTTTTCTTGTGTGCTTAATAGAGGATTTTGGGATGCCTTAGCATTGCCATGTCCACCTAGGCTAGTGTAGCTAGCTGTTTAGTTTCATATCCCTTGATGCATATAGTTGGGGACGTTTTCTATATCTTACCTATTGCTTTTTTCCAGATGGTGAGGACTCGCAACCAGAGGGATGCTAATGATGAGGAGGAGAACCATGGAGCACCTCAGAACAACAATGGACAAGGACCTGCTTGTGGAGCTATGAATATTGAGCAACTATTGGCTATGCAGAACCAGCTCATGCAGACCATGATACATACTATGGGACAGCTGGAGGCGGGCAATATCAACAATCAGCCCCACATGCCTCCACCCACCTCCTCATAACTGGTTGGGAGAGTTCATGAGGACTAGGACGCCAACCTTTGCTCAAGCCGCTGACCCTATGGATGCCGATGATTGGCTCAAGTCCGTGGAGAAGAAGTTAGCTATTGTCCAATGCAATGACCGGGAGAAGGTGCTATTTGCTTCTCATCAACTCGTTGGAGCAGCTGCGGATTGGTGGGATGCTTATTGCAATGCTCATGAGAATCAAGAGAGGATTACTTGGGCTGAATTCAAGGAGAGTTTTCGTTCTCATTATGTGCCCGAGGGTGTTATGATCTTGAAGAGGGAAGATTTGAGAATTTAAGGCAAAGAAGATCAAGCGTGAGTGAATATATCAATAAGGTCACTCAACTCTCAAGGTATGCGCCTGAGGATGTTTGTCGGGACAACCGGAAACAATATTTGTTCATGAGAGGCTTGAACAATGAGATCCAAGTGCAACTACTCAATTGTGATTATGCAAATTTTTAGAAGCTTGTGGACAAAGCAATTGTGGTTGAGAACAAGATCCTTGAGATGGAGCAAGACAACAAGACGAAGGCGCCATATGAAGGACAACAACAAGTAAGTAATGTGCGCCCTCGCCTTGCACCACCCAATGCGGCCTATTACAGCTCCTCTATTCCTGCTCAACGCCCTGGATTTGCACCGCGCCCAACTCAGTTTGTGCAGCAGCGCCCTCTCATGCAAGCACCTAGGTCTCCAATGCCTTATGCACCTCGTGCTAATTTTCCTGCTGCAAGTGTTCAAAACCAAGCTCGTCCCAATAATTCTTTTGGAGTTAAGAAGTGTTATACTTATGGAGAAGCTGGACACTTTGCGCATCAATGTCCTAAGTCAGGCCTTGGTCAAGGAAGCAATGCGCCGAGGCAAAACTCAAGACCCAATGGAGGAGCACCACAAGGAAGTCGTGGACAGCAGAATTTTGCTCGTGGCAACGTGAACCATGTCTCTACGGAGGATGCTCAGCAAGCGGATGACGTGGTCATTGGTATTTTCTCGCCAACTCCAACCCCGCGACTATGTTATTTGATTCAGGAGCATTGCATTCATTCATTGCATCGAAGTATGTTGCCAAGTATAGTTTGCCTATCTCTCGTATGAAGTTTACTCTTTTGGTTGAGTCTCCTAGAGGAGAGATGAGGACAAATATAGTATGTCCAAAAGTAAGCCTTAGAATAAGGGGGGTAGACTTCTCCGCCAACCTCATTGTTTTGGATTCTCAAGGATTGGACATTATACTTGGTATGGACTGGTTGAGGAAGCACAATGGAGTTATTGAGTGTGCCACAAAGATGGTGAAGTTGACCAATGAAGAAGTGATCACCATAGAATTTGAAGCATCTCAAACCGCACCGAAGCAATTGGAGCTGAATCATATGGACGGTGCCACAATTGAGGAGGTTCCGGTGGTGTGTGAATTTTTGGATGTTTTTCCGGACGAGTTGCCAGGTATGCCACCTGATCTAGACATTGAGTTTGTTATTGATTTAATACCTGGAACTGCACCTATAGCTAAGAGGCCGTATAGGATGCCTCCTTTGGAACTAGTGGAGCTCAAGAAGCAAATTCAAGAGCAACTAGAGAAAGGTTTTATTCGCCCTAGTGCTTCACCTTGGGGAGCGCCCGTGCTGTTTGTGGACAAGAAGGATGGAACCCAAAGGATGTGTGTGGATTACCGAGCTCTCAACGAGGTAACAATCAAGAACAAGTACACCTTACCACGCATAGAAGACTTGTTTGATCAGATGAAGGGTTCTTGTGTCTTCTCGTAGGTTGATTTGAGGTCAGGATATTTTCAAATGAAGATTAGACCATCGGACATACCCAGGACAGCTTTTAGAACACGGTATGGGTCTTATGAGTACACCGTGATATCATTTGGATTGACAAATGTGCCTGCCTACTTTATGTACCTCATGAATAAGGTCTTCTTGGAGTACTTGGATAAGTTTTTTGTGGTTCTTATTGACGACATTATGATATACTAGAAGGATGATAAGGAACATGAGGAACACTTGAGGCTTACGCTGCAGAAATTGAGGGAGCATAAATTGTATGCCAAGTTCAACAAGTGTCAGTTTTGGTTGAGAGAGGTGTCGTTTTTGGGTCATATAATCTCAGGAGGAGGAGTATCGGTTGACCCCAAAAAAGTGAGAGACGTGTTGAAATGGGAACCGCCTCAAAATGTCAAGGAAATAAGGAGTTTTCTTGGAATGGCTGGATATTACCGTCGATTCATCAAGGACTTTTCCAAGATAGCCAAGCCTGTGACGGAGTTGATAATGAAGGGAAAGGCTTTCCAATGGACTCAAGCCTACCAAAATAGTTTTGAGGAATTGAAGAAGAGGTTGACAACAGCCCCAGTTTTGACATTGCCGGTTGTAAGCAAGAGTTTCGACATATATTGCGATGCCTCGAGACAAGGACTTGGATGTGTGCTTATGCAATAAGGTCAAGTGGTTGCCTATGCATCGAGACAATTGAAGAAACATGAGCAGAATTACCCAACACATGATTTAGAACTTGCAGCCGTGGTACATGTGTTGAAGATTTGGAGACACTATATCCTTGGACATAGGTGTGAAATTTATACGGATCATAAGATTTTGAAGTATATTTTCACACAAACGGATCTGAACTTGAGGCAACGAAGATGGTTGGAGCTCATCAAAGATTATGATTTGGGAATAAACTATCATTCGGGAAAAGCCAATGTAGTGGCTGATGCTTTGAGTAGAAAAGGAGTATGTCATCAACTCACAGTTCGAGAGTTACCATCCGAGTTATGTAAGGAGTTTGAAAGGTTGAACCTCGGATTTGTAAATGAGATGGAGATGATGGAGTTAAACCCAACCTTGGAGCAAGAAATTCGAGAGGCACATACCAAGGATGAGGAAATTCAGGAAATCAAGGAAAGGACTCAAGAGGGGGGAGAATTCAGATTTGATGAGGACGAACATGGTACCTTATGGCTTGGAAAGAGAATCGTTGTGCCTAATGTGAAGCATATTCGGGAGACGATATTAAAAGAGGCACATGACTCGCCATACTCGATTCACCCCGGTTGTACGAAGATGTACAAAGACTTGAAGGCTTGCTATTGGTGGGATAGCATGAAAAAGGACATAACTGAATATGTGGCATTGTGTGATGTGTGTCAACGAGTCAAGGCGGAACATCAAAGGCCATCTGGATTATTGCAACCATTGAAGATCCCCGAATGGAAGTGGGAAGAAATCGGAATGGACTTCATAGTTAGGTTACCACGTACTCAGTCCGGGTATGACTCAATTTGGGTAATCGTGGATTGCTTAACCAAGTCAGCTCATTTTGTCCCTGTGAAGACCAAAAATACAGCTGCACGATTGCCCGAAATATACATGGAGCATATTGTGTGTCGACATGGAGTCCCTAAGAAGATAGTCTCGGATAGAGGTTCTCAATTTACCTCCAGATTTTGGCAAAAATTGCATGAAGCTTTGGGAACGAGGTTGAATTTTAGTTCAGCATATCATCCTCAAACGGATGGACTAACCGAGAGGACCAATCAAATTTTGGAGGACATGTTAAGAGCTTGTGCTTTAAAGCATGGGAAGAGTTGGTACAAAAGCTTGGCATACGCAGAATTTTCATACAACAATAGTTACCATGCAAGTTTGAAGATGTCACCATATGAAGCACTTTATGGGAGGAAGTGTAGGACACCTTTATTCTGGAATGAGGCAGGAGAAACTCAAGTATTTGGTCCAGATGTGTTGCAAGAAGCCGAAAAGCAAGTCCAAATAATTCATGAAAACTTGAGGGCTGTCCAATCAAGGCAAAAAGGCTATGCGGACAATAGGAGAAGGAAATTAGCCTTTGAAATAGGAGATTTTGTTTACCTCAAGGTGTCACCAATGAGAGGTCATAAGAGGTTTAACATAAGGGGCAAGCTCGCACCTCGTGATATTGGACCATTCAAGATTTTGGACAAAAGAGGAGAAGTAGCGTATAAGTTGGAGATGCCAGATCATCTTTCGGATGTCCATGATGTCTTTCATGTTTCCTAGCTCAAGAAGTGTTTGAGAGTATCGGAAGAACAAGTGCCAATGGAAGAATTGGAACTAGAGGAAGATTTGACTTATGCCGAACAACTGGTCAAAATCTTGTAAACTAAGTAGAGGGTCACAAGGAACAAGGTTATTAGATAGTGTAAAGTTCAATGGAAGCACCACACTGAAAAAGAAGCAACGTGGGAATTGGAGGATGATCTCAAGAAGGAATTTCCCTATCTCTTCTCTTCCGCGTCGAATCTTGAGGGCGAGATTCATTTTAAGGGTGGTAGGTTTGTAACACCCTCATTTTCATGCATCATGCCCTACATGCACTCATATACATGTTTAACATTAACCCACAACAAGAGGAACGGGTTTAAAATTTATTTGCAGCATTTAAAATTGATTTGGAACAAAACCGCACTTAAATTGCAGGAAAGTGCGGACTAGTCCGATTTTACTGAGGACTAGTCCGATTTCTCTCTGACTAAAAACGGACTTGTCCGTTTTTGCTGCGGACTAGTCCGATTTTGCCTCTAGAAACCTTCGGACTTGTCCGATTTTGTGCGGACTAGTCCGATATTCCAAGAATCCTTGAAAAATAGCTAAGTCCTTGGACTTTTCCGGACTAGTCCGGTGTTCCAGCGGACTTGTCCGATTTCCTCTCTGTTTAAAGTTGGACTTGTCCGATGTTTGGCCAGACTTGTCCGATGTTCTCTCTGGACGACTTCGGACTAGTTCGGTCCTTTCCGGACTTGTCCGATATTTCACGACTCCGAGTTGATCTTTTTTTTTACGACTTGTTTCTTGGGTTTCACGTTAAGTGGGCCTAGAGACGTCATGCCTAACTCTTTTAGAGCCCATGCGGGTCTCTAAACCGGCCTCTACTCCTCTCAAACTCGAAATCCATCTAACCCTAGCCTCCACCTCTATATAAACAACCCCACCCCTTGGATTGACATCTATTCGCCACTTTTCCACCCCACCCAAACCGTAGTTCGTGGAGAGCCACCACCAAGGAGGGAGGAGAAGATCCCAAGCAAGAAGAAGAAGAGGAGGAAATGAAAGAGGATCAAGATCTCCACCAAGTTTCGTTCCTCATCACCAATTCATCCACAAGTTCATCACCAACCCTAGATCACCAAGATCCAAGTGCTACCTCCAAGTTTCTTGATTCATTGGAGTCCTAAACACCTGGTATACCTTCTATTCTCTTTTCCTTACGAGAATTCAACCCCTAATCTCCAAATTTACGTCGATCTAGAAAACCCTAATTTACTGATCTCGCAGATTGCGGACTTGTCCGGTCCCTAGCGGACTAGTCCGGTCTTCTTGGCTAAATTGTGTTTGAAAGTTGCCTAGAGGGGGGGTGAATAGGCTAATTGACCTGCAAATGACTCAATAAAACGAGATTAAATTACAGGGGGGCGGACTAGTCCGGTCAGGGGGCGGACTAGTCCGGTCAGCCTGCGTGAATAACCCTAAAAAGATGTTTCTAGCAAGTTTTTAGGGGATTTTCTCAATGCTACAAGTGAGTGTATGTTTAAGTCAAGTTGAGCAACAACCTAAACAAGAGCAAGTCAAGTTTCCACAAGTTTGTAGCAATGCGGAGTATGAAACGAGACTACCAACTCTAGAACAAAGTAATCAATAGAGTAAATGCGAAGAACACAAGGAGCCAAGGATTTTATCCCGAGGTTCGATCCCACACAAGGAATCTACGTCCTCGTTGAGGAGTCCACAAAAGGACCGGGTCCAACAACCCTTCCCTCACCAAGTTTACCGCACGGGCCTAACTTGGTTCTCCACTAATCACAACGGTGATTACAAAGTTCGTTGGGGCTTCTCACAAACTGAGGCTCCCACACCACAAAGATGATCAACACAGTAAAACAAACTCAATACACAGCCCACAAAGACTCAACGAGTGCAAGAGATCAAACCGGGAGCACAAGCGCGATGTTCTTCCTCTTCTCCACCTCACTAAACCCTAATCCACTCAAGAATTAGTTTTAGAGGGAAAGTAGGCAAGAAGGAGGCTTAGGAGTGCTCCAAGTTGGCTGTGGTGGCGCTAGGGTTTGAGTTTTTCCAAGGGTGTTTGAAATGAGGCCGGGGGTCCCCTTTTTATAGAGGTCCCAACCCCAATTTGCTGACTTCAGCAAAAGGACGGACTAGTCCGGCCACTGGCCCGGACTAGTCCGGCCTAGGGGACCACTGACTCCTTTGTCAGGTCCCGACAGCTGACACACGATCGTCACGCTACCCGCCAAACTTCAAATTCAAACGGTCACTTCCAGAACGGACTAGTCCGGTCAACACCGGACTAGTCCGATCTCACACAGAGCCTTCTGCTCTGGGTGAAAACGGACTAGTCTGAGGACCACGGACTAGTCCGGCCCCAAGGGCGGACTAGTCCGGTCCTCCCAGACTTAGCCATAGAAGCACCTTTTCTTAGCCAACCCGGACTAGTCCGGCCCCACGGGCGGACTAGTCCGTTCTCACTCAGGACCTCTTGGTCCGGTCCAAAACGGACAGGTCCGTGGTTTTGAGACTTCATCCCAAAACCCACTCACAGCTAGCCGGACTAGTCCGGTCACAAACGGACTAGTCCGATCTCAGTCAGACCGTTCTGGTCCGGACAGAGACGGACTTGGCCGGCCAGGAACGGACTAGTCCGGCCTCCTGCACGGACTAGTCCGGCCCTACGGCCAGACCACTCAACCACTCATTTCTTTCATAGGTTTGACCTCTAAACCACTTTGAGCTCCCAAGCTTGATCTCAATGCACTTGACACACACACCCTCCTATTACTACGGCTAGTCTAACTCAAACACGCTAGAAACCCTAGTTTCTACGCTTCGAGTTGACTCCGTTTCCTTCCTTTTCCTTTTTGAGGGTTTGCGTCTCCAATTGAGTCCATACCTGTGCTAAGATCACTTGAGCTCATTAGCGACTTAATTGTCGTCATCAATCATCCAAAACCCACGGGGAACCTAGATGCACTTACAATCTCCCCCTTTTTGGTGATTGATGACAACACATTAAGTCCTTCACAAATAAGAGTATAGAGTTTGGTTTTCATAACATGTGTGCGTATGAATGACTCCCCCTCATAGTATGCAACAAGTAAAAAGGGATGGAGAAGTTCTTTCATACCCACACACGTTATGGTGGGGTGCCTACGTGATGTGCTCAACAGTTTGTGACAAGACATGAATAGTATCAATATGTTCATGAGATTGACAATAAGAGCAATATATTGATAGTAAGCAACAATAACGAGTCTTGCACAAATATAAATATCCAAGAGCATAAATATGTTACATGAAAGTCAAACATCACAAAACACACACACCCACAAAAGATTAACTCCCCCTTAACTCTCCCCCTTTGGCATCAAGGCACCAAAAAGGAAAAGAAGGGAGGAAGCTAAGACCTAAGAGCTAGTCCTCGTCTTCGCCACTTCCACTCTCCGTGGCCTCGGAATCTTCGACGTCGTCCTCAACATCGACATCGTCGTCGTCGTCGTCGGAGTTCCTTGCCGAGGGAGCAGCCCGAGAGGAGCTTCCATCCTCTTGGAGCTGGGCGAGCTCATCGGCGGTGAAGGTGGGGAAAGGAGTGATCTCCCCATCACTCACCTCCGGAGAGGACATCGGGACCTCCAGCTTGTCGCACACCGCCTTAAGGTACTTCTCTTGGTGCTTGTGTGCCCTCTGAGCGCGAATCTCTTGCTTCCGGCACGAGGTGAAGATGGCCTTGAAGCACTTGAAGAACGCACTCATGGACTGAGGCGGAGGCGGAGAAGGAGGCGCCACTGGGCGAGACGGAGGATCTGCATTCTTGCGACGAGGAGGAACAGGCAGAGGCGGGGGAATCTGAGGACGCAGTCTCTTATGTGTGACATCCTTCAGGAAGGTAATTCCGGAGACTGTCTCAATTAGGCACATCACATAAGGAGCATAGCCACAAGATCTGTTGGGGGTATGAGATATATTGAAGATATCATCAAAGATGTACTCGGCTAGGTTGAAGCTTTCTTCCCCATCTATCAGCACAAGCAAATGCCTCAAGTTGCCCTGGATGACTCCGGCATCTCCATCCTTTGGGGCAATGGTCTTCCGAAGAAGGCGGTTGAGCACACTGAAAAATGGCTTGATATTTCTTGCCAGTCCTGCCTCATAAGGAAGGTGATCTGGATACATGAAGTCAAGGGCATCTCGATCTAGGGCCTTGAGGTTGGAGATGATGATCTCATGCTCAAGGTGTTCTTCCAATCCTAAGATCTTGGCAAAGTCTTCAAAAGTGACTGTGTACTGCTCTCCATTGGTCATCCATGACATCCGGCGATTGCCAAAGGAGTGAAAGTAGACGGTCGAGTAGAATTGCACAATCACCTCAATGTTCCAGTCGTACTGGAAACCCATGATATCCTTGATTCCATGTCGCTCTGCTGCATTGATCACAGCATCAAATGCAGCATGCTCTTCTGAGCCATGTAGTCCCAGTCAACCCACTGGGCATCAGTCACAGGAGTCTTCATCTTCATGTAGACGAGGCGATAGTAATCGCAGTGGAAGTCACACCAGAACCTAGGGTCGGCGGTGGACTTCTCATACTTATAGACATTCTCGTCTCTGAGCCTCCTGGCCTTCTCAGCTCCTTTTCCTTTGAAGGTATTAGCTGAGAGGTTGGGCTGACGGTTTGGATTCCGTGCTGGACTGTGCATCACCAGAGGCTCAGCAGCCTGAGCCTTCCCTTTTTCCCGAATCACCACTCCTCCGGGTGCCTTCTTGGCTGGCACTTTGATGGAGGGCTTCTTCTTTTTCGGCTCAACTGGAGCCGGGGCTTTTCCCTTCTTTGGGTCGCGCTCGACCCTAGGGGCAGCCTCTTCTTGGGCTGGCTCCTTGCCCTTCGCTTTCTCGCCAACAGTGACGAGCTTCTTTCGCTTAGGAGCGCTGGCCTCAGCAGCCCTGGAGTTGTGGGCCTCCCTATCCTCTCTTTTCTTCTTCCTCAGCTCATGGAGGGATTCCGCGGTGGCACGAGCAATGGCTTCATCCTCATTGTAAATGCTCGCAGCCACCTTGGATGCTTCGAGTGCCTTGAGCTTTCTTTCCTCCTTGGCCTTCTGCGCCTCAATTAGCGCAGCCTTGGTCCGAGCCTAGGCAATTTGGGCCTTGGTACGCCCCTCGAGGTGGACACGCGGAGGAGAGCGCTCGGAGTTCGACATTCTGTAAAAAGATGGAGGAAGGAAGATATGAGCCTAGGAGGAAGAAGTATTGCCGAAAAGATCTCGAGAACCAACTAGAAGTAGGGTTTGCCCTGTGCAGACCGGACTTGTCCGCCCCAGGGACGGACTAGTCCGCCGGCCGGACTTGTCCGCCTGGTGGCCGGACTAGTCCGGGTTACACAGGAAGAACCCTAACCCTAATCAATTCATCGAAAAATTTGTGAATCAATGTGCAATACTCCTAGGCTATGATCGCAAGGATGTATGGAACAACATTAACGAAAATGTTCCTATCAAAAACTTGAAGAATCAAGAATGGGGCTAGTTTTTGAGGAACGGTGAAATACCTTCAAAAATCCGCTTGATTCGTCGAAATCGGTGTGGATCTCGAAGGTGGAGCGCGGGGAAGTGGTCCCTAACTCCCAAAGGCTTCAATGCGCGGATTGGAGTTGAGTTTTGGTGGTTGGAGCGCAAAATCGCCGATTTGGGGGCGGTTGTGCGCGTGTGGAAGTTTGAGAGGCAAATGAGAGAGAGAGAGAGGGGGTTTGGGCCGCCTGGGGGTTTAAGTCCCCAAGGGCCGGACTAGTCCGGTTGAAGGGCCGGACTAGTCCGGTTTGCGGACCAGACCCAGACTAGTCCGGGTCCGGACTTGTCCGGTGGGTGGCCGGACTAGTCCGGTGTGCGGACTAGCTGCGGACTAGTCTGACCCGGACTTGTCCGGCCGTAGGGGCGGACTAGTCCGGTTCAGCTGGGCTGAAAAAGAATATATTTGGGTTTTGCCCATAGAGTTAAGTCCTTTTGCACGAGTATAGCAAGGAAAACATGACAAGCATGATTGTGAGCCAATAAGGAACAACTTATGAACATTTTCATGAGGAAAATAGATTTCTCAAACAAATTTGAGGAGAAATCGACATAGAGAGGAGTTTTTCGAAATGTGGCTTAAAAAAATATAAGGAATGGTGCTTTAAGCCACGTTTCGAGAATCCAACACATTGAGCTCACTTCTTAGCTCACAGAAACGCTTCTCGTCAAGAGGCTTTGTGAAAATGTCTGCAAGTTGATGTTCCGTCCAACCATGCGAAATCTCAATGTCTCCCTTCATTGAGTGATCTCGCAGGAAATGGTGTCGAATGTCTATATGTTTGGTCCTAGAGTGTTCCACCGGATTATGGGCTATCTTGATTGCACTCTCATTGTCACACAAGAGTGGAATTTTACGCAAGTTAATCCCATAGTCCCTAAGAGTTTGTCGCATCCAAAGAAGTTGTGCACAACAACTTCCGGCCGCAACATATTCCGCTTCGGCGGTGGATAGAGCAATAGAGTTTTGCTTCTTGGAGGACCAAGACACAAGAGATCGACCTAAGAATTGGCACGTACCCGATGTGCTCTTCCTATCAACTTTGCACCCCGCATAGTCCGCATCGGAATATCCAATGAGGTTAAACTTGGATCCTTTGGGGTACCAAAGTCCTAGGGTAGGTGTGTGTACAAGGTATCTCAAGATCCTTTTAACGGCGGTCAAATGACAAGCCTTGGGTGCTGCTTGAAAGCGTGCACACATACACACACTTAGCATGATATCGGGCCTAGATGCACAAAGATAGAGGAGTGATCCGATCATAGACCTATATAGCTTTTGATCCACACTTGGACCGTCCTCATTTAGGTCTAGGTGTCCATTTGTCCCCATAGGGGTTTTGATGGGTTTTGCTTTGTCCATGTCAAACTTTCTTAGAATGTCTTGAGTATACTTAGTTTGACTTATGAACGTCCCTTCTTTGAGTTGTTTCACTTGAAATCCTAGAAAGAACTTCAATTCACCCATCATGGACATTTCAAATCTCTCCGTCATTATCTTGGAGAACTCATCACAAAACACCTTATTTGTGGAACCAAATATGATGTCATCCACATATATTTGGCACACAAAAAGATCCTCATTGAAGTGTTTTGTGAAAAGGGTATAATCCGCTTTTCCTATCCTAAAACCATTTTCAACTAGAAAGTCTCTTAGGCACTCATACCAAGCTCTAGGAGCTTGCTTGAGACCATAAAGAGCCTTTCGTAATTTGTAAACATGGTTAGGATAGTCTTGATCTTCAAACCCTGGAGGTTGCTCTACATAAACTTCTTCCTTGATTGGTCCATTAAGGAATGCACTCTTAACATCCATTTGGTAGAGTTTGAAGTCATGATGAGTAGCAAAGGCTAGTAGTATCCGAATGGACTCAAGCCTAGCTACGGGGGCAAATGTCTCATCAAAGTCCAATCCTTCAACTTGTGAGTATCCTTTTGCCACAAGTCTTGCCTTGTTCCTAGTTACCACTCCATGCTCATCTTGTTTGTTGAGAAACACCCACTTGGTTCCAACAACATTAGCTTGGGGGCGCTTGACAAGCTCCCAAACCTTGTTCCTTTCAAAGTTGTTGAGCTCCTCTTGCATGGCAACTACCCAATCCGGATCCCTTAAGGCATCTTCAACCTTATGTGGTTCCAAGGATGAGACAAAAGAGAAATGCTCACAAAAGTTTGCAACACGTGAGCGTGTTGTTACTCCTTTTGTGATATCTCCTAGAATGTTGTCAATGGGATGGTCCCGTTGAACACTTTGATGAACACGAGGATGCGGGGGTTGACCTCTTGAATTACTTGGTTCATCTTCTTCACTTTGGTCTCCCTCTTGATCCAAGCCTCCCCCTTGATCTTCATTCTCATTAACACTTTGGGGAGCTTCTAGTGGATCTTCAACTTGTCCAATGGGGGTTTGACCTACTTCATAATGATGATGGTCACTTGGGCTTTGAGATGGTTCTTGAGGGCGAACATCTCCAAGTGCCATTTTCCTTAGAGCTTCTAGTGGAGGTTCCTCTTGATTAAGGGCATGTTGATCAACTTGCTCCACTTGAGAGCCATTGGTTTCGTCAAACACCACGTCACGTGCTACTTCAACAATTCCGGAGGATTTGTTGAACACACGGTACGCATGAGTGTTTGAGTCATATCCAAGCAAGAAACCCTCATCGGACTTTGAAGCAAACTTTGAAGTCCTAGGCTTCTTGTTGAGGATATAGAACTTGCTACCAAAGACCCGAAAGTAAGAAACATTGGGTTTCTTACCAATGAGAAGCTCATAAGGAGTCTTCTTGAGGAGGCGATGAAGGTACAATCGATTTACGGCATGGCAAGCGGTGTTAACCGCTTCCGCCCAAAACCGGTCCGATGTTTTGTACTCATCTAGCATCGTCCTTGACATCTCAATGAGCGTCCTATTCTTTCTTTCGGCTATGCCATTTTGTTGTGGAGAATAGGGAGCGGAAAACTCATGCTTGATGCCCTCCTCATCTAGGAACTCTTCTACTTGCATGTTTTTGAATTCGGTGCCATTGTCACTCCTTATAGCCTTTATCCTTAAGGTGAACTCATTTTGAGCTCTCCTTAGGAATTTCTTGAGGACACCGGGAGTTTCACTTTTATCATGCAAGAAGAACACCCAAGTATATCTAGAGAAGTCATCAACGATAACTAGACCATACTTGCTGCCACCAATGCTAATGTACGCAATGGGGCCAAAAAGATCCATATGGAGTAACTCCAAAGGTCTAGTTGTCGTCATGACATTCTTAGAGGGGTGTTGAGCTCCTACTTGCTTTCCCGCTTGGCAAGCACTACATGGCCTATCCTTTTCAAATACTACATCCTTTAGGCCACGAACATGCTCACCCTTAAGGAGCTTTTGAAGGTTCCTCATTCCAACATGGGCTAGCCTTCTATGCCAAAGCCATCCCATGTTGGCTTTAGCCATTAAGCATGTGTCAAGTTGAGCTTTATCCGTGGTGAAGTCCACAAGATAGAGCTTTCCCTTGAGCACTCCCTTAAAGGCTATCGAGTCATCACCTTCTCTAATGACATTCACTCCCTCACTAGTAAACACACATTTATATCCTCTATCACATAATTGTGATATGGATAGGAGATTATAGTCTAGGGAATCAACATGCAAGACATTTGATAAAGTATGTAATGAGGAGATAGAAATTTTACCGGAGCCAAGGATTTTCCCTTGGCTATTATCCCCAAAGAAGATTCCTTCACTTGGGTCCTTATTCTCCTCATACTCTATGAACATGCTTCTCTCTCCGGTCATGTGGTTGGTGCATCCGCTATCCAACACCCATTTCGATCCACCGGAGGAGTATGCCTACAAAACAAGTTTATGCCTTCCTTTTAGGTACCCAAGCTGAGTTGGGTCCTTTCACGTTAGTAGTTAGGCATTTGGGCACCCACACGCAGGCTTGGGGCTCTTGCGGAGTGGCCCAACATATCTAGCAAACACTTTGCCGTGTTTGTTCCTCTTTAGGACATAGGATGCATCAAAATCATGAAATAGAGGATGCAATTCAGATTTAGGCAATTTGTTGCTTGAGGGTGAGTTCTTTTCATTTTTAGTTTGGGATGAACTCCCCTTAACAAAGACAATCATGTCTTTGCCATACTTGGAGGTTTTGGTGTTATGCCTTGCACCTCTAGTATAGCCAAGACCATCCTTGACATGGGGTGGTCTTGTGTTGGTGAATGCACTTCGTGCATATGCCACCTTTTCCTTGTCAAAGATGGCACCCTTAGGTGCTTGTTTGCCTTGTGCTAGGTTGAGCTCATCCTTAAGTTTAAGGATCAAGTTGGAGCACTTGCAAGGTGATGTTGCCATGGATGAGGCCTTTGAGGGGGTTGAGCTCTTGAAGGAAGAGGTTACATTGTTCTTGAGTGACTCAATTTGAGTCTCAAGGATCTTGTTAGCTTTTGACAAGCTTCCAAGTTCATCCTTGAGCTCAATCGACTTCTCCTCAAGACTTGAACACGTTTTCTTGCAAAGTGCAAGTTCGTGTTCCAATGCCTTGCTCTTCTCTCTTTCGAGCTCAAGGAGCTCATCAAGCTCTTGACATCTCTCCTTCTCAAGGATGAGCATGTCCTCCTGTCTATTGATGAGATCTTCCTTCTCAAAGATCTCATCCATAAGCAACTTCATCCTACGCAAGGTGCTTTTGCTTATGTCCTTAAACATATGCTCATTTTCACTAGCACTATCAAAGTCATCATGTGAGGAAGTTGGGGAGGAAGGATGAGATGTTACCTTTCTCTTTCCTTCCCTTGCCATAAGACAAGTAGGCTTGTGGTCGTTGTTGAGGTTGGGGAAGAGCTTGCCTCCCTTGTAGTTCCTCCCGATGGCTATGGTGGCCATCTTCTCCTCTTCTTCTTCGGAGGAGGACTCATCGTTAGAGTCCCACTCCTTCCCCAAATGGGCTTGTCCGGAGGATCTCTTCTTCTTGAAGAATCTCCTTTCTTGAGGCTTCCCTTCCTTCTTCTTCTTTGTTTCTTCGTGTGGGCAATCAGCGATGAAGTGCCCATATTCGCCACAGTTGTAGCAAGACCTTCTTGATTTGGGTCTTGCTCTTTCCCTTCCCTTGCCTTCATGGTTGTGCCCCCCTTTCTTCCTCCTCATCATTCTCTTGAATTTGTTGATGAAGAAGGCCTCCTCCTCATCAGTGTCGAGGCTCTCCTCATCACTTTCTTCTTGCTCCTTTGAAGAGGGCGTTGCCTTGAGTGCAACGTTCTTCATCTTGGAGGCGGTGAACTTTTGGAGGTCGTTGTAGAAGAGCGCCTCCTTCTCCATGATTTCATGGTTAATGATCCTCCCAAGGACCTCCTCCGGGGTCATTTGAGTGAACCCCGGGCTTTCCCGAATCATGGAGCATAAAGAGACGTTCCTAGGCATGAATGCCCGGATCATCCTCTTCACCACCTCGTGGTCGGTCCACTTGGTGCAGCCATAAGATCGGCTCTTGTTGATTAGCACCTTTAGCCGATTGTACATGTCTTGGGGGGATTCACCATCCAAGATGGCAAATCTCCCAAGCTCTCCTTCTATGAGCTCGATCTTGGCCTCCTTGACCACTCGGTTTCCCTCATGCGCCGTCTTGAGGGTGTTCCATATGTCTTTGGCCACTTCAAGGCCATCGACACGGTTGAACTCATCTCTAGAGAGAGATGAGATGATCACACCCGCAGCTTGAGCGTTGCGGTGGATGAGGATGGCTTGTTCTTGAGTTATGTTGTCCTCATCCTTTGGAATCTCCACCCCGGTCATGACAATTTGCCACAACGCTGGGTTGAGTGACACGAGGTGGATCTTCATGTTATGTTTCCACATACCGTAGTCCGTTCCATCGAATTGGGGAGGTTTCCCCAATGGGATGGACAGGTAGTGGTTGTTGGCGGCAAGGCGTTCATAGTTGAACCCTTGCCGGTTGTAGTTGACTCCACCACCACCGCTTGATTGGTTTGATGGATCAATCTTGGAAATGTTCAACTTCTCCCGGAGCTTCGCCTTGAGTTGGCGAGTCTCCTCATCGTCCGTTGGCTTATCTTGATAAGCCAACGTCTCCTCACGGGTCGCCTCGTAGTTGCTGCTCGATGCATCATCATTCACCACTCCGGCATCTCTCCGAGTTGTTAGACTCTTTGTGGAGAGTCCTGCTCTGATACCAATTGAAAGTTGCCTAGAGGGGGGGTGAATAGGCTAATTGACCTGCAAATGACTCAATAAAACGAGATTAAATTACAGGGGGGCGGACTAGTCCGGTCAGGGGGCGGACTAGTCCGGTCAGCCTGCGTGAATAACCCTAAAAAGATGTTTCTAGCAAGTTTTTAGGGGATTTTCTCAATGCTACAAGTGAGTGTATGTTTAAGTCAAGTTGAGCAACAACCTAAACAAGAGCAAGTCAAGTTTCCACAAGTTTGTAGCAATGCGGAGTATGAAACGAGACTACCAACTCTAGAACAAAGTAATCAATAGAGTAAATGCGAAGAACACAAGGAGCCAAGGATTTTATCCCGAGGTTCGATCCCACACAAGGAATCTACGTCCTCGTTGAGGAGTCCACAAAAGGACCGGGTCCAACAACCCTTCCCTCACCAAGTTTACCGCACGGGCCTAACTTGGTTCTCCACTAATCACAACGGTGATTACAAAGTTCGTTGGGGCTTCTCACAAACTGAGGCTCCCACACCACAAAGATGATCAACACAGTAAAAAAAACTCAATACACAGCCCACAAAGACTCAACGAGTGCAAGAGATCAAACCGGGAGCACAAGCGCGATGTTCTTCCTCTTCTCCACCTCACTAAACCCTAATCCACTCAAGAATTAGTTTTAGAGGGAAAGTAGGCAAGAAGGAGGCTTAGGAGTGCTCCAAGTTGGCTGTGGCGGCGCTAGGGTTTGAGTTTTTCCAAGGGTGTTTGAAATGAGGCCGGGGGTCCCCTTTTTATAGAGGTCCCAACCCCAATTTGCTGACTTCAGCAAAAGGACGGACTAGTCCGGCCACTGGCCCGGACTAGTCCGGCCTAGGGGACCACTGACTCCTTTGTCAGGTCCCGACAGCTGACACACGATCGTCACGCTACCCGCCAAACTTCAAATTCAAACGGTCACTTCCAGAACGGACTAGTCCGGTCAACAGCGGACTAGTCCGATCTCACACAGAGCCTTCTGCTCCGGGTGAAAACGGACTAGTCTGAGGACCACGGACTAGTCCGGCCCCAAGGGCGGACTAGTCCGGTCCTCCCAGACTTAGCCATAGAAGCACCTTTTCTTAGCCAACCCGGACTAGTCCGGCCCCACGGGCGGACTAGTCCGTTCTCACTCAGGACCTCTTGGTCCGGTCCAAAACGGACAGGTCCGTGGTTTTGAGACTTCATCCCAAAACCCACTCACAGCTAGCCGGACTAGTCCGGTCACAAACGGACTAGTCCGATCTCAGTCAGACCGTTCTGGTCCGGACAGAGACGGACTTGGCCGGCCAGGAACGGACTAGTCCGGCCTCCTGCACGGACTAGTCCGGCCCTACGGCCAGACCACTCAACCACTCATTTCTTTCATAGGTTTGACCTCTAAACCACTTTGAGCTCCCAAGCTTGATCTCAATGCACTTGACACACACACCCTCCTATTACTACGGCTAGTCTAACTCAAACACGCTAGAAACCCTAGTTTCTACGCTTCGAGTTGACTCCGTTTCCTTCCTTTTCCTTTTTGAGGGTTTGCGTCTCCAATTGAGTCCATACCTGTGCTAAGATCACTTGAGCTCATTAGCGACTTAATTGTCGTCATCAATCATCCAAAACCCACGGGGAACCTAGATGCACTTACAGTGTTGAATTAATTCCAAGAACTGACCTAATTGACTCCAAACCTGTATAAACATTTTAAAAGCTATTAGAACTAGTTATTGATCATTAAAAGTAATCTATTAACAAGTTCTACCTTGCATTTGCATCAATCATGCATGTCATGTCATATTGAGTAATATCTGTGCACTCTTTGATTGTGTTCTTGTCTTGTATGTTTATTGTGTGGATTAGATGGATTTGCGCTACAAAGTGCTGTGGAGGATCTACAGCACCAATAGTTTAAAGACTTTGATCCTAATCCACAGCAAGAGCAAGGCAAGTGTCCTTGAAGCATATTGATAATGTTCTTAGAATAAATGTTTTGTTTGCAAAACTGCATGCTTGTGTCAATTTCGATGGGAATCCTACGATAGGAAGTTTACTAGTTTTGTTGACCACCCTTGTCACCTGGAATATATGGTAGAGAGTCGGGAAGGGGTTTTTACCTTTTGCTTCGCTTAATCAACTGGGATGGGAAAACAACTATATCATTCAATTTAATTATGCATGGATGAGATTATGGTTAACATGAACTCGTTAAATATGATATGGTAATGGGTGATCTAAGCAAGCCTGGTATGTGGATGGGTTGGATGTTATGGTGGTTTTGCTTGCTTTAGATCTAAGGACCCGTTCATGCGAGAATAAGCCAGGACTACAGTGCCACCACGAGGCCAAGTATGGGTGCGGCGTAGCTGATTAATCAGGGCTTTGCTAGTACTGTTTGGACCATTGTGGATGCTCGGGGAAGGGGTAGTCGGATTGGGTTTGTTGATGATTGGTGGGACTACCCTGAGATCCGAATGGCTCAAGAGGGGGCCCTTGGTTGAAGATGTGCTCTGAGGGAGACATCGCCACCGGTGAAACCTCAGTGAGGTCTAAATAGGCTAGTAATCCCTTTGTAAAGGCTATTTTGTGATCTCTTGGCCATACACCAAAGGAAGTGTAATTGGCATAAGAGAGGTTTCTTTAGTCGCCGACGGTTGATTAAATCACAAACACATGGGTAAAGTGGTACAAACTCTGCAGAGTGTTAAAACTATCATGATAGCCGTGCTCCCGGTTATGAGCACATGGGCAACTTCCATGATTAAAGGGAACTCGGTATTGGGATGGTAATTGGGATGGTTATGGTTTGGTTGTTATGGATTATTATGAATTGAACTCTGGTATTGAATATGGATATTGGTATATGATGATGGATATGGAATATGGAAGGATATTATGATAACTACATGGTTTATAATGGCTTATTTCACATACGTGTAATATATTGCGTTTCAAATATTTTAATGTACTTTTCAGCACTTCGCCATTATTATTGTCGTCATTTGAATCAGCCACATGTCATACTTTCCACACTTGCTGAGTACGACATGTGCTCACTCTTGCAATCCCCCCCCCAACAGTTGCAGGTCAGGATTGGGAGTTTAATGGTGATAATGCGGAGTTCTAGGCCGTGTCTACCGTAAGCTTGCCTGTGGTGTTGATTGGAGCTGCGCTATACCCTATTGCTTATGCTGCCTAGATGTTTAGTTTGCTTAATTAGAGTATTTCCGATGCATTATTTGAACTTGTCATAAATAAACATTGGAGCTTGTATTCAAGGATAATATGGTTTGTGTAATAAAATTTGGTTAATTAATCTTGTTTTGTGGTAATTATCTGTATATCGTTTGTGATTGCACTCATGTATGTGTGTTGAACATCCTGAGCACACATATGCATTAGCTTGGTTTTTTTTTCGGAACCGGGCGTCACAGATTGGTATCAGAGCCACAGGTTGACCGTAGGATGCAACCTAGTTAGAATGGACACTTTAGAGCACATAGGAGCACTTGGGAATCGATGTGTTTTTGCTTGGAGTGATGTTGCTATATATTGTTTGCTTCTGTGCTTAATAGAGGATTTTGGGATGTCTTAGCATTGCCATGTCCACCTAGGCTAGTGTAGCTAGCTGTTTAATTTCATATCCCTTGATGCATATAGTTGCTGACGTTTTCTAATTCTTACCTATTGCTTTTCTCCAGATGGTGAGGACTCGCAACCAGAGGGATGCTAATGATGAGGAGGAGAACCATGGAGCACCTCAGAACAAGCAAAACAACACTATGATGAATTCATTAAGGAATTTGTACAAGGAGGTGAACCCCAAATACAAAAAACAAGCTATCAGCTCAGCCCTGGCTGAACTGCGCTACGACATGTTGAGCGGCTTCCTTAACCTCCACCACTGTTGTCGCCTCGCGTTCCTCAACAAGGCCTTTAAAAACTGGCTCCAGTGGTAGATCAGGGTACCAGCTCTTGTAGCACACTAAGACATGGGATGCTATCGTCTCCGCCGTCGCCCTACCCTCGGCTTCCATACGCTGAGGCAACTGACGCTCCCGCAGATCAAGCTCCCAACCGTGGCGCTCTGTTGCCTGCTCCCGGGCTTGAACGTCAAGATCGTGTAGGAGGAGTTCCTGAAGCTCATGTAGGTGCTGCACCAGGTCCCACGCCAAATTACTCTCCCAGATCTCAAGGTCTTCAAGGCAGGACTGTAGTCCGTCCAGGTCGGCCTCAGCCCGGGCCATCATCGCCTGCGTTGCCACCTCTTGTTTGGCGACAACAGCCTCCCTCTTGGCAACATCGGCTTCATGACGACTTAGGGCCTCTCGATCGGCAGCAAGAGCGTGCAGGCGAGCATTAGCAACATCATTGGCTGCCTTGGCCTCTGCCAGAAACTTCTGGGTCAAGGCGTTTGAGGCCCTCACCAAGCAGTGCATCACCTCTAGTTCGTTGCTCTCCTTATTGTACTTTGCCTTCGCCTCGGCGATCGTGGAGCTCAGGAGACCCTCCCAGCCTCGGAGGTGCTCACCCTCGGCACGCAACTTCTCCCACTCCGCGGCAAGAGCCTCTTGCACCCGGCGGAGGTTGGGTTGCACCTTAAGGATGCTGGATCGCGTCAAGTTCATGATGTAGGAAAGCCGCTCTGGCTGTGCCGAAGTTAGGGAAGGTCGCCCGGTGATCATCTCGGGGACCCCTTCTTCCCGTAGCGGTGAAGGCGAGACCGCAAGAACTGGGGATCTTGCCACCTAACACAGCAGGGCCACCATCGCTCAGAGAGTCGCCCACCAAATCAGCGGCCATGGACGTGAGACCCTCAGCCCTCGGAGTTGGCTCCTACATGGCCTCTGCCGTGATGGCCGGAGGTGCCTCTGCCACGACGGCCGGAGGTGCCTCTGGTGCAACAACTGGAGATGCAACCGGAGATGCTTCACTACCCACGCTGGGCACAGTCGTCGGACCAGCACTACCCTGAACAAGCTTGGCAAGCTGCCCAACCAGCACAGCTGTAGCATCCTCGGCCGCTTCAAAGCACTTTCGGGCACTACCCCCGTCGGTAGGGGCCTCACAACGGCTGACGTAACCCTGCAAATCAAGATCAAGCCCTGACCAATCAACATAGGCAGGAGAGACAATAGAGCAAGTGTTGGTAAGAATGCCTTACCAACGTCCCCAGAAGCTCCAGCGAGCCTCCACATTCGGCGACCAACATAGGGAGGCGCCAGAGCTCGAAGAAATGACACCGGCGACCCCCCCTAGGAGGCGCCGGAGCTCGCAGAAGTGGCGCCGGCAGCCCCCTTGGGAGGCACTGGAGCTTGTAGAACTGGCGTCAGCGGTCCCTGTGGGAGGCGCTGGAGCTCAAAGAAGTGACGTCAGTGGCCCCCTAGGGAGGCTTCAGAGCTAGTAGAAGTGGCGCTAAAAGGAGGGCGTCGACGGTGCCTAGGACGGACGTGTAGAACGTCGGCGACGGGCTCCCTATATGTCCTGCACACATGGTAGACAAAAATTAATTTTTCTCGTCGGTCACCACTTCCCTGCTCTTTAGTTTCATTATGGCTTACGTCCCTTAACTAAGATGTAGGGCATGGGTAATTTGGTGCAATGGAATTTAGGGTATGATCGCTGCCTTGCTCAGGACATGAGCCGTCCGACCCCTTTATTCAGCTGTTAGCACTCGGAGGCAAGGTGTGCATGCTTAGGGTATAGAACCAGGCTAAGCAGGTTGCACACCCTGGACCTCTAGCTCGGCGTTAGCCTTTCAGGAGTTAAATCCGCATTGTGCCGGTGTGCTTCCACCAACCCTGACAGAGCCACCTCCCGAGCTACCGACGATGTCGGCTCGAGGCCTTTTTGCCTGAGGCTCCGTAGGTGTGATGTTGCCGAAGTTCCCTATGGCACCCTGGACCGTGCAGGTGGTGGGGATGCTGGATGACGTGCCGACCGCCGACGACGTTGGACCGCCGCTTGACGGACCGAACATCCCCCAGAATAACCGCCGGTGCCAGGTACTGAAGAGGGGCGTGCCGGTGGACGTTGACATGGAGCGAAGGCCACCTGTGGCGGTGCCCTCGGTGGTGACTGAGGGCGTTTCTCCTTCACAGCCTCGACCACCAGGGCCTTCCCTTTGCCTACGGCGTGGACCAATGCTTTCCCCTTACCTACGTCGGGGACCCGTGCCTTGTCTTTCCCCGCAGCAGCGGGCGCCTCCTCCGCCCCGGAGGCTTCGGAGCCTAAAGAATGTGCGGACTCCTCTGAAGAGTCGACGAAGGCCAACCCCGACTCTCATCACCAACCTACTGTGATGAGAGACCAATACGTCCAAGTTGGGAATCTCCTTCAGAACCTTCGTCCGAAGGTTCTGATCCGTGCAAAGCGGTGGGCAAGCCTGCAGAAGGTTGAAGACGTCGCCTGACAGTAGGTCGTCACACACCTTGGACATTGCTTCAAACACCTCCTGTGGGGTCGTCTCCGTGTCGCGATCCCTCAGCAACCTGGTGCCATCTTGGAGCCCAAATTAGAGCCATGTTGGGTGGCAACATTGCTGGAGAGGGGCGAGACGGCGGCAAATGAAGTCGGCCATCACCGGCAACTTCGACAGGTCGTGGTCCACCTGGAATCGGATCCTCTCCATCACCGGCGTGTACGCCACCTCAAGCTCCGGGCGTTCCTCCCAGGCTGCCTTCCTAATTACCAGCCAGCTGGTAGGCAGGACCATGCGATCATGGGCATCGGCATGTACAACCACACAGTCGCTCCTCCAGTCGGGCCACTACGCCGAGGAGAGTGGAGTAATGTACTTAAAAGGGTTGTTGGCCCGATGCTGGAAGCAGAAGCCGTCGAGGAAGTTGGCTTTGTTCTTCTTCCCGGTTCGCCTCAGCACGAAGAACTGCAGAAACACCGACACGCATGGGCACACCTCGTTGAACATCTCGCAGAAGTGCGAGAACACCGCTGCCACCACCAGAGAGTTTGGAGACAGATGATAGAGCTGGAGCCCAAGGACATCCAGGAGTGTCACCAGGAAGGAGGAAATAGGAGGGACGAACTAGGAGTATGCGTACGCCTGGAAGAACATGATCTCCTTCTCACCCCAACTCCAGTGGCAAGGAGCCAAAACGGATCAGATCCCATCGTTCCTTGTCCTCCCAGCCAAAAAGCTGCCCCATGGGTGAGACATCCTCCATCCGGGATGGAGGCAGAGCTGAGTCCATTGGAGCAGGGGGTTGAGAACCTCAAGAATGGGCAGACACACAAGGAAGGAATCGAGGGCTCAAATGCTTGGGACATGCAGAAGAAAGGAAACTCCATTGCCCACAAAGGTCCCCCGTCAGAAAAGATGGCCCGAGCAGTTCTCCACCAGGGAAGGCAACCCGGCAGTTCGCATAAAGACGGAAGTGAAAGCAGTAGAAGTGCCGCAGGCGCCTTGGGAACCATCACGATAACGTCGCAGCGAGCAAAGATCCCATCGCCATGACCCCTCAACTAGAGAGGGACGCATGGTCACAGCAGTAGAAGAGCGCACCGCTTCGATTGATCAAGACAAAATTAAAAGATCGCGCGGGAAAATAGCATAAGGCCCCACCCTCGGGCTCGTTGCCTCACCCCAAGGTGGACCTAGGGGCTACTGTCGGTACACGGCATACTAGGTACCCTCCCACACAAGCTAGAGGGACCTAGGTACCTCGTCTCCCTACAAAGACAAGGTCTGAGGGCGCCGCGTGTTCAAGGAACCCGAACTCGCCTGCCCTAGATAGGGGTCCAGGGAGCCCACGAGACATCCTGATAGGGGAACTCAGCTCCACCTTAGCGACAAGCTCTCAGGTAGCCACATATTCGACAGGACGGGACCTGACCTTCCCCCTCAGAGGTGAGCTCCCAAGCTGCCACGTGGCCCACAATGTCGATACCCGATCTCCTTCGCGGAGGTGAGCACCCGAGCTGCCTCGTGGTCTGCTGGGCAAGACCTGACCACCCCCCACGGAGGTGAGCTCCTAAGTTGCCACATGGCCCACAAGGTAGAGACCTGGCCTCCCCCTCGAAGGTGATCTCCCGAGCTGTCACGTGGCCCGCGAAGATAGGCACGACCTCCACCGTGGCGATGAGCTCCCCAGCGACCGCATGGTTAGTCCATTTTCCCTAAACGGACAGATAGGAAGTTAAGAGGGCAGTGCGCCTAGTCTCCATCAAGCCTTGAAGATGCACAGCTTCCCCAGACGTATGGCGCGATGCATGCCTAATGTCAGGTACTACTACGACCTATCGCATCACAGTGAAGACGCCGCGGGCCTATCCAACTCCGCCAAGTGGGTAGCTTGCGGTGCTAGAGATAGTTGGATGGGACATTCCCTGCCAATGTCATCAACGGCGTGTGGGCTACTGACAACCCAGGCGGCAAGACGGCGAATCCTCAGGTCTGCGGTCAGAGCAAGCTTACAGAAGAAGCCTTAGATCTTGAGGATAAGATTGCCCCGGGACCACCTATCGATCCCCAGGACCCCACTTGTAAGGCGTCTAGTCTTGATTATAAAAGTCATGGACTGCCACGATACAGAGAACCAGACTCAAAATCCTCGATACACTCACATACGCATAAACACTCACCAAGCAATACAATCCACCGTGGAGTAGGGTGTTACGCTCCTTGCGTCCTAAACCACGTAAAAACAACTGTCTCATACTCTTCCACTAGAACACAAGTTTGAGGCCTAAGCCCCGCCAAACAAGAACCTCCGCGGGCTGCTCCTTGGCAGATCCGAGGGAAGTGTCGCATTGACACTTCGACAGTGACCGACCAGAAAGTTTTCCCCAGTTCGCACGAGGGAGGACAAAATGCTCAAAATAGACTAGTGTTGGTTTGTGGGGCTAGTCTGTGACCCTTCAGAGCTGCAAAAGTAACGACCGCCAGACCCGTAGTGGCTTGGGTGTTACACAACCACCCGTGGAGTAGGGTATTACGCTCAGGCGGCCCGAACCATGTAAAAATTCTTGTGTCACTATATTTTTCATAATCTCACGCGCGCTCGAACCAATTATGAACCTCCGCGAACTACGATCTAGTAGTGCTGGGGGAAGTGTCGATCGCACACTTCAACAAGTGACAACGAAGAGGTATGTCATACTTGCGAATAAATGTGTGATGCTATTTCTCGTGCCACTATTATAGTTAGGAAAAAGGACAAAAGGTTAGGGACAATGATGTTAAAATTGAGTCACTAGAATCTTGAATTAATCGTTTGAAATATTTGATTCCTAGTGACGATTCTTGTTCCTCATGTGATTAAATATATGAACAATTATCCTCTCTAAGAAGTGCACACACCTCCACACTTGATAAACTTGAGTTAAAAATTGAAAAGAATAGAGAGCTTGCTGCACCCAATGAGAAAAACTTGAAAGATGCTAGCTGTTGTACAATTGATTTGCATTTTTCTACTTGTGATGATCTTGATAAGAAACTACATGATGCTATGGATGAAATTTCTATTTTGAAAAATGCTTTACGTGCTCATGAAGTTAAAAATTATTCTAATTGCAAATTAAAAGGAAAACCATCATGTGAAAATTGCCTTGATCTGTCCAATAAACATTGGCTCATAAACCTATTGTTTTATCTCAACATTTGCGTGTTAGTCCTTTTGGACGTCGTGTGTGTAACACCCTCATTTTCATGCATCATGCCCTACATATGTTCATATACATGTTTAAAATTAATCCACATAAAGAGGAATAAGTTTAAAATTTATTTGGAACAAAACTGCACTTAAAATTCTAGAAAGTGCGGACTAGTCTGATTTTGGTGCGGACTAGTCCGATTTCTCTTTGACCTCAATCGGACTTGTCCGTTTTTGCCTCTGGACACTTTCGGACTTGTCTGGTCCTATGCGGACTAGTCCGGTGTTCCAAGAATCCTTGAAAATTTGCTAAGTCCCTGGACTTGTCCAGACTAGTCCAGTGTTCAAGCGGACTTGTCCATTTTCCTCTCTAACTAAAGTCGGACTTGTAGGATTTTTGGCCAGAGTTGTCTGATTTCTCTTTGGACAACGTTGGACTAGTCCGGTCCTTTTCGAACTTGTCCAATATTTCGCGACTCCGAATTGATCTTTTGTTTTACGACTTGTTTCTTGGGTTTTATGTTAAGTGGGCCTAGGGACATCATGCCTAACTCTTTTGGAGCCCATGTTGGACTCTAAACCGGCCTCTACTTATCTCAAACTTGAAATTCATCTAACCCTAGCATCCACCTCTATATAAACAACTCCACCCCTTGGCTTGACATCTATTTGCCACTTTTCCACCCCACCCAAACCCTAGTTTGTGGAGAGCCACCATCAAGGAGGGAGGAGGAGATCCCAAGCAAGAAGAAGAAGAGGAGGAAACGAAAGAGGATCAAGATCTCCATCAACTTCGACTTCTTCATCACCAATTCATCTCCAAGTTCATCACCAATCCTAGATCATTAAGATCCAAGTGTTGTCTCCAAGATCCTTTATTCATTGGAGTTCTAAACACCTGGTATACCTTCTATTCTCTTTTTCTTACGTGAATTCGACCCCTGATCTCCAAATTCACATCAATCTAGAAAACCCTAGTTCGTCAGTTTCGCGCAGTGCGGACTTGTCCGGTCCCTAGTGGACTAGTCCGATTTTCCTAGTTAAATTGTGTTGAATTAATTCTAAAATTTGATCTAATCAACTCCAAACCTGTACAAACTTGTTAAAATCTATTAGAACTAGATAGTGATCATTTAAAAGCAATCTATTAACAAGTTCTACCTTGCATTTGCATTAATCGGGCATGTCATGTCATATTGAGTAATATTTGTGCACTATTTGATTGTTTTTCCTGTTTGTATGTTTATTGTGAGAATTAGACGGATTTGCGCTAGAGAGTGTCGCGGAAGATCTTTGGCACCAAGAATTTGAAGGCTTTGACCCGAACAAATCCCAAGAGCAAGGCAAGTGTCCTTGAAGCATACTGATCCTGTTTTAAAATAAATGTTTTGTTTGCAAAACTACATGCTTGTGTCAATTTGATGGGAATCCTATGATAGGAATTTTACTAGTTTTGTTGACCAGCCTTGTCACCTGGAATTAATGGTAGAGAGTCGGGATGGCTTTTTACCTTTTTGCTTCGCTTAATTAATTGGGATGGGAAAACAACTTTACCACTTACCTTAATTATGTAATTATGAGATCATGATTAACGTGAACTGGTTAATATGATGTTATAATGGGTGATCTAAGCAAGCCTGGTGTGTGGATGGGTTGGATGTTATGGTGGTTTGCTTGCTTTAGATCAATGGACCGGTTCATGAGAGAATAAGCCAGGACTACAGTGCCACCATGAGGCCAAGTATGGGTGTGGCGTAGCTGATTAATTAGGGCTTTGCCAGTGCTATTTGGACCATTATGGATGCTCGGGGAAGGGGTAGTCAGATTGGGTTTGTTGATGATTGGTGGGACTACCCAGGGATCCGAAAGGCTCAAAAGGGGGCCCTTGGTTGAAGATCTGCTCAGTAGGAGACATCGCCACTGGTGAAACCTCAGTGGGGTCTAAATAGGATAGTAATCCTTCTGTAAAGGCTATTTTGTGATCTCTTGGACATACACCAACGGAAGTGTAATTGGCGTGAGGGAGGTTCTTTAGTCGCCGACGGGTGACAAAATCACAAACACGTGGGTAAAGTGGTACAAACTCTGCAGAGTGTCTAATAAAACTATCATGATAGCCGTGCTCCCGGTTATGAGCACCTGGACAACTTCCATGATTAAAGGGAACTCGGTATTTGTATTTGGGATGGTTATGGTTTGGTAATGGTTATGGCTGGTTATGTGTTAAGTTTTTGATATTGATTATGGTTATTGGTAATGGTGAAATCTGGTATATGGATGATGGTAATGAATATGGACTGGTGTTATGATGATTACATGGTTTATGATGGGATTATTTCGCATACATATATTATATTGCTTTTCAAATGTTTTTAATGTACTTTTCAGCACTTAGCCATTATTATTGTCGTCGTTTGTTTCAGCTACATGTCATACTTACCACACTTGATGAGTACGACATATACTCACCCTTGCAATTCCCCCACCAATTGTTGCAGGTCAGGATTTGGAGTATCATGACGTTAATGAGGAGTTCTAGGTTGTGTGTTGCCGTCAGGTTTTTGCATGTGGTGTTGCTTGGAGCCGCACTACCCTTTTGCTTAGTTGCTTAGTTTGCTTAATTAGTTTATTTCCACAGCATTAGTTCAAACTTGTCATTAATATTTATTAGAGCTTGTATTCGAGAAGTTTCTGAATTGTGTAATAAAAATAGTTAATTAATCTTGTTCTATGGTAATCTTCTATATACCTTTTTGTGGTTGCACTCATGTATGTGTGTCGAATGTCATGGGCACACATATACGTTCACTTGGATCATTTTCGGAACTGGGTGTCACATTGTGACTCAGTACTGGATTCCTAAATGTCTTTTGACTAACCCCAGTATTGAGTCATCGACGTATTGTGCTTCTATGTAGGTTACACGCTTCAGGAAGGAGAACATTTGGATTATGGATTCAGGTTGCTCACGCCACATGACCGGCAACAAAGAATGGTTATCCTCTGTCTCTTTTGTGTCACGTGTAGCGAATGTTACTTTTACCAATGATTCTTCAACTCCTATAGTTACTAAGGGTTTCGTTAAAGTAATTGATCACTACACTTTGAAGGATGTGACACTTGTTAAAAATTTTAAATACAACTTGCTTTCTGTTTCACAATTACTAGATGAAAATATGGAAATTATCTTAACTAAAAATTGCTGCAAGGTTGTAGATTCAAACAGTGAGCTTATTTTTAACATGTCCCGGTTTGGAAGAGTTTTTAAAGCTGATTTTGATATGTTATCCTCTAAGCATAGGTGTCTAGTTGCTAATTATTCAAAGGACTTACATTTTTGGCATCGTATTCTTGGTCACGTAGGCTTTGATCATCTAACGCGTGTTAGTGCTCTTGATCGCATAAGTGGGTTGCCTACGCTTAAAGGGAACAAAGAAACTGTGTGCTCTTCTTGTAGACATTCTAAGATGGTTTCGGGTTCACATGCTCCTCTCACAATGACCATGGCAACTGAACCGGGTCAACTTTTGCATCTTGACACCGTAGGAACTTCACGTGTTCAATCCTTCGGAGGTAAATGGTATGTTCTTGTGATTGTTGATGACTATTCTAGATAATCTTGGGTTTATTTTATGGCATTTAAGACTGAAGCTTTTAGTCACTTTAGAACTTTATTTCTTAGATTATCAATTGATTACCCAGGATCTTTAAGAGTAATTAGAAGTGATAATGGAACTGAATTTAAAAGTCAATCCTTTGATCATTTTTGTGCTGAAAAAGGAATAGATCATCAATTTTCTTCACCATATGTACCCCAACAAAACGGTGTTGTAGAGAGAAAGAATAGAACCTTAGTTGAGATGGCTAGGATCATGCTTGATGAATATCAAACTCCTAGAAAGTTTTGGGTAGATGCAAATGCAACCACGTGTTATGTTTCAAATTGTGTTTTCTTGCGTGCTAGGCTTGGAAAAACACCATATGAGCTTCGGTTTGGACATAGGCCTAGTGTGACACAATTTAGAGTCTTTGGTTGCAAATGCTTTGTTATGAAACATGGTAATCTTGATAAATTTGAAGCTAGATATGTTGATGGCATGTTTCTTGGTTATCCATCTCATACTAGAGGCTATCGTGTGCTTTTACTTGACACTAAAAAAATTGTGGAGACTTGTGAGGTTTCTTTTGATGAAGCTAGTCCTGATACAAGCTCAAATATTGCACGTCCGGATCCATATTGTGAGACCTATGTGTGCTGAATACATTGGCTATGGCGATAAAAGTTTCGAATACTACCAAAACATCTTTATCATCAAGGTCCAAATCTAGGTCCGACTAGCTTTAGTTAGCTTCGGCGCTAGGTCCTGCTAGCTTTGGTAAGCTCCGGTTCAAGGTCCGGTTAGCTTTGGCATGGTCCAGTGCTTGATCACAGTGTTTCTGCTTTTATCTTGCAATGTTTCGATCCTGCTTTACCCTTATGGAAAGGTTGCTTAGTATTCTTTTACTATGTTTTTGGTATGTTTGTTTGGTTAAGGCTGATATAATTTTGCTATGGTTTGCAACATGCTTATGTGAGGTGCTCACGTAAGATGTTGTAGTTTCAGAAATCACGAGAGTCAAGTCGTGGACTTGTGCTCGAAAGTATTGGTTGTTTATTCATGTGCAGGTGTTGCTTGAGTTCAAGACATGGCTGGTGTCGGGATCCATTGAACTAGTCTTAGGGAAAATATGAGGTTCAACAACCAAGTTTGGGAGGAATTGTGGTTGAGTTGATCGGGAGGTCGTGCAGCTTGAATGAATCAAGAACAATGCATATGAAGGTATCATGGACGTCGTGGGAAGATGATTGCACGTGTGCAAGGAGTGAATGGACGTGGCTACATGGTTCCGAGACGTGATGAAGAGATGTGGATGTAAAGAATTGGTCGGAAAGGTCCAACCGACTAGGTTATGGACTCAGGCTGTGGCTGAGTCGTGTTTGACTCAAATATGGAAAGTTTTGAGTTGGTTATGATAGGATTTTGTGTGGGTCACAAATTTGAGTTGTTTTAGGAATGTGGGATACATTCCTAAGGTGTTTGGAAGTCTTAAGATTGCTTCTATCTGCGTATAGAAGAGTCTTGAGAAGGTATGGAAAGTTTTGATTCCTGAACTGAGTAGGGTTAGAGTGATAGTTAGTTTTGGGTTGGCCTAAGAGCTGGTTATATAAGCAAGGGAGGCCAGAGCTCATGGTAGACAACTTTGGGGCTGTTCCTCTTGTGTTCTATTGAATAAAATTCGTAGTTTCAAGGAACTATTGTGCCTTGTTCGTCCAACTTGTTCCAGACAAGTTTTTCTCGTTGAGTTTTCTGCACAACACTACCTTTCTTTGGTGGTTTTATCATAACTTGAGTTTTACATGTCCAATTGACGTCATTATTTTTGGGTTGTATTCACAACTTAATTATCTATAATCTATCGAAATTTCACGGTAATTGGATTTGTGGTTTCTGATCTACATGAGTTTCTTTGCAGCGTTCCAAAACTGTTTTTCTCGTGTAGGACAGATTGACCTTTGTTCGATCTTTTGATCGTAACTTGAGTTTCTCTAGACGGATTTGAGTGATTCTTGTTGTGTATTCTTCGTGACTTGATTCTCTATGATATCTATCACTTTTGTTATGGTGAAACACGTTTAGACTAGTCTCGCACACGATTTCTTTAACAGATCGTTTTTCGACTAAAGGGGTTGGGATTTAATTGTTTCCGTTGCATAAGATTTTTTACTCTACTATTCACCTCCCCTCTGGTAGATTATCACGTGCTATTCGATCCTACAATTGGTATCAGAGCCACGGTGCTCTAATCTTTGTGATTTGCACGTGCTTTTTTAACTAATCATCATGGAGAAATACTCCATCAAACCTTGTGTCATTAGTGGTATTGATTTTCAGGTTTGGAAGGCACGTATGGAAGCCTTCATCCAGGCTCAAGGCTTCGCAATATGGGAGAAGGTATACATGCCTTACAAAGTGTCGTCAAATGATCAAGTTACAGCTACACATCTGAGAGATGTCGACAACAACAACAAAGCTCAGAACTTGATCACACAAGGATTAACTCAAAGCGACTTCGATCGTGTTGCACACCTCCGATCTGCATACGATGTGTGGAAAGCACTTTGTGACTACCACAAAGGATCCAACACGATCAAGGAGGTAGGCGAGACATGTTCAAGAAAGAATACATGCGCTTAGAGATCAAACCTGGTCCTACTTCCCGGGATGAAAAGCAAACAAGGACGAAGCACTCCTCTGCTTACGATAAGAAGAAAAAGAAGGGTTTTACAGGATGTCAATTGGTGAGCAGTTTTATCTCCGCACTTCAAGAACTTGGCTCAAGCGATGTGGACATTGGAAGTGACGAAGATGAAGATGATTTGGCAAACTTGTGCTTCATGGCAGGCAAGTCAAGATCAAGTACGGAGGATGCTGAACACAACAGCGATAATGAAGAGGTAAGTCCTACTTGCAAAGAAATGTGTGATGATATTTCTTGTGCCACTGTTAGAGTTAAGAAAAAGGGAAAAAATCTCAAGTAGAATGCTGTTAAAATTGAGTCACTAGAATCTGAAATTAATCTTTTGAAATCTTTGATTCCTAGTGCTGATTCTTGTTCCTCGTGTGAATTAATATATGAACAATTGTCCTCATTAAGAAGTGCGCACACCTCCACACTTGATAAACTTGAGTTAGAAATTGGAAAGAACAAAGAGCTTGATGCACTTAATGATAAACACTTGAAAGATGCTAGCTGTTCTACATTTGATTTGCATTGTTCTACTTGTGATGATCTTGATAAGAAACTAGAAGATGCTATGAATGAAATTTCTATATTGAACAATGATTTACGTTCTCATGAAGTTAAATATTGTTCCAATTGAAAATTAAAAGGAAAAACTTCATGTGAAAATTGCCTTGATCTGTCCAATAAACTTGATGACATGCATAGGACATTAGATCGGTTTTGTAATGGGAATAAGAACATAATCTTGTTGCTGAATTCTTCCAAGTCTTGCAATTATAAAATTGGTTTAGGTTTTGATTCTCATACTCATGCTAAGGCACATCCACCTAAAATTGTAAAGTCATTAGGAAGTGGTTTGATTCATACCGTTCCTAAAGAAAGAGAGTTGGCTCCAATCGCTTGATACATTAGGAAGTGGTTTTCAAATCTGCAGGAGTGTGTCTCATTCAGTTTCAAATAAAAATGCTGCTTGCTCATCTAGACATGAACACAAAGTTAAATTTCATTGTACCTACTTTGGTAGAGATGGTCATGTCATAGATTTTTGTTATAGACTAGCTAAACAACAGAAAAAGGAAAGAATGATTGCTAGATCTCATAACTTTCATGCAAATTTTGCTGCACTTGCTAAACCGAATGATAGGAACATGCAATCTGCTGTAATGAGTCGAAAACATGCAAATGTTGCTCCCAAACCTACTGTTTTTTTTGTGCTACACATGTAAAATCTCGTAAGTCAGTAGTTGGGTACAAAAATCCTCAAGCTTTGGCTCATAAACCTGCTGTTTTATCTCAGCTTTTGTGTTTTATTCCTGCTGGACGTCGTGTGACTCAGTACTGGATTCCTAAATGCCTTTTGACTAACCCCAGTATTGGGTCATTGATGTATTGTGCTTCTATGTAGGTTACATGCTTGAGGAAGGAGAACTTTTGGATTGTGGATTTAGGTTGCTCATGCCACATGACCGGTAACAAAGAATGGTTCTCCTCCCTCTCTTTTGTGTCACATGTAGAGAATGTTACTTTTGCCGATAATTCCTCAACTCCTATAATTGCTAAGGGTTTGGTTAGAGTAAATGATCACTATACTTTAAAGGATGTGGCACTTGTTAAAAATTTGAAATACAACTTGCTTTCTGTTTCACAACTGCTAGATGAAAATCTGGAAAATATTTTCACTAAAAATTGCTGCAAAGTTGTAAATTCAAACAGTGAGCTTATTTTTAACATGTCACGGTTTGGAAGAGTTTTTAAAGCTGATTTTTGTGTGTCTTCCTCTAGGCATAGGTGTCTAGTTGCTAATGATTCTAAGGACATATATTTTTGACATCATAGATTTGGTCACATAGGCTTTGATCATCTAACATGTGTTAGTGCTCTTGATCGCATACCGGGGCTGCCTAAGCTTAAAGTGGACAAAAAAATTGTGTGCTCTTCTTGTAGACATGCTAAGATGGTTGCAGGTTCACATACTCCTCTCACAATGATCATGACAACTGAACCGGGTCATCTTTTTGTAACACCCTAAATTTTTGCATCATGCATTGCATACATGATCATGCATTAAACATTAGGAGAATATAAAAATAATAAAATAAAAATAAAAGATGGAGCATATATACAAATATGAGTAGCATAAGAAGAAAAAGAAAATAATAGCGTAAAACATGTATTAGGGAATAAGTATAATAATAATAATAATATATATAAAATATATATATAAATAAATAATATATACAAAAATAATATATAAATAAATAAATAAAAATTGTATATGTAAAAAAGGGAAAAAAAGAGAAAAAAATACACACCCGCCCGCTGGCCAGGCCGAGCCGGCCCAGCCAGCGGTGGCCGCCCGCGCGCGCACCTCCCACGCAGCGCACGGGCAACATGCCCCGCGCACCTGCCGCTGGCCCGCACCGCGCCCCGTGCAGCACCCCGCCCGACCGGCCCCGCGCCTGGTCCCGCACGACGCCTGCGCCCCGGCCCCACGCGCTCCCACGCGCCCTGCCGCGCCTCGCACGCCACGCTCGCCGCCCCCGGGCCGAGTCGGCCGTGCGACCAAGGCCGACTGGGTCTCAGTCCCCGGCCGCTCGATCGATCCCTACCGCCGGCTATAAATACCACCGTAGGGTTTCGCCTTTCTCTCGGTACTAGGAAAAAAGCCCTAGCAAAGTAGAACAGAAGCACCAGAGGCACCGCCAGGGAAGAAAAGGAGGGGAAGGAGAGGAAGAAAAAGAGGAGGGCGCCGTCATCCGCCGGAGATCGTCGTCCCTGTCGTTGTGCCGCCGGAGGACCGTTGCGCCATCCACTTCGTCTACGCATCGCCATCATCCTTCGATCTTCAAAGCCATCACATCTACGCTAGGATTTGTTTTTTCTATGCGAATTTTAGCGACGTATTAGATGTAATAGACATAAATTGATTTTCGTTGCATTGTCTTTTTATTTTCAGCAGAATTAATCCTCGCTAAAACCCCCGTAAACTCATATGAACACGTATGAACTAGTTGCATCTAATTAATAAACAATCATAGTTAATTAATAATTGATCTTTGCATGCATGCATATCATCGCATGTTTATTAATGTGTGTGCATCATGTTGATTTGTATGTATTTTCTTGTATCTGTGATCACGAGTAGAGGGAAGTGCTCAAGAGGCCGTGTACGAGGATTTCCAGAACCAAGACTTCAAAGCGCTTGAGCAACCCTATCCATCGGAGCAAGGCAAGTGTCCTTAAAGCATATTGATCCTGTTTTAAAATAAATGTTTTGTTTGCAAAACTGCATGCTTTTTTCAATTTTGATGGGAATCCTATGGTAGGAAGTTTACTAGTTTTGTTGACCACCCTTGTCACCTGAAATATATGGTAGAGAGTCGGGAAGGGCTTTTAACCTTTTGCTTCTCTTTATCAACAAGGATGGGAAAAAACTATACCACTCAGTTTAATTATGCATGGATGATATTATGGTTAACATGAACTGGTTAAATATGATATGGTAATGGGTGATCTAAGCAAGTCTAGTATGTGGATGGGTTGGATGTTATGGTGGTTTTGCTTGCTTTAGATCTAAGGACCGGTTCGTGGAGCGACCATCCAAGATTTACAGTGCCACCACGAGGCCAAGTATGGGTGCGGCATAGCTGATTAATTAGGGCTTTGCCAGTGCTATTTGGACCATTAAGGATGCTAGGGGAAGGGGTAGTCGTATTGGGTTTGTTGATGATTGGTGGGACTACCCTGGGATGCGATTGGCTCAAGAGGGGGCCCTTGGTTGAAGATGTGCTCAGTTGGAGACATCGCCACCGGTGAAACCTCAGTGGGGTATAAATAGGCTAGTAATCCCTTTGTAAAGGCTATTTTGTGATCTCTTGGCTATACACCAAAGGAAGTGTAATTGGCATAAGGGAGGTTCTTTAGTCGGCGACGCGTGATGAAATAACAAACACGTGGGTAAAGTGATACAACCTCTGCAGAGTGTGTCTAAAACTATCATGAATGCCGTGTTCCCGGTTATGAGCAACCTAGACCCTCACATAATTAGAGAGAACTCGGTATTGGGATGGTATTTGGGATGGTTATGGTTGGTGTTATGGTTATGGTTGGTATTATGGTTATGGTTGGTATTATGGTTATGGATGGTTATGAATTAATTTTTGGTATTGAATATGGATATTGGTTAATGATGATTGATATGAAATATGGACTTATCTATAATAATCATTGTGGGATATGATGGGTTTACTTGGCATACATATGATATATTGCTTTTCAAATGTTTTACTGTACTTTTCAGCACTTAGCCATTATTACATTCGTCGTTTGAATCAGCCACATGTCGTACTTTCCACACTTGCTAAGTACGACATGTAGTCACTCTTGCAATCCCCCCACCAACAGTTTCAGGTGATGGTTGGGAGTCTCTTTAGGATAATGCGGGGTTCTAGGCTTTGTGCTGCCGTCGACTTGCCTGTGGTGTTATTGGAGCTGCGCTATCCCTTATGATTAGTTTGCTTAATTGCTTAATTAGTTTATCTCCGCTGCATTAGTTGAACTTGTCATTAATATTCATTAGAGCTTGTATTCGAGGATAATATGAATTGTGTAATAAGATTTGGTTAATTAGTCTTATTCTATGGTAATTATCTTTATATCGTTTGTGATGCACTCGTGTATGTGTGTTGAACATCCTGGGCACACATATGCGTTCACTTGGTTCATTTTTTGGAACCGGGTGTCACAGATTGGTATCAGAGCCACAGGTTGATCGTAGGACGCCGCCTAGATAGAATGGACACTTTAAAGCACATAGGAGCACTCAGGAATCGACGTGTTTTTGCTTGGTGTGCTTTTTGCTATATATATATTGTTTGCTTGTGTGCTTAATAGAGGAGTTGGGATGCTTTAGCATTGCCATGTCCACCTAGGCTAGTATAGCTAGTTGGTTAGCTTCATATCCCTTAATGCATTTAGTTGGGGACGTTTCTAAATTCTTACCTATTGCTTCTCTTCAGATGTTGAGGACTCGCAACCAGAGGGATGTCAATGATGAGGAGGAGAACCATGGAGTACCTCAGAACAACATTGGACAAGGACCTGCTCATGGAGCTATCAATATTGAGCAGCTACTGGCTATGCAGAACCAGCTCGTGCAGACCATGATACAAACTATGGGACAGTTGTAGGCTGGTAACATCAACAATCAGCCCCACATGCCTCCACCGCCACACCCGCCTCCTCATAACCAATTGGGAGAGTTTATGAGGACTAGGCCGCCAACCTTTGCTCAAGCTGCCGACCCTATGGATGCTGATGATTGGCTCAAGTCCGTGGAGAAGAAACTTGCTATTGTCCAATGCAGTGACTGAGAGAAGGTCCTATTTGCTTCTCATCAACTTGTTGGAGCAGCTGCGGATTGGTGGGATGCTTATTGCAATGCTCATGAGAATCAAGAGAGGATCACTTGGGCGGAATTCAAGGAGAACTTCCGTTCTCATTATGTGCCGGAAGGTGTTATGATCTTGAAGAGAAAAGAATTTGAGAACTTGAGGCAAGGAAAATCAAGTGTGAGTGAATATCTCGATAAGATCACTCAACTCTCAAGATACGCGCTTGAGGATGTTAGTCGGGACAGCCGGAAACAACACTTGTTCATGAGGGGCTTGAACAATGAGATCCTAGTGCAATTGCTCAACTGTGATTATGTCAATTTCCAGAAGCTTGTGGACAAAGCAATTGTGGTGGAGAACAAGGATCATGAGATGGAGCAAGACAACAAGAGTAAGGTGCCATACCAAGGACAACAACAAGGAAGTAATGTGCGCCCTCGCTTTACGCTGCCCAACGCGCCTTACTTCAGCTCTTCTCAGCCTGCTCAACGCCCTAGATTTGCACTGCGCCCAACTCAGTTCGTGCAGCAGTGCCCTGTTATGCAAGAACCTAGGCCTCCAGTGCCTTATACGTCTCGTGCTAACTTCCTGGTGCTAATTTTCAGAACCAAGCTCGTCCCAATAATTCTTGTGGAGTTAAGAAGTGCTATATTTGTGGAGAAGCTGGGCACTTTGCGCATCAATGTCCTAAGTTAGGCCTTGGTCAAGGAAGCAATGCACCGAGGCAAAACCCAAGACCCAATGGAGGACAGCCACAAGGGAATCGTGGACAGCAGAATTTTGCTCCTGGCAACGTTAACCATGTCTCTACGGAGGATACTCAACAAGCAGATGACGTGGTCATTGGTATATTTCTCTCCAACTCCAACCCCGCGACTATGTTTTTTGATTCTGGAGCATCGCATTCATTCATTGCATCAAAGTATGTTGCCAAGTATAGTTTTCCTATCTCTCATATGAAGTTTACTCTATTGGTTAATTCTCCTGGAGGAGGGATAAGGACAAATATAGTATGTACAAAAGTAAGCCTTAGAATAAGGGGGTAGACTTCTCCGCCAACCTCATTGTTTTGGATTCTCAAGGATTGGACATTATACTTGGTATGGACTGGTTGAGGAAGCACAATGGAGTTATTGAGTGTGCCACAAAGACGGTGAAGTTGACCAATGAGGAAGGGATCGCCATAGAATTTGAAGCATCTCAAACCGCACCGAAGCAATTGCAGCTGAATCATATGGACGGTGCCGCAATTGAGGAGATTCCGGTGGTGTGTGAATTTTTGGATGTTTTTCTGGACGAGTTGCCAGGTATGCCACCTGATCGAGACATTGATTTTGTTATTGATTTAATACCTGTGACTGCACCTAAAGCTAAGAGGCCTTATAGGATGCCTCCTACGGAATTAGCGGAGCTCAAGAAGCAGATTCAAGAGCAATTAGAGAAGGATTTTATTCGCCCGAGCTCTTGACCTTCGGGAGCGCCCATTCTATTTGTGGACAAGAAGGATGGAACGCAAAGGATGTGTGTGGATTACGGAGCTCTCAACGAGGTGACCATCAAGAACAAGTACACCTTGCCCCCTATAGAGGATTTGTTTGATCAGATGAAAGGTGCTTGTGTGTTTTCCATGATTGATTTGAGGTCAGGTTACTTTCAAATGAAGATTATACCGTCGGACATACCCAAGATGGCTTTTAGGACATGGTATGAATCTTATGAGTACACCGTGATGTCTTTTGGATTGACAAATGCACCTGCTTACTTTATGTACCTCATGAATAAAGTCTTCATGGAGTACTTGGACAAGTTCGTCGTGGTATTTATTGATGATATTATGATCTACTCGAAGGATGAGAAAGAACATGAGGAACACTTGAGGCTCACATTGCAGAAACTGAGGGAGCATCAATTATATGCCAAGTTCAACAAGTGTCAGTTTTGGTTGAAAGAGGTGCCATTTTTGGGTCATATCATCTCAGGGCGAGGAGTATCGGTCGAACCTGGAAAAGTGAGGGACCTGTTTAAGTGGGAGCCACCGCAAAACGTAAAGGAAATAAGGAGTTTTCTTGGAATGGCTGGATATTACCGTCGATTCATCAAGGACTTCTCCAAGATAGCCAAGCCAATGACAGAATTGCTAATGAAGGGAAAGGCTTTCCGATGGACTCAAGCTTGTCAAAACAGTTTTGAGGAGTTGAAGAAGAGGTTAACAACAGCCCCAGTCCTAATATTGCCGGACGTGAGCAGGAGTTTTGATATTTATTGTCACGCATCAAGACAAGGACTCGAATGCGTGCTTATGCAAGAAGGTCAAGTGGTTGCATATGTATCGAGACAATTGAAGAAACATGAGCAGAATTATCCTACACATGATCTTGAACTAGCAGCCATGGTATATGCATTGAAGATTTGGAGACACTACATCCTTGGACATAGGAGTCAAATTTATACGGATCACAAGAGTCTTAAGTATATTTTCACACAAACGGATGTGAATTTGAGGCAATGAAGATGGTTGCAGCTCATCAAGGATTATGATGTGGGGATCAACTATCATCCAGGAAAGGCCAATGTAGTGGCCAATGCCTTGAGCCGGAAAGGAGTAAGTAATCAACTCACACTTCGATAGTTACCATCAGAGATATGTATGGAATTCGAACGGTTGAACCTCGGATTTGTGAATGAGATGGGAATAATGGAGCTAAATCCAACCTTGGAGCAAGAAATTCGAGAAGCACAAACCACGAATGAGGAGATCAAGGAAATCAAGAAAAGGACCGAGGAAGGGAGAGAATTTAGATTTGATGAAGACGAACATGGTACCTTATGGCTTGGAAAGAGAATTGTTGTGCTTGATGTAAAGCATATTCGGGAGACAATATTAAAGGAGGCACATGACTCAACAACAACAACAACAACCAAGCCTTTGTCCCAAACAAGTTGGGGTCGGCTAGAAATGAAACCCAACAATTTTGAAGAAAAGTAATAGAAAATAAGATGAAGGTAAAAAAAAATCTACATTTTATTTATTCTAGAAATGGGTTAAAAAGAAAGAAGATAAGAGTAACAAATTACGAATAAACTAAGATTCTGGCACATGAATTGCTAATTTCCATGCAGTCCTATCATGAGCCAAATCTCTAGGTATGTCCCACTCCTTTAAATCTCGTTTCACCGCCTCTTGCCATGTCAACCTTGGTCGACCTCTACCCCTTCTAAAATTTTCTCCACTTTTGATTATCCCACTGTTAACCGGTGCGTCTGGAGGTCTCCGCTGGATATGCCCAAACCACCGTAGGCGATGTTGGACTAGCTTCTCCTCAATCGGTGCCACTCCTACCCTATCACGTATTACTTCGTTCCTAATTTTGTCTCTTCTTGTGTGACCGCACATCCACCGTAGCATGCGCATCTCCGCAACACTCATTTGTTGGACATGTTGCCTTTTAGTTGGCCAACATTCTGCTCCATACAGCATCGCAGGCCTGATCACCGTCCTATAGAATTTTCCTTTCAATTTTTGTGGAACTTTCTTATCACATAAGATTCCAGATACTTGTCGCCACTTCATCCACCCGATCTTGATCCTGTGGCAAACATCTTCGTCAATATCACCATTGCTTTGTAACATTGATCCTAAATATCGAAATGTGTCCCTCCTAGGTACTACTTGTCCTTGTAAACTAACATTACCATCCTCGCACCCGACATCACTAAAGTCGCATCTCATATACTCGGTCTTGGTTCTACTAAGTCTAAACCCCTTAGACTCTAAGGTCTGCCTCCATAGCTCCAATTTTCTATCAACACCATCCCTAGTTTCATCTACCAACACTATATCATCAGCAAAGAGCATACACCAAGGGATATCCCCTTGTATATCCTTCGACACCTCATCCATCACTAAGGAAAAGATGTAAGGACTTAAGGCTGATCCTTGGTGTAACCCTATTGTGCTAGGAAAAGTGTCGGTCTCACTATCTCTTACGCGCACACTTGTCACCACATTATCGTACATATCCTTGATAAGGTTAATGTACTTTGTTGGGACTTTGTGTTTCTCTAGTGCCCACCACATGACCGGTCTTGGTACCTTATCGTATGCCTTCTCCAAGTCAATGAACACTAAATGTAGATCCTTCTTTTGCTCCCTATACCTCTCCATAAGCTGACGGAGTAAGAAAATCGCCTCCATAGTGGACCTCCCAGGCATAAAACCAAACTGGTTTCTAGTGACATTGGTCACTTTCCTCAAGCGGTGTTCAATCACTCTCTCCCAGAGCTTCATAGTATGACTCATGAGCTTAATTCCTCGGTAATTAGTACAACTTTGAACATCTCCTTTATTTTTGAAGATGGGTACTAAAATACTTTTCCGCCACTCTTCAGGCATTTTGTTTGACTGAAAAAAGCGGTTGAATAGTTTAGTGAGCCATACTACTGCTACATCCCCTAGACATCTCCACACCTCAATGGGGACATCATCGGGGCCGTGGGCCTTTCCCCCTTTCATCCTTTTTAGGGCCTCTCTAACCTCGGACTCTTGTATCCTCCGCACGAATCGTCTGTTGATGTCATCAAATGAGTTATCCAACTCGAACCTAATACTCTCATTCCCGTCATTGAATAGTCCATTGATGTAGTCCCGCCATCTGTCCCTAATTTCTTCCTCCTTCAATAGAATTTGGCCTGCCTCATCCTTAATGCATTTGACTTGGTTGAGATCTCTCACCTTTCTCTCGCGAAGTTTCGCCATCTTGTATATATCCTTTTCGCCTTCTTTTGTCCCTAGCCTCTCATATAGCGCATCATAGGCCTGCCCCCTTGCTTTACTCACAACACGCCTAGCATTTTTCTTAGCCTCTTTATACTTCGCCATGTTACTTGCACTTCTCTCATGATGCCAACCCTTATAAGACTCCTTCTTCTCCTTAATAGCTTTTTGTACATCTTCATTCCACCACCAAGTGTCTTTATCTACAAGTTTCTTACCTTTTGCCCACCCAAGCACCTCCCTAGCCGTCTTCCTAATGTAAGTCGCCATCTTCTCCCACATACTATCTGCATCTTCCTCTTTGTTCCAAGGTCCTTCTGCGATCATCCTCCTTTTGAATAATTGTTGCGCTTCATCCTTCAACTTCCACCACTTTGTTCTCGTGGTTTTAACACCTTTGTCTCGTGACCCACGCACGTGGAAACGAAAGTCGGCTACCACAAGTTTATGTTGTCGAACAACACATTCTCCAGGAAAGGAGGCACATGACTCACCGTATTTAATTCATCCCAGTTGTACAAAGATGTACAAGGATTTGATGACATGCTATTGGTTGGCCAGCATGAAAAAGGACATAGCCGAATATGTTGCGTTGTGTGATGTGTGCCGACAAGTTAAAGCTGAACATCAAAGGCCAGCAGAATTATTGCAGCCATTAAAGATCCCGGAGTGGAAGTGGGAAGAGATTGGTATGGACTTCATAGTTGGATTACCACGTACACAGTTCGGATATGACTCGATTTGGGTAATTGTGGATTGATTAACTAAGTCAGCTAACTTCATTCCTGTCAAGACCACCTATAATGGAGAGAAATTGGCGGAAGTGTATTTGGGAAGAATAGTATGTTTGCATGGAGTTCTGAAGAAGATAGTCTCGGATAGAGGATCACAATTCACTTCCTGGTTTTGGCAGAAATTGCATGAAGCTTTGGGAACGAGGTTGAATTTTAGTTCAGCATATCACCCTCAAACGGATGGACAAACCGAGAGTACCAATCAGATTTTGGAAGACATGTTAAGAGCTTGTGCTTTAAAGCATGGGAAAAGTTGGGACAAGAGCTTGCCGTATGCAGAATTTTCATACAACAATAGTTACCAAGCAAGTTTGAAAATGTCACCCTATGAAGCACTATACGGAAGGAAGTGTAGGACACCTTTTTTTTGGAATGAAACAGGAGAGAACCAAATATTTGGTCCTGATGTGTTACAAGATGCTTAAAGGCAAGTTCAAATAATACAGGAAAACCGAAGGGCTGCTCAGTCGCGACAAAAAGGTTATGCAAATAATAGGCAAAGGAATCTGGCATTTGAAATAAGAGATTTCGTATACCTCAATGTGTCACCTATCCGAGGGCAACGCCGGTTTCACGTCAAAGGAGAACGGGCACCTCGCTATATCGGGCCATTTATGATTGTGGACAAACGAGGAGAAGTAGCATATCGACTTGAACTGCCGGCGTATCTCTCCGATGTACACGACGTGTTTCACGTGTCTCAACTCAAGAAGTGTCTTAGGGTGCCGGAAGAACAGGTGCTGATGGATGAGTTAGAGCATCAGGAGGATTTGTCCTATGTCGAGCAACCTATCAAGATCTTGGACATGAAGGAAAGGGTCACAAGGAATAAGAAAATCTGTTGGTGCAAAGTGCAATGGAACCACCATACGGAAGCCGAAGCTACGTGGGAACGTGAAGAAGACCTGAAGGCAGAATTCTCTCACCTTTTCTCCACGCTGTCGAATCTCGAGGGTGAGATTCACTTTAAGGGGGGTAGGTTTGTAACACCCTAAAATTTCGCATCATGCATTGCATACATGATCATGCACTAAACATTAGGAGAATAAAAAAATAATAAAATAAAAATAAATGATGGAGCATATATACCAATATGAGTAGCAAAAGAAGAAAAAGAAAATAATAGCGTAAAACATGTATTAGGGAATAAGTATAAAAATAATAATAATATTATATATATAATATATATAAAAATAAATAATATATACAAAAATAATATATAAATAAATAAATAAATAATTATTGTATATGTAAAAAAGGAAAAAAAAAAGAAAAAAATCAAAACACACCCGCCCGCTGGCCAGGCCGAGCCGGCCCAGCCAGCACTGGCCGCCCGCTCGTGCACCCCCACACGCCGCGCCGGGGCCACGTGCCCCGCACACCTGCCGTTGGCCCGCACCGCGCCCCGCGCAGCGCCCCGCCCGACCGGCCCCGCGCATTGTCCCGCGCGACGCCCGTGCCCCGGCCCCACGCACGCCCTGCCGCGCCTCGCGCGCCACGCGCTCCGCCCCCGCTCCGTGTCCGCCGTGCAACCAAGGCCGACTGGGACTCAGTCCCCGGTCGCTCCATCGATCCCTACCGCCGGCTAGAAATACCACCGTAGGGTTTCGCCTTTCTCTTGGTACCAGGAAGCAGCGCCTCCAGAAAAAAAATCCCTAGCAATGTAGAACAGAAGCACCAGAGGCACTGCCAGGGAAGAAAAAGAGGGGAAGGAGAGGAAGAAAAAGAGGAGGGCGCCGTCGTCCGCCGGAGATCGTCGTCGCCGTCGTCGTGCCGCCGGAGGACCGTTGCGCCGTCCACTTCGTCTACTCATCGCCATCATCCCACGATCTTCGAAGCCATCACATCTATGGTAGGATTCGTTTTTCCGATGCGTATTTTAGCGATGTATTAGATGTAATAGACGTAAATTAATTTTAGTTGCATTGTCTTTTTATTTTCAGCAGCACTAATCCTCGCTAAAACCCCCGTAAACTCATATGAACACGTATGAACTAGTTGCATCTAATTAATAAACAACCATAGTTAATTAATAATTGATCTTTGCATGCATGCATATCATCGCATGTTGATTAATGTGTGTGCATCATGTTGATTTGTATGTATTTTCTTGTATGTGTGATCACGAGTAGAGGGAAGTTCTCAAGAGGTCGTGTACGAGGATTTCCAGAACCAAGACTTCGAAGCGCTTGAGCAACCCTGTCCGTCGGAGCAAGGCAAATGTCCTTGAAGCATATTGATCCTGTTTTAAAATAAATGTTTTGTTTGCAAAACTGCATGCTTGTGTCAATTTTAATGGGAATCCTATGGTAGGAAGTTTACTAGTTTTGTTGACCACCCTTGTCACCTGGAATATATGGTAGAGAGTCGGGAAGGGCTTTTTACCTTTTGCTTCGCTTAATCAACTGGGATGGGAAACAACTATACCACTCAATTTAATTATGCATGGATGATATTATGGTTAACATGAACTGGTTAAATATGATATGGTAATGGGTGCTCGAAGCAACTCTGGTATGTGGATGGGTTGGATGTTATGGTGGTTTTGCTTGCTTTAGATCTAAGGACCGGTTCGTGGAGCGGCCATCCAGGATTTACAGTGCCACCACGAGGCCAGGTATGGGTGTGGCGTAGCTAATTAATTAGGGCTTTGCCAGTGCTATTTGGACCACTAAGGATGCTCGGGGAAGGGGTAGTCGGATTGGGTTTGTTGATGATTGGTGGGACTATCCTGGGTTCCGAATGGCTCAAGAGGAGGCCCTTGGTTGAAGATGTGCTCAGTTGGAGACATCGCCACCGGTGAAACCTCAGTGGGGTCTAAATAGGCTAGTAGTCCCTTTGTAAAGGCTATTTTGTGATCTCTTGGCTATACACCAAAGGAAGTGTAATTGGCATAAGGGAGGTTCTTTAGTCCCCGACGGGTGATGAAACACAAACACGTGGGTAAAGCGGTACGACCTTTGCAGAGTGTGTCTAAAACTATCATGATAGCCGTGCTCCCGGTTATGAGCAACCTGGACCCTCACATGATTAGAGGGAACTTGGTATTGGGATGGTTATGGTTGCTATGATGGTTATGGTTGGTATTATGGCTATGGTTGGTATTATGGTTATGGATGATTATGAATTAATTTCTAGTATTGAATATGGATATTGGTTAATGATGATGGATATGAAATATGGACTTATCCATAATAATCATTGTGGGATATGATGGGTTTACTTCACATACATATGATATATTGCTTTTCAAATGTTTTACTTTACTTTTTAGCACTTAGCCATTATTACATTCGTCATTTGAATCAGCCACATGTCATAGTTTCCACACTTGCTGAGTACGACATGCACTCACTCTTGCAATCCCCCACCAACAGTTTCAGGTGATGGTTGGGAGTGTCTTGAGGATAATGCGGATTTCTAGGTTATGTGCTGCTGTCGACTTGCCTGTGGTGTTATTGGAGTTGTGCTATCCCTTATGCTTATTTTGCTTAGTTGCTTAATTAGTTTATTTCCGCTGCATTAGTTGAACATGTCATTAATATTCATTAGAGCTTGTATTCAAGGATAATATGAATTGTGTAATAAAATTTGGTTAATTAATCTTTTTATGTGGTAATTATCTGTATATCATTTGTGATGCACTCGTGTATGTGTGTTGAACATCCTTGGCACACATATGCGTTCACTTGGTTCATTTTTCGGAATCGGGTGTCACACTTTTGCACCTTGACACCGTAGGACCTTCACGTGTTGAATCCTTCGGAGGTAAATGGTATGTTCTTGTTATTGTTGATGATTATTCTTGATACTCTTGGGTTTACTTTATGGCATCTAAGAATGAAGCTTTTAGTCACTTTAGAAATTTATTTCTTAGATTATCAATTGACCACCCAGGATCATTAAAAGCAATTAGAAGTGATAACAGAACCAAATTTAAAAATCAATCTTTTGATCACTTTTGCGCTGAAAATGGAATAGATGATCAATTTTCTTCTTCATATGTACCTCAACAAAACGGTGTTCTAGAAAGAAAGAACAAAACCTTAGTTGAGATGGCTAGGACTATGCTTGATGAATATCAAACTCCTGGGAAATTTTGGGCTGATGCGATTGCAACCGAATGTTATGTCTCAAATCATGTTTTCTTCCACGCTAAGCTAGGTAAAACACCATATGAGCTCCGGTTTGGACATAGGCCTAGTGTTACACATTTTCGGGTCTTTGGTTGCAAATGCTTTGATAAGAAACATGGTAATCTTGACAATTTGAACCTAGATCCATTGATGGCATGTTTCATGGTTATCCATCTCACACTAGAGGCTACCGTGTGCTTTTACTTGACACTAACAAAATTGTGGAGACTTGTGAAGTGTCTTTTGATGAAGCTAGCACAAGTACTATATCAAAAATTGTAGGTCCGGATCCATATCCGCAGGGGGAGAGCATTTTCGTTGAAGATAAGGAAGAAGTGGTGCTGCTGCCCGAAAATTCAGCAGCTAATGATATTGTTCCAGCTCCTGATTTTGATTCACAGCCAGCACCGACCATCACCATTGTTGGTCCAGATCCTCCTCAACACAAGATCATCGATTTGTGATGGACATGAAGAAGAAGAAGCTTGTGAAGTTTCCACTCCCCTCAAGGTTTTACTCAAGTTGAAGGTCTAGATTTTGATGAAACTTTTGCTCTTGTTGCTAGATTAGAAGCCATAAGAATTTTGTTAGCTTTAGCTGCATCAAAAGGTTTTAAGCTATATCAAATGGATGTTAAAAGTGCTTTTCTTAATGGCTACATAGATGAGGAGGTTTATGTCAAACAACCATCGGGTTTTGAGAATCCAGATTTTCCTAATCATGTTTACAAACTGTCCAAAGCCTTGTACGGTCTCAAACAAGCCCCTAGAGCATGGTATGATAAGTTAAAAACATTCTCACTTGAAAATTGGTTTACCATGGGCAAGGTTGATAAAACTCTTTTTGCGCTTAAGCATGGCAATGACTCATTATTCATTCAAGTGTATGTGTATGATATTATTTTTGGTTGTGCTTCTCATGATCTTGTGTCCAAGTTTTCAGCTATGATGAGTTCATAATTTGAGATGAGTATGATGGGAGAACTCACATACTTTTTGGGGCTGCAAATCAAGCAAACCAAGGAGGGTACCTTTGTGCATCAAACGAAGTATACAAAAGACCTTCTAAGGCACTTCAACATGGACAAAAGCAAGCATCTTCGGACTCCAATGGGAACAGAAACAACACATGAACTTGATGAAGATGGTGAACCCGTGGATCAAAAAGAATATAGAAGCATGATCAGATCACTTTTGTACATCATGGCATCAAGACCGGATATACAATTCAGCGTATGTCTTTTTGCACTGTTTCAAGCCTCCCCACATGCTTCACATCGTCGAGTCCTCAAAAGGATTCTCAGGTACTGATGGTATTTCTTAACACCACAGAGTTATCCGCAAGTGCACCGAAATACTGTTGTAGCACTTCCCCTTAAGGAGTATTCCAAATGGTATCGAATCCAAAGAACGTGTGTGCTAATCTTTTGAGCTAGCTCACCCAAGTACACAAAGTTGTTTGTAGGCAAGGAACAGAGAGGAATTCAAAGTATTGATCCTAATTCAAGGTAGTTTGCAGTAAATGCTTGCTTCCGGCACGGGCTTACTCCTAGCAATACTAGGACGACTCCCACCAAGAGCCTATGGCATAGCCGAACGTGGAGGATTACGAAGGACGAATAGGGTTGTCACCACCTACTGCCTACCTCTTAAATCCGTGGGTGTACAAGATATCCACTAATGATTTATAACCTAAGCACCACGCTTACATTCTAAATCACTACTCTAGTTGTTTCGAACACAAAGCTACAACTAGAGCCTCTAATGAATTAAAGCAGTGAACCCACAAGTAACTACTTGTGCAAACTACTAAGAATCAAAGATTAAACTTGTATTGGAATCACAAAGGCTTACTTTATTGAGTAAAACCTTTGTAGGGGTACAAGTGTAGAAGAGGGACTTGACAAGCCCAAGCCTCCTTCTCCTAGACTCTTCACTACACTCTCCTTCTAATTTGGTAGCCTATGGGACTACTCTAAACCTTTGTAGTGTAGCACTATTCTCAACTTTTGGTGTGTGTGAGAAGTGAGGTGAGGGGGTCTATTTATAGGTGGAGAAGGGTCGGTTCCCACAACTATTAACGCGTGAATCAGTCACCATTGACTCTAGGGAGCCGGGAGGAGCCAACGCGTGTCATTTGATCGGGTTTGGTGCCTGGAAGGGGTCGGCCGAAACCCTGGTTTGGCCGACCAGGTCAAGCCTCCCCTCGGGGAGTGCTTCCTCCAGGTGGCTTCCAGGTGGCCCCCTTGATGTATATGGGTGCAACACCGTTGGATCTCCTCGTATTCTTCTGTTTGTGGGCCATCAGATCCATTTGTTGCCACGTGTCATCGCCTGATTCGTTGGAATCCATTTTAATGGATTCATCCCTGCATGTTTTGGTATTTTGGGTAATAATTCACCTGCATACAAATAAACACCAACACTTGTGGAATTGGGTTAGTGTATAGCCCTACCACTATGTGTTTGTGTTTCTTGTATGCACATTATGAGGTGAATTGACGGTCAAAATATGGTACTTAAGGACCCTCAACAAACTCCCCCACACTTAGTCCTTTGCTCGTCACCGAGTGAAGGCAAGAAGAACTAGAGTGTTGTCATGAATTTTCTATAATGTAGAAAATAAGGATACTAGATATTTCAAATTATACCTGAATTCATGGATCCCCTATGTGTATGTGTCTACCACATCAATCTTGGGTGATTGAAAAGTTGAACGGTTAGAATGAAGTTCCCTTGGATCATTCTCTATTGAAATGATTTGGCAGTTGCTATATTTGAAAGTCATAGGAACATTTGCCCTTGCCTTCTCGATTGGAATCTCTCAAATCTCTCAAAGTGTTTGAGTCCTTACCACGGCATGTTTTGCCAATTTTTGTCCCTATACCAAAAGTGGCTATATCTGGAGATTGGTAGGGATGAATGTGGCACACATTTGCAATGCATATGTTACTAAGTGAAAAATTTGATCCTATGAGAGACTTATGCAATGAACAAAGTGAAGGGAAAATTTTTGTGCACATGAATGGATGTGGGGACCAGAGTCCACACATCCGAGAATCTCATTGGGTGGTGACATGCGATGCGGCACCTAGCAGCACACACAAAAAGGATACCAAAACATATAATGTTTTCATTTTATAATAAGAAGAGTTTACAAAAGAGTGTACAATAGAAGTACACACGCAGCAGAAATTACATACTCATAATCTCACCTAACTAAGCAGGAGAGAAGACGTCCATGCCCTAGGACGATTCTCACTAGCAACATGAAGAAAATTCGACAGCGGCGTGGTTCACATGAAATTTATCTCGACACCTCGAGTCTCATGTACAACCTGAACAACAGATATAAAAATAATACCTGCAAAAATCGTTAAAGCGCAAATGTGAGCATAAGGCTCAGCAAGACTAACCCGTCTCACTAGACATATGCAGGGGTGAATACTAAGCATAGGTAAGGAATAGCATAAAAGACTCGCCTACAAGTGGAACCTTATAATCATGTTTTAAGTAGAAAATGACATTCTTTAGGCACGACACATCATGGACTCCACAATCAAACAAGAAACGCTTTGCCGATGATATGACATGCCCAAAGCACATAATGCTATTACAGACCCAAAGCACATAATGCTATTACAGGTAAAGTGTGGGAAAACTGTAAACTTTTAATTGTACTATCTCTAAGCCATACAAGGTTGCAAAGCAATTATAATTCAATACAATATATTTTTATGGCTTCTTTAGCATTTACTACGTCACCGCTCAGTGAACAAGTGGTACTCTATTACCGCGAGGGACGGTGATTGCAATCAGAACACACCCGGACAACACGACACATACGCACTTTCGGAAATGCCAGCAAGTACTTCGCGCAGTACCTACGTAACACTTCAGTACTAGTTGTATATGGCAACCTTTCGCGAGACACTCAAATGCCGAACCAGTCGATCCGTCACGAGAAGGAGGTCCCTGCGTGGGGTGTACTCTGACATGCCCACCAGCGGATTTACACCATGCTGCCCTCAACCCACACCTATAAAACGGAACGGTATGCCTCGACACCCAAGTGACCAAGCTACGTCAGTTTACTGGAGCCCATATATCCATTATGTTGCCTGTACAAGTCAAGCTTGTCCGAAGGGGCTGCATACGGACGGGCCTTAATCGACACAGGCAGGGCTATGCGACCGAGACTCAATTCTCGCCACTTCCTATCCATTCCTTGCCCGGTCTCAATTTCATTATATTAAGCCATTTTCTATCTAACCAATCTCGTGAGATATGTCCTACATCTCTCGCGAGTAGATTCAAACTACTCGACACCGAATTTCCTATGCATTAGCAAAGCAGTTACTATAGGTCAAACTGTAACTCGTTCCCACCAATCCCTAGGATTATTGGCCATGCATGTGGAGTATCAATCAACCTAAACGTAATGCACAATTCATAGACTACTCATCATAGTGTTAAAGTAAAATTTTATAAACGACTTAAATGCAAATCGGGGCTTGCCTTAGTTTGCGACTCGAATAAATGTCAACTGTTAGGGCTTGGTCTTCCTCCGGAAAACCTGCCATGGAACTTCAGTGGAAACACCTTGGCCTTCTCCTCCAAGCAAAGTTTCTTGTCGATCACCTATCAGCACGTTCCTATCGACATGATATGCCTATAAGTAATTAAGTAATTAAGTAACTAAGTAATTTAATAATGGACTCCACGGAGTTATGTAAACTTTAAGAATGAGGAGTTTGACTAGGAAGGACAGATATGACTCTGTTGTGTGGGTAACCAGAGGATGAGTCAAGGTAGACATAGTAGTGTCGGTATGAACTGAAAGGTACAACATAAAGCTACATTGCAACTTAGCATACCACACTTCAAGCTATGCCACGCGAGATTGACAAATCTGAATGGTGAAGAAGTGTTGGGCGGAGAAGTGTAAGGACGACCCAAAGAAATCAAGGTGGGACATCGAAAGCTTGAGTATGAGTGGAGTGTACAAGAAGAAGGTCGCGATTCAGTAGTCGACCAATGAACTTGACTTAACTCATAAAGGAGTAAACCTAGTTAAGTGAGCAGTGCTGTCGTAGGGTCCTGACTTAGGATGAACCATGATGGAACCTAACGACACTTGGGACTGAATTGGGATCAACATGGCTTGGACATAAGAAGTCATTACAAGCACTATTAACCTAGCATGAGTACCAAGACAACGTTCAAATGACTTTTAGGTAAAGTAGTTTCTACGACAAGCTTCTCGAGCATCGTTCAAGTGCTTACACGACGACACTAATGTAGTGTCTCCCGCAAGCCTGTCCAGGTGAGCTCGGTAAGCTCTCGGGACTTAAACATGTTGCGAGACCTTGCCGTGAAGGCATGCTTTGCCATCTCGAGAAGATCGTCATAGCGACATCCACATCAACCCGGACTCGTCAATGGTGGTGAGCGAAATCCCGAACACCAACTTATGAGTCACAAGTTTAGTGATGTTGACTCGATCGTCGGCAAGCGACTCGACGAACATGCCATCGATGAATTGGTACACCAAGTTAACCAATCCTCTGATCGGTTAGGGAACATCCTCGACATAACCAAGGAACTCTTATCCAAGGTTCCCCTTGGTCTAGTTCTCCTTGTTGGTCGCAACGTTCTTGCATACCTCTACCCCGAGTCATCGGTGATTACCGACCCACCTGGTTTGACCAAGAAGGCATTTCATCGAGCATCTATATTACCTAGGACTCGATCACTCTCTCATCGACTAAAACCTAATTTGGCTTGACAACTATTGTCCGCACGACGTGCTTGTGTTCCAGTACCACACACATCACGAGCACGCACAGACAAGTTAACGCGATTCAAAAGACAAAGAAGGTCAACTTGGGGATTTCTAAAGGAATGATATCATGGCGGAAACTGGACGTACGGCTTGACGACACATGAGTACCATTAGGGGTCACGACGAACGGACTTCAATGACGTCAAGCAAGGTATTTCAGGGCAAGGCTCTCCTTGTAGGCATTTTGGCGAACATCTTGGGTGTGTACTTGATTTTCGTCGCTTCATCACCATTCAAAGGGGATCTTGGCACATATCTTGGTCGATTGCCAACCCACACTAAACCAGCATTGAACAGCAACACACTTAGTTTCACCTCGTAACCATTTCATCGAACACCTAGGCTGCAGTCACTAATCTAATCAATCTTGCATAATCAGAGCTAACCTTGGATCAGTGGTCGATACCATCGTGTCAATGGCGTGTTCCTGCATATCCTCTGTCACACACATCACTTACTTCTCTGCTAGGACAGGACCTATGAGCAGAACGCCATGACGACCGAAAGTAGGCGACGATGTCGATGCATAGCCGATGTGGCCTAACTTCGAATGCGGCCATAGCCTGGCTGGTTGCCTAGAGGTGGACTTGGAACATTCTGTAGCAGTGTCGTGGGGTAGAGATACGACAGCAACGACACAAAAGATTGGCGCCGCAGAAAGAACGGGCTTGGACGGCGGTGCGGCCAAGGGGCATGGCCAGCAAACAGCAACCTATGGTACACGGGCGGAGCAGAGGCAGCCAGGCGCGTTGCGGCAGCTAGGCAACTGGGAGGACGAGGAGACGCGGGCCCGGTGGTCGGGCGTCGCGCGGCCGGCGTGGGCGCAGCTCAGGAATGCTTGGGCGAGGAGGAGAGCTGGGCCCTGGCGTGTTGGAGCGAGGGAGGAAGAAGCAGGCGGAGCTGCCTCCTTGCTTGCGCTAGGGACGAGCAGCACGTCGTGGCTTCGGCCAGGGCTGGGACACGGCCCAAACGCGGACAGCGCGGCGCTTGCAGCAAGACGGAGGCACAGGCGAGCGGTATGGCCAGGCCAGTAGAGGAGCCCTGGCCAGGAGAAGAGGAGGCTGCCGGCGGGGGAGGTGCGCGGGCCGGGGAGACGCGGGCTAGTGGGGGCGCGGCCGGGAGGTGAAGCGCTGGCGTGGCGAGGGACGCGAGCTGGGGCGACGCGCGCGGTGCAGGGAAAGAGCATGCGGTGCCATGAGTGGCCGAGCGGTGAGGTGCCATGGGGCGGTGGAGTCGGGCGGCTAGATAAAGACCGTTTTGCATCGCGGTGGCAGTGCATGCGTCTGTGTGGAGGCAGGGGAGGGAAGAGAAAGAAGGTGCCGACCAGACATGTGGGGACCACTTGTGGGACTTACTATCTCCTCCCCTTTTTTTCAAATTTCAAATAGGGCTAGTAAACATGCTTAAAAAAATATTCAACTTTGGCCCAGTGACTAAATAAAATGTGAAAAATTTTATGGTGCAATCAGATTTCAAAACTGAGCAAGTTGAATTTTGAACTCAGGTTTGAATTTGAATTCAAGCGGTGATACTTGATTCAATGAAATAAATGCTAGGTTAGGTTCAAAAACCCATTTGGAATGGATTTGGACAAATTTAAGTACAAAGTTTAAATTTGAAGTTGACTCTGATAAAACTCTCAATACGTGTCCAATAAATGGAAAACGTGCTTCAAAAATTTTGAAACTTTGCCGAGAGTCTATTTGGAATATTAGAAGGTCATGGAAAAATTTACAGCCTTAGATTTGAATTTTTTTTTAATGTCCCATTTTACGGTTGGAATAATTCCTTTTTCTTTCTCTCCATTTTGTTTTCTTTTCTCCTTTAATTTTTCATCGAAAATGTGAATACCTGGAAATTAAGGATTTTACCCCTTAAGTTCCAAATACATTAGCAACCATGTTCTATATATAAAAATTTTAACAGTTCCTATTTTTAGTGAACATGGGTTAACTCATATGGTTCATGTGAGTTTGGATTTCCATGTCCACTTTCAAAATTTTTAAGTTCGCATTTTTGCGTTTTTGTTCTTCCGAAAAGCGGGCTTTTACAATGGAATCGAGGGGTGAGGTGATAACTCCCATGAATTTGCTCTCTCTTAAGGATGAAACATGGCCACTTTTTTTAGCACTCTTACTCTTTTTCAAGAGTGGATGCTTTTTCTTTTTCTTGTAGCCATGTCTTGTACTCCTTTTTAGTTTTAGAGAGGCTTTCATTTGTATTGTATGGAGTTTCTTTCTTTTTGACGGATGGGTAATCGATAGATGCAAACTCTCGATTTGTGAAATTTTGCATGAATGGAGTGCACAAGAGTTTTCAATTCAAAAAGTTCATGAATGTCACTAAATTGGGTCACGGGTTTGACAAAGTTCAATGAAAAACAAAGTGGCATATGCTTGTGGTTTTCAATGAATGTATCATATGGCCTTGGTGGGTATATGAATTTCCTATGAGAGATTTAGGCAAAGTTCAAGACTTCAAATAGTTACAAATGTCAAAATCAGTTTCAAGCAAAAGGATGATTTCTAAAGAACTCATTTACCATATCACACTAGTCAAATACCTAGATGATGTGTTTTTCCTATTGAATTATGGGAATCATAAACAAGGTAATGAATTGAAATATAAAGTATTCAAATTTTCAACTTAAGCAAATTCTTGACTACCATTTTTTTTTCAATTTGTTGAGTTGATTCATTTTATATACGCAATGAAAAATATGAAATCAACTCAAACAGCAGGGTAGCACATAAAATTGAGGAAAAGAAATCCAAACTGATTTTTCGGAGCAAAACAGAGTCGTACGGTGAAGAAAACAAGTCGGCCGACCAGGGGGTTCAGCCGACCTCCCATTGGCTCTTCTATGGCTCTATTTCGTATTGTCGTTTTGCTCATTCGGTCGCGACGTGTTTTGATATGCGACGTTGATTTTTCACGTCGGGATTTCGTGACTTGGAGACATGTTTCCCCCACATTTGTTTCCTGAATTCTTTATTCAACAAAATAAACTAAAGGGGGAACTTTACCGGTGTTAGATGAACCGGTAAGTTCACTTTATTGAAATCAAAATATGGGGATGCTTACATTATTTAACCTTGCTTTAGAAAACAAATGTTTTTTTTTTAAAAAAAAATCCTATGTAGTAAGCATCCTATGATGTCGGGACATATAAACTATGGTGCATTGTAGATGTCGGGCTCCCTGACAGCATTGCACAAGTGTCGCAGTTTGGCGCTCATGCCATGACGAACACCATCAATCTCCTCCTTGAGGGCCAAGATGTCGTCCTTTAGTTCCACCCTCTCGATGCGCCCTTCAGCCACCAAGTCAGTCAGCTTCTTGTTCTCCAAGCGGAGAGAAGCGAACTCTTTGGTCAGCTGTGCCACTTTAGGGGCACGAGGAGAGTCCTCATCACTGCCCTCAAACTGACAGGGTGGCTCGTTGATGGCAGGTGGTGGGATGTGTCACCTAATCTTAGAGGGCGACGAGCCCGTCGACTCCTCCATCGCCAGATTATCCACGAGCTTGAATAGGCCCTTAGCGTAGCCTCCTTCGGGTTTGCGCACCCCGTGGATAAGAAAGTGATCCCTCATGCGTTCCGGCGAGGTACAGGTGGGCGTCTTGTAGTGGTGGCTCACTACATCGCCCTTCTGAGTCTTCACTGTGTACATGAACTCCTCGCCCAGCAGCAACGATGGGAGAGACTCATTTGTTCTATGGAAAAGACGTGTCCTGACTGGGTTTAGTCCAGCCAAAGTCGGACGGCATGGTGTCGTCGACTTCATCGGCGTTCTTCGAGGGGAGATCGATCGGACAGTGCTACGAGGTGTGGGGTTGCGCCCGCGCGGAGTCGTCGCAGGCAGGGTCATGGCAAGGGGATTGACATCAATCGCCATGACAGACTCCAAGGCGAGGGATGTTTTGTTATTGGCCGGCGTAATGTCCCCGCGCAGGTTGAAGGTTGAGGTGGAGGAGGCGTGAGGCACAATCTTCTTGTCAGCCATGACAAGGACGGGAGGAAGATGATGATTCAATGAGGTGTATAACTTTCCTTCTGTTTCTGTCCTTTAAGTAGGCGGGGAACAACGTGTTTCACCGAGGATTTTGTGAATGATATCGAGGAGGATCAACACGAGAAAATAGAACGTGAACGGCGCAAAGGGAGAGTCGTCGGACCCTAGGGTTCGGTCGACTGCCTTCTGGCTCTGTCCGGGCCACACTTTCTCGAGTCGATTAAATGGGCCTCATAGATGAAGAATTGGATGGGCCATTAGTTGGACGTGGAGAATTTAAACAGAACTGAAAGAAATGGCATGGAAATCGATTAGATTTACCACGTCAATTTCTTTTTCTGTATCCTTTTGGGAATCAAGAAATGATTTGAGTCGGTGCCCATTCACTTTGAATAGTTGACCATCATCACCTTGGAGTGTGATTGCTCCATGGGATGAAGTCTCTACTACAGTGAAGGGTCCTTCCCATTTACTTCTAAGATTCCCATGTCCAAAGAGTTTAACCCTAGAGTTAAAGAGTAAAACTTTATCTCCAGGTTTGAACTCTTTCGGCGTAATCCTCTTATCGTGCCATCTTTTGGTACTCTCTTTATAAATTCTGGCACTATGGTACGCCTGATCTCTCCATTCCTCCAACTCAGAGATTTGCTTCAATCGGTGATTTCCATCTTCCTTAAGATTCATGATCCACTGCTTGATGGCCCAATACGCTTTATGTTACAATTCTACGGGGAAGATGGCAAGTCTTCCCATAGACAAGTTGGAAAGGAGACATGCCGATGGTGTCTTGTAGGCAGTACGATATGATCACAATGCGTTGAGTAGATTTTGCTTCCATCCTGTTCCCATTTCCAAGATAGTCTTTTGCAGAATATTCTTAATTTGCTTATTAGATGTTTCTGCTTGACCATTTGTCTGTGGGTGGTATGGGGTAGCAATGTTATGCTGGACTACAAGTTCCCTTAAAAATTTTCCGAAGGACTTATCTATGAAATGAGACCCTCCATCACTTATGACCATACGGGGAGTTCCGAAGCGTGTGAAAATGATCTCATGGAACATTTTCCTTGCTTGCTTGGAATCAGCATTTTGGCATGGCAATGCTTCTACCCATTTTAACACATAATCGACGGCAACTCGAATATACTCGCAATCATAAAACCTAGGAAAAGGTCCCATGCAATCAATACCCCATACATCAAATAATTCCACTTGGAGATTGTATGTTAGGGACATCGCATCGCGAGCAGAGATTGCTCCATGCTTTTGGCATTTCCAACATCTGCGAATGAATTCCTTGGTATCTTCATACATTGAAGGCCAATAGAATCCACTCTACCAGATCTTTGCCTGAGTACGGTAAACACCGTAATGACCACCATAGGGGCCAGCATGGCATTTCTCAATAATTTTGGTGCCTTCGATTGATGGGACACACCTTCTAAGAAGGCCATTGGCACATACTCGGTAGAGGTAAGGGTCATCCCAAAGGTGTCTACGACTCTCATAAATGAGGTTCTTTTTGTTCTGCCCTGGTGGTACGTATCTCGTGACCATAGAGTTCACGATATCCGCGTACCAAGGGTGAGAATCTGTCACCTTGAGGAGCATATCATCTCGTAGGAAGTCACTGATAGGTATGTCCATGGTTTGTGTGATTTCCACACGTGAAAGATTGTCTGCTACTGAATTCTCTACTCCTTTCTTATCTCTTATTTCCAGATCAAATTCTTGTAGTAGAAGAATCCATCAAATTAGCTTGGGTTTAGCATCCTTTTTGGTAAGCAGATATTTCAAAGCGGCATGGTCTGTGTAGACTATGACCTTTGCTCCAACCAAATAGGATCTAAACTTATCGATAGCAAAAACTACTGCTTGGAGCTCTTTCTCAATTGTGGCATAATTGAGTTGGGCTCCTGTCAGAGTTTTGCTAGCGTAGGCTATTGCGTGATGCTTTTTATCTTTGGTTTGCCCTAAGACTGCAACAATAACAAAGTCACTTGCATCACACATGATTTCGAATGGCAGCGCCCAATCAAGAGGTTGGATAATTGGAGTTGAGATGAGTGTCTTTTTGAGTATATCAATCGATTTAAGGCGTTCATCATCAAAATCAAAGGGAGCTTCTTTAGCTAATAGGTTGGTGAGTGGTCTAGCGATTTTGGAGAAATCCTTGATAAATCGTCGGAAGAACCCTGCATGACCTAAAAAGCTGAGGATTCCTTAACATTGATAGGAGGTGGAAGTTTTTCAATAACATCAATTTTAGCTTTGTCCACCTCTATCCCTCCCTCGGACACCAAGTGTCCAAGAACGATGCCTTCCCGGAACATGAAATGGCACTTTTCCAAATTAAGCACAAGGTCCTTCTCCTGGCATCTTTGTATGGCCCAATCTATGTTTTCTAGACAATGATCAAAAGTTTTTCCATAGACGGAGAAATCATCCATGAAAACTTCCATGATATCCTTGATCATATCTGAAAATATAGACATCACGCATCTCTGGAAAGAGGCAGGAGTGTTACACAGTCCAAAGGACATATGCCGATAGGCATAGGTCCCGTAAGGACATGTGAATGTGGTCTTACTTTGATCATCGGGGTGGATAGGAATTTTATGATATCCCGAATACCCATCAAGGAAACAGAAGTTGGAGTGTTTTGTCAATCGCTCTAACATCTAATCGATGAAGGGCAATGGAAAATGGTCTTTCCTTGTTGCCTTGTTAAGTTTTTGGTAGTCAATGCACATCCTCCATCCCGTGACGGTCCGTTCAGGAATTAATTCATTCCTCTCATTTTGAACGACCGTCATACCTCCCTTCTTAGGCACTACTTGAACTGGACTTACCCATACACTGAGGAACATGGTAAATAGTACCGAATGCAGAAGTTTCAAGACTTCTTTCTTGACAACTTCTCGCATCGCATTATTCAATCGCCTTTGAGGTCCCTTGAGGGGACACTCTCTGGGTCAATAGGAATATGATGGGTGCATAACGCTGGACTAATTCCCTTGAGATCCTGAAGTGAATATCCAAAAATAGCTCTATGCCTTTATAACATGGCTATGAGTTTGAGCGTTTCACAATCTGAAAGCTTGTCACTTATGATGACATGGGCTTCCAGATCGCCATTTAAAGAAGCCAAAATGTAGGCCTGGAGGTAAAATCTTGAGCTCAACAGGAGGTTTTGGGGAGGGCTCTTCTTTTGGCAATTCAACTTCCTCCTAAAATTCATCCTCCTCTTGGACGAAGTCTTCTTCTCCTTCAATTTCAGGGTGTTCTAAAAATTGAAGAGTCATAATCTCCTCCATTGGCTCATCTTGGATGGGAGATTCTGCAGATGTGTTCATTGAACACAAAATGGGCATGGTGAAGTTTCTCCCTTTAAGATTTATATTGAGTCTTCCTTCCAATGGAACTTCCATAACAAATTTCTCTATGGGAATCCCTATCATGATGTCGAAATCTTGGATTTCGAACACGTGAAAATCTAGGAGAGCCACAACATCTTTGTGTCTAAGAGACACTTGTTGCAGAACCCCACATCCTTCAAGAATGGTTCCAAATGAATCTCAGAGGGATTTGCATGTTGGTGCCAATGGAACATCGCCAAGAATGGCGAGAGCACAAGAATCAGAAATGAGATCTGCTCCAACAGTAGGGTTGCATAGGATTCTCATTGGTGTCCCTCTAATAGAACATAAAATGGTAGCCAAAGGTGAGGTCATCCGAAGAATTTCAGGTGAATTCTCGACTTTAGCTGTCCACTCTCTGCTTAGGATAGAGGTCAACTCCTTGACTGTCTGATGGACGAACACCCCTTCAGGTGGTTCAGGTGGAGTTGGTGGCAACGAAGGTTTTCTATAGCAACAATACTTCGAGGTATTTCCATAATCTTCACAAAGCTCTTCCTCGAAGTAAAATGGAATCTTCGAGGGTTGAATTTCTTCTACCTTTGTAGTCTCAGGTTCGGGAAAGGATTCCTCTGGCAAGGCTTGGGGTAAACAAGAAATGGTTTCATCCTTGTCCAATAGTGTATCCTCCGTTCTTGACACGACTTCCTCTTGGGGAGGCTCATTAAGACACATAATGAAGAAAGAATTTTCTAGAATTATGTTTAGAAGATCCTTGCCTTCTTCTGTAGTCTTACGGAGGAAAGATCCTCCAGCCGTAATGTCAAGATATAGAGCAGACTCTTTGTTCAATCCCATGATGAAATGTTGCAGAATCATTGGATCTGGGATTAACAAATCTGGGCCAGAATTTTTCAAAAGAGAAAATATGTCCCAACCTGTACCTATGGATTCCTTCTCCATCTGCTGGAAGCATAGTACTTCCTTTCGTCAGGAAACAATTCGGGCAATGGGAAAGAAAACAATACAAAATTTGTCTTGTAATGCACTACAATCACCGTTTGTCTTCCCAACGTAGTGGTTGTACCATTGTTTGGCTTTTTCCCATAGGAAAAAAGGAAACAACTACCATTTGAGAGTTTCTTGTGTCATACCTTTGATTAGAAGGCATGAACATAGTTGTTCGAACTCTCGTAGATGGTGGTAAGGGTTTTCATAATCTGTTCCAAAGAAGGATTGTTCCCGAACCATGGCTATAAAGCCACAGGGAAGTTCATAGCTGGTTGAACAAATAGGTTCCGCCGAAGGCGATGGCTCACAGAACTTGCCCTTCGGAGCAGAGTAAGAAAAATGGTGAGTTGCTTCATTTATATGGTGATGGTAAGGTAAGAATAAGAAAGGTAAGATGATAGATAAGGGGGATATGATACAAGGGTGATCTTGGTTCAAAGATTAACAGTAACCGTTCCCCGGCAACGGCGCCAGAAATGCTTATTGGTATTTCTGAACACCACATAGTTATCCGCAAGCGCACGAAAATACCATTGTAGCACTTCCCCTTAAGGAGTATTCCCAAGGTATCGAATCCAAAGAACGTGTGTGCTAATCTTTCGAACTAGCTCACCCAAGGACACAAAGTTGTTTGGTAGGCAGGGAATAGAGAGGAATTCAAAGTATTGATCCTAATTCAAGGTGTTTTGCAGTAGATGCTTGCTTCAGGCATGCGCTTAATTGCGACAGCCCGGGCATTGCAAATAAGCTTTAATTGCGACGGTGGCGCCGTCGAAAATAAGGTTGCAGGGCCCACCGGCCCGCGGCAATAACTTGCGACGGCCCTTCCTAGCCGTCGCAATTAGGCTTATTTGCGACGGTGGCCGTCGCAAATAAGCTTAATTGCAACGATTTATTTGCGACGGCTGGAAACCATCGCCAATAAAGAAAGCCGTCGCAAATAGCTCATTTGCAACGGCATTTGGCTTATTTGCGACGGCCATGGCCGTAGCAAATCGTCGGGATTCCTGTAGTGGGCATAGCCGAACGTGGAGGATTACGAAGGACAGATAGGGATGTCACCACCTATTGCCTACCTCTTCAATCCGTGGGTCTACGAGATATTTGCTGATGATTTATAACCTACGCACCACGCTTACGTTCTAAATAACTACTCTAGTTGTTTCGAACACAAAGCTACAACTAGAGCCTCTAATGAATTAAAGGAGTGAACCCACAAGTAACTACTTGTGCAAACTACTAAGAATAAAAGATCAAACTTGTATTGCATTCACAAAGGCTTACTTGATTGAGTAAAACCTTTGTAGGAGTACAAGTGTAGAAGAGGGACTTGACAAGCCCAAGCCTCCTTCTCCTAGACTCTTCACCACACTCTCTTTCTACTTTGGTAGCCTCTAGGACTACTCTAAACCTTGTGAGTGTAGCACTATTCTCAACTTTTGGTGTCTTTGAGAAGTGAGGTGAGGGGGTCTATTTATAGGTGGAGAAGGGTCGGCTCCTGCCACAATTAACGCGCGAATCAGTCACCATTGACTCCAGGGAGCCGAGAGGAGCCAACACGTGTCATTTGACCGGGTTTGGCACCAGGAAGGGGTCAACCGAACCCCTGGTTCGGCCGACCTGGTCAAGCCTCCCCCCGGGGAGTGCTTCCTCCAGGTGGTTCCAGGTGGGCCCCCTTGATGTATATGGGTGCAACACCATTGGATCTCCTCATATTCTTCTGTTTGTGGGCCATTTTATCCATGTGTTGCCACGTGTCATCGCCTGATTTGTTGAAATCCATTTTCATGGATTCATCCCAGCATATTTTGGTACTTTGGATAATAATTCACCTGCATACAAACAAACACTAACACTTTTGGAATTGGTTTAGTGTATAGCCCTACCACTATGTTTTGTGTTTCTCGGATGCACATTACGAGGTGAATTGACGGTCAAAATATGGTACTTAAGGACTGTCAACAGGTACTTACATGGAACTCAAGAATTTGACATTTTTCTTCTATTTTCCTCAACCATTACTTTGAAAGCTTTTTCGGATGCTGATTTTGGTGGTTGTAGGACTGATAGGAAAAGTACTTCTGGTGCTTGTCATTTTCTTGGTAATTCACTTGTTCCTTGGTCCTCTAGAAAACAAAACTCAGTTGCACAATCCACAGCTGAATCTGAATATGTAGCTCCTACAAGTGCTTGCTCACAAATTCTTTGGATTGTTCAAACACTTAAGGACTATGGGGTTGATCCAAATTGTGTCCCACTGTTTTGTGATAACACTAGTGCCATTTGCATTGCTAAAAACCCCGTGCAACATTCTAGAGCTAAGCACATTGACATTAGGTATCACTTTCTCCGTGATAATGTTGAAAAAGGAAACATTCTGCTTCACCATGTAGATACCAAACAACAATTGGCTGACATTTTACAAAACCTTTGGATTTCACTCGTTTTTGTTTTATTCGTAGTTAAATAGGAGTTATGCATCCTCATGGCTTACATTGAGGGAGAGTTTTGAAACTTGGGAGGTTTATGTGTGAATCTAAACTTAAAGTAATATGAGCATAGTATTTCATACATATATAACTTTGTGATTCCTTTTACATGCTGAAAGTTCTTACTACATTACTCATGTTATACATTTTGTAGTTTTTGCCATGACTAGTAATTGGAATAATTACTTACACTAAATCTGGTCATGGCCGAACCTTCTTGCTGTTTTGAACTTGTTGCATGCTAACAAGTGCTTTTAATAATGAAAATTTAATCAATCAACTATTCACATGTTGAGCTTCTATGATCAAATAAAAATGAGAAAATATCAAGAGAATATGCATGCATCACACTTCTTCTTTTGAGATGGCTTATCATTGCACTTAGATATGAACTTGGAAGAAGTTTTGTATGACTAAAACCATGTCCTTAAGCTTCTGATTGTCAAATGACATAGGCTTGGCTTGGTTGGTTAGAATAAGGCAGATGCACATATAATCTCTTGCAAATATCATATGATCTAAATTTGTGCTTTGAAAAATAATAAAATGCAGCAACAAGTGTCATGTTTCAGTTTTTAAATAGTTAAGTTTGTGAGATCATGACTTGTTAAATTGGAAATTACATTTGATCTCTAGCATAGCTTACACTACTTTATGTATTTCATTGATGTGATAGTGTAAGTTACTAGATAGTATGACTTGGATGAGCTTTGTTTTATATGTATATGTTATAATATGCTCATAAGAATTAAAATTTGTCTTATAAACCTTGTCTAATACATTGTCAAAGGGGGAGAGATAATATGTGAATTTTTAAAGATAAGTATGCAAGGGGGAGAAATTGATTACACATTGCACGTATTCACAATTATTTTTGGCACGATTCTTCTCAGGGGGAGAATTCTTTTTTCTCATTTTATTTCTGTTTTACAAAGGGGGAGAAATTGTTTTCAAAACTTTTAATGTGAATAAGCCAATGTTCGGATCTTAAGTGGTGTTGCCAATGCATTCATCGAGGGGGAGATTGTAAGACCTATGTGTGTTGAATACATTAACTATGGCGATAAAAGTTTTGAATACTACAAAACACCTTTATCATCAAGGTCCGACTCTAGGTCCGACTAGCTTTGGTTAGCTCCGGCGCTAGGTCCTACCAGCTTTGGTAAGCTCCGGTTCAAGGTCCGGTTAGCTTTGGCAAGGTCCGGTGCTTGATCGCAGTGTTTCTGCTTTTATCTTGCAATGTTTCGATCTTGCTTTAAACTTATGGAAAGGTTGCTTAGTATTATTTTACTAAGTTTTTGGTGTGTTTTGGTGGTTATGGCTGATATCATTTTTCTATGGTTTGCAACATTCTTATGTGAGGTGCTCAGGTAAAATGTTGTAGTTTCAGAACTAACGAGAGTCAAGTCGAGAACTTGTGCTCGGAATTATTGGTTGTTTATTCATGCGGAGGTGTTTTTTGAGTTCAAGACGTGGCTGGTGTCGGGATCCATTGAACTAGTCTTAGGGAAAAGATGAGGTTCAACAACCAAGTTCGGGAGGAATTGTGGTTGAGTTGATCGGGAGGTCGCGCAACATGAATGAATCAAGAACAATGCATATGAAGATATCATGGACGTCATTGGAAGATGATTGCACGTGTGCAAGGAGTGAATGTACGTGGCTACATGGTTCCGAGATGTGATGAAGAGATGTGGACGTAAAGAACTGGTCGGAAATGTCCAACCGACTAGGTTATGGACTCAGACTGCGGCTGAGTCGTGTTTGACTCAAATATGGAATGTTTTGAGTTGGTTATGATAGGATTTTGTGTGGGTCACGAATTTGAGTTGTTTTAGGAATGTGGGATACGTTCCTAAGGTGTTTGGAAGTCTTGAGATTGCTTCTATCTGTGTATAGAAGAGTCTTGTTCAGTTATGGAAAGTTTCGATTTGTGAACTGAGTAGGATTAGAGCCCTAGTTAGTTTTGGGTTGGCCTAAGGGCTGGTTATATAAGCAAGGGAGGCCAGAGCACGTGGTAGATGACTTTGGGGCTGTTCCTCTTGTGTTCTATTAAATAAAATTCCTAGTTGGAAGGAACTTTTGTGCCTTGTTCATCCGACTTGTTCCAGACAAGTTTTTCTCGTCGAGTTTTCTGCACAACACTACCTTTCTTTGGTGGTTTTACCATAACTCGAGTTTTACAGATCCAATTGATGTGATTCTTTTTGGTTGTCTTCAGAACTTAATTATCTATCATCTGAAAAAAACTTGACGGTCATTGGATTTGTGTTTTCTGATCTACATGAGTTTCTTTGCAGCGTTCCAGAACTGTTTTTCTCGGGTAGGACAGATTGACCTTTGTTCGATCTTTAGATCATAACTTGAGTTTCTCTCGACGGATTTGTGTGATTCTTGTCGTGTCTTCTTCGTGACTTGATTCTATATGATATATATCACTTTTGTCATGGTGAAACACGTTTAGATTAATCTCACACGCGATTTCTTGAACATATCGTTTTTCTGCCGAAGGGGTTGGGATTTAATTGTTTCTGCTGCGTAAGATTTTTTAATCTACCATTCAACCCCCCCCCCCCCCCCCCCTATGGTAGTTTTTCACGTGCTCTTCGATCCTACACATATCCACAGGGGAGGGTATTTTCATTGAAGATGAGGAAGGAGAGGTGTTGATGCCCGAAAATTCAGGAGCTAATGACATTGTTCTAGCTCCTGATTTTTATTCACAACCAGCACCGACGACCACCATTGCTGGTCCAGATCATCCTCAAGTCACAAGCTCAATGATTTGGATAAACAGGAAGAAGAAGAAGCTTGTGAAGTGTCCACACCCCTCCGGGTTCTCAAAAGTCATCCTCCACAACAAATCATGGTCTAGGTTTTGCGACCCAAACTCTCACGCTCATTCAGCTTTTGTTGCTTCTTTTGAACCCAAAGATATATCACACGCACTCACTAATGAATCTTGGATTATTGCCATGCAAGAAGAGTTAGAAAATTTTGAAAGAAATAATGTTTGGAAACATGTACCTGCACCTCAAGGTCACACTTTAATTGGAACTAAATGGGTGTTTAAAAATAAACAAAGTGAGGATGGGGTTGAGGTTAGGAATAAGGCTAGGTTCGTTGCTCAAGGTTTCACACAAATTCAAGGTCTAGATTTTGATGAAACTTTTGCTCCTGTTGCTACAATTAGAAGTCATAAGAATTTTGTTAGCTTTTGCTGCATCTAAAGGTTTAAAGTTATATCAAATGGATGTTAAAAGTGCTTTTCTTAATGGCTACATAGATGAGGAGGTTTATGTCAAGCAACCACTAGGTTTTGAAAAACCAGATTTTGCTAATCATGTTTACAAACTGTCCAAAGCCTTGTATGGTCTCAAATAAGCCCCTAGAGCATGGTATGATAGGTTAAAAACATTCTTACTTGAAAAGGGGTTTAACATGGGCAAGGTTGATAAAACTCTTTTTGCGCTTAAGCATGGCAATGACTCATTATTCGTTCAAGTGTATGTGGAGGATATTATGTTTGGTTGTGCTCCTCATGATCTTGTGTCCAAGTTTTCAGCTATGATGAGTTCAGAACTTGAGATGAGTATGATGGGAGAAATCACGTACTTTTTGGAACTGCAAATCAAGCAAACCATGGAGGGTACCTTTGTGCATCAAATGAAGTATACAAAAGACCTCCTAAGGCTCTTCAACATGGACAAAAGCAAGCCTCTTCGGACACCAATGGGAACAGCAACAACACTTGAACTTGATGAAGATGGTGAACTCGTGGATCAAAAAGAATATCGAAGTATGATTGGATCACTTTTGTACCTCAGGGCATCAAGAACGGACATACAATTCAACATATGTCTTTGTGCACCGTTTAAAACTTTCCCACGTATTTCACATCATCAAGCCGTCAAAAGAATTTCCAGGTACTTACATGGAACTCAAGAATTTGGCATTTTTCTTCCATCTTTCTCATTCGTTACTTGTAAAGCATTTTCGGATGCTTATTTTGGGGGTTGTATGAATTATAGGAAAAGTACTTCGAGTTCTTGTCATTTTCTTGGTAATTCAACTGTTGTTTGGTCCTCTAGAAAACAAAGTTCAGTTACACAATCCACAGCCGAATCTGGATATGTAGTTGCTGCTAGCGCTTGCTCACAAATTCTTTAGATTGTTCAAACACTTAAGGACTATGAGGCGATCTAGATAGTGTTCCACTGTTTTGTGACAACACTAGTGTCATTTGCTTTGCCAAAAACCCCGTGCAACATTCTAGAACAAAGTACATTGACATTAGCTATCACTTTCCATGATAATGTTGAAAAAAGAAACATTGTGCTTCACCATGTAGATACCGAACAACAATTGGCTGACATTTTTACAAAAACTTTGGATTTCACTCGTTATTTTTTCATTCGTAGTGAAATAGGGGGTTATGCATCCACATGGCTTAAATTGAGGGGGAGTTTTGAAACTTGGGAAGTCTTTGTGTGAATCTGAAATCAAAATAATTTGAGCATAGTATTTCATACATATGTGACTTTGTGATTCTATTTACATGCTGAAAGTTCTTACTACATTACTTGTGTTATACATTTTGTAGTTTTTTCCATAACTAGTAATTTGAATAATTACTTACACTAGATCTGGTCATGATCGAACTTTCTTGCTGTTTTGAACTTGTTGCATCATCACAAGTGCTTTTAATCATGAAAAATTAATCAATCAACTATTCTAATGTTGAGCTTTTATGATCAAATATAAATTGAGAAAATATCAAAAGAATATGCATGCATCGCACTTCTTCTTTTGAGATGGCTTATCATTGCACTTAGATATGAACTTGGAAGAAGTTGTGTATGACTAAAACCATGTCCTTAAGTTTCTGATTGTCAAATGACATATGTTTGGCTTGGTTGGTTAGAATAAGGCAAATGCAACATATAATCTCTTGCAAATGTTATATGATCAAAATTTGAGCATTAAATGATATTGAAAAATGAAAAATACAGCAACAAGTGTCATGCTTTCATGTTTTGAAATAGTTAAGTTTGTGAGATCATGATTGCTTAAATTGAAAAATTACACTTGATCTCTAGCATGGCTTACACTACTTTATGTATCTCATTGATGTGATAGTGTATGTTACTCGATAGTAAGACTTAGATGAGCTTTCTTTTATATGTATGTGTTACAATATGCTCATAACAAATTAAAATTTGTCTTTTGAACCTTGTTGAATACATTGTCAAAGGGGGAGACATTGATCACACATTGCACACATTCACAAGTGTTTTGGCATGATTTGGCACAATTCTTCTCCGGAGGAGAATTTTTGTTTTTCTTCTCATTTTATTTTTGTTTTCAAAGGGGGAGAAATATTTCGGGCAGAAAATTATTTCAAAGGTGTTGCCAATGCATTCATCAAGGGGGAGATTGTGAGACCTATGTGTGCTGAATACATTGGCTATGACGATAAAAGTTTTGAATATTGCAAAATCACCATTTCCAACGAGGTATGAGCTCCAACAAGGTCCGATAATAGGTCCTACTTGTTTTGGGTAGCTCTGGCAAGGTCCGACGTAAGGTCCGACTTACTTTGTCTAGGTCTGACTTGATTTGGTAAAGTCTGACTTACTATGTCTACATCTGACTTGTTTTGGTTAGGTACGACTTGGGTTGGCTAGGTTCGACTTGCTATGGCTATGTCTGACATGTTTTTGCAAGGTCCGGCACACCGTCTGACTAGTTTTGGTAAGCTCCGGTGCTAGGTCCTGCTAGCTTTGGTAAGCTCCAACTCAAGGTTCGGTTAGCTTTGGCAAGGTCTGGAGCTAGAGTGTAATTGTTCTGCTTTTACCTTGCAATGTTTCAAACTTGCTTTACATCTATGGAAAGTTTACTCAGTATTATTTTACTAACTTTTTGGTGCGTTTTGGTGGTTATGGCTGATATCATTTTGCTATGGTTTGCAACATGCTTTTGTGAGGTCCTTACGTAAGGTGTTGTGGTTTCGGAACTAACGTGAGTCAAGTCGAGGACTTGTGCTCAGAAGTATTGGTTGTTTGTCATGCGCAGGTGTTGCTTGAGATCAAGACATGGTTGGTTACAAGATCCATTGAACTTGACTTAGGGACAAGATGAGGTTCAACAACCAAGTTCATGAGGAATTGTGGTTGAGTTGATCGGGAGGTCGCACAACATGTTTGAATCAAGAAGAATGCATATGAATCATGGACGTCGTTGAAAAATGTTTGCACGTGTGCAAGGAGTGCATGGACGTGGCTACATGGTTCCGAGGTGTGATGAAGAGATGTGGACGTAAAAAATTGGTCGGAAAGGTCAAACTGACTAGGTTATGCCTCAAGCTGCGGCTGAGGTGGTTATGGTTCATTTATAGAAAGATTTGAGGTTGTTACAATAGGATTTCATGTGGGTCACAAAGTTGAGTTGTTTTAGGAATGTGGGATACATTCCTAAAGTGTTTGGAAGTCATAAGATTGCTTCTATCTGTAAAAATCCCACATTTTCCTTCTTGTGAGGTTCAGTTGTAAGTTGGTTATCAACCCTAATGGAGACCAGTTATAGCTAGGCTTATGAACTTGATCTCATCAATTATTTTATTCCACTCATGATTAAATTTTATTAACATGAGGAATGGACTTCACCAAATATCTTAGATAAATTCTATAGAGCTCTCTTCAAAGTTTGGAATTATTTGAATGGAGGATCCTAGGTCAAATTAATATGCAGTACCCAATATATATTCAAAATAATTACAAACTGAATATGCTACTGTACATTTGGCCCTGTCAGAATTATTCGAATCTGAGGCCACAAATTTTTCTATGGTTTCCTCATATTCTAAATAGACTTCCTGCAGAGTTTCATAAATTTTGAACTCCATTTGCTATTTTATTTTAGACGATTAGCAAATTTAGACAATGTTATGAATTTAAATTTTGAATTCTGTTCAACCTTATTGAACATCAAGAATTGAACACACCATCATGGTCAGCATGCCTTGTTTGACTTATCCTCAAAGTTTCACAATTTTTGGAACTCAGTTGCTATTTAATTCAGTGACACCATTGAATTTCATCCAATTTCAAATTCAAATTTGACATTCACTTGAAACTTTCTCCAAATCAAAATCCAATGACAGAATCAAATACCAGATATTTACTTTTGCCTCCCCACAAAAATCTAGAATTTTTGGATCAAGTTTGGTAGGAGAATTGTAGTTGCAGAGAGGGGAAGAGGATAAGAGGAGGTGGGACCCACTGTCAGCCTAACCCACTCGAGTGCAACCCACGGGGTGCACTGTATCCAGCTCTCCCCGCCGATCGACGCCGGCAGCGCGCGACACCGCAACGCGGCATGCATTCACCGAGCTGCCTGCTTGCTTGCGCCATGGCGCGCTCCCCTCATCCCTCTGTCCATATAAATACCCCACCTTGGCCGTCGCCGTTGAACTCCACCTCGGTTCACGCCATTTCCGCTACCTCTGTTCGATCGAGTTTTCGCCGACGATTGAAGCCGTTTCTCCCCGAGCTGTAAGTAGATAAAAGGCTTGTCACAACCTCCTCTACGTATTCTATTTGTTCATTGATCGTGACATAGCTTCTGCTTGGGATATTTTGAAGTTTTCCAGTCGCAGTCGATGAAGCCACTGAGAACTTTCACTGTATCTCTGTCATGCTCCAGTTCTAGGCCATCTCCAGCCTCGATCCTTTAACAAAAAAGGTTCGCAATCCTCTCTAGTTTATGCTCACAGAACCTAAGCCTATGACATGAACTGTAGCTCGATTTCTTACTAGATAACCGAACGATTTCTCAATAGATCAGCAAGGCTTCACGCTTAAATTCGTTTCATTCTTGCAATCATCCTTTAATCTGGTTAGCAGATAGCTTCTGTATGTCCTAATGAAGCTCCTTGCCCATGGACCCTGAATGTTATCAACCGAGCATCTTAGATTTCTAGATTTCGCGGCCGCCGATTGAAAAACCGTACTTCGCCATAGAACTCAGCTTTGCCGGTGATGTCACCCCATTCTAACCCCCCAAATCATCATCCTGGTGCTTCCAGGTGCATTCCCGACCTTTTCCCGAGCCTATTACGCCATTTGCAAGCATTTTCGACGAACGCCGAAGCCCTAGCTCCGTCGTCACCGTCGCACTGCCGTCTCTGGCCATCGCCGACTTGATTGGACACCACCATCGGCTTGCGGTCGATTTTACGGTTGAGCCGTCAAGGCGAAGCAGGCAGGAGGTCGACACAACTAGGTCCGGCGAAGCGCCACCGCGGTTCCAGCAAGAGACGCCGCCGCGTCGGGAGGTAGACGAAGGGTGCAGGTCCCACCTGTCAACGACGCCCTCTCGCGTGGGATCAGTTGTGAACACGGATCCAGTGTGGCTGCATGGGTTAACCCCGTGGCTCCCGGTGTGGCTCTGTTCTGATTGGCCAGATTCAAATGAAGTGGGATCGGCCCCTTTATTTGAAATTTCCAATAGGAAAATAAATCCAGATTCAATCCAAACATGGAAAATTCATAACTTCCAGTAGAATTATCCAAAAATTCCCACATAAATTTTGTTAGAACCAGAATGAAAAATAGAGTCCAGTGGTGCACTGGGATTTGTATGAAAAGCCATAGAAATTTCTCAATAATTCAGATAATAAAAATGCTTAAAGAATTCATTCCAACAGTTATGTTAATTGGAAAATTTCCAATTTTGGTCAGAACACTATTGTTAATACACTTGACCCCCAGTAAAAATTTCAAGTTCTTTGGACTTAAAATAATAGGTTCATCAATATTCCAAATCTCTATGTAGTTATAAATTGAGAAAAATGAAAAAAATAAATTTCCAGAAATCTCCACAAATTTGAAAAAATCAGTTTCTCCCTGTAGGAAGCTTAGAAAATAGTGAAACAAATTTTTATAGAACCAATGAGATCCTCTCTACATGATACATCTCCTGGTAGCTATGATAGGTCTCCAAAATTTCAAACAAAATTTAGAGAAGGTTATTGCTTACCATAATTTTTAAGAACAAAAAACTTCCTTGATCATCTCCTGTTCTTTGCAAGAATCTTCTCTATAGTCACTAGTATCTACCATAAAAGTCCCAAAGCCAATTAAGATAATTATCTTATTTTCATCCTAGGATATTCACACCACCTCAAGCATATTAATTATTTTCTATGTCATTCATACCTAGTTTATGCATATCGTGTAGTAGCTGAAATCGAGGAGCAGCCAAAAGCTTTGGAGGTCCAGCTACCAGAAACTAACATAGGCTCAAACTCGCATTCAGGCAAGCCCCGGTTTGCATTTAAGTTCCTTACAATGTTTTGCAGTTTTTATTTCACATTATGTCTTCAGATGATTGTGCATTACGTTTAAGGTGTGTGACATCCACATGCATGGCTCACAAATCCTATGGATTCTTGGGTAGGTCTACGGCCCATTGAGTAGACACTTCTATGCTTATGCTCATAGGAAATTAGGTAGAAGTCGAGTAGTTGCAATCTACTCGCGAGATAGGAATTTTATCACACGGGAGGATCTGGAATCAGGAAAATGGTTTATGAATATGAAATTGAGACCGAGCAGTGGGTAGGATGCATCGAGACGTGGTCTCACGTGCATAGCCCTGCTTGTGTCGATTGAGGACCGTTTCTTGTGCGGCCCCGCTGGACAAGCTTGAATTGTACCAGCGACATACTGGAGGAATGGGCTCTAGAAAACTGACATAGCTTGATACTAGTTTGTCGAGGCATTCCGTTCCGTTTTATAGGCATGGGTTGAGGGCAGCAAGGTGTAAATCAGCTGGTGGGCACGTTAGAGTACGCCCCACACAGTGACCTCCTGCTCGTGATGGATCGACCAGTTCGACATTCAAGGGTTTAGTGAAAGGTGGCCATATACGACTAGTGCTGAGGTGTTATGTAGGTACTACTATAAGTACTCGCTGACATTTCCGAAAGTGCGTATGTGTCGTGTTGTTCCAGGTGTATCCTGATTGCAATCACCGTCCCTCGCGGTAATAGAGTACCACTTGTTCACTGCGTTGTGACGTAGTAAATACTGAAGAAGTTAGGAGAATATGATATATGCGATTACAAATTGCTTGGACAACCTTGTTTGGCTTATAAATAGTAGAATTAAAAGTTTACAATTTCCCCATACTTTACCTGTAAAAGCATTATGTGCTTTGTGCACGTCATATCATCGGCAAAACGTTTCTTGTTTGATTGTGGAGTCTATGATGTGCCGTGCCTGAAGAATGTCATGTGCAAGTTAAAACATGACTATAAGGATCCACTTGTAGGCGAGTCCTTTATGCTTTACCTTACCCATGCTTAATATTCACCCTTGCATATGTCTAGTGATGTAGGATCGAATAGCACGTGAAAAGCTAACAGAGGGGGCTGAATGGTAGATTTAAACATCTTAAGCTGCGGAAACAATTAAATCCCAACCCCTTCGGCAGAAAAATGATCTGTTAGAGAAATCGTGTGTGAAACTAATCTAAACGTGTTTCACCATGACAAAAGTGATATATATCAGAGAGAATCAAGTCACGAAGAAAACAAAAGAAGAATCACTCAAATCCGTCGAGAGAAACTCAAGTTATGATCAAAAGATCGAACAATGGTCAATGTGTCCTACCCGAGAAAAACAGTTCTGGAATGCTGCAAAGAAACTCGTGTATATCAGAAACCACAAATCCAATGACTGTGAAATTTTGAAAGATGATAGATAATCAAGTTGTGAAGACAACCCAAAAAGAATCAAGTCAATTTGATCTGTAAAACTTGAGTTATGATAAAACCACCGACGGAAAGTAGTGCTGTCCAGAAACTCGATGAGTAAAACTTGTCTGGAACAAGTTGGACGAACAAGGCACAAAAGTTCCTTCAAACTACGAATTTTATTCAATAGAACACAAGAGGAACATCCCCAAAGTCGTCTCCCACGAGATTTGGCCTCACATGCTTATATAACCAGCCCTTAGGCCAACCCAAACTCAACTAGGACTCCAATCCTACTCCGATCACGAATCGAAACATTCCATAACTGCTTAGGACTCTTCTATATGCAGATAGAAGCAATTTTATGACTTCCAAGCACCTTAGGAACGTATCCCACATTCCTAAAATAACTCAAATTCGTGAACCACACAAAATCCTATCATAACCAACTCGATAATTTCCATACTGAGCCATAATTGACTCCGCCGCAGCCAAAGTCATCAACCGGTACGATCCGATCCTTCCAACCAGATCTTCCCATCCATAAACCATCTTCGGAATCATGTTTCCACGTCATGCACCACATGCATACGCGCAATCACCTTCCTTCGACGTCCAGTAACCTTCATATGCACTACCCTTGATTCAATCATCCTGCGCGACTTCCTGACCCCCTCAACCACAATTCCTCCTGAATTTGGTTGTTGGTACCTCATCTCCTCCCTGAGACTTGTCCAATGGATCCTATCACCAGACATGACTTGAACTCAAGCAGCACCTAATAAACAACGAATCCGTACGAGCCCAAGTCCGCGACTTGACTCAAATCAGTTCCAAACACAACACCTTACGTGAGCACCTCAGATAAGCATGTTGCAAAGCATAGCAAAACAGTATCAGCCATATCAACCAAAATGCACCAAAAACTTAGTAAAATAATACTAAGCAACCTTTTCATAAGTGTAAAGCAAGTTTGAAACATTTCACATGAAAATTTGGAACATTACGATCAAGCTCTGAACCTTGCCAAAGCTAACCGGAGCTTGAGCTAGAGCTTATCAAAGCTAGTACAACCTAGCACCGGAGCTTACCAAAGATAGTACAACCTAGCGCCGAAGCTTACCAAAGCTACTCGGACCTAGCGCCGGAGCTAACCAAAACAAGTCGGAACTAGTCATCCCAAAAGTCAGAGCTAGAAAAACATGTCGGAGCTAACCAACATAAGTCGGACCTAGCAAAACATATCAGAGCTCAACAAAGACATGCCAGAGCTATCAAAGACATGTCAGAGCTAAAGACAAAGCTCACCGGAGCTACCCAAAAACATGTTGGACCTAGACAAAGAAAGTCGGACCTATTGTCGGACCTTGCAGAAGCTCGAAGCTAGAGTCGGACCATGCTAAAAAGATGTTATGGCAGAATTTCAGAACTTTTATCATCAAAGCTGATGTATTCAGTACAAGCCAATGTATTCAGCACACATAGGTCTCACAATCTCCCCCTTGATGAATGCATTGGCAACACCACTTAACATCCGAACATTGGCTTATTCACATTAAAAGTTTTGAAAACAATTTCTCCCCCTTTGTAAAACAGAAATAAAATGAGGAAAAGAAATTCTCTCCGTGAGAAGAATCGTGCCAAAAACAAGTGTGAATATGTGCAATGTGTAATCAATGTCTCCCCCTTGCATATTTGTTTTTAAAAATTCACATATTATCTCCCCCCTTTGACAATGTATTTATCAAGGTTCAAAAGAGAAATTTTAATTGTTATGAGCATATTATAACATATACATATAAAAAAAGCTCATCCAAGTCATACTATCAAGTAACTTACACTATCACAACAATAAGATACATAAAGTAGTGTAAGCCATGCTAGAGATCAAATGTAATTTTCAATTTAAGCAAGTCATGATCTCACAAACTTAACTATTAAAATACCTGAAAGCATGACACTTGTTGCTGCATATTATTAATTTTTTAAAGCACAAATTTAGATCATATGATATTTGCAAGAGATTATATGCGCATCTGCCTTATTCTATCCAACCAAGCAAAGCCTATGTCATTTGACAATCAGAAGCTTATGGACATGGTTTTAGTCATACACAACTTCTTCCAAGTTCATATCCAATTGCAATGATAAGCCATCTCAAAAGAAGAAGTGCGATGCATGCATATTCTCTTGATCTTTTCTCAATTTATATTTGTTCATGAAAACTCAACATGTGAGTTGATTACTTGATTAATTCTTTCTGATTAAAAGCACTTGTGAGCATGCAGCAAGTTTAAAACAGCAAGAAAGTTCGACCATGACCAGATTTAGTGTAAGTAATTATTCCAATTACTAGACATGGCAAAAACTACAAAATGTATAACACGAGTAATGTAGTAAGAACTTTCAGCATGTAAAAGGAATCACAAAGTCATATATGTATGAAATACTATGCTCATATTATTTTAATTTCATATTCACACATAGACTTCTAGGGTTTGAAAACTCCCCCTCAATGTAAGCCGTGAGGATGAATAACCCCTATTTCACTACGAATGAAACAAAAACGAGTAAAATCCAGATGTTTTGTAAAAATGTCAGCCAATTGTTGTTCGATATCTACATGGTGAAGCACAATGTTTCCTTTTTCAACATTATCACGGAGAAAGTGATACCTAATGTCAATGTGATTAGTTCTAGAATGTTGCACAGGGTTTTTAGCAATGCAAATAGCACTAGTGTTGTCAAAAAACAGTGGAACACTATCTAGATCATCCCCATAGTCCTTAAGTGTCTGAACAATCCAAAGACTTTGTGAACAAGCGCTAGCAGTAGCTACATATTCAGATTCGGCGGTGGATTGTGCAACTGAACTTTGTTTTCTGGATGACCATGCAACGAGTGAATTACCAAGAAAATGACAAGCACCAGAAGTACTTTTCCTATCAATCCTACAACCCCCAAAATCAGCATCGGAATAAGCTTTCAAAGTAACAGTTGAGGAAGAAGAAAGAAAAATACCAAATTCTTGAGTTCCATGTAAGTACCTGAGAATCCTTTTGATGGCTTGACGATGTGAAGCACGTGGGGAGGCTTGAAACCGTGCATAAAGACATACGCTGAATTGTATGTCCGGTCTTGATGTCGTGAGGTACAAAAGTGATCCGATCATGCTTCTATATTCTTTTTGATCCACGGGTTCACCATCTTCATCAAGTTCAAGTGTTGTTGTTGTTCCCATTGGTGTCTGAAGAGGCTTGCTTTTGTCCATGTTGAAGCACCTTAGGAGGTCTTTTGTATACTTCGTTTGATGCACAAAGGTACCCTCCTTGGTTTGCTTGATTTGCAGTCCCAAAAAGTACGCGAGTTCTCCCATCGTACTCATCTCAAATTCTGAACTCATCTTAGCTGAAAACTTGGACACAAGATCATGAGATGCACAACAAAAGATAATATCATGCACATACAATTGAACGAATAATGAGTCATTGCCATGCTTAAGAACAAAAAGAGTTTTATCAACCTTGCCCATGGTAAACCCCTTTTTATGTAAGGATGTTTTTAACCTATCATACCATGCTCTAGGGGCTTGTTTGAGACCGTACAAGGCTTTGGACAGTTTGTAAACATGATTAGGAAAATCTGAATTCAAAACCCGGTGGTTGTTTGACATAAACCTCCTCATCTATGTAGCCATTGAGAAAAGCACTTTTAACATCCATTTGATATAGCTTAAAACTTTAGATGCAGCAAAAGCTAACAAAATTCTTATGGCTTCTAATCTAGCAACATGAGCAAAAGTTTCATCAAAATCTAGACCTTCAACTTGAGGGAAACCTTGAGAAACCAACCTAGCCTTATTCCTAACCACAACCCCATCCTCACTTTGTTTATTTTTAAACACCCATTTAGTTCCAATTAAAGTGTGACCTTGAGGAGGAGGTACAAGTTTCCAAACATTATTTCTTTCAAAATTTTCTAACTCTTCTTGCATGGCAATAATCCAAGATTCATTAGTGAGTGCGCGTGATATATCTTTGGGTTCAAAAGAAGCAACAAAAGTAGAATGAGCATGAGAGTTTGGATCGCAAAACGTGGACCGTGTAACTCGTTCGTGCAAGCTTCCAATAATCTGTTGTGGAGGATGAATTTTGAGAACCCGAAGGGCAGTGGACACTTCACAAGCTTCTTCTTCTTAATGTTCATCACAAATCGACTAGCTTGTGAATTGAGGAGGATATGGACCAGAAAAGGTGGTCGTCAATGCTGGCTGTGAATCAAAATCAGGAGCTCGAACAATGTCATTACCTGCTGAATTTTTGGGCAGCAGCACAACTTCTTCCTCATCTCTAATGAAAATGCTCTCTCCTTGCGGATATGGATTCGGACCTGCAATGTTTGAGCTAGTACCTGGGCTAGCTTCATCAAAAGACACTTCACAAGTCTCCACAATTTTGTTAGTGTCAAGTAAAAACACACGGTAGCCTCTAGTATGAGATGGATAACCAAGAAATATGCCATCAATGGATCTCGATTTAAATTTATCAAGATTACCATGTTTCTTAACAGAGCATTTGCTACCAAAGACCCAAAAGTGAGTAACACTAGGCCTATGTCCAAACCGGAGCTCATAAGATGATTTACCTAGCTTAGCGCGTAAGAAAACACGATTTGAGACATAACAAGCGGTTGCAATCGGATCAACCCAAAATTTCCTAGGAGTTTGATATTCATCAAGCATAGTCCTAGCCATCTCAACTAAGGTTCTGTTCTTTCTTTCTACAACACCATTTTGTTGAGGTACATATGGTGAAGAAAATTGATGATTTATTCCATTTTCGGTGCAAAAGTGATCAAAAGATTGATCTTTAAATTCTGTTCCGTTATCACTTCTAATTGCTTTTAAAGATCCTGGGTGATCAATTGATAATCTAAGAAGCAAGGTTCTAAAGTGACTAAAAGCTTCATTCTTAGATGACATAAAGTAAACCCAAGAGTATCTAGAATAATCATCAAAAATAACATGAACATACCATTTACCTCCGAAGGATTCAACACGTGAAGGTCCTACGGTGTCAGGGTGCAAAAGTTGACCCGGTTCAGTTGTCATGATCATCGTGAGAGGAGTATGTGAACCTGCAACCATCTTAGCATGTCTACAAGAAGAGCACACAATTTATTTGTCCCCTTTAAGATTAGGCAGCCCACATATGCGATCAAGAGTACTAACACGCGTTAGGTGATCAAAGCCTACGTGACCAAGTCTACGATGCCAAAAATATAAGTCCTTTGTATCATTAGCAACTAGACACCTATGCTTAGAGGAAGACATATCAAAATCAGCTTTAAAAACTCTTCCAAATCGTGACATGTTAATAATAAGCTCACTATTTGAACCTACATCTTTGCAGCAGTTTTTATTGAAAATATTTTCCTGATTTTCATCTAGCAATTGTGAAATAGAAAGCAAATTGTATTTAAAATTTTTAACAAGTGCCACATATTTTAAAGTGTAGTGATCATTGACTCTAACCGAATCTTTAGCAATAATAGGAGTTGAAAAATTACCGGCAAAAGTAACATTTTCTACACGTGACACAAAGGAGAGGGAGGAGAACCATTCTTTGTTACTGGTTATGTTGTGTGAGCATCCATAATCCACAATCCATATGTTCTCCTTCCTCAAGCATGAAACCTACACAAAAGGATTGTTCGTCGTTGACTCAATACTGGGGTTAGTCAATAATCATTTTGGAATCCAGTACTGAGCCATGCGACGTCCAGTAGGAACAACACGCGAAAGCTGTGACAAATCAGTAGGTTTATGAGTCAAAGGTTGAGGTTTTCTGTTCTTAACAATTGATTTGGAAGTTGATACTCGTTTAGAGCGAAAACCAATAGCTCTGAATGTGTGGACATTTGTTTTGAAAGAGACAGCTGAAGCTCCGGATGCACAAACCGAAGGTACGAAAGCAAAACTGAAGCCCCAGAGGGAACAACAGAAGGTCAGGGAGCTTTCGTAGCTATCGGAACTACCGGAGCTGTCTTTGCAAGTCTCTTACCAGAGGGTCCGGAAGCAACCTTTTCAAATTTCTGACTCATTAAAGCAGGTTGCATGTTTCTAATGTTAGGTTTAGCATGAAAGTTATGAGATCTAGGAGACATTTTATCCTTTTTAATTTTTTTAGCTAGTCTATAACAAAAATCTATGACATGACTATTTCTACCTGTCGGTACCCTACGTATCGTATACCCCTTTGGACTACAAAAAGACCAAAGAAACTTCACCTGTTTGAGTTGAAGACCTCTGAAGGCCCCACGTGTCATACGGGACCGGACCTGCCTCCCTTCTATATTTAGTCCCTATGCTGCCACGTGTATCCTACAACCGGAGCTACATCCCACACATGGGAAAGCTCCGGGTCAAACACCTGTGCGGCACCTCCGGACCTAACCCCCGATAGAGGGAAGCTCCGGTCCTGACACGTGTAGAACAGCTCCGGACCTACCCGTCCCATACAGTAAACACCGAAGCTGCCACGTGTCCAACCACCAGACCTTCAACTTCAACAAGCCGACTGGAGGACCCCCAATGGCTCAGATCTTCAAGGGGTAATTGAATGTGGCCTAGAGGGGGGGGGGGGGTGAATAGTCCTTTTTGCAAATTTTCGGATCCTGCAACACTTAACAACCAGTTCAATACCAGAGATATCGGACTAGTCCGGTAAAGTGCGGACTAGTCCAGTGTTCATGGACTAAGTTGGTTGAGCTTGATCGATTAGATTTATTCTTTTATGTATGCAGCGGAAATATAGAATCAAATAAAGGTTTCAATGTTATATGCTAGATTATATCACAATTAAATCTTATGTTTAACAATTTAACATGAGATAAGCAATGATTATGAAACCCTAGGTTATATTGATTTATAAGAACGATGAACACCAAAAACACAAGACACAAGGATTTATCCCGTGGTTTGGCTCCCACAAAGGCAACCTACGTCCACGTTGAGGAGTCCACAAAAGGACCGGGTCTTCTCCAACCCTACCCTCGTCGGATCGCCACGAAGGCCAATCCTCTTCCACTAATCACAAAGGGGTGAATAACCGAATTCAAAGGGGCCTTCTCACACGTTGAGAGCTCCCTTGGATTACAACACGAAATACCACCAAAACACACTCAAAAGATTACAATTAAATTGCAGGAGTGTGTTAGAGAATCAAACCAAGAGCTCAATGTGGTGTTGATCGTGTCTCTCCAATGATCTAGAGTGAATCCTCAAAGGATTGATCGTTGTTGCACTTAATTTCGTGGAGAGATGTGGTTTTTGAGGCTCTTGGGAGGTGTGACGACGCTAGGGTTCGAGAGAGGGAAAAATATGGCCGTATAACTCTATTTATATGGGTTTCTAAAAGTGACCGTTAGGGTTCAGAAAGTTCGGACTAGTCTGTGGTGGTCACCGGACTAGTCCGTTGTGCTGAGTGTAGCAAACCCTAAGTGTCCCAAAATATTGGACTAGTCCGGCTAGGAGCGGACTTGTCTGATTTTGCTACTGGAAATCTTCGGGGTAGTCCAATAGACATCGGACTTGTCCGGTTATCTGAAACCCTAAGTGTATAGGATGACAAGTCCGCACTTGGAGGTCTTGTCCGATTCAGATCAGAGGGTTTTTCGGACTAGTCCGTGCAAACATCGGACTTGTCCGATTTGGATCAGAATGAATATCGGACTAGTCCGGATGTGACCGGACTTGTCTGATTTTATGTGACTTGTGAAGTGTTTTGAGGACTAGTCCGCACTGGGGAGGACTAGTCCAATTCTGGTCCGAAAGGATATCGGACTAGTCCAGTGGATATCAGACTTGTCCGATTTCGTGCAGAAAGGATATCGGACCAGTCCGGTGTCTGTCGGACTGGTCCGGTCCTGTGTAACTTTGTGCAATGTGTGTGTTTAAATGTGGTTGAGCTCTTGGGATGTGTTTCCTTAACACACTCCATACACAATAATCGACTACTCTTCTTCCTTGAGGTCATTTCCACTTTGCTCCTCATTCTTCCTTCTTTTTGGTACTTTGCTCATTTTTCTATAATAAGCATGCACTCATCTCAACAAAGAGGTTAGGACCCCAATTGCTTGTCATAAATCATCCAAAACCCACAAGGGAGTCCTAGATGCACTTTCAGTCTCCCCCTTTTTGGTGATTGATGACAACCAATTGAGATTTCACAAAATGTGATAAAAAATTGAGATTTTCATAAAGTATGCACATATGAATCCAAAATACATCAAGCAGTGAAAAGTATTATTCATATGTGCATTCTTTATGGTGGGATGCATAACTAAGTACACTAAAACATTGATAATGATATAATTGACATTAATTACCAAATAGCAAGCATATATGACATCTAGAGCAAAATCACAGTTTTCATAAATACTACTCAAAGGATTAACTCATTGCATCATAGAAACACAATTAACATAAGATTATTGTGAAAACATTACAAGCCACGAAAGAGGTAAAAAGAAAAGCATAGAACTCTCTCCTCGCAAATTATAGCTAAGACTAAGACTCCCCCTCATTCTCTCCCCCTTTGGCATCAAGACACCAAAAAGAAGGAGAGGAGGGTCCTGGGGTCTTCACTCTTCGATGTCGGTCCTCTCATTGTCGTATTCATCATCTTCATCTTCAGCTTGATGAGGAGGAGGAGGAGGAGGTGTGGAGGTACTCGAGTCCCCAATGCCAAAGTAGGCAAGCTCGGAGGGGGTCAAGGGCCCGAGCTCAGTGAAGTCTGGGTTGGAGTCCTCAGAAATCACTGGAGATCCAATGGGGTCAATCTCCAGCTTCTGGCAAATTTGCTTCACATTTTCCTTGATGTACCTCATGTCCTCCTTTCTTTTCTGATTGAGCTTGTGAGCCTTCACTTCGGTCTTCTTGCAGGAGGCAAAGATTGCAGCCAGGTACTTGAGAATTCTGTTGGCTGAACCTTTTTGAGGGGCTGCCCTACTAGCAGGGGCAACACTTGCATCTTCTCTTGTTTTTGCTGGTGCCTCAGGGCTAGAGGCCGGCGAGGGAGCAGCCTGGACATTTACTTGTTGAGGCTTTAGAGGCCTCAAAGTTGTGTGCTCCACATCTTTGAGAAACTCGATCCCTGTGACTTTCTCAATCACGAACATGAGATAAGGGGCATAGCCACAGGATCTGTTAGGAGTGCAGGATATGTTCACCATGTCATTCCAAATGTATTCCGCCACATCAAATGGGCGGTTTTTGCTTATGACCCTCATCAGAGTTCGGAGGTATCCTTGCACACTCCCTGCATCCCCATCCTTAGGGGTTATTGTCTTCCTCAGGACTCTGTTTAGCACCACAAAGAATGGCTTCATGTTCTTTGTGTAAGGAGGGATGAACTTTGAGTTGGGCTCATTGAGAAACTTCATCTTTTCCTTCTCGATAACACCAACATTGTGTATAATCACATTGTCATTGCTTGAGGTGTCAAGATGCAACATCCTTGCAAATTCTTCATATGTGATAGTGTACTTGGATCCATGAGTCATCCAAGTCACTCTCTCTTCTTCATCTCTTGCAATGTAACAAGTGACACAAAATTGAGCCACCACTTCATCATTCCAATTGTACTTGAAGGCAAAGAGGTCCTTCAAGCCATGTCTTTCAGCTGCTGCAATCACTTCATCAAATGCAGAGCATCTCTTCTTCTCAAGATGTGCCAGTCAATCCACTGACTGCGCACCACCGGTGTCTTCATCTGCAGGTAAACAGCCCTGTAATAGTCAGCATGAAAATTGCTCCAGAATCTTCCATCTGCAGCCTGCTTTGGATGACTATAGCAATGCACACTACGGAACTTGGCCGCTGAGTCACTGCACTTTCCATTAAACTTCTCTTCAGTGGGGTCCCAAGCCCCTTCCCTCGGAGCGTGTAGCTTCAACGGGCCAACTGGACCCGTAGCAATCCCTTTGCCCTTGCCCTTTGCTTGGCGAGGGCCACTCGATGATGCAGCTGCCTTGGACACTGGCTTCTTAGCCAACACTTTCCTCCGAGCCTGTGGAGGGAGACTGAGCTGGCTCAGACGGTCTTTCTTGGCACTTCCTGCAAAGACCCGTCGAGGTCCGAGGTGCCACCTCAAGGTCCATCTCGGCCTCAAAATCGGAAACTTCATCGTTTGAGCTCGACATGACCTGAGAATGAGTGGCTTGATTGAGAATGAATGGTACAAGGCATAGGTGTGAAAGTATAGCAACGATTTGTATTGAGGAATTGAAAAGTTAGGTTTTGAGTTCAGAAAAGTCAGACTTGTCCAGTGTCCAGGCACGGACTAGTCCGGGATATCGGACTTGTCCGTGCATGTACCGGACTAGTCCGGTATTCAAACTCAAAAACCTAGGAAACTAGACAAATGGTGATTCTTAATGCACACCAGGCTTAGCATAAACGTAATACATCAAGGAGGCATGTATATAGTGAATTTTGCTAGGCTATTTGATCAATAATGAAGGAATTTGGGATTTCTAGGGTTAGGGTGAAAGATTACCAAAGAAATCGACTGGAGCTTGAAGAAGAGGATGTTGAAGGCCGGACTAGTCCAAGAGCTTCAGTCCCGATGCAATGTCGATCAAGTCCCACCCAAACTTGCGAAGTTTTGATGGATAAATCAAGAAATCGCCTTCGGGGCTCGAGCACGAAGAGAGAGAGCGCGTGAGGCAAGAGTAGAGGATGAAGGGATTAGGGTTTAGCTGCGGCTAGGGTTATGGACACGAAAAATCGGACAAGTCCGGAGATGACTAGACTAGTCCGAACTTTTCCTGGGGCTATATCGAACTAGTTTGTTGTCTACCAGACTAGTCCGGCCTAACGGGCACTCTACAGACTAGTCTGCATGGGCGGACTAGTCCGGGCAACCACGAACTAGACTGTGGTCACCAGACAAGAATTTTTAGCCCATTCATATATATTTGAAGGTACATATTTAGAGAAAAGAGAGGAAAAACACATCAAATAATCTTGATGAATATGATCAGTAAGAATACAACAATCAAGCAATGATCATAATTCACCAAGATCTAGTAATTGACATAGTTTTTCGGAAAAAAAATGAGAAAGATGATTTTCACAATCCAATCAACATATTTGAAGAATTCATACAGGTACGCAACATTTCAAGCCACACTCCGATAATCAAGGATATTTAGTTCATTTCAGAGTTCACAAAAACGTTTTTCATCAAGTGGTTTGGTGAATATGTCGGCCAATTGCTTTTGAGTGTTGACATGTGAAATGGTTATGTCTCCTTTCATGGCATGGTCTCTCAAAAAGTGATGTCTTATGTCTATGTGTTTAGTTCTGGAGTGCTCAACTGGGTTGTGGGCAATTTTAATGGCACTCTCATTGTCACAAAGGCGTGGAATATGGTTCATATTGTAACCATAATCCCTTAGAGTTTGTTGCATCCAAAGGAGTTGAGCACAACAACTCCCGGTTGCAACATACTCCGCTTTGGCTGTGGATAAGGCAATGGAATTTTGTTTCTTGGAGGACCAAGAAACTAACGATCTCCCTAGGAATTGGCATGTACCGGAAGTGCTTTTTCTATCTACTTTGCACGCGGCATAATCTGCATCGGAATAACCGATGAGATTGAATTTTGATCCTTTTGAGTACCAAAGGCCAAGGTTGGGTGTATGAACTAAATATCTCAAGATTCTTTTTACGGCTGTCAAGTGACATTCCTTAGGATTGGCTTGAAATTTTGCACACAAACATACACTCAACATAATATCTGGCCTAGATGCACATAAATAGAGTAGATATCCAATCATGGAGCGATATACCTTTTGGTCGATGTTAGGTCCATCTTCATTGAGATCCAAGTGGCCATTTGTTGCCATGGGGGTCTTTACTGGCTTTGCCTTGTCCATACCAAACTTCTTAAGTATGTCCTGCGTGTACTTTGTTTGGCTTATGAACGTCCCTTCCTTTTGTTGCCGCACTTAGAATCCCAAGAAGTACTTTAACTCTCCCATCATTGACATTTCAAACCTGCCTGTCATGATTTTACTAAATTCTTCACAAAAAGATTGGTTAGTTGACCCAAAGATTATATCGTCAACATAAATTTGACAAATAAAAAGATCATCATCAAAATTCTTTGTAAACAGTGTACAGTCTACTTTGCCAATCTTAAAGCCATTTTCAATTAAGAAATCTCTAAGACACTCATACCAAGCTCTAGGAGCTTGTTTGAGGCCGTAGAGAGCCTTACGCAATTTAAACACGTGGTCGGGGAACTCATCATCTTCAAATCCGGGTGGTTGCTCCACGTACACCTCTTCCTTGATTGGCCCGTTGAGGAAGGCACTTTTCACATCCATTTGATACAGCTTCGACTTTTGAGTACCCTTTGGCCACAAGTCGTGCCTTGTTCCTTGTCACCACCCCGTGTTCATCTTGTTTGTTGCGGAAGACCCACTTGGTGGCGACTATGTTTGCATTGGGTCTTGCCACAAGTTCCCACACTTCGTTCCGCTTGAATTTGTTCAATTCTTCTTGCATTGCCACCACCCAGTCCGGATCTTTCAATGCATCTTCAACCCTGCGTGGTTCCAAAAAAGATACAAACGAATAGTGTTCACAAAAGTTAGCTATGCAAGATCTAGTAGTTACTCCCTTTTGTATGTCTCTGATGATGTTGTCGATTGGGTGATCCCTTTGGATGCATTGGTGTACTCTTGGGTGTGGCACTTTAGGAGTTGTATCTTCATGGTAATCTGCTTCCCCCCCTAAGTCATTTCTTTCGTTGACTTGTCGATTATCTTCATATCCTTGTGGTTGATCTTGTGTTGAAGCTCCCCCTTGATCGTTGATCTCCTCTTGTGGTTCGTCTTCTTCCTGTACATGTGGAGGTGGCTCTTGTGGTCGAACCTCACCTAGAGCCATTCTTTTCAATGCTTGACAAGGCGCTTCTTCTTTACCTAGTTCACATGGATCAATTTGCTCCTTTTGGGAGCCATTAGTCTCATCGAACACTACGTCACGTGCTACTTCAACAAGTCCGGAGGTCTTGTTGAAAACACGATAGGCGTAAGTGTTCGAATCATAACCAAGCAAGAAACCTTCATCGGACTTCGAAGTGAACTTTGAAGTACTAGGCTTCTTGTTCAAGATATAACATGGAGAACCGAAAACACGAAAATATGAAATATTTGGTTTGTTACCGGTGAGTAGCTCATATGATGTCTTCTTGAGTAGTCGATGAAGGTAGAGTCGATTTACGGCGTGGCAAGCGGTGTTAACCGCTTCTGCCCAAAATCGATCTGATGTCTTGTATTCATCGAGCATTGTTCTTGCCATCTCTATGAGTGTTCGATTCTTTCTTTCGGTAACTCCGTTTTGTTGTGGGGAGTACTGCGCTGAAAATTCATGCTTTATGCCTTCTTCATCAAGGTACTCTTCCACTTGCGTGTTCTTGAACTCCGTGCCGTTGTCGCTTCGAATATTTTTGATTGTCAATGAGAATTCGTTTTGATCCCACTTGAAGAACTTATTGAGTGTTCCTTGTGTCTCTGACTTATCATGCAAAAAGAAAGACCAAGTGAAGCGACAAAAGTCATCAACAACTACTAAACCATATTTGTTACCGCCGATGCTTATGTAAGAAAATGGACCAAATAAGTCCATGTGTAGTAGTTCGAGCGGTCTTGTTGTAGTCATGACATTCTTTGCGGGATGAGGTGCTCCAACTTGCTTCCCGGTTTGGCACACGCTACAAGGTCTGTCTTTCTCAAAAACAACATCCTTCAAACCGCGGATGTGATCGCCCTTGAGGAGTTTTTGAAGATTCCTCATACCAACATGCGCCAGCCGTCTATGCCATAGCCAACCCATGTTGGTCTTTGCAATCAAGCATGTGTCAAGTTTGGCTTTATCCTTGTTGAAATCAACAAGGTAAAGCTTTCCCTTCAACATGCCCTTGAATGCAATGGAACCATCACTCCTCCTAGAGACGGTCACACTCTTGTTAGTGAACAAGCAATTATAACCTTTGTCACATAGTTGAGATATGGACAGCAGGTTATAATCTAAGGATTCAACATGTAGTACATGAGAAAGTGTGTGTTTAGATGATATAGCAATATTACCGGTACCGAGCACCCTTCCTTGACTGTTATCTCCAAAGTAGATGCCCTCATTTTGGTCCTCATTCTCTTCATATTCCATGAACATTCTTCTTTCTCCGGTCATATGGTTGGTGCACCCACTGTCTAGCACCCATTTAGATCCACCAGAGGAATAGGCCTGCAAAAACAAATTATGCTTTGGTTTTAGGTACCCAAGCTTGCTTGGGTCCTTGGAGGTTAGTTACAATACATTTGGGCACCCACACATGAGATTTAGTGTTCCCATGGCGTGGCCCAACATAATGAGCATAAACCTTGCCAAAGTTATTTCTCATTAACACATAGGAGGCATCAAATGTACAGGACTAGTCTAGGGGGCCGAACTTGTCCAGAGAACTGGACTTGTCTGGACACCGTCCGGACTAGTCCGATGTTCCTGTGCAGGTACAGTCTTAATATGTGACTTTCCAGTTTGAGAGGGCCATCCTTTTACAAAGGTAATCCTCTCCTTGTTATTCTTATGACTTCTAGCATGCTGATTTTCATCATAAGAGTAACCAATGCCATATTTGATGTTTGGAGGTCTTTGGACCAAGTATGCACTACGTGCATAGTTGATCTTCTCCTTGTCAAATATGCCACATTGGGAAGGATGTTTATCCTTTGTGGAGGATGACTTCTCCTTCAAACTGGTGTCACCTTTCTTACATGTACAAGCATGAGCGAAATCAGTTTTAGTGGGTTGAGAAGGTGAACTTGAAGAGGAGGAAGGTTCACTCAGCTTGAGTGACTCAACTTGCACTTCAAGGATCTTGTTAACCTTGATCAGGTCAGCAAGTTGGTCCTTGATTGCAACATTTGAGTTGGTTAACTCCAGGCAAGCTTCCTTGCTTGAAGCTAACTCAAGGTCTATTGAATTGCTTTTCTCCTTTTCAAGATCTAGAAGTTTGTCAAGTTCGACATACTCCTCCTTTTGGGAGATAATCATGTCCTCTTGACGATGAATTGACCTCTCCTTCTCAACAAGTTGATCAAGTAAAAATTTCATTTTTGTTGCAGCTTTCCTATCTAGTCCAATAAGCATATCCTCATTATCACTATTTATTTCATCATCACTAGAGTAGGAATGCACGAAAGGGGCTTTGATGGTTACCTTGCGTTTACCTTCCTTTGCCATGAGACAAGTACCATTTCCCTTCCTTGTGCCGAGTGTAGGGAAGAGAGTAGACTTCTTGGACATGCTCTCGATAGCTATGATAGCCATCTCTTCTTCTTCGGATGATGAGGACTCATCATTTGAGTCCCACTCCTTGCCTATGTGATCTTGTTTGGCTCGTTTCTTCTTCTTGAAGAATTTATCTGGTTGAGGCTTGACATCTTTTGTCTTCTTCCTATTCTCTTCGTACGGGCAGACAACAATAAAGTGGCTATACTCACCACAGTTGTAGCATGCCCGCCTCAACTTTGCCTTTGTTCTGTCCTTGTACTTTCCTTCACTTGATTTTGTACCTTGTCTTTTCTTCATTATTCTCTTGAACTTTTTCATGAATAATATCATGTCATCTTCATCTAGTTCACTGCTCTCGTCGTCACTGTCTTCCTCTAGTTGTGCTTCTCTAGCTTCTTTCGATAGGTGCTTGAGGGTGGACTTCAAAGAAACCCCTTTCTTCTTTGCCGAGGTGAGGTCAGAAATTTTCTTGATGTGCTTCGCTTGTTTTTCCATCATCTCAAAGTTGATGATCTTTCCAAGCAGTTCATCCAGAGTCATCCTTTTGTATCCGGGGCTTTCTCTAATCATTGATCAAAGTGTGACATTGCGAGGCATAAAAGCTCTAAGGATGAGCTTTACCACCTCGTGGTCATTCCACTTCTTGCTCCCATATGTCCGAACCTTGTTGACGAGTGTCTTCAATCGGTTGTACATATCTTGGGGTGACTCGTCTTCCTCAATTGCGAATCTTCCCAGTTTGCCTTCGATCATCTCAATCTTTGCTTCACGCACATGTCGGTCACCTTCATGTGCAGTTTGCAGTGTATCCCATATCTCCTTAGCAATTTCGAGTCCATCAACCTTGGTGAACTCGTCCCGACTAAGTGAGGAGGTGATTACAGCCGCGGCTTGAGCGTTTCTATGAATAGCCTGCTCTTGGCTTGGGGTGAGCTCTTCGTCGTAGTCCGGAATATCTATCCCTGTGCACACAATATGCCACAAACTTGGATTGAGGGAAATTAGATGCATTTTCATATTTTGCCTCCACATTGAGTAATCACTTCCATCGAAGTGTGGGGCTTTTCCAAGTGGGATAGATAAGTAATGATTGTCATTGGAATTTAGACGATCATAGTTAAAAGGATATCAGGAGTAGTCGGTGTGACTACTCCCCTTCTTCTTCTCTTCAACTTTCACTTTCCTTTTGGAAAGTGCCTTCTTTCTGAGCAGCGCCTTTAGCTCCAGCGTCTCCTCATCATCGTCCTTGAAGTCTTGAACGGCTTCGAGGTACTTCTCCATCTTTTGGGTCTTGTCGTTCTTAACCTCCTCTTGGTTGTTGGTTTTGTGGATGTCCATAATCTTCGACATGATCTCTTCGAGTGGTTAGACTCTTTCTTGAAGAACCCGCTCTGATACCAATTGAATGTGGCCTAGAGGGGGGTGAATAGGCCTTTTTGCAAATTGTCGGATTTTGCAACACTTAACAACCAGTTCAATACCAGAGATATCGGACTAGTTCGGTAAAGTGCGGACTAGTCTGGTGTTCACAGACTAAGTTGGTTGAGCTTGATCGATTAGATTTATTCTTTTATGTATGCTTCGGAAATATAGAATCAAATAAAGGTTTCAATGTTATATGTTAGATTATATCACAATTAAATCTTATGTTTAACAATTTAACGTGAGATAAAAAATTATTATGAAACCCTAGGTTATATTGATGAATAAGAATGATGAACACCAAAAACACAAGACACAAGGATTTATTCCGTGGTTCAGCTCCCACAGAGGCAACCTACGTCCACGTTGAGGAGTCCACAAAAGGACCGGGTCGTCTCCAACCCTACCCTCGTCGGATCGCCACGAAGGCCAATCCTCTTCCACTAATAACAAAAGGGTGAATAACCGAATTCAAAGGGGCCTTCTCACACGTTGAGAGCTCCCTTGTATTACAACACAAAATACCACCAAAACACACTCAAAAGATTACAATTAAATTGTAGGAGTGTGTTAGAGAATCAAACCAAGAGCTCAATGTGGTGGTGATCGTGTCTCTCCAATGATCTAGAGTGAATCCTCAAAGGATTGATCGTTGTTGCACTTAATTTCGTAGAGAGATGTGGATTTTTTAGGCTCTTGAGAGGTGTGATGGCACTAGGGTTCGAGAGAGGGAAAAATATGTCCGTACAACTCTATTTATATGGGTTTCTAAAAGTGACCGTTAGGGTTCAGAAAGTTCGGACTAGTCCGTGGTGGTCACCGGACTAGTCTGGTGTGCTGAGTATAGCAAACCCTAAGTGTCCCAAAATATCGGACTAGTACGGCTATGTAGGATCGAAGAGCACATGAAAAGCTACCAGAGGGGGGTGAATGGTAGATTTAAAAATCTTACGCAGCGGAAACAATTAAACCCCAAACCCTTTCGACAGAAAAATGATCTGTTAAAGAAATCGTGTGTGAGACTAATCTAAAAGTGTTTCACCGTGACAAAAGTGAAAATTATCAGAGAGAATCCAGTCACGAAGACAACACAAAAAGAATCACTCAAATCCGTCGAGAAAAACTCAAGTTATGATCGAAAGATCAAACAATGGTCAATCTGCCCTACCCGAGAAAAAAACAGTTCTGGAACACTGCAAAGAAACTCTTGTAGATCATAGAACACAAATCCAATGACCGTGAAATTACAGATTATAGAAAATCAAGTTGTGAAGACAACCCAAAAATAATCATGTCAATTGGATCTGTAAAACTCGAGTTATGATAAAACCACCGACGAAAGGTAGTGCTGTCCAGAAACTCGACGAGTAAAACTTGTCTGGAACATGTCGGACGAACAAGGCACAAAAGTTCCTTCAACCTACGAATTTTATTCAATAGAACACAAGAGGAACAGCCCCAAAGTCGTGCACCACGAGCTCTGGGCTCCCTTGCTTATATAACCAGCTCGAAAGCCAACTCAACTCAGATCAGGAACCTAATCCTACTCTGCTCATGAATCGTAACTTTCCATAACTGCTTAGGATTCTTCTATACGCAAATAGAAGCAATCTTAAGACTTCCAAACACCTTAGGAACGTATCCCACATTCTTAAACAACTAAAATTCGTGACCCACACGAAATCCTATCATAACCAACTCAAATCTTTCCATATTTGAGTCAAACCCGACTCAGCCGCATCCTGAGTCCATAACCTAGTTGGTTGGACCTTTCCGACCAACTCTTTACATCCATATCTCTTCATCACGTCTCCGAACCATGTAGCCACTTCCATGCACTCCTTGCATACGTGCAAACATCTTCCAACGACGTCCACGATACCTTCATATGCATTGTTCTTGATTCAATCATGTTGCGCAACCTCCCGATCAGCTCAACCACAATTCCTCCTGATTTTAGTTGTTGGAACCTCATCTCCTCCCTGAGACTAGTCCAATGGATCGCGTCACCAGCCATGTCTTGAACTCAAGCAACACCTGCACATGAATAAACAACCAATCCATACGAGCCCAAGTCCTCGACTTGACTCAAGTTAGTTCCGAACACAACACCCTACGTGAGAACCTCACATAAGCATGTTGCAAAACCACAGTAACACGATATCATCCATATCAACCAAAACGCACCAAAAACTTAGCAAATGAATACTAAGCAATCTTTCCAACAATTTAAAGCAAGTATGAAACATTGCAAATGAAAAGCATAAGAACTATGGTCAAGTTCCGAACCTTGCCAGAGCAACCCGGACCTTGAGCCGGAGCTTACCAAAACTAGTACAATGAAGCACCTGCCGGAGCTTACCAAAACTAGTAGATCCTAGCACCGGAGCTTACTAAAAACTAGTAGATCCTAGCACCGGAGCTTACCAGAACTAGTATAACCAAGCTCCCACCGGAGCTTACAAAACTAGCAGGACCTAGCACCGGACCTAATCAGAACTAGTCGGAACTAGTAAACCCAAAAGCCGGAGCTAGAAAAATCAACTCGGAGCTTAGCAAAAACATGCCGGAGCTATCAAAGACATGCCGGAGCTAACAAAGACATGCCAAAGCTAAAGATAAAGCTCACCGGAGCTAACCAAAGCTAGTCGGACCTTACAAGAAGTCGGACCTAGCTTCGAACATAGCCGGAGCTACCCAAAACAAGCCGGACCTACCGTCGGACCTTGCTGTAGCTCGGAGCTAGACTCGGACCTTGATAAAAAGGTGTTTTGGTGATATTAAAAACTTTTATCATCAAATCCAAGTGTATTCACTACAAGCCAATGTATTCAGCACACATAGGTCTTACAATCTCCCCTTGATGAATGCACTGGCAACACCACTTAAAATCCGAACGTTGGCTTATTCACATAAAAGTTTTGAAGACAATTTCTCCCCCTTTGTAAATCAAAAGTAAAATGAGAAGAAAAATTATCCCGTATTATCTCTCCCCCTTTATTATCTCTCCTTATGCACATAATTCTCTCTCCCTTCACGCTTATCTCTCCCCCTTTGACAATGTATTCAGCAAGGTAAATGAGAAATTTTAATTGTTATGAGCATATAAACAAATTATCTCTCCAACTTTAGTTGTTATCAGCATATTATAACTTATACATATAAACAAAGCTCATCCAAGTCATACTATCAAGTAACTTACACTATCACATCAATGAGATACATAAAGTAGTGTAAGCCATGCTAGAGATCATATGTAATTTTCAATTTAAGCAGGTCATGATCTCATAAACTTAACTATTTCAAAACCTGAAAGCATGACACTAGTTGCTCCATTTTATTTTTTTCAAAGCATAAATTTAGATCATATGATATTTGCAAGAGATTATATGCACATCTGCCTTATTCTAACCAACCAAGCCAAGCCTATGTCATTTGACAATCAGAAGCTTAAGGACATGGTTTTAGTCATACACAACTTCTTCCAAGTTCATATCTAAGTGCAATGACAAGCCATCTCAAAAGAAGAAGTGCGATGCATGCATATTCTCTTGATCTTTTCTCAATTTATATTTGTTCATAAAAAACTCAACATGTGAGTTGATTACTTGATGAATTATTAATGGTTAAAAGCACTTGTAAACATGGAACAAGTTCAAGACAGCAAGAAAGTTCGACCATGACCAGTTTCAGTGTAAGTAATTATTCCAATTACTAGACACGGCAAAAACTACAAAATGCATAACATGAGTAATGTAGTAAGAACTTTCATCATGTAAAAGGAATCACAAAGTCATATATGTATGAAATACTATGCTCATATTATTTTAATTTCAGATTCACACATAGACTTCCCAAGTTTCAAAACTCCCCCTCAATTTAAGCCATGAGGATGCATAACCCCTATTTCACTACGAATGTAACAAAAACGAGTGAAATCCAAAGGTTTTGTAAAAATGTCAGCCAATTGTTGTTGGGTATCTACATGGTGAAGCACAATGTTTCCTTTTTCAACATTATCTCGGAGAAAGTGATACCTAATGTCAATGTGCTTAGTTCTAGAATGTTGCACGGGGTTTTTAGCAATGCAAATGGCACTAGTGTTATCACAGAATAGTGGAACACTATCTAGATCAACCCCATAGTCCTTAAGTGTTTGAACAATCCAAAGAATTTGTGAGCAAGCACTAGCAGCAGCTACATATTCAGATTCGGCTGTGGATTGTGCAACTGAATTTTGTTTTCTAGAGGACCAAGCAACAAGAGAATTACCAAGAAAATGACAAGCACCGGAAGTACTTTTCCTATCAATCCTACAACCCCCAAAATCAGCATCCGAAAAAGTTTTCAAAGTAACGGTTGAGGAAGAAGGAAGAAAAATGCCAAATTCTTGAGTTCCATGTAAGTACCTGAGAATCCTTTTGACGGCTTGACGATGTGAAACACGTGGGGAGGCTTGAAACCGTGCACAAAGACATACGCTGAATTGTATGTCCGGTCTTGATGCCGTAAGGTAGAAAAGTGATCCAATCATGCTTCTATATTCTTTTTGATCCACGGGTTCATCATCTTCATCAAGTTCAAGTGTTGTTGCTGTTCCCATTGGTGTCCAAAGAGGCTTGCTTTTGTCCATGTTGAAGCGCCTTAGGAGGTCTTTGGTATACTTCATTTGATGCACAAAGATACCCTCCTTGGTTTGCTTGATTTGCAGCCCCAAAAAGTAAGTGAGTTCACCCATCATACTCATTTCAAATTCGGAACTCATCATTGCTGAAAACTTGGACACAAGATCATGAGAAGCACAACCAGAGATAATATCATCCACATACACTTGAACGAATAATGAGTCATTGCCATGTTTAAGCACAAAAAAAGTTTTATCAACCTTGCCCATGGTAAACCCCTTTTCAAGTAAGAATGTTTTTAGCCTATCATACCATGCTCTAGGGGCTTGTTTGAGACCGTATAAGGCTTTGGACATTTTGTAAACATGATTAGGAAAATCTGGATTTTCAAAACCCTGTGGTTGTTTGACATAAACCTCCTCATCTATGTAGCCATTAAGAAAAGCACTTTTAACATCCATTTTATATAGCATAAAACCTTTAGATGATGCAAAAGCTAACAAAATTCTTATGGCTTCTAATCTAGCGACAGGAGCAAAAGTTTCATCAAAATCAAGACCTTCAACTTGAGTGAAACCTTGAGCAACGAACCTAGCCTTATTTCTAACCACAACCCCATCCTCACTTTGTTTATTTTTATATACCCATTTAGTTCCAATTAAAGTGTGACCTAGAGGTGGAGGTACAAGTTTCCAAACATTATTTCTTTCAAAATTTTCTAACTCTTCTTGCATGGCAATAATCCAAGATTCATTAGTGAGTGCGTGTGATATATCTTTGAGTTCAAAAGAAGCAACAAAAGCAGAATGAGCATGAGAGTTTGGATCGCAAAACCTAGACCGTGTGACTCGTTCATGCAAGCTTCCAATCATCTGTTGTGGGGGATGATCTTTGTAAAAACGTAGGGGAACAGATGTATCACGAGCTTCTTCTTCATTAGGTTCATCGTAGATTGATGAGCTTGTGACTTGTGGACAATCAGGACCAGCATAGGTGATAGCCGGAGCTTGTTCAATGTTCGGAGCTGGACACGTGTCAACATCAGAACTACCAGGCAGTATCACCGGCTCTTCTTCATCTTCGAAAATACCCTCCCCCTGAGGATACGGATCTGGTCCTGCAACACCGGAGCTAGTACCTGGGCTAGCTTCATCAAAAGACACTTCACAAGTCTCCACAATTTTGTTAGTGTCAAGTAAAATCACAACACGTCGATGACTCAATACTGTGGTTAGTCAAAAGGCATTTAGGAATCAAGTACTGAGTCATGCGACATGCAGCAGGAAAAACATGCGAAAGCTGAGACAAAACAGCAGGTTTATGAGTCAAAGTTTGAGATTTTTTATCCTTGACTACTGACCTATAAGGTGTCACTTGTGTAGCACAAAAATCAGTAGCTCCGGAGGAAAAAACAGAAGGTTTGGAGGTAAACTTTGAATGTTTTTGACTCAAAACAGCAGGTTGTACATTCGGTTCAATGTGTGCAGCAAATTTTGCATGAAAGTTATGAGATCTAGCAACCACTCTTTCCCTTTTCTGTTGTTTGGCTAGTCTATAACAAAAATCTATGACATGACCATCTCTACCACAGAAGGTACAATGAAATTTAACTTTGTGTTCATGTCTAGATGAGCAAGCAATATTTTTATTTGAAACTGAATGAGGCAACACTCCTGCAGATTTGAAAACCACTCCATTTTGTTTAGGAACTGTTTGAATCAAACCACTTCCTAATGACTTTACAATTTTAGGTGGATGTGCCTTAGCATGAGCATGAGAATCAAAACCTAAACCAGTTTTATCATTACAAGACTTGGAAGAATTCAGCAGTAAGTTTAGGTTGTTATTCCCATTACAAAACTGATCTAATGTTCTATGCATGTCATCAAGTTTATTGGACAGATCAAGGCAATTTTCACATGAGGTTTTTCCTTTTAGTTTGCAATTAGAACAAAATTTAACTTCATGAGAACGTAAAGCATTGTTCAATATAGAAATTTCATTCATAGCATCCTGTAGTTTCTTATCAAGATCATCACAAGTAGAACAATGCAAATCAATTGTAGAACAGCTAGCATCTTTCAAGTTTTTATCATTAAGTGCAGCAAGCTCTTTGTTCTTTTCAATTTCTAACTCAAGTTTATCAAGTGTGGAGGTGTGCGCACTTCTTAATGAGGACAATTGTTCATATATTAAATCACATGAGGAACATGCATCATTACTAGGAATCAAAGTTTTTAAACGGTTGATTTCAGATTCTAGTGATTCAATTTTAGCAGCACTATCCCTAAGCTTTTTGTCCTTTTTCTTAACAATAATAGTGGCACTAGAAATGGCATCAAACATTTCTTCGCAAGTAGGACATACCTCTTCATTGTCGCTGTTGTGTTCTGCCTCCTCCATACTTGATCTTGACTTGCCCGCCATAAAGCACAAGTTTGCCAAATCATCTTCATCACTTCCAATGTCCACGTCGCTTGAACTGAACTCTTGAAGCACGGTGATGAAATTGTTGATCATCTTGCGTCCTATGATACCTTTCTTCTTCTTGTTGGAATTTCCAGAGGAGGTCCGAACCTTGCTTTGTTTTTCTTCCCGGGTGGTCGGACCTAAAAGGTTAGGGCATTCTGTACGAAAGTGTCCTGTTTTACCACATTCAAAACAGCGTTGAGGTCCGGAGCTTCCTCTCCTTCTAGTTCTAACATTTTGCAATGCTTTTGAGAATCTAGTAGAGATGAGTGCCAAATCCTCTTCTGGAAATTCTTCGATCTGCTCCAGGGTCAGTGAGGACAACAAAGCAAGAGTATTGCAGGATGATCATTGGCCGGAGCTAGACATATCACGTTGTGAAACAAATGCAATAGACTTATTGGGGTTCTTACGTGAGATTATGTCAATTTCATGAGTTTTTAACTTGGAATATAGCACATCTAAAGTAAGTGAACTCATGACAGTAGATTCACGAATAGATGTGACTTTCATCTCCCAAATTGACATATCTAATGCAGTTAGCAATTGCCTAGCATTTTCAGCATCTGAAAAATTAACATTGACACTACGCGAGTTGCTGAGAATCTTATTAAAGCAAGCAAAAAGGTCATCAATAGACTCACCGGGTTTCATCTCGAAGCGCATGTATTCTTTCTTGAACCTGTCTTGCCTTACCTCTTTGATCGTGTTGGATCCTTCGTGGTAGTCACAAAGTGCTTTCCACACATCGTATGCAGATCGGAGGTGTGCAACACGGTCGAAGTCGCTTTGTGTTAATCCTTGTATGATCAAGTTCCGGGCCTTGTTGTTGTTGTCGACATATCTCAGATTTGTAGCTGTAACTTGATCGTTTGATGGCACTTCGTAAGGCTTGTATACCTTCTCCCATATTGCAAAGCCCTGTGCCTGGATGAAAGCCTCCATGCGTGCCTTCCAAACCTGAAAATCAATACCAGCGAACACACAAGGTTTGGCAGAGTACTTCTCCATGATGAATAGTCAAAAACACGCACAAAGATACCAATTGTAGGATCGAAGAGCACGTGAAAAGCTACCAGAGGGGGGGGTGAATGGTAGATTTAAAAATCTTACGCAGCGGAAACAATTAAACCCCAAACCCTTTCACCAGAAAAACGATCTGTTAAAGAAATCGTGTGTGGGACTAATATAAACGTGTTTCACCGTGACAAAAGTGATAGATATCAGAGAGAATCAAGTCACGAAGACAACACAAAAAGTATCACTTAAATCCGTCGAGAAAAACTCAAGTTATGATCGAAAGATCAAACAATGGTCAATCTGACTACCCGAGAAAAAAACAGTTCTGGAACGCTGCAAAGAAACTCGTGTAGATCATAGAACACAAATCTAATGACCGTGAAATTTTGAAAGACGATAGACAATCAAGTTTTGAAGACAACCCAAAAAGAATCACGTCAATTGGATCTGTAAAACTCGAGTTATGATAAAACCACCAACATAAGGTAGTGCTGTCCAAAAACTCGACGAGTAAAACTTGTCTGGAACAAATCGGAAAAACAAGGCACAAAAGTTCCTTCAACCTACGAATTTTATTCAATAGAACACAAGAGAAACAGCCCCAAAGTCGTGCACCACGAGCTCTGGGCTCCCTTGCTTATATAACCAGCTCGAAAGCCAACTCAACTCAGATCAGGAACCTAATCCTACTCTGTTCATGAATCGTAACTTTCCATAACTGCTTAGGATTCTTCTATACGCAGATAGGAGCAATCTTAAGACTTCCAAAAACCATAGGAACGTATCCCACATTCCGAAACAACTCAAATTCGTGACCCACACGAAATCCTATCATAACCAACTCAAATCTTTCCATATTTAAATCAAACCCGACTCAGCCGCAGCCTGAGTCCATAACCTAGTCGGTTGGACCTTTCCGACCAACTCTTTGCGTCCACATCTCTTCATCACGTCTCGGAACCATGTAGCCACATCCATGCACTCCTTTCATACGTGCAAACATCTTCCAACGACATCCACGATACCTTCATATGCATTGTTCTTGATTCAATCATGTTGCGCAACCTCCCGATCAGCTCAACCACAATTCCTCCTGAATTTAGTTGTTGGAACCTCATCTCCTCCCTGAGACTAGTCCAATGGATCCCGTCACCATCCATGTCTTGAACTCAAGCAACACCTGCACATGAATAAACAACCAATCCATACAAGCCCAAGTCCTCGACTTGACTCAAGTTAGTTCCGAACACAACACCCTACGTGAGAACCTCACATAAGCATGTTGCAAAACCACAGTAACATGATATCATCCATATCAACCAAAACACACCAAAAACTTAGCAAATGAATACTAAGCAATCTTTCCAACAATGTAAAGCAAGTACGAAACATTGCAAATGAAAAGCAGAAGCACTACAGTCAAGTTCTGGACCTTGCCAGAGCAACCTGGACCTTGAGCCGGAGCTTACCAAAACTAGTACAATGAAGCACCTGCCGGAGCTTACCAAAACTAGTAGATCCTAGCACCGGAGCTTACCAAAAACTAGTAGATCCAAGCACCGGAGCTTACCAGAACTAGTATAACCAAGCTCCCGCCAGAGCTTACAAAACTAGCAGGACCTAGCACCGGACCTAACCAGAACTAGTCGGAACTAGTAAACCCAAAAGCCGGAGCTAGAAAAATCGACTCGGAGCTTAGCAAAAACATGCCGGAGCTATCAAAGACATACCGGAGCTAACAAAGACATGCCGGAGCTAAAGATAAAGCTCACCGGAGCTAACCAAAGCTAGTCGGACCTTACCAAGAAGTCGGACCTAGCTTCGAACATAGCCAGAGCTACCCAAAACAAGCCGGACCTACCGTCAGACCTTGCTGTAGCTCGAAGCTAGAGTCGGACCTTGATAAAAAGGTGTTTTGGTGATATTAAAAACTTTTGTCATCAAAGCCAAGTGTATTCACTACAAGCCAATATATTCAACACACATAGGCCTTACAATCTCCCCCTTGATGAATGCATTGGCAACAACACTTAAAATCCGCACGTTGGCTTATTCACATAAAAGTTTTGAAGACAATTTCTCCCCCCTTGTAAATCAAAAGTAAAATGAGAAGAAAAATTATCCCATATTATCTCTCCCCCTTTATTATCTCTCCTTATGCACATTATTCTCTCTCTCTTCATGCTTATCTCTCCCCCTTTGACAATGTATTCAGCAAGGTAAAAGAGAAATTTTAATTGTTATGAGCATATAAACAAATTATCTCTCCAACTTTAGTTGTTATCAGCATATTATAACATATACATATAAACAAAGCCACAACAAGCTGTTATCATCAGAAGACGGTGGCAACTCCAAGATGTGGTGTCCTATACATAAGTCGAACAGCCACAACCTGGAAGACTACCGAGAGGCCCAGAACCTTGCCGAGTGCTACAATAAGCGCCGTGAAGAAGTTCCTTTCCGACAAAGGGAAAGAAAACAGAAAGTCGACGAAGCTCCGGCTGAAGAGGAGTTAGGCTTTTAGGACCCTAAAAAAGTCTTGAAGGTTGTTTACACCTCCGTTGATGACGACTCTGACAATGAACGTCGGAAAACCATGAACACCATTTCTGGTGGTTCGTGGGACATCACATCTCGCCGTGTCCTCAAGACCATGCGGCGAGACATGGCTTTGGTGGCTTCCACTCCCAGGGCGGAGCCGCATCGGAAGTGGATGGATACTGACATCACTTTCGACGCGTCAGACTGCCCTCGGAATATGATCGGAGCTGGTCAACTCCCATTGACGGTATCTCCAACAATCAACAATATTCAACTCCACCATGTAATGGTGGACGGAGGTTCGGGGCTGAACCTCATAAGCTTCGAAGCTTTCGTCAAGCTTTAGCTCCGACCTGCGGACCTTCGCCCCTCCCGACCTTTCTCTAGAGTAGGTCCGGGGGCCATAACCCCACTTGGTGCCATTACTCTCCCTGTAACCTTCGGGAATCGGGAGAACTATCGCACTTAGAAGTTGGTCTTTGTCGCTGCTCGGATCAACTTACCATTCAATGCCATTCTCGGCAGGCCAGCCTTATACAAGTTCATGGCTGCTGCTCATTACGGCTACTTGGTGTTGAAGATGTCAACACCTGCTGGTGTTCTCCAGATCCTTGGAGACCGCACTATCGGATTGAATGCACTGGAAGAACTTCACACGCTTGCTACAGCGCAGGAGGAAGAGTCCAGGCAGGAGAAAGATCCGAAACCCCCGAGAATTCGTCATCGAGGCTCAACCTCTGCACCACGTGTGCAACCAAGCGGCGACACCGACATTCCCGTCAAAGTCATCCAAATCGGTTCCGACGCCGCTCAGACCACCCGTATATCGAGAGGACTGAATGACAAATAGGAACTCGCGCTCATCACTTTCCTCTGGGCTAATGTCAACGTGTTTGCTTGGCAACCGTCACAAATGCCTGGGATCCCTAGGGAAGTGATCGAGCATAATCCGAAGATCTATCCCAATGCTCGGCCTGTACACCAGAAGCCTCAAAGCAATCAGTAGAGCGACAGAACATCATACGACAAGAAGTGAAGAAGTTGCTCGAAGTTGGATTCATCTGAGAGGTCTTCCACCCAAAATGGCTAGCAAACCTAGTCATTGTACCCAAGGCTGGCGGGAAGCTTCAGATGTGTATCGGCTACACAACACTGAATAAGGCATGTCCAAAAGATCCTTTCCCACTACCTAGAATAGATCAGATAGTGGATTCCACCTCTGGGTGTGAATTACTGTGTTTCCTAGATGCATATTCTGGGTACCATCAAATGAGAATGTCTAGGGAAGATGAAGAGCATACTTCTTTCATTACAGTAGATGGATTGTATTGTTATACTGCCATGCCATTTGGTCTCAAGAATGCATCTTCAACATTTCTACGTGCTATGTACAAAACCTTTGGAGAGCTCATCAGAGACGTAATGGAAGTGTATGTTGATGACATTGTCGTCAAGATTAAGTACAAGTAGTCACTTCTTGAAACCTTGCAAGCTGTCTTCTACAAGTTGCGACTCACTCGCACGAAGCTGATCCCGGACAAGTGTTTCTTTGGGGTTAGCTCCGGAAAGCTTCTTGGTTTCCTGATAAACCACTGAGGCATAGAGGCAAATCCGGCAATGAATAAATCCATTGAAGATATGCTGTCACCAGCTCACATCAAGGACGTCCTGAAGCTGACTGGATGTCTAGCTGCCCTCAGCTGGCTCATCTCAAGACTGGCGGAACGGGCACTACCCTTCTTCAAGCTATTGAGGAAGTCCGGACCATTCCAATGGTCTGAAGAGCAGAAAAGGCGTCCCAGGAGCTGAAGCAGCTCCTCACCACTCTACCAACCATGGTAGCTCTGACCCCTGGTGAGCCTTTACTGCTTTACATTTTGGCAACTGACGAAGTTGTCAGCATGGTCCTGGTTGCAGAGAGACCTGAACCGTTATAAGCTCAGGAATTCAGACCCCTCCGGGAGAGTTAGAAGGTTCCTGAAGGCAAGTCTGGGTCCCAGCCACCAGACTTGGGTCAACAAGCAATTACTCTTGTTGAGCAGGAAGAACCAGACCCACATGGGAGGCTCCAAGTCACTCCTGAAGAAGCTCCGGGTTCCTCCAACAAGGACCCGACAATCCCCGAAGAAGGTCCGGACCCCTCCGGCAGGGTCCGGGTAGAGGAGGAGGAAGCTCTGGGCCCCTCCGGGTGGGTCTGGACAGTCGAACGCCCAGTGTACTTCATCAGTGAAGTACTCCACGATGCCAAAACACGGTACCTGGAAGTACATAAACTGCTATACGCAGTTCTTATTGCTTCCAGGAAGCTCCAACACTATTTCCAAGCTCACAAGATTTCAGTGGTGACTTCATATCCACTTCGAGCGATTTTTCATAATCCCAACTCCACTAGGAACATTGCAAAGTGGACAGTAGAATTGGCCGAGTTTGACCTTGAATTCGTCCCAAGACAAGCAATCAAAAGTCAAGCATTGGCATACTTTGTGGCGGAATGGACCCCCTCTCCATCAAACCCTGGGAGCCCTAGTGAGCAGAAGTCGGAACTCAAGGCGCTGGTCTTTACTGAGCCTCACTGGACTCTCTACATCGACGACTCCATGCACAAGCAGGGGGCCAGAGCTGGAGTCCTTCTCCTCGCTTCGGCCGGGGAGAAGGTTAAATACATGGTACACCTTGACTTCAAGGCAACCAACAACATGGCGGAGTATGATGCACTCATTTACAGACTAAAGGTGGCACTATCATATGGTGTCAAGAAGTTGTTGGTCAAGGGAGTTTCGTAGCACATCATTAAACAGGTGAAGGGAGAATGCTCCTGCAACAATCCCCAACTAGCTGCTTATCTCCTTGAAGTCCAGAGGCCTCAGAAGGACTTCGAAGTCCTGAATATCCACCATGTACAACGTCTCCATAACGCTGAAGCTGATGAACTCTCGATGAAAGCGTCAACCGGAGCTTCGGCTCCCGACGGAACCTTCATCCGAAGGTTGTCTAAACTGACAGTTCAGCCTGCCGAACTGAGCGAAGGGGGCGAGACCAGCACCTCAAAGCTGGCAGTCCCGATGGCCCTATTACCATGGCAGCCATCAAGGGTCGTAGGTGCTGCCGAAAGCTCCGAGCAACCGAGCACGCAACACTCAAATGCTCAAGCTAGTTCCGATGCATGGATCTCGGAGATCTGGAGCTACTTGAAAGACAACTTCCTTCCTGAAGATGATGTATACATTGACCGGATAGTCAGATTGGCTAAAAGATACACGTTGGTAGAAGGGGATCTCTACTAGTGCGGTGCCAACGGCGTCCTAATGCTGTGCATTACAAGGGAAGAAGGTTGCGAGCTCCTCGCAGAAATCCATGGAGGCGAGTGTGGGAACCACGCGTCTTCCCGCACGCTGGTCGGTAAAGCCTTTCGGCATGGCTTTTACTGCCCTACAGCGCCCCAGGATGCAACTGAGCTGGTGAAGAAATGTGGAGCATGCCAGTATCATGCTAGTGTGGGGCATGGATATCTTGGGACCTTTCACAGGAGCCATCGGAGGTTACAAGTTCATGTACGTCGCCATTGACAAATTCACCAAATGGCCGGAAGAAACTCCAGTTGTGACAATAAACTAACAATCAATAATGAACTTCTTAAAGTCCATCGTATGCAGATTTTAAAGTCCCAAGCAAAATCATAACCGATAATGGGACCCAATTCACAAGCTCTGCATTCCAAGGATATTGTGAAGATCTTGGCATTCAAGTCAGCTACGCTTCCGTAGCTCACCCGGCAAGCAATGGCCAAGCCGAGAGAGCAAATGCAGAAATTCTAAAAGGACTCAAGACGCACACATATGAGCGTCTGAAAAAACATGGAGCCAACTGGATTGAAGAGCTTCCGCCCACTCTATGGGCCAACAGGACAACTCCAAACCGATCAACTGGAGAGACACCCTTCTTCCTGATGTATGGAGCTGAAGCAGTCCTTTCTCCAGAAATCACCTTGGGGTCGCTCCGGGTCTGGACCTTTGACGATGCCGCGCGGGACCACCTCCGACGTGAAGACCTTGACCTCCTTGAAGAGGGAAGGTGCCGAGCAACTGTTTGGAATGCCCGATACCGCCAAGCTCTCCGGTGCAATCACCAAAGGCATGTTCACAGCCGATAGCTCGAGGAAGGCGATCTGGTGCTATGGAGAATACAGTTCAGAGAAGGGTTAAACAAACTCTCCCCCAGCTGGGAAGGACCCTTCCGAGTGATTAAAGTATCCCTTCCTGGATGCGTTCGCTTGGCAACCAAGGATGGGACACCTCTCCCTAATCCTTGGAACATTGAGCACCTCCGTAAGTTTTACGCTTAATATCATGGAGGTGAGTCTGTAGTTACATGCGATGTATGTTATAGAGTCATTGTACAAAGTCGGGTAGCTCCTCCGGGAGAACAGCTGGACCTTCTCTAGAAGGTCCGCAAAGTTTAGGCAACACTTGTCACAGTCTTAGAACTAAAAGTGTAGCTAGCTACCATGGGTCAAACAAGAAACAAAACACACTGAGCCTGGTTCCGTACCCTAAGGGTGTACTTGTTTCCCCTATACCCTAAACCTATTATGAAAGACATCTTTGTGTGAAAACAGACTCCACGTGCATTTACTTTGTAAAAGCTCAATATTTATTATTTTTCTCTTTCTTGTCTATAAAAAAGTTGTGCTATTCTCAAGAATTTTTTAGATCTACTAAGTCATGTACAACTCGAGTTGCATTGTTAATTCCTTCGGGTTTTCACGTTGTTGAATGGCTCACTTGCATGAATGCCGCCAGCCAATCTAGGTTCGGAGTGTGCTATCAACTTAGCCTGGTACTGCACCCTATGTACGCCACTCTACCTACACTATGCCAGGCCGATGTAAGGCGGGTCCTGAAAACAATTGGACCTAGAGAGAACAACTCAGTGCACTTGATTGTATGAAGAATTGCGCTCGACCCAAAAATTTCTTACGAGAATAGTAAGTCACAACAGAGTTATAGATAGGAAAAGAATTTTACTATTTTTCTTGACTTCAGCGTGCAGGAAAAAATAAAGATCTCATGATGATGGTGAATTAAGCCGGAGCTATTAAAGCTCTGAAATCCCCTAGTTGGTTTGTAATCGATGTTTTAAACATTGATAGCAAGTATCACTGGAGCTACTTAGCTCCAGTAAAGTCAGGGTGCTAGACGTCAAAGTGAACAGAAGATGGTGGGAAGACTCCAAAGGACTAACTGTCGACGCTCTACGTGTTTATGGAGACCACTGCTGGAGCTACCAATCTCCGATGATGGTCAAAGCCGGAGTCCTTAAGCTCCGACAACCTCAGGAAGCCTTCACTACTGAAGACTTCGGACCTACACTCTACAAGTCTAAAACATGCAAGTCTTCAACAGAAGTTACATCCTCTTGGTACATGTTCACAATCAAATTATGTACATCTACCAGGGGGCCAAGTGGGACAAAAGTGTTGAAGACAAAAAATGAAATTCATAAAAAACTTGGATTTCATTCATCTGGAGACAAGAGATTACAAAATTGGAGAAGAAGAATAGAGAATACAAGCAGGAGCTACAAAGAGATGGTCCTAGACCCTATGGAAGAACGAGGCGACATTCTGGGAATCCTCAGAAACGCTGGCTTGGGCAGCTTCTCCCTCTCTGTTGATGGGACCTTGGAGCACCGGGTCCAGGGGGAATTGGGGGTCCTGGCTTGTGTAGCACGACAGAATAAATTATGCGACGCTCTTGGCCAAGGATTGTCCCTCGGTTTCTAGCTGGTCTGCAATGACATCGCCCATCTTGGTGAGCTTGTTGCCTGCCGAACTTAGTGCTTGCAACGCCTGGTCCAGCTCCAGTTCCAGATCATACGGACGCATGGGGCTAAAACCCATTGGCGTCAGTGCGTCGTTGGCTTTGCCCAGGAAGTCCCAAAATTGTTGGGACTCTGCAACCCTGCCGCTTCGCATCTCCTCCAAGGATCTTCTGGCCGCCACAAGCTCCGAGTTCTCCCGAGAAAGACACTCCACCTCTTTGGTGTTCTGCTGAATCTTTTCAGCAACCTTCCTTTTGAGTTTACTAAGCTCCTCCTCCTGGAGGTTGTCTTGTTTTGGTGGTTAACCAGGTCCTTCTCTCGACCCCGCACCTTCTTCTCCCTGGCAGCAACGTTAGTTTCCCTCCTGTGGAGTTCCTGTCCTCGCTGCCAGTCCTTCTTCTCCTCCCTCTCGCAGCGCTCATCCAATTTCTTAGCGCGCTCCTCGAGACTATTGTCACCCAGAGTTAGCCTCTGAGTAAGCTCTTCTTCCCTCTTCACAACGTCGTCCCGCAGCTCCAGGAGTTTTTGCTCTTCATCCTCGAGCTTTCTCTCCCGCTCCTCAAGAGCCGCCCAGCGCTTAACGGGACTGGTGTGAATGGCGTCGAGCCTCTCTTGGCGATCATCCGCTGCGCTATTAGCACCCTTGGTCTGTTCATAGATGGCCTGAGACTGGTTGTCAAGGGATCGCGTCATGCTTTCCCTCTCATCCAGCAGCTTACCGCAGTACTCCAGGCGGATCTCCTTCCTTACCCACTCCTTGTCGTCAGCCAGCCTCGACTGCGACAGCTTGGTCTCGAATTGGAGCCGGTCGCACCACCTCCTAAGATTTTGACGCTCCTCCTCAAGAGCCTTGCTATCGTGGTAAAAAGCCAGCTGAACCTGGCGAAGACAGGAGCAGGCATTGTCAATAGACAACGATAGAGGGATCAGGTCTGGACCTGTCGGGGTCATCTCCGCCAGTTCCATCGGGTTCTCCGTAACAAAAATTGGGTCCCACTCTACAAGAGCTGTTTACTGAGCTTCCGCGGCACTAGGGACACCCTCGAGAATAGCCTCGACCGCCGTCGAGGAAGGCCCTGCTACAGAAATTTCAACCTCCAGAGTTGGCTACAAAGGTCCCGCCGCGAGGTCATCATCAGCTGGTCCCTCAAGCGGGCAGCAAGCAGCTTCATCTCGACACCCTGGATCAGGCGCGGGCACCTCCGGGACCACCAACTCCGGAGCAGGCGTTAATGGTTCGGTCGGAGCAGAAGCCACTTTTGGCTCCGACGCTGGCGCCTCCTCCATCACCGGCCCAGGCACTTTTGCTTCGACCAACATAGGCTCGGGCGCCAGCACCTCTGCAGCGATTGGTTCAGGCGCCGGAACCTCTCCGATGACCGAGTCTACCGCCAGAACTTCTGCAGCAATCGACTCTACTACCGGAACTTCTTCGATAACCGGCTCCACCACTGGGGCATTATCAAAAACCAGCTCTACCGTCGGGGCTTCAACAACATCTGGCTCTAGGGCCGGAGTCACAGATATCTCCGGTTTTGAGGCCGCAACTTCCACCATTTCAGCGTCCAAGCACAGAGCTTCAACCTCCGGGGCTGGTGCCGTTGGTACATCTTCATTCCCGTGGTCCGGCGCTACCACCAGAGCTTCTGGGGATGAGTCGAGGTCCAAGACATGGACAGCCGGCGCCGGAGCTGTCGCAGCTTCAGCCACCCCTTGGGGCGGCGCTGGGATTGGAGCCGGAGCCTCCGCCTGCACAGCTTCAGATGTTGTGGCAGGAACAGGAGCTTCAGCCCCTCTCTTGGGTACCCTGTGGATGGAGGAAAAGGACACTTAAAATGCAATTACAACACAAAACAACTAACTGAGGTAAAAAACAAAAATTACCTCGGAAGGTTTCTGCACAAGTTAGCATGGAACCTCTTCTCCGAACGCTCGGGACTGGACCCTGGCACCACTAGCATATCTGTTCCGGAAGGTTCCCCAGAGGTTGCCGCGACATCGGTACTGCTTTGGTCGAGGTACCCCTTGATCGGGAAGAACTTCCGGATCCAGAACCTTCAATCGGTCCTGGTACTACAGCCACACGCGTGGAACTAGCACCCCGGGGAGATGCCGATGCTGGAGTGGATGCCGCTATTGAAGACCTGCCCCTCCGTGGAGAAGGAGCAGGTCGGACGGACCTCCCATCAGAGTGCTTCAGCTTCCTTTTTCGGCTCGTGGGCTCGGCCAACTCTTTGCCCTTGCCCGTGACTTCAACTCTCCGTTCCGAGACGGAAGGGGTACCACCCTCGGAAGCTCCTGAGATCAACAATCCGGTGGTCAGACGCCTCTCAACGACACCAAGGTCATCAAGCACTGGCATCTTTCGCCGAAGCTCCCTGCTGAACTCTGCCTCCATGTTCAGAGGGAGGAAAGCCGCTGGCGGAGATAAGTAGTCGCCCTCGACGTCGATGCCGTGCTGGAACTTCTTGAGCTGAAGCTCCAAGGTTGCGCCTTCTAGGTTGGACTTCAAACCGGTTTTGATCCGGTCATCGTCCATCACGCTGTTGAGGGACCACAACAAGCTTCTCCATCTTCTTCAGCGGAGCCCACCTGTTGGCCAGGAAGTTGCAAAATACCGCCTGAGGGGTCACCCCTCCTTCCACGCATTGGCGGATCCTGGTCAGAGCAGGGTTGAAAGTGTCCGACAACACCATAACTTCACTCCAAGCTTCAGTGTCGACGTTGGGGAGGCCTGCGGGCAACTCCAGCCTCTCATGCTCCTCTGCCCTGATGACGATCCAATCCTTCTTCCAGTCGTCCCATTTAACAGAAGGGAACGATCGCAAGTACATGTGCGTGCACTTCTTGCGCTTTACAAAGTAATAGAAGCCAAGGTACTCATCACTCTTGCCGGTGGTGTGGATGGTGAAGAAGGTGCGGAAGAGCTCGACGCAGGGAGGAATACCCACCCAAATCTCACAGAAGTTGACAAAGATCGACACCAAAAGAATGGAGTGGGGACCGAGGTGGTACAGCTGCAGACCATAGAAGTCTAGCAGCATCAAGAGAAAAGAAGAAAAGGGTGGGATCAGTCCCACTATGGCGTACGCAAAGAAGTACACCATTTTGCCGGCGTGCTCCTTCTTGAACGGAAGCTTGCGGGCGCGGACCTGGTGATTGAAGAAGTCACTGGACCACCCCATTAGGGCCCGGACCTTCTTCAAGTTGTTGTCGGTCTTAAGTCGGCTCTCGCGGAGACCCAACTCCATTGCAGCACAAGCGGGGCTAGAGACGAAAAGCAAGCGAAAGTTCGGAAGGTTTGAGCACAGGATCGAATGAAGGCGTAAAGAACCACCAAACGGTGCCTGCTTTAATTCTTAAGTAAGCTCCCGCAACGCTTGGATGGAAACCGCAGAGGAGCCGATGTTACAAGTCAAAAACTTCACCTTGCCAATGACAAGGGGGCCCGGGCGAACGGTTGTCATTATGAAAGGCGGGAAACCCGAAGGCGGCGTCCTGACAAGGCGCACGGAACTGATATGATTTTTGTATCGGGAACCGGTGACCTTCAATTGCGTGAGATCTGCACGCTAAGATCTCACCTGCCACATCCAGGATATGCCACACGGCGGTGGATTAACTATGAGCTACTGCCAACGGCACATCCAAAGATCCTTGGGGACACGACACAAAAATCAAAGGATGGATCCACCTCTGGCAGAATGACTTCACCCAAAAGGTCTCTCGCAGTGGTGGGCCCAGAGGGCCACTGTCGGTACCCTGCGTACCGTATACCCCTTGGGACTACAAAAAGACCAAAGAAACTTCACCTGTTTGAGGTGAAGACCTCTGAAGGCCCCACGTGTCATACGGGACCGGACCTGCCTCCCTTCTATTGTTAGTCCCTGTGCCGCCACGTGTATCCTACAACCAGAGCTACATCCCACACATGGGAAAGCTCCGGGTCAAATACCTGTGCGGCACCTCCGGACCTAACCCCCGACAGAGGGAAGCTCCGGTCCTGACACGTGTACAACATCTCTAGACCTACCCGTCCCATACGGTAAACTGCGAAGCTGCCACGTGTCCAACAAGCCGACTGGAGGACCCCCAACGGCTCGGACCTTCAAGGGGTAATCAAAGACTTCAAGACCCGGTTAAGTGTCATTAATACCATCTTAATGACACACGATCGAAGGGCCCTTAATACCAGTAACGATAACGGCATTGTCTATGCCCGTTACCACTATATTAAGGGTAATTAAGCTCATTAATTGTGTATTAAGCATCAGTAATCGCCAGGGCCATATGTCGGGTCAGGCTAACGATGTAACGACCAGTCCTTGTACTATAAAAGGACTGGTCGATGGTACACAGAGGGAGACTCTGACAAACGCTCTGAGGCTTACGCTCTCTACACAGTCTCTAGGCTGAAGCTCATAGAAACTCAATACAACATCTACACACCCCGTGGAGTAGGGTATTACGCTCAGGCGGCCCGAATCACGTAAATCCTTGTGTCCATTTGACATATTCTTCGAAATCTCTGTGCACCCAATACCGAACTATAAACTCTGCGAGCTACCATTGGTAGTATCGGGAGAATTGCCAGGAAAACACTCTGACACTCATGTCTAGATGAGCAAGCAATATTTTTATTTGAAACCGAATGAGACAACACTCTTGCAGATTTGAAAACCACTTCTTTTTGGTTTGGAACTGTTTGAATCAAACCACTTTCCTAATGACTTTACAATTTTAGGTGGATGTTCCTTAGCATGAGCATGAGAATCAAAACCTAAACCAGTTTTATCTTTGCAAGACTTGGAAGAATTCAGCAGCAAGTTTAGGTTCTTATTCCCATTACAAAACTGATCTAATGTCCTATGCATGTTATCAAGTTTATCGGAGAAATCAAGGTAATTTTCACATGAGGGTTTTCCTTTTAATTTGCAAGTGGAACAATATTTAACTTTATGAGAATGTAAAGCGTTATTCAATATTGAAATTTCATTCATAGCATCTTTTAGTTTCTTTTCAGGATCATCACAACTAGAACAATACAAATCAATTGTAGAACAAGAAGCATCTTTTAAGTTTCCAATGTCAAGTGCAGCAAGCTTTTTGCTCTTTTCAATTTCAAGTTCAAGTCTATCTAGAGTGGAGGAGTGTGCAGTTCTTAGTGTGAACAATTGTTCATAGATTAAATCACATGAGGGACAAGAATCATCACTAGGAATCAAGGTTTTCAAACGGTTGATTTCAGATTCTAGTGATTCAATTTTAGCAGCATTATCCCTAAGCTTTTTGTCCTTTTTCTTAACAATAATAGTTGCACGAGAAATTGCATCAGACATTTATTACAGGTAGAACATACCTCATCGTCGTCAATGTTGTGTTCTGCATCCTCCTGACTTGATCATGACCTTGTTTTGCCCGCCATGAAGCATAAGTTGGCCAAATCAGCTTCATCTTCGTCACTTCCAATGTCCACGTCGCTTGAGCCAAGTTCCTGGAGTGCGGAGATAAAATTGATCACCAGTTGGCGACCTGTAAAGCCCTTCTTCTTCTTCTTATCTTTTGTTGAGGAGTGCTTCGTCCTTGATTGTATTTCTTCTCGGGAGGTAGAACATGAAAGGTTAGGGCATTCTGTATGAAAGTGTCCTGTCTTACCACATTCGAAGCATCGTTGAGGTCCGGAGCTTCCTCTCCTTCCAGTTCTCACATTTTGCAATGCTTTTGAGAACCTAGTAGAGAGAAGTGCTAGCTCCTCCTCTGGAAATTTCTCAATCAGCTCCAGGGTTAGTGAGGACAACACAACAAGAGTATTGTAAGATGATGATTGCCCGGAGCTAGGCATATCACGTTGTGAGACAAATGCAATGGACTTATTTGGGTTCTTACGTGATAAGACGTCAATTTCATGAGTTTTGAGTTTAGAGTAAAGCATATCTAAAGTAAGTGTACTCATGACAGTAGATTCACGAATAGATGTAACTTTCATCTCCCAGATTGACATGTCTAATGCACTAAGAAGTTTCCTAACATTTTCAGCATCATAAAAATTAGCGTTGACACTACGCAAGTTACTGAGAATTTTGTTAAAGCGAGCAAAGAGATCATCGATGGACTCACCGGGTTGCATCTCAAAGCGCATGTATTCTTTCTTGAGCATGTCTTTCCTTACCTCGTTGATCGTGTTGGATCGTTCGTGATAGTAACAAAGTGCTCTCCATACATCGTATGCCGATCGGAGATGTGCAACACGGTCGAAGTCGCTCTGAGTGAGTCCTTGGATGATCAAGTTTCAGGCTTTGTTGTTGTTGTTGACGCCCCTTAGGTTTGTAGCCGTAACTTGATGATTAGGTGACACTTCATAAGGCTTGTACACCTTCTCCCATATTGCGAAGCCTTGCGCCTGGATGAAAGCCTCCATGCGTGCCTTCCAAACCTGAAAATCAATACCAGCAAACACACAAGGTTTGGCGGGGTATTTCTCTATGATGATTAGTCAAAAACATGTGTAAATCACAATGATTGGAGCACCGTGGCTCTGATACCAATTGTAGGATCGAATAGCACATGAAAATCTACCATAGGGGGGTGAATGGTAGATTTAAACATCTTACACAGTGGAAACAATTTAATCCCAACCCCTTCGGCAGAAAAACAATCTGTTAGAGATATTGTTTGTGAAACTAATCTAAACATGTTTCACCGTGACAAAAGTGATATATATCAGAGAGAATCAAGTCATGCAGAAAACACAAGAAGAACCACTCAAATCCGTCGAGAGAAACTGAAGTTATGATCGAAAGATCGAACAAAGGTCAATCTGTCCTACCCGAGAAAAACAGTTCTGGAACGCTGCAAAGAAACTCGTATAGATCAAAAACCACAAATCCAATGACCGTGAAATTTTGACAGATGATAGATAATAAAGTTTTGAAGACACCCCAAAAAGAACCACGTCAATTAGATCTGTAAAACTCGAGTTATGATAAAACCACCAACAAAAGGTAGTGCTGTCCAGAAACTCGACGAGTAAAACTTGTCTGGAACATGTCGGACGAACAAGGCACAAAAGTTCCTTCAAACTACGAATTTTATTCAATACAACACAAGAGGAACAGCCCCAAAGTCGTCTCCCACGAGATTTCACCTCCCTTGCTTATATAACCATCCCTTAGGCCAACCCAAACTCAACTAGGACTCCAATTCTACTCCGATCACGAATCGAAACTTTACATAACTGCTTAGGACTCTTCTATACGCAGATAGAAGCAATCTTAAGACTTACAAACACCTTAGGAATGTATCCCACATTCCTAAAACAACTCAAATTTGTGACCCACACAAAATCCTATCATAACCAACTCGATACATTCCATACCAAGCCATTACCGACTCCGCCGCAGCCAAAGTCATCAACCGGTACGATCCGATCCTTCCAACCAGATCTTCCCATCCATAAACCATCTTCAAAACCATGTTTCCACGTCATGCACCACATGCATACGTGAAAACACCTTCCTTCGATGTCCAGTAACCTTCATACACACTGCCCTTGATTCAATCATCTTGCGCGACCTCCTGACCTGCTCAACCACAATTCCTCCTGATTTTGGTTGTTGGAACCTCATCTCCTCCCTAAGACTAGTCCAATGGATCCTCACCATCCATGACTTGAACTCAAGCAACACATGCACAAGAATAAACAACTAATCCGTACAAGCCCAAGTCCGCGACTTGACTCAAGTCAGTTTCAAACACAACACCTTACGTGAGCACCTCACATAAGCATGTTGTAAAGCATAGCAAAACACCATCAGCCATATCAACCAAAATGCACCAAAAACATAGTAAAAGAATACTAAGCAACCTTTCCATAAGTGTAAAGCATGTTCGAAACATTTCACATGAAAATTTGGAACATTACGATCAAGCTCCGAACCTTTCCAAAGCTAACCGGAGCTTGAGCCAGAGCTTACCAAAGCTAGTACAACCTAGCGCCGGAGCTTACCAAAGCTAGTACAACCTAGCGCCAGAGCTTACCAAAGCTAGTCGGACCTAGCGTCGGAGCTAACCAAAACTAGTCGGAACTAGTCATCCCAAAAGTCAGAGCTAGAAAAACATGTTGGAGCTAACCAACGTAAGTCGGACCTATCAAAACATATCGGAGCTTAACAAAGACATGCCGAAGCTAAAGACAAAGCTCACCAGAGCTACTCAAAAACATGTCAGACCTAGACGAAGAAAGTCGGACCTATTGTCGGACCTTGCAGAAGCTCGGAGCTAGAGTCCGACCTTGCTAAAAAGATGTTACGACAGAATTCCAGAACTTTTATCATCAAAGCCAATGTATTCAGTACAAGCCAATGTATTCAGCACACATAAGTCTCACAAGTGAGACGGGTTAGTCTTGCTGAGCCTTATGCTCACATTTGCAGTTAACGAGTTTTTGTAGATTATACGACTGATGACAGGTTTGATGACGAGGCTGCACCCCCTCCAGGGTTTACAGCCAAGTGAGAACCCTACACGCCGCTGTAACACCCTCATTTTCATTCATCATGCCCTACATGCACTCATATACATGTTTAACATTAGCCCATAACAAGAGGAACAAGTTTAAAATTGATTTGGAGCAAAACCGCACTTAAAACGCAGGAAAGTGCGGACTAGTCCGATTTTACTGAGGACTAGTCCGATTTCTCTCTGACTAAAAACGGACTTGTCCGTTTTTGCTGCGGACTAGTCCGATTTTGGCTCTGGAAACTTTCGGACTTGTCCGATTTTGTGCGGACTAGTCCGATATTCCATGAATCCTTGAAAATTTGCTAAGTCCCTGGACTTTTCCGGACTAGTCCGGTGTTCCAGCGGACTTGTCCGTTTTCCTTTCTGACTAAGATCGGACTTGTCCGATTTTTGGCCAGACTTGTCCGATTTTCTCTCTGGACGACTTCGGACTAGTCCGGTCCTGTCCGGACTTGTCCGATATTTCGTGACTCCGAGATTGACCTTTTGTTTTACGACTTGTTTCTTGGGTTTCACGTCAAGTGGGCCTAGGGACGTCGCGCCCAACTCTTTTAGAGCCCATGTGGGACTCTAAACCGGCCTCTACTCATCCTAAACTCGAAATCCATCTAACCCTAGCCCCCACGTCTATATAAACAACCCCACCCCTTGGTTTGACATCTATTTGCCACTTTTCCACCCACCCAAACCCTAGTTCGTGGGGAGCCACCATCAAGGAGGGAGGAGAAGATCCCAAACAAGAAGAAGAAGAGGAGGAAACGAAGGAGCATCAAGATCTCCACCAAGTTTCGTCCTTCACCACCAATTCATCTCCAAGTTCATCACCAACCCTAGATCATCAAGATCCAAGTGTTACCTCCAAGTTTCTTGGTTCATTGGAGTTCTAAACACCTGGTATACCTTCTATTCTCTTTTCCTTATGTGAATTCAACCCTAATCTCCAATTTCACGTCGATCTAGAAAACCCTAATCTGCTGATCTCGTCAAGTGCGGACTTGTCCGGTCCCTAGCGGACTAGTCCGATCTTTCTGGTTAAATTGTGTTGAATTAATTCTAAAATTTGATCTAATCAACCCCAAACCTGTATAAACTTGTTATAATCTATTAGAGCTAGTTAGTGATCATTAAAAGCAATCTAGTAACAAGTTCTACCTTGCATTTGCATCAATCATGCATGTCATGACATATTGAGTAATATTTGTGCACTCTTTGATTGTGTTTCTTGTCTTGTATGTTTATTGTGTGGATTAGACGGATTTGCGCTAGAAAGTGCCGCGGAGGATCTACAACATCAAGAGTTTGAAGGCTTTGACCCTAATCAACAGCAAGAGCAAGGCAAGTGTCCTTGAAGCATATTGATCCTGTTTTTTAAATAAATGTTTTGTTTGCAAAACTGCATGCTTGTGTCAAATTGATGGGAATCCTATGGTAGGAAGTTTACTAGACTTGTTAAACCACCCTTGTCACCTGGAATTTATGGTAGAGAGTCGGGAAGGGTTTTTACCTTTTTGCTTCGCTTAATCAACTGGGATGGGAAACAACTATATCACTCAATTCAATTATGCATGGATGAGATTATGGTTAACATGAACTGGTTAAACATGGTATGGTAACAGATGATCTAAGCAAGCCTGGTGTGTGGATGGGTTGGATGTTACGGTGGTTTGCTTGCTTTAGATCTAAGGACCGGTTCATGCGAGAATAAGCCAGGACTACAGTGCCACCACGAGGCCAAGTTATGGGTGCGGCGTAGCTGATTAATTAGGGCTTTGCTAGTGCTGTTTGGACCATTGTGGATGCTCGGGGAAGGGGTAGTCGGATTTGGTTTGTTGATGATTGGTGGGACTACCCTGGGATCCGAATGGCTCAAGAGGGGGCCCTTGGTTGAAGATGTGCTCTGCGGGAGACATCGCCACCGGTGAAACCTCAGTGGGGTCTAAATAGGCTAGTAATCCCTTTGTAAAAGCTATTTTGTGATCTCTTGGCCACACACCAACGGAAGTGTGTAATGTGACCGACGGGTCATGGGCATAAGGGAGGTTCTTAGTCGCCGAAGGGTGATGAAATCACGAACACGTGGGTAAAGAGGTACAAACTCTGCAGAGTGTTAACTAAAACTATCATGATAGCCGTGCTCCCGGTTATGAGCACCTGGACAACTTCCATGATTAGAGAGAAATCGGGATTTGGGATGGTTATGGTTTCGTAATGGCTATGGTTTGGTAATGGTTATGGATGGTTATGGATTAATTTCTGAACATGGTCATCGACAATGGTGAAATCTGGAATTATTGATGATGGTAATGAATTCAGTTTGGTATTATGGTATTACTTATGATTATGATGGGTTTATTTCACATACATGTAATGTATTGCTTTTCAAATGTTTTACTGTACTTTTCAGCACTTTGCCATTATTATTGTCGTCATTTGAATCAGCCACATATCATACTTTCCACACTTGCTGAGTACGACATGTACTCACTCTTGCAATCCCCACCCCAACAGTTGCAGGTCAGGATTGGGAGTTTAATGGCGATAATGCGGAGTTCTAGGCCGTGTCTACCGTCAGCTTTGCCTGTGGTGTTGATTGGAGCTGCGCGTATATACCCTGTCGCTTATGCTGCACAGTTGCTTTAGTTTGCTTAATTAGTTTATTTCCGCTGCATTAGTTGAACTTGTCATTAATATTCATTAGAGCTTGTATTCGAGGATAATATGGTTTGTGTAATAAATCTGATAATAAATCTTGTTCTGTGGTAATTTTCTGTATACTCCATTGCGATTGCACTCGTGTATGTGTGATGAACATCCTGGGCACACATATGCGTTAGCTTGGTTCATTTTCGGAACCGGGCATCACAGATTGGTATCAGAGCCACAGGTTGACCGTAGGATGCAGCCTAGATAGAATGGACACTTTAGAGCACATAGGAGCACTCAGGAATCAATGTGTTTTTGCTTGTAGTGCTGTTTGCTATATATATTGCTGCTTGTGTGCTTAATAGAGGATTTTGGGATGCCTTAGCATTGCCATGTCCACCTAGGCTAGTGTAGCTAGTTGTTTAGTTTCATATCCCTTGATGCATATAGTTGGGGCGTTTTCTAATTCTTACCTACTGCTTTTCTTCAGATGGTGAGGACTCGCAACCAGAGGGATGGCAATGATGAAGAGGAGAACAATGGAGTGCCTCAGAACAACAATGGGCAAGGATCTACTCAGGGAGCTATCAACATCGAGCAGCTATTGGCCATGCAAAACCAGCTCAAGCAGACCATGATACAGACTATGGGACAGCTGCAGGCTGGCAATATCAACAATCAGCCCTACATGCCTCCACCGCCACCCCCACCTCCTCATAACCGATTGGGAGAGTTTATGAGGACTAGGCCACCAACCTTTGCTCAAGCCGCAGACCCTATGGATGCGGATGATTGGCTCAAGTCCGTGGAGAAGAAGCTAGCCATTGTTCAATGCAGTGACCGGGAGAAGGTGCTATTTGCTTCTCATCAACTCGTTGGAGCAGCTGCAGATTGGTGGGATTCTTATTGCAATGCTCATGAGAACCAAGAGAGAATTACTTGGGCCGAATTCGAGGAGAATTTTCGTTCTCATTATGTGCCCGAGGGTGTTATGATCTTGAAGAGGCAAGAATTTGAGAATTTAAGGCAAGGAAGATCAAGCGTGAGTGAATATCTCAATAAATTCACTCAACTCTCAAGGTATGCGCCTGAGGATGTTAGCCGGGACAGCCGGAAGCAATACTTGTTCATGAGGGGATTGAACAATACGATCCAAGTGCAATTGCTCAACTATGATTATGTCAGTTTTCAGAAGCTTGTGGACAAAACAATTGTGGTTGAGAACAAGATCCGTGAGATGGAGCAAGAAATCAAGAGGAAGGCGCCATATCAACGGCAGCAACAAGGAAGTAATGTGCGCCCTCGCTTTGCGCCGCCCAATGCGCCTCATTACAGCTCCTCTATTCCTGCTCAACGCCCTGGTTATGCACCGCACCCAACTCAGTTTGTGCAGCAGCGCCCTGTCATGCAAGCACCTAGGCCTCCGATGCCTTATGCACCTCGTGCTGATTTTCCTGGAGCCAATGTTCAAAACCAAGCTCGTCCCAATAATTCTGGTGGAGTTAAGAAGTGCTATACTTGTGGAGAAGCTGGACACTTTGCACATCAATGTCCTAAGTCGGGCCTTGGTCAAGGAAGCAATGCATCGAGGCAAAACCCAAGACCTAATGGAGGACAGCCACAAGGAAGCCGTGGACAGCAAAATTTTGCTCGTGGCAATGTGAACCATGTCTCTACGGAGGATGCTCAACAAGCGGATGATGTGGTCATTGGTATGTTTCTCGCCAACTCCAACCCCGCGACTATGTTATTTGATTCTGGAGCATCGCATTCATTCATTGCATCGAAGTATGTTGCCAAGTATAGTTTTCCTATCTCTCATATGAAGTTTACTCTGTTGGTTAAGTCTCCTGGAGGAGAGATGAGGACAAATATAGTATGTCCAAAAGTAAGCCTTAGAATAAGGGGGGTAGACTTCTCCGCCAACCTCATTGTTTTAGATTCTCAAGGATTGGATATTATACTTGGTATGGACTGGTTGAGGAAGCACAATGGGGTTATTGAATGTGCCACAAAGACAGTGAAGTTGACCAATGAGGAAGGGATAACTGTAGAATTTGAAGCATCTCAAACCGCACCGAAGCAATTGGAATTGAATCATATAGACGGTGCCGCAATTGAGGAGATTCCGGTTGTATGTGAATTTTTGGATGTGTTTCCGGATGAGTTGCCAGGTATGCCACCCGATCGAGACATTGAGTTTGTTATTGATTTAATACCTGGAACTGCACCTATAGCTAAGAGGCCGTATAGGATGCCTCCTATGGAATTAGCGGAGCTCAAGAAACAAATTCAAGAGCAATTAGAGAAGGGTTTTATTCGCCCTAGCTCTTCACCTTGGAGAGCGCCCGTTCTATTTGTGGACAAGAAGGATGGATCCCAAAGGATGTGCGTGGATTACCGAGCTCTCAACAAGGTAACAATCAAGAACAAGTACACCTTGCCACGCATAGAAGACTTGTTCGATCAGATGAAGGGTGCTTGTGTCTTCTCTAAGATTGACTTGAGGTCGGGATACTTTCAAATAAAGATTAGACCATCGGACATACCTAAGACAGCTTTTAGAACACGGTATGGATCTTATGAGTACACCGTGATGTCATTTGGATTGACAAATGTGTCTGCTTACTTTATGTACCTCATGAATAAGGTCTTCATGGAGTACTTAGATAAGTTCGTTGTGGTGTTTATTGATGATATCATGATCTACTCGAAGGATGAGAAGGAACATGAGGAACACTTGAGGCTTACGTTGCAGAAATTGAGGGAGCATCAATTGTATGCCAAGTTCAGTAAATGTCAATTCTGGTTACGGGAAGTTTCCTTCTTAGGCCATATTATTTCCGGAAGAGGAGTATCAGTTGACCCAGGGAAGGTGAGAGATGTGTTGAAGTGGGAACCGCCGCAAAATATCAAGGAAATAAGGAGTTTTCTTGGGATGGCTGGGTATTACCGTAGATTCATCAAGGATTTTTCCAAGATAGCCAAGCCTATGACGGAGTTGCTAATGAAGGGAAAGGCATTCCAATGGACTCAAGCTTGTCAAGAGAGTTTTGAGGAGTTGAAGAAGCGGTTGACAACAGCCCCAGTTTTGGTATTGCCGGATGTAAGCAAGAGTTTTGACATTTATTGCGATGCATCAAGACAAGGGCTTGGATGTGTATTGATGCAAGAAGGTCAAGTGGTCGCCTATGCGTCAAGACAATTGAAGAAACATGAGCAGAATTACCCCACGCACGATTTGGAACTCGCGGCCGTGGTACATGCATTGAAGATTTGGAGACACTATATTCTTGGACATAGGTGTGAAATTTACACGGATCATAAGAGTTTGAAGTATATTTTCACACAAACGGATTTGAACTTGAGGCAACGAAGATGGTTAGAGCTCATCAAAGATTATGATGTGGGGATCAACTATCATCCGGGAAAAGCCAACGTAGTGGCTGATGCTTTGAGTAGGAAAGGAGTAAGTCATCAACTCACGGTTCGAGAGCTACCATTCGAGTTATGTAAGGAGTTTGAACGGTTGAACCTCAGGTTTGTAAATGAGATGGAGATGATGGAGTTAAATCCGACATTGGAGCAAGAAATTCGAGAAGCACATACCACAGATGAGGAGATCAAGGAAATCAAGGAAATAATCGAAGAAGGGAGAGAATTCAGATTTGATGAAGACGAACATGGCACCTTATGGCTTGGAAAGAGAATTGTTGTGCCTAATGTAAAGCATATTCGAGAAACAATATTAAAGGAGGCACATGACTCGCCATACTCAATTCACCCTGGTTGTACGAAGATGTACAAAGACTTAAAGACTTGCTATTGGTGGAATAGCATGAAGAAGGACATAGCTGAATACGTAGCACTGTGTGATGTGTGCCAACGAGTCAAGGCGGAACATCAAAGGCCAGCCGGATTATTGCAACCGTTGAAGATTCTAGAATGGAAGTGGGAAGAAATTGGAATGGACTTCATAGTTGGGTTACCGCGTACTCAGTCCGGGTATGACTCAATTTGGGTAATTGTGGATCGCTTAACCAAGTCAGCTCATTTTGTCCCTGTGAAAACCAAGTATAGAGCTGCACGATTGGCCGAAATATACATGGAGCATCTTGTGTGTCGACATGGAGTCCCTAAGAAGATAGTCTCGGATAGAGGTTCTCAATTTACCTCCAGATTTTGGCAAAAATTGCATGAAGCTTTGGGAACGAGGTTGAATTTTAGTTCAGCATATCATCCTACCGAGAGGACCAATTAGATTTTGGAGGACATGTTAAGAGCTTGTGCTTTAAAGCATGGGAAAAGTTGGGACAGAAGCTTGCCATACGCAGAATTTTCATACAACAATAGTTACCAAGCAAGCTTGAAAATGTCACCATATGAAGCGCTTTATGGGAGGAAGTGTAGGACACCTTTATTCTGGAATGAGGCAGGAGAAACTCAAGTATTTGGTCCGGACGTGTTGCAAGAAGCCGAAAAGCAAGTCCAAATAATTCGTGGAAACTTGAGGGCTGCCCAATCAAGGCAAAAAGGCTATGCGGATAATAGGAGAAGGAAATTAGCCTTTGAAATAGGAGATTTTGTTTACCTCAAGGTGTCACCAATGAGAGGTCATAAGAGGTTTAACATAAGAGGGAAGCTCGCACCTCGTTATATTGGACCATTCAAGATTTTGGACAAAAGAGGAGAAGTAGCATATAAGTTGGAGATGCCAGCCCATCTTTCAGACGTACATGATGTGTTTCATGTTTCCCACCTCAAGAAGTGTTTGAGAGTGCCGGAAGAACAAGTGCCAATGGAAGAATTGGAACTAGAGGAAGATTTGACGTATGCCGAGCAACTGGTCAAAATCTTGGAAACCAAGGAGAGAGTCACAAGGAACAAGGTGATTCGATGGTGTAAAGTCCAATGGAAGCACCATACCGAAAAAGAAGCAACTTGGGAGTTAGAGGATGATCTCAAGAAGGAATTTCCCTATCTCTTCTCTCCCGCGTCGAATCTCGAGGGCGAGATTCATTTTAAGGGGGGTAGGTTTGTAACACCCTCATTTTCATGCATCATGCCCTACATGCACTCATATACATGTTTAACATTAGCCCATAACAAGAGGAACAAGTTTAAAATTGATTTGGAGCAAAACTGCACTTAAAACGCAGGAAAGTGCGGACTAGTCCGATTTCACTGAGGACTAGTCCGATTTCTCTCTGACTAAAAACGGACTTGTCCATTTCTGCTGCGGACTAGTCCGATTTTGGCTCTGGAAACTTTTGGACTTGTCCGATTTTGTGCGGACTAGTCCGATATTCCATGAATCCTTGAAAATTTGCTAAGTCCCTGGACTTTTCCGGACTAGTCCGGTGTTCCAGCGGACTTGTCCGTTTTCCTTTCTGACTAAGATCGGACTTGTCCGATTTTTGGCCAGACTTGTCCGATTTTCTCTCTGGACGACTTCGGACTAGTCCGGTCCTGTCCGGACTTGTCCGATATTTTGTGACTCCGAGATTGACCTTTTGTTTTACGACTTTTTTCTTGGGTTTCACGTCAAGTGGGCCTAGGGACGTCGTGCCCAACTCTTTTAGAGCCCATGTGGGACTCTAAACTGGCCTCTACTCATCCTAAACTCGAAATCCATCTAACCCTAGCCTCCACGTCTATATAAACAACCCCACCCCTTGGTTTGACATCTATTTGCCACTTTTCCACCCACCCAAACCCTAGTTCGTGGGGAGCCACCATCAAGGAGGGAGGAGAAGATCCCAAACAAGAAGAAGAAGAGGAGGAAACGAAGGAGGATCAAGATCTCCGCCAAGTTTCTTCCTTCACCACCAATTCATCTCCAAGTTCATCACCAACCCTAGATCATCAAGATCCAAGTGTTACCTCCATGTTTCTTGGTTCATTGGAGTTCTAAACACCTGGTATACCTTCTATTCTCTTTTCCTTATGTGAATTCAACCCTAATCTCCAAATTCATGTCGATCTAGAAAACCCTAATCTGCTGATCTCGTCAAGTGCGGACTTGTCCGGTCCCTAGCGGACTAGCCCGATCTTTCTGGTTAAATTGTGTTGAATTAATTCTAAAATTTGATCTAATCAACCCCAAACCTGTATAAACTTGTTATAATCTATTAGAGCTAGTTAGTGATCATTAAAAGCAATCTAGTAACAAGTTCTACCTTGCATTTGCATCAATCATGCATGTCATGACATATTGAGTAATATTTGTGCACTCTTTGATTGTGTTTCTTGTCTTGTATGTTTATTGTGTGGATTAGACGGATTTGCGCTAGAAAGTGCCGCGGAGGATCTACAACATCAAGAGTTTGAAGGCTTTGACCCGAATCAACAGCAAGAGCAAGGCAAGTGTCCTTGAAGCATATTGATCCTGTTTTTAAAATAAATGTTTTGTTTGCACAACTGCATGCTTGTGTCAAATTGATGGGAATCCTATGGTAAGAAGTTTACTAGACTTGCTAAACCACCCTTGTCACCTGGAATTTATGGTAGAGAGTCGGGAAGGGTTTTTACCTTTTTGCTTCGCTTAATCAACTGGGATGGGAAACAACTATATCACTCAATTCAATTATGCATGAATGAGATTATGGTTAACATGAACTGGTTAAACATGGTATGGTAACAGATGATCTAAGCAAGCCTGGTGTGTTGATGGGTTGGATGTTACGGTGGTTTGCTTGCTTTAGATCTAAGGACCGGTTCATGCGAGAATAAGCCAGGACTACAGTGCCACCACGAGGCCAAGTTATGGGTGCGGCGTAGCTGATTAATTAGGGCTTTGCTAGTGCTGTTTGGACCATTGTGGATGCTCGGGGAAGGGGTAGTCGGATTGGGTTTGTTGATGATTGGTGGGACTACCCTGGGATCTGAATGGCTCAAGAGGGGGCCCTTGGTTGAAGATGTGCTCTGCGGAGACATCGCCACCGGTGAAACCTCAGTGGGGTCTAAATAGGCTAGTAATCCCTTTGTAAAAGCTATTTTGTGATCTCTTGGCCACACACCAACGGAAGTGTGTAATGTGACCGACGGGTCATGGGCATAAGGGAGGTTCTTAGTCGCCGAAGGGTGATGAAATCACGAACACGTGGGTAAAGAGGTACAAACTCTGCAGAGTGTTAACTAAAACTATCATGATAGCCGTGCTCCCGGTTATGAGCACCTGGACAACTTCCATGATTAGAGAGAAATCGGGATTTGGGATGGTTATGGTTTCGTAATGGCTATGGTTTGGTAATGGTTATGGATGGTTATGGATTAATTTATGAACATGGTCATCGACAATGGTGAAATCTGGAATTATTGATGATGGTAATGAATTCAGTTTGGTATTATGGTATTACTTATGATTATGATGGGTTTATTTCACATACATGTAATGTATTGCTTTTCAAATGTTTTACTGTACTTTTCAGCACTTTGCCATTATTATTGTCGTCATTTGAATCAGCCACATGTCATACTTTCCACACTTGCTGAGTACGACATGTACTCACTCTTGCAATCCCCACCCCAACAGTTGCAGGTCAGGATTGGGAGTTTAATGGCGATAATGCGGAGTTCTAGGCCGTGTCTACCGTCAGCTTTGCCTGTGGTGTTGATTGGAGCTGCGCGTATATACCCTGTCGCTTATGCTGCATAGTTGCTTTAGTTTGCTTAATTAGTTTATTTCCGCTGCATTAGTTGAACTTATCATTAATATTCATTAGAGCTTGTATTCGAGGATAATATGGTTTGTGTAATAAATCTGATAATAAATCTTGTTCTGTGGTAATTTTCTGTATACTCTTTTGTGATTGCACTCGTGTATGTGTGATGAACATCCTGGGCACACATATGCGTCAGCTTGGTTCATTTTCGGAACCGGGCATCACAGCCGCCGTGAGTTGTGTGTTGCTAGTGCGAAGTATCCAAGGCATGGATGACTTTGCTTTTGCCTAGCTAGTGCTGAGAGCGTAGCTGTGATATATAGTTATCTTTCCTTTCGTTAGTATTTTAAAACTTCCGCTGTACTTTTTCAATAAAGACTTGGTATTGTAAATTGTTCTCGTCTTTTTATTGTATACTGTTGGGTGTGGCACCGCACGACACCACCCAATGAGATCCTTGGAGGTCAGGATTCCGGTACCCACACTAGCCGCGTATAGAAGAGTCTTGAGAAGATATGGAAAGTTTCGATTTAATCTGAGTAGGATTTGAGTCCTAGTTAGGATTTGGTTGGCCTAAGTGCTTGTTATATAAGCAAGGGAGGCCAGAGCTTTTGGAGCACGACATTGAGGCTGTTCCTCTTGTCGTTTGATCAATAAAATTCGTAGTTTAAAGAAACTTTTGTGCCTTGTTCGTCCGACTTGTTTCAGACAAGTTTTTCTTGTCGAGTTTCTGCACAACACTACCTTGCTTTGGTGGTTTTATAATAACTCGAGTTTTACAGATCCAATTGACGTGACTCTTTATGGGTTGTCTTCACAACTTGATTATCTTTCATCTGTGAAAATTTCACGGTCATTGGATTTGTGGTTTTGTATCTATACGAGTTTCATTGCAGTGTTGCAGATCTGGTTTTTCTCGGGTAGAATAGATTGACCTTCAATCAATCTTTCGATCGTAACATGATTTTTTCTCAACGGTTTTTCGTGATTCTTGTTGTCGTGTCTTTGGGACTTGATTCTCCACAATCTATGCTGGTTTTGTCATGATTGATCACGTTTAGATTAGTCGCACACATGATTTCTTAACAGATTAATTTTTTACCGAGGGTTTTTTTGTTGCTTCTGCTGAAAAAGTTTTAAATCTGCCATTCACCCCCTCTGGTAGTTTTTCACGTGCTCTTCGATCCTACAATATGCATGTATGATGCACAATGTGATAATAGATGTTATTAAGTTGCTGTTAATTCTTACTATCTATTTACAATTGAGTTTAACATGTTTGAAAAGGTTTTGAATCAATTTGGATCAAACTGGAATTTGATTCGGCAACTACAGATTACAGGGTTGGACTAGTCCTCACAGGGGGTCCGACTAGTCCGCTCTGTCCATAGACTTCGAACTAGCATTTTTTTTACAATGAGATGGGGGCTTAAACTCACGTGGAAAATTGGGTGTAGAGGGTATATCGTGTGTTTAGAGATCCAAAGGTTGAAAATTGGATGCAACACTTGAATCTTCACGCTAGGGTTGGTGATGGAGAGTTGATGATGATTTGGTGATGAAGATCATTGACGTTGAAAATTTGATGAAGATCAAAGCTTGCTTGATCCTCCCTCTTCTCCTCCTCCTTCTCCTTGCTGCAAGCTCTTCTTGATGGCGGCACATGGCAAGAACACGGCAGCGAGGGTTTTCTCAATGGATTGGAGGGTGTGAGGGTATTTGGTTGCTTATATAGGGGGAGGTGGTAGGGTTTTGGGGTGGATTTCAAGTAGAATTCGGTGGGGGATGAGTAGGGGTTGCGGTGGCGTACACTTGGGCTCTACTAAGGTTGGGCACGACGTTCTTGGGCCTAATTTTGATAAATACCCAATAACTTGTCGTGGAAGAAAAATAGAATTCGAGTTGGACTTTGAAGATCGGACTAGTCCGTAAGGTGGCCAGACAAGTCCGTTTTGGAACAGAAAGGATTTCAGACAAGTTCGGTGCTGAAGGTCGTACAAGTTCGGGGCTGACAAGAAAAATGATCTGGACAGAAACCAACATCGGACTAGTCCGCTCATAGGACGGACAAGTTCGGACAAGATCAAAGCCTCCATCGGACTAGTCCGTGCATTGTGTTGGACAACTTCGGTGTCCTGAAAAACTTAATTGTCTGGATCGGAAGGGAATACCGGACTAGTCCAGTGTGGCGACCGGATAAGTCCGTTCCCAGACAGAATTAAATTGTTGTTTATCCTAAAATTCATTTTAATCTTGTTCCTTTTTTCTTTCTTAATGTTAAACATGTATGAGGATGTATGCAATGCATGATGGATGAGGATGGGGGTGTTACAAACCTACCCCCCTTAAAATGAATCTCGCCCTCGAGATTTGATGTAGAAGGAAAGAGATAGGGAAATTCTCTTGTGAGATCCTCTTCTTGCTCTCAGGTTGCTTCTGACTCTGTATCATGGTTCCATTGCACTTTGCACCATCGAATCACCTTGTTCCTTGTGACCCTCTCCTTGGTTTCCAAAATTTTGACAGGTTGCTTAGTATAGGTCAAATCTTCCTCAAAATCCAATCCTTCCATCGGTACTTGCTCTTATGGTACCCTCAAAACTTCTTGAGCTGAGAAACATGAAACACATCATGAACATCAAAATGATGTGTTGGCATCTCAAACTATATGCTACTTCTCCACGTTTGTCTAAAAAGTATTGAATGGTCCAACATAGTGAGGTGCCAACTTGCCTTTTATGTTAAATTGCTTGTGACCTTGCATGGGTGACACTTTGAGATACAAAGTCTCCCACCTCAAAAGCTATGCTTCTTCATCTATTATATATGTAGCCTTTTTGTCTTGACTGAGCAGCTCTTAAGCTTTTGCGGATTGTCTGAACTTGGTTTTCGGCATCCTGTATTACATCAGGTCCAAATACTTTAGTTTCTCCTGTCTCATTCCAAAACAAGGGTGTTCTACACCTTCTCCCATACAATGCTTCATATGGCAACATATTTTAACATGCTTGATAACTGTTGTTGTAGGAGAATTCTGTATATGGCAGACTTTTCTCCCAACTTCCTCCATACTTTCGTGCATAAGCTCTGAGCATGTCTTCCAATATCTAATGCGTCCTCTCAGTTTGTCCATCTGTTTGGGTGTGGTATGCAGAACTAAAATTCAATTGGGTTTCCATAGACTCGTCCAACTTTCGCCAGAATCTTGAGGTAAATTGAGAACCTCTATCGAACACTATTTTCTTTGGTACTCCGTGTAAACATACTATTTTTCCCGTATACAATTCTTCAAAATTTTCCCCACTATAGGTAGTCTTGATAGGAATGAAATGTGCTAATTTCATCAACTGATCCACAATAACCCATATTGAATCATATCTCGCAGAAGTGCGAGGTAAACCATCTATGATATCTATACCAACCTCTTCCCACTTCCATTCCGGAATCTTCAATGGCTACAATAATTCAGCTTGCCTTTGATATTCAGCCTTGACTCTTTGTCATACATCACATAATGCAACATATTCAGCTATAGCTATATCCATTTTAATTCCATCCCACCAGTAGCACGTCTTTAGGTTCTTGTACATCTTCGTACAGCCGCGGTGGATGGAGTAAAGTGAGTCATGTGCCTCCTTTAATATCGTCTCTCAGAGACACTTCTCAATAGGCCCAACTATTCGTTTACCAAGCCATAGAGTACCATGGTCATCCTCATTAAATCTGAATTCTCCCCCTTCTTGTATCCTTTCTTTAAATTCCTTTATTTCCTCATCCTTGGTCTGGCCTTCTCTTATTTCTTGCTCCATTGTTGGGTTTACTTCCATTGCTCCCATCTCATTTCTGAGTCCGAGATGTAACCACTCAAATTTCTAGCATAGCTTGGGTGGCAACTCCCAGACGGTGAGTTGTTGGCTTGCTCCCTTTTGGCTCAAAGCATCAGCCACTATGTTGGCTTTCCCTGGATGACAATTGATTCCTACATCATAATCCCTAATGAGTTCCAACCATCGTCGTTGCCTCAAATTCAGATCTGTTGCGCGAATATGTACTTAAGACTCTTATGATCCGTATAAATCTCACATCTGTGGCCAAGAACATAATGTCTCCAAATCATCAACTCATGCACTATGGCTGCAAGTTTGAGATCATGCGTAGGATAATTCTGCTCATGTTTCTTCAATTGCCTTGATGCATAAGCTACTACTCGGCCTTCTTGCATCAATACACAACCAAGTCCTTGCCTTGAAGCATCACAATCGATATCAAAACTCTTGCTTAGGTCTGGCAACGTCAACACTGGTGCGGTTGTCAATCTCTTCTTTAACTCTTGAAAGTTGTCTTGACAAGCTTGAGTCCACTTGAAGGGCTTCTCCTTCATTAATAGTTCAGTCATGGGCTTCGCTATCTTGGAAAAGTGCTTGATGATTCGACGGTAATATTCAGCTATTCGAAGAAAACTACTTATTTCTTTCACGTTCTACGACGGTTCTCACTTTAGCACATCTCTAACTTTTCCTGGATCAACCGACACTCCTCCTCCAGAGATGACATGGCCTAGAATGATATCTCCCTCAACCAGAATTGGCACTTGTTAAACTTGGCATACAACCGGTGCTCTCGCAGTTTCTGCAATGTCAGCCTTAATTGCTCTTCGTGCTCCTCTTCACTTTTCGAGTACACCATAATATCATCTATGAACAGTACCACAAACTTATCCAAATACTACATGAAGACATTATTCATGAGATACATGAAGTATGCGAGTGTGTTAGTCAATCCAAAAGACATGGTCGTATACTCATAGGATCCATAACATGTCCTGAAGGTTGTTTTGGGTATCTCTGATGGTCTAATCTTCATTAGGAAATATCCTGACCGAAGATCAATCTTAGAGAATATTCTGGCTCCATTCATTTGGTCGAACAGGTCCTCTATGCGGGGCAGCGTGTACTTATTACTAAATGTCACCTTGTTGTGAGACCAGTAATCCACACACATTCTTTGAGATCCATCTTTCTTATCTACAAAAAGCACTAGGGCTCCCCATGGCTACGAGACTGGGCGTATAAAACCCTTCTCTAATTGCTCTTGAATCTGCTTCTTAAGCTACGTTAATTCCTTAAGAGGCATCCTATATGGCCTCTTTGCTATAGGTGCAGTTCCAGTTATTAAATCAATGACAAACTCGATGTCATGATCGGGTGGCATACCTGGCCATTCCTCAGGAAACACTTCTGGGTACTCACGAACAATAGGAATTTCCTCAAAAGTTACTCCTTCTGCATGATTTACCATTGCCTTCTCTGTTGTTGGCTGAACCGCCTTGAATTCTATACTGACACCCTCTTTGTTTGTCAATTGCACTGTCCGAGTGACACACTGAGTCACTCCGTTATGCATCCTTAGCCAATCCATTCCAAGTATGATGTCCAAGCTTTGTGAATTCAGGACTATAAGGTTGGCGAGGAAATCTACCCACCTTATGGAAATACTTACTTTTGGACACAGTATATTTGTCCTCATCTCTCCTCCAGGAGATTTAACCAACAAAATGTACTTCAGGTAGGATATAGGCATGCTATGCTTTGCAACATACTTTGATGAGATGAATGAATGGGATGCTCTAGAATCAAATAATATAGTAGTGGGGTTGAAGTTTGTGAGAAACATACGAATCACAACATCTTCAGCTTGTTGAGCCTCTTCTGCAGATACAAGGTTCACCTTGCCACGAGCGAAATTTTGTGGTCCTCGGTTGCCTTGAGTTGCTCCTCTATTGGGCCTAGGATTCTGCCTTGGAGCATTGTTCATCTGTCCTTGACCTGATCTTGGGCATTGATTTGCAAAATGTCCCACTTGACCACAAGTAAAGCAAGTTTTTGTACCAGTGGCGCCAGAGAAATTAGGGCGAGGCTGATTCTGAGCATAGGCAGTCATATTTGGACGTGGTAAAAGATGCATAGGTAAGCGAGGTGCTTGCATGGAAGGTCATTGTTGCATTCGCTGTTGTGGTCATGGTGGATAAGCCGAGCAGTATGCAATAGCAGAGGGGGTGTAATATGGTGCAGCAGGCGATGCATAGCGAGGGCGGGCATTGCTTACTTGTGGCTGTACATGATATGGCAATTTCCTCTTGTTGTCTTGTTCCATCTCACGAACCTTGTTTTCAACCACAATGGCCTTGTCAACAAGCTTCTGTAAGTTAGCATAATCAGTGTTGAACAACTGGACTTGAATTACATTATTCAGACCCCTCATAAACATGCATTGCTTCTTGCTGTTAGTACTGATATCCTCTGGAGCATACCTAGACTGTTGAGTGAATGTGTTGAGATACTCACTCACACTCATCCTTCCTTGCCTGAGGTTTTCAAATTCTTGTCGTTTCAGTATCATGACTCCCTCAAGTACATAGTGAGAATGAAACTTCTCCATAAATTCAGCCCAAGTGATTCTCTCTTGATTAGCATGGGCGCTGCAAAGGGCTTCCCACCAATCTGCAGCAGCTCCAACCAATTGGTGCGAGGCAAAAAGGACCTTCTCCCTGTCACTGCACCGGACAATGGAAAGTTTCATCTCAACAGATTTCAGCCAACCATCATCTTCTATAGGATCATTAGCTTGAGCAAAGGTAGGGGGCCTGGTCCTCATGAACTCTCCCAAACGGTGTGGAGTGGCAGGGGTGGTGGTGGTGGAGGCATGTAGGGCTGGTGGTTGTTATTAGCTTGCAGTTGTCCCAAGGTTTGCATCATTGTCTACATGAGCTGGTTTTGTATGGCTATGAGGCGCTCCATGTTGCTGGCTTCCGGTTCAAGGTTGACATTCTCGGGAACCTCGTTGTTCTTATTCTCTCCATCGGCATTCCTATGGTTACGGGTCCTTGGCATCTGTTGGTCATAGAATAGTAGAGACGGAAGAGTTAAGAATTTGAAAAGAAATGCCCCCGAACTATATGCATCAAGGTATATGTAACTAAACAACTCTCTTATTATTACTAAAAAACCCTATTTGAAGATGTGGACAAGCATCCCACAACTCTCTACTACGTGCGGATGTGGACAAGACGCTAGGCGTCGCACAACTCGCACCAAGCACACAAGCACAAGCACACACCATGAAAATTCAGCACACCACAATAAATATAACTACTACGATCTAAACGCATTTCTAACTTCTAGACAGGAGACCTAGACTTAATTGTGTGAGCCGTGGCTGTCCTGGTCATGAGGCGGCGAAGATGACGGCAGCGATGAGTCATAGTTGGGTGCACGCAAAGGTGAGTTGGCTGTCCATGTAGGCACTGGAGAGGTTGCTGCACCATTGACCTCCACGGTCGCACGGACTTCCTCTCGCTTTTCCATGATGAACAATTTCTTACGGAGGTAGCGGATCTCTTCCATGGCATCAGCATAACAATTTCCCAAATTCACCAATACTCCCTGAGATCTGTCAATGGCATGAAAACTGGTTTGAGCTCCTTCTTTTTGTCTTAAGATTACCGTTGTCTTATGAAAACTTCAGGTAGGATATAGGCATGCTATGCTTTGCAACATACTTTGATGAGATGAATGAATGGGATGCTCTAGAATCAAATAATATAGTAGTGGGGTTGAAGTTTGTGAGAAACATACGAATCACAACATCTTCAGCTTGTTGAGCCTCTTCTGCAGATACAAGGTTCACCTTGCCACGAGCGAAATTTTGTGGTCCTCGGTTGCCTTGAGTTGCTCCTCTATTGGGCCTAGGATTCTGCCTTGGAGCATTGTTCATCTGTCCTTGACCTGATCTTGGGCATTGATTTGCAAAATGTCCCACTTGACCACAAGTAAAGCAAGTTTTTGTACCAGTGGCGCCAGAGAAATTAGGGCGAGGCTGATTCTGAGCATAGGCAGTCATATTTGGACGTGGTAAAAGATGCATAGGTAAGCGAGGTGCTTGCATGGAAGGTCATTGTTGCATTCGCTGTTGTGGTCATGGTGGATAAGCCGAGCAGTATGCAATAGCAGAGGGGGTGTAATATGGTGCAGCAGGCGATGCATAGCGAGGGCGGGCATTGCTTACTTGTGGCTGTACATGATATGGCAATTTCCTCTTGTTGTCTTGTTCCATCTCACGAACCTTGTTTTCAACCACAATGGCCTTGTCAACAAGCTTCTGTAAGTTAGCATAATCAGTGTTGAACAACTGGACTTGAATTACATTATTCAGACCCCTAATAAACATGCATTGCTTCTTGCTGTTAGTACTGATATCCTCTGGAGCATACCTAGACTGTTGAGTGAATGTGTTGAGATACTCACTCACACTCATCCTTCCTTGCCTGAGGTTTTCAAATTCTTGTCGTTTCAGTATCATGACTCCCTCAAGTACATAGTGAGAATGAAACTTCTCCATAAATTCAGCCCAAGTGATTCTCTCTTGATTAGCATGGGCGCTGCAAAGGGCTTCCCACCAATCTGCAGCAGCTCCAACCAATTGGTGCGAGGCAAAAAGGACCTTCTCCCTGTCACTGCACCGGACAATGGAAAGTTTCATCTCAACAGATTTCAGCCAACCATCATCTTCTATAGGATCATTAGCTTGAGCAAAGGTAGGGGGCCTGGTCCTCATGAACTCTCCCAAACGGTGTGGAGTGGCAGGGGTGGTGGTGGTGGAGGCATGTAGGGCTGGTGGTTGTTATTAGCTTGCAGTTGTCCCAAGGTTTGCATCATTGTCTACATGAGCTGGTTTTGTATGGCTATGAGGCGCTCCATGTTGCTGGCTTCCGGTTCAAGGTTGACATTCTCGGGAACCTCGTTGTTCTTATTCTCTCCATCGGCATTCCTATGGTTACGGGTCCTTGGCATCTGTTGGTCATAGAATAGTAGAGACGGAAGAGTTAAGAATTTGAAAAGAAATGCCCCCGAACTATATGCATCAAGGTATATGTAACTAAACAACTCTCTTATTATTACTAAAAAACCCTATTTGAAGATGTGGACAAGCATCCCACAACTCTCTACTACGTGCGGATGTGGACAAGACGCTAGGCGTCGCACAACTCGCACCAAGCACACAAGCACAAGCACACACCATGAAAATTCAGCACACCACAATAAATATAACTACTACGATCTAAACGCATTTCTAACTTCTAGACAGGAGACCTAGACTTAATTGTGTGAGCCGTGGCTGTCCTGGTCATGAGGCGGCGAAGATGACGGCAGCGATGAGTCATAGTTGGGTGCACGCAAAGGTGAGTTGGCTGTCCATGTAGGCACTGGAGAGGTTGCTGCACCATTGACCTCCACGGTCGCACGGACTTCCTCTCGCTTTTCCATGATGAACAATTTCTTACGGAGGTAGCGGATCTCTTCCATGGCATCAGCATAACAATTTCCCAAATTCACCAATACTCCCTGAGATCTGTCAATGGCATGAAAACTGGTTTGAGCTCCTTCTTTTTGTCTTAAGATTACCGTTGTTCCATTCCTGCGATGCCGGTGCAGCGCAAAACTATTTCCTCCAATCTGCTCTCGATAGCTGTGGCACAATCTAGTGAGTGCTTCCCAAGCAACATCATCAATAGCTTGCTCCCTAGTGCATCTCCATGTGGGCGCAAAGTTTCGGGTGATCACCTCATCTTTGGTAAGAATAGTATCTTGATCCCTCCATTCTTCATGTCCATGGTGAGGAATCCTCTTAACATAGTATTACGGGTGCATTTTGCATAAATCAAGGAACTCCTTCAATTGCTTAGCTGTAAATCCACCATAAGTGCCGTTGGAACGGAATTCTCGGGTGAAACGGAAAACTGGACTTTCGTCCTCCTTTCTGGCTTCACTAGGCAGATCTTCCTCCACATCATCATCATAGAATTCCACCTTCTCAAGATCTTCCTCCGTCGTGTTGGAGTGTTCATGCTCACCTTACTTTGCGGGAGACCTCACTTCTTCCCCCTCTTGGGCTGGTTCCATTCACGGCTCCATGTGAAGCCTAAGCTTGCTTCTAAGGGGTGCCAAACGAGCTCTCTTGCGGTCTGTCATTTTGGTGTGAGCCATCTATAAGAAAAAATGAGAATATTAGAGGAAAATATAAATATAAGTTCTAAAATTGCAGCAGCCATAAATTAAGATGAGAGGATGTGCATTTGCTCAAACAGGTAGAAAAGTGGTGAAAAATTGCAACCGCAGCATAAACACAATTTCTGCACGTTATATATCTAGTGGAAGGAAAAATAATGCAAAACAGACGAATTTTGAATAGGGAAGAAGTTCTATGTGATTTGTGGTGTCCATTCTATATAGGCTTGCTTCCTACGATCAAACAAGGCTCTGATACCAATTTGTGACACCCGGTTCCAAAAATGAACCAAGCATAGTGCATATGTGTGCCCAGAATGTTTAACACACATACACAAGTGATTCACAAATAATAGTGGCATTATAACCATGTCTCAAATAATAATACAGTGAGACCTTTGTGTGCTGAATACATTGGCTATGACGTAAAAAGTTTTCAATATAGCCAAAACACCCTTTTCATCAGGGTCCGACTCTAGGTCTGAACTCTTGCAAGGTCCGATGTAAGGCCCGACTTTCTTTGGCTAGGTTCGACTTCTTTGCTAGGTCTGACTAGTTTTGGTCAGCTCCGACGCTAGGTCCGACTAGCTTTGATAAGCTCCGGCGCTAGGTCCGACTAGCATTGATATGCTTCGGCGCTAGGTCCGACTAGCTTTGGTAAAGCTCCAGCGCTAGGTCCTGCTAGCATTGGTAAGTTCCGATTTAAGGTCCGGTTACTTTTTGCAAGGTCCGGTGCTAGATTGCAATGGTTCTGCTTTTAACTTGCAATGTTTTAAACTTGCTTTTTGGCTTATGGAAAGCTAGCTTAGTATTCTTTTACTAAATTGTTGGTGTGTTTTTGTGGTTATGCTTGAAATCGTTTTGCTATGGTTTGCAACATCCTTATGTGAGGTGCTCACATAAGGTGTTGTAGTTTTGGAACTAACTTTAGTCAAGTCGAGGACTTGTGCTTGGAAGTATTGGTTGTTTATTCATGTGCAGGTGTTGCTTGAGTTCAAGACATGACTAGTGACGGGATCCATTGAACTAGTCTTAGGGAGAAGATGAGGTTCAACAACCAAGTTCGGGAGGAATTGTGGTTGAGTTGATTGGGAGGTCGTGCAGCATGTTTGGATCAAGAATAGTGCATATGAATGTATTGTGGACATCATTGGAAGATGTTTGCACGTGTGCAAGGAGTGCATGGACGTGGCTACATGGTTCTGAGGCGTGATAAAGAGATGTGGACGTAAAAATTGGTCGGAAAGGTCCAACTGACTAGGCTAAGGACTCAGGTTGCGGTTGTGTTGTGTTTGACTCAGATATGGAAAGTTTGAGTTGATTATGATAGGATTTTGTGTGATTCACGATTTTGAGTTGTTTCAGGAATGTGGGATATGTTCCTAAGATGTTTGGAAGTCTTAAAATTGCTTCTATCTGCGTATAGAAGAGTCTTGAGCAGTTATGGAAAGTTTTGATTCGTGAATTGAGTAGGATTAGAATCCTAGTTGTGTTTGGGTTGGCCTAAGGGCTAGTTATATAAGCAAGGGAGGCCAAATCTCATGGTAGACGACTCTGGGACTGTTCCTTGTAAGTTTTGATCAATAAAATTCGTAGTCTAAAGGAGCTTGTGTGCCTTGTTCGTCTGACTTGTTTTCTTCATGTCTTTCTCGTCGAGTTTCTGCACAGCACTACCTTGCTTCGGTGGTTTTATCATAACTCGAGTTTTACAGATCTGATTGACGTGATTATTTTTTGGTTGTCTTCATAACTTAATTTTCTATCATCTGTCAAAAGGACACGGTTATTGGATTTGTGGTTTCTGATCTACACGAGTTTATTTGCAGTGTTCCAGAACTGTTTTTCTCGGGGTAGGAAAGATTGACCATTGTTCGATCTTTCGATCGTAACTTGAGTTTCTCTCGATAGATTTTCATGATTCTTGTTTTGAAGTCTTTGCGACTTGATTCTGTACAATCTGTACTAGTTTTATCACAATTGAACACGTTTATATTAGTCGCACACATGGTTTCTTTAACAGGTCGGTTTTTCTGCCGAGAGGTGTTTTGTTGCTTCCGCTGAAAAGTGTTAATCTACCATTGACCCCCCTCTGGTAGATTTACACGTGCTCTTCGATCCTACAAGTTCATATAATAGTAACTTATTATAAATCCAAATGGTCTTGAATACAAGCTCTAATAAGACTGCAGTGGAAACACTAAACACTAATGACACCAACTCCACAGGCAAGCTTGACGGTAACATGCACGCCTAGAACTCCTCAAAGACCTCTTGGTACACCACATTGTCGCCTGCGACTGAATTTGTTGGGAGAATAGCAAGCGTGAGCACATGTCATACTCGGCAAGTGTGGGAAAGTATGACATGCAGCTTAAACAAGAAATGATAATTAAATGGCTAATTGCATAAAAGTACATTTAAACAGTTGAAAATGCAATAATGTGATCATTAAAGTGAGGTCAATCCCTTAAAAAACAAAATACAATTAATTTCATATCCAATACAATAATTCCAACCTAAATAACCAGAACCATCACTAATATGCCACATTCAACTCATAACTGTCCATTCGACTGAATATTACCATTTTCATATTGCAATCCCAATTACTGTAGCAATACCAATTCCCAATTCAACTCCAACCATTAAATCAAGTTCTAGGTCCATAAATCTCATCCTGTGAGGGTTGAGGTCGCTCATAACCGGGAGCACGTCTATCATGATAGTTGTTAACACTCTGCGGAGGTTGTACCAATTTACCCACAAGTTTGTGATTTCATCACCGTCGATGACTATGGAACCTGTATCATGCTGTCTCACACTTCCATTGGTGTGCGGCCAAGCGATCACAAAATAGGCTTTACAAAGTGATTACTAGCATATTCAGACCCTACTGAGGTTTCACCGATGGTGATGTCTTCAACTGAGCACATCCATCCAAGGGCTCTGGGGCCATTCGGATCCTGGTGTAGTCCCACCATCAGTATAGACCCAGTTGACTACCCCTTCCCCGAGCTTTCCTAAAGGTCTGAACAGTACTGGCAATACACTAATTAGTCAGCTAAGTCACACCCATACTTGGCCCTGTGGTGGCATTGTAAATCCTTGATGGTCGCTCCATGAACCGGTCCTCAGATCTAAAGTAAGCAAATCCACCAAAAGGGTCCAACCCATTCCACATAACCGGCTTGGTTAGATCCCTAGGTTCCATATTGCTAAAGGGTCATTATTATCAATTCTCATCATTCATGTGTTCAATAGTTCATAATTCAGCAATATGATTGTTTCCCAAACCCAATTGAGTATAGCAAAGCAAAAGTGTAAAAGACCCTTCCCGGCTCTCTACAGTTTGTTCAAACGATAAGGGTGGTTATACACAACATGCAAACTCCTATAAATGGGTTTTCCCATCAATTTGACACAAGCATGCAATTTTGCAAACAAAAACAATAAAAACCTGGATCAAATTGATCAAGGACACTTTCCTAGCTCTTGAGCTTGGTTTGGATCGAAATCTACAAAGTTCTGGTTTTGCAGGTCCTGGAAAGCACTCTCTACATCGATACCTTCTATTCTACACAACAAACATGTGAAACAAACATTAAATCAAATAATGCTCATATATTACTAAATACGCCATGATATCCATGGATGATGCAATAATGTGATAACACATGTTATTAAGTTGATGTTAATACATACTATCTAGTTACAATTGAGCTTAACATGTTTGAAAATGTTTTGAATCGATTTGGATCAGACTGGAATTTAATTCAGCAACCACATATTACAGGGTCGGACTAGTCCGCACGGGGGACCGGACTAGTCCGCTCTGTCTAGATAGTGCGAACTAGGGTTTTATTTGTACAACGAGATCTCGGCTTAAACTCACGTAGAAAATTGGGTGTAGAGGGTATACCGTGAGTTTAGAAATCCAAAGGTTGAAAATTGGATGCAACACTTGAATCTTCACGCTAGGGTTGGTGATGGAGAGTTTATCATGATACGGTGATGAAGATCGTTGACGTCGAAAAGTTGATGAAGATTGAGCTTGCTTGATCCAACCTCTTCTCCTCCTCCTTCTACTTGTTGCGAGCTCCCCTTGATGGCGGCACACGGCAAGAACACGGCGGCGAGGGTTTTCTCAATGGTTTGGATGGTGTGAGGGTATTGGGTTGCTTATATAGGGTGAGGTGGTATGGTTTCGGGGTGGATTTCAAGTAGAATTCGGTGGGGGCGATTAGGGGTCATGGTGGGGTCCACTTGGGATCTACAAAGGTTGGGCATGACGTTCTTGGGCCCAATTCCGGTAAATACCCAATAACTTTTCGTGGAAAAAATAGAATTCGAGTTGGACTCTGAAGACCGGACTAGTCCACAAGGTGGTCGGACAAGTCCGTTTTGGAACAGAAAGGATTTTGGACAAGTCCGGTGCTGAAGGCCAGATAAGTCCGGGGCTGGCAAGAAAATTGATCTGAACAGAAACAAACATCGGACTAGTACGCTCATAGGATGGACAAGTCCGCACGATATTAGAACCTCCATCGGAGTAGTCCGTGCAATGTGCCGCCCAAGTGCGAGGTCCTGAAGAACTTAATTATCTGGACAGGAAGGGAATACCAGACTAATTTGGGGTTGCGACCGGATAAGTCCGTTCCCAGATAGAATAAAATTGTTGTTTATACTAAAATTCATTTTAATCTTGTTTCTTTTTATGTTGCGTAATGTTAAACATGTATAAGGATGTATGCAATGCATGATGTATGAAAATGAGGGTGTTACACAAGCATAGGATGTGTGGCCTGACCGAGTGAAGCAATTCCCTGACTCCTTCTCTACGTGCCGGTTGGTTTAACCCCCAAACATTCCAGCTCATGATTTTGGGTTTATAATCCATTCAGACAGTTTAAACCAACTAAGACTAGCCCAGAGGGACTCTGATACATAGAGGAAAGGGAAGGGACCATAGCCACATGACAACACCACGCTACAAAAGGACTTGTCAGTGAGCCTCCACCATGTTGCTCAAGACAGGCATACACCAACAGCAACCACAAACCCAAGACACGACATCAGAGGGGAAACTGATACATGGAGAAATTGACACTCGACTGAAGAGGACGGGACATCTGCTTAGGCCGGTACAGCCTGGACTGCAAGCTCCTCATCTGCCAAAGCATCCAGAGGTGCGTAAGAGAGGTTGCCAGCATCCGTGATGTCCCGGATGGCTCCAAGCACATGGGATGGTCGTGACTGCATGTAGAGTGATGTGTACTTCATCAATTATTTGTTGCCGATCTCACTGGTCGCACCCGCCATGTCCAGCTAACGAATCAGGCAATGAGTTGCACGAATAGCGACTAGGATGACGTTGCTATACAGGATTCCTGCTTGGTACTCTTCCTTTAAGTTCCACGGATGCAGCACAAGGGCCACGACGTTGCGTGCTGCGCTCGATGCCGGCCCGTTGCTTGGTGTGCAGGATGGCTACGGGGAGTTGCCTGAAAATCCTAGTCCCGAGGCGGTCTTTGGGGCTAGGAGGAGTGTCAGCAGCAGGACCCGTAGGCCCTGTCCCTACCCCGAGGCAGCGAGCCGGGCTAGACAGGAGGTCAGCCTACACAACTGGTGAGAGACGATGTTCCGTAGGCGAGCTGTTGTTGGTGCTGACCTGGACAACCTCCAACACTTGGTGACTCAACGGGCTCATGGAGCGCCGACGAGCCTTAGAAAACATGGGGTCCGACAGCGGCAAGGGTGGTGGAACAACAAGTCAGTCTGTAGGGGTGTACCAGCAGGGTGAAGCATACCATGGGTCTCTAGAGGACGGATAGGGGTGGCACAGTGTAGTGGCAACAAGGAGCGACATCGCTCCCAATCATTATCATCCTAGTGCGGCGGATCGCGACGACGATGATGGACCAGTGCACGGGTCAAGCGACGCCCACGGTGACTCGGGTTGGGTCCAAAGCTTGGCGGAGGTCCCCAACGAGGCGCATCCAGCACCCCTCGAATCCATGTGAACCTCTTGAGGTTGGGGAAACTACTACTAGATGAGTTGAGGAGACCAAAGACTGGCCTCCATCAGAGCTGTCTCCCGAGGAGGACGTGACATCAGGGTTGACGGGCGTGTGGTTGTAGTAGTGGAGCAGATGCAGTAGGAGCTCAACCTGAAAGTCCATTGGGATGTCAGCTCTCATCGTGTCTTAGGTGTCGTCCCCAGTGGCAGAGGACAATCATCTCTACCGGAGCGGCCCGAGTCGCCTGGGAAGAAGGTGAAAACCTTGTTCAGTGTAAGCAAGCTTGGGTTTTGCATCCAGCCAACGAAGCCGCTGATGGCGATGTCCTCCCGATTGAAGTTGGTCATGTCAAAGTGATCGAACATCATAATATCGCCCAAGATTTGGCAGATCGCGCACACGGACCAGCGTGGAGAGGGAGGTTTCAATGCAGATTTTGACATGAAAAAACCAACTCTCATTCCTCTCCGAAGCGCCAAAGAGCTACGTCGTGAACAGTTTGGCGCCCGAGAGAGTGTTGACAACTACTAAGAAACACCAACAAATTATCCCGGCAACGGCGCCATAAATGCTTGTTGACGTTTTTTAACATCACATATCATCTCTAGTAAGATATGAGGTCAGCAAGCGCAAGGAAACTGTCATGTAGCATTTCACCCAAGAGTATTCCCAAGGATAACGTATTTATCCCATAGGAAGGCAATGGAGTAAAGTAAACACTAATCTTATGATCAATCCATGGGATACTAATCAATTATCAAGACAGAGGTAAGTTCATAATATATGAGTAGTGTGACACACACCTAAGCAATCTATTATAAAGGGTAGATGGGTCCTAATGGAGGTTAGACTAAGGATTGGGGAGTTGCTCCTACAATGCTTCTACTATACAGATAAATAACCTAGGTTATATACTAATGAGCATGTCAATACTGAATCCTTATGCTAAGTTGTTCAACACATCAAGCACGAGTTTACCCCTAGCAATACTAGGATGACTCCCACAAAGAGCTTGTGGCATAGCCGAACGTGGAGGATTACAATGGACAGATAGGGTTGTCACTACCTACTGCCTACCTCTTCAATCCTTGGGTCTACAGTCATCCAACGCTACTTAACTATCCTAGCACCATGCTAGCATATTAATTAAATACCTTAAGAGTTGCGGTACAAGTCATGCTAAGAAAATGAACTAAATCATCATTGAACCAATGTTGAGACATAGCATAAGTTATTCATATTAACATGATCATATCATAACTACTTAGACTATAGTGGGGGTTTATAGTGTTTATGATGATAGTATAATGACATTAAGGCATGTTTATAAAGACTATTCCTACCACATACATGGAATCCAGAATCAAATAAGAAATGTTTCATCCAAGTGTATGAATAAAAGAAGACTAAAGATAATATCTTTATTATGCATAAAGTCACAAATATAAGAAAAGATACATGAGCCATATCTTTCCCAACTTGGACTTGGGACTAGATGCTCTCCTCTCTATAGCCTAACTCCACTAAGGACAAAGAGAACTAGTGTATACAATAGAATGATGCTCAAGTGATGTGTGTTGAAGTGACGGGTGCGGGGTCCTATCTATAGCCTGGGGAAGGGTCGGTTCCCGCCACCAGAAGCGCATGAATCAGCCTTCATCATTATCAGGTCACCACAGGGAGTCGACACGTGCAAGCTAATCGCATTTGGCGCCAAGACCTAGTCGGCCAAACCACTAGGTCGGCTGACCTGGTCTTGGCTCCAAACGGCTTGTGCTTTCTCCATGTGGCTTCCGGGTGAGTCCCATTGACTGATATAGGGTATACACCGTTGGGTGGCGTCAGATACTTCTGTTTGTGGGCAATTTTATCCATGTGGTGCCACATGTTAGTGCTTGATTGGTTGAGATGATATTTTATAGGATTCATCCCCTTGTTTCACTTTGATTCTATATAAAATACCTGCATGCACTAAATTCTCCAAGGACATGTCGAAATAGGTTAAATAGAAAGGTGATGTGTGCAAGACATGATATTTCATTCACATAAATTAGTTATATTGACGCGTGAGATTGGTATATAATAGTTGTCAACAAACTATCCCAATCTTATCTTTAGCTCATCCTGAGCAAATTCAAGACTTTAGTTTGATAATCAGGAGTTGCTACAATGTTCTAGTTTTCAAAAGTACCATGTGCACAATAAAATACTCTACCTACTATTGCAAAAATTGGCATGGTACTTCACCCATCTTAAGTCATTATGGGGCTTATTCCATCTCCTATTCACGGGTGGTTGAAAGACAGTACAGCAAATGGAGCACACATATCCTAGAAATCAAGTTCCACTCAAATTCTGAAGAGTTTAGTTTATATTATAAGTACCTCAATTTGAGTCTCTCAGTCTCTCCTACATGTGTAGTGGAAATATGTCCTCACTAAGGCTTTTTGCCTAGATTCATCCTACCACTAAATAAGGCTCGTATGTGGAGGTTGGTAGGGAATATAGTAGGCATATTTGCAACACCTAATATTACCAAGTTAGAAAAGCAAGCCATAGGAGAAATCAATTCAAAACTATTTGATTCAATACTTGTACATGTGTGATGGAGTGGAAGTGGATGTGGATATTTGAGATGACTCCTATATATGTAGACTCTCTTATTTTGCAGGGATGAAACATGGCTACTTTTCCTTTTCCTTTTTCTTTTTTTCTCATGCTTATGATGTAAGCATGCATTTTCTTTTTTATTATTTTTTTTCTTGTAGCCATGTCTTCTAGTCACTTTTTATGTAATAAACATGGAGAGAGTACTAAGCACGAAGGGTATGGAGTTTCTCTTTTTATTGTGGAATGATGGTACGTTGGGATTTTGCTTACTTCCAGTGTAGACGTATAGCATGTGCAAGTGAAGTCTTGAATTCAAAAAGTAATGAATGAAATATCACTTAGGTCTATACTGGTTTGATAAAGCTTAATGTGAAGACAAATAGCATATGCATAAGGTCTATCAATGTAATGTATCATATGGCATTGGTAGGTATTTCCAATCAAACAAGAGTACTTAGATCTTTTTAGAATTTCTTCAAAAATCTAAGTTTCACTTTCAAACGAGGAATAGCATCCTTATCACTATATCATATCTCACAACATCTTAGACTTGGATTAAGCTATTGCTACCCAGAATTTCTAAATCAAGGCCAGAGTAATTCTAGCCAATGAAAGCAATATTTTGGAGAGTAGTAAATTGTAAACTAGGGACTTAGGAAAAGTAAAGCAGAGCAACTATTCATCATTTCATCTTTGTGAATTCCAAATCAATCTTACCACACATCTTTTATTTTATTTTGAAAGCAAATCTACTGTACTTATTTTTAAGTTTTTTATATGCAAGGTGGATGATAGGTGAATGGAAAATAAATATGCAAGGGGTGAGGAACAAGTTACTTCAACTGGGGGTCCACTCCCAAGCTTGTTCTTTTTCAAGGTCCGCGATAAGGATTGAAACCCTAAGCAGATGTAAGCCATGAGGTATACCTAACCTTGTTGCAGCATGGCTTTGTCATTGGAGGGGTTGAGTGTCGATGTTGGGTTGCCTTCCATGGATTCCACGATTGTGGTCGAGGATTGTGTTGTCGATATCGCTCATCCACACCTTAATGTCTCCATAGGTTGGATGTATCTTATTATTCCTTGGCTAAGGTAATGATAACCCTTGGCTACAATGGAATGACGTGCACTGAACATGCATTGAGTGTGTTTCATCATTCTTGCTATATAGGAATAACTTGTATCTCTAATGTATTGGGTGTGATCCGTCACTCAATGGCTAGGTTCATGATTACTTTTAGCCAGAAAGGAGTGGCATCTACCCAACATGTGTTGAGTACAATCTGTTATTTCTTGGCTAAAGTACAACATACCTATAACCACAAAGGGATGACGTGCACTCAGCATGGGTTGAGTGTATTATGTTCTTCTTTGACTAAGGTATACATTCTAGCCACATTGGAACAACTTGCACCCAATATACATTGGATGTGATCTCTGTCATTCCTTGGTTAAGGTGCATCATACCTTTTAGTCACAAAGGAATAACTTACACCTAATCATGGTGGCAATTCCATTGAGCTTGAATGAGTGCTTAAAATTGTTGAGAGCATAATGCTCTCACATATTCGTAGCATCCCATTGGTTGCTCATGGAGGGTTTCCATGTCAAATCTTCGGCCTCGTATAGTTATGGTTGACCTTCGGGCTTAATTTTCAATAGGTAGCAACCATCCTAATTTACTCCTTGGCCAAAAGAAATTGAAATAGAATCCTCTTAAGGTTTCCAACAATCGGATCTTTGAATGCCTGCATAGTTATTTTACTCCTGCAAACTTCGTATTTATGATAGAGAGGGATGGTTAGCTCCCGATACTTGTACAAATAAAGTTTCGGGTTAGGTAACCAAATCTTCATTTGTACACACGGGGGAGAACAAGACCAAAGATGCATTGAGTCCAATTTCCAGTGTATTCATGAACAATGTATTATTCATTGATATTAGTGGGGCTTTGTGGATAAATCAATTTGCACATTTTCTAAAGCTCCTACTCATAACAATGCAAGTGATTCACTATATGGATCCCTTCACCTTGTAAATTTATAACCATCATAGTTTTTTCACACAAGAGCAAATGTTATCATTTGGATCATAGCAAACAAGATTCTCAATTTTATCCTCCTGAATATTTTTAATTTCTTGGTTTCAAATTTGGAATTTAGAGATCCATGCGTAAATGAGTTTCAAATCAAAATTATGAACATCACTATTCCTAGGTTGCTACATAACAAGTAAACCATTAAGTTATTTCATAAGCATTACTTACTAAACCTAGGAAGAAAATGTCTAACTTAATTTTTGCAACGCTCATGAAATTCTAAGTACTTGTTTAAATTTATTCCCTAGTAAGATGACATTACTTTTTGAAAAATCAAAAAGAGCAATGCCACACTTACTATCGCGAGGAAGCATAAGAATTGAATGATGAGAAGGTGTGAACCTTCCTTACCACTGTAAGTAAAAGTTATTCAATCCTAATGCAATTCAAACGATGGAAAATTTTAAATTTATACCTCAATTGAAGAGCTGTTCGGGTTGAAGGTCGTTGTGTGAGAAACTCATCAACATGGATTTTGGTGTAGCCTTCATGTTCGATGTCTCCTGCCAAGGTTAGGTTGGAGTTGAATGAGCTTCATCTTGTTCCTTCACTGGACACCCATTTTGAGCATTCCTCCACCATCAAATCAAAATGAGATCGATGGAGGGATATGCGCTTGATGGGGCCTTCCAACCTCTTCACAAATTTTTCCTGGCTGCACTAATAATCAAGAACAAACAAAACAACTCGAAAAACGGGTTATGTTAGCTCAAAAGCATGTTGCACCCTTTGCCAAATTGTTTCGCCCAGCTTTAAACAAATTGCAAATGCAATGAATATTTAAGGGAAATATTTTTGGTTTGAATTAGGAAGATGAATTCAAGTGGTTACACCCAAGGTTTATATCCAAATAAATTTATTTCCTAATTCAAAATGTCAGTTTTATGATGGTTGGAAATTGTACCCCCCAACATGCAAGTGTGAAAATTGAAACTTGCTAAATGCAAATGCGAAGATTGATGGGAAATTCAAATATGCAATTGGGAAATCAAATATGTGATAACTACCAATTAACCTATTGGCAAGGACTCACCGAATTTATGAAGTTCGATGAGTAAGACTTACCTTCATCCTGTTCAGTGCGACGATTTGTCGTCCAATCCCGGAGTTGAAGATGTGGACAACTTCTCTTGATTGACATGCCAAAATTACTTTGGCTATCATTTGGACATGTGAGCCACATTTAATGCGGCCTAGAGTGGTGATGAATAGGCTTTAAAACTCTTCCTGCAACACTTAACGAATATGTTAAATACCGAGGGACCGGCCTTGACCGGTGTGAGGTACGGACTAGTCCGGTTATTCAGATACTAGAAAAGGATTAAGTGTTTAGACAGAAATTTCAAATAAAATGGCAGCACAATGTAATTACTATTCTTACAACTTGAACAAGAGAAAAAATTGCTTAATTTTCATGTGAAACAACAATAACTTGATTGATCAGTTCTAATGCCCTAGATGATGAAACTTGCAATAGCAAAAGAATGGAACACGCGAGACACGGATTTTTACCGAGGTTCGATCTCACGAAAGAGATCCGTGTCCTCGTTGAGGAATCCCACACAGAGCCGAGTCTCTTCAAACCCTTTCAATTCGTCAAGTCACCACACAAGGCCGACATGAGTTCCACTATAACGGGGTAATCACCAAGTTGGTGGGGCAACCTAACACGCTGAGGGCTCCCACAAAATTACAGTGAGAAAAAGATGATCTAATACACTAAAAAATTACAAAGAATGCTCGAGTGTATAAGAGATCAAACCCCAAGATCTCAACGATGCATAGACGACGATCTCCCTATCACAAATCTGAATAACCAAAAGATTTAAATCTTTAGGCCTTTAGATGTGTGGGGATATGTGTTTTTGTGCTCTTAGGACAAGTGGTGGTGCTAGGGTTTATATTTTTGACAGTTGTGTACGGGTCTTGTGTTTGTGGGGTCGTGGATCACCAATTTATAGTGTTTCCAAGAATATTACCGTTAGGGATGCTGACAGCCGAACTAGTCCGCTCTGGTGACAGACTTATCTGGTGTGCTGTGCAAAAGTTGCGTGGAATGTGCAGCACAATAAAAAGCCTAATTTCTGTGAGATATACCGGACTTGTCCGCATTGGAATAGAGAGCTCATCGGACTAGTCCGCAATAAGACGGACTTGTCCGGTTTAATGTGAATTGTGTTTTTCAACTTGTATGAGTGAAACATCAGAAAGTTGAACAGACTTGTCCAGTTAGTGTCTGGACTTGTCCGGTGCAAGGTGAATTGAAACAACAGAGAGTTTAACGGACTTGTCCGATTAGTGTCCAGACTTGTCCGTTGCTCAATAAATTGTTACATCAGAAAGTTGAACGGACTAGTCCGCTTAGTGAACGGACTTGTCCGGTGCTCAGTGAATTACTTAGATTGATTTTAGCCCTTATCCTCTACGCAGAGACATGAGCTCTTGGGATGTGTCTCTCACACACATCCTATACAATTATGTCTACATTGCGCTTCCACTGATCATTTGAGCTTCTTCTTTTCTCACTTCTCATTTTTAACCTTTTTGGTTGCACCATAATATCTAATCTTTGTTGACCTACATTCATCTCAATGAATTCATTAGGATCTAATTTGTTTGTCATCAATAGTCCAAAACTGACAAGGGAATGCCTAGATGCACTTTCACACATGATGGCCCTAGCCTCTCCGTCGTCTTGATGGGGACTTGTTGATGTGCGACGGCTTCTCCCTCTTGAAGATATTCTCTTATGAGCATGGTAGGGCTTGTCCTTCTTTTGGGGTGCCACTTCGAGCATCTTGATATCCCTTAAGGTTAACCCATACTTTGATCATGGATCAAAAGCATCCTTGGGCATGATGACATGTGGACTCCACGATCAAACATGAAACGTTTCATCCACAATGTCACTTGGCCTGGGTTGCACGGGCTTGGTCGAAGGGTAGGAATCCCAACAAGTGATTGTGGGATATCTTTGATCTTGACTGCTCTTTGAGTTTTCTTGTCCATGGCCAAGAGCTTCATGTTGTCTTTATTTCCTGATTGGCCATGGACAAGATACTTCAAGGTGGGCTAGTTGAACATAAATCCCATGAAATCCTCATAGCCTCCTTGATTACAAGGGTGATGTTGATTTACCCTTGACCTCCTTGTTGGTAATAGACAATCGTGTTGTTGTTGTGTTTGAATGAAATAATCCTCATGGTTCATAGAGAAATGATTACCCAAGTGGTCCATGTTGACATGGATTTTAACAAATCATGTGAATATTGTGACGCTCGGTTCCGAAAAATGAACCAAACTAACGCATATGTGTGCCCAGGATGTTCATCACACATACACGAGTGCATTCACAAAAGAGTATACAGAAAATTACCACATAACCAGATTTATTAACCAAATTTTATTAAACAAACCATATTATCCTGGAATACAAGCTCTAATGAATATTAATGATAAGTTCAACTAATGCAGCAGAAATACTCTAATTAAGCAAACTAAACAGCTAGGCAGCATAAGCAATAGGGTATAGTGCAGCTCCAATCGACACCACGGACAAGCTGGCGGTAGACACGGCCTAGAACTCCGCATTATCGCCATTAAAATCCCAATCCTGACCTGCAACTGTTGGGTGGGATTGCAAGAGTGAGTACATGTCGTACTCAGCAAGTGTAGAAAGTATGACATGTGGTTGATTCAAATGATGAATGTAATAAAGGCTAAATGCTGAAAAGTACATTAAAACATTTGAAAATCAATGTATAATATTTATATGAATCAAACCCATCATAAGCCATAAGTAATATCATAATACCAGTCCACAATTCACCATCCACATCAATAATTCTAGATTTCACCATTTGCCAATAACCATTCAATACCAGAAATTAATCCATAACCAGCCATAACCATTACCAAACCATAACCATCCCATTAACGAGTTCCCTCTAATCATGGAAGTTGCCCAGGTGCTCATAACCGGGAGCACAGATATCATGATAGTTTATTAGACTCTGCAAAGTTTGTACCAATTTACCCACGTGTTTGTGATTTCATCACCTTTCGATGACTAGAACCTCTATTATGCCGTCTCACACTTCCATCGATGTGTGGCCAAGAGATCACAAAATAGCCTTTACGAAGGTATTACTAGCCTATTTAGACCCCATTGAGGTTTCACCGGTGGCGATGCCTCCAACTGAGCACATCTTCAACCAAAGGCCCCCTCTTGAGCCATTCGGATCCCAGGGTAGTCCCACCAATCATCAACAAACCGAATCCGACTACCCCTTCCCCGAGCATCCACAATGGTCCAAACAGCACTAGCAAAGCCCTAATTAATCAGCTACGCCGCACCCATACTTGGCCTCATGGTGGCACTGTAGTCCTGGCTTATTCTCGCATGAACCGGTCCTTAGATCTAAAGCAAGCAAACCACCATACGTCCAACACATCCACATAACAGGGTTGCTTAGATCACCCATTACCATATCTTATTTAACCAGTTCATGTTAACCATAATCTCATTCATGCATAATTAAATTGAGTGGTATAGTTGTTTCCCATCCCAGTTCATTAAGCGAAGCAAAAGGTAAAAAGCACTTCCCGACTCTCTACCATATATTCCAGGTGACAAGGGTGGTCAAAAAACGCTAGTAAACTTCCTACCACAGGATTCCCATCAAATTGACACAAGCATGTAGTTTACAAACAAAACATTTATTTTAAAAACAGGATCAATATGCTTCAAGGACATTTTCCTTGCTCTTGCGGTTGATTAGAGTCAAAGCCTTCAAACTCTTGGTGCTGATGATCCTCCACGGCACTTTCTAGCGAAAATTCGTATAATCCACACAATAAACATACGATACAAGAAACACAATCAAAGAGTGCAAAAATATTACTCAATATGACATGACATGCATGATTAATGCAAATGCAAGTTAGAACTTGTTAATAGATTGCTTTTAATGATCACTAACTAGTTCTAATAGTTTTTAACAAGTTTATACAGGTTTGGAGTTGATTAGAGCAAATTTTAGAATCAATTCAACCCAATTTAACCAGGAAGATCGGACTAGTCCGCTAGGGACCGGACGAGTCTGCACTCTGCGAGATCAGCATATTAGGGTTTTCTAGATCGACGTGAATTCGAAGGTTGGGGGTCAAATTCACGTAATGAAATAAGAATAGAAGGTATTCCAGGTGTTTAGAACTCCAATGAATCAATAAACTTGGAGGTAACACTTAAATCTTGATGATTTAGGGTTGGTGATGAACTAGGAGATGAATTGGTGTTGAAGAACGAAACTTGGTGGAGATCTTGATCTCTTTCGTTTCCTCCTCTTCTTCTTCTTGCTTGGGATCTTCTCCTCCCTCCTTGATGGTGGCTCTCCACGAACTAAGGTTTGGGTGGGGTGGAAAAGTGGCAAATAGATGTCAAGCCAAGGGGTGGGGTTGTTTATATAGAGGTGGAGGCTAGGGTCAGATGGATTTCGAGTTTGGGATGAGTAGAGGCCGGTTTAGAGTCCCTCATGGGCTCTAAAAGAGTTAGGCACGACGTCCCTAGGCCCACTTAATGTGAAACCCAAGAAACAAGTCGTAAAACAAGAGATCAACTCGGAGTCGCAAAATATCGGACAAGTCCAGAAAGGACCGAACTAGTCCGAAGTCGTCCAGAGAGAAAATTGGACAAGTCTGGCCAAAAATCGGACAAGTCCGACTTTAGTCAGAGAGGAAAACGGACAAGTCCGCTGGAACACCAGACTAGTACGGAAAAGTCCAGGTACTTAGCAAATTTTCAAGGATTCTTGGAATATCGGACTAGTCAGCACAAAATCGGACAAGTCCGAAAGTTTCCAGAGGCAAAATTGGACTAGTCCACAGCAAAAAAAGACAAGTCCGTTTTTAGTCAGAGAGAAATCGACTAGTCCTCAGTAAAATCAGACTAGTCCACACTTTCCTGCATTTTAAGTGTTGTTTTGTTACAAATCAATTTTAAATGCTCCAAATCAATTTTAATCTCGTTCCTCTTGTTGTGGGTTAATGTTAAACATGTGTATGAGTGTATGTAGGGCATGATGCATGAAAATGAGGGTGTTACAAACCTACCCCCCTTAAAATGAATCTCGCCCTCGAGATTCGACACGGAAGAGAAGAGATAGGGAAATTCCTTCTTGATATCATCTTCTAGTTCCCAAGTTGCTTCTTTTTCTGCATGGTGCTTCCATTGAACATTACACCATCTAATAACCTTGTTCCTTGTGACCCTCTCCTTAGTTTCCAAGATTTTGACCGGTTGTTTGGCATAAGTCAAATCTTCCTCTAGTTCCAATTCTTCGATTGACACTTGTTCTTCTGGTACTCTCAAACACTTCTTGAGCTGGGAAATATGAAAGACATCATGGACATCGGAAAGATGAGCTGGCATCTCCAACTTATACGCTACTTCTCCTCTTTTGTCCAAAATCTTGAATGGTCCAATATAACGAGGTGCGAGCTTGCCCTTATGTTAAACCTCTTATGACCTCTCATTGGTGAACAAATCTCCCACTTCAAAGGTTAATTTCCTTCTCCTATTGTCCACATAGCCTTTTTGTCTTGATTGGGCAGCCCTCAAGTTTTCACGAATTATTTTGACTTGCCTTTCGGCTTCCTGCAAAACATCCAGACCAAATACTTGAGTTTCTCCTGCCTCATTCCAGAATAAAGGTGTCCTACACTTCTGCCCATAAAGCGCCTCATACGGTGACATTTTCAAGCTTGCTTGGTAACTATTGTTGTATGAAAATTCTGCGTATGGCAAGCTTTTGTCCCAACATTTCCCATTCTTCAAAGCACAAGGTATTAACATGTCCTCCAAAATCTGATTGGTTCTCTCGGTTTGTCCATCCGTTTGAGGATGATATGCCGAACTGAAATTCAACCTCGTTCCCAAAGCTTCATGCAGTTTTTGCAAAAATCTGGAAGTGAATTGTGAACCTCTATCCGAGACTATCTTCTTCGGTACTCCATGTCGACACACAATCTGCTCCATGTATATTACGGCCAATTCTGCAGCAACATATTTGGTCTTCACAGGGACAAAATGTGCTGACTTGGTTAAGCGATCTACAATTACCCAAATTGAGTCATACCTGGACTGAGTACGTGGTAACCCAACTATGAAGTCCATTCCAATTTCTTCCCACTTCCATTCCGGGATCTTCAATGGTTGCAATAGTCTCACTGGCTTTTTATGTTCTGCTTTGACTCGTTGACACACATCACACAATGCCACATATTCAGCTATGTCCTTCTTCATGCTATCCCACCAATAGCTAGTCTTCAAGTCTTTGTACATCTTTGTACAACCAGGGTGAATTGAGTAAGGTGAGTCATGTGCCTCTTTTAATATCGTCTCCCGAATATGCTTCACATTAGGCACACCGATTCTCTTCCCAAGCCATAAGGTACCATGTTCGTCTTCATCAAATCTGAATTCTCTCCCCTCATGGGTCCTTTCCTTGATTTCCTGAATTTCCTCATCCTTGGTTTGTGCCTCTCGAATTTCTTGCTCCAAGGTTGGATTTAACTCCATCATTTCCATCTCATTTACAAAACCGAGGTTCAACCGTTCAAACTCCATACATAACTCGGATGGCAGCTCTCGAACTGTGAGTTGATGACTTACTCCCTTTCTACTCAAAGCATCGGCCACTACATTGGCCTTTCCCGGATGATAGTTGATCACCAAATCATAATCATTGATGAGCTCCAACCATCTTCGTTGCCTCAAATTCAGATCCTTTTGTGTGAAAATATACTTCAAACTGTTGTGATCCGTATAAATTTCACACCTATGTCCAAGGATATAGTGTCTCGAAATCTTCAATGCATGTACCACGACCGCGAGTTCCAAATCATGTGTTGGGTAATTCTGCTCAAGTTTCTTAAATAGCCTCGATGCATATGCAACCACTTGACCTTCCTGCATGAGCACACATCCAAGTCCTTGCCTTGATGCATCGCAGTAAATATCAAAACACTTGCTCACATCCGGCAGTACCAAAACTGGGGATGTTGTCAACCTCTTCTTCAACACCTCAAAAATGTTTTGACAAGCTTGAGTCCATTGGAAAGCCTTTCCCTTTATTAGCAACTCCGTCATAGGCTTGGCTAGTTTGGAAAAGTCCATGATGAACCTACGGTAATATCCAGCCATCCCATGAAAACTCCTGATTTCCTTTGCATTTTGCGGTGGTTCCCACTTCAACACGTCTCTCACTTTTCCGGGGTCAACCGAAACTCCTCCTCCTGAGATGATATGACCCAAAAAAGACACCTCTCCCAACCAAAACTAACACTTGTTGAACTTGGCATATAATTGATGCTCCCTCAATTTCTGTAGCGTAAGCCTCAAGTGTTCCTCATGTTCCTTCTCATCCTATGAGTAGATCATAATATCATCAATAAACACCACGATGAATCTATCCAAGTACTCCATGAAGACCTTATTCATGAGGTACATAAAGTAGGCAGGTGCATTTGTCAATCCAAAAGACATCACGTTGTACTCATAAGATCCATATCGTGTCCAAAAAGCTGTCTTGGGTATGTCCGATGGTCTAATCTTCATTTGAAAATATCCCGACCTCAAATCAATCTTAGAGAAGACTCAAGAAACCTTCATCTGATCAAACAAGTCTTCTATGCGTGGCAAGGTGTATTTGTTCTTGATTGTTACCTCGTTGAGAGCTCGGTAATCCACACACATCGTTTGGGTTCCATCCTTCTTGTCCACAAACAGAACGGGTGCTCCCCAAGGTGAAGAACTAGGGCGAATAAAACCTTTCTCTAGTTGCTCTTGAATTTGTTTTTTGAGCTCCGCTAATTCCAAAGGAGGCATCCTATATGGCCTCTTAGCTATAGGTGCAGTTCCAGGTATTAAATCAATAACAAACTCAATGTCTCGATCAGGTGGCATACCTGGCAACTCGTTCGGAAAAACATCTAAAAATTCACACAGCACCGGAATCTCCTCAATTGTCGTACCGTCCATATGATTCAGCTCCAGTTTCTTCGGTGTGGTTTGAGATGCTTCAAATTCTACGGTGATCCCTTCCTCATTGGTCAACTTCACTGTCTTCATGGCACACTCAATAACTCCATTGTGCTTCCTCAACCAGTCCATACCAAGTATAATTTCCAATCCCTGAGAATCCAAAACAATGAGGTTGGCGGAGATGTCTACCCCCCTTATTCTAAGTCTTACTTTTGGACATACTATATTTGTCCTCATCTCTCCTCCAGGGGACTTAACCAATAGAGTAAACTTCATACGAGAGATAGGAAAACTATACTTGGCAACATATTTCGGTGCAATGAATGAATGTGATGATCTAGAATCAAATAACATAGTCGCGAGGTTGGAGTTGTCGAGAGACATACCAATGACCACGTCATCCGCTTGTTGAGCATCCTCCGTAGAGACATGGTTCACGTTGCCATGAGCAAAATTCTGTTGTCCTTGGTTCCCTTGTGGTTGTCCTCCATTGGGTCTTGGGTTTTGCCTCGGTGCATGCTTCGTTGACCAAGGCCTGACTTAGGACATTGATGTGCAAAGTGTCCAGATTCTCCACAAGTATAGCACTTCTTAACTCCACCAGAATTATTGGGCGAACTTGGTTTTGAGCATTGGCAACAGGAAAGTTAGCACGAGGTGCAAAAGGCATTGGAGGCCTAGGTGCTTGCACGACAGGGCGCTGCTGCACAAACTGAGTTGGGCGCAGTGCAAATCCAGGGCGTTGAGCAGGAATAGAAGAACTGTAATAAGGCGTATTGGGCGGCGCAAAGCGAGGCGCACATTACTCCCTTGTTGCAGTCCTTGATATGGCGCCTTCCTCTTGTTGTCTTGTTCCATCTCACGGACCTTGTTCTCAACCACAATGGCTTTGTCGACAAGCTTCTGAAAATTTGCATAATCACAATTGAGCAATTGCACTTGGATCTCATTGTTCAAGCCCCTCATGAATAAGTATTGCTTCCGGCTTTCCCGACTAACATCCTTAGGCGCATACCTTGAGAGTTGAGTGAACTTATTGAGATATTCACTCGCGCTTGATCTTCCTTGCCTTAAGTTCTCAAATTCTTGCCTTTTCAAAATCATAACTCCTTCTGGCACATAATGAGAACGGAAGCTCTCTTTGAATTCGGCCCAAGTGATTCTCTCTTGGTTGTCATGAGCATTGCATCAAGAATCCCACCAATCCGCAGCTGCTCCAACTAGTTGATGAGAAGCAAATAGCACCTTCTCCCGGTCATTGCATTGGACAATAGCTAACTTCTTCTCCGCGGACTTGAGCCAATCATCCGCATCCATAGGGTCAGCGGCTTGAGCAAAGGTGGGTGGCCTAGTCCTCATAAACTCTCCCAACCGGTTATGAAGAGGTGGTGGTGGCGGTGGAGGCATGTGGGGCTGATTGTTGATGTTGCCAACCTGCAGCTGTCCCATAGTCTGTATCATGGTCTGCATGAGCTGGTTTTGCATAGCCAATAGCTGCTCAATGTTGATAACTCCATGAGCAGGTCCTTGCCCATTGTTGTTCTGAGGTACTCCATGGTTCTCCTCCTCATCATTGACATCCCCATGGTTGTGAGTCCTCACCATCTGGGGAAAAGCAATAGGTAAGAACTAGAAAACGTCCCCATCTATATGCATCAAGGGATATGAAACTAAACAGCTAGCTACACTAGCCTAGGTGGACATGGCAATGCTAAGGCATTCCAAAATCCTCTATTAAGCACACAAGCAAACAATATATAGCAAACAACACACCAACCAAAATACATCGATTCCTGAGTGCTCCTATGTGCTCTAAAGTCTCCATTCCACCTAGGCTGCATCCTACAGTCCACCTGGGGCTTTGATACCAAATTGTGACGCCCGGTTCCGAAAAATGAGCCAAGCTAACGCATATGTGTGCCCAGGATGTTCATCACGCATACACGAGTCCATTCACAAAAGAGTATACAGAAAATTACCACAGAACAAGATTTATTAACCAAATTTTATTAAATAAACCATATTATTCTCGGATACAAGCTCTAGTGAATATTAATGACAAGTTCAACTAATGCAGCGGAAATACTCTAATTAAGCAAATTGAACAGCTAGGCAGCATAAGCAATAGGGTATAGCGCAGCTCCAATCAACACCACAGAAAAGCTAACGGTAGACACGGCCTAGAACTCCGCATTATCGCCATTAAACTCCCAATCCTGACCTGCAACTGTTGGGGGGGATTGCAGAGTGAGTACATGTCGTACTGAGCAAGTGTGGAAAGTATGACATGTGGTTGATTCAAATGACGAATGTAATAAAGGCTAAATGCTGAAAAGTACATTAAAACATTTGAAAAGCAATGTATAATATTTATATGAATCAAACCAATCATAAGCCATAAGTAATATCATAATACCAGTCCACAATTCACCATCCTCATCAATAATTCTAGATTTCACCATTTGCCAATAACCATATTCAATACCAGAAATTAATCCATAACCAGCCATAACCATTACCAAACCATAACCATCCCATTAACGAGTTCCCTCTAATCATGGAAGTTGTCCAGGTGCTCATAACCGGGAGCACGGCTATCATGATAGATTATTAGACTCTGCATAGTTTGTACCACTTTACCCACGTGTTTGTGATTTTATCACCTTTCGATGACTAGAACCTCTATTATGCTGTCTCACACTTCCATCGGTGTGTGGCCAAGAGATCACAAAATAGCCTTTACAAAGGGATTACTAGCCTATTTAGACCCCACTGAGGTTTCACCGGTGGCGATGCCTCCAACTGAGCACATCTTCAACCAAGGGCCCCGTCTTGAGCCATTCGGATCCCAGGGTAGTCCCACCAATCATAAACAAACCCAATCCGACTATCCCTTCCCCGAGCATCCACAATGGTCCAAACAACACTAGCAAAAGACCTAATTAATCTGCTACGCTGCAACCATACTTGGCCTCGTGGTGGCACTGTAGTCCTGGCTTATTCTCGCATGAACCAGTCCTTAGATCTAAAGCAAGCAAACCACCATACGCCCAACACATCCATATACCAGGCTTGCTTAGATCACCCATTACCATATCACATTTAACCAGTTCATATTAACCATAATCTCATCCATGCATAATTAAATTGAGTGGTATAGTTGTTTCCCATCCCAGTTGATTAAGTGAAGCAAAAGGTAAAAAGCCCTTCCCGACTCTCTACCATATATTCCAGGTGACAAGGGTGGTCAAACAACGCTAGTAAACTTCCTACCATAGGATTCCAATCAAATTGACACATGCATGAAGTTTACAAACAAAAAAATTTATTTTAAAAACAGGATCCACATACATTTGAACAAAAAATTTTACAACATCATGAGAAGCACAACCAATAACAATATCATCCACATACATTTGAACGAATAGTGAGTCATTGCCATGCCTAAGTATGAAAAGAGTTTTATCTACCTTGCCCATGGTTAAACCTTTTTCAATTAAGAAATTTTTTAACCTATCATACCATGCTCTAGGAGCTTATTTTAGACCATACAGGGCTTTAGTTATTTTGAAAACATGATTAGGAAATTTTGGATTTTCAAAACCAGATGGTTGCTTAACATAAACCTCCTCATCTATGTAGCCATTAAGAAAAGCACTTTTTACATCCATTTGATATAACTTGAAACCTCATGATGCGGCAAAGGCTAATAAAATTCTTATGACTTCTAATCTAGCAACGGGAGCAAAAGTTTCTTCGAAATCTAAGCCTTCAATTTGTGTGAAACCTTGAGCAACCAATCTAGCTTTATTCATAATTACTACACCATCCTTACTTTGCTTGTTTTTAAACACCCATTTAGTTCCGATTAAGGTGTGGTTATGAAGTGGAGGTACAAGTTTCCAAACATTATTTCTTTCAAAGTTTTCTAACTCTTCTTGCATGGCAATAATCCAAGATTCGTTAGTGAGTGCGTGTGATATATCATTGTAGGATTGAAGATCACGTGAAAATCTACCAGAGGGGGTGAATGGTAGATTTAAACTTTTTCAGCGGAAGCAACAAAAGCAGAATGAGCATGAGAATTGGGGTCGGAAAACATGGATCTTGTAACTCATTCATGCAAGCTTCCAATTATCTGTTGCGGGGGATGATTCTTGTAAATCCGTAGGGGAACATATCTCTCACAAGCTTCTTCTTCATTAGATTCATCCAGGATTGATGAGCTTGTGGCTTTCGGACAATCATGACTAGCAGAGGTGGTAGTCGGAGCTTGTTCAAAGTTCGGAGCTGGACATGTGTCAGCTTTGGAACTATCAGGTAGTATCACCGACTCTTCTTCTTCTTCGAAAATACCCTCCCCTTGAGGATATGTATCTGATCCTGCAGTACCGGTGCTAGTACCTGAGCTAGCTTCATCAAAAGAAACTTCATAGGTCTCTATTATTTTGTTAGATTCCAATAAAAACACACGGTAACCACTACTGTGAGATGGATAACCAAGAAACATGCCATCTTCAGATCTAGATTCAAATTTATCAAGATTTCCATGTTTCTTAACAAATAATTTGCAACCAAAAACCCTAAAGTGTGAAACACAAGGCCTATGTCCAAACCAAAGTTCATAAGGTGTTTTACCTAGTTTAGTCTGCAAGAGAATACGATTTGAAACATAACAAGCTGTTGCAATTGCATCTGCCCAAAATTTTCTAGGAGTTTGATATTCATCAAGCATGGTCCTAGCCATCTCAACTGATGAGATCAAGCACATTCTCATTGCACATACAAGCATGGCACGATGTTTATTTGTTTGGGATCCTGGCTCGAGTCAATGTGAATGCGTATTTGATGAAGAACATGGAGATGGTGCACTATATCGTCCACCACCTTGGCCTCCTCCTTTGATGCACACAAGAGGATTTGATGGCGTTGCACATATGGACTCACACATGAGACAAGATGAACTTGAGTCGAGGACGACTCCAATTCAAGAAGGGGGGGGGGATGATGAGGACATAACTCCTATGCATAAACACAACACTCCATTCAACATACAAGATGCAATCAATAGGATTCACACACCAATTAATTTTAGAGGTGAGCTCGTTCTTATATATTTCCTTATATATTATTGAGAATAGATTGCTACCTAATGACTTAATTGTGAGTAGGATCCATAGAGAAGTTAAAGGAGTAATTGGAGGAAGATTTAGGGGTGTGGAGGACCATAGGATACGTTCAAAGAGGATGGAAACCGACCCCAACTCAAAATCGTGTCCAACTCGGAGTCCAAGAGCAGTACGCACTAAAACGGACACCTAGGACGCATACCAACTCTGTTTTGGACGTTCCACATATGCACGCAAAGGGGAGAGGATAAACATTCCAATGGAACTGGTCCCATATCAAAATTCATTCGGAGTCGATGGGAACCGTCGAAACAAAATCGAGTTCAGAATCTGTCAGGGTGCTGCGCCACCGTATTGGGCCATTGGGCCTTGTATCAAGTCTAGGTCCATTATTTTCGTATCTTAGGGTTAGGTCACGACCCAAACACCCACTTGGACTTACTCCCACCTATATATACTCCATATTGGCCGCCATGAACAATTGGGTTTTGCTTAGATTAATAATATCGCCGTTCTACGGTTTGTGAAACCCCAACTTTGCGATATCAGATCGTGTCTACCTTGTTCTTGCTTGTGTTCTTCGTTGCACTTGTAGGGATTAGCCTTCTTGGAATGGTCAATCATGTGTAGCATAGTTGATAACCAACGGAACGGTAGTGTAGTGATTGCAGGGGTTTTTTGTGTTCTACTTGAGAGTCTCGGATCATCAACGTCGAGATCTCCATCAATCGACTTATTTATTACCTTTCGGAAGATCGGGCCTAAACCTACTCATCAATTGGTATCAGAGCCAGGTTGTCCGATAGGTAATTCATCTATCCATTACATTAGTTTTGTTTTTCATACCTAGAGTCCACAAAAAAGCCACAAAAAACTTGTAGTTTAGTAGATCTGTTCATTACTTTGTCCAAACCACCATTGAGCCTTTGCAACTTTCGTTTTCAGTTTGGTTTTGTTGAGTTTGTGTCCGCTGTTGAGTCATATTTCTGGTTAGAAAGTTTTTTTGGTCTTAATTTGAGTTTTGCAATGTGTTGATTCATCCTCTTGAATCACGTCATCACGTCGAGATTAGATTCATCTCTATCCAGTTCGGTATTTTCATCATATCTCACTCATACGAACTCGGATTTTGGAGTTATTGTACTTTCTGGAAAGTTTAAGAAGTTCTCTACAACTTTAAATTCATAGGTTCCCATTAAACAGAGATATAATGGTCAAAAGTGCATTAGATCTGAATCTGTTCTCAACCTAAAATTTCTGAACAGCCTGTCTTTCGGGGACAATATCTCCTGTTCTTCTTGTCCAAAATAGTTCTTACATATATTGAAATTAAAGAAGAGAGATATATCTACAATCTTGCTGTTTTATGTTTTTTTATTTAGAGCCTCTATGTGTGCCTATTTGTCCTTGGAAGATTGAGCAGAAAATCTGTAATAGACACACAAGATATTGATTGTGTTCTTCTTTGCAGCACATTCTGAGAAAAGAAAGACAAAAAAAAGGCAAGTGCAAAACAAGATACAAAAGAAGCAAAAAAATAGGAGAAAAGAAACAAAAAAAACAGAAGTGCTTGCATCCTTTGTGTCATCTAGTTTGTCTCATGTCTTGCTTGCTTGAACTACTAGGAACACATTTAGGTCAGCAACTTTGACAAGTACTTTGGACACTTATTCAACTTTACTATCTGATTTCATTGTTGCTGATCCTTGCTACATATAAAGTGCCATCCAAGCTACACCTTACTCTTGAGCAGAATCGATACACCTTTGCAAACATCCCACGCTTCATTGGTTTATTCATACCGTCCACCGTTTGCCACCTACAGTGTCGGTAAGAACAATTGTAAGAGTGTGGTAAGACGCTTGAGAGTGTGTGATTTTATTTCCACTTTACCATTATACTTTGTAGTTTATAGAGATAACATATTTTTTGTTGTCTTTTGTTTGCTACTAACAATGTTAGGTAAAAGCAATAATCATGCATTATATGCTGAGATGATTGACATGATGAAGACGACGATGGAGTTGCTCACTAAGAATAAAACATCAACCAAGGATTCACATGACATTAAGACCACATTTACAACACCTTCCACAAGAAGTAATTACATTGTCCCATCTCTTCCTTCTTATGATGGTTTTGGTTACGATGAATATATTGCCTGGGAAATAGAGTTGGATAATTTTTTTGGACAATGTCATATGTGTGAGAGGAGAAATATTAGAAATGTTGCAAGTGCATTAGTAGGTTGTGCATTAACTTGGTGGAACAATTTAAATGATTTAGAAAAACCTCGAACATGGAAGGATATGAAAAATTGTATGCGAGAAACTTTTACGAATGTATCTAATTGTGAAGACGAAGTGCATCAATTTGAGGAGAAATTACTTGTTGTACCTCCTTTTGTGTCTAACATTTTGTAGGACAATATAGAAAATAATATAGATGATGCAAAAGAGAACGAGGCTTTTAACAACACTTGTGAAATTTTAGATGGATCAACTCATAATGCACTCGAAATCAATGCTGAAAATGGTAAGGCAAGACATTATACAGATACAGAAGGTGAGAAGTTTTTGGATGTTCTGAATTTTTTCACCAATCATGCAATTTTTGAGGAGCAACTATTAGAATCATTTATTTATACACCATGATCACATGTTGATTTTACTACTGATTGTTGCGCTAAGAAAGAGTTTTGTGATGATAATTATATTGTACCTATGCTAGAACAATCAAATGAATTTGATACTTTATCACTCACATGTGCTGAAATTAAGCATTTGATTTCAATTACATGTGAAAGGGATGAGATGAAATTGTCGTCTTCTCTAAATACTTTGGGTTATACTGAATTTGACAGTATTTGTGATCTTGATATCGTAGAGAAGAGAATATTTTCTCGATCTGAATTGCCTCTGTTAAATAGAAATATTTTTCATGCTATAGGCAAATATGAACATAGTGGTATGTTTGTAGTGCATAAAGTTTACATAAGTTCAGATGAGAAAGCTCCTTTTGTGCTGCAACAACATGGTCAAGTAAATGAATGTACTAACGCTAATAATGTCCTGTCATGTTTTTCTAGTATTTTTTCCTTGCAACAGAGACACCAAAAGCATTATTCACTATTGTTGTGCAATATGGACAGCGCTCACACTATCCCCAAAAGCCTCTTTGTTGGACATACGAGCAAGCCGAGGACGGCTTGTCATCAAGAAGGGGAGAATGATGAGATCAAGCACATTGTCATTGCACATACAAGCATGGCATGATGTTTATTTGTTATGGATCCTGGCTCGAGTCAATGTGCATGCGTATTTGATGAAGAACATGGAGATGGTGCACTATATCGTCCACCACCTTGGCCTCCTCCTTTGATGCACACAAGAGGATTTGATGGTGTTGCACATATGGACTCACACATGAGAGAAGATGAACTTGAGTCGAGGACAACTCCAATTCAAGAAGAGGAGGATGATGAGGACATCACTCCTATGCATATACACAACACTCCCTTCAACATACAAGATGCAATCAATAGGATTCACACACACCAATTAATTTCAGAGGTAAGCTCATTCTTATATGTTTCCTTATATATTTTTCAGAATAGATTGCTACCTAATGACTTAATTGTGATTAGGATCCATAGAGAAGTTAAAGAAGTAATTGGAGGAAAATTTAGGGTTGTGGAGGACCAGAGGATACGTTCAAAGAGGATGGAAATCGACCCCAACTCAAAATCGTGTCCAACTCGGAGTCCAGAAGAAGTACGCACTAAAACGGACACCCAGGACGCATACGAACTCCGTATTGGACGTTCCACATATTCACGGAAAGGGGAGAGGATAACCTTTCCAATGGCGCTGGTCCCATATCAAAATTCTTTCGCAGTGGACGGGAACCGTTGAAACAAAATCGAGTTTAGAATCTGTCAGAGTGTTGCGCCACCGTATTGGGCCATTGGGCCTTGTATCATGTCTAACTCTATTATTTTCGTATCTTAGGGTTAGGTCACGGCCCCAACACCCCCTTGGACGTCCTCCCACCTATATATACTCCATAGTAGCCACCATAAACAATTGGTTTTTTCTTAGATTAATAATATTGTCGTTCTACGGTTTGTGAAACCCCAACTTCGCGATTTCAGATCGTGTCTACCTTGTTCTTGCTTGTGTTCTCGGTTGCACTTGCAGGGATTAGCCTTCTTGGAAACGTCAATCGTGTGTAGCACGGTTGATAACCAACGGAGCGGTGGTATAGTGATTGCAGGGGTTTTTCCTGTTCTACTTGAGAGCCTCGGATCATCAACGTCGAGATCTTCATCAATCAACTTATCCATTACCTTTCTGAAGATCGGGCCTAAACCTACTCATCATCAACTAAGGTTCTGTTTTTCCTTTCTACAACACCGTTTTGTTGAGGAACATATGGAGAAGAAAATTGATGTTCTATTCCATGTTCAGTACAAAAATGATCGAATGAATGATTTTTAAATTTAGTTTCATTATCACTTCTGATTGCTTTTAACGATCCTGGGTGATCAATTAATAGTCTTAGAAATAAAGTCCTAAAATGAGTAAAAGCTTCATTCTTAGATGCCATAAAATAAACCCAAGAGTATCTGGAATAGTCATCAATAATTACGAGCATGTACCATTTACCACCAAAGGATTGTACACGTGCCAAACCAACGGTGTCGAGGTGCAAAAGTTGACCAAGTTCAGTTGTTATAGTCATCGAGAGAAGAGCAAGTGAACCTGCAACTATCTTAGCATGTCTACACGAAGAGCATACAATATCTTTGTCTTCTTTGAGTTTATAAAAACCACGTATGTGATCAAGAGCACTAACACGAGTGAGGTAATCAAAACTCGCGTGACCAAGTCTACGATGCCAGAAAAATAAATCTTTTAAATCATTGGCAACTAGACACCTACGCTCAGAAGTTGACAAATGAAAATCAGCTTTAAAAACTCTTCCAAAACGATACATGTTAAACAAAACCTCACAATTTGAATCTACAACTTTGCAGCAATTTTTAGAGAAAATTATTTCCAAATTTTCATCAAGCAATTGAGAAACAGAGAGCAAGAAGTATTTGAAATTTTTAACAAGTGCCACATCTTTTAAAGTTTAGTGGTCATTTACTCTAACCAATCCTTTAGCAATAATAGGAGTCGAAGAATTATCGACGAAAGTAATATTTTCTACACGTGACACAAAAGAGAGGGAGGAGAACCATTCTCTGTTACCGGTCATGTGACGTGAGCACTCTGAATCTACAATCCATATGTTCTCCTTCCTCAAGCGTGAAACCTACACCGAAGGACAATACATCGTTGAATCAATATTGGGGTTAGTCAATAAGCAATTGGGAATCCAGTACTGAGCCATGCGACGTCCAGTAGAAACAACACGCGAAGGTTGTGACATAACGACAGATTTATGAGTCAAGGGTTGAGGTTTTCTGTTCTTAACTACTGATTTAAAAGTTGTTACTCATTTAGCACGAAAACCAGTAGCTCCTGAGTAAAGAGCAGTAGTTCCAAAGGAGAAAGCTGAAGTTCCGGATGCAAAGACTGAATTTCCGAAGGGAACAACAGAAGGTCCGGGAGCTCTCAGAGCTATCGGAACTACCAGAGTTGCCTTTGCAGATTTCTTACCAAAAGGTACGGAAGCTATTTTTTCAAATTTTTGACTCAATAAAGCAGGTTGCATGTTTCTAATTTTAGGTTTATCATGAAAGTTATGAGATCTAGCAGAAACTTTATCCTTTTTAATTTGTTTAGCTAGTCTATAACAGAGATCTATGACATGACCATCTTTATCACAATAAGTACAATGAAATTTCATATTGTAATCATGTCTAGATGAGCATCCAGTATAAGAAACAGAATTATAAAGCAGTCCTACAGATTTAAAAAACACATCCTTTTGTTTACAGACGATTTTGATTAAACCTCTTCCAAATGATCTTACACCGTGAGGTGGATATGTTTTAGAATAAGCATGGGAATCAAAACCTAAACCAATTTTATCTTTACAGGGTTTAGAGGAATTCAATAGCAAGTTTAGATTCTAGTTCCCGTTGTAGAACCGCTCTAGTATCTTATTTTTATTGTCAAGTTCTTTAGATAAAACTAAGCAGTTTTGACATTAAGTTTTTCCTTTTAGTTTGCAATTGGAACAATATTTAACTTCATGAGAATATAAAGTATTGATCGGAATGGAAATTTCATTCATTGCATCTTTTAGTTTGTTTTCAAGATTGTCACATGCAGAACAACGAAGATCATCTATAGAACGAGAAACATCTTTTAAGTTTTCAACATTAAAATCAGACAACTTTTTGTTCTTTTCAATTTCTTCATCGTGTCTATCTAGTGTGTAGGAGTGTGCACTTCTTAATGAGGACAATTGTTCATAGATTAAGTCACATGAGGGATATGCATCATCACTAGGAATATAAGTTTTTAAACGATTGATTTCAGATTCTAGAGATTCAATTTTAGCAGCATTATCCCTAAGATTTTTGTCCTTTTTCTTGACAATAATAGTTGCATGAGAAATTGCATCACACATTTCATTACAGGTAGAACATACCTCATCATCGTCACTATTGTATTTTGCATCCTCCTGACTTGATCTTCATCTTGTCTTGCCTGTCATGAAACATAAGTTGGCTAGATCGTCATCATCTTCATCACATCCAATGTCCACATCACTTGAACTGAGCTCTTGAAGTGCGGTGATGAAGCTGTTTATCATCTTGCATCCTATGGAACCCTTCTTTTTTTTGTTGGAGTTTCTAGAGGTGGTCTTGACTTTGTTCTTCTTTTCTTCACAGGTCGTAGGACCTAAAGAATTAGGATATTTTGTACGAAAGTGTCCTATCATACCACATTCAAAGCATCGTTGAGGTTCGGAGCTTCCTCTCCTTCTAGTTCTCACATTTTTCATTGCTTTTGAGAACCGAGTAGAGTTGACTGCTAGCTCCTCTTCTGGAAATTCTTCAATATGTTCCAGGGTTAGTGAAGATAGCAAAGCAAGAGTATTGCAAGATGATGATTGGCCGGAGCTAGGCATATCACATTGTGGAACGAATGCAATAGACTTATTTGGATTCTTTCATGATAAAATGTCAATTTCATGAGTTTTTAGTTTAGAGTAAAGCACATCTAAAGTAAGAGTACTCATGACAGTTGATTCATGAATGGATGTTACTTTCATGTCCCATATTGTCATGTCTAATGCACTAAGGAGTTGCCTAGCATTCTCAACATCAGAAAAGTTTACGTTGACACTATGTAGATTACTGAGAATTTTGTTAAATTGGACAAAAAGTTGATCGATGGACTCACCAGGTTGCATCTCGAAATGCATGTATTCCTTTTTGAACATATCTTGTTTTATCTCCTTGATTGTGTTGGAGCCTTCGTGATAATCACAAAGAGCTCTCGAAACATCGTATGCTGATCGGAGGTGCGCGACATGATCAAAGTCGCTTTGCGTGAGTCCCTGGATGATCAAGTTGCGGGCTTTGTTGTTGTTGTCAACGTCCCGTAGATTCGTAATCATAAGATGATCATTTGGTGGCACTTCATAAGGTTTGTATACTTTTTCCCATATCGCAAAACCTTGCACCTGGATGAAAGCCTCCATACGTGCCTTCCAAACCTGAAAATAAATACCACTAAACACACAATGTTTGGCGGAGTATTTCTGCATGATGATTAGTCAAAACATGTGCAAATCAAAGAGATTAGAGCACCTTTGCTCTTGTACCAATTTTTGAATTGAAGAGCACGTGAAAAGCTACAAGAGGGGGTGAATGGTAGATTTAAACTTTTTCGGCAGAAGCAACAAAACCCCTCGGTGGAAAAATGATCTGTTAAAGAAAATGTGTGATCGACTATCTAAACATGTTCAACCGTGATAAAAGTAGTATATATTGTAGATAATCATGTAACGGAGACACTTCAACAAGAATCACGAAAATCCTTCGAGAAAAAATCAAGTTACGATCCAAAGATCGAACAAAGGTAAATCTGTTGTATCGAGCAAAAAATATTTCAGCAATACTGCAAAGAAACTCGTGTAGATCCAAAACCACAAATCTAATGACCATGAAATTTTCATGGACGATAGATAATCAAGTTGTGAAGAAAACCCAAAAAAAATTACGTCAATTGGATCTGTAAAACTTGAGTTATAATAAAACCACCGAAGAAAGGTAGTGCTTGTGCAGAAATTCGACGGAAAGACTTGAAGAAAACAAGTCGGATGAACACATCACAAAAGTTCCTTTAAACTATGAATTTTATTGATCAAAACACAAGAGTAACAGTCCCAAAGTCGTCTACCACGAGCTCTGGCTTCCTTTGCTTTTATAACCAGCCCGAAGGCCAACTCAACTCTAACTAGGACTCTAATCCTACTCTGATCACGAATCGCAACTAACCATAACTGCTCAAGATCTTCCTATTCGCAGATAGAAATAATCTCATGACTCCCTAACAAAGTCAGGAACATATTCTACATTCCTAAAACAACCTAACTTTGTGTTCCACACGAAAACTATCATAACCAACTCGATACTTTCCATATCCAATCCATAACTGACTGCGCCGCAGCCGAAGTCATCATCCGATACGATCCGATCCTTTCAACCAGATCATTCCTTCCATAATCCTGTCTTCAGAACCATGTTGCCATGTCATGCATCGCATGCATACGTGCGAACACCATCTTTTGACATCCACTTTCCTTCATATGCACTGCCCTTGATTCAATCACCCTGTGTGACCTCATGATCAGCTCAACCATAGTTCCTCCCGAACATGATTGTTGCAACCTCATCTCCTCCCTGAGACTATTACAATGGATCCCGTCACCAGCCGTGTCTTGAACTCAAGAAACACCTGCACATGAACAAACAACCGATACTTCCGAGCACAAGTCCTCGACTTGACTCTCGTTATTTCTGATAACCACAACATCTTAGGTGAACACCTTACATAAGCATGTTGCGAACCCTAGAAAAAACATAAACACCATGATCAGCCAAAATGCATCAAAAACTTAGTAAAAGAATACTAAGAAACATTTCATAATGTAAAATAAATTCGGAACAATTTAGAGAAACAATAAATTTAAGTTCCGAAACTTGCAAAAGCTAATGGGAGCTAAAACAAAGTCAGTCGAAATACAACCAATAGGAGCTTCCCAAAGTTAGCAGAACTAGCATCCGTCGGAGCTTAGCAAAACTAGTCGGAACTAGTCAACCCAAAAGACGGAGCTAGAAAAAGCAAGTCAGAGCTTAACAAAGACATGCCAGAGTTATCAAAGACATGCCGGAGCTAAAGACAAAGCTCACCGGAGCTACCCAATACAAGTCGGAGCTTAACAAGACATGTCGGAGCTATCAAAGGCATGCTGGAGCTAAATACAAAGCTCACCAGAGCTACCAAAAACAAGTCGGACCTATCGTAGGACCTTGAGGGAGCTCGTACCTAGAGTTGGACCTTGTTAAAAAGGTGTTTTGGTTGTATTCAATGCTTTTATCGTCAAAGCCAATGTATTCAACACACATAGGTCTCACATAACTCAATAGGAGGTGTAGTTCTATAACTAGCATGTCCACCTTGTTAAGTGGATTGCATGTCAAGCTAAGGGAATTAGAGGATTCTTCAATCCACCCCTTGGTGGAGACCATATTCTCATCCATGATGAATGAGAATAGGACTCCTTCAGCTCCAACATGAATGTGGTCATGGATTGGTGGAGCCAACCTATGACATGAGTGTTGGATGAGGAGACAACTATCCACCCCATGATGGAGGAAAACCAAGAGGAACTCTTGGATCCTCTCCCAAACATGGGGATGGATGAATTTGTCTCCTACTGGAAGCTAAAATTCCTCCGTGAAAGGCAATGGTGTGGCCTAGCGAACATTTGTTGAGGTACACCTTGAATTATCTTACAGTTGAGCACTTGCATCCTCCTTGGAGGAGATGAGGTCCGCAAGCGCACGGAAATAGTCATGTAACATTGCACCCAAGAGTATTCCCAAGGGTAACGTATTTATCCCAAAGGAAGGTAATAAAGTAAAGTAAACACTACTCTTATGATCAAGCTATGGGATACTAACAATTATCAAGACAGGGGTAAGTTAATAATATATGGGTAGTGTGACACACACCTAAGCAACATATTCCAAATGGTAGATGGGTCCTAAAGGAGGTTAGACTAAGAATTGGGGAGTTGCTCCTACAATGCTTCTACTATACATATACATAGCCTAGGTTCGATACTAATGAGAATGTCAATAGTGAATCCTTGTGCTAAGTTGTTCAACACATCAGGCACGGGTTTACCCCTAGCAATACTAGGATGAATCCCGCAAAGAGGATGTGTCATGGCCAAACGTGGAGGATTACAAAGGACAGATAGTGCTGTCACCACCTACTGCTTACCTTTTCAATCTGTGGGTCTACGAGACATCCAACGCTACTTAACAATCCTAGCACCATGCTAGCATATTATGTGAATACTTTAAGAGCTGTGGCAAAAGTCATCCAAAGGCAATGAACTAAATCATTGTTAAACCAATGTTGAGACATAGCATAAGTTATTCATATTAACATGAACATATCATAACTACTTATACTATAGTGGGGGTTTATAGTGTTTATGATGATAGTATAATGACATTAAGTCATGATCATAAAGACTATTCCTACCACATACATGGAATCCACAGTCAAACAAGAAACACTTCATCCAAGTATATGAATAAAAGAAGACTATGGATAATATATTTATTATGCATAAAGTCACAAATATAAGAAAAGATACATGAGCCATACCTTTCTCAACTTAGACTCGGGACTAGAGGCTCTCCTCTCTATATCCTAACTCCACTAAGGACTAAGAGAACTAGTGTATACAATGGAATGATGTTCAAGTGGCGTGTGTTGAACTGAGGGGTGAGGGGTCCTATTTATAGTCTGGAGAAGAGTCAGTTACCGCCACCAAAAGCGCGCGAATCAGACTTCATTGTTATCAGGGCACCACAGGGAGTCGACACGTGGAAGTTGACCGAGTTTGGTGCAAAGACCTAGTCGGTCGAACGACCAGGTCGGCCGACCTGGTCTTGGCTCCAAATGGCCTGCGCTTTCTCCAGGTGGCTTCCAGGTTGGTCCCATTGACTGATATAGGGTGTACACCATTGGATGGACTCGGATACTTCTGTTTGTGAGCCATCTAATCCATGTGGTGCCACATGTTGGTGCTTGATTGGCTGGGATGATAAATTATAGGATCCATCCCCTCTTTTCACTTTAATGTTGTATAAAATACCTGCATGCACCAATTTCTCCAAGGACAAGTGGACATAGTTTAAATAGAAAGGTGATGTGTGCAAGAAATGATATTTCCTCCACATAATTGAGTTATATTGATGGATAAAATTGGTATATCACAGCCGTCAACGAAGAGGCACGAACCCGGCATGCAGCGCCTGGTCGCGCAAATAGGGTCGTTTGAACTGGAGAAGGAAACCGCCCTCAAGGTGTTGGGAGACCGTGAAAGTCCAGTGGGGGATCTCAAGGTAGTGGTGGATGGCTTCAGACACCTCCGTCGGTGTTGAGTGGTACCTTTCCCCCTGGGAGCGAGCAGAAGGGCACGACAACGAAGGTGGTCAATCTCATTTGTCATGAGCCCGAAGGAAACAAAGGCGGCCTCCCCGGTAGCGGGCGCATGGAAGGCGCACCATGACCACAGCGGTGCGGCATGTTTGCAGGAGGGAGGGAGGGGCAACAACTGACGCGAAGGAGCGAGCAGGGCTAACCAATGAAGCTTCGGCATGGAGCGGCAAGAATACAAGCCTGCTACGAATGAGGGGTGGGTTTAAAAGTCGAGCGTGAATAGGACAGCAGCCATTCGGACCCACGGGCAGGTGGCACTGTGGGGAGAAATGAACGAAATGAAGGCAGGACCAGCAGCGGGGAGGTTTGCTGTAGGATCGAAGAGCACGTGAAAAGCTACCAGAGGGGGAGGGGGTGAATGGTAGATTTAAAAATCTTACGCAGCGGAAACAATTAAACCCCAAACCCTTTCGGCAGAAAAACGATCTCTTAAAGAAATCGTGTGTGAGACGATAAACGTGTTTCACCGTGACAAAAATGATATATATCAGAGAGAATCAAGTCACGAAAATAACAAAAAAAGAATCACTCAAATCCGTCGAGAAAAACTCAAGTTATGATCGAAAGATCAAACAATGGTCAATCTGCCCTACTCGAGAAAAAACACAGTTCTGGAACGCTGCGAAGAAACTCGTGTAGATCATAGACCACAAATCCAATGACCGTGATATTTTGAAAGATGATATATAATCAAGTTTTGAAGATAACCCAAAAAGAATCACGTCAATTGGATCTGTAAAACTTTAGTTATGATAAAACCACCGACGAAAGGTAGTGCTGTCCAGAAACTCGACGAGTAAAACTTGTCTGAAACAAGTCGGACGAACAAGGCACAAAAGTTCATTCAAACTGCGAATTTTATTCAATAGAACACAAGAGGAACAGCCCCAATGTGGTGCACCACGAGCTCTGGGCTCCCTTGCTTATATAACCAGCTCGAATAGCCAACTCAACTCAGATCAGGAACCTAATCCTACTCTGTTCACGAATCGTAACTTTCCATAACTGCTCAAGATTCTTCTATACGCAGATAGAAGCAATCTTAAGACTTCCAAACACCTTAAGAACGTATCCCACATTCCTAAACAACTCAAATTCGTGACCCACACGAAATCCTATCATAACCAACTCAAATCTTTCCATATTTGAGTCAAACCCGACTCAGTCGCAGCCTGAGTCCATAACCTAGTCGGTTGGACCTTTCCGACCAACTCTTTAAGTCCACATATCTTCATCACGTCTCGGAACCATGTAGCCACGTCCATGCACTCCTTGCATATGTGCAAACATCTTCCAACGACGTCCACGATACCTTCACATGCATTGTTCTTGATTCAATCATGCTGCGCAACCTCCTGATCAGCTCAACCACAATTCCTCCTGAATTTGGTTGTTGGAACCTCATCTCCTCCCTGAGACTAGTCCAATGGATCCCGTCACCAGCCATGTCTTGAACTCAAGCAACACCTGCACATGAATAAACAACCAATCCATACGAGCCCAAGTCCTCGA